>OX383291.1:0-1239251 GCA_947523025.1 Dryobota labecula | reverse complement strand
GAGGCTTCATAAATGCTAAGACCCTGCACAACCGTGAGGTTTGCAGTCTTAGGGAATACTTCCTAAAAGCCGACGTGGGGATGCACCGAGATGTGGTCTCAGTGGATAAGGGCCTCACCCCGCGCTCCTTGGCTAACGAAAACTGGCGCAAACCTGTAGTATTAGATACTAATGATCGCAGGGAAGTATGGCAGAGCAAAGAGCTTCACGGGCGCTTTTACCGGGCCCTACATGGGCCCGATGTAGACCTCTTAGCTTCCATATCCTGGTTGCGATTCGGTGATCTCTTTGGAGAAACCGAAGGTTTTGTCTTTGCGATTATGGACGAAGTTATGATGACGAACAACTACCGGAAATATATTGTGAAGGACGGCACGGTTGACATCTGTCGGACATGCCACCGTCCAGGGGAATCAATCCGACACATTATTTCTGGTTGTTCTCGTCTGGCTAACGGAGACTATTTGCATAGGCATAACCTTGTAGCCAGGATTATCCATCAGCAGCTTGCGCTGAAATAAAGTCTTGTGGAATCGGAAGTACCATACTATAGGTATGTGCCCGACCCAGTTGTCGAAAATGGCCATATCACGTTGTATTGGGATCGATCTATCATCACTGACAGGACTATTGTTGCCAATAAGCCAGACATAGTGGTGATATATCGATTAGAGCGTCGCACAATGATTGTTGATATCGCGGTCTCGCATGACGAGAAGCTAGTGAAAGCTGAAAAAGATAAGCAGATTATCTAAGTATCTTGATCTGGCTCACGAGGTTGTCGACATGTGGGATGTGGATACAGCAATCCTTGTTCCGATAGTCGTGACGGCCAATGGTATAATAGCCATGAGCCTCGACCATCATCTGAAGAGGCTCTCGTTAGGTAGCTGGATCAAGGGCTTGATACAGAGAGCGGTAGGTACTTCTGGACACGGCGCGTATTGTACGGAAGTTCCTCTCTCAGGAGCCCTGACTGCCGGTAGCTTGGACCCTGTTCCCGATACCGGTGGACTACTATTTTTAGGGTTCCGTACCAAAATGGTAAAAAGGAACCCTTATGGTGTGACTCAGTCTGTCTGTCTGTCTGTCAGTCACAGCTGAATATCTCAAGAACTACTGATGCTATCAACTTGAAATTTAGAATAGTTTTAGATGACGCGAGACGAAGCAGGGACTTAAAGGTGGTCTTAAAAATTCGAAATGCCGCTACTAGGGCATGTGGGGTATCATATGAAAGAGTGCTGTTTGCATATTCTCAAACAATTTTTCTTTTTTCTTTAGGCCGCATAGTTTTCGACTTTTGATGAAAAATGTAAAAAAAATACCGTTCCCCCTTAGAAGGTTATGTAAAGATTACAGGAAAAATAAAACTATGTCTCTAAATAGCACACGGTTTCAGAAATCAACAAAAATTACATTAGTTTCTTTATCTGTCAATAGATGGCGCTGACCTAAAACTGCAATATTCTACACCGCACAGTGTTAAAATTAACTGACGAATAAAGGCCTCGCCGATGAAAATTTAAAAACATTTTGCGGTTTACAACCAAAATATCCTCCTTCCTACCTAATCGCAGGTTGCTTTGGGTGAAGCACAGTTGTAGTTTTTTCTAGGGCACATAACTATTTAGGTCCTACTTATACGATGAAGCTTATGAAGCTATATAATTATGATGGTATGGAACCCTCGGTGCGCGAGTCCGACTCGCCCTTGACCGGTTTTTTATATTTTTAAATGTTTTTATTTTTGTATGTTTTTATAGACATATTTAAAAATGTAAATTATATGTATAAAAATGAAATAAAGGAAATAATAATTAACTCATTTTTAATCTAAACTAGCCTAGGTTTAATTTGTAAAACACCTGTAAACAATTTTAGAAATAAAAAAATATTATTATTATTTTTATATCTTTACATATCTCGAGACCCTGGGGTCCCGGACCTTTGGAAGGCGTACGAGGGGCCGAAGCCAACTCGCAGAGGCCCGTTAGACGCTTTTTAATTAAATGAGGCACCAACCGACGATTATCCCTGTACGCACTATGCAAGTGCACCCAAGGACAACCCCCGGTTGGTGTAGGACTATTGCAAGTTATGGAATCAAAGATATTGGACTATGGGTTTGGGTGGTTAATATGGACTGGTTACCTAAAACTATGGAAGGACTATGGCCCCTGCCTGATCAATGTTTTTTTACACACGGATAAAATTGCAGGGGGTGACTTGCACACTCAATAATGGGCCCCCGAAAACGGTCGCTAGCACATAGTGACGTAGCGACAAGGGGGCAACATGTCCTGAGGTGCTTGAGGAGTGGAGAGGTATTCCACGGCTCTCAGAACAATCCCAGAGCCCGGAAGGTGGTCAAGATCCCTACAAGCACTTACTGGAATACTTCCTTCCTCCGAGCACGTTTGCTCTTGCGAATCTCCACTCAAGCCGGCCAATAAAGGCAAGAATGAGGTGGGAGCTCAGTTCCTCGTCAGTGTTCACTCCAGCCGGCCAATAAAGGCAAGCTAGAGATGAGGAACATGACTTCTCCCGGGAGATAGGGTCCGTGGGGTCGCAACTGCCCAACAGCTCGCCACATGCTGCCCGGCGGGTTTCTGTATCTCTCTTGGTCTGACTCCTCACCCTAGACATGTTCCGGTAAAGTAAACTCTACCGGCACAGACCTAGAGTTCGGAGCGCGCAAGCCCCACCACGACGTCAACGTAGAGATACGGCGGTGGGGTTACTATTATTATTATTATTAAAACATGAAGCTGATAAACTGAAGCACCCAGTCCAGCTCTCCACATCTGGACTTACCGCCGATGAACCCAGCAAGCGCAAACCTCGGATCGTGGTTGTAGGAGTGCCGACTGCCTTGACTGAAAACGAGGTGTTCAGGTGCATTTTCGAACAAAACGTAGCCGACAAGTGGTAACTTGTTAGTCTTGGGGTTATTATTATTATTATTGCTAACTGTTGAGGCTTGTAAATGGCTTGTCGTCAATCAAATCACTGTTACTTTTGTATTGTTAGCTGTAAGACACTCAACACAAAATAAAATAAAATAAATAAAATATTTATACCAAAGTCAAAAATTTTCTTTACCGGCCAAGAGGAAAATGTGGGTGTAGTACTATAGGTACAGTACAAGCGTGATGTTTCACTTGTTGTAAATTATCTTCTGGTCATGTAAATTCATTTAAGTTTTTCTGAGTAAACTCCAAAGTTATAATTATAACCCGAGGTATAAAACTTAATAAAAGTATACTTATTCAAGTCTAGATTCAGGCAATATATTACAAAGTTCCACCAGTTAACTTACGTCAAAGTCAAAAGACAAATACAATAAAACATTTTATTTGATTACACTTTTCACATCAACTTATACTTCGTTTCAATTTAATCAAAACTTTGTGAGACGAACATCAAAACATTGGTACGAAGCAATATATGTTTCAGCAATTTGGGCTGAAATGTGGTTCAGGAGAAACCGAATAGATTTCTATAAAATCAAAATGAAATACATTAGTATAGAATCTAACTGTAACTAAGTGAATATTTACAACTGTTAACCAGCCAACCATAATAGTGGACCGCCTAATAGTTAACTACAATTTACAGTGTAGAACATAATAGTCTATCATCACTACGTTTGACAAACAGATTGGTTATCAAAGCATGACAAAAGCTGGTGAACTTCTTGCTTCGTAACCATTTTGGTATAAAGTACAATATTCGTTATCCACAGCATGTTAGATTTGCACATTTAATTAAGCCCACGGTTTTATCTTTCTAGTTACATAATGATTAGAGCACTCCGTAGAACCGTTAATTATATATCTGTTGTTGGAAATATATGTCCAGCAGTGGATATAATTAACAAACAGTAATTAATTTCATTTCATAAACATAGAGATAAATCTGATAACCAAGATAATTATATTACTTAACAGGGAAAGGATCTCAAAATAAATTGTTTTAAAATTAATTTTCACGAATCAATAACTCAAGTTCAGTATTTGTCAAGCATTCATAATCCTTGTCATTATTTTGGTCACATAGCACTACTTCTACTATTGCTTTAAGTTTTTGGTCTTGAAGAAATAATCAGCTTTGTAGTCGTACCAGTCTAGGACTTTTCTATCGTACCACACATACGCTCCTTTAAGGCTGTCAGGAGCATCCAGCACCAGATATATGGGAGTTTCAGCTGCCTGGTCTGTGTCATAGAAGCCAACACGAAGCGTCATGTCAGTCTGAACTAGTCCTGGATGCATGGAATTCACCGAGATATTCCTTGACTCAAGTTCCTTTTGCTGCAGTATCGTTGTGGCACTAAGAGCTACCTTAGCTACTCTGTACGCAGCTATTGTTCCATCATCGGCTAAATCATCGTAGTTGAAGGTTCCATCCTTCACGCCTTCCAAAAACCAGTTCACGAAATCATTAATATCTTCCAACTTTAAATCTTTCTTTGACAACCTTTTTACCCAGTACATACTCCGTACGTTTGACAAATGTCCACAGTCGCTTGATATATTTAGAATGCGTCCATTGTCTCTCACCAATGGGAATAGAAGTTCTTGGATTGTCAATATGCTGAAATAGTTGACATCCACAATAGTTTTGCACTCATCATAGGGGTTGTAAAACTCTGCACTGTTGGCGACCGCCGCGTTGTTGACAAGAATGTCTATTCCTCCATGCTTCTCCTTGACGTGATCTCTGAACCTGACCACACTGTCTCTGTCCGACACGTCAAGCTGGTGGTACTCCGGGTGCAGACCGAGCTCGTTCAGTTTGGCGACGGCAGCTTTCCCTCTGCCATCGTCTCTAGAGGTTAGGTAGACGACTCCATCGAACCTCTTCAACAATCCTTTAACTATCCCAAAGCCAATCCCCTTATTGGAACCGGTAACTATAGCAACTTTCACCATGTCTGCTCTATGTCGACGCACTTTGTGGAATGACAGGAATTATAATTAATTAATACGAGGCATTTCATTAAATATATAGTATTTGTTTGTGTGAGATAATATAAAAATTAACATTACATACCTATTTATTCAATGAACCGAGATAGCGTTTATCGACGACACATTGTCACATGAGTAAAGAATCACAACAGAAACAAAGCTTCTAAAGAACGTGAGAAATTGATACCTACTTTAGTAGGGTTGACACAAGAGGATAAAACTAAATAAACAGAACGTTTATCAGCTTATCTGTTTCAATATATAAACATAATTATTCAATCACTAATAGGTTGGTAGGTATTACTTACGTATTTAAAATCATAAAAATCAATCATCTGGCATTAATTGTAAGAAAAAGTTCTCAAATAGTCATTATTTTTGTTCTTGAATGCATCGTTTACGAGCTAAGTAGGTACGAGTACTTATTCTGTGCCACTTACTAAAAAACCACTAAACCATTCAGTCGATCAATACCAACATTTTTTCATTAGTGGGTTGAGTTTTTTTCCGATGTTAAGGTATGAAGGTACCTATCTATTTACTACAAATTAAAAATAATAAATTATAATTAAGTTCAGTCATTCATAAATAATATGCTGTGATTCCTTCTACTATTGTTCATACGTGCAGTACAGTAACCATATTTACACTTTTTTATATTTAAACACTATTATTCTTGACTCATGTGCTATTATTAAATTAAAACGTGAAACGTAAGCAAACATGACGCGCGACGCGTCCGCATAGCCCTGAACGATGCAACTGGGCGAGCCGCTAGAAACCGGTTTCTCTTCATAGGCGACGAAGCTGCCAGTAGTACGCACACACGCGCCTCATGCTAATAGTAGTGTACCTATCATAGCGCGGTTGTATGAAGCTTTGCCTCTGTACCGTTTCTTTACTCCGTGGCTTTATCATGTTATCTTTAAATATTATAAAACTAGCAACCCGCTCCGGCATTGCATGGATGGGAGCATTTTTTTCGATTTCTTTAGTTAACGATGTTTATTAATTTAAAAATATTCGATTAATCACTGAGGGGATAAAGCAGTGGTGCCGATTCTCTTGTACACCGACCTAAACTAACTAAACTATCACTAAAATTCCTTACTTTTGGCTATGAGAATCTTAAAGCTATTCTGCAAACAAAATTCTCTAAATTTAAAAATAAGTTTGACACAACTAAATCGAATTTGACAATCGTGACTCCACGTGGTATTTTTTTTTTTGGCTTCGCAACGTTGTATTTGTTTGGCTATGATTTTTTTTTAGAGCCGGTGGCGCGCCTGGGGGGCAGCTGCGACGTGTTTTTTATGGAATTTTTCACTTTTTGTGTGGAAAAAAAAAAAAAGATTACCTACATGTAGAGTAATAGTGGTTTCTAAAAGGGGGTAGAAATTTTCATTATTTTTGCGATAGGACGCACCATTTTGGAGATATAAGCAAAACAAAGAAAAAAAAAATAGGGTTAAACACAAAATATTTTAAGTGATACACCTTCCTGGTAAAGAAGCCATGGAAATGATTTTCTTTTTTATTCTGAGTATATTATTTAAAAAATTAAATAATTTAAAATTATTTGGTATGATGATTAGTTATCAAAATTCACCGCGCTCGTGCCGCCACCCCAGCGCACCGCGTCGAGGCGGGTCTTTCATAGAATAAGTAAATAAAGGATTTTTCCGCAAAATGTCTCAAGCAATTTTTAAAATTATAATACCTAATTATGTAAAAATCTAAAACACTTAGATAAAAAAAAATTCGCTGCTGTGGCTTTTTACGACATAAAGATGTTTCTCTTAAAATATTTCGTGTATGAATAGATACACCTTATATACAGTACTGGTTTTGCACCAGAAGTCGAGGTGATTGGTGTGAATTTTAGTTCATGAAAACTAATTTTATTCCACACCTTTTTAATCGCGATTAAAAATAGTCAGATTTAGTTAGAAAATCTAAATTTTAGTTTAAAAACGTCAAATTCAGAATAGCAAAATTGCCATTTTCACTAAATTTAAAAACTCAGTACCATCTTAGAGCTGTCAAACTAAAATATAGTTAAGTTGTGTCACTTTATTCAATTTCAGAATAGGAAATCGTCGTTAGACAGGAATAAACTAAATTTTGGTGATTTTTAGTCTAGTTTAGAGAATTTTGTGACAAGAGAATCGGCACCAGTGTCTTATGTCATGGGCGTTTTAATGATTCCCGAAACTGCTACAAGCTAACAGAAGACGAAGACACCTTTATACCCGAGGTAAATACTCTACTTCTGTCACGTTCAACGAGATAATAAAAAGCAATTCGATATTCGTTTTTTTTTTTTATTTGTAAGATTCGTTCATTAAACATTGGCCGAGAGATAAATCTAGAATATAATATTGTTTATTGTTGCTGCTGGTAACATCTGATTACCAATACAATTAACATACTAACGCACACATTATATTACTTAACACTAAAAGGATATAACTACAATAAAAATAAAAATAAAATTATTTCCTTCAGTTGTACAAGAGCACTGATCAAAACAATATATGGGTTACAACTATGAGAAAGAGTGTTTTCGATAAACTCTGGCACCCAGAGTAAGATTTAACTTGTGTTTAGGGTGCCAGCAACCTCACCTATAATTTGAACATTTAACAGTAGCTGTAAAACGAGCACACTATATTATTAAATATCAATATAAATTGCTTTTAAAATAATTTTCACGAATCGATAAATCATAGTTCTGTGTCACTTAATAAAAAAATCCTTAACATTATTTTAGTCTCATTTATAACATCTACTACTTAAAAAAGAAATAATCTTGAAGAAATTAATCAGCTTTGAAGTCATACCAGTCAAGGAATTTTCTATCGTACCTTACACGCTCCTTTGAGGCTGTCAGGAGCATCTAGGACATATGGGATATATATATGGGAGTTTCAGCTGCCTGTCTGTGTCATAGAAGCCAATACCAAGCGTCATGTCAGTCTGAACTAGTCCTGGATGCATGGGATTCACCGAAATTTTCCTTGACTCAAGTTCTTTTTGTTGCATTATTGTAATGGCACTGAGAGCTAACTTCGCTACCCTGTACGAGGCTATAGTTCCATCATCTGCTATATCATCGTAGTTGAAGGTTCCATTCTTCACGCCTTCTAAAAACCAGTTCACGAAATTATTAATGTCTTCCACTTTAATTATTAATCATCCTTTGAGAGCCTCTTTACACAGTTTATATTCCGTACGTTCGACAAATGTCTACAGTCGCTAGATATATTGAGGATGCGTCCATTGTCTCTCACCACTGGAAACAACAGCTCTTGGATTGTCAATATGCTGAAATATTTCATTTCCACAACAGTTTTGCACTCATCGTAGGAGTTATAAGACTCTTCTGTGTTGGCGACCGCTGCGTTGTTGACTAGAATTTTGATACCTCCATGTTTCTCCTTGATGTGGTCTCTGAACCGGACCACACTGCCTCTGTCCGTGACGTCGAGCTGGTGGTACTCCGGGTGCAGACCAAGTTTGTTTAGTCTGGTGATGGCGGCTTCCCCTCTACCATCATCTCTTGAGGTTAGGTAGACGACTTCATCGAACCTATTCAACAGTCCTTTAACTATCGCAAAGCCAATCCCCTTATTGGAACCGGTAACTACAGCAACTTTCACCATGTTGACTCTGTTTTGAAACACTGTGGAATTATGATGATATGGGGCGTTACATTATATATTAAATGTCGAAGACGGGTTGTATTCGGTACGCCAGCGCCATCTAGTGGCGTTTGATGGAGTTGGTGGGGTTCGCGCCATCGATTCTTGACTTATCCCAACGACAGTGCTGCCTAGCGGCGCATGACAGAGTCTACAACATAACGCTCGACCGGCTCGAAGTTGGTCGGTGGCGGTTAAGCAGTGGAGACTTCTAGAAACTGTTGTGCGTTTGGTATAGTTGTGTCGTGTACCTACATTATTACTTTGCATACCCATTACTGTATAGAATCAGGTTCTTCTAACTGAACAGACAGCTGTGCTGCTGGGGAGTTTGTTGCGCCACTTCTTCTTCCCAGCTAAAGCACTAGGAAGTGGTGAAGGGCGGGCGTTTTGGGTAACTGTCTTATGTAATTTTGAAGTGCTGATTCTCAGTCTAGTTGAGTAAATGACATTTGAGTTTAATTTGGTTTTTCTATTACGCAATAACCAACACTACCCACAGTACGCCCAAAGTAGAGTTAAATATGGCTGATGATAACGAGAGTGACCTACCGTTCTCCGACATATATTTATGTCTATCGTATTTGTTATTCAAAGAGATAATATCAAAATAATCATCATGAAAAATTCCAACCAATCATCTTAAGGGTTGTTAGACAGGGTTGTGTAGCGTCACCGGGGTGTTCAAATTGTACACGGATAGTTGTCTGATAGATTGAAAGAGGGTGAGTGTGGATTGAGGATGAATGAGTTGCCTGTCAAATGCCTCCTCTACGCAGATGATCAAGTTCTACTTGCATCGTCAGCAGAACAGTTGCAAGACATGGTGACTGTGATGGATGAAGCATATAAGATGAAAGGGATGAATATAAATGTGAATATGACGAAGGTCATGGTGTTTGAACGACAAGAAGATGTATCGGTGTATGATGTGAAAATAAATGATAAGAATGTGGAGTAAGCAAGTGAGTTTGTTTATTTGGGGAGTCAGTTTACAAAAGATGGAATGATTGATGAAGATGTGGAAAGGAGAGTAAATGCGGGGAATAAATTGAATGGTGCTATACATGCGATTTTGACCAACCATTCGATGCCTAAAAAGGCTCGACTTCACAATGGTGTGCTGGTGCCTACGTTTATGTATGGAAATGAATGTTGGGTGTGGCAAAAGAAGCATGAAAGTAGAATAAATGCTGTGGAAATGCGTTCCTTGCGAAGCATGTGTGGCGTGACTATGAATAATATGCTGTAAAATGATGTAATAAGGCAACGGTGTGGTTTAAAAGAAGATGTAGTAACAAAAATTGAAAAGAGTATGCTTAGATGGTTCATACGATGGTCATGTTGAGAAGATGAATGAAAGGCGACTAACAAAAGGTATTTACAAGGCAGATGTGAGTGGAATAGCCGCCGCGCCGGGACGGGACGCCCTAGGAGAATACATAGTGACCTAATTGGTGATGTTTTTCAGAAAGGTCAGGTGCGTAGCACTCGCAACCGGCGTACGTGTGTGACCAGATGTTTGAATATAAACGAAGCAAAAGGAGTACGTAAGGAACCCCCCTTACGTACTCCTTTTGCTTTCGGTAGGCAGAAACTATAGAGCGCCACCTACTACCCAGCAGGTGGCGCTCTATAGTTTCTGCCTACCCCCATGGTAAGAAGGCGTGAGTTGATGTATGAATTGTCAATATGCTGAAATAGTTGATATCCACAATGGTTTTGCACACTACTTATGGGTTGTAAAAATCTTCACTGTTATCGAGCCCAGCATTGTTAATGAAAAAAAAAAAAAAATGTCTGTACCTCCATGCTTCTCCTTGATATGATCTCTGAACCGGACCAACCGGCTTTCTCTCTTGATGTTAGGTAGGCGATTCCATCGAATCTCTTCAACAATCCTTTAACTATCCCAAAGCGGATCCCCTTGTTAGACGTAACCACATCAACTTTCACCATGTTTGCTCTTTGTCAAGTCTCCCTGTTAAGTGATAGGAACAATATTTTGTATACGTGATCATTTTGTGTGACACCATATAATAATTTTAAAATTATTGCCGTTATCATATTCGGTGCACGCAGGTCGCCTCTATCTGTGCCGTATTATTACAGTATTTAACATAAATTGACTGCTCTCAGAGTAATTACAAATAGCTGACACCGAAATTAGGGTTGTAGTGAACACAAGTTTATAATTACATGTGGATAAATTGTTGATTACAGATTAATGTTCCCAGTATTAACAAGTGTGTTGGTTCGTGTTCGTGTTCTGTCAAAATTTTAACATTTCATTATTAATCGGACGCCTATTATTATTATATTATATCTGTACAGTACTGGTTGTATAAAATTAAATTATTTAGAGGATAGTTTTGTTAGGGATTCCTCAAAACTGATAATCCGATTAAAGTTGAGGTATATTTAGTCTAAAATACTGATATAATGTTGTCGTATATAAACCTTGTTCTTAGACATCGGGAATTAAATTATGTTATTATTAATGGGCTTGAAACGAACTGTTTCAAATTTTTACAATATTTGACATAAAACAAAAATGAAGATTTGGAATGGAGAGTGAATGCGGAAAATAAAGTGAACGGTGCTATACAAACAAAACAAACAAAATAAAAATATTTATTTGTTAGGATATGATACAATAGCTCTTACAAATATTGATTCCAGCATGGGCTGCCACAGCATGGCGTACAAATATATATATGTCGCAATCGAGTTGTGTCCGGTACGTCAGCGCCATCTAGTCGCGTTCGATGGAGTTATTGGCGTTCGCGCCAACGAGTCTTGACTAATCGGGACGCCAGTGCTGTTTAGCGGCGCATGACGGAGTACAACATAACGTTCGACCGGCGACAAGTGATCGCCGCACATTTGAAAAGCAACGGTGCTACGGTGCGGTGCGGTGGTGCGGTGCGGAGTATTGGTGGCGGTCAAGCAATGAAGATTTCAAGGAATTGTTGCGCGTTCGGTATAGTTGTGTCGTGTACCAACATTCATTACTTTGCATACACATTACTGTATAGAATCAAGTTCTTCTGACTGAACAGACAGATGTGCTGCTGGGGAGTTTGTTCCGCTACTTCTTCTTCCCAGCTAAAGCACTAGGAAGTGTTGAAGGGATGGGAGTTTTGGGGGACTGTCTTATGTAATCTTTAAAGTTCTATCTCAGGGTGAGTAAATGAATTTGGATTTGAGTTTAATTCGGTTTTCCTATTGCGCAATAACCAACAATACCCACAGTACGCCCACAATAGTTAAAATATGGCTGATGATAACAAGAGAAACCTACCGTTATCCGATATATACCGCCGCCGCCGCTGGCCGCGACTTCGTCCGCGTTAAATTTCTTGTTCCCCCGATCCACCCCGTCGCAACACATAGCCTGCCCGTGCTTTTACTTCGTTTTCGCATAAACTTTCATTAAAAAAAAAAATGGTGTTCTAGTTAATAGGAATTTAATTCTTCCTCAAGAATTGGGCTGTAAAATGCAAAAAGATTTTTTCAAATCCAACTCGCAGTTCCAGAGATTAGCGCGTTAAAAAAACAAAAAACCGGCCAAGTGCGAGTCGGACTCGCGCACGAAGGGTTCCGTACCATCCATACAAATCCTTATCCTTACTAATATTATAAATGTGAAAGTAACTCTGTCTGTCTGTCAATTTGTTTGTCTGTCTGTCTGTCTGTCTGTATGTTTCGTTTTCACGCCTAAACCGCTGAACCGATCGTCATGAAATTTATCAAAGATATAGCCTGGGATATGGAGAAGGACTTAGGCTACTTTTTTACGCGATAACCGACATCCACGCGAGCGGAGCCGCGGGCAAAAGCTATCCATACTAATATTATAAATGTGAAAGTAGCTCTGTCTGTCTGTCTGTTACGTTTTCACGCCTAAACCGCTGAACCGATCGACCTGGGATATAGAGAAGGACATAGGTTACTTTTTTACGCGATAACCGACATCCACGCGGGCAGAGCAAAAAAAACGGCAAAAAAATCATGTCCGTTGTATGGGAGCCCTCCTTAAATATTATTTTTTCTGTTTTTTAGTATTTGTTGTTATAGCGTCAACAGAAATACATCATATGTGAAAATTTCATCTGTTTAACTATCACGGTTCATGAGATACAGCCTGGTGACAGACGGACAGACAGACAGACAGACAGACAGACGGACAGCGGAGTTTTAGTAATAGGGTCCCATTTTACCCTTTGGGTACGGAACCCTAAAAACTTACTCTTCAGCTTTAGAATAGACTACCTCGCAGAGTTGATCATCATTTTGCTGCGGAGTTATTATAAAACAGTTATATCTCCTAAGATATTCATTGAAATTAAATGATGTAAGGGCAACTTTGTTCAAAATTTAATACTTGTGATGAATAACGTATTTATTTGGATAAGGATTAATACCATGTTTATGAAAACTCCTTCGCAAATAATGCATTAATTTCGAACAAATTTGATTACCATAAAAAAGGTTATAGTGAGTCAATCTTAAAAGATAGACATATGATGTCGCGGACTTTTTTTTAGAAAATTTAAAGAGGAACAATTCCATCATACATGATATTTGCGTAACTTAAACCGTTTACGCAGCGCACGCAACGGAAGCTCTCAAAAAGGAATAAATTTTCCCGTTTTCGCAACATTTTTCATTAATGCTCCGCTCCTTTTAGTTGCAGCGTGATGTTATATAGTCTATAATATTCCTAAATAAATGAACTATCCAACACAAAAATAATTTTTCAATTCCAACCAGTAGTTCCTGAGATTAGCGCGTTCAAACAAACAAACTCTTCAGCTTTATATATTAGTATATATATAGATTATATAACAATAACAGTATAGAGCTTTGTTCGTGGCTAATTGTCCTCAACTACGTGTGATATTTAAGGAATACTGTAAAGAAATACCTACTGTAAAGGACCGGTATCCACCTGGTTAAGCTACACTTGCCGCAGTTGGTCTGTGGATGGGTGACCATCTTTACATACAGAGACCCGTCCGTGCCTCGGAAAGCACGTTAAGCTGTTGATCCCGGCTGTCATTCGTGGATCTTTGACAGTCGTTACGGGAAGTCAGAAGCCCGAAACTCTGACAACCATTTTTACCAAGGGGTATCGTATTACCCAGTAACTATGTACCTACGTTGTGGAGCAGAATTAAGAGCTGAAGAGCAGTATTCTAAAGCTGAAGAGTTAGTTTTTAGGGTTCCGTACCCAAAGGGTAAAATGGGACCCTATTACTAAAACTCCGCTGTCCATCTGTCTGTTTGTCTGTCTGTCCGTCTGTCACCACCAGGCTGTATCTCATGAACCGTGATAGTTAGACAGTTGAAATTTTCACAGATGATGTATTTCTGTTGCCGCTATAACAACAAATACTAAAAAACAGAAAAAAAATATTTAAGGGGGGCTCCCATACAACGGACATGATTTTTTTGCCGTTTTTTTTGCTCCGCCCGCGTGGGTGTCGGTTATCGCGTAAAAAAGTAGCCTATATCCTTCGCTATATCCCAGCCCATATTCCTGCTAAATTTCATGTCGATCGGTTCAGCGGTTTAGGCGTGAAAATGTAACATACAGACAGACAGACAGACAGACAGACAGAGTTACTTTAACATTTATAATATTAGTAAGGATTTGTATGGATGGTACGGAACCCTTCGTGCGCGAGTCCGACTCGCACTTGGCCGGTTTTTTGTTTTTTGAACGCGCTAATCTCTGGAACTGCGAGTTGGATTTCAAAAAATATTTTTGCATTTTACAGCCCAATTCTTGAGGAAGAATAACATTCCTATTAACTAGGACACAATTTTTTTTTAATGAAAGTTTGTGCGAAAATGTAGTAAAATCACGGGCAGGCTATGTGTTGCGACGGGGTGGGTCGGGGGAACAAGAAATTTAACGCGGACGAAGTCGCGGGCAGAAGCTAGTAATTCATAATTATCTAGAAAAAATAATTTATACTCTACGCAGACGAAGTAAAATAAAATAGTAACGAAGTCAAACCTTACATTGAATATTCGAATCTGATGCCGAAAATATTGTTTTTAGAATTTTGGTCTGTTTGTTTGTATGTATGTTCCGGTTTGCACAAAAACGGATGAACGGATTTAGATGATATTTGGTACACAGATAGTTTATAACCTGGATTAACATATAGGTTATTTTTTATCCCGGTAGTACGTTCGCGTCGGCTTATTCCACTAATCCCCCCTGAGAGAATCCCCCTTAGTGGAAAAAACTTAACCCTAATGTAAAAAAATCACTTTCAGGGGATCTTGGAGTAAGTTATTTTTTGTTTTTTCAATTCTAGTTTTCCCCCCTTAGCGGGATTATCAGGGGTGAATTCTAGACTGTTTTCAGATTACACTTTTCCTCCTAAGGGGGATTTTCAGGGGGGATTTGTGGAATAAGCCGTTCGCGTCGGCTATTTTTTGACATCCATGCGGGCGAAACCGCGGGCAGAAGCTAGTAAAGGTATATAGCTATCTAAAAAGTGGACTCCACGCATTGCCCGGATGGATTTTTTTGTCCATTAAAAACTCTTTGCATATCTACTGAGTTCCCCCATATTATAAGACCATATCTGAGTACAGATGCTACGTATGCATGGTAAGCAACCATTGCGGTATTTAATTAAACCGTTCGTCTTATACTTTTCAGGATATACACAAAGCGATCTATTTTTTTAGTATTTTATCTACGTGTGGTTTTCACCTGAAATTTTGGTCCACGGTTATACCTAAGAATACGCATTCATTAACAGTGTTTAAGGGAGAATTGTTATACTGGATGTCTAGACTAGCTGTGTTTGAGTTGAGTGCTTGAAATTATATTAAATTTGTTGTCATGTTTATTTTTGAGTTATTATTTTCTAGCCATTTGATTGCTTTGTCTAATGCTTTAACTAACCATATGGACTAAATTGTCTGAAATAAAAATATTCTATTCTATATTATTTAACAATTCGTTTTTCCAAGTCTTTGTTATGGTCGCTTTTAATAATCAATGTTTTGTCATCAGCAAATAGTACTCGCTCTTCATTAATCGCCTCTGGTAGGTCGTTGATGTACCTAAACTAGAAAGAAAAGAGGGGAAATAATTGATCCTTGAGGTGTACCGAAGTTGTTTTGTCTATACATGCAATTGTGACTAACCAGTCGATGTTCAAACAGGTTCGACTGACTGTTCACAATGCTGTGCTGGTGCCTAAACTTATGTATGGAAGTGAATGTCGGGTGTGGCACAACAGGAATAAAATAGAAAAATGTTGTGGAATGGCGTTTCTTGACAAGATGTTTAGTGCAATCATGAATGATAGACTGGAGAAGGATGTGATAAGTCAATGTTGCGGTTTAAAAGAAGATGTAGTGACAACAATTTAAAAGAGTATGCTTAGATGGTTTGGTCATGTTGAGAGTATGAATGAAAGGCAACTAACAAAAGCTATTTTTAAGGCAGATGTTAGTGAAAACGCCGGGAGGGAACGCCCTAGAAGGCCATATAGTGGTCTTATTGGTGATGTTCTTCAGAAAGGTCAGGTGCATAGTACTCGCAACCAGCTTGCGTGTATGACCGTAAATGAAGCAAAAGGAGTATGTAAGGGTTGTATTGTTGGGTAGCGTTCTGTAGTTTCCGCCTGCCTCCATATGAAAATGGCCTGAGTTTATGTATTCATTAACATGATGTAAAAACCTACGTCTTATTGGAACTAAAGTACACTCACAAGATTACCTAATTCTACTTAGTTACTGTGGGCACTATTATTAATATACCTTTAGTATACCAATACCGTCCTAGTTTCCCTTCATTTGTTTCTCTAAGTCTAGCTAAATACCAGCTCAACAATAGCATCGCTTACGCTTTGTGTTGCTTAGAGTTGAGCTGAATAGTGCACACTGCACACCTGGTTTATTACTCTCGACCAAATGCTCTCATTTTATAATTTTTGTTAGAAGAATATTTTAATATATTATGCTTTAAAACACACACACACACATGATTTATAAATATACAATTGTTTAGCCATGAAAAAAAAAAAAACAATACTGCTGTAATCTAATCTTGCGATAAAATACTGTCTAGTAGTTTGCATCATGTTTATATTTTTTAACCTGTAACTAGAAATTATGTCAACTGTGTTGTGCTATTGTTACTGATAACCACGTAAAAGTTACATACTCGTATACGACATAATAATCTTCCTAAGTTGTCGCAGGATGTGGCTAAACCATCTCAAGCTTTTTAAAAAAAAAAAATTGTGTGTACCACGTCCTCCAAAAATTTGTAATTTCAAGGCTACTTTAGCTTCAAATGCAATAAACATATTGTAGTATAATTCTTTATTCTGTACCACTACATGCAAATTAAAGCCACCACAATTACAATTAAAACGTAAATGAAGCTCCTGTTATATACTTTTATTTATTTATTTAATACTTCAAGCACAGAAATGTGCAGAGGCGGACTTAATGCCATAGGCATTTTCTACCAGTCAACCTTCGGGTGATGTAGAGACAAACAGTGGTAGGTGCAATTACGAAAAATCTTGGAATAACTATAAAGATACTTACAAATTATAAATATAATATATATACCAAATTTCCAATTTCTATATAAATACAAGCACAAATAAACATACATAAATACACGAATATACTAAAACAAATAAGACAAACAATGGGAAAACATTAACGTTGTGATGATACTGCCAGCTTCTTACGAATGTGCTCGCGAACTTTCACTTTAAATGATAACTTGCTAACTTTACTAACTTTATATTCCACGAAAACATTGTAAGAAGAACAGAGATGTCAAGGATTTTTTTTTAAAGCTGCAATATTTACGTAGTGCAATCAAAACAGCAAAATTATCCTTATAACAAAAAGACATCAAGCATTCTAAGAATTACAATGTTTTGAATTTTGATAATGTTAAATTCTTTGAAGTTTGAGTGAAAAGATCTTGCAAGAATCTTTGTTTCACCTTTTGAATCTTTTGAAGAAGAAAAGCAGAGTTATACAACTTTGTTTAGTGTTATAACTAGAGTAATTTGGCACAGATTGCTGCAGGGGCTTAACTCCGACTTTTAAAAGTTGTTGTTTATGTTGGTCATTCGGTATTTAATTTATACTTATAAATAGGCAAACTAAAAAATCCATGGTCATCGACCCTTTTAACTGTGGCTACTCCAAACTTGGAATAATTTACAGTATTGATGTGATTATTTTCGTGAAATTTACTCTTTAAAATTATAATGGAATCCTGGTCCCCTTGTAGGCAAATTTTTACATTTTGTTTTCATTTACCTACTATGCGCTACCTAAACCGTATAGTAAGGTAGTCTTGTTCTTAATTTTTGAGTGGAATTCAATTAAACAATGAAAGGATGCCACTAGTAATTTTGTTAAACACATATTCATAACTACAAAGTGGAATATTTCAAGCGTCGCACTTAGGACTGCGTAGTCGATCTCAGGTATGTTTAAGAAAGATTTCATATCTTACTTTAACATACCCGAGATCAAAAACATACTGGATACTACTTATTTATATTTTCTGCCGACATAAGAAGAATAACAAACGGAAATAATATACTAAGTCGTGGGTTGACAGGGTGACAGATGTCAGGCATCCCACCGTTTCGGGCATATTATTTCCGGTTGTAGATGCGACCAGGCAACCGGGATTACCTATTAGCAACTTGAGAGCCACATAAAGTGTATATGACGGCGTCACCATTGTAAACAGCACGTGCAGCGGGCCGAGTTACGCAGTGAGATGCGTCACTAAAAACTCCCCACTCTCCCCACTACTCGAGCCGCTCTACATAAGCGAGCGCGCAGTGAGGAGGGGAGCTTTCTCCCCGATCCTTGCTCGACGAAGCGCCAGCCCGCGCCGCAGCTTAGCCTGTAGCTTTAAATTTCCCGTATAATAATGATAACCCTGATTTGATCCAGCCTGTCCCTTGCTGTCCTCCTCCCGACGCTGCCCTAAGCCGAGGTTCGTACCCCACAGGGGGTGCCCTTAGCGTGCAGTCGTTTAGTTTATAAGTTTTATGCCCTGGCTGGCGGCTTTAAGTTTTCGCTTAAGGCAGTCACAGGAAAGTCCGGCTAAGGAGTCACGACCTCTCAAAGTCAACTCCGAGATGCCATAGTTAAAAAAAAAGAAGGGGAGCATTGGCTATCGGTCTACAAACGCTGCCGCTAACTCTCGAACACACCAGCCCAGGTACGCCCACTACTAAACAGCGATGGGGCGCTTAAATACGTAGCGGAAGACCGGGACGTCTTCGCCGAGCACCTGGAGCGTCAGTTCCACCCCATCCCGACCAATGACATTGAGCATGTCGCAGCAGTCGAGAAACACCTGGGAGACTACTTCGCCACGCCGCTGATAGCTCCTGATGAGAATCCTGTTTTCTTCTCGCCTGGTGCGGTTAGACGCGCCATCCTAAAAACGAGGCCTAGGAAGGCCTCCCGTACTGACGGTATCACTACACAGCGCTGCGCCACCTGCGCACGTCAGACGCGCCCCGTCGTATTGTTAAAGTGGTCTTAGCTTTCTGACCCACAGGACTTTCAGGGTGGTGGTCGACGGAGCGCTGTCAAGCGCCCGTTTGGTGACGGCGGGTCTACTTTGGTGTCACTATCGACCAACGGCTCACGATGGGGCCGTACGTCCGCAAGGTCGCCGCCTAAGGCAGGGTTGCTCGTAACCTCTCAGGCCAGTGCTCTCGTCCCAAACCCCGGCGCACGTCAAGCTGGGCGTGTAAAAACTGTACGTGCGCTTAATCTTGACCTACGCCACCCCTGCATGGTTTGCCTTCGCGAGCGAGACGAACCTACAGCTGCTCCGCGCGCAATAGGGTCTTGCGCTGCGGACCATTGTGGACGCCCCTCGCTTCGTGAGGAACGACCTCATCCAGAGGGATCTCGGGATTGAGAGCCTGGATGAGTTTGTGCGGCGCCTCGCGAAAGGGATCGTCTGCGTATCGTCTGCTTGGCCACACGTCAGGCAGATTGCGTCCTTGCATGCGTGTCCCCCTGACGCGAGACCCTTGCTCCGCGACCTGGTAGCGGACTATTGACCCCATCCACCGGATTGACGCCCAAGCAAGCAGCACGCAGGTTACACGCAGCTTGCTTGTGACAACTGAACGTTAAAAATAACATGCATCTGTTACGTATTTGTATGTTATGTTAACATAGGTATGAATACGTAACTAATAAAGACATTCACCTCTAAATAGGCACTTACGTATACACAGGGCGGTGTCACACTACAATGCAATGCCGCCACATACTCATACTCCGTTCCTGCCCGAGACGCCATCGGCTGGCTCTGATAAGCGGGTCGAGCAGAGGCTACATTGAACCTGTAGGAGCGTCGAGTCGCACTCTCGTCGCTGTTCGTCTTTGTTGGGCCTCTCCCGGGTAACTGGGGGTCTCACCTGGCGAAAACAGTGTCATGGCGCGCCTACAGAAACAATGCGCGGCCCATTTTCATGCATATCCGGGGAGCTATGTTCCGGCTCTGCTAGCCACGCCCCCTCTGGAGCGTAGTGATATCCAACGCACGAGGGGAGTATAGTGGCATGAGGAACAGGGTGTTTAAATTCGATCCAGAATTTCACCAAGGAAACTGAATGCGATCAGCGCACAAACCACGTACAAGAGCTGTCAGTGTCATTATTGTTGTGGAATATAGACACTGACAGCTCTTGAACGTGGTTTAGATGTGTTTGTGATTGTGAGATCGTATTCTTTCTTCTTTTTTTTTTAAAACGTTGCCCCACACTAGGAATTTCTCCTGTATCGTGGGTGCGTTTACAAACATTTAAACTCACATACACAAACAGCCAGACCCGGAACAACTACTTGTAGGTCATACAAATATTTGTTCCGTGCGGAAAACGAACCCGCGACACACAGTGCAGCAGTCAATCGCTTAACCACTGCGCCAACCGTGCAAATGAAATCAAGAGAAACTAAAATTCGCCGACAAAACTGTTTTCCTGGGGATTATGCTCGATTCAAGACTACAATGGGGTCCTCATTTAACATCTCTTGCAGGACGGCTAAGTTCAGCAGCATATGCTGTCAGAAAAATACTTCAATTTACTGATGCAGATACCGCGAGGCTAGTCTATTTCAGTTACTTCCATAGTATAATGTCTTAAGGTATTTTACTTTGGGGACGGGCTGCAGACATAGAGTCTATAGTTATTCTGCTGAAAAGAGCCATCATAGCCATATATAATCTCCGCAGGCGCGATTCTCTAAGGGAACTGTTTAAGGATATTAACATCATGACGGTACCTTGTCAATATATCTATGAAAACATCATGTACGTAAGGAAAAATTTACATCTTTTCAGAAAAAGAGGTGAAAGACATAATTATAGTACTAGAAATAGGGACCTATTAGCTCAACCAGGTTTCAGACTGGCTAAAGTAGACTCATCTTTCATGGGGTACTGTTTAAAATGTTACAATAAAATTCCTCCCCACATACTTCAACTGAATGAGACTAAATTTAAATCTTGTATAAAACGCACACTATGCAGGCAGGCATATTATAAGTTGGGGGATTACATCGCTGATAAAAATGCTTGGCCGAATGCTGGTCCTGCTCCACAACCACAGCTAATTGATTAACATTTGACAATAATGTTGGAGCTGCTGAAGAGTGTAAGACTATCTTTGCATTTTATAAACTCAGTCTCTTTTGTTTTATATAATTGCATAACACAGGTGTGAGTCCTATGTACTATAGAGCTACCATTGACCGGGTAATATGTCTTTCATTGACTTGAATGTGCCCTGGCGGCTGAGAGTATGTCATGCTCACTTAAATGTCTCGCTGATGGTGGCATGTGTGTTGGATCATTTAGCTCCCTTCAAAATGGTCGAGCTGAATGGTGCTAATCCATGCGTCATGTTCTCTTAGTTGCCACGGCTTATTTTAATTATTTTATTTTGTTTTTATTTGTTGTACCTACTCTGGACGTTTTTAACGTGTAAGTTTTTATTATTTTTATTTTTACATCGTTCTCTCATTTAGTTATAAATTCAACATTATAGATATAACTAATAATTTTTTAACAATTTAATTTAAAAGAGTGTCCACGGACTTTCTTGTCCGTCCTTCTCCATAGGTACCTACGCTTTGGAATGTTCTTCCAAATGAAGTTTCAAAAACTTGATATCGTAAATATTTTTGTCTTTATGATAATTCGCTTTAAGGAATATACTTATATTCCTTAACACTTTCGCTGTCCCATGTATCAAACTGTAAACAGACTGTTAATCAATTTGAAATTAATTAACTTTAATTAATTTCAAATTGATTAACAGTCTGTTTTATTTAAGCCTTAGAAGATAAATATCATTGACGTCCTCGCGGGAAAGGTTTAAAAATCTATAATTCGTAATTTTTTTCGTCTCTGTGATTGGAAGATATTATAACGTTAAAAGTTAATAATTTTATAAACTATTAACGGTCTGTGTAATCATTATAAATCTTAAAAGTTAAACATCATCGACAGACTTTTATAGAAGAAAGATTAAATAATAAAGTAGACGAAGTAAAAATAACAATAACAACCCACGTGAAGCAGATAAGTTAATCGCAGATTAGTACTGTGACCAACCGTTTTATTTCACAAGTGGAACGTTCTTTAATTTTGCTTCCTAAGTGTATCATAATAATCCTTGGCTGTACGTACCCCTACCATAAGCATAAAGGTTTTTTAATTTAATATAATGGTATACCGATAACAGTAGGTACCTATAAATGGAAATTCTTTAAGTTTACCCTATCATCTAGAATGGCTGCTCTTTTATTTCTGTCTGCAACGAAGTGCAAGTGTCCAAACAGATCGCGACATGAATATAACATCAGCGCTGCGTTTGTTGCTGCAACCGATACTGTAACGCGATGCTGCAACAACCCTCGGCTTCTGGCAATTGTCACTATATTTATCTTACCATTTTGGGAAAATGCCAGAGACCTTAGAACTGGACTCTTGTCACATGTGCTTATTAGATGCGATGGGATTTTTCCATTTATGATATCAAGGGTTAGTTTCACGCGTTCGGCGAGCTATGGGCAGCTCGCGGTCAGGTAAGGACCAGGCCTGGGTCGACGTCGCGTTGTATTCCACGCGCGCCTCAAACAGATGTCAGTACGCACTGACGGGGTCCACCAGGACCGATGCCTACCAGGGTTGCGGCTTTGTCCGAAAGGGATACCGTGGCCCTGGCACACAGGCAACTGAAGGAACATGGGTGGGTTTTAGTCAGTAAAAGTCTGACACGCCCTCCCGCTCCGCCCTGAGAAGGAGAAGTTGTTTGATAATTTCCACCCAAAAAAAAAGGCTAGTTTCACCGAAATACGTATAGGTTTATTTGTAAGCAGTAATATATAGCGAAGACTCTTTAAAAGTCAACATCAATCGTAACCCTGTAAAGTGGTGAAGTTTTTGTATTGTTTCAGGTAAAATAAGAGATGTTTGAAAATACCAGACAACTCCAAAAATAGCAACATTATAAATACACACACGCTTACATTATATTAGCTTACACGTGGTTCTTAATTACACTTTCAAATTAATAACTAAACCAAAACTATAAAAGGGACCTAATTTCGGAACAAAATATGTTAGGCGCACACTGAAATTACATTGGTCGCACACCAATGACAGCTTTTTTAAACCATGTCATCTTGACACTATGGTTCCAAGATAGGTGGCAGGATTTCCCAAAGCTTAGCGCTTCTTTTTAAACACCAATAACTGAAAAACTTCAAAACGGTTCAGTTGGTCGCCCGGGTGCCAAACCCACACTCCCACAGTGACAGTCTGGCCCGAGGCCAACCGACGCGACGCCCCAACCCTACCGTGCCTCTGCCACATACCACGGAAGGCAAAAGGTTTATTTTGTAACACTAAAGTTAGATCAATCTCACGCATCTTGCTTGTCAAAATGTGAAATTTTGTCAAAATAATGTGAAATCGGTTGTCATGAGATGTGATGCGGAGGAATGAAGGAACATTTTTAGTGAGGATGGTTTTGAAATTTTGGATATAATTAAAGAAGGGATGGATGACAAATGGGATAACGGATATAAATTGAGATCTATGGAAGAATGCACTTCTCACAAATAAATGGGGGTAGGAGCAGAAGGCTGGCCTTGCCAAAATATTTGTACTGTGTAGCAATACTTTTTGTTTTGCTTTGCTTAAGGGCCTATACTACCTTAAATGGCTTAGCATGATCCTCCGTTATGTTGAAAATAATGCAGCATTAATTTTGAAATAAATATATGGTAAAGTTAAGGATTAATGTTAAGTACTATGTTAGCCGAAAACACGATTCCATAAAATTTTCTCGATAGAAAAAATTCCAAAGTTACCTCCAAACCGAACAATAAACCGCTGGTATTCAAAAAATACTTTAAATTAGATAATGAAACTTTGCATATTAACTGAACTAACTATAAAGCAGGTCTTATGTTTATTACTTTTTTAAATGATCATTAATTTTCACCGTTAAACGAAATTACCTAAACTATCGGCGCCTTGGGACCTTTTCCCTGCCACCCTGTCTCGCTTGCTCGCGTGACCGGTAGCAATAGTGTGCGAGCGAGATACAGAGTGAGGTGGGGCTGAGGTGGTATAGACTCTTAAAGAAAGCACTGAATTTAAAGATTGAATTTACTACCAACAGTGTGTAGTTAGCGAAAATCAAACCCAATGGGTTTTACGCTAATTGCAAATTGTATTGCGCCAGTCAGTATCATGGTTGATTTTCTGTGTGAATTAACCGTTTATTTGCGAGATGTTAGAAGCGTCCCTTCTATGCTCACCCGCTCTGTGGCCACCGTTTAATTAATTCCACTCAATTCATACCGCGTCAATTGTTTTAATACTCGCCTTTGCAAGTTTTCGCCGGCGTTACGTTTAATTGAAGCCGTTTGCGGTTTTTTCCAGCGGTTATAACTGTTATTCAGTGTTAGTGCGAAATGGACAAGTTTTTGCTCAGCTCACAATGAGATTTTTGTTTTAAAAATGGTAAGTATATTTGCATTTTAAAGGCTGACAATGGCTTTGTTTATTTTTAGTGGTTTCGGTATCAGTATTATAGAAAAATATGAGAATAGTCTGCTTTCGTTTTGGCAATAAGTGTTTAATTGTATTTTTTTTTTAGTTTTAAGATTTTGTTTGTTGTGCCAGTCATTTCTGTGTGACTATAATTCTTATTCACCCAAGATAGATTATATTTTAGAGGTTAAACTGTCCTAGCTGGGATAGGAAGTCTTTTGAATGGGTGACCAGATTTTCGTTTAGTGAACATTTAAGAGCTAAAATGAAAAAAATATCGCTTTTAGCGATACTTAAGACTGCCCATTGTTTCACCTTATGTAAAATTTCAACATTTATATCTGTAATTTACAAGATGAAAGTATGTGTACAATAGAAGGGTATTCTATTCTAATTATGTTTCGTTACTTAACATGAAGAACATGATACGGAAGAATTGATTTAATGTTACAAAAATCAGCAAAAAAATAAAAAAGCGGTCGGCACCAAAAAAGATATTGGTATTCTCACTGTGGCAGCACAATTCATCTTCGCCAACATGTTATATATTAGGCAAAGTATACACCTATACACTAAAAACAGTGATATTCATAATGTTAACACTAGAAGTAAGAACAAACTACGTGGTCCGTTTCACCGGCTTCATAAGGTTCATAACTCATTAGTTGGGCTTGGTATAACCTTTTATAATAAGCTACCCTGTTCTTTGCTAGATTTGCCTTTTCATGCGTTTAAAGCTAAAGTTAAATCCAACCTTTGCTCAAACGCATACTATTCCATCAAAGACTACTTAAATGATAAGAATAATTGGTGCTGTGATTAACGCAAGACAATGTTTATGTTCTTTCTCCAGAATTAGCTTACCTACTGACAGGTTATATAAGTTTATATAATTGTTTATTTTATTTGACTCTATAAGTCAATTTATTTTAATTATTTTCGTTTATTATTGACATGATCTACTCATTACAATGTTTTTAATGAGTTGTATTGAAATATGTGGTTAGCTAGCGACCTCGACAATTGATCATATTATTCTTGCATGAGCAACCGGCAGCAAGTTCGTCGTGCTCCCTTAGTGTCACTGCTTGCGGTAGCGTCGGGGGTCGAGTTGCCTCCTTCCCTCAAATATGGCGAGCAGGGTAATGGCTGATCTTTGCGTTATGCTTGTGAACGGGTGCTACTTGTGGTGCCTGGTCATCTTGCTGTCCATAGTTTCATTATTGTTATTAGTAATTAACTGTTTATTTGTTATACTTCGATGGTCCTAGTTTATCATTTGTGTTACAAATACATGAACACAATCTAGCATTGCATATGTAAGCGGGTACACCCTTTATGCCTTAGGCATCCCTATACCGCGAACCAAACTCTGATGCTCGAAAAGGTCCAGAAAACCTTCCTTAGATACCTCTTCCAAAGGTTATACCATTTCTTTCCCTATATGTATCCTACCAACTATCTTTTAGGGGTGTTGGGGCTTAATTTGTTGGAGGTGAGAAGAGGCTTTGATCAGCTCACGGTTGCCTGTAAGATCTTACGGGGGTGTATAGACTGCCCAGACCTCCATGGCCTCTTCTGCCGACTATTTGTACCCGAAAAACACATCGGACACCGTCCGAGTCACCGGCACAATCTGTTTGCGCAACCGTCAACCAAAACTGTCGCTAGAGCTGAATCCCCAGTGTGTCGTACTTTGAAGATGCTCAATGCCCTTCTGACTGCCAACCCTGAATGTGATGTGTTTGCGGATGAATGGAGTAAAATTATGCGTATATGTCTGGTGTTCTGTGAGAGGTTTTCTGTGAGGTATGCAAGGGCGTCTAGTGTTCCATATTAGTTTTAATTAAATTATGTATAAAAGTTGTCAATGTTAATATTTTTTTTTGTTTCTATGTTAATTAATGTAATTGGTGTTGTACCGTTTTAATTAACTATATATAAATAAATGTTTAAATGCTTAATGCCTGGAGACTTTTATTTAAGTTTTAAGTTTTGTTTTTTTTTTATTTTTTAAAGGTTTTTTTTGCTTGAGTATAGTTTTCATTTTATTTTCTGGTATATTGGCGTATGTTAGCTAACATAGGGCAAATAATAGTAGATTATGCACTAAGGGAATAAAGTAGTATCTTATGTAGCGGGCGCTGTATCCTGTGTGAATCCCGAGCAAAACGAAGGATTTTAGCGGTAACTCCCGAGCGGAGTGAGGGAGTTCAGATTTAACTCCCGAGCAAAGCGAGGGAGTTAAGACAAGAATCCTGAGTGCAGCGTGGGATTCAAGGCCGCCCTAGATGAAGGCACCTTTATTAGCACCTTTTTTTTTTTGTGAGTCTGCGTGCCGCAATGCCGAACAAACCGGTGTACATCTCCCGCCTGCACTACACCACTAAGGCGGAGGACATAGTGCAGTACGTGCGCCAAAGGACAACGTACACGCCGAGGGTGCAGTTACTGGAATCGCACCGGAACGTCAACTTCAAGGCGTTCATCGTGCGTGTTCCAAATCTGTATCTGCCCATCGTCATGGTAGAAGACTTTTGGCCGCAGGACGTGGTGTTCCGTCGCTTCCGCGGACAAGTTCCACAGAACAGCACAAAGTGCAGCTAGTGCAAAGTGAAGTGCTACTAACATAGTCTTAAGCCTTTTTATTAACACAAGCTTTATATTAAATATGTATGTTTAGGTTAAGGTATTTTTCTATGGGCCTGTGTTGCCTGAAATAAATGGTATTATTATTATTATTATTTATCCCCGAGGAGCATACTCTACTTTTCACACCATCTACGAGACAATAAAAAGCAATAGTACTAGAATCAAAGTAATTATTAAAATTACAATTACAGTTTACTAACAGTAATTGTAATTTTAATAAATACTTTGATTTTTAATTTATTTACTTTAATATTTAATTGTTTTAAATAGGTCTACTACCTATTTAAAGGTAATGTTTGATACATGAGACCAGTTGTGGAAAGACAAAGTTATGTTTTTATTCGGTACATTTATTGAAGTTGAGGTAGAATTTATTTGAGTAGGTATTATTGTTTTACGTTTACTGTTAAGTAAAGTTTCAGAAACTTGGGTTTGCTGAGGACCAGCTTGGATCGTGAAAGTTGGTGAAGGTGGTGCTTGAAGCAGCGGGCTAGACGAATAGTGTTTTTATGTGGAAGGTTGTGGTGACAAAGGTGTCTAAGGATCAGTTATCAACGGTGTTTTTAGTTTGATGTTCTCACCAATGCGGCAGCTTATTTTGTGTAGAATTTTCAATGTAGCCCTCTGCTGAAACAAAAATAGGTAGGTAGGTTAGTATTTAAGTAGGTAACTATAACTGTATTTAAAAAGGTAACTTACGTAATATATATTTTTTTATGTAAGTATTACATGTTATAAACTTTCTTAGATTTGACTGACACACTCGTGTGTGTCAGTCAAATCTAAGGAAGTTTATCATTTTTAATAACAAACAAGGTTTACAATAATTATTATTATTTAACTTCAGAGTCGAAACATCACATATCAGTAGATCGCACAGAAGCGATCGATTCATGACCGGGTAGCTAGTACCTATACTTACTTATTATAAAGTAAGTATGTAGCTATTTTAGTTACTAAAAATTTAATCAATAGGTAGTTACTTTTGTGGCAAGAAAGCTGTGGTCGGGGGCTTCACTTAGAAACGTTTCCACATTTTGAGCTGTGAAAACTTTTGATTTCTTAGGACGATGTCCTTCGTAGTTTTCCATTTGTAAAAATCGTCGTAGGCTTTCATGTACGATTCCTTGGACTTTTCTGGGAGTAGATTGTTGGCAATGCCAATGGCTTCGGATTTAATTACTCCGGAGTCAAATCACTATAGTAGCTCGACGTTTTTGTGAGAATTTATGTACTTAGTTAAGTACGAGTAATTTGTTATTTATCAAAGCAAATCAATTTTCCGTATTCGCGCCTCTTTTTAATTTGTGTTCTATTTTTCTTTTATTTATATTCTACTCGTGGTGGCCAGTTCGATTTTCGAACAATTTATTTTTTAGTGCAGATAGTGAATGCATGGAATTAGTATGTACCTACTACCTATCGTAAATGTTCGTATTCGATTTCTACTTAATGTTCCAAATTCAAATCACATTAATGACCAGCGGGTCATAATGAAATTCAGTACAATATTAATGCCCTGCTAGACCTCAGGTCTTAAATTACTTACTTTAGGTTAGGTTTGCATGACATATAATTTGACATTGTCGAGCAGGTGGTGTGAAATAGTAGATTGTACATCAAGTGCATAAAACGCACCATTTTACGCGAGACGTTTATCCATCCGAGCGAGCTTGCGAGAGAGGATGGATATAAAGTAGAGTGTAAAATGGGTTTAATTAATGGACGAGTTGTACACTCTACTTTTTACTTCGATTGCGAGGAAATGACAAACAAACAAATGGAACATGTAAAATAATAAATGGACGAAATAAAAAATAGAAGTTTATTTCATAGTTTTATTGTGTACTTTGGCTGTTGGTATCCTTGCCTTGTTCTCGCACTAAGCGTTTTCAAACGTCTTTTATAATGCGCACAGCAAAGGAGTGGAACTCTCTGCCTGCGTCTGTGTTTCCGAACGCATACAACCCTAATCTATTCAAAGTTAGAGTGAACAGGCTTCTTCTGGGTAAGCTCACTCCATCGTCGACTTTGTCTCTGTCACCTCTGACCTAGACTAGAGTCAAGAGGAAACCCATCGTAAAATAAAATAAATAAATAAAAAAGAATACTAACGAAATGAATTAAAATAAATAGGTTATTCTATGAAGGTGAAGTTGTTCGTGTTGCTGTTGGAGCGATTGCCTTGGTCTTCGACGAATATTTTAATTTATGCT
This sequence comes from Dryobota labecula, assembly GCA_947523025.1. Lineage (NCBI taxonomy): Eukaryota > Metazoa > Arthropoda > Insecta > Lepidoptera > Noctuidae > Dryobota > Dryobota labecula. The sequence goes on along the minus strand of OX383291.1, from coordinate 1,209,577 downwards.
CTAGAGCATAAAAAGCGACTTTATATCACCTACGCACGACACAAAGACGAACTTTTAGAGCATGAGAAGTGAAAATTTATTTACTGTTCTGTTATATATGAACAGACAGCTGTGCTGCTGGGGAGTTTGTTGCGCCACTTCTTCCCAGCTAAAGGACTAGGAACTGGTGAAGGGTGGGCGTTTTGTGGGACTGTCTTATGTAATTTAATTTTGACATTCGAAAAGTGCTGACTCTCAGCCTAATTTGAATAAATGACTTTTGAATTTTGAATTTGAATTTTGAAAGTATATAATTTAAAGTATTCGCTATTAAATATAATAAATAACTGAAGCAGTTTATTTTGTAGTGCTGTACGTATTTATCTGATATGAGGCTTATTTCCACAGAGCTGACTGGGAGTTTACTATGAATGGGAGATAAATAAAGGTAGATTGACAATAAACACCATATTTTGCATCCTTATAATATGGATGATCTTTTCAAGGGTTCCGTGGTGGAACCCTTTTAGTTTAACCATGTCTGTCTGTATGTCTATCTGTCCGTCTGTTCGCGGCTTAAAGCTCAGAGACTCTTAGTACTAGAAAACTGTAAGCCGTGACAAAGTGGTAAAATATAATCTTGTAATATGTATTTTTTTAGGGTACCTCCCCTACACGTAAAGGTGGGATGACGTTTGCGTAATATTAAGCTTCAAAGTGCGTTTTTTTCCTGGCTTTCCATTTATGACAATGGTTTAGCTACTTACCACTTAGTAGGGTTAGTAGCAAATAACCAACTAAAATGTTACATTTAATCAGTTTATAACCAGATTATTTCCACAAAGGATAATCTCTTAATAAGCATGCCAGAATTTTCACTTTGGCAAAAGAGGTAAAAGACCGCAGCTCAACCAATTTTCACGTAATATTTCGGAAAGTGTGTTAATTTCGTAAAGCCGTCCAGCAACGCCGCGGCGTCACGTTAGCTTTTACTACAATTTTAATAAAGCCGGCCGCAAACGATGTTGGGCTCGGCGTGACAACACTTTGTGCACGCCAGCGACAAACATAGTTTGTCACGCGACACGCCGAAATGTCGCTCGAATAAAATGGCGGAAGTATGAATAATATTTACATGAAGATGTAGAGCGTGCCGATGGCTTTGTAACTGTGTTGGTGTTAAGAAAAAACTAAGTGAAATAAGAAGTTACGAGTATTCAAGACGTACTAAAGAAATCGGTAAACACAACTTTGAGACAGAAGCCGACATCGACAGAAGGATCCGATTGGGCTGGGCAGCGTTTGGAAAACTTTGTCAAGTCTTCTCGTCACCTATCCCACAATGTTTGAAAACTAAGGTCTTCAACCAGTGCATCCTACTAGTTATGACATACGGTACCGAAACGTGGCCACTGAGATTCGGGCTGGTCCACAAATTTAAAGTCGCTCAGCGCGCTATGGAGCGGGTTCGGAGTTTCTTTGAAGGATAAAATCAGAAATAAAATTATCCGGAATAGAACTGGAGCTACTGACATAGCCAGCAGATTATTTTCTGATGAGAATTTATTTAGTATTTGTAATGTTACATTGCTCAGAGTGTAAAGTGTTTATAAAACCCTCAGTTCAAATTCTAAGACAAATAATAAAATGAAAAATTCTTCTAAAATTAATAATCCGAAAATTAATAACCAACAATTCACGAATTGAGAGTAACGCGAGACACGTTTTAATGAAGTATAATCTTTATAAATTAGAGGAGGCTGGGCATAAATGGCATTGTTCTGTTACATGTTTGAACTTTTAGCAGTAAAGTGCGACGTTGTAAAATTTCAACTCAACTAACGTTGAAATAACAAGATTTTTTAAGGATTTTCTGATACTGTAGCAAGCTGGCGGCTGCATAATATTATAAAATACTTTTAAAGCCACCGCAGCTAACCTTGAAATAATTTTTCATGCTCACATTTTCTAGCAATTTTTTTTTTTAATAGTTTGCACACTTTTTTATGGTCTAACGTCGTAATTCATCTATTTACATCTAAAGCGTATCTCTTTTTGAAACTAAACTCAGCAAACTTTATCAACAGAATTTGTATTCCACTAGTTTCGCACAAACTAGAAACGGTTCCAAACCACACCTGTACATTCTCATGGCGTGCACACAAATTGCTTTTTCAATAATATCAAAAAAAAAATCGTCACCTTTTTTCACGGAAGCCATTCACTTCTCCCCGGCATCCTCTGATTAATTAAATTCCCCGTCAAAAAATAGAATTAATTAATAAAAAAAGTTCCGTGCGCATTATACACCGAGTGGCGGGAATTCCCGGTGTTATATTAGAATTACCAGGGATTATGCGGGATTTCACTTAATTACGGGATCTGCCGTCATTACACGAGCTCCTTAGTTTTTTTGCAGTCTCTACACGAGAGATGAATTATTACATGGCTTTGTTAGTAATTAACATTTTATTAACTGTGATGGCTCCATGTATTTTTGCATGTTACTTATTAAGCGGATTTCGTTTTCCTGTTAAAGTATAAAATAAATGAAGGTAACACCTACTGAGAACTAATTTAAAAGACATTTCCTTTTATCGTGGTAAAGGATAATCTTATTTTGTAGCAAATCTCATTAATGAATTGTATATTCAAAAATCTAAAATGGTGTACTTCTTGTCAGATCTAGTCAAGTGACAAATTCTGGATCATCTAACAAAAGATGATCTAAAACTTAATACAATATTATAATACACGTATAGGAATATGCCATGACATGTGTGACACAGATCCCGGCGCCCCGGGAATACAATAGGTTCCCGGCATTCGCAACCCCTGACATTTATTACGCCTCCCTTTTATTTTAAATGGAATAAAGCAGTCGTTCTTGAGGTTACTTTAGTTTTCAATTAAACTACTTCAATGTTACCAGAGTCGAATGTATCTGTTTAATGCATTATTTAATTATTTATTATTTAATTTTGATTTAATTTTAATTTAATATTGATTTTAATTTATTTTGTGTTTTTTTTTGTAATATTGTTTTATTTTTAAATGCTACTAACATATTTTTCTAAGTTGTAATACTAATACAATATGGATGATTTCCGAAATAAATGATTGATTGTTGATTGCATATTATTGTTTACAAGATGACTAATGGATTGGTGTCCTTTTTATTATTAATTTACGAGATTTTGTGTCTTCAAAGACAACTTATTTTTTCATTCAACTATAATTACTAGAGTTTGTTTACCCAGAATTGGTACATGAAAGCCATTTGTGTGAAAAAGTCATGTCATTTTACTCGTAACTAAACCAATAACAAAATATATTTGTAAGACATCTCTCGCCAGACCAACAATCTCTAGATGAATGAATTCAGCCCACACCAGCCACAAGCTATGTGTTCTGTGTACAACACTCAACTCCCTGGTTTATTAGATAAGTATTGTGATGAATCTCGGCCGTAACATGTTATAACATGACTGATTTCATATTACATTATTTCCGCTTTTTTTCTTGGCCCCAATCACATTTTCTTTCTATACTTTCTTATGATAACCAGGCAGTAAGGCATCTCAGACTCCACCGAAATAATCCCTTTCTCAATCGATATGAACCCTAGAGAGTATCGGGGCTAAATTCTTGCGATAATAACAGAGAATTTTTATTTACTGCGATAGTTGAGTCCCGGGGAAATATTTACTGTGTTCAGTTTTCCGCACGGCTGGCGACCGGGACGCGTTTGTTCAGCGTCGTGTCGCTTGCAGTGGGGATCTGTGCGAAAACGCGGCCGGTAATCGTCTCCAAGTTCACTTCACGCAGCATTGGCAGCTTTTTTGGGAGCACCGTGTACTGTTGTCGCAGATATGCAGCGATGGACGGCAGCATGGGTGGAGCGACATGTTTCTCACGTTGCTATAGGTCATGGAGGCATATTTAATGAGACGGACTGAGCGCGGCGCGGCGCGCACTCCGCGTCCGCGCCTCCTACAGATAAAATATTTTCTGTTTACCTCCGTGGCGCTCAACTTCCGCCTATTGCTTCCACGTATATGGTTATTGTCAAAAAAAGTCTTTCGTAATGTTGGAAGTTCATATGGGGGGTGTGGACATAATAGCCACATCTACTCTGGCATAGAAAAATATGAGAATGTAAGTGAACTTTTGACAAAATACTGAGTTTTCAGGATTTCATTTGCGTGTGATTGCTGCGTTTCCGATATTATAAAGTATCATCAGTTTTGGAATGTAACGACGAGGAGGAAATGGCACGGTCGCTTGGAGGCGTCATCTGCAGGAATAGGGAAATAACAGGGCGCTTTTTTTTCGGATCCATAGAGCGGACCTTTTTGTATGCAGCGTATTATGAATAGGATATTATCTACAAATATTTCGCAGCTTTGTGCTGGGCTCGAGAGAGGATACAGCTCGAAGATTATTACTTGCAATTTTGAAGATTTTTTTTAAATTGAACTCGATTCCTACGAAAACGTTCCTTCATAATCTCAGTCTCTAAATGAACAACTAGATATTTTAACGATAGTTGAATTACTTTCAATTCCACAGTCAGATAGGTCCCTGTAAACAGTTTTGTGTGTTTCTCTGTAAAACATATGGGGTTATTCCACTAATCTCCTCTCCCCCCCACACACACAATAAAAAATAGACTGCTGTGATTCTTAAGTTAGTATATTGTTGTTTATATTTTATTTTTAAACCGATGGGAATATGTGAACCTTTTGTCCACAAATCCCCATTAACGTCTCATAGAGCTCATACCATGGGGTTTGTGAACAATCCGCCATTGATGGGGATTGTCAGTGGGGATTAGTGGAATAACTCAAACAGATGATGTGTTCAATACCTTCGGTCATTAGAAGGTGCTGAGGATAGCAGGGCGTTACATTCGCACATTAAACTCGACAGCGGTGGCGACACCAGGTGCTCGACATTTTACGTCTTTTTGTCGCGACTCCTTTTTGGGGCTAAGTTGTAGAATAGAGCGGGGTTAAATCTGTGTTTTTCAATCTACGAATTATATTTCTCAGATTTTTCTAGGCTCATGAGTCGCTATACCCACACCAGCCACAAGCAACCAGACTAATAGTTTGCTTTCTCTGAAGACAAAATTAGTAAGATTGAAGTGATTTTAGTAGTATCTGGCGCCTCATCTTCGGTGACTCAAGTATACACAATGCTGAGACGTTAATTGAAGGCCCATTTCTTAGATCTTCTCCTTTTTCCACAAGTCGAGTTTAAAAAAACGCATACCTTATTGAATTTAATCTTGTCCCATGTAGCCATCAAACACTCACGACCTCTCGTCCCTCATGCCTTACCAAATAGAACAACAATCACATTGTAGCAGTCCCCACTGGATTGCCGTCAGCCGACCCGACCGTCCCACGCCTCTCCAGGTGCCGTGTACCAGCTCCTATAGATACAGATCAAGCAACCAGGGACGTTCCGAGAAAAAACATGCATAACATGTCGTAGGGATTAACTCACTATTGAAGGCGCTATAGTTGATGCGCTAAGATAGCGCGTGAAATTAAACTTTTCTCATGTTTCTTGTAATTCGCAGGTCAGTGAAGGTTAAGTGTTGATCGAAATACCACTCTCTAGATTAGAATTAGCCTCAAATGTCATGATTTCATGAAATAATATAAAAAAGATAAAAAAAACAGTCACTTTACAACTTATACACAATATATGTTAATTTGGGGTCTCCTTTTAAGTATGAGAAATACCTGTGCTAGGAGGCTCCGCTCTTCTTAAACACGTACAATAGTATGTAGAAGTGTGCTTACATGGACATTTACAATTTGGTAACTTATTAGATAATGGAAGAAAAAAAGGTAAACAAACAAAAGCGATTAACTTAAAACATATGCGTGTATGGGTGTGGGTGAGGGTGGGTGTGTGTTGTGTAAGAGTGTGTCAGTGTATACGGAGGTATGTTTGTGTATGCGTCACTTATCGCCAGATTATCACACGATAGTTTGTAAAAGAGTTTCGATGTCGTCATAGCTTTTGATTTTTAGCCAATCTATCAGAGATTTTTTACAATCCCGATAAGTCATAGGGAAAATATTTAAAAGTTTTTTTTTTGTTTTTTTGGAAGCGGATTGCTGGTATACTGTCTTTTGCGTATGTCGTTATAACTGATACTTCTGGTGCAACAAGATATTTCCTTTTTTTTTGTCGAGGCTGGGTTCATAAGGGACAGTTTTATGGAGTTTTAAAACAGCATGGAGGACATATAATTTCCTGACTGTGAGAAGACCGCTAAACGAATAAAGGTTTTCAGTAGGGAATCTATACGATTTGAAATACATACATGACCTTCAAGAGAGACTTTGTGCGCGCTCCAATTCTAAAAATAACATTCAAATTGCAAAAAAATAAGATAATTTTATTTCGCGGTTTAATGTTTGAATATGGTGTTAGTTAGACGCTAACTCCAACATAGGGTGTTCTAGGTATCCTGTTCATTGATAACAACAGTTACAACTGTCCACTCAAACCATCAAAGATATTAAGTTGTACAGATGCTGGCATACGATCGTTATTGATGTACTTTCCACTTCTTATAAACAATAACCATACCATACATACAACCTACCCATTAATTTTTGTTAAGAGTTTGTTTTATCTAAGTGATCGATGCCATTTAAAACAAATCTTATTGCAGTTACTGTGAATTATTTATAGGTAAAGGAAGTTGGCAGTGTATGGAACGTAGCTTTAGTGTGCCTGCCATCTATGTGCACGCCCAATAAACATTTAGGCGTCAATTAGAGCTTTTTTTGAACTTAAAGAGATATAAAGACGCTACAGCAGCAGCACTTACAACTTTTGGCGACAAAAGAGCGAAGACAAGCAAAATATTTCACTTAGAGCTATACCAAAGAGTTACAAGGGCGATAACAGGGTGAGTTTATAGGTTACGGGCAAAGCATCTTGTGTTATGGGTTTAAGTAAATCTTACAACTATAATATCTAAATAAGAAGTGAGCATTGACTACAACCCCCCAAAGTGCTACGCAAGCGATAACAAACTCTCGCCAAGAACCAAAAGTTGCTCAAAAGCAATAATTACCGCTACCAGTTCTACAATGATGCTCATTAACTCTTTTGTACCACCAAATGTCTAAAGACATACAAAACTCTCTTATGTTACTTACAGTCGAACAGTAGGAACATTTTTCGCTATCATAGAACTCCTAGTGCTTAATGTGACTTCAGTATAACTTAAGTTAGTTAGTACTAGTTAGTACTAGTTAGTACTAGTTAGTAGTACTTAGTATTAAGCTCTTTTACTTTGCCTTAAGGCAAAGTAAAAGAGCTTAATACCACTTCTGTACCCCTTATTTGTTCAGTTCTTGTTGATATCAATGGCGACGCAACAAAAAAAATCTAAAACAGCGAAAAATGGTTGGAAACGTCAAAGTAGGACTGGTGGAAATTGACGAAAATTGTCGAGAGAATATCTTAATCTTTTAAACTAGTCTGTGTCTGTTGAGGATCCAAAATGTATACAAGAAAATGCGATTATGAGTGACAGTAGTCAAGCGGAAGTTTTCTGCGTAAAAGTGGAACTGGGTTCCGTACATGATTTTCCAGAAAATGTGTGTGAAAAAAGAATTTTGGCCAATTTCAGCTAATATTCATCAAGTTGATGCGGATCCATTTTGATTGGTGTCTATTTCGGAACTGGAAAACCATAGAAGAATCTGTCATTGAGACAAATTATTAAAAAAATATAATACAATATTTCAATTATTTATTATTGTTGTAGCATTTTAAACTTATTTTAATGCCATCACGCCAACTGCTACCACTCCAGGAACACTTACACAAAAAATCGCGCGTGAACATAATATCTATTAGCGCATAGGCACAGTTAAATCCTTTCCCACCGGAACACACTATCGAATAAGTTTCTTTTAATTCTCTGCTATTCTCTCTAGACGTTTCGGAGAGTAACTTTAGCATTTTATTTAATTCTTCAATACTGTTGATTAGTATATTTTCAGCACAGATTTTTTTATATACCCAGAGAAACAAACTCAGTTTCATTGAGTTTGTTGAGTTGTGATTGCACATTACCAATTTGGAGAGAAATGCTAGACATCATGAGCACCATTTTTTTTTTACTATCAATAGTTGTCGCTATCATTTTATCTTGTTTTGCTGATACCTGACGAATATTGTCGGAATTTTTATCGATATCACTACTTTCTTGAAATTAATTTGTGACGACTCATTAACTTCATTAGTTACAGTAATTACTGATGACGTTGAGTTATCAGGTACAGTGAAGGCGAGTTTGTTATGAGGATCACCACATACGGGGAAGTGAGTTTTCTTGCATACTGAAAAAAAAAAAAAAAAAAAATTGGTATTATTATTAACATTATTTTGTATGGGTTTTTGTATTTTCTATCCTCTTTTTTGGTCATCACTTTCGTGTTCTGTACGCTCTATATGTAGGTACATATCTGAGAAACAATAAAAAATTTAAAAATTTGAAGTTTCGTAAGAAAAAATTTCTTCACTGTATACTTAGTTATTTACCTACATAGATAACAGATAAAAGGCCCAAATTATGAATATTATTGCTATTACTATCGGTACTTATCACAAAGTATCTCCTCTACTATACTTGTACCTAAAAGTAAAATTAAAAAAAAATAATGCATTTGTACTCTTAAATAGTAAAGATAACCTATGTACATACTCCATTTGGTTGTGGTTTCGATAGTTACTACGGATCCCTAAATTCATTTGCCCACCATGTTTAGGTTACGAATTGTTTTGATTAAGGTTAGAAAAACATAAGAAAAAACGGTTTAATTTAAGTATTTTGCCTCATTGTGTTCTAATACTACTAGCACGATACTTTAAACTAGAATAAGCAACGTTTTATTAGATTATTACAAAAGTTTTATGTCACTCCATATCTAAGAAAATATTTATTTTCAGTAAATAGACAATAGACATCGGGCGCTTGAATAATTTGTTAATAATACATATACTTATTCACAGTGTACTTACCTTCGCAGTAAAAAGTTAACTTCTGAGTCCACTAAGTTGAAACTAAAAGATTACTTTTAATTTCACTTTCACAAACGAATGGCGGCATTTTGGATCCATCAAATATTAACATACACACTGTTCGCATTTAAAAACGAGAAGTTAATTATGTTGATGAAATAAAAAAATATCCTTAATGTTAGCACCTATGACCGTTTTTATAGCCTTTGTGGATCTATACTAGAGCTCAAAGCGTTAATAATCAACTATTTGCCACCCTCTTATCACTTAAAAATGTAGTGAGCGCCATTGTACTTCTACTGTAGCGCTTAAGGAGTTAGTATTCACCTATTTGCGGCCCTCTTAGCACCCAAAGAGTTAATAAGCTATATTATACTCTATTGTCCCACTAAAAGAGTTAATTTTCGCCTATTTACCACGTTTTTATCCCTTACAGTTACAGTTACAGTTATCCCTATTATAGCTTTCTTATTGCTTTATTATACCTCTTAACCCATTCTGTAACTCTGCTTTACCGCTATTAAATAACCTAAGGTGATAAAAAAGTGTGCCCATTTTGGGGGTATTGTAGAGTTATAGCGTGCTCTAACTCCAATGCGTAACACTTATTTATAACTTTAGGATCTGGTTAGCGCTCTAAGAGATTTACTATAACTCTTGTCTTAGCGCCTAAGTGTTAGTTGGGCAATACGCTCTGACCATAAAGCGAAACTTTGCTTTGGCATAGCAAGGTTTTCTTTTAGTTTGGCAACCAACCCGAGCTGATGCTTCGTCCCACACTCCCGCCTGATGGATATTAATATACACTATCGTTTATAGATATACAACCCCAGGCTTCGCAAATGCTTTTTAACTTTAGAGAATAAACTCAAAATGTCTTATGTATGTGCCTGTTCCATCAAAACTGGTATCATTCTGGACCAAACTCTCACCAGAATTAGTATTCGTTTTTACTCTACTAAACGAAATATGTAGAAATAAAAGAGAATTTATCAGTTTCATATTTAGGTTAAAACTGCTTGAATCCTCCATGCAGAGTTCAGTCCTGTCGGTACCACGCGAGTAACCCACTGCCATCAATCGACAAAATTTGGCAGCAAGCCAGTCTCCCTGCACCCCACTATCACTCCTCGCACCTTCTGGATAAGGCTGCAAATCCTGCGACAAGATGTGATAGACCTGGTGGAAATTTGTGGTGTTCGGAAACTCCCCGATTAGCTGCCAGCGATTGTAATGCCGGGTTTATTATCATTGCACTTTACTTTTATATTATCAGAGTGGAGAGAGCATTGAATCGAACGATACTATTGAGGTTTGAATGCGTGCTAATGGTCAACTAACTTTTTTATTGCATGTGTGGAGACTTGTTGTCTATTCCTTTTGCATCCACAGTTTTTTTAAACAAAGAATCTTACCAATAGTAACATTTTTGTATGTTTTGATTTGTGAGAAAAATAGGTACTTACATGAAATTCTGTGCCATTACAAAGAAAAGTAATCTGATACACGAATAAATATAAAATTATAAGCCGCTTAAAAGGGTTCGGGTTCGTCCTTATTTTCGCAAGAAATCATCTGAAATAAGCAATGTAAGCACTCTTAAGTATTTAAATACTCGAGCCACGATCGTGACAGGTCATGATTCGTCGATTCTCCATCCATCTGCTAGTTTATAACACATCACGAACTCCTCGACCTGACACGCTAATATATCGGCACTCGTCGCGCTACCCCGCACGTCTACCCACGGTGTGCAACTTCTGGACCACGATTACTCTACACTTCCCATCAACCTTATGAGTCAAGGAATAAGGCGAAATTTTAAACGTGTTGGAGTGGTTCTAAGTTTGTGAATACTCGGATTCAACCCGCGTACAAGCCCAAGGCGTCTAAACTTATTAACTGAACACGTACGGAGCAGCAAAAATCGATAGTCGAATGGAATGTGTATGGAAAAGTATTGCTCCCAAATTGAAATCTGGAATAAAGCGCTCTTACGTTCTAAGTTCGAATACCTAAGAGTCCAGAATGTTTGGGTTTTGGTGGGTCCTGCGCAGTTCCTGTGGCATTGTTTAGTAACTTTTGGGTAAGTTACTGAGGTGCATAAAGTGGAAAGCTTCCACCGGAGCTTTGTGGAAACTTTCGAAGCGTGTACATTTCTTTGGAGACTTAAGGAGAGCTTATGCATAACTTCTAGAAACTACATTTTGGACCAATTCATCGATGTAATTACTGGCTTGGTTCACTGCTTTCGTTGACTTTGCTTTTTTTTTCGTTCAACCGTTCGAATGACCTTAATGAGCTGAGTACTCGAAATCTAATTAAGAAAATCCAATAAAATAAAATTGCTCTCTCTTCATACTCTAGCGAGGCACAAAGGTACTAGACTATCTTCAATATAAACAGTTTAGTACTAAAAGTAAACATGAACAAATCTTTTACTCTAGATTTCACCTTTATTCCTTTCAGCTCAACAATAAAGTTCGCTAGAATCGCTCGCTCAAACACAATTTAGTTTCTATATCTGACAAATAACAGCCGTAGACATAAATGGATGTGTAGGCAATATCCGATGCTGTTAGACAAAAGCGACCTCTTTTCATTATTGATACAGGCCGGTATAAGTGGGGCCATTTCTCATCCAGCCTGAAGGAACGGGCCCCCGCACCTCACAGGAGCTGCCATAAATATGTGAACGACTACACACTGTTGTTTTTTCCATAACTTGGAGACTCCGTTTTGTTTGAAGAATCTTTAAAAGCAAAGATGGATTGTTTTTGACAATGGGCTGGTGGGTCCAGTATTTTTTGGGTAGCTTTGCTACCTTTTATTCGGTTTGGAAAATATAAGTTACGAGTAGAATAAGCAAATCAGTCTTTCTAAGTCTGGCTGGATAGATAACTACCTGTTGCCCGCGACTTCGTTTCCAGTACCTCCGAGGGAGTGCGCACGACAACTTACCTTGCATCGTAATCGTAATGAATGGTTTAGGAATGCATAGGTCGGGACAAACAAACAAATTCATTTAAAATAAATATTATAGACTACAGGAAATTAAAAAGTTCAGACAGGTCAAGTGCATATCACTCGCAACCGGCGCGGCGTGCGTGTCTGAACTTACAGAAGCAAAAGCTGTACGTAAGCATCGTAGCAGTTGGAGTTCTGTAGTTTCTGCCTCCCCATGGGAAGAAGGCGCGAGTTGATGTATGCACAGGTAATATTCAAGGAACACAAAGATTTCTTTTAAAGCCCTGATATCGAGTTTTTGCAAAAACATGAACTGCAAAGTCTACCGAACTTTGTTGGTACAGACGAGTAAGACACCAACTCTAGTTACTTTTCGCAGCGATGTGGCAAAACTTGGAAGCCTAGGTTTTCCTCCAAATCCTGAGATACCAGGGGCGCAGTGTCGTTAGCATGTCATAAAAAGTTCACTCCTCTCGGAGGCGTTCGTCTTGGGAATCCTCTGAATCCGCGCGAAAATGAGAAAACTATTGACGATCTATTTTGGAGGATATCTTATGAAAATATTATGTTGTTGGAACGAGGTACATAAAGTGATTTGATACGTGTCATGGTAACTGCAAATAGAAAAAGTTCCAACAATGTTTGTTTACCGTTTTATCTTTGGCATTCTGACTTATAAATGCCGGTAAATCCTTCGCTGTTATAGTATGTCAGATGTATTTAAACGTTAGCCCCGAAAGTTGCTTTTTTAGCCCTGTTTCCGCTATCGCAGCACTTTCCACTTTTCTCCGCTAAAGGCATAAAGGGTATTTTCAATTTTTTTCTTCAAAGTAGAACACGACGATGGTGTTTGAGCCTATTCTGATCGGAATGAACTTGCACTTAGCCGTGCATGACTGTTCAAAGGCCTAATGTTGGCCGTGCCGTTAAATTGTATGGAAATGCCGCAGTTTTAACAAAGCGGTTAGTGCTCGGTGGCTGAACGTTAGCCGTTACTTTTGTTAAATGCTTAATAACACTGGACAAGCCTTACGAATACTTCCCCCTCTGTAAAAGTACAAGAACAGATGTTCTAGTAGGTTCATAAAAGTACAAGAACAGATGTTCTAGTAGGTTCATAAAAAGTACCTCCAAATCGATTCTAACGCATTTCGGAAATCCTTTTCGCGCGGGTAGCTCAGTGAAAATGCCCGGCTGTGCTTATAAACCCTGTAAAAAGCGTTCAAATACGTTAAACTTACATAAAGAATGGAATAATTTTCTATAAGTAAATATTTTTAGGGTTCCGTAGCCAAATGGCAAAAAACGGTATCCTTATGGATTCGTCGTCTGTCTGTCTGTCTGTCCGTCCGTATGTCACAGCCACTTTTTTCCGAAACTATAAGAACTATAACTGTTGAAACTTGGTAAGTAGATGTATTCTGTGAACCGCATTAAGAATTTCACACAAAAATAGAAAAAAAAAAAAATTGGGTGTTCCCCATACTTAGAACTGAAACCCAAATTTTTTTTTCATCGAAATCATTCGTGTGGGATATCTATGGATAGGTCTTCAAAAATGATTTTGAGGTTTCTAATATATTTTTTTTCTAAACTGAATAGTTTGCGCAAGAGACACTTCTAAAGTTGGAAAATGTGTCCCCCCTCCTGTAACTTCTAAAATAAGAGAATGATAAAACTAAAAAAAATATATGATGTACATTGCCATGTAAACTTCCACAGAAAATTGGTTTGAACGAGATCTATTAAGTAGTTTTTTTTTAATACGTCATAAATCGTAAACCACAATTTACCTTTCATTCAATCAACTCAAATAAAAAAATTAAAAAAAAAAAACATTTCATTTCATAAACATAAAAAATTCGAAAACCGTGAATTTGTAGACACATTTAAAAAAAAAACCCGTGATAAACTATTTACATACCTACAAATTTGTACGGAACCCTCGGTGCGCGAGTCCGACTAGCACTTGACCGGTTTTTTTAATAATATTTTGTCATGTTTTTATTGCGATTTTAAATCGAATGAAAAATCAAAATTTATAATGAAGTTAACATTATAAATTTTGATTTTTCATTCGATTTGACCATGATTCAAAATGGCTGACGGCATGAATCGATTATTTTTACGCACATTGCTTTTGTGACGTCACCGAGTCTCGCTACACCTCGTTTTTACGTTCATAAAGTTTAAAATATTTTTTTTTTGCTTTATAAAAATAAACGTGAAATCAGCAAAATTGACATGCACTTAACATGCGATTATGTAGGGTTGAGGTCATGTTTGAAACCAACGTTGAAATGACGATAATTTCTTCATACGAATTAGTAATTATTGTTGTTTAATAAATAATGTTTAAGGTTCATGTTTTATATTTCCATTCGAATGGTTTTACTGTATATGGCAACTCTAAGGTCTGTTTTGGAAGTATAAGTAAATGAGTTAAATTGTTATAGCAGTTTGGAAAAGACACAACTAAATCTTGATTGAGGTTAATACATGGTCATCACCAGCAGGTCTTCTATAAATAATAAGGACGCCCACTTTAATAAAAAAAAAACATTTTCGAGCTCACATTTATTCACGACTAAAATTAATGAGAAAATCACAACGAATGTTTTAAAATATCCCCGAAAACCAACCGAAAATCCTATTAAGAAACCAAAACACGAATGCCAGCAGTGGGCGGAGTCCAGTAATGAGGTATCTAGCCAAATGAACACGTCCCGGGCATGATAACACCGCATACCGGACTCATAACGACATTCCCGAATGAATTCCTTACTCGGAGACTTTCTGCGCCTCCACAAAACAAAGCACATTATTTCGTGGACTACCTGCGAGTAGGAATAAGGTGTAGACCGCTAATGGTGAGATTCATTATGCCAGGTAGAATAAGAAGAAAGATATGCCCACAGTGCTAAGGTAGTTGTTTTTGCATGGCGTGAGGCACAATCAACTACCTACATTATTTAGATACCTACCATCGGAAAATTATTATTGGCTTCTACATTTCACTAGTGGTATTATGAAATCTGGACTATTAGATTCCAAATTTTTATATTACTGCGATACTGTTGCGTTCCCATTTTCAATTAAAAAGTAGTTACTGCAAACATGGCGTGAGACAAGGGGACGTAATTTCCCCGAAATTGTTCTCTAACGCATTGGAGGATGTGTTTAAGATGCTGAACTGGGAAGGACGTGGCATAAACATCAACGGCGAGTACATCTCACACTTGAGATTTGCAGATGACATTGTCATACTGGCTGAATCGCTACATGACTTGCAGCAGATGCTGGATGGCCTAGTTGATTCTTCTGTACGCATTGGTCTCCGGATGAACTTGGACAAAACCCAAGTTATGTTCAATGAACACGTCACTCCGGGATCGATTGCAGTCAATGGTGGTGCTCTTGAGGTTGTTCGGGAATATGTTTACCTCGGGCAAACTCTGCAGTTTGGTAAGAACAACTTTGAGAGGGAGGCTAACAGAAGAATTCAGCTGAGCTGGGCAGCGTTTGGGAACCTTCGTCGAGTCTTCTCGTCGCGTATTCCACAGAGCCTAAAGACCAAGGTCTTCAATCAGTGCGTCCTGCCTGTTATGACTTACGGAGCCGAAACGTGGACACTCACGGTACGGCTGGTCCATAAATTCAAGGTCGCTCAGCGAGCTATGGAACGGGCTATGCTTGGAGTTTCTCTGAGAGATCGAATCCGGAACGAGGTGATTCGGCAGAGAACCAAAGTTGTCGACATAGCTCACAGAATAAGCAAGCTGAAGTGGCAATGGGCCGGCCATATTAGCCGTAGAACCGATGACCGTTGGGGTAGACGTGTTCTTGAGTGGAGACCGCGAATTGGCAAACGTAAGGTAGGACGCCCTCAGGCTAGGTGGAGCGACGATCTTCGCAGGGTGGCTGGTAGCAGCTGGATGAGAGTTGCCGAGAATCGAGCTGAATGGCGTGCAATTGGAGAGGCCTATGTCCAGCAGTGGACTGCTATAGGCTGATGATGATGATGATGATGACTGCAAACATCTGTAAAACACTTCTATTTTTAGGGTTCCGTACCAAAATGGTAAAAAGGAACACTTATGGTGTGACTCAGTCTGTCTGTCTGTCTGTCACAGCTGAATATCTCAAGAACTACTGATGCTACCAACTTGAAATTTAGAATAGTTTTAGATGACGTTTACCCCACTATTTTGCAAATAAGAAAGAAACAAAAAAGGTTTTTTTTTTGCAACAGGGACTGAAAGGTGGTCTTAAAAATTTGAAAGGCCGCTACTAGGGCATGTGGGCTATCATATGAAAGAGCACTGTTTGCGCATTCTCAAACATTTTTGTGTTTTTCTTTAGGCCGCATAGTTTTCGACTTTTGAAGAATTAAAAAAAAAAAATACCGTTCCGCTTATCTCCGAAGTTTGCATAGAGGAAAATCTGAAATTATTCTATATGAAACTTATGTAAAGATTACAGCAAAAATAAAACTACGAGTATGTCTCTAAATAGCACACTTTTTCAGAAATCACCAAAAATTACATTAGTTCCTTTATCTGTCAATAGATGGCGCTGACCTAAAACTGTAATATTCTACACCGTAGTGTTAAAATTAACTGACGAATGAGGCCTCGCCGATGAAAATTTAAGAACATTTCGCGGTCCACAACCAAAATATCCTCCTTCCTACCTACTCGCAGGTTGCTTTGGGTGAAGCACAGTTGTAGTTTTTTCTGGGCACATAACTATTTAGGTCCTTCATACGAATGAAGCTTATGAAGCTATATATGATGGTACGGAACCCTCGGTGCGCGAGTCCGACTCGCCCTTGACCAGTTTTTTAAATCAAACACTCTTCGTTCTTTGTTTAAAATAACTTTATTATAAACACTGATTCCAGACTACCATCATGCTTTGTAGCTCAACCATTACTGACTCTGCATTGCTTTTTACAATTTATAAAACGACTTTTCTCACTCAGAAATAACGAGAATGTCCTAACCGTTATTTCTAAGTGTTGCCAAAGTAAAAATAATACACTCAGTTGTCATTTTGAAAATATATTTATCAGCTTGTTACAATATTAATCATTTGTTTTTTGATAATGTTGCCGTAAATAATATGTATTGTTTTTAAATTAAACCCAAACTTGTTCCGTAACAATCGACAAGTTTTAGTAGAATTAACAATTTTTTTTTTTTTTTTGATGAATTAGGCTAATCTATCTAGAAAGTGGGCAACATTTATTTAGAATTAAAACATGAATTTGAAACAAGCTAACACATCATTAATTTTTTCTTCCCAGAACTTAAACTAACTGACTTAAATCAGACAGAAAGTGGTAAATAAAACTTTTATTCATATTAACTTTTTTATATTTTTTATACTTAAGACATTTTCTATACATACTCAAAGGCCAGCTAGTTGCAAGTATGACGTCAGACGGCAGTAGGCAGCCGTGTCAGCGGGTTCGCAAGTCCTGCATTATGCAGACGGTGACAAACTCGCTCACAATGATGACCGACGGGCTGGAAACATGGCGCAACTCGGTGAAAGAGTGTGCAGCCGCCCTAAGCAACGCGGTCACGAATACTTCACCAATGTTTTCGTTATTAGAATAACGTCCTTCTTTTAAATGCAAATAACCCGAGTTTTTAAACAAGAGAAAAGTATGTATATTGTCAAGTCTACTTATTCCTGACAAATAAAAAGGTAAAAGTAGACTGAACAATTTAATAATAAAGGAAAGTAAAAAATACAGTAATTAGATTCAAAATTAGAAGGACCTACCTAACACGCACTCTCGAGGCAAGAAGGAGGAAGATGAGATTTATAATACTTGGAAGGCACTCCCAACTTCGCATCAGGAAAGCTCCGCAATCCATTGACAAGGCAGCTCTGAAGAAAAGTTGTCAGCGCAATCTCCGCAGTGTCGAGAAGGAACCTCGGAGAAGTGTAGGGACGCGTCAGAGCGTCGGCGACCCTAAAACACTGTTCACTTTACAGTTACTTATCGTGAACTTGATGGTTCTTAAGGAATCAAGCAGTAGTCCCTCCGCAGTGGAGATGGTTCAATATCAGAAACCAGACGTAAACTGATGAAATTGCCTCTCCAGACTCCTTTTAGAGGGAAATCTGGACGTTCTTGAATATTTTGTTCTCTTCGAAAAATCCTTTTTCGATTACAAATTGTTGCTGATTTATGTCTTCTCACCTGCCAGTAATCTGACCAGCCAGGTGTAGTCAGCCAAGATGTATAAAACCTCCTTGACAAATTCTGAGAGTGCGTTTAAGAAAATTATAATTGAGAATTTCGTTATTTAGTAGATAACGTAATTAAGTATAAAAAGAGATTTAGATTATATAAAATGATATAACTGATTTTTAGAAAATACAAACCTAATGCAACCTTCATTGAATAGGCTGGTAAGAAAATCTATGAAATATGTAAGTAGACTTCAGTTTGACACTTTTGATGTAAACATCGTTTCAAGAGTATCATTATGTAAAATGATGAAAAATTAATAAAAAGTATGATAAATGGAAAGAAAAACGTAAGTAGAAACTGACGGCTATCAACACATAGCTCAAACCACTGAAAGGGTTTGGCTGAAATTTGGCACACAGATAGTTATTGTGACGTAGGCATCCGCTAAGAACGGATTTTTGTAAATTCAACCCGTAAAGTGGTAAAAAGGGTGATTTGATTTGTTTGAAAAATCTTATTCCTTGAGTTAATAAACATTAAACTTTGGCACAAGGGTGGAACTTTGACACAAAAAAACGACCGACTATCAAAAAAAAAAAAAAAAAACACTAAAAATGAAGAATAAGTTTAATTTCGGAAGTCGGTGTCCTTGGTTCTGTATTTTCATTTATTGCCACCGACTTCCGAAATTAAAGTTATTTTCACTTTTTTGTTTTTTTTTTTTTTGAAAGTCGGTTGTTTTTTTTAATAGTTTTTTGTTTTTCACTTTTTTGTTATGATACCTATCCCACAACAATTCGATTACCACTACTTGCTATACCGCACAAACAAGAGTGACACAGGAAACCTATACGAAGTAGATTAAATACAAACTAAACAACTCAAAAACTACCCAAGCAAAGTTAATAAAAATCAGTTAATAACCATTTATAGCCCGAGTGCATCTCATGACAATTCCAATAAGCCCAAACACGGCTAGGATACATTGTTTTACTACGGAGTTCCGGTGCATACCTTCCGGCTTCATCTTCAGATCAGTTCGATGGTATCATTTTCATCAGAATTATTTATTTAAACTTGCTTCATAGCCGCTTAACAATCTTAATCGAGATATCTTATCGCCACCCGTGAAAAACTTATCATTGAGGAGTTCCGGTGGCCATTTGTGGTCTTCTTGATGGGTTCCACTTCATAAAATGATACTTTCTGAATGCAAATGCTTGAGTTGTTGATGAAAATTTAAAAATCGCTATATGTTTGCCTATAAAATTTGAGGAGTTTCCTCAATTCCTCAATCCAGTTCTGATGATGGAAATCATCAGAACTGGATTTTGAAAAAAAAATGAGACCAATCTGAAAGTATATCCTTTCAAATAAAAAAATAATTTTTCAAATCGGTTAACAAACATTAAAAAAAATAATAATAATAATACAGCCGAATTGAGAACCTCCTCCTTTTTGGAAAGTCGGTTAAAAACCATAACTGACTGATCTATTTCAGAATAAATTTACATTCCATACACTGTAGGCGAGCTCTAAGAAGGGCTTTAAAGGGGTGAAAGTGGGGGGGGGGGATTTAGACTGTATGCAAAATCAATTTTTTTTATTTCATATACTTGAAACTCAGCACAAATACGTTCTTAAATAAGACACAAAGTTTGTCATAATTCGTTTTTCAATACGAAAAGGTGCTTATTCTTTTAACAGAAAAAAAAAAGGATTACGATTATATGGGGTTTTTGAGAATTGATCCCAAACAGAGGAATGAGGGGTAATAAGCTTTTAGGGGAGAATTTTATTGCGTGCCTTGAATAACTTAAAAGTTTTTATTTTTAAGTTTTTGTATTACTAAAAAGTATTTTTAATCTCGGTCATAGGGTACTTTCAATCCCGGTAGTACGCTCCCGTTGGATTTTTTCCGCCATCCACGCGGGCGGAGCCGCGGGAAAAAGCTAGTTATTTCATAAACTAGCTTCTGACCGCGACTTGGTTCGCGTGGAAGTCGTGAGACGACACAATATACTAAAATACCAGCCACATTTTAATAAAATAAAATTTGTAGTTTTGGTCACAGCAGTCAAAATATAAAAAGAGTCAGGACTGGTGACGCAAGAGCAAGCGACGTACAGTTTCATGTTCTATGGTAAAGGGTTTGGTTTCCGCACTAAGTCCTTCAGGTGGACCATTGTACATGGGCCATGGCGGCCATCAGTGGTTTCCCGGTCTGTTTAGAACACCTTTGAAAGATCTGGGTGCCCCGAGGGTTTCTGTTCTAATCTGGGTGACGCCTGTGCATTCAAAGAGCACATGCACGACGGTTTCCTCAGCCTCCATGCCAGCTCTGCACAGAGGATTGTCCGATATGCCTATTGTGAGGAAGTTTTTGTTTAGCGAGCAGTGTCCTGCGATGGTCCCCGTCACCAGGCGCAGGCCAGTCCTGTCTAGGATTAATAACCGCCTGGTTAGCCTACCATCTAAGAATGGCAAAGCCTCCCTGGACTGTCTGCAGGTCGGTGTCGAGGTCCACCAGCTCTTTTCTATTGAATTATTGAAGGCCTGGTTCCTGCATATAATATACACTAATGGTACAACACTGATACATTGAATGTTTCTCATTGTCATTCTTAGAGATTATTCCCGACGAACAGCTATTACTAATCTTATATATAAAATTCTCGTGTCACAATGTTAGTTACCATACTCCTCCGAAACGGCTTGACCGATTTTTATGAAATTTTATATACATATTCAGTAGGTTTGAGAATCGGCTACTATCTATTGTTCATACCCCTAAGTGATAAGAGTTGTCCACCCCTAACATATTTTTTTTATTTTTTGGACAAAATGTTGTTTTCTTATATTTTTTATAATGTGGCATTAAAAATATATACAAACCTAAATTTTCACCCTTCTATCACCAACCCCTATTTTTAATAGTATATTTTTTTTTATATTTAGGTACATTTGCATTTGCATTTACATCAGGGAGATGCTGAAGGTTTGCGAAGAATACGCCGTATCACATGGTCTTATTTATAATGTAAGAAAAACTGAGTTCATGGTCTTTAAGGCCGCTGGCAAGTGCCCAGACACCATTCCTTCAATCACTTTGAACGGCGCTAATATAAAGCAGGTGACCAAATTTAAATATCTGGGCCATATACTTGTCGACGACCTTAAAGACGATGATGACGTGGAAAGGGAGCGCAGGGCGTTGGCGGTCCGCGGGAACATGTTGGCGCGCAGATTTTTTCGTTGTACCGATCAGGTACAAGGTCAAAATAACCTTGTTTAAAGCGTACTGTCAAGGCCTGTACACGGGAAGTCTGTGGTTCAGCTGTTCACGGGGGACGCTGAATGCCTTGCGCGTCCAATATAATAATGTTTTCAGGATGATGTTGAAACTCCCTCGTTTCTGTAGTGCCTCGGAGATGTTTGCCCAATCACGTACAGATGGTTTCCATGCTGTCGTCAGAAAAAAGGTGCCATCGCTTGTGAGTAGGATTCAGGGGGGTAGCAATAGCACCTTGAGAGTCGTGGCTGAAGAACCGAGAGCTCCTGTACTGAGGCATCTCATGCGGACTCATTGTCCGCATGAAATGCCTCGTAAGTACATGACTCACTAACTTTTCACACAAAATTTGTTACTAATCCTAATGTATAAGTTGTAGTATTTAAGGTGTTTACTAACAAAATTGGATCCTATGTTGTTCTGAATAAAACAATTTATTATTATTATTATTATTTGGTAGGTCTGAGAACAGGTTTTTATCTATTTTTAGGTAGGGTAGGGTAGAATAGGTAGGTAGGTAGGTAGGGTAGGTAGGGTAGGGTAGAGTAGTGGAGTTTATTCTATAGCTTTTGACAGAACGAAGGCTGTCGGGTCAGCTAGTATAATATAACAGTACGTACTTTGTAACTGTAAACACACGGGAAGTAAAGTATAAGTCCCCTCTTTAAGGAGTGGCTAGAGAGACGCCACGGCGTCCTCACCTTCCGCCTGATGCAGGTCCTCACCGGTGGACACTGTTGTTTCGGGAGGTTCCTGTTCAGGATAAGGCGGGAGGAAACGCCCGGCTGTTACCACTGTGTGGATCGCCCGGAGGACACGGTAGAGCATACGGTGGAGGTTTGCTTGGCTTGGGTAGAGCACCGCCGTGTGCTCAGTCTTCAGGGAAGCGATCGGTGGCGACGATCTCTCGCGTCCGGCCCTGGTCCAGGCCATGGTGCGGAGCGAGAGTGCATGGGAGGCCGTCACCTCCTTCTGCGAAGTAGTAATGTGAGCGAAGGAGGAGGAGGAACGCGTGAGGGAGAGGTAGTCTGTGCACCCTCATGCCCCTAGTCACCGCAGGAGTCGCCCTGGGCGGCGGGAATCAATTTGCGTTTCCCGGCCACCGTAGGCGCGGGACGGCGAGCAATGGGCAGCTCGCCGTCCGGTAAGGACCAGGCCCGAGTCGACGGCGCGTTGTATTCCACGAGCGCTTCAAAGAGATATCAGCACGAACTGATGGGGTCCACTAGGACCGATGCCTGCCACGGTTGCGGGTTTGTCCGAACCGTGACCGTGACCCTGGCACAAAGGCAACTGAAGTAAAACGGGTGGGTTTTAATCAGTAGAAGTTATTTCATAATTTCCTCGAACACAATTACAGTAAAAAAATAAAAAAAACTGGTAAAGGTGAATCGGACTCGCGCACCGAGGGTTCCGTACCATCATATATAGCTTCATTGGTATAAGTACCTAAATAGTTCTGTGCCCAGAAAAAACTACAACTGTGCTTCACCCAAAGCAACCAAATTAATATCATAAATTGGCGCTTACGTACTAAACCGAGACTGCAGACAAAACAAGAAGGGATGTAAGTAAAGAAAGGCTTCTTTTTTCGCGAGCTAAGCGATAATAGCTTTCATAAATTGTTTTGATATTGAGTATGATACTAACACCTACACGACAAAACAGCTGTTGTAAACCTCCGCACCAACAACCCTGTACCAAACGTATGTGAAAAGTAATAAATTAACTCCAGAAAATGGAGAAAGTTTATACAAAACACCCTAACTCATCAAGTAGTACGAATTAAGTTGAGGAATGATGTAAGTCGGTAATACATTGCTCTGGATGAAGAATTTCCAATTAAACCAGTAACGAATAAGTGGATATTACCGAGTAATCAGATTCGACTCCCCCCCCCCCCCTCCCTCCTCAGCTGGGTCGGCCACTTAAAACTTCGACATGTAATTAAAAATGTAGGTCCATCCAGATCCGACGTCGATGCAAGCCCAAGAGGGAAAATTGAGAAAATTAATAATATTGGCTTAATTATTAAGTCAAGTGTATGCCCGCTCATCGTGTAGTTACTTTTAAATTATTATAAATTAACCTGTAATGAACCCAGCACAGGGAAGAGATCTAATTTTTGGGTTTCGTAGTAAACAAGGAACCCTTATAGTTTCGCTATGTCTGTCTGTTTGTCTGTCCGCGGCTTAGCTCAGAGACTATAAATCACTATAAAGCAGTAATTTGGAATGTTAATGATGTTTGTGTCAGTTTTAATTTGGAATGGGTATACATTTAATCACGTCAGCAAAGTGGTAAAATAAAACCAAAAAAATTTTTTTTTTGTGGGAACACTTAAAGTGGGTATGATTTTTTTTTTTCTTGTCTATACCATGGTGTGGGGTTTCGTTGGGTAGGCCGTTTAAAAATATTGCAAAAACCATTTTTCGTTTCAGGGATCCGTTTGCGTAATATTAAGCTTTACCCAACCAGCAAATTTACGGCATCAGCTATTTTAGTAGTTGTTACAGAACTATTATAGGATAAGGACGCAGAGTAAAAGCGTTTAGCATAGTGCTGTAAACATTTATTCGGCTTGATTATAGCACAATTTAGTGAAAATTGCTAAATAGTTGACACAAGCGCTTTTATACGACAGATTGGTATTTTGGCAACGTAATTTCAGCTGTTACAGGACTATAGGCTGAGTAAATCGTTTCTTGTTCGACTGTTTTGCTGGTTAGGTAAAGTGCTAATTTTTGTTAGAGTAAGTGTCTGCCCCCTTGCAAGCTAAATGGTTGTATTTGGATACGTGAAAAAATTGACAGCAGTAGTATACATATATCAAAGTTAAAAGGAAAACTATCACAGTTAAGTAGGCTTTACAAGTTACCGATTATTAGTCGACCAACTTACATTTGCAGTTGAAAAACATGCTTTCCAACATGCAGAACATGTTTTTCAATTACAATGTTAAGTTTGGTCCGACACGCACAATGGAGGGTTCCGTAGATGGGATGAATTTATCCCCAGAACAAACTTAACTTAGTAGTTGAAAAAAAAAAGTTCTAAAATACATCGATGTACGTCACGGTAAATTTTTCCAACTGCAAATATAAGTTTGTAATCGCAAAAAAAATAAATGTAATTAAAGTACAAATTAACGATTGTCGTTTTCGCTTTGAGACCTTGCTTCTTGCCAAATATCATGATTCTAGGTCAATGGGAAGTTCTGTAGAGGCTTTAACCTGACATGGTATTAGCATGTTATCTCCGCGAATCTTTTTTAAATACGAAACAAATATTTAATTTGTAATTAGAACAGAAGAAAAGTTGAGTTTGTCCGCTCCCGGGCTGACAATCTGATGTCTGGGTAAAATATTGTACTTATTGTTAAAATATTTAAATATCCCAATAATTACGCTATACAAGTATTCTATATAGATATAGGTATTCTAAAATTTCGTATTTTGATTTGTCCTTAAAATTAATATTGAAGTGTCCTGCTATGAAAATCTTTTCGTGTGCACTGATAAAATTCATAATGCGTTCGACAGCAATTTTCGGAAGGCACCCCTGCCGTCCAAGACGCAACTCAGTCCGCGAGTAGTAGTGTGAGAGAGATAAAGATTGAATATAAACTGAGGTACCTATCATGGACTCTTAAGAGCCCATACATCGTTCCACTAGCGCCACTTAAAAAAATATTATCTCGTGACTGAGAAGGAATCATGAAAAACGGCTCAACAGCGACCTCGGTAAGTGTGTCTAGAATGTTCTAATACCTTTTATAAAGTTTCATATTGAGATACGAAGCAACAAAATTAATTCTAAAGAAAAACGGCCACATTCCTCTAAATCGAATTTTGTTGCTTCGTGTCTCAATATGAAACTTTATAAAAGGTATTATAACATTCTAAACACACTTACCGAGGTCGCTGTTGAGCCGTTTTTCATAATTCCTTCTCAGTTACGAGATAATATTGTTTTAAAGGAGTGGTGCTAGTGGACCCTTGTACGCCCTCTTAAGTCGAACTAATAGTAGCAATAAATTAGGTATCCCAAGAACAAACTTAACATTAAAATTGAAAAACATGTTCTCCCACACATTCCAACTGCAAATGTAAGTTTGTACGCACAATATCGAGAGATTTTTTTATGCCTTGTGGCATTAACTCCGCCTATGGACCACTATTGTACATGAAGTTTAAATAAATAAATAATAAATAAATTTACCATGTTATTTTAAGACCATAGACTTCTTATCTTAGTTTTTCCTGTAATCTATAAGTATACTATTTTCTGTATTTTTTTCAAAATTTTAGGCTCATTAGTTTTGGAGATAAGGGGTTAATGGTCAGTTTTCGTCTATTTTCACTTATAACTTTAAAACAATCCATACTAATATTATAAATTCGAAAGTAACTCTGTCTGTCTGTCTGTCTGTCTGTTCGCGATAAACTCAAAAACTACTGCACCGATTCGTATGCTGTTTTCATCAATGGATAGCTTGGTTCTCTAGGAAGGTTTTAGTATATAATTTGTTAAGTTTTTGTATACATTTTTGTATAAATAAACGATATTTGTTGGAGGTGTCGGAAAAAAATAAGCCGTCTGGGAGCTTTAAATGAAAACGCTGGCTAAACCCTTTGAGGTATAACAAAATAATGTATGGTAGAATTATGTATCTTATAAAGGTCTTCAAAAAAGTCCGCGATGGCATATGTCTATCTCTTAAGGATAACATACTATATCCATTTTATTGTCTTTTTGTAGGTATTTGTTTGCCGAATTTTACTCTTGGAAATACGATTACGATAACAATACGCTATAATATCAGTAGCTATTAGCCAAATTATGTTCGTAGATAAATAAGCTAGCTACTTACGTGTATTTCAAACAGTATACAAGAATATTTATCATAAAAACATTACTAAACACGGCGGCCTTATGATCAAAATTTGTGCATTCCAAAACTTTCGTTACTTTTTCACTGACATATTTATCACTTTTCGATAAACTAACACTCAATACGAAATGTACATTTATTTCTCAGTAATTCTGTATAAGATTCTTCTTTGATTAAACCGTTTTCTCATTGAATCCATTACTTTACGCACGTATAACCTGCATGAATGTTTACATCGCGCCACACCGCCACACGACCATAGAGTACAGACGTATTTTGTTTTCTTTTTTTTTTCGTTCGTTTAGTGGTGTTCCCGCTAAAATGTATTAATACCGGTCAAGTATTAGTCGATTAATCGAATTCTACAGCCAGATCGTGTTGCAAGTACAAAATAAATGTCAAATATTTCGTCCGATTGCGAACGTGACCCTGAGAAAAGTTATGCACCAATGGTGCTCATTAGATTTCGAGTGTTTTCTCAGCACAAACGGTGTATCGTGCGACATTTCGGAGGATTCCGTTTTGTTTTCACATTGTTGGTACTTACGTGAATTATTTTAAAATTATTATTTGTGTCGCATTTTTATTTCGTGTTGTAATTTGGTACAATTGATTGCTTTAAGAATTTGAGTGAAATTTCGTGTTTGTTATCTTTAGGTAAAGACTCATTATACGTTCAGATCATAAGTACTTTTATTATATTAAATCATTTGTTTCGGTTTCTATTCACATAGTGAATCACATTAAAATTAATATGACGTTAGAAATTTGAGATATAGCCTGGGATAGGTATGGAGAAGCACATAGGGTACTTTTTTATGCGATAACCGACATCTACGCGGGCGAAGCCGCGGGCCAAAGCTAGTAATAATAATAAAAATAATCTACCTATTTATATTTGTACGCCTTTAAGGCAAAACATGAATGTAAAATAATTTAATGTAACATCCTGCATGCCATGTGTGTGCATACTTATGTTTTGGACAAATAAATGATCTTATCTTATCTTATGTCATAATTGACTGCTTAGATCCTTATGGTATGATAATAATCATTTAAAATATTAAATCTGTAACTATCTGCTTTTTTCGTTTCCTATTCAATCCAGCGAAGTAGTAATGGAATAATTCGACTGTTGTCATCTCAGCATCATTCCTACGAACTGTATGGGAAAAGTTTTTTTCGATTTCTGACTTTTCTAGTACCTACTCAAACCTCAGTTGGTCCTGCAAAGTTTTTGATAGGTTAGTCAAAAAACTTTTTTGTGAGTTTTGCCCATTTTCTTGCTGACAGTACATTTTTTTTCAAAATCTGTGAATGCAGATCAATTTTCGTTTTTAAAGTTAAGTATATTCTCTTAAGACCATTTTCTTGTAGCGACCACGGTTAAGGTACCTGTCCTTACAGACCCATCTCAAAACATAATGCAATACTGCTCATACCCCATAGCAAATAGCGTGATAATTTATACATAGGTAGTAATTTGATCAGACCTATATGGAATACCTATGTAAAATTTGAACAAAATCTGTCCGGTAGTTTTGGCGTGATGCTGGAACATACATTCAGACAAACAGACAAAAATTCAAAAAAAATATTTTCAGCATCAGAATCGTTCCCAGACCTCGTGGCAATTACTTTTTTTCAAAAATATTCAATGTACAGTTTTGACTTCGCTACGATTTTATTATATGTATAGATGTATAGATTAATGCAATTTGATTCGATATGCTTGCTTTTCAAATTAATGTAAAATCTAAGTGGTTAATAATGCCTACTCTTTATCATATCACATTTTATTATATCAGTTCAGATTTTATATATATTTTTAATTAAGATTGAAAGAAAAGGGCGTGTTAATCGACTTTTGTTGCCGACCGTACCAATAATAAGCCTTTCGTATGCTTACTACTACTACATACCTACCTTTCTATCAACAACCGTTTGTAATATGTCCCCAGTGAGTGTTTGTGTAACTGAACATGACCTAAACCGCTAGTAATTACGTTAATACATTCATAATGCCTCTAAAACCTCGGATTACACGCATTATGCATTACATAATTAGTACATAACGTCTGATATATAGCTACTTAGTTCTGGGTATTGATTTCAGTATAGTTAGATAATTATATACTACTAGCTTCTGCCCGCGACTTCGTTCGCGTGGAAGTCGTAAGACGACATAGTATACTAAAATACCAGCCACATTTTAATAAAACTTCCCTGAATACTACGTTTGTAGTTTTGGTCACAGCAGTCAAAATACACAGAGTCAAGAATGGCGACGCGGGAGCAAGCGACGTACAGTTCCATGTTCTATGGTAAAGAGTTTGATTTCCGCACTTAGTCCTTCAGGTGGACCATTGTACATGGGCCGTGGCGGCCATCAGTGGTTATTCCAACCAGTCCACCTCCCTCCAGAAGATAATTACGTCTCCCGGTCTGTTTAGAACATCTGTAAAAGATCTGGGTGCCCCGAGGGTTTCTGTTCTAATCTGGGTAACGCCTGTGCATTCAAAGAGCACCTGCACGACGGTTCCCTCAGCCTCCATGGAAGCCCTGCACAGAGGATTGTCCGATATTGTGTGGAAGTGTTGGTATAGCGAGCAGTGTCCCGTGATGGTCCCCGTCACCAAGCGTTTATTGTAATCATTAAAACGGAGCTTAGTGGCCACTATTTTCCGTTTTAATGATTACAATAAAACATAACAATTTAAAACTACTGTTTGTAGTAATAATAACGTATAGTCTTGTGAAGCACAACTTGACGAGCTTATTTTCTGCATTTTCATTCTAAAATAAAAGAAATCACCGAAATAACGATGAGGGCGCCACTGTGCGCTCGGTGCAGTCTTAATGTGTTCAAACAAGTAAATAAGCGATCACTTGTACCAGTTTACAGTATACTGGCTGTTTTGCAAATTAAGGAACAAAGAAGAATAAAAATTTATTTAAGATGCATTTTTAGGTACATTAATAATTTATCAAAGCTTGTAATAATAAAAACATTTTTTTTTATTGAATTTGAACCCTTGCACCAGTTTACTAAGTATTCAAAAACTACTTGTGCCAGTCATCTTTGTATTACTCTGCTAATAAACTTGATCATTTTTATGATCAATTGAAAAAATATATATATATATATATTATATATATATTTTAGGTTTATTCCAAGAAAATGGCATTATTACTGCTATAATAATAAAAAAAGACAAAAAAAAAAGTATTCTCAACTTAATTAGTTACCTACGTACCTGCTAATTATTTAATCAGTATTTCCGACATTATTATTAAAAAAATGCATTTTTTTAAATTTATTTAGCATCTAAAACTTAATTACAAAGTGTTTTAGTAGAATAGCATTTTTAAACCACTAAGGTTTGTACTTAATGCTACATGTAATTCTACATCGTAGTAAAAACAAAATCAAGGTAAACAATAAATATAACATAATACCTTATTTATAGAATACAAAAACAAAAAAATCATTCAATTAAAAATAAGTATGTCAGATATGTAAACAGGTAATAAATAAAATCATAAGTGTTTAATTAGCAAAACAGTTGGGCAAACGTCATCTAAAACTATTCCAAATTTCCAGGTGATAGCATTAGTAGTTCTTTAGATATCCAGCTGTGACAGACAGACGGACAGATAGACTGAGTCGCACCATAAGGGTTTCTCTTTACCATTTTGGTTCGGAACCCTAAAAAGAAGAAAAATATCAATTCTTTGGAATCGAAATCAGATTTGCATTGCTTTGTTGTATATTTGATTGTATATGTCGTAATTGACTACTTAGATCCATAAGGCATGATAATCATTTACAAGACTAAATCTGTAACTATCTGCTATATTCGTTTCCTATTCAACCCAGCGAAGTAGTAATGGAATAATTCGACTGTTGTCGTACACTGATACATTGTGTTCGTTCTCATCTCAGTCTCACCTACGAACTGTATGGGATTTTTTTTCGATTTCTGACTTTTCTCGTACTTAAATCTCAGTTGGTACCATAGAGTTGTTTGATCCTCGTAAGAAACAGGATCGATTGGCATCAAAAAACTTTTTTGTGAATTTTGTCCATATTCTTGCAGACTGTAATTTTTTTTTTCAAAATCTGTGAATGCAAAACAATTTTTTCCTAAAAGGAAAGGAAAAAAAAAAAAAAAAAAAAAACAAGAAAGGAAAAAGGAAAAGGAAAAAAGGAAGTTAAGGATATTCTCTTAAGACTACGTTCTTGTAGCGACCACGGTTAAAGTACCTGCCCTTATTGACCCATCTCAAAACATAATGCAATACTTCTCATCCCCCATAGCAAATAGCGTGATAATTTATACATAGTAATTTGACCAGACCTATAGGGAATATTTATGTAAAATTTGAACAAAATCTGTCTGGTAATTTTTGCGTGATGCTGGAACATACATTCAGACAAACAGACAAAAATTCTAAAAACCATATTTTCGGCATCAAAATCGATCCCAGACCTCGTGGCAATTACTTTTTTCAAAAATATTCAATGTACAGTTTTGACTTCGCTATGATTTTATTATAATTATATATAGTTATAGATGTACTGGTAATGATATGTCACGGTGGTTTTCTGTGTTTATGGAGAATCTTCTGTAAGATAAATGATTTTCCAGTTTTAAGGTGCTTCTGACTGAAAACCATTTAAAGCCAAGGTTCTAACCCTCACATGTTATTAATAGCTTATTTACGGATCTCATTAAAAATGTATTGCCCTCATAATATAATATGACGTAGTTTTAGCTTCCACAATAACCGTGTTATATCAAAAAGCCCGATTCATTAATGTATTTAATGGGCCTCGGTCTATGAATTCTTTATTTGACCGAACAAAACAAAAATTCCAAACATAAAGGTAGATTTAAAGGTAGAATATGAGACAACTTCGAGCAAAAAGGCGACAATCCTTAAACTTTTATTTCAACAACTTTTGAGCAAAGACTTGAATCTCACAGTCTAATTTACAACTGAGACCTGAAGCGTCTTTACCGACTTTAAGGCAAGACGGAACGTGTGGAGCCAAATACAAAGTTAGCCTTACAAATGTGTGACACAAAGGGGACGCGTTATCTCGTCCCGGACAGAAAGGGCCCCGGCTAGCACTCAGGGTGTGTCGGAACGAGCTGGAGGCTAGGAATGCAGCACTCTTTGTATCGCGGCGAAATGAAGTTATTGTTGTTGTTGTGGAAGTGGTTATGGTAAACAGGGAAATTCTTGTCCATAAGTACTTACTGGTTGTTGAATCTCAGTGAGGTTTTGTGCTGGAGTTGCTGTCGAGTCAAAGATGAACGAAAAATATTGTGTTCAGTGATCAAACTTTTGTAGCTCTGTGATGTGAATTGATTAGTGGTAGGATCTACATTAGGATAACCGAAATAGGAAGTAAAATACTATAATCTAAGTTCCATGTAAAGAATCCATGTTTTGTTAAGTTAATTAAACAAAAAAATTACACGGGTGTCGTGATTTGCATCTATAACGTTAGAATTCCAACTTTTGTCAAAAGCAACCTAAATATTACAATTCATTGAAGCAAATTGTAACATATTCATCTCGACAATACTAAAATTCACATCAAAATCACCATTTCGTACATTTGATTCAAATGAGTGTAAGATATCTCATTTCCATGGAAGGCTCCGTTGATTGATGATCGTGCGCTCCCCTCCCGGGACCGGGATACGGGATCCTCAGCATTCACAGCCAGATCATAAATTAAGTGCACTCTCATTTGGCGTACAATAAACGGTGGGAGTTCAATAGCGATTGTTCTACGGAGGCCGGCGATGCCTCCCTCGCTTTTTGTGCGAATTTAATAAACCTGGCCATTTGTTCAGTTTGTATGGCCGCCAGTAATCAAAGTTTTAACGGTTTTTTTTTGTTCGTGTTGTGTTGAGTTCAGGTGTGTACCAATACAGGTAGCGCGGTTCGGATTTAGGAATTGGTAAATGAAAATGGTTTATTCTGTATTCTGTTGAAAACAAAATATAATTGATTGAGTTTTGCTTTAGTACTTACCAAAGTATCATCTAGTCGAGGCGCCTCTATGCACCTTTTATCTCATACAAAATTAAAGCCTGTGCCGGCTGTTTGATTACTAAGGGAGGAGCTATCGAACGTCTACGAAACACGTTATCTAGGTCTTATCATGGACACGGAACTTCGTTTTCACAAAGACGTAGTATATGAGTCTATCCGTTTTTTTTTTTAACTTTGCCCCACACTAGGAAATTCTCCTGTATTGTGGGTGCGTTTAAAAACATTTAGACTAACATGCACAAACAGCCAGACCCGGAAAAACTACTTGTATGTCATACAAATATTTGTTCCGTGTGGGAATCGAACCCGCGACACGCAGCGCAGCAGTCAATCGCTTAACCACTGCGCCAACCGTGCCGTCAAATTGCTATTATTTATACAAAGCCCGCCCCTCGTCCTCGTCTTTAGTAAAGAATTGCGAGTCTTGCTTGTGGAGTCTGGTTTTATCAAAGTTAAATTATGCGCACACGGTGTTTGGTCCACGACTACTGTCAAAAACTGAAAGAATAATCCAAAGACTTCAAAACGCCTGTGCTCACTTGTGTTTCAAAGTTCCCTTTACATGTTACACCTTTCTTCAATTAACAAAAAAATTAAGAAATTAAAGTTAGACGTAAATTCCACTTGGCGAGCCTACTCTTTGGTATTATTAAGTCTCATTCCCCTTCTTACGTATATTAAAACTATATGGCTATCGTGAACAAGAAGACACAGAAGCGAACTTGTCATCTTTATATAATCATTGAGGGAAGAAAATGTTCTCCCATAAAGTAAAAGTTGCTCGACTTTCAAATTAAAATTGAAACAATTTTTATTAAACATCTTATAAAGATTTTGAAAATTTTCGTGCAGATATAATATCTGCCATATAAAAAGTTTATTTTTTAATGTGTTGATTTATAAAGTCACTGAGTTTCAAAAATTTGCAAAGAATGTGCGCAATGTGGAGTTATGGAACTATGGAGAAGTGTCTTGACGCTGCGTGAGCGTGCGTGAGCCATCGCCAGCCGTTCGATCCCCCCCGCGCAAAAGATGGATGGATGCACGTGAAGTTATTTTTTGCTTCGTTGGTGTAATTGTTAGGAGGATAAATAAATAAATTATTATTCAATTATTATTGTCATATACTCTAAACGATAATGAAAACCGCATCAAAATCCGTTTCGTGCTTTAGAAGAACAACGCAGTCCCACGATTTAGCCTTGAAGGGACTTTTTATTAATAGATTTATTATTTTATTATGGTAATACACAAATGTGGCGTGGATGTGCCGTGTGGTGCCGGACGTAAAGAATAGCACCACCCAATTTCCTCCCGTGGGAGTCGTAAAAGGCGACTAAGGGACTTACTAGAGAATGGACAGCTGCAGCGTTCTCTATGCAGTTTTAACACCACACTGCGATCGCCAACCCGCCTGCCAAGCGTGGCGATTATGGCAAACCCCCCTTTGGGGGGACAGTCCAGCAGTGGACGTCTTTTGGCTGAAATGATGATGATGATGAATACACAGATATTGGGTATTTGTTTTAGTTTTTCGATAAATGCAAAACAATACACACACACTTATATGTCACAACATTTACTTTGATTGTGTATGAGTTTTTTTATATTATCACCTTTAATTTATTCTCTTAATTTATTAAAACGGACTCACTTACCTATATGTTATTATTCTAGCGTATGGCACTCGTGGGTTGCAGCTGAGGTGGTACACCTTGTGTGTTATCTAACATTATGCTGAGCTGAGGCCGTTTTGACATTATAATCATTGTTTTCTGTTTTTTAATAGTTTTAAGTGTATTTTTTTGCTGTAATGCCAATAAACGCATTTTTCTTTCTTTCTTTCATAATTATTTGTTTGATCGTCCTTTCATCTCGCTTGTTTCATTACTAGGATCTCTAATCAGCTTTATAAATACAACAAAGATACAGGAAATCGTTAAAAGTCATTTAACTTTAACTAAGCAGAAAATAAATAAGGTAAAATCAAAATAAAACCCAGACGAAAACGTGTTGAGAAAAATTATTCAAAAGGTTCGAGGTTCTATAGTTTAGATACTCTTTAAAAAAAGAAAGACTCACAAAGTTTATCTCTGGCAGAGATTCATATCTTTATCCTGAGCTCCAAACTGTTCTAGGTCGTTGAATCACTAACTTCGTCTTGAAAGTTCCATATTTTTCGCTGTCCGTGACAATCATGACTTCAGGAGTCTCTCTCTCAAGTATTTTCTTCGTTTTCATCAAAATTTAAAACACAGATTTTCCCATTTGTATGCTGAATCAAATCTTTCATTTTGCTATGTTCAAGACAATTTTGTTCAGCCTTTTACCCTTATTTTGTTTGCCCAATAATTTGCCGAGATCTGACGTCAAGATTCAAAGTTCAGTAACATGGCCCCGTAATTTTTAAGCCCATTTTATCGCGACCTTTCAGGCGATTTATCAAAATCTAAAGGATGTTTTATCCTCACAAACTTGGGCCCTGATAATAAAGGCTGCAAAAAGGTGCGCGTTCCGAAAATACTGTACAATAAAGATCAACATAATTTTGTTGATGGTAGGAGTTTTTGTTTTTTTAACTTGTGGCAAGACATTAAAACTTTTACTTGGTGTAAGCGTCTATGGTTTTTGCGCAGTCACCTTAAGGCCGCGATCGCGCGATAACGCTTTGAAATTAATTAACTTCTAAATTATCGCCACCGTCTTACGCGTGTAAAGGGATTTTTTTATGTTAAAATGCTTTTAATTCTTTTTAGGTAAACGTTTTACTATCTGCAATCAAAATAATTTTAATCTATTTAGATATGTTACGTAAAATTATTGTTTCATTTGTTAATTTTTTTTTTTTTGCAAAGGTAATATTCTCTCCATGTCAGTCACTGCCATGACTTAATGAAAGGCCGGGAAGATGAAAGTGATAAATAAGAAGTTGAGAGTTCAGGAAAAATGGTCTTTATTAAAACCTCTTTTCATAGATGATAAAATCATCAAAGTTCACAGATATTCACGATGATCTAATATGTACAATTTTATTTAGTAGAAACTAATAGTAGTTATATACAGAGTTAATCATACGGCATCGTTTCCACAAATTGATTTCGAGATATATTTAAATCGGTCTATATTATTATTATGTACAGATTAGTATAATAAGTCTTTACAAAAAAATCTAAACGTACCAGAGTTCACAACTCAAACATTGATTCCATTAAATATTCAACTATCACATAATGTAGAACAGTTTGTTAACAGAGGTGTCTAGACACTGAAGTAGACTATATAAATTCAAGATGAACAATAACAAAGATTTAACCGAAATAGTAATTGCACTAAACCATTAAATTGGTCAGGAGGTAGATACACGAATGCTGGAACACACAACCCTTATCGTAATAGCCGAAAAAATTGCAAAATCACGTATCGATTGCGCACTGACCTCGCGATCGGAGCAGAATGGAGCTGTATAATCCAGCAGTGTATTCCAGCAGTGAAGAGAAAACCCTTTGAGCCGCGTTCACATATTAAGTATATTACGTAGTAGATACAATATAGTGCGGGCATCCATCGCCGCTGCAACCGATCAGCGGAGCGCGAGACTGTGCTCAGTCGTGAGTATCTCACGCTACGATACGTAACTACAATCATACGAGTACGTTCACAATAATCACTCGATATCATAGACTTATGGCCATTGAGAACATCAATCACACATTGGTTTAGTCTCAACTACGCGGAGTCAACGTTGCTTTAGTTGAAATCGAAACCCGGATCACTCACGATTAAAAGTTTCCTTGTCACAACAACACTCGAGTAAAGTTTCGTCTATAATGGCGTCACACTGTTTTCAAGCAACAATAGAAGTTTCACACTTCTCATCACAAATATCTACACCCAAAATATCTTTAGATTGCACGTTTATTATTTTGATTTTTGCTGTGGTCATGGCTTTTGCAGTTGTTGCATTAGTTAAATCAGTATTTACAATTATTTCATCGTTTTTAGAAACAGTTATAGTATTTCAATTCTGAATTAATTATTTATCTGTGTTATTGGTTTCATTGATAAAAGAAGCTATGTTATCTTCAGTGTTAGTTTAGAAGTCATCTACACAGATATCTCTTGGATCTGGACGCGTTTTTTTGGAGGCGCGACGGCGGCGCTGCTCGGCCTCTCTTTGAGTTCTGACTCGCTGCTGCGCTGTGGAAATCGAAAGATATGTTAGTTGATGCCGAGGTTATCAACATCATTCAGCCGAGTGACATCGATTGCCGGATGATTCAGTATGGCTAATAATAACTTGCCGAAGTTCAGAACAAATATGACAATTAATTTAATATATTTCTATAAAAGGTTGAATGAATACGATATTTCATTACATTCAGTCATCACGTGTTCGTAACGATATGATTACCTTAAGAGTGCTCTTGCGTGGTGAGGTGATGGAAGTCGGCTCGTTGCTCAGGGAGGCTCCGCTGCGGCTGCTGCAACTCCCTGTGAGGAAAACTTACTTGTATTTATTTAAATAAAATACTTTGAGGTTTGGCTGTAAGTATTGCTGTGTAGAACAGAACATTGTTCTGAAAACCACAAACTAAAAATACAAATATCATACCTTTAATCGTACTAAAAATCATTTTAACAGTTTTTTGCTTGTAGCTTGAAAACGGTACGTCCGACGGAAAATGTTATTCCGTTAAATATTAAAGAGGGTTAAATTCTGCGTCGAATGAGCATCTAAAACTATGAATTCAGTTCAATGGTGCAGCCGAAATCAAAAGTTAGAAACGGGGAAAATTGACATGACACTGATAAAATATGAATAAAAACATGTTATAGTAATCAAAACAGAAAATATGGCAGCTATCATGTTGTGTTAAACCTCTAGACAAACATAAAACGGAAGTAGGAGTCCAGAAATGTTTATTCAAAATATACACCACAATAGATAGATAGATAGATCCATTTATTTGCCAGAAATATGGTATTTTACAGATTTTCTATCATACACAATAGTTCTTCAAACACAAAGTCATTAAATTATACGTAACAAATTGCCTATCTTAAAGCTCTTTGACGATACATGAAGAAAGCTGCTTAACAAAATAACAAAATGTACATAGGCTTCTGTTGCTAGGTAACCCACCAAGGTGTTTTTTTCTAAGTAAAATAATATAATATAAGTTTGCAATTAAATGAGAAATTCTCCCAGTTTCTAACTTTTAATTTCGGCAATACCATTGAACCGAATTCAAAGTTTTAGATGCTCATTCAATCTTCCGTCGGACGTACCGTTTTAAAGCTACAAGCAAAAAACTAAAAAAGGAGCGAAAATTTCGTAAGTTACTTGGCTCCCAAAAGTTATGCACACCTCCTGGGATTGCGCAAACTCAGATTACACGCATTTATGACCAAATTAAGGTATTAAAACCATTTCCAGCTTACTGGAAATACATTCCTCAAAACGCTTTTTATGGATCTAATTTGATTGGCCTGTATCCGCTCAGAGTTTCTCTGAGGGATCGAATCCAGAACGACGTGATCCGGCAGAGAACCAAAGTTGTTGACATAGCTAACAGAATAAGCAAGCTGAAGTGGCAATGGGCCGGCCATATTAGCCGTAGAACCGATGACCGCTGGGATAGACGTGTTCTTGAGTGGAGACCGCGAATCGGCAAACGTAAGGTAGGACGTCCTCAGGCTAGGTGGAGCGACGATCTCCGCAGGGTGGCTGGTAGCAGCTGGATGAGAGTTGCCGAGAATCGAGCTGAATGGCGTGCAATTGGAGAGGCCTATGTCCAGTAGTGGACTGCTATAGGCTGATGATGATGATGATGATATCCGCTCTGTGGTTCCACATAATTGCAAAATAATTTTCAAGAATTTAAAATAAACTTTAAAACTACACAGAATATACAGCGAAGAAACATAAAACCAGAATAGACCATAAAAGACATACGGAAAATACGTTTTCTTTTCAAAAATAAATAACATTCGGTATTTTAATATTTGAACCGCACCAAATGTCCGGGTTTCGAGTAGCTTTTGAATCGGGAAGTGCATTGAAGCGGCACACGAATGCAGCCACGTCGTGTGCTTCAAATAAATCGCCAGAACGTCTGTAATAAATGTTATAGTTGTCTCCGCCTTGTTGAGACTGGAGATATCCTGGTAGCCACTAAATAAATAAATGTAGTGGTTTTCAAAAGTATGGGCTATTTTGATGGAAAATTAGCCTATTCCTAAATATATAGCCAATAGAGTCGAAAAACAATAATGGAAAGTAATATAACGACAGTATACGAGCACTGTGATGGACATTGAGATTCTTAAATCCAAGGATTTTAATGAAAACTCCGAGCAGCGAACGAACTTCAAACACACAATTCGAAACATAAATAAAAACATACTGGCAGTCTGTTTACAATAACGAACACCACAATTGATGACATCAAAATGACAGCTCGATGCCTATCACCATCATTTTGTCACCAGATCAAATAGTTCGTGAGTTTACCTATCACCAGTCCCTACTACGAATAACAGTGTCTCTCCGCTGGATTCCATATAACTCGTGTAATTTAGTAGCGTGGACCAACCGCGGTTAAGTGAGAATCGTGTGCGTAGTTTATAGTACGGTCTGCTCCCAAGTGGTCGCTCATAAAAAATGGGTTTAAGATATGACGTCTTTTTTGCCTTCATGAAGAAAATGTGTTTGCTTTGCTTCCTTCGAATATTCATAGCCTTGAACCTACATGAAAGTTAGCGACGTATATAAATATTATTTTGTTGGGATAAATCGTTTACAATAATCTTAGAACGAAACCGCGTCCTGCAGTTGACAAGTTTCATTGAGCTGGAAAGATAAGCGGTTGGTTCGACGTTTACTTCGGAGATATTTTTATTCGTTGAGACGAAACAATTTCAGACGTTCTTGCGTAAGGTCACTTGTTGTAATGACCTAGCTGGAACCCTAACTGATTTCGGTTCGGGGAAGCAATTATCTTGAAAGGTTTCGTAAGCCTGACCTTCCCTCCTCGGGCGGCGTTGGGCCGTCCTGCGCCGGCCGCGCTGCAGGTAGATGCCGGCGAACACCAACACGTTGAGCGCCAGCAGGAAGCAGCCGGCGCCCACCGTGACGCCCAGTGCCACTGTGTAGCTGCGACCAACAAAGGAAGTCTTCAAGGTGGTAATACACAAGGGTGAAGTACTTAATAGAAATAATCCAGATGGATATCCTGTGCAATATAGATTATTAGATATACCTGGAACAGCTTACGTAAAATGGTCACAATCACATTATTATTTTTGCCTCTTTTTTCTTAAAGCTGACTCGACATATTGTAGGTGCTTCAGAATATCAAATTGTTCTGAAGCATCTCAAGGGCGATGCATAAATTTGGTTACATCAACCCAAAATGTCAACAGTGCCAGAAAAATATGAATATCTCGTCGCATCTGTTTGAAATATTACTATCATTACTTCCGGAGTGACGCGCAGTCAAGTTAATTCAGTCCAAAGTTCGGCGCCATCCATTACCATTATCAGCAGTATCCAGTTGTCTGGAGGAAAAAACGCTCCCCTCGAGAAATGGGTCGGCATTAAGACATTATATGTGAGACAAAAGGGACAGAACTCAGGAAGGTACACAGGTAAGTAAACACATTAGCGAGATTACGAGGCTCGCTACAAAATGCCCCGATCAATCTTGTTTAGAGTCAGTCCTGCCTGAGGTTCAGGTGACGCTCTGACCCTCGCGCAGGGAATTCACATGTTATGAAAATTTAACAGCGTTTGTGAGAAACACTTTGTATACTCTGATAGTTATTCTGTTCCGCTTTGTTGCTCTGTTTATCTAATTGAATGGAAGCTACCCGACAAGGTCACTGTTTAACTTACGGAGTAAATTATTATTATCTTCAATAATAATAATAACATACAACAGGCGTACAAGCCTTTCAGATCATTATTATGTCGTTTGCGAATACGAGACGAATATTCGTTTGGTCGCTAGGCCAAACTTTTCAAAAACATCCGATGAAAATGGTTGCTGTTTTCCAACTTCGGCGATGATAAAAACATGTATACGAGAAGCAGAATGTCTCTGAGAAACTTTGAGAAAGTTCGAGTGTTGTTCCAAGTTTGGAACCTAAACTAAACTTGAGATCAGAACTAGCGACGACTCGACAAGGACTTTAGAAATGGATCAACATCTTAATGACAGCGAACATTTTATAACAGTTTGGTAGTATTATGTATTGGCGCTGTTACATGCTAAGGGACTGTTGTGAGGTTTGTCTCAGCATCCCAGAGATGAACTAATAAAACATTTTTTTTTTTTACGAAAACGTACGAACACGTAACACGTAAAATTTTACGTGCTACGTAAAATTTTTGTGCAGCTTTTAGAATTCCCTCAATGTGGCTTCTTTCATTTTTTGCTATAAAAGCAGTTTTTTTTTTTGCTGTACAGGGATACAGAATGTTGTCTCCTAATTGGACGCGAATTTTGCCTCATATAGGTATTACGCCATTATGGGTAACAGTGTGCCCCGCGGCATACGATACTGTTGATCCGCGACACAAAAATACTCGTCTATTTTTAAAATTGACAATATTTTGAGTAAATAATTCTGTTTTAAAGGTGAGCTGAAAACTGAATTTGTAAAAATGAAATCGTATCTATACTTTTATTCAACATTTAAACGTACAAGTTTTGACTAAAATTGCAAATAAACGTCAAGAAGATAAATGTTTCTGTAACCTGCATGCCAAAATCATTACTATTTTTAGTTAGATGCAGCTAAACATTTGCATGGAGATCTAAGTTCAACCGATACTCACCTGTAGTACTGGGAGTCCAGGTTGGTCAAGGAGTCTTCTTTAGGCGAGGGTTGAGGCGCCGGCAGCGCCGAGAGCGCGGGGCGCGGGGAGGGGGACGGCTCGCACTCCTCAACTTCAGACGAATCGTCGTCGGCCACAGTACTGTCCTCCTCATCATCTAGAGCTGCTGTGGTGGTGTACAACTCCGGGAATATCTCACCTACGAGAAAAAAAACACGATTATTGTTATTGGTTTCATATTATTATGGAGTAAATTACGCTATCTTTGATCTGGCATGTCATGGTAAATTGACTTTATATTTTATTAGCTCAATTTATTTCTTGCGTTAATTATACTTTACCTTTTATTACCTCCTATATTATTATTAGGTACTTACATATTTCTTTAGACCTCAGCTTTTTGTCTAGACTCAGTAATCAACGTCACAATAGTCAATGTATGCGTGTCATAATTTTTAAGGACCCAATTACTAGTTCCTAATTAGTAAAGGGCTTGACAGCACAAAATTGCTCTCCTAATGAAACCTTAAGAATTCTAACGAATGCCGTGTTAGTTTTTAGGTCTAAGCTCAAAATGTTAGGTTTAGTAAATAACGTATTAATAAAATTAAGTGCTCTCGGCAGGTATCTGAAGTTCGCGTGGAATTTTAATAAGCTAATATTGCTTCAAATGAATCTCGTCTATTTAGTTGTAGTCGCTTTGATTTTAAGAATGTTTGTCTTAATTGTGTATCGTTTCGAATGCAATTTTTTTTGCCTAAATAAAACAAAGGTAGGTAATGGAACGTGTTTTCTACATTATTCTGAACATATTACTGGATTTAAAACCAAGATTCCACAGATAACACAGACGCCCCATAACTAGATATAGATTCCAACCCATCTCAACAATATGATATCCGCATGAAATTCAATACATTGCCAATTGAATGGGAAGTAAACAGCTCACCATTATAGAACATATCTGAACAAGAAAGCGATCCCTGAAGTTATCAAAGGCTGGTAATGAATGGTCCTCGCGCGCACAACGCGGCCCCAAGTTGTGCCCACGCGCACAAAGAGCGATTGTTGGAGCCGCCGCGCGGTCTCTTTTGTTGAACTAGGGATGAGCTGAGGCCGAGCCTAGTGTTTAGACGTATTGTTGCCGAGATAGATCTTGTGAACTGAGTGGCATATACAATATCGAAACTCACGTGAAGAGAATCTTTATCTATAGAACAAAATCCGAAGCATTTTATTTCAGATTATTTTACCTGATTCAATGATTAAATTACAGAATCAGGTGGCAGCTAGAAAACCAGTTTTAACAAAGTTGAAAAAGAAACATGAAGGTTTAACTCGAAATTTCCGACCATATGCTCCGTGTAAAATAAAAAAGCGGCCAAGTGTGAGTCGGACGTGTGAAGGGTTCCGTAGTAGTAACATAATGACGTATTAAAAACAAACTACTTACTAGTTCTCGTTGTAATGTACATCATATATATTTTTTAGTTTTATCATTCTCTTATTTTAGAAGTTACAGGGGGGACACACATTTTACCACTTTGGGAGTGTCTCTCGCGCAAACTATTCAGTTTAGAAAGAAATGATATTAGAAACCTCAATATCATTTTTGAAGACCTATCCATAGATACTCAACACGTATGGGTGTGATGAAAAAAAAAGTTTCAGTTCTAAGTATTGGGAACCCCCAAAATTTATTGTTTTTTTTTTTCTATTTTTGTGTGAAAATCTTAATGCGGTTCACAGAATACATCTACTTACCAAGTTTCAACAGTATAGTTCTTATAGTTACGGAAAAAGTGGGTGTGACATACGGACGGACAGACAGACAGACAGACATGACGAATCCATAAGGGTTCCGTTTTTGCCATTTGGCTACGGAACCCTAAAAAATCTAGTTCAATGTCCAGACTTATTTTAAAAACATTTTATACGGAACTCTAAAAGGAAATCCAATCAAAGTTTTTCGTTTCTTCTGATATTGAATGGTCATCAATTTCGGTACGTTTGGCAACCCTGCGAAGTGGCAGGAAACTGAACAAAGAAACCCGCGGGAAACCTGCGGATTCTCCTAGAGCTCAGTTATCGGCACTTTAACGTGCTCGTTTGCCACTCTATTCCCGCCAAGATAGTGTTTTTATTAGAACACTTTATTCCAACGAATGGTGGATTTAGAGCTAGATTTTTGGTGTTAAAATCTTTAACAGGGCAAGCAGTTTTACAAAGCAATTTTATATAACTAAATTATGATCTTCTGGTATCAAAATCAAAATCAAAATCAAAATATTTTATTTCACATAAACCTACATGGGCACTTATGAAACGTCAGAAGCTAGGTGCACGGTTCGAGTTAGTCGTTTCCTATGGAGAAGAGCCGGCAAGAAACTCCACGGTTACTCTTTTAAAAATAATTGGCTTTACAATATTATTAAATAACAGTGATAAGTAATAGGTATGGGAGGACAGTGTAGGCCTTTCAACAATTACCAGGTACTTAACAAAATAGAAAACCGCCAACAAATCTACACTCTACTAGGCCTACAACGTTCTCACATTCACAAAATATAAAATAATCTAAGTATATAAAATATTAATGACATGATTGCAATTACAACTACAGTAACATATCTGAATAAATATCATGTCCACAAAAGCCACTAATAAAGAATTGGAATTCGATTTGTAAGTAAATAATGTCAAATAATGAAAAGATTATGTCAAGGAAGTATGTAAAATAAAAAAAAATAAAAAATTATAAAATCCAAGACCCTAAAAACAGTTTGTTGTCAGT
The DNA here is from genome assembly GCA_947523025.1 of Dryobota labecula. Lineage (NCBI taxonomy): Eukaryota > Metazoa > Arthropoda > Insecta > Lepidoptera > Noctuidae > Dryobota > Dryobota labecula. Next base: position 1,165,457 of record OX383291.1, on the reverse strand, counting down.
AATTATCGCAGAAAATTGCTACCTTGTCGATACTACAATGCCTTAGACATTCAACTCTACACTGTATCTTCTGTTAATAAAACCATTCACTATCAGTCATGAATATTAATCACCATCTTCTAAACTGAAATAAAATCCAATCTTCAAAAGGCGACTGAAATTGCAAATAATTCCGCGCACTTATTCTGGACAACTTACACTCGACAATGTCACTCAACACGGCGCTAATTTGCGAGCGATTGCTCAAAAACAAAAGGCGATTGACGACCGGCCATAATTACCGGCGTTCGCCATTATTCCGCATAAATTAGTTCAGCAAAACAAGTAACGATACACGGAAATGACGTTGTGCATCGAAAAATATTAATATTGGTCTTTGTTTTAAAAGCGAGCTTTTTATGAGTATTCAAGCAGGTTAATTACAAGTCTTTTATTAGGGTTCCGTACCTCAAAGTAAAAACGGAACCCTTATAGGATCACTCGTGTGTGTCTGTCTGTCTATCTGTCCCTCTATCACAGCCAATTTGCTCCGAATGTAATGGACGGATTAAGTTGAAATTTGGTATACATATCAATTTGAGTGACCCAAACACGGATATGAACCGTAAATAAATGAATATTACGGTCAGGTTTGGGGGGCAAACAAGAAAATTAAAAAAAAAAAGTTTTCAAATAAATTGTTTGTAAGTTATAAGTGAAAATAGGCGAAAATTGACCATTCCCCCTTATCTCCGAAACTACTTAACTAAAATTTAAAAAATACAGAAAATAATTCTATACTTATAGATTACAGGAAAATCTATAATATGTCTATGGTCTTAAAATTACATGGTAAATCTCTCGATATTGTGCGTACAAACTTACATTTGCAGTTGGAATGTATGGGAGATTATGTTTACCAACTACAATGTTAAGTTTGTTCTTAGGATAAATTCTTTCCAAGTACGGAACCCTTCATTGTGCGTAGTCCGACACGCACTTGGCCGGTTTTTTAACTTGCGGCTAGTAGCCAATAAAACATGGACAAAACACGTGGTCTAATAATATCTATGTATGTATTAAATATCACAAATTGCCAAATATGCCAAATTCTTGTTGTTAAAGTAGGCAAATATATGTTAACACTTCCGGCTTAGTCGTGTTTGTAAAACGTGGGTTAACATGTCTTGCAACGTAAAGAGACCTCATAAAATCTCGCAAACCAAAGTGGTTGTAAATATCCTTCAGAAAACAATTCCAGGCACGCGAACATTAAAGAGCACATCTCACACGCAACAATATACGAATTTGAAGATTGTATGCGTATCTGTGTCCTGGCAACCGGAGCCGACAGGGAGCGAACTCGTCCGGGACAAAGGGCCGCATTGTGCGCCGCAGACCGCGTCATTCTTCCCATACCGCTCATTATGGAGGAATTCCAGCCATTCGCGGGACAATTAATAACATCCCGAGTTCTCGACCCACCCCGAAATACTCCCTGATCGATTTATTTTCATTCGTGACACCTTCCACCATTAATCACTTCGCCACCAAATATTTAGGCGACAATTTTTATTTTTATAAATTCTAGGGAGACTTCATTCGCGTAATGGCTCGCCGCCTAAGTACCGATTATACTGAGTAATGTCTGCAAAATGTTATACAAAAGAGACTCGGAGCGCTTAGCAAATAGTTGCGTGTGTCTTTGTACAGAAGCAAGTTCTCTCGCTCGAAGAGATTTTGAGTAAAATTTCTCAATGGCTGCGTGTTGGTTATTTAGTATTCAAACTGTGTTGAGCTTCCCAACTTCAATCCTTTCAGTGACGTATCTTCCAATTAATATAATCTCACGCGTGTTATTAACTTCGGTGGTGTTGATTCCGCTCACGCCCGAGCTATAGTGTTCCTGAACAGTTATAATGCCCCCCCATTGAATGGGGAAGCGGTTAATGAGGGCGTTCCGTTTACGCGCCGCGCCAGGAAATGGCACTAATGGTTCTGGATAATAAGGCATGCTCAATTTAAGCAGCGGTAGACGTTACCAATTTGCTTTCCATTAAAGCTGCGCCTACGTTTCGCTGTGATTGGCCAAATTTTGGCGGCTATTCACTACGAATTAAGAGTATGACTTTAGTCAGCGAGCGCTTTTCATAATGGGCATTATGTTTGAATTTAATCATTAAAATTACTAGTTCGCTGTTATTCGGCCTTTCAGAATATCGCGGCTTTTGAATACTTTTAAAGTAAATGTTTTCTCTGTCGTTTTTTAACACAATTATTAAAACATTATTCGGTCCATTGCTCGTAACGTTGAAAAAAATACTTCTACGAATTTATTTATTTACAGAATTGATTACATATATTATTCAAGGAAAACAATAAATATAAATGTTGAATTTATTACTTACGAAACGTAAGTAAAAGTCGGAAAATGTTTTAACGAAACATCTCACTGAGTACTTAAAAGTAATTAATTATTATTATTCAAAGTTGCGCCCACATTGGTGGGATAACAACTACACAACGGATACGCGCGGTGAAAATGAAAAACGACACACAGCCATCCATTATTAAGCGATAATACGCAGTACAGAATATGAAACACTTTGCACGGAATGTTTTAATGTATCAAGGGTGGATGCACCTAAGGACTTGGACTGACCTGCGAACATGTCAGGGTGAATGGATCGGAACTGATGGTGGCGCGGCGCGGCGCCCGGCCGGTGCAGCTGCGGGATGAGGTGCAGCCACAGCGCCATCTTGTGCCCGCGGTAGTGACTCTTCACGCGGAGCTTGGTACCTGTTGTAGAAGACCACAAGTAAAAAATAATGCCGATAGTAACTCTATAAATCTTTCAAGGGCAGTAGAAGGAAAAGCTGGTTTCCAAACGTAATCATTTATTAATGAACAATGGTGGAGGAAAATAAAGCCAAGAAAGTGCGATCCCCTAAATCAAATTACTCACAGAACCGAGTCTCTACCATTTAAATTCGACTTCAAACAAAGGTGTGACACGGAAGAGCGGGAAAATTGCTCTTAACTGATTACTTATAAGAAACAATCAATCGCAGCAGGTATCAGGTGACACCGAGCTCGAACGTGGACCCGATTGTGACTGTCAATCATAATAATATTTGAAACCCATAGATGTCTTTGCAAATACAGTCGTAAGCAAGCCGTTTTCAATTTACGAAACAACCCTCGCATCAAACCAAACAAGCACCTTAACGAAAGGATTAAAAAAGTTGTAAACCCTTCCAGAGAACAAGAGGGAAGAAAACACGCACATTCGCTGGGAAGCAGATCGTAAAAATAACGAGTTTCGACACAATATGGCCGCCGAAACTTTGAATGGGGCTTTATCTGATTAACTCCGTGCCGTGCGAGATTTTATTTTCAGATCAGTTTAGATGAAAAATCCCTCTGTTATTCTGTTTGAGCTTGTTTTGTACGTACACATGAGTTTGTGAATTTCATTACGATGAATTTGATTAACCTATTTATGGAGCTGTTTTTGGCATAAAGTGAGTTAAGTTGCCGCCGAAATATGGAAACGTGTTTTCATAATATGACGGCGAACTTTCCGTGGAGTATTTTTGTCGTTTCAATTTCGTTTTTTTCCGAATTTTGGATACATTTGGGGTTCCTGAATAAGTGAATTATCAACTGCTATCAGTCTGCTTTCGACAAAGTGTTATCTGAAGGTATTATGGTCGTATGATCATTAATTAGCTAAATAATATTATTTTTCTTACCTATACTTAAATACTGTTGGGTATTCATTTCATATCTGGGCCAGCTGGTCACTCCTTCATGATGCCTCTCATCGGCCCGAGGAGTTGGATCCCCTGTCTTCGCGAACGCGGCCAGGAGTGATACAGTCATCTCTGCGACAGCCACGTCACCACGCGAGTAGTTCCGAGGAGCATACTGCATCCCCCCGACGAGGGGGAGACCCAGGAAGTACGGCAGGGTCTCACTTGTCACACTGCCTAGACGCTGGTGGGAAGCAAAAAGGCTTTTGGTCTTCGATTGCATTTCAAATATGATGCAAAAAAAGTTTTAATTAATGGGGTTACCCATTAATTAAAACTTGAATTAAATAGTGACCTAATTAGAAGTCGACCGGCTAATGTGGCTTTCACACAATATGTATTTTGCGATAACACGAACAGTGTGTGAATTAATAATCGTGTGGAGCAATAAATTACTGCTAAATTATTAATTTAACTTTAATATTATGATGTTAGTGAGAATGCAAATGAGCTAATATTCAGCAAAGGAAGTTTTGACAAATTCCGCGATCATGTAGATTGTGTTAAATTAATGACCTCGCACCTCCCTAATTCATTCACATATTATAATGAGCCTCTCTATTATGGTAATTTAACCACCTCCATTAATTACGATTAATTTGTTAAGATATGAACTTATTACTTAATTACTTAATCATGTCACTTTGCAGCTCTTAATAAAACAAGTGCGTGTCGGAACTGTCGAACCACACAAAATGGAGGGTTCCGTAGTTTTGGATGAATTTATCCCAAGAACAAACTTAACATTGTAGTTCAAAAATATGTTCTCCCATACACTCCAACTGCATTTGTGTAAGTTTGTACGCACAACATTGATAGATTTACGATGTTATTTTTACACCATAGACTTCTTAAAGGCTTTCCTGTAATCTATAAGTAACGAAATATTTTCTGTCATTTTGTCAAAATTTTAGGCTTTTAGGCAGTAGTTTCGAAGATAAAATAGACGAAAATTTACCATTCCCCGCCCAGGAATAATCCATTTTCATTTATTTACCTAAATAATTATACACATCTGAAATCCTTACAATAAGCCCTTTCATTTGATATGTCACACCGAACATTTTGCAATACTTATTTTTTTATTTTTCTATTTGCCCCTCTAAGTGACCCCTATATTCAAAATTCATTTATTTACGTTACACGTCTGTGTTTGGATCCTATGAGGGTTCCATTTTTCCTTTTGAGGTACGGAACCCTAACAGATTTAGATACTTTAACTTCTTCTATTACACTATAATCCGCTGGATGCGAGAAGCTCATCAAACGTTTGGTCCTCTAAACGTCGCCACTTCTGCTTGCTCGCTTCTGTGTCCAGCAGTGGACGTCTTTCAGCTGAAATAATGATGATGATGAATATAACGAACTAACCTGAGGGTAGTCAGCATCCTTGCTCTGATGCGCGAAATGCGCGAAGTACGTCCTGGCTCCTCGTCTCGCATGCAGCTGAGCGACTCGCAGAGCTGGTGCGGTGACCGCAGCGTCACTGAGTGACTCCAGGGTCGCGTCGCGGATGTTGATGGGATGCTGGATGGGTTTCTCCCAGTCCGTGTACTCGTTGCGGATGGCCGCGAAAATCTCGTTGCGGTGGAAGCGGTACACGTTGCGGACGTACGTGCGGAGGATGCGATTCCTGAAGAGTATACGCATGAGAGGAAGATGGTCTAAACTTTGATGTAAATGAGCACAAGCATTATATTAGCAGGACGGAAAATAATATACTTAAAAGTTGCGGTAAGATTTCAAGATACCAGACAGAAGGGTCACTGAAATACGTGGCAGAAGAAGATTTTGTGTTGTGTAAACTTATTAGTAGAATAGGAAGAAATACATCAGTAGCATTACCTATGCTCCTCTTCAAATCCGTGCCTAATATCCTCCTCACTGAAGAACTGGTAGCTCTCAGTGGTGGCCACCACCACGGCGAGCGCGCAGTCGAGGAAGGCCTCGCTGGCGTGCAGCGCGCGCGTGGGCGCCTGCGGGGGCCCGGCGGGGGCCTGGCCCGGGGGCCCGGCGGGCGCCTGGCCCGGGGGCCCGGCGGGGGCCCAGCCCGCCAGGAAGCGCGCCCGCGGGGCCTCCACTGCCAGCAGAGCCGCTAGAGGGCGGGTGCGGATGCATTCCACGAACCTGCCAAAATATTCACATACAAGCCTGCTAACTTTCGATTTCACATTTGCGTTTTATTACTTACTAGCTGTTGCCCGCGGCTTTGCCCGCGTGGCTTTAAGTTACTCAAACTGAAGGCATGAATTTCAATTAAACCATTTACAGGCACTTTTGAATTGTCAGAGTCGATCAGTTAGTCAGAAAGTTGCCCAGTCCAAAGCGTAGACACACTTTTCAATCAAGATATTACAAAATCCTGGGAACATTATTATTGATGCTCTTTTAAGTGAGAACAAAGTAACAATATAATTATAAATAAATAAAAAAACAATTAAAAATATAAGATTAAAAATACAAGATTAAATATAAGCAGTTAAGCGATGGCCAGTCTCAATTGAAGGCGCCCGTTCACGAACATAACGCGTGGATCAGCACCATCCAGCTCAGTTTTATTGTTATAAGTACCGTATACACTTTCATATTATGCATTTAGTAAAAAGCTGTTATTTTGACATTAAAAATGGACACTTCCATTTCATATTTGTATAGAATTTAATTTATTAGAAAAACTTACAGCTAACTTATAGTGTGCTTAAAAAAATATGGTACCCCAATCGGTGGGTCTAAGTACCAGACCACTCAAAACTGCACTAATGTCATTAGGATGGCTTGAGGATCTAAACGAGACCTTCCAGTAGTCATAGTTTTATCTTTTAAAGTAAACGTTCGCGAGCACATTCGCAAGAAGCTGGCAGTATCATCACAACGGTAATGTTACACATATTTATGTGTATTTATTTGTGCTTATATATAATAAGATTTATATATTAAATTTATAGTTTTTAATAGGATTATATATATCTTTATATTTAAATTAATATTTATTCCTCAATTCTCGCTATTGCACCGACTACTGTTTGTCTCTGCATCACCCGAAGGTTGACTTGTAGAAAATGCCTATGGCATTAAGTCCGCCTCTGTACATTTTGTGTGCTTAAAGTATTAAATAAATAAATAAATAATTGCTTTGTAACAACAACTCCAGAAGGAAATCTTACCAGTTCTCGTCATTGGTGGATTCTGGTGTGCAGCGCAGCGCCTGCGCCGTGTGTTCTCGTGACAGAGCTGCGTCAGGCGTTAGAGCAGTTGGACTTAGTGCCGACCCACTCAGCAGGAGGACGCGAGACACCAGACCTGATGCAAACAATGGTTCGTTATAGCTATTGGAAAAAATAGGCAAGACTAAAGGGATAATATGCGGAATCATGCTTTAATGTACAGTGAGTTTAAGATACATACTAAAAAAATAAAAAATAACAAAATAGAATAGTGACTGATGACGTCGACGCTCGCAAGGATATCAGAGTGTTTTGTTTTATTCATACCATACAAAGCTATTGGAACATTTCAAAACAACATACAAAATATTTATAGTAAATTTAGTCCGTGATAGCACAAAGTAAATGTAATCGAAACAAAGCACAATCAACCGCCACAATACGACGAAAATACACGTGATTTATCCAGCTCAATATTTCTAGCTTATAGAGACACATTGATTTTTCGAACCACATGTCAAAATTCAGATATTTTTGCACATTTTTCTCTTTGATTTCATATTGATGCGTGGTACTGCAATATGCAATATCCTATGAAACATAGTCAAGCGGTCGCTCTGGGAATATTTTACTGTGGCGCGGCGCAATCTGTCCCGACTACAAATAGATAGCCATTTCTCAGGTGGAGTCTAGCCTTCATGTTATATCTAAGAAAATATGTTCGTATGAGTAACTCGTTTATAGTTCGAGCGCAAGTTTATTCAATATTCAGGGGTTTCAAAATACGTTTTTTCTAGCTTTTAATGCTAAAAAAGATTAGGGAAACAACACCAGTCCAACATGTCAAGCAGATAAATTATTGGAATACCTTTTGTAGAAACTAGATAATATTGCTTCGTTTTATACCATTTTGAAGAAATCGGTTTTCTTTATATGTTACAAAACATGCTTGCACAAAGCTATTTACGAAGCCTGATGATTCAACTGGAGAAATCTTTACAAGTTAAACTAATACATTCAATTTTACAAAGTTCTTTAATTGCATCTTATAGTAAAGTAATAAGAAATCAAACATGGCGATTGTGAGGTTTGATGGCTCGTTAAACAATCTTTGTCTATTGTGTGTACACACATAGTTAGTAAATAATGATATAGGTAACTATTTAAAATAGCACCAAATCCAAGTAATCACCTTTACTCTCGGGCAGCATGAGCAGCGCGTTGCCGAGGGCCGCGCCGGCCGCGTGGCCCGCCAGCGTGACCCGCCGGGGGTCGCCCCCGAAGGCGGCCACGTTGCGCCGCACCCAGCCCAGCGCGGCCGCCACGTCCAGCACGGCCGCGCCGCCCGCGGCCTGCACCGGGGAGGCCCTCACGCCCGGAGTTAAATAACCTAGGAGGTAGACAATACGTTACCACTTTTACTGTTCGCGAGTGTCCGGACGATCCCGGCAAGGACACGCCCTACGCGGCAGCATGTTCCCCAACAGGGCAGGATTCTGATCCGCCCAGCGCTGCGGCACTCGAACGGATCATCAGGGATCTCCCAAACACGGCCCCAGGGCTGGACGGTCTTACAGCCAGAATCATCAAGCATAAGTAATTATATGAGTAAGTGGGGCGGAGATACTCTGGATGTTCTCAGCGTGTATAGGCGAAGGCATGTTTCCGGAAATTTGGAAGGTAGGCAGGTTGGTCGTCTTGCCAAAGGGCAATGATCGGCCGCTCTCGGATCCCAAGGCGTACAGACCGGTACCCTTCTCCCGATTTTGGGGAAGGTACTGGAACGCCTCATCATAACGTGTGCACCTTGCCTTTATCGTGGCATTTCGGAGTCACAGCATGGTCAGCGAGGGGCAAGTCGACGGTCACGGCGCTGAACGCGATCCTGGACCGGGTGGCGACCTCCTCGGAGAACTATGTCCAAGTGATCCTCCTGGACATCTCGGGGGCCTTCGACAACGCCTGGTTGCCCATGGTCCTGACGAAGGCGAAACAAGGCGGGTGTCCGCCAAACATTTACAGGATCCTTGTCAGTTACTTTACGGAGAGACGAGTCGGACTATTCATGGGCGACCAGATGGTATGTAAGGAGTCCACTATGGGCTGCTCCCAGGGATCCGTTCTTGGGCCGCCACTTTGGAACCTTCTGCTCGATGAGGGTGTTCGAGCGGTAGCTTACGCGGACGACATCACGATCGTTATCGAGGCGCCGCCGAGTCGGGCGGCGATTGAGCGGAATGCTCAGTCGTCGCTAGAGGCGGTGTCCGCTTGGGGGATACGGAACCGTCTCAGTTTTCGACTGCAAAGTCGCCGACCCTCCTTGAAGGGCAGATTTAAGCATCCCCCTACAATTCGCATGGACGGCGCCTCGATAGCGCACGTGGGACAGGCCAAGTTGCTGGGCGTTGTTATCGACGAAGCGGGCTCTTACGTGCCGCATGCTAGTTTGGCCGGCCAACGGGCTGTGAACGCCTTCGGGAAGATGTCGAGGGTCTCGGCGTTTTTCTAGGGCGTTAGGTATCATGCTCTGAAGGTCCTGTTTGCAGGGACCTATGTGGCAATAGTGACATATGCTGCGTGCGGCCGTATGGTGGCGGAGCGTGGACAGATATGCAGTGCGGAGTACGCTGCTCCGTACGCAACGCCCGGCACTTATACTTCTGACGAAGGCATACAGGTCGGTCAGCACCGCAGCGTTACCTGTGATAGCGGGAGTGCTACCGGCCGACCTGGAGGTCTGTGGTGCGGGACGAGTCACGCAGGAGTGTTCTGGGCTGGTCGGCAAGGAACCATAGGGAAGGTAAGAGCGGAGGTCATTGCTCGGTGCCAGGAGCGGTGGCAATCGTCCAATGATGGAAACGAACTGCATTCCTTCTTTCGGAAGCGGCAGTTCGCCTGGCGCTGGGTTGGGTGGAGCCTGACTACGTCACGTCACAGATCCTAATAGGACACGGGAGCTTCTGGAGCCACCTACACGCAATGTCACTATGTGACACTGCTATATGCTATTGTGAGCTGGCAGATGAAACTCGGGACCATGTCCTGTGGGACTGCACTCTGTACGGTGACTATAGGGAGCAAATGTTGGGGGACTGGAGTAGGAAAGAGTTCGGTCCGGTGTACCACCGGGAGCTGGTAGCCAGCGCAGAGGGCTTCCGAAGGCTGGCTCTTTTGCTCACAAGTGGCACAGCCGACGGAAGGACCTCGAATCCGGCACAGTGTAAGAGGATGGAGACGCTGCTAGCAATAATTAGGACAGAAACTTAGATGATCGCTTGGGAGCGAAGTCACGTGATGTGATGTTGTAGGCCCCAGTGTGGGGAGCAGGCAAATTTAGCAAGGCGGTAAATAACCAGAAGGGTATATGGTCCGTATGCCGCAATGCAGGAAAGACCAGAGGAGGGAGATGGGAGGTGTTCGCGAATCAAAAACAAACATCCTGAACCATCGGACTAGACGGACTAGGACGGTACAACACCAACGCACCCAACGCCAGATGGGATGGGTGATTTCATTTTAATTGATTTGTGCACCTCTGATTTGTGTGCTACGTGAGCGTCTACGCCGCTTCGGCGCTACAAGCTACGCTGCTACGAGCGACGTGCTACGGGCTACGAATAATACTCCACGAGTGAAATACCGACTTGTTATGGAATTATTGAATCAGTGTTGAGCTTAATACAAATGATGCTGAGGGTTACTGGCAAAGCTGAATTTATTAACATTAGTTGGGCTTTTGGTCGTGTGTTGCTTACCTAACAAACCTAGCCTATAGTTGATGGTGACGACGAGCAGGTGCGCGCGCGCCGCCAGCACGGCGCCGTCGAGCGCGTTGGCGGAGCCCCACTCGTGCGACGGGCCCCCCGCCCACACCACCACCGCGTACGGCGCTTCCACGCCGCGCGCGCCTGCCGAGCAAGTAATGTTGGCCTTTGGACTAAGACGCAGTGTAGACACGGGATTAACATCATCCTCATCGTAAATGCAAATAACGCACCATGAGTTAGACCGATATAGAGTAGGTATGTCCTGTCCATATTCGTGCGTTTCATTTTCATCTTTGTTTGAGGTATATTCTTGGTTGAATGTAATAAAAAGACGAGTGGACTGTATAATTTAAATAGGTATATTGTAAAAAGTAATACTATAAAATATTTTAAATCGGAGCGAACATGACCGTTCGCTAGTGAGATTTCTTGAAGTGACGAACGCCGGCGTCGGTCGGCGCTGATTGGTTCGCGCCGCCCCGCCGTCCCATGCGTCTCCCGCACCCCGCGTACATCTCCTGCGGCACCGTGTGTGCGCTCGGACAATCTTGTCTTCAACCTTCGATCAATAATAGCACTAGATTCCCGATAAGCGCTTCAAAAACGGCCCGGAAAATAAGAGCACAAATACTTTTGTGGTCTTATTTCAAATTAGTGTCGTCCAAACATAGTTAACGTTAAGACGTCAAAATGCCGCAGTGCGCGTTAAAAAATTGTGTAAATAACCACCGTAACACCAAGATTTTGGAAGGAATATCTTTTTTTCGGTAAGTTTATATCATTATGTTTGTGTTTTTCATAAAATAATAACAATTAAATAGTAAATTATACATCATTTAGCAAATATTATGATTGTTTGGCCAATGTTTGCGACAACGCACCAACTATTGTAACAAACATTGACTGTTCTGGAACAGGGAAAAGCATTGAGTAGTATTATTATTTTATATGTTATTTTTGTTTGTAAATTTCTTAGCGACCAATTTCGCAATGCAAAATATCATAATGTAAAAAAATATCGTAATATATGTTTTTGTATCTATTGTTGCGAAAGAAAGAGGAGAAGAAATATTTAAACCTTGAAAAAGTTATAAGTAACAAATTGTTGAATTTTTTATTCAACAATTTGTTCAATTCATTTTGATAAATTGGACATAACTGAACTGATCAATATTACAACCTGACACGGACCTGCAAATTGCATAAAACGCAAGAAAATTTGAATTTCGCGGGCTACCACAGCGCATCCCCCTTATTAAAATACTATTGTACTAATTTAGTCCTACTGCCAACTTTTTTAAACTGATCAAAAATATTTGCTTCCTTAACCCATTTACGCCCGCCGTCCTCATTTGGGGATACTTCTTTAAGTATCCACATTTTTTAACTTATTTTAGCTATCCTTAGTTTGCAGGCAAATTCGTAGGGCCCAAGAGTGTGGCTTTGTAAAACAAATTATACTTTTGTGATTTATTGGATTGAGTGGATGAAATAAGTGATTTTATCCACTTCATTGAGCAAATAGGTGTTGGACCAAAGGTAAGTCATATTTCTTTTATATTTACAATATTTTTTTTTTTTTTTTGTATTTATCACTTGGGCATAGTTTCGACTAGTAAATATGACTAACCGATCGTTTGATGTTGCAAATGACTATCGAGGACTCGAGGAAGCTATCGAAATAATTCTGAATGAAGTGGATGATCCAGCTGTTAGTAACGTCATAGTGGCCATTCCTCCAGGCAGCAGTTCATAAGAGGCAATCCCGTACGATTTGGGAACAAAAACTGAATGATTGCAGTTGCTGATGGTTATTGTTATGCCTTCGATGTATACTGTGGTAAATCAGTAGGAGGACCCAGTAATGAGCCTTTGGGATCAAAAGAGGTAAAGGGCCTGTTGGAAAAAGTAATCGCTCGTTTGCATGAGGATATCGTGTATTTCGTCAACTTTTTTACCAGTCACGCATTGCTGCGAGATTTGCGTGAAGCTAGTTATCGTACGACTAGTACTGTAAAGGAAAATAGGACGAAGAAATGTCCTCCAGTGGCTTGACAAGTGTTTGTACCCCCATGGTACAAACACTTGTCAAGCCACTAGTGAACATTTCATAACATTTACAAACTATAACTTTGTTTACCCTCTTGGTAAGGTAAAAACATGGAGCTCTGCAGAAGGAAGAAAGGTAGACGTGGACATCCCTTTTGTCTTCCAGAACTACACCAAAGGCATGGGCGGAGTTGATCAAGCTGACCAGTCAATCGCAGTATACCTAACAGCTATAAGAGGCAAAAAATGGTAGTGCAGGGTTCTGTTTACCTATGTACATGCTGGATTTGGCTGTAGCTAGTGCTTGGCGTCTCCATGTCCTGACCGCTGAAGAGAAACTAGATCAGCTCCAGTTTCGGCGAAGTATCGCCCGATTTTATTTGAGGAGTGTAGGCCAATGCCTACACTTCTCACTCCTCTTTCAGTAAAGACCCGATGAAAAGCGTCATAAACCTTCTTCAGTGGTGCCAAATATGAATCTAGATAGTGTTGGACACTTCCCCCAGAAACTGCCAAGCCAGCTAGGATGCAACGAATGCCAGATGAAAGCACGTTAGCAATATAAAAAATGCATCAAAAAATTGTGCATCGAAAAAGTATGCTTTAAAAAATACCATACCATCCCATTGCCCATTGGCCCATTGGCCCCATTTGAGGACGGTGTTTTTTAATACATAAGGAAGTTATTTATTTTTATTTTTTCTTTATAAAATGTCTTACTAGCCTCCAATAGTTACGTCAATAAAGTTTTTATCAAAATTTTACTACTAGTTTGTATTTGGGTCCAAATGGGTTAAAAAAAGAACATTCGCTTCAAAAAATAATATTATTATTCTGCAACTCTACGTCTTTCAATGATAACTGTGTTCTGAGCATTGAAATGTCATACCAAGAACTACGTCTAGTTCCAAAATAGAGTAAGCACAAAATTGTCAACAAAATGTCTTTAACCTTATTGTGGTTTTAAGTTTCATTTTAGAATAAATATTTTTGTACTTATTATAAAAATGACTTTTTATTTTCAAGTGACATTTTAAATTTACCTTTCTCCAATGATAGAAGGACTTAAATATAAATATTTTGCAATCGTAACAAAACTTTATAGTTGAGTGTTAAGGTTTATATTGAACTGAAGTTGTTAATATTATAAAACTTTTTTCTATATTTCGTAGTAACAAATGTAAATGTGTATGTGTGTGTAAACGTGGCCACTTCAATGACTTATTTTTGTTCCTGATCCTGTATCTAGTGCTATTATTGATCGAAGTCTTCAACTTTCGACGCATCTGGTATTGCATGCTATGGCGTTACACACATGCATCAGAAGAAAATACAACATGAAGACGAAAGCATACGACACGAGTGTGGAAATACATCTATATATATAAAAATGAATCCCTATTTCCCTTGGTCACGGCATCACGGGTGAACGGCTGGACCGATTTCGCTAATTATTTTTTTGTTGTGTTTGTTATTGTCAGGAGAAGGTTCTTATGTAAGAAAAATTTAAGAAAGTTAAAAAAAAAAAATTTGTAAGAAAACGACCATATTTAAATTTTTATTGTAGTAATAAGTAGGTAACTCTATCTTCTAATGTAACTTTATGGCGTTTGACATAACGTGTCAGTCATCATTTGATAGGTCTAAGAATAGATTTTATCAAAAAAAAAAAAAAAAAAATTGAAGGTTTTAGTTAGGTAGGGTAGGGTAGGTAGGGTTGTTAGGGTAGGGTAGGTAGGTGGGTAGGGTAGGGTAGGGTAGGGTAGGTAGGTAGTTTCCTTTGCGCGTAGACAAACTGCCACAGTCAAATAGCTTTTGAAAGAACGAAGTCTGTCGGGTCAGCTAGTATTAAATATATATTAGGCATTCAATGTGTCCTAACACTCAGTACAAATGGTGATTATTAAAAGTATAACCAAGTCCTATTCCAACGTCGACACAATAAACAATGAAGGACTTACCGCTACCGGGCACGTATATGTTGAGGTAGAGGCAGTCTTCGCTCTGGTTGGCGAGCAGCGGTACCGTCGCGCGCAGCTCGTTGTATATGCCGAGAGGCATTTTTGCCAGTGCTGCACTCCTGGTATAAAGGGGTCATTAAATTTCTGACTTAAATTAGTAGTAGAAAGAGAAAGAGTTAAACCAACTAGCGCCCGGTTTCTCGAACGAAAATTATAAACGCGTTAAAATTAAACACAGTGGCTGTTGGTAACACAGTCAACCAATAACAGCAGACTACACGCGCTTGGCAATTTGTTAGCGTCGTTCCAGTAATTGGGCCTATGGCCAACAAAATTGGACGCAGAACAAGATAGCGATTGGTCTTAGCCTACGTATTTGATAAGTAATGCTTGAATAATTACTAACACAAGGGTTCTCAAAGGATTTTATCCCTAATTATAGTTTGATGGCACAAAACTACGAAAAATGGTGCTATAGTCATTTTTACAGTGTTTGAAAGTAGACTTACTTGTTGGATATGTCGGGGTAGCGCTGCGGACAGACGGGGGCGAAGGCGTCGGCGAGGCGGGTCCCCGGCCAGCTGGGGGCCGGCGGCGGCGGAGCCAGCCGCGCCGGAGACCCTGCGTATGGCACCCCAAGGAACACCTCCACCGGCTCCAGGCGACGGGATGCAGGTTCTACTATGATGCCGCGGATCGCACCTACGATGAGACGGAATGATTAAAAAAAAAAAAAAACATGTAATGTCGACAACACTCAAAACAATGTGTATTAGAAGAAAAAAAAAGAAAGAAGAAACGTTTATTTGCGGTAAACATGACGCAAAAAAAAAAGAACACAAACACAAATATAAAAACAAGTTGGGGGAAAATATGCGTCACATCCACGCAAAATGGCCATCGCTCAGCATAATGCTGCGACCCTGTGCGAGACAGCCCCAGCGCTGATTTTCAGCGACAGCGGCTTTTGACGTGATGACGTCGACCACTGCAGCATACAATGAGAAAAAAATAAAAAATAAATTCGAAATACATTATGTATTTCGAATTTATTTTTGATTTTTTACTAAATGTTTTTATAAAAACAATATTTTAAATATTTAAAATGGCAACATTCTATTCCGTTGGTTTTTAGATAGCTAGCTCAGAAGTTTTTCTAATAAAAAATTACTGAACAGCATTCAATAATTATTGAATAAAATATAACATTAATTATGTTATCCTTATACGAGCTCATCTTTTTATGCACAATGAAGGGTTGGGACGAATTTATCCCAAGAATAAACTTCTGAAACTGAAAAACATGTTCTGCCGTATATTTCAACTGCAAATGTAAGTTTGTACGCGTAATTTGAGAGATTTACCATGTTATTTTAAGTCCATAGATTTCTTATAGATTTTTCTGTAATCATGGTATATAAATATTTTCTGTATTAAAAAAAATAAGGCTCAGTACCTAGTTTCGGAGATGATTTTCGTCAATTTACTTAAATAACTTTTAAACTTTTATTTAAAATTATACAAAAGAGATACTTGAGGGGTTCACAGTAAGCCTTTTCATTTGATATATATCACACGGTCACGGAAATTTTCTTCTTTATTTCCCAAAATATTTATATTACATTAATTAACCTAGAATCAATTATTACATTGATAATAATTATGTTGTATACCTATATAATTTAATTTAAAACGAACATAGGACAGTGCACTCCCTTGCATACTTTCTTTCACAGAACACCAGACATATACGCATAATTTTCTCCATTCATCCGCAAACACATCACATTCAGGGTTGGCATTTAGCATCTTTCGACAGACTGGGGATTCGGCTCTGGCTACAGTTTTGGATGGCAGTGTATTGTGTGATAGCCAATGTATTTATTTGTCGGGCACAAATAGTTGGCAGAAAAGGCAATGAAGCTCTGGTCAAACGATATGTCCCCGTAAGGCCTTACAGGCTACCGTGACCTGATCAAGGCCTCTTCTCACCTCCAACGAGTTAAAGCCCAATGTCCCTTAAAAATAGTTAGTTGGTAGGGTACATGCAGGGAAAGAAATGGTTTAACCTTTGGAAGAGGCATCTTAGGAAAGTATTCTGTACCTTTGCTAGCATCAGTGTTTGGGTCGCGGTATAGGGCTGCCAAACACAGGCACTGAACTCGAGTTTGCCTCGAACCAGAGTGGTATCCAACAGCCTAATAACATTTGGATTACGAAAGTCACAAGCATTTCGCAAAACAAATCCCAGGCGCCTGAAAGATTCCTTCGCAAGGGTAAAAACGTGATTTCTTAGAAGATAGACAGCGATCGAAAGCCACTCCCAATTCCTTTATGTTGGTGACACGAGTAATTATTTTACCAACCAAACTATAGTTGTAATCGTCTAAGGGTTCCGTTTTTTCATTCGGACACACGGTATTCTAAGAAAATTACTGAAACTTTAAAATTCGCCGTAGGAATTATTGTTAAATTATAATAGTATTATCATGGTTCAGTAATATACATAACGGCATCAATTATAATTCTCAATCAATATTCATAGGCCAATCAATATTTATTGGCAATCATCAAATTTTGACGAGTTTACACGAATTTATAATTCTATATCAAGAATTGATAGTTCGGTCAAATTATAAAGCTTTTTTTAAATATCTCTCTTTTGTTCCGAGTGTAATTGTTCTACCATTTTCATGAATATTTTTATTAAAAATGTCCGCCAAATGAAGATAAACTAGTCACGTAATGCGATTAGTTTTTCCTCTATATTTCTTAACTACTAAGAAAACATAATTTAACACGTGAATGTTCCTTCAGCTCCCAGTTTATCAGTTATGTAGAAACCATTAAAAAATTCACTTTTCAAACACACTTTTTATCTTGTGTTCTTTAACTAATGTTTTTTCCTTGAAATTACTTTTGCGGTTCATCCAGGAACTTTTAGAAAGTTGGCAAGATTAAAATGCGTAAAACTATGCTTGGCTACACAAATAATTTATTAAAGACTTGCGTTTGCCCGTAGCTTCGCCCGCGTGGTTGTCGAAAAATATCCCAGAGGAACGTACTACCGGGATTAAAAGTACCTATGTGTTAATCCAGGTTATAAATAAACTATCTGCGTGCCACATTTCATCCAAGTCCATCCAGTGGGTTTTGCGCCAATCCGGAACATACATCCAGACAAACAGACAAACGAACAAAAGTTCTTCGTTACTATTTTAATAGGTACATGTATGTATAGATATCTGCCTATTTTTAGTTAAAAGTTGCACAAAATTCAATATTTTTCCATCGTCAGCATAAAACAGTTGCTTTAAACACGAAAATGTAGTATCAGATTTACAAACAAAACACGACAACGAATTTGTAAAATCTGTAACAGTATTTCCCTTTGACATACCGATCACTTCGACAGTCAGCAAAAAATGGACCTAAATTACTGCCACCGAGTCGAGACAGCACTGAATAAATAAATTGGCCGAATCACCCGCGCTGCGTGTCGGAAAAGCCGCCCTTTATCCCATTTGCCGGAACGCCCGAATCGGCTTCAAACAATAATTAATTTGATCCCGCATTCCTGCGTCGCGTCTGCAAAACTGGGCAACATCATTTGCCCACCATATACATACCCGGCTCGAGGGACCGCCTGATTGGATTGTTCCGGGATCTGATGGAATTAAACTCTCACGAGCCCGGGACCCTGGGGACGTATTCATGAAGGTACTTGAGTGTGAGCGAGTTCGGTACAAAACTCGTGGATTATGTCGCGTGCGGGTAATCTGCCGTGGTTCTGTTTACGCATAGCATTATGATTTGCGTATTACGCGATACGCGTGTCATAACGACCCTCAGCATTCTACGCTAATTTTGTAACGGGTGAATACACAAATGTGATTACATTTATAACTTTATTACATGGAATCATGGTTGGATATTGTTATAACAGGTTAACACTATAAAACCCTTGCTAACTTGGCTGGATGTCACTTCGCACGGACAATCCTCGATCTCGGCTGTCAGTTCAGTTATCCAAACGTCTTAAAATCTTAATCATCATCTTACATTCCAATCTGGGATTCATTAGAAGCTGCCTTTTGCCATTAAATGGTGGAGGCTGGATTGCGAAATTCATTGTACATTATGTTTATTTATGCTTCTTCACGCCATGAGCATATTTAGGTACAAGACGTTTTTTTACCACATCATAGAAAATTTTTACTGTTTTCAAATGAGTGCATTGGATGTTGGAATGTTCCATGGTATTTTAGCCAAGCCTACTTCTGAAGCAGCAAACATATTTCATACTTTCTTCGATAAGAAATTAGATTGAGTTTTGTGTGACTAAGGTTTGTTAATTTAGTTTAGAAGTAAGTTGTTATTTGTAAAAGCACGATGGGAGTGACATCGTCGCTTATGTGTACAAAAATCCCTTAACTAAATAAATATAATTTTATATTTATGTATATAATAATTTTGCCTGTCTCCATCGTTATAATTCGCGAAATGGTTAGATATGTCATGTTAAGGTATGCTCCATGGTACGTCAACACGAACCTGCGTGTGTACGTACTGCGGGCCAGCATGGTACATGCGGCTTCAGAGAAACCTCACCCCCTAGAAATGTATAAAAAGCGACATCTCTGTGAAATCAATGAAACTGCTAAGATATACTAACTAAAAATAAAATACTGATGGCGCTCGCGCGCTCATGCAAGCCACCGTAGCCGTTAGGTAATATCCATCGCAGCCATCCTACACTTCTTAATATTTTACACATACATTATATTTGTTTATAAGTTTCTGAAAACTCACAACAGAATTTTAAAATTTAATAAAATCTTTAACGCCGAAGCAAGAATCGAACCTGGGCCCTATAAATCACGAGCCAAGCTGTTATACCGCTGCGCCAATCAGTTACTTAACATGGTTATGAAAGGAGATTGACCGGACCTAGTATCGTTATTTGTTCTGTGGTGACTTAAGTTTATAATGTTCATAATTCTTGTTTTTAAATATAATGATTTTATCTAGTAATGTGAATCCTTAAATTCTCCGCATAAAAAACATCATAAAAGTATTAGTTTTTACTTCGATTTCCTATTTTACCCATACATAGTTATTTTTTCACGCAAGTATTGTCATGCATTCAAAGAGTATGTACCTAAACAATAAAACCTTGACTAGACAAAATAATTAAATTACGCATCCGATTATTTAACTTATAGTTGAATAATTAGTAACAACAGATATTAATAACAACTAATTATTATTATTACATTGTAATAACAATCTGATAAGGTGTTAAAAGTAGCTAAGCAAAACTTTTGGTTAATCGAAAGGCAGAATGTTTTCAAGACCTTTGCCTCTTTGATTCATCACTTAAAACTCTTTGAAAACAGAACAAACGCGCGCCATATAATTCAATGCTCATTTTCTTATTTGCATAATAGAGAAACTTGTGTATATTATTTACTGGAGTTATAACTTACAATGTCTGTAACCTGCATTACGCATTCCTAGTTTAGCCTTTCTCTTGTAAAGTATAACAAAAACACAAAAGAAGCTTCCATAAAGGTGAGTAGAAACTGGAACATTTTCATCCGCTTAAAAAAGGTTTTAGTGGTTTCAGTTCTCAATGAAATGCTTTTGTCACGTGATTTGTGTGTTTTCTGAATATTTATTAAACCAAAAATGTTCAGCGGTTTGATGTTATTGTTTTCACCATGTTGTAACGTAGGTAATTGTTTAGTAATTTATAAATTAAGTTGAACAGAACGGTAAGCGTTGAAAGCCACTTATATTTCATAACAGACTACATTTTCGTGGAAACCATGCTTTGATATTTTCGATGTTACGTCCAAGATGTACAAATTGCTAATTGTTCGATGATCTGTTATCTTACCAGCTTACTTACGTTAATTTACCAGCATACATTGTGACAAGAAGTCACTAAGAGATTCGATTCGAAACTTAGATTTTTATACCTAATTACTGTTACTTATAATTAAATGCTGAGAATTATGATAAAATAGTAAATAACATTTGAAAACCCTAAAATCATTCTTTAAATTAAACCATAAATCTTTGAGTCACCGCATGTTTCATACCAATACTAGGTTCCTTAGTCACTTGGTCAATGTCCTTTATCGATACGTCTATGAATCATTCATCACATCATTCATGTCGGCCGTGTCGTTTATAAAAACAGATAATGAAGAAGCTTGAGGGTAGCTTATAATTTGATAAGTTAAACATGACGTCGCACCATAGCATAATTACTTGTCTGCTTGTGCTGTTCGAATAACGACTTTTATTTTTGCAATAAAATCATGCCTCGATTGAGTAACTTTTTAAAAGTGAAAATTATCGTCCTTTGGGAACAAAATCAAAGTTTAAAGAGTAGTGCAAATTGTTATGTTTTATTGTAATCATTATAACGGAAAATAGTGGCCACTAAGCTCCGTTTTAATGATTACAATAAAACATAACAATTTAAAACTACTGTTTGTAGTAATAATAACGTAGTCTTGTGAAGCACAACTTGACGAGCTTATTTTCTGCATTTTCATTCTAAAATAAAAGAAATCACTGAAATAACGATGAGGGCGCCACTGTGCACTCGGTAGCCTCTTAAATGTCGACGTAAGTGTAATCTAAAATAAAATATATTTATTAAACTTAATTGGGTGAATATATTAATGAATACTCTAAGAATAATAAATAATACTACGTCTAAAAGTGAATCTCCTTTATTCAGAAAAACCGCCTTATTAGCACCTACTTCCCCTCTCAACCCGCAACACCCTGCTATCGCCCTACAGTTACCACCAGGCCCGCCTAAATATGCTGATGTTGGTTAGTAACCAACATCCGCATAATTAGGCAGCCCTGGTGCGCATGACAATTACTACAGAACACTAACTTAATTGATGTCACAGAGATGGCGCGCACGTAAACTAGATATTATCATCCTATATAAGATGTCGCTTTTTATACATTTCTAGGGGGTGAGGTTTCTCTGGAGCTGGATGTACATGGTCTAGACATACCTGACCAGCATGGTCCATGCTGTAGACGTACCTGCGTGTGTGTGTACGATGCGGGAACTGCACTGCGGGTCGGCGGCGGCAAGTGACGCAAGCACCAACGTCGCGCACCAGCATGGTCCATGATCTGGACGTACCTGCGTGTGTGTGTACGATGCGGGAGCTGTACCGCGGGCCGGCGGCGGCCAGTGACGCGAGCACCAGCGCCGCGCACCAGCACCACGCCGTCCGCAAGCAATCCATGCGCCATCACGCGACGATTGGCTGCAACAAACGATGCATTTTAGTTCATCATAGACAGATATTTATCCTCTTTATTGGACACCAAATAAAAAAAGAAAGCTGGTTGGAAAAGAGCATCATCAAATTCATATTACTTTATTTCACTTTCACCTACGTGGGCTTCTGACATTTCATAAGTACCCATGTAGGTAGCTAGCTAGGTGCACGATCAAAATTTGTAATTTCGTATGGAGAAGAGCCGGCATAATATATCATTTATTTATTTTATTATTTATGTACACACAGTTAAATACATAGAGATACGATATCATTATAATTTCAGTACAAAGGTACTGCTTATTTCTTAAGAAATTTCTTCCAGCAGACCTGCGAAAGGAGAAATGAAAAAGAAATGTAGACAAGAGTGTGTGAGAACTGGAAGAGGAAAATATGAATATGCAAAGTCTTAAACTAAAATATTAAATATAACATATTATTATACTTAAATGAAGCTAAAAAATATAAATACATATAAATATATACATATATATATATATATACACAAAATACTCACAGTTGAGAGGAAAGGTAATGCTCTTTTACTCGATATTTGAATAGAGATACAGTTATTAAATCGCGAATGCTAGGCGGAAGCGAGTTCCATAATCTTACAGCATGGACAGAGAAGGAATAAGAATAGTAGCTAGTTTTATGAGGATGGGATTTAAGGAGGGATCTAAGGTGTGATCTACACGGTGCGTCGCTAGGACGAGCGTATGAAAAACGCTCACGTAGGTAGGAAGGATAAGACGGGTTGTGTAAGATGTTGAATAGGAGACATAAAATCCGAGTGTTCCTGCGAAGGCGGATTGGGAGCCACTTGAGTTCCTTGCGAAATTGAGAAACATGGTCATTTAATCGAAGACCGAAAAAAAAATTACAAATTACATTGTAAATAGGTATAGAAGGACAGCTGTGTAGACCTGTCAACTTGTGCCAGTACATCATCATCATACAACAGAACGACGTCTGCTGCTGGATATAGGCCCCTTTCAAGCATCGCTAAAAATACCAGTTCAGCGCCTTTAACATCCAGCGGTTTACCGTGACTTTCACCAAGCCATCGCTCCACCTTGTGAGGAGTCTTACTACGATGCGCCTTCCGGTACGCTGACAGAAATACGAACTAAGAAAAGCCACGCTTTGCATCAACCTAGATGCCTAGTGTGGATGACACAAATGGCCCAAACCTCTAAAGTAAACTAATCAAAGTGGAGTAACATCTATCCGCTAGATACATTCTGTATCCGAGACCATTTATAATCAAGTCCAGGTATATATTTTCCTGCGTGAAAGAAAAATCTCGCAGCAATATAATAATTGTATCAAACAGACAGCTCGACAAAAAAGCTCCCGTGCGCAAAGGGCTTAACGCATGTTATTCCTGGTGGCTTTGTCGCACCTGGTGTCAACCCACTAGAAGAGTGAAGAGGGTAACGTGACCAACAAACATTAAAATATATATTTTATATATTTTTGTATAAAAGGGTAAAAAATTTGAAAGGCCAGGCAATGCCCCAAAACCAACTGACAAAAAGAATACAAGCTGTTTAATATAAAGTTACATTTGCCGCACAAGGGAATGATGAGATATTTACAAAGGTAAGAAATCTGGAAATATCCGTAAACCTACACTGAAAAACTTTTTAAGTTGTTTTAACCTTTTTTTAACCTATATTTTGGGTTAATATAGCACCTACCGAGATGATTTGTTAAATCAACAAAAAAATTGTCAAAACAAACGTCATGGAACAGTTTTTTTAACACAATTTAGTGTCAACTCAACTAAAGGGAAATCAATAATAAAAAAATCAACTATTCGGTTTTTCAGTGTAGCTCAATCATAAAATATAAGACAAAAGAAATGTTCACCACCCAGCAATCAAACAGCAAACACCCAGCAATTTTAATATATTTAATAATACTTTAAAATAGAAAACAAAAACTATTTGCCCAATTTTTTTAAGTAATTAGGAAAAGTAGGGAAAAACTATTTGACCGGTATGGCCTTAAGCCTTATATTAACTCCGAAACTTTTAATAAATACGTTGCTTCTTACTCAACATTTTTAAATTTACAGTACAGTAATACCATTTTTCAAATCCGGGGACACCAATAATTAGAGACCCGTATCCGTGCTGCCGGTTTTCAGCACGGTATTTGAAAAGGCAATGCTTAATCAAATGCTCAATCATTTTAACACCAATAAAATCTTACACGATCAACAGTATGGTTTAACCAAGAGACGTTGTACGACTGACGCCGGTGTCACTTTGCTAAAACACATATTTACGCCGTCAGAAGAGGCCAAAGACGCCATAGGAATCTTTTGTCACCTCTCCAAGGCATTTGATTGCGTCGATCACAAAACCTTACTCTTGAAACTTGAGCATCACGGACTTGGAAAACTTGCGCTCAGTTTAATTAAATCTTATTAAAATAATACAAAAAAGTTCAAATAAATGGTGTCGATTCACTCGATTTAAAAGTAAAAATGGGTGTTCCACAAGGCTCGATCATCTATCGTAGTCTAGTATATCGATCATATCGAGCCTTGTGGAACACCCATTTTTACTAAAAAGACGAAAAGACCCCTCTCCCCTCTCTTCCTCTTTTTAGTATATATTATTAATGATCTACCCAATTTGTTAAAAACCCAACCACAAGTAGTGTTACTTGCTGACAATACGTCTTAATTTTTAAGGTAGATAGACGTGCTATAAATTTTGACGACGTAAATAACGCCCAAACGCTGGTCCAAAATTGGTTCACTACTAATAATTTAGTATTCAATGGGAAAAAAAACTAAGTGCATGAGATTTTATTTACCAAATTTCTAAAGTAGTAATTGTGAGATAGAATTGAATCAAGAGAAACTAGAATTCGTCGATAAAACTGTTTTCCTGGGGATCACGCTCGACTCAAGGCTTCAATGGGGTCCTCATTTAACATCCCTTGCATTCCTAACGCCATGCTGTGAGGAAAATCCGTCAATTTACTGATTAAGATACCGCGAGGCTAGTCTATTTTTTTAGTTACTTTCATAGTATTATGCCGTACGGTATTTTACTTTGGGGACGGGCTGCAGATATCGAGTCTATTTTTATCCTGTAGAAAAGAGCCATCAGAGCCATACATGGCTTCCGCAGGCGCGACTCTAAGGAAACTGTTCAAAGATATTGACATTATGACAGTGCCTTGTCAATATATTTAATAAGTATAGTAGTGTATAGTAGTTTTTATGTATTTAATATACGTAAGGAAAAATCTACATCTTTTTAGTAAAAGAGGTGAAAGACACAAATCTATATAAACTAATATATATACTATATATACTATATATATATATATATATATATTATATATTATATATACTATATACTAAATATACTAATATATAAAGCTGAAGAGTTTGTTTGTTTGTTTGTTTGAACGCGCTAATCTCAGGAACTCCTGGTTGGAATTGAAAAATTATTTTTGTGTTGGATAGTCCATTTATTGAGGAATATTATAGGTTATATAATATCACGCTACAACCAAAAGGAGCGGAGCATAAATGACAAATGTTACAAAAACGGGAAAAAATATTCCATTTTGAGAGCTTCCGTTGCGTGCGCTGCGTAAACGGTTTAAGTTACGCAAATATCATGTATCATGGAATTATTTCTCTTTAAATTTTATAAAAAAAAGTCCGCGACAGCATATGTCTATCTTTTAACATTGAACTATTAATCGTTATCCAAATAAATACGTTATTCATCACAAGTATTTAATTTTGAACAAAGTTGCCCTTACATCATTTAATTTCAATGAATATGTTAGGAGATATAACTGTTTTATAATAACTCCGCAGCAAAATAATGATCAACTCTGCGAGGTAGTCTATTCTAAAGCTGAAGAGTTAGTTTTTAGGGTTCCGTACCCAAAGGGTAAAATGGGACCCGATTACTTGCTGGTGACAGACGGACAGACAGACATGTCTGTCCGTCTGTCACCAGGCTGTATCTCATGAATCGTGATAGTTAGACAGTTGAAATTTTCACAGATGATGTATTTCTGTTGCCGCTATAACAACAAATAGTAAAAAACAGAAAAAAATAATATTTAAGGGGACTCCCATACAACATACATGATTTGTTTGCCGTTTTTTTTTCTCCGCCCGCGTGGATGTCGGTTATCGCGTAAAAAAGTAGCCTATGTATCCCTTCTCTATATCCCAGGCTATATTCCTGTCAAATTTCATGTCGATCGGTTCAGTGGTTTAGGCGTGAAAACGTAACATACATACAGACAGACAGACAGACAGACAGATAGACAGACAGACAGACAGACAGACAGACAGACAGATAGACAGACAGACAGACAGACAGACAGACAGACAGACAGACAGACAGAGTTACTTTCACATTTATAATATTAGTAAGGATTTGTATGGATGGTACGGAACCCTTCGTGTGCGAGTCCGACTCGCACTTTGCCGGTTTTTTTGTTTTTTGAACGCGCTAATCTCTGGAACTGCGATTTGGATTTGAAAAAATCTTTTTGCATTTTACAGCCCAATTCTTGAGGAAGAATAACATTCCTATTAACTAGGACACAATTTAAAAAAAAATGAAAGTTTATGTGAAAATGAAGTAAAATCACGGGCAGGCAATGTGTTGCGACGGGGTGGGTCG
Organism: Dryobota labecula; assembly: GCA_947523025.1. Taxonomy (NCBI): domain Eukaryota; kingdom Metazoa; phylum Arthropoda; class Insecta; order Lepidoptera; family Noctuidae; genus Dryobota; species Dryobota labecula. The sequence continues at coordinate 1,138,717 of OX383291.1, read as the reverse complement.
GGGGAACAAGAAATTTAACGCGGACGAAGTCGCGGGCAGAAGCTAGTATATTATATTACTAGAATTATGGACCAATTAGTTAAATCAGGTTTCAGACTGGCTAAAGAAGACTCATCTTTCATGGGGTACTGTTTAAAATGTTACAACAAAATACCTCCACACATACTCAATACTTTATTGCATTCCATAATGTGTACATATAATAGTTGGTATGTTAAAACATCGAATCAATTATGGACCCTGTCGGGCACAGAAAAGTTAATTTTTAATAGGAGAGAGGATGAAGGCGCTTTTTAGTAAGAAAAAAATAATATTAAATTAAATTGGAATAGTATCATTCAAAAAGTATCGTTTGCTTTTATGGTATTTCTATTTTATATAAGTATTTACATATTTGGTTTTAAGTTATATTTAAACTAGCTTTTGCCCGCGGCTCCGCCCGCGTGGATGTCGGTTATCGCTATACTTTAGGTTGCGGGGTAAGACAGGAGGGTATATCTTCTCCACTTATTTGCAACCTGTACATAAATGACCTGATAGATGGACTCAGCAGGAGGTCTGTCGGATGCCATGTTGATGGAGTTTGTATAAATAACATCAGCTATGCGGATGCTGTGCTGCTGGCTCCATCTATCAGTGCTCTCAGAGAACTATTGCAAATGTGTGAAACGTATGCTGCCAGCCATGGCTTGCGGCATAACGTAAAAAAGTGTGAGTTCATGGTTTTTGCTCCTAGATGCAGGAGATTGGATAGGGTGCCACCAGTTATGCTCTGTAATACTGTACTTCGAAGGGTCTGTGAATTCAAATATTTGGGGCATATAGTCACGGATTCTTTGAACGACGAATGTGATATTGAAAGGAATCGCAGAGCGTTGACGCTCAGGGCTAATATGCTGGCCCGCAGGTTTGCCCGCCGCACAAGAGAGGAAAAATGTTTGCTGTTTCAATCCTTTTGTCAGTCGTTTTACTCCAGCAGCCTGTAGATAGCATATACGCAAAGGGCTGTCAGTGATCTGCGGGTCCAATACAATAATGCATTCAGGATGCTGCTGAGGCTCCCTCCGTTTTGCAGTGCGTCCGCCATGTTCATGGAGGCACACACAGATGGTTTCGCGGCAATTTTACGCAAGAAAGCGGCGTCACTGCTGCACAGAGTGCATATGAGTAGCAACCGCATCCTGGGTGTGATAGCAGACAGGTATGGCTGTCCGTTTTTCAAACATTGTATGCGTTTATATGTGAACTAACAAAGTTTTTAAGCACTATTGTAGTAACCATATGGATCATGTAGTCTGAAAAATAAAACTATTATTATTATTATTTAGTATTATATAATTACAACATGACACAGCTTCATTTTTCTAAATGAGTTTAGAGTTTGAGTTTGGAAACAGGAAAACAGCAAATGATCAGAACCCACGATCCACTTCCACGTTGATTAACTTTTCTTTGTAGAAACACGAATGGAAATTGTAAAGGGGCTTACATCAAAAGCTGTTCACACAATAAGGAAGTGAGGAAACAATCATCGAACACAAATAACAATATCGCGACGCACGCAGTGACGTCACACGCGCCAAATTCCCCAATTAATTTAGTTTTGTATCTTTGAGCAACAGAATTTCGTCAACTCTTCAGAAATGTTTGCCACCAAATGGTTATTTTTCATAAAAGTTAAGTTTGTGGAAAAAGTGGTTTAGTTTTTGTCGCCGGCCGCGGCGGTTGCAAGACAAATAGTCTCTTTACGTCGGCCGCAGACGGAGCTGAATGCGGCTCGAGACCGGTCCGGCATACACCCGTCATTCTACACTTACCTACTTATAAGTACAACCTCAAATGTGTACATAAATACACGATTCTAATAAAAAATTTATTGTGTATTTCGTGACCTATAACTTTGAGCCTCAAAAGCCTCATGTCTTTTGTACTTTGATTTCGGTTCGGAGAATCCTTAAAGTTTCTTTTACGACTTTTTGTGAAAGGGTTGTGGCTCAATAAAGGCTAGGTGTCCTGTACACGCTACAGGGTGTTAGAAGCCTTGACCTGGCCACCTGTTAGGCACGAACCTGTCGCGACGAGGTTCGCATACTAAAACTTGGCTAACTCAAAGAGACACGTGTAGCGGACATATTGCCGTTGGGTGCCGAACACTTTAGGATATCTATGGTCAGCCTTTGTAGTATAAATACAAATATTGGACGGGTGGTCCTAAGCTAAGAATACGAGTATGTAGCCAAGAGTTTCGGCAAAAATGTCTTGAAAAATCCTTTTGGGGATTATATCTGATACAGGTATTGCGATAATGTCTCGATTTATATCGCTGTATAGTCTGTTTTATTATACCTACTGTCCAGGACATGGCAAAACAGTACTCGATATATCCGACATGGTTAAGTTGATCACATAATGAGTTGTACTCACGGATATTCTGTATAGTTGATATCTCACAAATCGATTGCCACCATCTCCTTTCATCCAGTTCTAATCAAAGACGTCGGCATTCAATTCATGGAAGGTATCACTATCGAACTATTTAAAAGCTCCGACCGGCGCGCGCACGGTAGGCTGATACGAAACCGTAGAGGACTTAGGAATATAGATTTATATATAGATTTATATATTTTTTTATTACGCCAATGTAGTCTACTATCAAATACAATGCAATATTGTTTGTTCTATGACTACTTTTTACCCATTATTTTCACTGCTATGAATACCTATGTAAAGATTTGTATGTATGAACAAAAACAAATTCATGAAAATCTCGTAACTAAAGTTATTAAAAAAAAACGAATTGGAGATTTGAATAGGACAAATTATTAATAAATTTTTGCATCTAATCTGGTGGTGGTGGATTAGAGTTTTTTTTTTCTATTCCACCCCACCCCATAGAAGAAAGAAGAATTAGGCGGGTTTTTAGGAATCCGTACCTTAAAAGGAAAAAAACGGAACCCTTATAGGATCACTCGTGTGTTTGTCTGTCTGTCTGTCTATCTGTCACAACAGATTTGCTCAGAATTTACCGGTCCTTGAAATATGGCACACATAATTATGAACTTCTGTGACCTCAACACGGATGTGTAGCGGGAATTTTGAATATGGTGGTCACTTTAGGGGCGCAAATTAAAAATTAAAAACAAAAAGTTTTGCTGACTGTACCGTATGACATATCAAATAAAAGGGCTTATTGTTAGGATTTTAGATATAGTTTTTTTAACCATTTTAATATGATGAAAATTGACTATTCCCGCCTTATCACCGAAACTGCAGTGAAAATTTCATCAATTTCACGGTGGCTTCGGTTCTAGTCTCTAAACTTAATTATATCTACAGAGTGACCTAAAGAAATTGCCTCTAACATGGTTTTAAATCGTCGAAATAGATTTTTTTCATACAATATTGAAACTTCCTATAACTTTGAAAGTAAATGAGTTTATTATAATAGGTTGGGGAAAAAGTTTCTTCGCATTTTTTAAGAAAATTCAAAACATTTTTTAATATAGGTTATTTACTATACTATACTAATTATATTTTGTTCGATAACTTTTTGCCATCTTGTAGGTAGGGACATGATCCCATTGCTATAGAAATTTTGGGACTTCTGATCAAAATACCGCGACAAGTGGTTTTGACACTCCTCTCGTGATGTTAACCTGACATTGCCTAAAGAATTCTGAAGAGACCGAAACAGGTGGAAATCTGAAGGTGCAAGGTCAGGACTATACGGCGGATGCATTAACACCTCCCAGCCAAACTCTCTTAACTTTTGCTAAGTGGCTAAAGATGTGTGAGGTCTAGCGTTATCATGATGAAAAACCACACCCCTTCTGTTGATTAATTCCGGCCGCTTTCTCTCAACTTCTTGCTTTAATCTCATCAGTTGTTCGCAGTAGAGTTCAGAATCGATGGTCCTGCCTGGTGGTAACAGCTCATAATGAATAATGCCCTTCTAATCCCACCACACACACAGCATCACCTTGTTGCGAGTTAACCCGGGTTTCGCCACAGTCTGTGAAGCCTGACCGGCCTTTGACCACGACCTTTTTCGCACGTTCTTGTTGAACGTGATCCACTTTTCATCACCAGTTATCAGCTTCTTCAAAAATGGTTCGGTTTCATTACGTCGTAATAAAGAATCACAAATGAGTACACGGTTCATTAGGTTTCTTTCAGTGAGCTCGTGACGTACCCAAATATCGAGCTTTTTTGTGTACCCAGTTTTTTTCAAATGTGCCAAAACTGTTTTGTGGTCAATTCCCAGTTCTTCAGCTACGTCGTAACTACTAATATGCCGATCTTGCTCCACTTTTTCAAAAATGGCATCCATTTTATCCGTAATAGGGCGACCAGAGCGACGTGCATCTTTGACATCAAAATTTCCGGATTGAAAACGCTTAAACCATTTTTTTTATTTTAGTATATAGATTCCAAAAGTGTAAGTACATACAAATACTTAAGACCGTACTTCGCGATTTCAGTCCACTGTGCGGCGGAGTCCTGCAGCTACCTCAGATGTTAGTAGGTATGTCATTGCGTTCGCTTTTGTTCTTCCGAGGGTGAACCTTACGACAATATTAGCGACTTTCTTGGGCTTTTGTACGAGAAATGTTAGAATTGAAATTAAGTAATGAATACAAATAGCTAGTTTAACGTCTGCGAATATCCTATTCTCCTCATTCTATTATTAGTAGGTAATATATTATTACCTACATTGTGTAAGTGTGATTCATGAAATCACTCTGACTACATCCCCAAATTGATCGAGATAATAAGAAATGTTTTGGTTATCTTGTAGCAAATACTGTTTTTGTATAAAGACATGCTTCTTATATTTAATCAAAGTAGTTGCCTGGGTACGTCTTTAATAATCGAGTATTAGAAATAAGTTCCCAATATCTAAAACGAAAAGTGTTTAACCAAGCTTCTTTTATCCTTTTAAATTTCTTTTCAACGGCTCACATCTACGAAGAAATATACGTCACATTCTGCGCCATTTGCATTCCCTCGGAGGAGACATAGGCTCGGCATCGGGCCCCAAGTACCTCAGCAGCCATATCGTTAGGAGAGCAGGGCCTGGGGACGCAGTCTTCGACGACAGGGTTCGAGCGACATCTGCATACGAATGTTTCAACTCCGAGACTGTGAGAGTCTCGGTTACCGAATGTCCACCAGTTTTTTCTTTGATAGAATTTCGCGTGAAAAGGTGAGAGGTCGTTCGACTTTAAAGCATTCATTGTTTGTTTTAGTTTGTGAATATTTTATCAAGACGTTTAGAAGATTGCTTTTCGACTTCCAGAGAAAAAAGGTATCTATAATCAATCTTCAATCCCAAAATGTTCTTATCGGTTGTACGTTCTTTCATAGCTTATAGTTTTATAGAATTTCGTTTCACATAAATTTTTTCTCCTATTTTCGTTTCATAGAATAATCAATACGCAGAATACTTACTTTGAAGATTTTTAAATCATTGATTTTTGTTTCACATAAAGTTTAATTTTAGAATAGTCATATCATAGAATACGAGTATAAAATCAAATATTCTTTATCCTTATATTGTTTATTTAACATAAAACTTATTACCAAGAATAACATTTTATCCATTTTAAATTTTTCAACATAATTTTTTTTTGCATTTCGCAGCATGCAAGTAAGCATGCAACATGCAGCGTGCAAGCAAGCATGCAGCATGCAGCGTGCAAGCAAGCATGTAGCAAGCAAGCAAGCATGCAGCATGCAAGCAAGCATGCAGCATGCAATCGAGCATGCAACATGCAACAGGCATGGTTTCTGTCACGGCTCCGGTGCTGCAAGGCTCCGGCGGTCCCACGCGAGCTTATCGTCGCAGATGGTATTCACGCTCACCACCGCAGCTTCGGCTTGCTGGCCGGCCAGCCTCAGCCGCGGCGGCGAGCGTTAAAACCACCTGCTCCTCAGCTCGCGGCCCGCCTCACCCCTCCGCGCCTACGTGGATTTAAATTACACTTTAGGGGTAGGGCAGACAAGACTACGTGGAGTCGGTTTTGCAGCGATTCGTTTCTGTCACCAAAACCAAAAATACAAGGACCAAATATTATGTGAAACATTTTCTGGGAAACGAAATTCTATGAAATTTCTGTCTGCGAAATAAGGGGACACCGTTCTTATCACTAAGTAATCAATATTATTAACCTCGGCTTTGGACATGTTTTAGACATTTACAAAGTTGAATGAAAGCGAGTTATACTTGTCGTAAACCTTATTTTTATTATATTTTGGCGAATCCCTCGTAAATACGGCCGCTAGAACGTTATCAAAAGGTCTGGAAAAACATACTCAATGTAAAAAAGATATATCTATTCTCTATAAGCTATCAAAAACTCAATTACTTGTGAATGTGTGTTATTATAAACATAATTGGGTTCCACCTGCGTTGTTGGGAGTTTAATCTATAATAACTGTGTGGTATAACTAGTTAGCGTAAACTATCCTAAGGCGATGTTAGTGCAGTTGAGGCGCCGACACATGCTGGCATAACGGCATTAGCGTGCTACGTGTGTGCTTAGCCGACGTTATTATACAACGTATACTAGACAACCGAGTGAACAACGAAGAAGCTGCATTTGAAAAAACCAGTCAAGGAGCAAGCTGAACTCGCGCACCGAGGGTTCCGTAGCAGCCCAGAAAACTACAACTGTGCTTCACCCAAAGCACATATAATATAATACTACATACAGATACCCAATCCCATACAAAGAAATGACACCTCCCTAAGGCTGGCTATTGAGCTGGCAATTTTTTTCCTCGATTTTTTAACACATGGCAGCATCAGCGACTCACTAAGTGCCAGAGACTGTAGTTTTAAAACGCTATCTAGGAGTCGGCCTAGATACTAGGTGTCATTATTGTCATTGTCATAGATAAATCAACATTAAACAAGGAAGTTTAGATTTTTACTAATGTTACTTCAGCCAAAATCAGCCGTGTAACGCTTTTTATTGATTGTTAATTTCATAATTGTTACATAAGCTGCCATCTGTGAATTTTTTTCAAGAGTAATTATCCAAAACAACTATTATAAATTTATTATTAATTTGCCCAAAGCAACCTGCTACCTGCTAATATGTAGGAAGGAGGACATTTTGGTTGTGAAAAGTGAAATATTTTTAAATTTTCATCTGCGAGGAAAAGAAGAAAAAAAATGAAAAAGAGAATAAACAGAGAGAAAAAAAAAAACAGAGAAAAAGACAGAGAGAATTTTAACACTGCGGTGTAGAATATTGCAGTTTTAGGTCATCGCCATGTCTTGACAGATAAAGGAACTAATGTAATTTTTGTTGACTTCTGAAAAGTGTGCTATATAGAGAGTTTTATTTTTCCTGTAATCTTTACATAAGCTTCTATCACAAAGAATAATTTCAGATTTTTCTCTATGCAAACTTTGGAGATAAGGGGGAACGGTTTTTTTTTTTAATTTTCATCAAAAGTCGAAATCTATGCGGCCTAAAGAAAAAATAAAAAATGTTTGAGAATGTGCAAACAGCGCTCTTTCATATGATATCCGAAATGCCATAGTAGCCGCATTTCGAAATTTTAAGACCACCTTTCAGTCCGTTGCAAAAAAAAAAAAAACTTTTTTGTATCTTTCTTATTTGCAAAATAGTTGGGCAAACGTCATCTAAAACTATTCTAAATTTCAAGTTGATAGCATCAGTAGTTCTTGAGATATTCAGCTGTGACAGACAGACAGACAGACTGAGTCACGCCATAAGGGTTCCTTTTTACCATTTTGGTACGGAACCCTAACAAACGAAAATCGTGAAGCAATATTGTCAAAAAAGCTTAATTTACACGGTGCGACTACCTGTGGCATACCACGCCAAATGAATGCACTCTTGAGGCTGTTTTGATGGAGTTGCGTGCATTCCGCAAAGGAAGTGATTAGATACCATACTCAAGAAACCTCTATAAATAAAGTGGCCGATGATATCAAAGGAATATGATGTTTTATAAACAATCTTCATAGCAAATATAACATCCTTCCGTCGCGGGAAAAGTAATAGTACATTTTTTTTTGCTTTTTAGAGGTTTTGTGATGGTGGTTTTTTTTTTTTAAATTGAATTTTTACTTCCTGGTTTTTTAACTTTATAAATCAGTCGCACTGGGCCCGCGTGGTGGATTACGGCCCACTCCCTCTCTCAGAGAGGAGGCCTGTGTCCCAGCAGTGGGAACGTTATACGCTGATTATACTAAACTTTGTATATTACTAGTAGAAACGCTGCAATCGACGCGTGCTTCGCCGAAATCTGCGCAGCTGTACGTATTTTTCCCACAGTAAAGCTAGTTACTAATTTAACCTCATTTCTCTTTCCAACTCCATCATCAGACCCTGAACCTATTCATTGAGACCATTCTAATGAGCCCAAATACGATAAGTTGCTGTAAGTTGATTAGAAAGTTGGATATCCTGCAAATTCCAGGTTATACTGCTGCGTCAGTTCAAGGTTACCGTGTTCTAATCACGGAACACTAAATTTTGACTCGATCAGACCTGTGGAAGATGCTCACATCTATTCATCAACTAATAAAAAGGTGTAAATTTTCAAACGGCTGAACTGATATTAAATCACAGTTAGAACACGGTCGATCAAATATTTTGATATTACAAATAGACTCAATTTTATTTATTTGTATCTTAGATAATGATCACGGGACATTTCAAAACAAGATATCTTTGGTTGACTTCAATCTAGTCAGATTCTCAAGAATATGTCATTTGAAAAGTCCAAAAATATAATTTGGAACCATCCTTTAAGTGAACAAGGACAACAACTAGTCAAAAGGCATTACTAATGAAATTGGATGGAAAGTAATAAGACATTGGTTGAAGGAAAGGCCGCTGGCTGCGGATCCCTCACCGGCTGACGTAAAACAAATTGCTTTGAGACGTAAGTAGCAGACGTTCGCTTGCTCCATCATAACTTATTGACATTTCTTTGGGATGTCATGTAGAAATAAACTCTTTGAGAATCCAGTAATTTTACGATACTTGTATGTATCTATTTCTAAAATCAAAGAGCGGTTTGATTGATTTTATTTCATGTTTATACTCGTAGGCTTCACCTCGTTTTGATCAAAACCAAACTGAGGTTTTAAAAAGAAATGTTTTCTTTATAATTAATCTTACTTGGAATTCTGATAATAATGTGATTGTCGATGCATAGTTAAAGACCCGATTACAAATAAAACCACACCATGTCATTTGCTTTTGTTAAAACTCTTTTATTTATTTACTCACTCACGTAATCAAAAAGAAATCACTTTGACGATTTGCTTTTGATGTCAACTTGATATTCATAGCCGAATCATCAGTGCACACTTAAAATATGGAAGTAAAAGGGGCTTCTCCCGTCCCAAAAAATGAGAGGACATTTGACTGGATAAGACGGGGTGCCGGGGTCCACGTAACGAAGTCTTGGCAATAGCGGAGCCGCCAATACTCTGTGACGCAAGAGGCCACTCCAACTGTTCTCTCAGACGTCATTAATTCAATAGCATTACCTCCCTTTGTACCGAGGATTACAATAATTGTCTGTTCCGGAGCCAGCTTTGTTCTAACAAACCCAGTACCAGTATCAGTTATGAACAATTATTTATTAGTATTTTTGGAAACAAAGACGAATTCTCTTTTAAGATTTATTTTCGTTTTTATTTCTAAAAGCATTATTCTATCGAAGCTTTGTCCCGTGATTAACGGCAACGCGCAAATTAGGTTTCTTTTGATAAGAAGTTAATTCATTTCATGTTGTTTCCTAAGTTTTTAATGGTTTGTTTGTGTTTAATTTGTTAATAGCGATGATAATGAGTTTTATAAGGAAGTTCGCGATAAAATGCTTTTTATGTTTTCTTTATTTTTCATTATTTAGAAAGTAAGTACTGGTAAAGTACTCTTCAAACAGGTGTGAATTTGGGTTTCTTCTCTCTCTTTCCCGTACCATGACATGTTTGGACAAATAAAATTATCTTCATGTCTTTTAAATAACGTAACGTCATGTCGATATGCCAGAGGTGTATAGTATCTTCTGCCTAGTCGGTTTGTAGGTATTAAAACAAGATATTAATTAAGTGTGAGACTTTAGATACATCAAACATAACACAAGATTGAAAAATGCCATCCGTCTGATGATGAAGATCTAGATTTATATATTTCAATATTTTTAATAGCTTTTTCTATTCTCTTCTGTGTCCAAAATGGGTTCTCTTTATTTTTTCGGCCTGCAAACAAAGTTACTACTTTGTTACTACGCTCTTTCAAAATCATCTTTACATACAAATTGCTTATCCACTTGATTTCCTGTAGATGCCATTTGTAGTAAGCACTAGCACAATATTATTGAGATTTATTCACTTAATTATATTTTACGTAATTATTTGTCGCAAAAATGAACGCGGGTTGCCCGTCTGAGTTGTGTTTTGTGACTGAAGAAGCGGGGAAAGGAGGGCGCGCGCGAGCGCAGACGAAACAAAACCGGGGGAAGTCCCTAAGTCCCTGTCAACGGAAATGTATATCAGATTGGTCATAAACCCAAACTAGTTCAGGTTTTTGATTAAAAATCTGGATTGTTACAGGTTTATGATGAATTTGAGTTTAAAATGTGTCATCTTTCGGTTTTTGATCAAAAATCTAATTTTATGAAAAACCTGCGACATATAGAACATCCCGACATCAACCGTTGGGCAGTTGCCCACCAGACACGACACCCGTCTGGTCGAAGGATCCTCCCTTTTCAATAGAGGATAAGTGAACTTTACACTCAGTTCCTGATACCTCTACAATGCTTGTCATAACTTTATTTCTGGTTTATTTTTAAGGCCCTAAATGCATAACAACTAGCATAATCAGTATACAATGATCCCACGGCTGGGACACATGCCTCCTCGCTCCGAGAGGGAGTGAGCAGCAATTCACTACGCGGGCCCAGTTTGGTTCTAGGACATGCCAGTTTCCTCACGATGTTTTCCTTCACCGTTTTGAGAGCAGTGGTTGGTGGTGATGAAATTATTTACATAAAGTGAAGCGACCACTTGAGTGCAAACCTACGACCTACAACTCGTACTTCGGAGCCGATACCACTGGGCCACCACTGCTCTAAATGCGTTTTATGGTAATTGAATTGAAAACATCATTTCATTCACGTGTAGCGCTAATTGTAAATGGTGATGGGTACAATGTAATGCATGCGAACCTAAAAGTGGTGTTTTTACTAATTTGCTTTCCCAAAATAATAAATAGACATCAATACACAGTAAGAAACTAAGTCGTTTTTCGTATCAATCTGTGTGTCCGCGTTTGCACCATCGGTATAATGTGTATAATCTATACTAATATTATAAAGCTGAAGAGTTTGTTTGTTTGTTTGTTTGAACGCGCTAACCTCAGGAACTACTGGTTGGAATTGAAAAATTATGTTTGTGTTGGATAGCCCATTTATTGTGGAAACTTATCCATACTAATAGTATAAATGTCAAAGTAACTCTGTCTGTCTGTCTGTCCGTCTGTCACCAGGCTGTATCTCATGAACCGTGATAGTTAGACAGTTGAAATTTTCACAGATGATGTATTTCTGTTGCCGCTATAACAACAAATACTAAAAAACAGAAAACATAAATATTTAAGGGGGGCTCCCACACAACGGACATGATTTTTTTGCCTTTTTTATAGATAACTAACTTTTGCCCGCGGCTCCGCCCGCGTGGATGTCGTTTATCGCGTAAAAAGTAGCCTATGTCCTTCTCCATATCCCAGGCTATATCTCTGCCAAATTTTATGACGATCGGTTCAGCGGTTTAGGCGTAAAAACGTAACATACAGACAGACAGACAGATAGAGTTACTTTCACATTTATAATATTAGTATGGATGTTAAGGAACCCTTCGTGAGCGAGACCGACTCGCACTTGGCAAGTTTTTTTGTTTTTGAACGCGCTAATCTCTGGAACTGAGAGTTGGATTTGAAAAAACCTTTTTGCATTTTACAGCCCAATTCTTGTGGAAGAATTACATTCCTATTAACTAGGACACAATTTTTTTTAAATGAAAGTTTAAGCGAAAAGCACTGGCAGGCAATGTGATGCGACGGCGTGGGTCGGGGGAACAAGAAATTTCACGCGGACGAAGTCGCGGGCAGAAGTTAGTACATTTATATTAAGATACGATTAAAAAATGTCGATGTTTTGTCAAGTCGTAAAACCGTGCCAAGCAAGGCCAGGTCCTAGCAATATATAAATCCATTATTCTTATAGGTTCATAGACACCTCAGATCGATCTGTTGGATGGATATTGCCACCTCACGAGGTTTATTTTTCTATTATCCAATTATAATGTGGTCATTTCTGCGTATGCCACAATAATGGGAGCTTAGATCAATAGTCATTAGGTAAGATTACTAATTACTCTCTATGGATAATATGCAAAGTCAAATTACAATATCAGTGAGGAAGCTAGACCATCCAATTTAATTACTGTCGTATGTTGGACGTTCCCTTTCATCTTCAACCATTACTAATAAATACGTACACAGAGAGAAGTGATTGTTTAGTTAGGTATGATATCCTAGTCAGATAAATACATTATATTGCATGACGTCAGAGATACATAATATGCACTCGATTGAAAATAAACTGGTACATATGTTTGTTAATTAATTATACATTTTGTATGGGTGCTGTTATTTTAGTTCAAAATGTTTGCCTCGCCTGATAATTTCTCTTTTACTATTAAATATTATTAGGTAAATGTCGCTACCATTGTCATTGAGAGACATTTACCTAAAAATACCCCTTCCCTGCAAAAGTAAACAGTTTATTCGCAAAAAGGGTAACATAATGTATTTCACATTACACCTTTTTACATAATAACCTAAAACAAAACCGGCTAAATTGTCCCAACACAAATATGTTTCAAAATGAATTAAACTTAATTATTCTAAGCGTAATATTTTTTTGAGCATGACACAGGCGTCGTTACACCACTCATTAAACAGCTTTTATGGCGTTTGTGAACAAAGGAAGGCGGAGGGGGGAGGGGACAGTCAACCATTCATGTCTGATGGACGAATGTAATAAATGAAGGTGGATGTGGGCGGAAAGGCAATATTATGTAGAAAAATGAGGTGAGCTTTCAGAGGATCGGGAATGTATTGGAAAAGATAAGGTTGATAAACACGGTTGATGAGGTACATCTTAGTACTGTTGTATTTTTAAACGAAATAATATTATTGTTACAACCATAAAATTGTTTCTTCAAAATAGTGTCTTAATAAGACACCATTTTGTGATTTCCTTTATATAACGAGTGTTTCAAAGTAATTTAAAGTATCATCAATTAGGATTCGTGTCCCCAATAAATGTAATTAAGATCTGCTTCTCATCTGATAATGAAGTATCCCGTTTCTATCAATGGCTTGTTTCCCTTAATTAATTTATTACGAACTGTCCAATTAGCAAAAAATACAAATATTTCGGTTCTCGATATCAATTTTCAAGGAACATCCGTCCCTTAATTGAACAGTCGTGTCGCCCGGCAGACCCTTTTGTTAACAAATATCTTGATAAACAAAATACTTTTGTACGGAACCCTTTAACCAAATTGTGGCGTATTTTCTTGTGTGACGTCTCCGGGGAAATTATCACTCGCACCGAAAGTGATACGAATTTGATCGTTTCATGAAATATGAGTGATGAATGTGCGACTGTCGGGGCTGGCGAGCTACGGATCTGTCGTGTGGAACATATGTTGTATCTGTCAGGTGCAGGAAATACGACAGATAACTACAAAACACTTCCCGTATGTTTCATAAGTTTAAATGCCTACTTCAAAAATTGTACCAATTTTAATGCTGTAACTACATAGCAATGTCTAAATATTCAATTCATTTATTTCCATTATTAATTTATTCTTTTATAATAATTTTATTTTTAAACCACGGATAGCCACAAATTTGTGGTCGTACCCACATATCGTGGTCGTCGGGACTGACCGGTACCCGTATACATATTCATTTACGTAGATCAGTGACCACAGCTCTATGGGCGGGTAGTTCCGCAACCCAATTGTCTTAAAACATAGCGATGTGACCTACATACACTACATACTCGCTGCTCATCCTGGAATGGATAGGCAGAGATATGCTTCATTCACGCATAGCTTCAAACACAATTCACTGATGGCTTAGTACCTAATGCTGCTATTTATCATAATTTCTTATTACATGAATTTTGTAAATTTTCCATGTCCTATTAGCTCGAGATTTTGAACACAATATTTTTAACCAACTTTCCAAAAAGGAGGAAGTTATTAATTCGGTTGTTTTTTTTTTTTACCTCATTACTTCGTCGTTCATAGACCGATTTGATTTTTTTGTGTGCAAGGATATACTTCCAGATTGGTCTTATTTTTACCTGAATCAAGTTCTGATGATGGGATCCATAAGGAATTGAGGGAACTCCTCAAATATTATAGGCACACATATAACGATTTTTGTATTTTCATCAACAACTCAAGCATTTGCATTCGGAAAGTATTATTTGATGAAGTGGAACTAATGAAGAAGACCATAGATGGCCACCGGAACTCCTCAATGATAAGTATTTCACGGGTGGCGATAAGATATCTCAATTAACAATAGTTAAGCGACTATGAAGCAAAATTTAAATAAATCATTCTGATGAAAATGGGACCATCGAATTGATCTGAAGATGAAGCCAGGAGGTATGCACCGGAACTCCGTAATAAAACAATGTATCCTAGCCGTGTTTGGGCTTATTGGAATTGTCATGAGATGCACTTAAGCTATAAATAGATTTAAACCGATTTTTATTAACTTTGCTTGGGTAGTTTTTGAGTTAGCTTCGATAATACGTATTTAATCCACTTCGTATGTGTAATGTAATCCTTGTGTCACTGTTGTTTATACGGTGTAGCAAGTAGTGGTAATAGAATTGTTGTGGGGTAGGTCTAAAAGGTAAAGGGTAGGTTTAAAAGTGAAAAATAAAAATGTGTTTAACAAAAAAACAACCGACATAAAAAAGAAACACTAAAAAGTGAAAAATAACTTTATTTTCGGAAGTCGGTTTCCTTGGTTCTGTATTTTCGTTCTTAGCCACCGACTTCCGAAGTAAAAGTTATTTTTCACTTCATAGTGTTAATTTTTTGGGAATCGGTTATTTTTCTGAAAGAAGTTATCTTTTTTACTACCTGAGATTTAATGCCTTATTCTTCGTGCGTCACGCAATACCTAGCATAGAATTTGCAAATCACGGCAAGAAATTTTGCAAAGCCTTTTACAGATAAAAAGTTACAAATTAATTTCTAAGCAGACAAAGTCGATCACAAAGTCAGTTGAGACAAAGGTTGCGTAGTCCCAAATAGCTAAAAGGTATTTTTTTTTATTCGTACATAAAAGAGTTATGGCAGATATAATCGTGTGTCATAGAAGTGATCGATGTTCGCGGGATGTACGTAATGTGTACATATATACTACCGTTTTTGTACGGTACTAAAATGCCTCGTAAATTACTTTCGGCTGGTAACAAGGAATGTCCTTGGATTGATTCCCTCTCCGTCGTAAAGTCTTGGAAGGGTTTGTGCCTCACGCCTTTGTCTTGTCTCCTCAAATGCCTGTTCATATAACGAAAAGGTAAGGAAATGTACTTTCACGGGATTTATCGAAAATTCTTCACAATTCTGAGACATTCGTATTTATGGATCTGAAGGTTTTAGGCAAAACCGTTATACATACGTTTCAAATCATTCAATTTCCAAGAGGATTGTAAGTACCTACAATCCATACTAATATTATAAATGTGAAAGTAACTTTGTCTGTCTGTCTGTGTCCGCCGAACATATACCGCTTTAATGCACAAAAGTGTGTTTCACATGGCTCCTGTAATTTTCAATAAATTACCTAAAGAAATAAGCGCCATGAATACTGCCTTATTTAAGAAAAGTCTAAAAAGCCTTTTAGTTAATAAATGTTACTATAACTTGAACGACTTCTTAAACGATATTTTCTCCAAACTTAAGACCTCACAGTGACATCAAGTAATAACAATATTATTATGCATGTGTCTTTAAATATTATAATAGGTACTTAGATAATTCTAGGAACGACATTGAAATTATTTAAATATTACTATTATAAATAAATAAATAATTAATCTGTATGACATTGCATTAATTTAATATCTTAAAGTATTTTATGATTGTTTTTATTTATTTGTTGTTTTATTTTATGATTGTATACATTTTGCATGTCTTACGGTAGAATCACTTGAAACATGTAAATTTTTATAACACCATTGTAGCAGTGTTTTCTACAAAAATAAATGATTTGATTTGTATGTTACGTTTTCACGCCTAAACCGCTGAACCGATCGTCATGAAATTTGGCAGAGATAAGTATAGCCTGGGATATGGAGAAGGACATAGGCTACTTTTTACGCGATAACCGACATCCACGCGGGCGGAGCAGCGGGTAGAAGCTAGTGTAAATATAAGTAGGAGGTGAGGATACCAAACTTCAGCAAATAGTTTTCCTGCAAAATATTCGTCAGTTTGAGTAGATTTTCCTCACCCGTGATAATATGAATGTATTATATTGACGCCGCAAAAGTTGTAACTCAAAGGGAAAGGGGTGAATAGTTGAGCGGCCGAAAGTTTAACACTTCATGCATTATGAATCGGCAAACGTTTGGCAACCTGCGGCGCATGAGAGTAACCCCGTCCGGGCAGGGGCCGGGGGCCGGGAGGTGGGGGCCATATGGTGGAAGTTTAATGTCAATTTAAACGCATGTTGGAGTTCAAGTGACTTGGGAAGTCTTCCAATAATGTTATAATTATTATGACAATACACCGCGATGTTCACTATAACTTCTAAATAAAGCATTAAGGAAATATGTATGTGAACAAAATTACAAAATAGCGATTCAGGTAGCTTCAAAGCAAAACTTTAACGTGTTCAAAATTAAATAACTATCTTTCATAGGACGTGAACACGAGCGTGAAATAAATTAGCGCAACTTGGTGCGAGTTTGACACAAATTGGCCGCAGAGTCGCGCGGCAGTCACGCCCGCATGCCGCCGCCGCGCCGGCACGCCCGCGCCCGTCCGGCGGCGGCGGTCTCGCGAAAAAACCGGCACGTTTATAGAACATCCTTTATCAAAGTTTGACAGGCGTCATGGGTTGGGAATAATGTGCAAAGCCCCCGATAGCACATTTTAAAGGTTTCGGTTTGAGCACGGTATTAGAGGTATTTTTGAGAAATTAAATTTTCACTTTGAAGAAAGTCGCGGAGTCTTGACAATTTTGATAATTTGGTATTATAACTAGATTAAAATAATTGTAGCGTGCCGAGCTCGAAAAGTTGATATATTATTATCATATTATTGAAATTGAGTTGTCCTATAGGTAGCCCACAGGAGGAAAGTAATTGTCATTATGAAATTAAATCCGTCTTGTTTAACGTGGCAGTATGAATTATTGATCGTTCTATTATTTTTTTCTAGGTTATCATAAGGTTTTCATAAACACAAATCTTAAATTACACATTGCTATATACTTTAAAGGTCTCTGCACACAGCGGGCGCGGCGCGGCGGAACGGGACGCCGGCGCGACGCTGAGCAGTTGTAATGTACTAGATATTACGGACGACGCCACACAGAGCGTCGCGTCACGTCGCGTCGAGCCGGACGGCTCTGTGTGGCGTCGTCCGTACTATCTAGTACATTAGTATTATAGACACCTTAACCCCGTGTTAGTTCTAGGAATGAATGGCTTAGTTAGGCTCTAGGCTATTAACACAATTTGTGCGTGGTAATTACCGATGTCAATATTAATCCTGACGACCATGCTAATTTTACAGCTCAAAATTTTGACGTATTTCAAAATTAAGCTGTATTTAAACATCTAAACCAAACCATATCAAAGCGCTGCTAGTAAGTACATGTAGCTAATTAAGAAAATGTTTTAGATTATAAAGCGGTGTCGCGAGCGCACAGAGGCCCGAAGCCACAAACGTCGCATCAAGTTATCAAAGCTTCCTGAACATTCCTGAACTCCTGGTAAAGAGAGCTGCACGTCGGCTATTACCAAAAATAAAAAAATAACTTTAATTTCGGAAGTCGGTATCATTGGTTCTGTATTTTCGTTTTATGCCACTGACTTCCGAAATTAAAGTAATTTTTCACTTTTTAGTGTTTTTTTTTTTAAGTTCGGTTGTTTTTTTGTTAAAAAGTCTTATTTTTATTTTTCACTTTTTAGTTATGATACCTATCCCACAACAATTCGATTACTACTACCTACTGGCTATACCGCACAAACAACAGTGACAAAAGATACCTTTACGAAGGATTTGGATTAAATACCTATACTCCATTTATAATAGCATTAGACAGAAGTTAAAAAAGGTTATTTTTGATGCACACTTTATAACAAAAGTACAATTAACTTATTATAGTTACGATTGACGCTAAATCGATTAAAATGAATTTGTATATCAGCTATCACACTAAATTGTAATCATTTAAAAAAACAACCATATGAAATTAAGTGGCTTTCATTTAGATATATTATTTCATTCCAATTTAAAATTACAGTGCCTATGCTAAAAACCTAAAAGAAGCAGGAGTCAACAATACTGCAACGCTTTTTGTTTCACTATAATCCTACCAAATCTAAAATGTTACTTAATCCCTTCATAAGCTGTGATAGCCGGGGATTTCTAATTTTACTGGTTTATGTCGTCTGTGAAATTGACTTGACAATGTTCTAAGATTGTCATGTATGTCATTTACTTGTGAATACTTTGTTTGTTATTGTTTAATTTTCGTGATTTTGTTGTTATTTATTAAAATAATAAATAATATTTAGTTATTGCTTTGTTATTGTATTATTATCAGTGTTGTCATTGGGTTGTTTGTACAAAACGTTACTTTTTTTTGAGCTATGAGCGATCCCGGTGTGGGACCGAGTGGCTTACAACATATAAGTGCTGAGTCTGACCAAAGCCAACGGCGAAAAAAAACGTGGTCCAAAAGTTGACTCCGACGAAATAATAATGTCTCCCAAAAAAAAGAGAACGCTGCGTGCTGTAGAAAAACAACCTGTGATAAATATTTTTTAAGCAATTGGAGTCCTGGCCTGCAGATACTCCTCATAATAAGACTGAGATGATAAACAAAATCGCAGAAGTTGCCGGTAAGGATGATTCATAAAATTATTACTATAAAAATATTTGAAACTAACATGCATTGTGATAAAATGTATTATACTTTAGAAACTCCGCACATGATTTTATTATTTACAGGCGTATCTCGGGCTACTCTGTCCAATATTCTCAAAGAGTACAACATAAAAAGTCGCCTGCAATCTCCCCCTCCCCAACAGAAGCACATGAAACGTGATGATTTTGATGACATCACATTTAGTGGAATATGCAGGAAAATTCATTCCTTCTTCTTTATTAATGAGTTGCCCACCTTGGACAAGATGCTGGAAGCAGTTAACAGTGACAAGTCTCTGCCAGATTTTAAAAAAA
Source organism: Dryobota labecula (assembly GCA_947523025.1). Lineage (NCBI taxonomy): Eukaryota > Metazoa > Arthropoda > Insecta > Lepidoptera > Noctuidae > Dryobota > Dryobota labecula. The sequence goes on along the minus strand of OX383291.1, from coordinate 1,119,141 downwards.
GCAGTCTGTATAAAATAATTATATAAACATTAAAGTTCACATAAATCAAACGGAGCAGAAAAAGTGCACTCATAGAGAAGTCATAGACAAGCAGGAGATCGTCCTTTGGAGACTAAAATATCTTCATGAAATAAAAAGGCTAAGTAATAAAGGAAGGAAAATATATTATTATTTAGATGACACTTGGCTAAATGAAGGTACAGTGCTTCTAAATTTCTTAACAGCTATTTATGCACTAAGCAGTGTATGACCTCTTGCATTCAATAACATTATAATTAATTATACAGTTAAACATAATTTCATAAAATTGGTTCGTGAAATGAATGGTATTTATATTAATAACCTTTTATCTTACAAACAGGTCACACTAAAAGCCTAATATGGCATGACACTAATAATAAGTCTTCAAAAGAAGCACATTGGGAACGTCTATCTGCTGGTTTAAAAAATCCAACTTATAATCGGTCATACTGGTATTTATTTTATGGACTGTCCTCGCCATAAAAAAATTAACACCCCATTGTTATTGACTATTCATTAATTAATACATATTATATTGTATTAAGAATTAACGCATGCAAAGCGAACTTTTAAAGTTATAAATTTTGTTATAGTATTTATCTATGACCTATTTCCGGCAGTGAAATTATATAGGGGGTACGGAATAATTGACTTGTATTAATTTTATTTCACAGGGTTTGTGAAGGGTTTTTAATGGATGCTGCATTAATACTTGATGCAAAGAAAGGTGATGAAGATGACCACTCCGAAATGGACGCCTTCAACTTTAATAATAATAATAATTTATTTATTTACACTTCAAGACACAATCATCTGTGTAGCCCTGACTCTTGTACTAGGATTTCCTGTTTCATAAGAGCCAGACCTCTCAATTTACAGGGAATATGTTATAGAAGCGCGATAGACAAAAGTGAAAATGGTTCAAGTTAATTTTGTCAAAAATTGAGAGTGGCGCTGTAATTGTTATGGACAATGCGCTATACCACTCAGGGACATTGGAGAAGCTGCCAACCACAGCTACACGAAAGGCAGATATACAGAAATGGTTTAAAAATAAAAATATTCCTTTGAGGAAAAAGATCTTAGGGCAACTTTATTAGAAAAAGCTAAAATACAAAGACATTTATACCAAAAGTTTGTTGTAGATGAGATGGCTAGAGAGAAGGGTATTTCAGTATTGCGCCTCCCACCCTACCACTGCGAGTTCAACCCTATAGAATTAATATGGGCTCAAATGATGGGGTATGTGGCTCAACATAACAAAACGTTCAAATTAGACAAGGAGAAACAATTACTCCCACAAGATCTGGATAGTATTACGCTAGAACGATGGCAGTCTTGCGTTGCTCATGCAATTAAAGAAGAGGAAAAGTTAATGCATAATGAATGACGTGGTAGAAAGATTTATTATTAGGTAACGTCGGTAAAACTTCTTCATCTTTATTCTCTGATGATAGTGACTAAATTATATGATGAAGACGAAGAAGTTACACCAACTATTGTGTGTTGAAAGTTGTTCTAAATAAAATATTGTAAAAAATACAAGACTTTTATTTCCTTTAATCTTAATTAAATTTAAATCATCACGACGTAATCGTTTGTTTCATTCATTCGTTTCGTTGTAAGTAATGTGTGATGAAGATGTTATTACGACCTATTTATCAAAGTTATGTTAAAACATTTTTAGTTTAATTGTTTAAACTTTTAACTTTGAATAAAATGTTTCGCACTCCTGCTTCTACGAGCCTCTTTTTTCTAATGCTATAGTAAATGGAGTATAGGTATTATCGAAGCTAACTCAAAAACTACCCAAGCAAAGTTAATAAAAATCGATTAATAACCATTTATAGCCCAAATGCATCTCATGACAATTCCAATAAGCCCAAACACGGCTAGGATACGTTGTTTTATCACGGAGTTCCGGTGCACACCTTCCAGCTTCATCTTCAGATCAGTTCGATGGTACACACAGCGTCATTATGTCCTAACCCCTCAAGTTTTAAAATGTTACACTGCTACAATATTGAATTCGTTACGAATAATCTAAAGAATACTTCAAAAAGAGTTCACTAGTTCGACTTGGATTCGAACCATCGCATTACCGAATGTCGTCATACTCATACCGGCCGCGGCAGTTTGACAGACTAGCCAGCGAGCCCACGAGAATTATTATGAAATTGTTATCCACTATCGTCTATGTAGTTTATCTTTAGGTCTCTGTCTAATCGATGGATGTTATCATTTGAGGGTATCTATTCATTTTACTTATTTACGTTTTCTTTATAAAATTAATCCATACCCTCAAATTATAACTACAACGTTGTCTAGGACCCGTTTGTGTCAGTTGGCAAAATATGTAATGACTAATGATAACAGTGTATTATCAAATTTTTCCAATAATTAAAAAAAAAAAAAAATAACAAAGAACTTTTACAAAAAGAAAAAAATATATTAAAGAAAATATAAATAAAAAGATTGTAAAGATAATATAAATGATTATCTTTACAATATATATATATTTTTGTAAAATAAGATCAAAATTTTGTTAAATAATAAATATTATTATTAAACTATTTTTCTTGATTTTTAAATTATTTCTATATAATAGAAAGAAAACACTGTTGTGCCTAGGATTTGAACCTCCAATATTAAGCACGGCAAGCGGTCTTGAAACCTCCGGACTACTTTAGACGTTGTATAAGTTTTCGTAAATGTTAATCTTATTGTTGCTTGTCATTATATGCATTAATAAAAGTATTAACTTTTTATTGAATGAATACAATAATTTAAACATAAAATAATTATTTATTCACTAAAACAATACATTAATTGTAATAACATGTTTTTGCAAAATACAAAAACCAACTTGGGCCTATCACGGATTTGAACGCACATGTCTTTTGGGGGGGTAAGGACTTAATGGAGCTTTGTGTACGACTTTCATCAGAATTATTTATTTAAATTTGCTTCAGAGTCCCTTAATTATCTTAATCAAAATATCTTATCGCCACCCGTGAAATACTTATCATTGAGGAGGTCCGTTGGCCATTTCTGGTCTTCTTCATCAGTTCCACTTCATCAAATGATACTAACTGAATGCAAATGCTTGAGTTGTTGATGAAAATATAAAAATCGCTATATGTTTGCCTGTAAAATTTGAGGAGTTCCCTCAATTCCTCATGGATCCCATCATCAGAACTGGATTAAAAAAAAATAGGACCAATCTGGAAGTATATCCTTTTAAATAAAAAAAAAGAATTTTTCAAATCGGTTCATAAACGACGGAGTTCTGAGGTAATACATTAAAAAAAAAAAAAAAAAAAAACAACCGAATTGAGAACCTCCTCCTTTTTGGAAAGTAGGTTAAAAATGTAAATAGAATGTAAATTTTCAGTTGGCATTAACAAACATAAGGACGTGGAAATCTGTCTTCCATAAGTAAGAAATACTAAGGTATATTATTTTCTGTGTAACAGTTTCGAAAAAATAGGCCAAAAATTAGATTTTCTTAAAAATGCTTGGAAATTTAAGCTTTATTTTGATAACCTTCTTCGTGATGCATTGCTGGTCAAAAACATGCGAGCAGCAGCGGCCGGCAAAGTTAGTATGAAAATCAATTCAATCATGTTTAGCGGCCGAATAAATTACTATGAAAACCATTAATATTTATGTAGGGGTCCAGCATTATAGCAATCGTAACTGGTTTGCTGTGATCCATTGGCTCTTCTCCGAAGCTTTTTATCAAATCAAGATAAAAATTACATTAAACACTACACGGTAAACCATTCCAAAACAACATTACCCACGAATTCACAACCTCATTTTTGAAACCGGATAAAAGCTTAGAAATTGTTAAAGGAATATTCTAGAAAGCTGGCATTGAATTGAGTGGGTACGTACGGGGTTACGTTTGATGTGTAGGTTCCCTCGTTAAGAGCCTGAAGTGGCCGTGTAGCTCTCAATGTGGATGTTACCTTTACAGCCACTTTCATGAGGCCTATAGTAATGCAAACAGTATGTTTGTACTGTGTATTACTTCTGACTGACATGTACAAGTATTTTACGCTAAGCCTATCTTCATTTTAAGATCAAAATAATGGTACAAATAATAGAAAAAGTAGGAGTGTATATCATAGTTGCGAAGTTCATTACCGCGATGTATGTTACTGCGAAAGTTTACCATTGCGACGTACGTTGTCGCAAAAGTTCTTTACTGGGATGATTGCAGTTTCGATAGGACGGCATTGCGATGTTTGCCATGTAGGAGGGTTGCTGATACTGGTGAAAGTGAAAATATTGTATTGCTGGACATGACTAATAAATGAACAAAAATTGTAAGCAAATTTAATTATAATAATGTCCTTCATATCCCAGGTTATATCTTTGCAAAACATGACGATCGGTTCAGCAAATAGACTGAGTTACTTTCTCATTTATAATATTAATAAAGTATGGAAGTATGGATTTATTTTCCTTATTATAAAATAATTAATATGAATAAGTTCTGAGTTAGTCTTAGTTCGGAATATTGTAATAATTTTATTTGGTAACATATTATTTCCTTGAAAAAAATAAAAGTTGTGTGTTTGTGTTTAAAAAAATACTTTGCGGTTTAAAATTTCATAATGTTTGTCGTTAAATGTTAATCTCACAGACGTTTTTTTATTCCGAGGAAATACAAATGTTCGTCGCATCCAATGCAAGATAATCCTTGTAAAAATGGATACAGCTTGTGAATTTGTGAAGCCGCGCAAAAATTAAATCTGTTACTACGGGATGGGTTCCTATATTCATTAAATAAACAGAGTGGCAATACATTCTATTGGTGTTGCATCAGAAAAGCAGTGTTGAAGTGTGGTGCGACTGTGTCTACCAAAAAGGTTGGTGAGAAACATTATATATCATTATTTTATTATTTATTTATTTATTTATTCAAAATCTGTATTAACAATAACAAACATAAAGTCTGCCAAACTGCATAACAGTTTGTCGATTAGATTAGAGATGTGATGTTAGATACGTAGCTTGTATTAGAGACTTTTTTATTTTTGATGCACGGCATACATCTCCATTTTTTCCTAGACTTAGCTTGGTCCATAAGTCGGTAGGTTTGTTCCGGATATCCAATGCAATCTAATTCATAGCGGTTGTTACATGTTGAACATAAGGCTGTTTTTTTAATATCAACAGATTTCTTGCATTTAAAGCAAGTCACTTTCTCCGGCATCTTGCGGTCATTTCCCGTACTCATTTTAGATGACATTGTATTTTTGTGCGTGTTTTCCCTAATTTAGATGCGTTTTTTATTAGTGGTAATAACGAATGACGGGGAAAATGGAGTTTAACAATATGGCAACACATCTATGCACGAATTTCTTTTGATATGCCAAAATGCTATGTTTCAAGTCGGTTTATAGAATGAATGATATGAACGTGACAGGTTCTGTATATTTATGTAATAAAATACGAACAATAATAAAGAGCATGATATTCCTTTGTTCTGTTAAAAATTAAAGTAAATTATGTATGTACATTATATTCCTTTGTTTTAAAGTAATTCTTAACTGTTGATTCAATACTCTTTAACGGAACTTCCGGTGTGAAATATTATTGTTTGTTACAAATATCTGTAAAGTCAAACTAAAATATATTAATTGCAAACTATGAATTATCCACTTAAAATATAATGTAAGTGTGATTTATAAAGGTAGCTATTATCTACTATTTTTGTGTTTGTTATAAGTTTATAAGTTGATCAATTGAATTAGACGTTCGGATATAAAAGCGATGGACAGTGCGCTGTCTGGTCGAGTTGCTCGGTAGATGTTCAAGTGGTTGGTTCGTCCAGGTGTCACGTAAGTTAAGTAATTTGATATTATACCCTAATTATTGCCTGTTATGATTATGTTGTTGTGTAAATTATATTATTGCCAATATTGGTAATGTGTTAAATTGTTTAATGGAATACTCATGTTCCTACCTTTATATTATTATTATAATGTTGCTATTAATCTGAGTAAAGGTCCAATAGATAGAATTATCTGTTTTGAGATAACGGTAATTTATGATAGAATACTTAATGCTGTTTCCGTGGAGTTTCTATTCCGTTCTTCTCCACGAAGACCTAGTTTTGGAACGGACAACTAGCTTTCTCAGTAACGTTACCTTGACAAGCCTAATTGAAATAAATGCCTAGTCTTGTCTTTCTGTGCTTTTCTTTATAAAATCCTTTCCCTACACACCATATTCATAGGGACTTTCATACATAGTAAACTACTAGTTACCATTCTGATACACAAAGTTTGCTAATAAAGTGGCTATCAATACCTATAAATGTAGTTTACATTTAGAATCTGACAAACGCAATACAAAATCAAAATCAAAATATTTTATTTCACATAAACCTACATGGGCACTTATGACACGTCAGAAGCTAGGTGCACGGTTCCAATTAGTCGTTTCCTATGGAGAAGAGCCGGCAAGAAACTCCATGGTTACTCTTTTAAAAATAATTGGCTTTACAATATTATCAAATAACAGTGATAATAGGTATGGGAGGACAGTGTAGGCCTTTCAACAATTACCAGGTATTTAACAAAATAGAAAAGTGCCAACAAATCTACGCTCTACTATGCCTACAACCAAAGACATTAAATTATACGTAACAATAGACGGGACATTGCGAACAAAATCGTAATCCGATAGTTATGTCCTAGTGGTCATAAGTCGCTCAGTCTAGTTTGGTCTCCGCTAAGGAGTATAGTGTTCTGTGAGTTTGGTACGCCTGCGCGTCAAGTCGCATTCGTGTCCACCAAACATAAATATTAAATAAAAATATTTTCTAAGGAAATATGGCCGAGTTGCGCATTACGTTACTGTAAATCTCGTTATGGTAAAACGACTGGACCTAATTTCGGCTTATTTTCGTATGAATTGTTTACTCAGTAATTATAATTAAATAATTTTCATAAATAGATCTAGAACATTTGCAAATTTTGTAATAAACACCCTCTTTTGCTGAGTAGCTTTACTACTGCCTTGCAGAGATGTAATGTTAATAAACCGTAAATAAACCGTAGAGAAGAAAATTGGCTTCCATCTGCTTCATCAAAATTATGCTTAAATCAGTTAAATCACGATTTTTTCAAGTGTCTGCTTCAGAGCTAAGCTTCTTTGACAATCTATACTAATACTAAAGATGAAGAGTTCGTTTGATTGTTTGTTTGAACGCGCTAATCTCTAGAACTATCAGTCGGATTTGAAAATTTATTTACATAAATTCATCACATACATATTTGTGTCCTGTAGGAATCGAACCCACGTCCAATAACGATAATTTAGTAATTTGTATGTAAAAAGAATTTTGTAAATAAATAACTTGTAAACATTGAAACTACTAGTCATTTTATTGCTTTCCAATTTTTTGGGCACTTGTTTCAATCTATTCAAATGCGAAAAAAAAATTGTCTTAGTAGGTACCTAACTTTTTTCAATACTATCGATACCTTTATATCTATATGGTGAAATCCCTACCATAGGTTTCTACTTGACGTCACCCGGCATTGCCAGACCTACGAATTTATTCATAGATCTACGGATTTTGGACCTCTCCTCGGATATACGACACTTTGTGATAACAAACGAAACTGCAACGAGGCACGTTTAAAATTATTTTATTTAAAAATGTACATAAAAACACACTGAAACTGATACCTAGTCACATTAGTCATAGATGGTGACACGAACAATGAGTAGCGAATAAAATTCTATTTTTTTTTTTCTGAGATAGGTTTTGCTTAGTTTCTTTAGTTTACGACATTTATTTAAGTGATTTGAACTATAATAGGTTTTTCAGGCTTAATCCACCGATTGAAAATTGGATCTGGCAACACTAGCCACACTGGCTACCTACCGAGCGATAGCTGAATAAATAAATTAATGTTTGCTGTTTTTTGTGTTATGATGTTTTCAATTGCCGCTCTAATTTTGCTATATTATGCTAGATGGCGTCACTGAGACATGGGATCACAGTTTTTGTATGACATTTCTTTGCATAGCCTCTCTATTGTATCTTAAATCTCTTTGCCTACAACGTTCTCACATTCACAGAATAGAAAATAATCTAAGTATGTAAAACATTGATGACATGATTGCAATTACAACTACAGTAACATATCTGAATAAATATCATGTCCACAAAAGCCACTAATAAAGAATTGGAATTCGATTTGTAGGTAAATAATGTCAAATAATGAAAAGATTGTCAAGGCTGTATGTAAAAAAAAAAAAAAACTATATAAACATCAGTATTTGGGAGCAGTTAATAGACATTGACATAGTTATGTTGTTTATGAGGTACCAGGGAAGCCACATGTGCAGAAGGAATTATTGCCAAACTTCCTTGTCTTCAACGTAGTCTTTTATCTTATAGTATGCTTTTTTGATAAGGACACGTTTGATGTGGGTTTTGAACTTTCCATCGCTAAGTTCTGTAACCGACTTTGGAAACTTGTTATAAAAGCGGATACTGTTTATAAGAAATGACTTGCTAGTTTTAGTTTTGTATACATATGTCAACGTGTTCTGCTACTCGCTGATAGATGTCACTATTTCGCTGTACTGCAATTATCGACTTGTTTGATTTTTAAAATAAAAATAACGAACAGCAGTAGTGAAAAAGTTTTATCACTTTCTTAAAACGTGTTTTATCACCACACACCATAAATTGTTTATAATTACGATTATTTTGTAGGCTATTGTCTTAATATTTACACTCACTGGAATAACTTAAAGCACTGAGTTTTTTAGTCAATGTTTGCATATTTGAGAATCAATGTTTATATGATAACCCGGTATTTTTAAACTATGATAACACTTTTACTGCTTGTTTCTGAGTCTATCTTCACTGTTTGAATACTGGTTTTCCTATTTTAAATAATTATTTAATTACGAGCGCAATCACAGCTAATGTTTACTTGTCAGCTGTCAGCTGTCAACTGTCTGTGTCTTTCTTAAGTTTCACTTTCAATATCTATGTTCTTCACACGCTAAGCATCTACGTTCTTCCAACAATCTCCTACTCTGTCCATCTCATACTTCTGACTCTGTTCATTTTTCCTTTCATATTCTGTCTATTCTTCTCTGGAATGTGCTTCCTCTGGATATCAGGACGCCCACCAGTCGGTATGCATTTAAGTGGAAATTGCAGAGTTATTTTCATAACAAATAGTGTAGAGTCAACCCAATCATCTCTTCCCCTTGAATTTATATATAGATATAGGTATATATAATATATTATAATAATAAGTAGGTATTTATATGTTATAGTGATATGTATGTATGCCTATTATAAGTTTACAACATATGTATGTACTTGTGTGTCTATTTTATTTGTTATCTTTTTAATATTTTTAGTATGATTATTATCTCCTCTCCTCCCTATTAATTAGAGCACCTGCCATCTTATCTCTTCACTACCCTTGCTTGACTGGTAGAGAATGCCTATGGCATTATGTCTGCCGTTGTACCTTATTGTGTGTGAGAACTTTAAATAAATAAATAATAAATAAATAAATAGCCGACCGAGTAGTACTTCTTAATTTCTTGGGATTAATTTAACCCATCTACGGAACCCTATGCGTGGTCTGACACGCACGTGGCCGGTTTTTACTGTCATTGAATAAAACGCAGTTTTTTTTAAAGCATGGTTAAGTTTTTAATCTCCCTGATCTAAATAACAGACATTTTAAAACATAAGTGCTATCATCTATGCCAATGAAAGTCTTCCGTTATACATAATACATTTTTATCCCACAAAACATCTAAGAATAGCTCCGTAAACAATAAAACAAGACACCGAACCCGAGTATAGTGCCGGCTACAGCAGCCGATAGAAGTTCTCATGAAAGGCGACGGCGGCGCTATATTTCGTGGGCATTAACCGCGTTAATCTCGCACGGAATCGCGCAGGACCGCACGGGATCGCGCGGAATCGAAGCAGGCCAATCAACCGCGCGCCGATAATCCCGGGAATTAGCTGTTTGTGTCCACTGCTACGATTGCTGGTTAGATTCATGCCTTGAAGGGTAGCTTTATATTTCGACACTTCTGTATTTACGAAATAGATTTTAGATTTTTTGCAAGTGAAGATCCGATTGGTACTTAGATAGAAAGCTGAAGGTTCGATTTCCAGGTTCTGAAATAGATTTAATTTACCTATTTGAAACTTCATCATTTTATTTGAAATATTCTCAAGGTTGTTTTCGCCTAGTAGACTTTATTTAACATTTTGATTAAACCTTTTGTCTAAAATACACGACATTTAAAACGATATCAGCAAAGTAGGTAACTGTGACGCGACAGTTGTAATAAACAACTGTCGCGTCACAGTTACCTACTTTAAACAAACAGTAATAAAACTTAACTCCAAAGACTCAACTGTGCCGTCTTCGTAGTTCTAATGCAAGCAACTTTCCCGACAAGTGACACAGCCCTTTACGCCGAGTTCCGCTTAGTCTGCTTCACAATTAATTACAATACCAACTTCGTCGGATTAAAATCTAACGAGAAAGCACTAGTTGCCCATAAACAAGGTGGAGGCGCATCGTCATAATGCCTACTTTATAGCCGGTGACGTTGACAAGTAGCGCCTCACTTAATTGATGTCAAACATCATTAACGTCAGCGCTCATCGTAAACCTAAGCTCCAAACGTCACTGATTTATATCGTACATTTATTATTGTTATTATACTCTCCCACTCAACAGACACTATTTATTTTTAATTTTCCATCACAAATAAACTCTTTTTCACCGACCTTTTGTGTTGTTTTTGTCGTTTTTGTTAGTCCATCGACAGCTGACAAACTAAATAAAAGTCCGGCGAAAAGCGAAACGGGAGCCGTGAATGAGTAACTCTATTCAGTTTGTCATTTCAATTTCATTGGAGTACAATCGCTAAGTGATGTTGTTGGTGAGCCCATGGTTTCTCTCGTCTTGAAGAGCGCTTGGCTGTTCCCGGCAGACGCACAAGCAATCAATGTCTTTTGTATCGATACACCGCCGTTAATTGGTAGCAACCGCGGACGCGCACCGCCTCTTAATTGCTACAAGGCGACATTTCGCCAACAATACCGAAATATGGCAGCCATTATGAAAATTAAGTGAATAATTTTAATGACACGATTTATGAATCCGGTGCTGCGATTGCGAAATATGCGTCCAGTCAGTAGGTTGCGGCAGAAATAAATTGATCGTCACAAGTTATATTTAAGGCTGCAGTCTTGCAAAATTCACTCGCGGTGAGTTATTTGCGCAACTTTGTATTTTTTTTTTTAAACAAATTAATGGAGTAACATGAAATATTATTATTGCACAGAAATAAACATAATATATGTAATAGCTAGTAATTTTTTTTAGTACATCGAGGTGGATTATCTAAGGTAAATCAAGCGTTGAATACAGATCTTTCTGCCCGACAGCATTTCGAGGTATGTTTGTGCACCTACTTTAGGGTAATTATGAATTATTTTCAAAATCTGTTCAGCGCATAATTAGCTGAACATTCTCGTCTTCAAAATGCGCTGATTAGTTTTTCTAATTATCTTTCATTTTCTTATTTTGGAGGTCACAAAGTCATCAAAATTCTCTGTTTTTATCTCTTAATAGACTGTTTGTTTCATAAATAAAATGAATCATATGTATGTAATAATTAAATTATTTTAATGCCAAGCGTACAACAAAACAAATACAAAAATGCACCTCAATCACCTTATTCTAACAATAATAACAATCTCAAAATACCCAAAAAGATGCTCGGCGCGTGGACTCACCGCGATTCGTACATTGCGCACTAGAAGATTTTTAGGTCTTTTAAGATTATTATTATTATTGTCAGGGAAGGTGATTTTGGTGTTTTTTTTGTTTTTGTATTTGCTTTATTGAACCTTTGGCATCAAAATAATCTAATTGTGACATACATACAATGCATTGTTATTATGAAACAAACCATTTAGTAAAATCTTATTTAAATGATAGACAGCAGCAAGTTCAAATAAATGGAGTCAATTCACTCGGCTTAAGAGTAAAAATGGGTGTGCCACAAGGCTCGATATTGGGTCCTTTCCTCTTTCTAGTATATATTAATGATCTACCCCATTTATTAAAAAACCAACCACAAATGGTATTATTTGCTGACGATACTTCCGTAATTTTTAAGATAAATAAACGTGCATCAAATCTTGACGACGTAAATAACGCCCTACTGCAGGTCCAAAATTGGTTCACTGCTAATAATTTAGTATTATATGGGAAAAAAACTAAATGCATAAGATTTACTTTACCGAATGTTAAAAGTAGTGATTGGGACATAGTATTGAATAGGGAGAAACTAGAATTCGTCGATAAAACTGTTTTCCTAGGGATCACGCTCGACTCAAGGCTGCAATGGGGTCCTCATTTAACATCTCTTGCAGGGCGGCTAAGTTCAGCAGCATGTGCTGTGAGAAAAATCCGTCAATTTACTGATGTAGATACCGCGAGGCTAGTCTATTTTAGTTACTTTCATAGTATCATGTCTTACGGTATTTTACTATGGGGACGGACTGCAGATATCGAATCTATTTTTATTCTACAGAAAAGAGCCATCAGAGCAATATATGGCCTCCGCAGGCGCGATTCTCTAAGGGAACTGTTTAAAGATATTAACATCATGACGGTACCTTGTCAATACATCTATGAAAACAACATGTACGTAAGTAAAAATTTAAATATTTTCAGTAAAAGAGGTGAAAGACACAATTATAGTACCAGAAATAGGGACCAATTAGTTCAACCAGGTTTCAGACTGGCTAAAGTAGACTCATCCTTCATGGGGTACTGTTTAAAATGTTACAATAAAATACCTCTCCACATACTTCAATTGAACGAAAACTTGTATAAAACGCACACTATGCAGCCAGGCATATTATAAGTTGGGGGATTACAACGCTGAAAAAATGCTTGGCTCAATGCTGGTCCTGCTCCATAAGGGCGCATAAACTAATTGATTAGCATTTGAAAATATTATTGGAGCTGCTGAAGATTGTAAGACTATCTTTGCATTGTATAAACTCAATCTCCTTGAATTATATAATTACATAGCACAGGTGTGAGTACTATGACTTTAATTTTTGTGAATTGTTTCTATTACGGACGCTTCTAACGTGCACGTCTTTCTACATTGTTCTCACATGTATAACTTCAACATGAATGATGTAACCCATATTTTGTAACAATATTTTGTTTTAAAAGAGTGTCCATGGAGTTTCTTGTCCGTTCTTCTCCATAGGAACCTACTACGCTTTGGAATGGGCAACTAGCTTCATCATTCTGACTGACCGACCCCTTGACAATTCAAAAGTGCCTGTAATTGGTTTATTTGAAATAAATGCTTTGAGTTTGAGTTTGAGTTTGAGTTTATGTACTATAGAGCTACCATTTACCGGGTAATATGTCTTTTATTGACTTGAATGTGCTCTGGCGGCTGAGAGTATGTCATGCTCACTCAAATGTCTCGCTGGTGGTGGCGTGTGTGTTGGATCATTAAGTTTCCTTCATAATGGTTGAGCTAAATGGTGCTGATCCATGCGTCATGTTCGTGAACGGGCGCCGTCAGTTGGGACTGGTCATCTCTTAGCTGCCAAGGCTTATTTTAATTTTTGAATTGTTTTTATTACGGACGCTTCTAACGTGCACGTCTTTCTACATTGTTCTCACATGTATAACTTCAACATGAATGATGTAACCAATATTTTGTAACAATATTTGGTTTTAAAAGAGTGTCCGTGGAGTTTCTTGTCCGTTCTTCTCCATAGGAATCTACTACGCTTTGGAATGGGCAACTAGCTTCATCTTTCTGACTGACCCCTTGACAATTCAAAAGTACCTGTATTTGGTTTATTTGAAATAAATGCTTTGAGTTTGAGTTTGATTTATTAAGAGATAAAAACAGAGAATTTTGATGACTTTGTGACCTCCAAAATAAGAAAATGAAAGATAATTAGAAAAACTAATCAGCGCATTTTGAAGACGAGAATGTTCAGCTAATTATGCGCTGAACAGATTTTGAAAATAATTCATAATTACCCTCGATGTACTAAAAAAATTTACTGGCTATTACTTTTATTATGTTTATTTCTGTGCAATAATAATATTTCATGTAATTTCATTAAATAGTAAAAAAAAAAAAAAAAAAAAGTTGCGCAAATAACTCACCGCGAGTGAATTTTGCAAGACTGCAGCCTTAAGGCTCTAACTGTTAATTAAAATAAGTTCCCTCTAATGAAGGTTAACACGTGCAGACATCAGTCTGAAGAGTGAAATTATACGGGAACGATATAAACTTTACACACATAGTACTTATAATTATTTTGTTCGGCAACTCGGTTGCCTCGGGTTTAAATAATTACTTCATTGGGAACAAAGAGAGCTCGGTCAAAGGATACTGAATTGTTGAAGTAAAGGTTAATGCGTGTTGGCACGAAACAAGATGGAATAGAAGACCCATTTCAATAATCATCCTACAATAAACCTAGCGTACAACAATTTGGGTAACGTGTTCTTGAAACCACCGTAGATTGAACATACATACGCAAGTGATGTTTAATTTCGTCCGCTATTTCGTGATGCTTCTGAATCCCTCTATTTCGTGGCTCGGGATCGGTCTATGTTCGTTGCGTCGGAACGAGGGCCGCCCGAGTAGTAAATAAGAGGGTAGCTGCGAATAATTCAGGGCTCGTGATGGGCCCTCCAGCTCAATAATGCACGCTCCGCAATCACACGCGGCGTGTTCGCACCAGACAGAGATGAATCCATCTTCTTCGGTGCTGACTAGATTTAGGTAAGTCCGGTGTTGAGAGTCGAATCTCACGTGTCGCAGTTTGTATCTTATGTTAGGTACCTACTGCTTCTATTGGTTGGTCAATTAGGTGACAGTCTGTGCCAGTAAGTGATTTATAGGAAGTGTCTTTTAAAGAAGAGAAAGTAACAGCTACCTTTAACGATCAAAGGGTAATTGACATAATCATCCCGATTAAAAATCAGATTTATTCCTAATCTTCGATAATGTTATCCATTGTAATACCATCATGGAATCAGTAACCACTTAATTAGAATATTGGTAACAAAGACATTCGGGGTTATCAACATTCGCTTCAGCAGAGAAAACCAATCAGAAGCTAATTCCGTTGGTATAAGCAAATCGCCTATTATCCGCCGCGACTTCGATATTATTCCGTCGCTGAACGGATCAGGAAACAAAATGGCCGCTTAATAGATTAAAAGCTTTCACAATTGTTTGAAAAGAAAAGAAAAATATTGAGCAAAGCGGCTTATTATACCGCCAATGTCATAACGTATAATCGTGACATTCTAAGGCCTGTGTTCACCAACATTCACAGCACCGGTTAGGTATTTAAACATTTGTTTTATATCAAATTTCCTAAGGAAATTTTGAATATAGAACTGATTAAATATTTAATCAGATGATTTAAGAGCGCTGTCACCGGACCACTAGCACCACTCCTTTAAAAAGATTATCTCGTGACTGAGAAGGAATTATGAAAAACGGCTCAATCAATCATATCGATAAGTGTGTCTAGAATTTTCTAATACCTTTATAAAGTTTCATATTGTGTTACATAAAAGATTTTATCCCTCTAGAGGTAATGGAACAAAACCTTCATGCAAGGTGGTTACGTATCGAAATACAAGGAAACAATAAACGGTTTGAAATAACATATATTTAAAAAAGAATACTCCTTCTTATAACAATATACGGTAGCCTTTAAGGGTCTACCGCATTAATAATTAAGTACTTATTTCAAACACAAACTAAGTTAACCTTTATATTAAGTATGTGACAAACTGTCACTTATTAATGCCAGCCAGCTCAAACTTCAGCTTAAAGAACTAAGGTCGTGGGGAGTTGGAGATAAAGCCAGTACTGTTCCGATTTTAAGTTTAAGATTAAAATATAATAAAAGATTGAATTAGTAAGGTGTAACCTTCCAATTATTTTGTAAATAAACAATTAGTAAATGGGCGTCAGGGATTTAGAAAATCCCGGATCCCAGAGCCGACGAAGATGTCCAATATTCTTCCAGATTCAGATAACTGAGGATGTCGAACTCGGGGTCCTTATTTAAATTTCTGATACAGACCGGGTTCCCAATATTGAAACCCGGACAAAAGTAATATACCGGTAATTATGTATACCGTATTAAAATGAATAAATATGTTATATGTAAGGGTAAAAAAAAAACCGTCCCGCCTGCGCTAACGCTAGGCGGATTTGACCAGCCGCACAGTCGTCTCCGCAAGAGGCTTAGAGCTGTCTCGAGGAACGGGTCTCGCGTCCAGGCCCCAGACGCCACTCTAGATCCTGGCGGCGAGACGAATCACTCGAGGTGCCTCACCTGGAATTGACAATACGGAGACCCAGTAATATAATGAGAATCTAATTTACTTGAGGTGACCGAGCTAGGAAATCTAGAAGGCTAAAACATTAGCCGGTTAACATAGCCTGTTGCAAAAACAACATAATGAGCTACGACTTCTGTTTGCCTTATCCTGAGTGATGGGACAATAGGAATAAGAATTACCCACGCGGCGTCCATCAACTTCACAGAAAAACCTCAATACACTGCCTTGAACATTCTAATCCAATACCATGAGTAACCTCCTATGGCATATCTATTGTAAATAGTCAGCTGGTGAAATACTCACGGTTGGTTTAGGGAGAAAACACTCGACTGCAATATCTTCGACCGGCCGGAAAGCAACCTGCGTAGACGCAGCCGAATCCTGTAATAAATATCAAATACTTCACAACGAATCCCTATATTAACCAAGGGAGGACTCACATATTACTTCCAAACACTATTTAACAACGAAGCTCACCTTTTAGAAGTGTTAATGAATTGCAGTCACTTCTCAAGCGTGTTCAAGGGCGAATGGACGCTCAACTCGGCAAATATTTATGGCCTAGAAGCCAACCGGAACTGGACGAGAGCATTCAGAAAATCTCCCTTACTTCAGGCAAAACTTACCAGTTCACGGAAGATATCCACATCACTTACGATACTTAACTATTGAAAATCACTAACAACTATCCAACATGACGTTTGAACGCTGAAACACTAAAAATCCTTCAGATCCAGAATTATAAACTAATTAAAACAAATCTTTGGCAGTCTGCAATGCCAAAATTTGTCTAGAATGGGGTAATTTACCCATAATATTAATTAGGGAGAATTAGAATAATTACCAGAAACATTACGTCAAAGAGACTTCACAGATAAAATATGTATTCATTTGACAATGAAAGTTCTAGAAAAAAGTTTATAATGAAAAAATTAATTCATTTCCGTTTTCGGTTATTTAGTTTATTATTAATTTTATTACCGAAAGCCGAAAATAATTAAGGACTGGTCTCTGGATATTATTTTGATGATTACCAATCAATATGTTAAAATGAACTATTATCGATTAAAACTACAACCATGAATCGGCGACAACAGATGTCGCTTATAACTGACAGTAGCTGACGTTTCATTGAATGACATTTGTGTTGTTATTCTATTTTGCAATCAAACTTATTTACAATATTTGGTCTAATTAATTGTGCAAACCTGTTTAGAAAAGTGATTTCTTTATAGAAAGTGAAACTACAAAGTCCAGTGACGAAATACAGTTTAAGGAATGAATCATTCATTGTAAAATAACTCTGTGAGAAACTTTATAATTGACTACGTATGTTTTCAGGTAAATGCCACTTTATTTATTAAGGATTTAGATGTGCAAAACCAATTAGTGGTAGGCACAAAAAATACAACGTAACAATTGAGACACGAAGTAACAAAATACAATCTAGAGGAATGTGGCCGTTTTTATTTAATTTGGCTGTTATTGCTTGATAGCCTTTTTGAGAAGCTTTTTTTTACTTCAAAATATGTTTACTTCTCACTCTTACTAAAGTGGTTAAACTACGCTAAAAAGAGAAGCACTTAGTATTTATTATCCCTAAAATACAGTTTGTGGTCTAACAAGAACCAATATTTGCGAAAAAGGGACTCCTAAATTAGGTCGTGTTACCTACCTGTTACCTGTTAGAGTGACCACTATAAAAAAACGGAATATTTTATTATATTTTCCTTTATGGCAATAAAATTTGTGATCGTATCCGAAAGCCTTTATTATCTTAGGTTTGTTTTTTTAATAGTTTTCTATTGAATTTCGTAACACTTATTTCGTTTTCTATTGCTATGAAATATTAGTAATTTAGTGCTATGGTAATATGATATCCTCAAACCCCGTCAGTTGGGGTTTAATATGTGTATCATAATTATGTTGGAGATCGTCCTCAATAAATAAATACGTATTTATCGTCGGTACAAAAATAACAGGCTGTTATTTCATAACCGATATTTGGATCTGTTATTTTTGTGTAACAGTAACAGTGATAACAGATATCGTGGTTTACCTGTTACAACTCATCTCCAATTTTGAGAAATTGGATTTTATTGATTCCAATAAAATCCAATTTCTCAAAATTCAACTATCTACGAACGAACAATGATTATTTTCAGAAACAAACGACCAACCAAACACTAATACGTGGCATGAATGAGGGTTACTATCCTACGGAAAGTCTTAACATCGCGATTCAGAAAATCGCGTCATTTGCACAGCGCCATCTATCGAGCACACTAGTAAACCTAAACTCTCTGTTCCAACCTGTTCCAAGTAGTGATAACTTTTGACGGAGTTGACCGATTTTAATGAAATAAAGACAAAATTTCACCTCCAGATATGGACTATGACTATATTTCCAATCCTTTAAATCTCTTGAAAATAGTTACACACAAATGTTAATATTACATGTGAATTTTAAAATCTTCCCCTTTTTTACCCGCTTGAGGGATCATTTTAGAAAAAAGATGAAATACGTAATTCATTATTTGTTACCAAAAGCTAAATTTGAGTTTTCATATCCCTAACTTAAGTAATAACAGGTTTCCCATACAAACTTTCATCCCCTATATCCCCCCTTTAGGGATATTTTTGAGACAAAAAGTAGCCTATGTCCTTCCCTGGGATGCAATCTATTGCTCTGCTAAATTTTATCGAAATCAGTTCAGTGGTTAAGGCTTGAAAAGGTAACATACAGACAGACAGACAGACAGACACAGACAGACAGAGTTACTTTCGAATTTATAATATTATATATATATATATACTAGCTGACCCGACAGACTTCGTTCTGTCAAAAAAATGTTAAGGGTGGACAACCCTTATCACTAAGGGGTATGAAAAATAATGTTGGCCGATTCTCAGACCTACTCAATATGCTTACAAAATTTCATGAGAATCGGTCAAGCCGTTTCGGAGGAGTACGGGAACGAACATTGTGACACGAGAATTTTATTTATAAGAAGATATATAACTATAACTATAACTATAACTATAACTATAACTATAGCTATAACTACATAACTATAACTATAACTATAACTACATATTATAAAACAAAGTCCTCCGCCGCGTCTGTCTGTCTGTCTGTCTGTTCGCGATAAACTCAAAAATTACTGCACCGATTCTTATGCTGTTTTCACCAATGGATAGCTTGGTTCTCGAGGAAGGTTTAGTATATAATTTGTTAAGTTTTTGTATGCATTTTTGTATGAATTAAATTTGTTGGAGGTGTCGGAAAAAAATAAGCCGTCTGGGAGCTTTCAACGAAAACGCTGTCTAAACCCTTTGAGATATAACAAAATAATGTATGGTGGAATTATGTATCTTATAAAGGTCTTCAAAAAAGTCCGCAATGGCATATGTCTATCTCTTAAGGATAACATACTATATCAATTTTATTGTCTTTTTGTAGGTTTTTTTTTTGCCGAATTTACTCTTGGAAATACGATTACGATAACAATACGCTATAATATCAGTAGCTATTAGCCAAATTATATACATAGATAAATAAACTAGCTACTTATGTGTATTTCAAACAGTATAAAAGAATATTTATCATAAAAACATTACTAAACACGGCGGCCTTATGATCAAAATTTGTGCATTCCAAAACTTTCGTTACTTTTTCACTGACATTTATCACTTTTCGATAAAGTAACACTCAATACAAAATCTACACTTATTTCTCAGTAATTCTGTATAAGATTCTTCTAAGATTAAACCGTTTACTCATTGAATCCATTACTTTACGCACGTATAACCTTGATTAATGTTTACATTAAGCACCGCACCACACCGCCACACGACCACAGATTACAGCTGGTCGATTCTGTAAGAATCTCACCGTGAAATCATAGGTGAAGTGATCTCGAAGTGAACTGTCATTCGATCTGAGACTAGGGATTGACACTATTGACAGCTCACTCCACGCTCACTTCACCTTTGTTTTCACGGTGAGATAGTTACAGAATAGCACTGCAGACGTATTTTCTTTTTCGAATACGTGAATTTAAATAATTATAACCTAACCAAATTAACCTAGAACAAACTGTCCAGTTAGGTAGGTCCAACTTCGAGAAAAAGGTCAATCGTCGAATCCGACTCGATGGGCAGCGTTCGGGAAGCAACGCAATATCTTCTCGACCCACATACCGCAGTGTCTCAAGACGAAAGTCTTTAACCTGTGCGTGTTACCACTGATGACCTATGGCACTGAAGCGTGGCTGCTCACAATGGGCCTTATTAGAAGGCTAAAAGTCACCCAAAGGGCAATGGAGAGGACTATGCTTGGAGTTTCCCTACGTGATCGTATAAGAAATGAAGAGATCCGCAGAAGAACCAAGGTAATCGACATAGCTCGAAGAATTGCCAAACCTAGGTGTCAATGGGCAGGGCACATTGCTCGCAGAACAGATGGCCGTTGGGGCCGAAATGTTCTGGAGTGGCGACCGCGTACCGGAAGACGTAGCGTGGGAAGGCCTCTCACAAGGTGGACCGATGATCTTGTGAAAGCCGCGGGAATCAGCTGGATGCAGGAAGCACAGAACCGGTCGAAGTGGCGGTGCTTGGGGGAGACCTTTGTCCAGCAGTGGACGTCTTTCGGCTGAAATTATGATGATGATGAATTCAAATAATTATGTAAAAATGGTGATATCGAATTGATGGCTAGTACGTCAATTTCATAACTATAATTCAGGTAAACGGCATAAACTCATTAGGGTCTGAAATGACAATGGACGTTCCTCAAGGTTCGATATTGGGTCCATTCCTCTTTTTAGTTTACATTAACGATTTACCCCAATCACTTCAAATCAACAAAAGATGGTGTTATTTGCAGATGGACACATCATTGATTTTTATAATAGATCGACGGTCACAAAAACTTGACGACGTGAATAACTCTATTCTTCAGTTCCAAAATTGGTTTACTGTAAATAATTTGGTACTAAATAAAAAAACAAGAACAATAACACAAGACAAGTACAACAAGTAGAACGATGATAGCCGCAAAAGTATAAACTGTAGCGCAGCTATCAACACCCCTCTCCGTATTCAGAATGGAATGACGTTCCATGCAAAATAGGAAATTGAGTTAATTTTAGATTTAGTTTATCTATACATATGATAAAATCGTAGCGAAGTCAAAACTGTACATAGAATATTTTTGAAAAGTAATTGCCACGAGGTCTGGGAACGATTCTGATGCCGAAAATATAGTTTTTAGAATTTTTGTCTGTTTGTCTAAATGTATGTTCCAGCTAAACGCAAAAACTACCAAACAGATTTTTTTCAAATTTTGCATAGATATTCCCTATACGTCTGGTCAAATTACTACGTATAAATTATCACGTTATTTGCTATGGGGGATGAGCAGTATTGCATTATGTTTTGATATGGGTCCATAAGGGCAGGTACCTTAACCGTGGTCGCTACAAGGAAATGGTCTTATGAGACTATCCTTAACTTTTAGAAAAAAATTGATCTGCATTCACAGATTATGAAAAAATGTACAGTCAGCAAGAAAATGGGCAATTTTCACAAAAAAGTTTTTTGATGCTAATCGATCCTGTTTCTTACGAGGATCAAAAAACTCTATGGACCAACTGAGGTTTTAGTACTAGAAAAGTCAGAAATCGAAAATAAGTTCTCCCATACAGGTCGTGAGACTGAGAAGAGAACGAACACAATGTATCAGTGTATGCCAACAGTCGAATTTCCATTACTACTTCGCTGTGTTGAATAGGAAACGAATATTAGCAGATAGTTACAGATTTAATCTTTTGAATAATTATCATACCTTATGGATCTAAGCAGTCAATTACGACATATTATGCTATTTCAGTCAACTTTCAACAAAGCAATGTAAATCTGATTTCGATTCCAAAGAATTGATATTTATGTGCTTCTTTTTAGGGATCCGTACCAAATTGCTAAAAAAGAACCTTTATGGTGCGACTCAGTCTGTCTGTCCGTCTGTCTGTCACAGCTAGATATCTCAAGAACTACTAATGCTATCAACTTGAAATTTGGAATAATTTTAGATGACGTTAGCCCAACTATGTTGCAAATAAGAAAGTGGGACTTAACTGGGTGTCTTAAAAAATTGTCGTGGGACTACTAAGGTATGTGGGGTATCGTATAAAAGAGCGCTATTTGCACATACTCATACTTAGGCCCCATTTTTTCGACTTTTGACCAAAAAAATAAAAAAACCATTCCCCCCCCTTATCTCCGCTGTTTGCATAGAAAAAATCTAAAATTATTTTATGTGATAGTAGTTTATGTAAAGATTACTTTTTCAGAAATTATAACAAAAATTACAATAGTTCCATTATCAGTGAAGAGAAGGCGCTGACCTAAAACTGCAATATTGTACACCGCAGTGTTAAAATTCTCTGATGAATATTGACCTCGCCGATGAAAATTAAAATACATTTCACGGTTCACAACCAAAATGTCCTCCTTACCTACTCGCAGATTGCTTTGGGTTAAGCACAGTAAGTTGTAGTTTTTTCTGGGCACATCACTATTTAGGTACTAATACGAATAAAGCTATACAATTATGATGGTAAGGAACCCTTGGTGCCTGAGTCCGACTCGCCCTTGACCGGTATTTTTACATTTTGTTACTGTAATTGTGATAGTTCGAAGAACTTTATAGGACTTTTTTTTTTGGGTGCGAAATTATCAAATAACTTCTCCTCTCTGGAGGGCGTGTCAGACTTTTACTGACTGAAACCCACCTGTGTTACTTCAGTTGCCTTTGTGCCAGGGCCACGGTATCCCTTTCGGAAGAACCCGTAACCCTGGCAGGCATTGGTCTTAGTGGACCCCGTCACAGTTCGTGCTGACATCTCTTTGTGGCACGCGTGGAACATAACGCGCCGTCAACCTGGGCCTGGTCCTTACCAGACGGCGAGCTGCCCATTGCTCGCCGTCCGCAAGCCCTTGCCTGCGGTGGCCGGGAATTGCCAATTGATTCCCGCCGCCCAGGGCATCTTCTGCGGCGACTAGGGGCATGAGGGCGCACAGATTATCTCTCCCTCACGCGTTCCGCCTCCTCCTTCGCAAGCATTACTGCTTCGCAGAAGGATGTGACGGCCTCCCATGCACTCTCGCTCCGTACCATGGACCATTACGGGACACTGCACGCTAAACGAACAATTCCACACAATAGACATATGGACAATCCTCTGTGCAGAGCGCATCCGTCGCGCATGTGCTCTTTGAATCCACAGGCGTCACCCAGATTAGAACAGAGACCCTCGGGGCTACCTGATCTTTCACAGATGTTCATGTTCTAAACATATCGGGAGACGTAATTAAGTTCTGGAGGGAGGTGGGCTGGTTGGAATAACCACTGATGGCCGCCATGGCCCATGTACAATAGTCCACCTGAAGGACTAAGTGCGGAAACCAAACCCTTTACCATAGAACATAGAACTGTACGTCGCTTGCTCCCGCGTCGCCATTCTTGACTCTGTGTATTTTGACTGCTGTGACCAAAACTACAAACGTTGTGTTCAGGGAAGTTTTATTAAAATGTGGCTGGTATTTTAGTATATTATGGTGTTTTACGACTTTCACGCAAACGAAGTCGCGGGCAGAAGCTAGTTAATAATAAAAACAAAAAATTATATAAAAATAAACAGTACAGGACATAGTATGATTTGATTTGGGACGTATTTTGACGTTTAGGTTACTGTGGTGAGTGTAGAGTGAATGAGTGTGTGGGTGAGTGTTAATGAATGTTCGAGCGGTTCTTGTGGTGTTTGTGCCATGTGTGTTGCGTGTAGTTTTGTTGGGGTGTGTAAGGGAGTGACGAGTATTTTAAACTTCCACGAGTTTCTCTGTTTCATCATATTTTTTTTTTTGTGATTTTAACCAGGAGTTAAGTTTCATTGAGCATTTGCTCTTAGTTAATGGGTAGATGTGCAAGCTTGGTTTTAACTTTTTTTTTCTAGTTTTCTTTTTTTTTTCTTCTAGTTTTTTTCTAGGTTTTCCTAGGAATCACGCTAGATGAGAAATTACAACGGGGACCTCATATAACATCTCTTGCGGGGCGGCTAAGCTCGGCCGCGTATGCTGTTCGAAAGATAAGACAGTTAACAGATATAGAAACCACGCGTTTGGTCTATTTTAGCTACTTCCACAGCATTATGTCGTATGGCATTTTACTGTGGGGTCGGGCTGCTGACATTGAATCCATTTTTATTTTGCAAAAGGGGGCTGTCAGAGCCATTTATAATTTACATCGCCGCGAATCTCTTAGAGAACTATTTAAAACGATTAATATTATGACGGTACCTTGCCAATTCATTTATGAAAATATTATGTATGTAAGAAAATATCTACATATTTTCAATAAAATCAGTGATAGACACAATTTTAATACTAGAAATAAAGATAAAATAGATCAACCATTTTTCAGATTATCTGAAGTACATACATCTTTTATGGGGTACTGTGTTAAATGTTACAATAAAATACCTTCTGATATATTACAATTCAATGAAAGACAATTTAAAACTCATATTAAAAGCACACATTGTACACAAGCATAAATTACAAATTAGAGGATTATATCCAAGATAAGAATGCTTGGAAACATGCTGGTCCTGCTCCATAGGACAATTTAGAGTCTAGACAAAATCAAACTGGTTGCTAATTTAACTGTATAATTTTTATGATATTAATTTTATTTTCTGTGATTATGATTAATATAATTTAACTTACACACTGACTTATCATATAGTTGATGATGTGTGTGTGAACAATCTGAGCTATGCAGATGACATGGTGGTGCTGAACGCGTCGGTTTGTGGATTACGCAAGCTATTGAAAATGTGTGAGGAGTACGCTGGTAGCCATGGCCTTATGTATAATGTCGCGAAAAGTCAATACATGGTATTTCAGGGAGGCGCCAAATGCCCACAGAAAGTACCCCCTATTTGCATGAATGGTGGACCGTTAGAACGTGTGAACAAATTTAAATACTTGGGGCACTGGGTAACAGCCGATCTGAAAGACGAAGTTATTGAGCGGGAGCGGAGGGCACCGTCTAAGAGAGCAAATATGATAGCTCGTAGGTTTGCACGTTGTTCAAATCAGGTAAAAATCACACTTTTGAAAGCTTTCTGCACCTCCCTATACACGTGCAGCCTATGGGCATCTTACTCACAAGCTGCTTTCAGTGCCCTTCGTGTCCAATGTAACAATGCGTTCAGGGCGGTGTTGGGGCTGCCCCATTTCTCCAGCGCCTCGGGCATGTTTGCGGAAGCGCGCACCGACTGTTTCCACGCCACCATGCGCAAGCGGTGCGCGTCCTTGGTGCGCAGGGTGCGGGCTAGCTCCAACACTGTCCTGGCGATGATTGCTCAGCGACTGGATTGTCCCTACGTTGGGCATTGTTGTAGCAGGCATATTGCTGGTGCTTGATTTGTCTTTTTAATTTAATTTTTAATTTTTATAACTGTGTAATGATCTGTGGAATATTAGCCTTATGGATAATTATTATAATATTTGCTTCTGACATAACTTCATTAACTTAATTTAATTTATTGTCTTATTGTTATTTTGCTTTATACTTTTGACATTAATTGAATTGATCTGTAATTTATTTGTTACAATTATTCATATTTTTGCGTCTTAAACTTTAACATTTACAACATTTAGGTATAACTTATAAAATTGACAAAATCGTGTATTGTTTTTGAATTTAATATGAGTCAAGGACCTGAAATAAATGTTTTTATTTTTTATTTATTAGTTACGTTTTTAGGAAAATCATAAACAATGTTTGTAAATATGGGAGCACCATGTACATATCTATTGCTTTTATATATTTGTCTGTCATTACTTCACTTTTAATTCTTTTTACCAATTGTGGTAAGTAATTTTTATTTATTTTTTATCTTTTTATTCTAGGTACATCGTCTTCATCTATAATTATTAATTAATGTATACAAACTAATTTTAACATTTTAAAAGAGTAAGTATGGAGTTTCTTGCCCATTCTTCTCCATACATAACTACCTTTTGGAAGGGGCAACTAGAATCAATTAACTATTTTTGTAATTTTTGACGTTCAAAAGTGCATTTAACGTGCCTATTTGAAATAAATGATTTAACTTTGACTTTGCATAAAAACTTTTTCGCTGACTTATCATTATTTTGATGTTTTAGGCGCATAAACATAAAAATGCACGGTGGATACATTTAGGAGTCCGGAAGTGTATTATTCTGTGTACGTTCTTCGAACTATCACAATTACAGTAACAAAATGTAAACAAAAAGAAGCACAATAAAATATTAATTCTTAGGAATCAAAATCACATTTGCATTGCTTTATTGAAAGTTGACTGAAATTGAAAAACATTTTTTTTTTCAAAAACATTCAATGTAGGTACGGTTTTGACTTCGCTACGATTTTATTATATGTTTAGATGTTTCTTCGCATTAGAAGTGAACTAAAGGAAAATTTGCGGGTTCTACGAATTAATAGCAAATCTTGTCACTTTGCCCAAATTAATTTTTGTACAAAAATTACTTTAATCGGTAAACAAATTACTTACCGGTGCTTTAAAAAAATAATTTTTAGTTATAGAAATTCTATAAATAAAATATGTAGGTACTTACCCACTTTTGGTTAGCGATGCCGAATAGCCAAAAATGGTAACATTATATTCAACTCACCCCATCAGGGAGCACAAGCGTGATGCGGTGCATGTCTGCATTTATCTGTAAAAGAAGAAAAATATTAAAGTTAATTTTCATATTTTTTCAATTTTCCCCTGTTTCATGACTAACAAATTCATTATGTATTTTTTTTAATATATTTTTAATTTAATAGGTTCTACTTACACTTAATTGCAATTTCAGACTTTTATTATAACTATAATTTCTTGAATCTTACTGTTTTGTAAATCAACATGTCCTGTCTAAGAGAGCTGGGTGATCTGTAACTCAGGTCCTTCCTACCTCAGACACCTTTCTCTATTTAAGATTGTGCATTATATTAACCAGTGCCTGTAATTTCATGTTGAGATAAACAAAGATTTATGATTTAACAAGATTGATGCTCTCATTATACTTGATGTTATACAAACAAACATATAATCCCACTAGGTACTGAAAAAGAAATACGTATTCGATAATGTCCCCTTTTCACTGAAGTAATTATTGTAAGTGACTGACTTTGACTTCACCCATTAGGAATAACCTTTGTCATTCAAATATAATGTGTTGAACACGTTTCAGTAAGGTCGTGCAATGTTATTATGATAATTAAGACGCAAATTTAATTGCCAGTGATTTTGCGTGGTTAGCTTGCGTGTTCTGTACTGAGCTCACGCAACGCGTCGACGTCCAGCCACTAATAGGACTCGCCCATCCAGGAGCGCTGTCCCAAATAAGACGCATTAATGATAATTTATTATACATAAAACAAAAGGTTTATTTTTTATTCTACTATGAGTTTGCTCTTGACTTTAGTCTAGGTCTGGATGACAGAGACAAAGTCTACGATGGAGTGAGCTTACCCAGAAGAAGCCTGCTCACTCTCACTTTGAATAGATTAGGGTTGTATGCGTTCGGAAACACAGACACAGGCAGAGAGTTCCACTCCTTTGCTGCGCGCATTATAAAAGACGTTTGAAAACGCTTAGTGCGAGTTGGTGGAATATCAACTAGGTAGGGGTGGTAACTTGCAGTGCGTCTAGATGTCCGATGGTAGAAGAGGGCCGGTGGAATGAGGTCGTGGAGTTCATGGGCACACTCTCCGAAGTACAATACGTATAAAATACGTATACTTTAGTTTACGTATCTAATAAAATCAATAATTAAACTATCTTTAAAAAGGTGAAGGTTTCAGAAAAATACGCTTGATAGATTTTGCGTGATTTTCAGTTTTTTATCCGCGTTAGACATAACTTTACATATTCATTTCAGTAAATATAAAAATAATCTAAAATATCATATATTAAGGTATTAAGAAAATGCTCTAATTTAACATATAGTATTTACAAATCATTAACACTACTCGTTTAGACGTGATCTTCGGTACAATCATTTAATGTCGGTTATCGTCGCCAAAAGTCTTGCTATGAGTGTTTATTTCTGCTTCATCTTAGCGATTTCAGTGCCTATTTAGTTTGAACCTTGATAAGTAGTTTATGCAAACCTTTCTTAGGTTTTCTTATCTAAATCTAAACTAATATTATAAAGCTGTTTCTTTGTTTGTTTATTTGGTTGCACGCGCTAATCTCAGGAACTTCTTTTAGTATTTGATAGCTCATTTATCTAGGAAGGCTATTGGCTATATAACATCACGCAAAAATGATGCGAAAACGGGGAAAAAAAAAAATCCTTTTGAGAGCTTCCGTTGCGTGCGCTGCGTAAACGGTTAAAGTTACGCAACAATCATCTATGACGGAATTGTTCCTCTTAAAAAGTTCTAAAAAAAAAGTCCGCGATAGCATAATTATGTATATCTTTTAATTCTCAATTCTCATCAAATTACCCTTATTTCAAAAGAAGCAATGATGTTGATGAATAATACTCTATTTTGGTTTACTATATCCACTCAAATGTCCAGTCCCCCAAAGAGTCCAAAAAAATACCAAAGAGGCCTGTCACGTTACTGCCTCCATGTTGCCACTAAATACTATTTAGAAGTACCTCCATTATGAATATTAACAAAAGACTAGCATGGAAACGCACTCAATTTTTCAGTTATAATTTTTATTTCGGAAACTATAAGTTTTATCGCTAGACTTTTAAATAAAAAATGCAGAGTAAATAATTTGCTATCAAACAAAAAAAAAAAAATATTGCGACTTTAATTTTTTTTACCGTTTTGGACATTAGATTTTTTTTTTTCACGTCGTGTGATGCACGGGTGTGTAGGTTAATACAAATTCGTGTCATTTAAAACCCAAACCTCCGGCTCGGGCTTGTTAATAACAGCTCGTTTGCAATAACCTACTTCCCACCCTTGTATCACACGACGTTTTTCAATACAGTTGTGGGAAATAGTAAAAAAACTATTTTATTTTTTTAGTGTATTTTTTTTTTTTGTATATCTAATTAATAAATGTTAAACAGGTACTGTTATTGGGCTATTGATAAAAAAACATTTTACAAAAATATTTTAGTTTTATTTATCGTTAATGTTTAAGAAGTTTGTTTTTTTTTCTTAGTTTGCAATGTAATATTACTTGAATTTTCTTTGCGTTTTTCGCAGTAGAGTGATACCGTTAATGGGCTATTACGCCTTTATTCTGGTGCAGTCATAAGTTTCTGATGATGTAATAGGTGATCAAGTTTTTGTTTTGGGTAAATATATCGTCAAGGTCGGAATTATAACATTATGTTACGGTATATCGGTAGGAAAATAACTATAAATAAATAAAGCAATAAAACTTCGTAGTAAACAAAAGAAATCGTTACTTAATAGTTTTAGATAGCCAAACATAAACATTTCTAACAATTAATCAGCGTTCCGAAAACTTTATAATTATTAAAAAATTACTTTTACCAATCATTTATTAAACTTATTGTTGGCATTCTTTATTTAGTTCAACTTGTTATTGTGCATGTACAGCTTAATTATGACAAAACTATCAACATCTTTACCAATTAAGCTAATATTAAATCTAATTATAAACATAATAAATCATGAGATACTTTGGTTCTTTATTGGTACATCAATTGTATTAGAAGAGATAAATATTTTTCGATAATCTAAAAGGAACCTTTTGTATCTAACCGACTTCAAAAAAGGAGGAGGTTCTATGTTCGATTGTATATATTTTTTTATGTATGTTCACCGATTTCTTCGTCAATTATGGACCGATTTTGAAAATTCTTTTTTTGTTTGAAAGGGTATGCTTTCGAAGTGGTTCCATTGTCACCAAGTCAGAATCTGGTATGGGAATCCTATAGGAATCGCAGGAAATCTTCAATTTTTATAGTAATTTCGCCGATTTCTCAGTCAATTGTGTACCTATTTTGAAATTTTTTATTTCCTTTGATAGAAGAAGCTTGCGCGTTGGTCCAATATTAATTTTATAAACTTTGTATATGTACTTTTTAAGTTAACTTTGATAATACGTATTTATTCCAATTTGTCTATCTTGATGATTTTATAATACTTCCTGTCACTGTTGTTTACATAGCAAATAGTGGAAGATGAATTGGTGTGGTGTAGGTACAATAGCTAAAAAGTGAAAAATAACTTTAATTTCGGTAGTCGGTGTCCTTGGTTCTGTATTTTTGTTTTTTGCCACCGACTTCCGAAATTAAAGTTATTTTTCACTTTGTAGTGTTTTTTTTTGAAGTCGGTTTACTTTTTTTTTGTGAAAAAACTGTGGTGGCATCTAAAACACCACATGCGAACTAGGCATCAAAGACCTGACGTCACACAAATCCTGCATCGCGCAATTAGCGCGACTGGCATGCACATATACAACATCCCGACATCAACTTCGGGACAACCTATCTGTCAGATCAACCGGACAAATTCGGAGGATCCTCTCTTATCTCTATACTGAATAGTGTAGAGCTCAAACAAGATGTGAAAATTCCGGTGAAGGCGTATGGGAAGCCACTTGAGCTTTGTACGAAATTCAGAAATGAGATCATATTTGCGCAAGCCAAATACAAATATTATGCAAATGTTTTGAAGCCGCTCAAGTTTCGAGATCCTTAAAGATAAAGAGTAAAATAAACCAAAGACTAAGCTATTTACTTTAAAAATATTACAACTTTTACAAACGACAAAACACACCTGAAACTTTGAACAAGCGTCTACCCCACCGAGGCATCAACCTTAAATGTGAAAGTGCTGTGGAAATAAATCAACATTCACAAGTCCATAATTAAATACGGCGTTGTCCGCGCTTGTCGCTGCCGACACGATCGCTAATTGCTTCTCAAGAAGAAACTAAATCACTCCACGATGGAAACACGGACATGTTCCGCGGAGACTTTGAATTAGTTTCTGGGGAGGACGTTTGGTAAATGGTATGGAAAATTACTAGACAAATACGTGATATAAATACATACTTGGAATTTATTGATACAAGCTTGTTATTGGAGTTTTTCCATTAGGAATTTCTCAGTAAGAGCCCGGAGGAGCTTGGTTGTTAGCGGTACGCGATATGATGTACTTATGATTACAGAAGATTCGAATTCTTGTCATATTATCAACTTATTTATCAGAAACACATTGAAAATGAAAAAGATCGCTAAAAACGTTATCGCATCTATCGTCTCAAAATTGTCAAAGCACTTATCTCATAGAAAGTAATGCGCAGCCTGGAAGTACACAATTTTGTATCGTCGCTGTACCTATTAGAGTGGACGATCAAGTTGATAGCATCGGTACTCTGTGCACCGGATAATACAAATACAAGTATTATTTATTTGCTATCTACTGCCGGAGGCTTTCAATGCTTTTGTGTCAGCAAGTTTCTGTTATCCGGAATAATAATATATCAGATACTGGAAATGTATGGCGTATGTGTATTTTTATTGCTCTATTGTAATATTATCAGGCTATGTACAACACTTCTGAATATGGATCTCTCCTGGGTGTACAACGAACAATCCTGTGGGAATGACGCTATAATCGTTATTGGTAGGCTGAATTGGTACAAGTAATTATGGATAAAATAACAAATATGTAAAATGCTAGAGCAATGGTTTTGATATTTCAATGATAAATACAACATGATAGTGAAAACGAAACTAGAACGACTGTTAATCAAACATAATTATACCAAAACGCGTTTAATATCCATATCCAATATTTTCGCACACATAGAGTCCGCTTGGTAACGACTATATTACCTTGTACATATGTTTTATAGCAATAAAATAGTAGAGAGTGGCCACAGTCCACAGTGTGTCGGTAAAACGTGATGGATGGAGCGAGCACCGATTAATGGTCGCGCAGGCGTATATCGAAGCTCACTAAAACACAATATTTTTGAACGCTTTTGAATTATTGTACTGTGGTGGTTGTCATTTTTGCGTTAGTTTTTTTGGTTGGTGGTGCGAAAATAGTTATTTATCATACTAAGTAATTTAACAATATTTGTAACACTATCTATATATATAAAAGAAAGTCGTGTTTGTTACAACACTTATAACTCGAGAACGGCTGGACCGATTGCCATGGTTTTTGATTTGTTGGATTTGTTTCCGTCCCGAATAGCAGAATACATCTTAAAAACAAAGAAAACTCGATATGTGTAATGAATACTTAATCATTTCAATAGATGCTGATTTGTTTATTACATGTCAAACATTTGTTGTCCAATCCTGTCAAATAGTGTAAAAACTATTTTATTTTTTTGGAGCTTATGGCCTGGTTGCTGAGGCCCTTAAGCCACAACTTTATTTTTTTCTGAAGACATCATGTGTGCGTTCAGAAATATATTTTTTGTAAAATGTCTACAAAGTTCAGGTACTGTTATATTTGTTTGTTTTAGACATTAATTTTCGATAATTATTTATTAATTATTTAATTTTTAATTCCCGAAAATAATACCTAAGATTTATTCTACAGTAAAAACATAAAATGATCGGAAAGGAACGGAATTTAGGGAATAAAAAATCAGTTGGTAAAGGTTATAAGATTAAGGAAAAAAAATCTACAGGTTAACAAAAGTGTAAATGTATTTTTATAGGTTGTCTATGATTTTTCTTGATAAGCTATTCATACGTAGTGGTTATATACTCTTTGAGCTATTGTCTATGTCTCGAAAGTTCAGGCACTGTTATTATATTTGGTGGTTTTATGCGAGTGCACATTTTAATAACAATGCCGCGTCCTAGAAGATCTAATCTTTCCCAGCGAAGCCGTAATGCAATTAGGCAACGGAATATCGCGAGTCAATTATCTGATGGAGAACGAGAAATTGCACGAGAACAGCGCCGCGTTAGTATGGAGCAAAGAAGGGCCTTAATTCGTGCTTCTCAAACACAAGAGCAAAGAGAGGCAGCCCGTGAAACGGCTAGGTTAGAAACGAGAAATCGTCGAGCTTATCGTACAGATGAACAGAGGAATAATCTTCGAAGTGCAAGAAGAAATTGTTCAAGTATTGATTTGAATCGAGCAGCGTTTCTGTATGATTGCACCATCGACTACAGCTTGCATCGTTTAGTTTGCATTGGTCCAATGGACGTTGTTTGCCAGCATTGTGGAGCATTGAAGTTTGCTGGTGAAACGCCTGGTTTGTGCTGCCTTAGTGGTAGGTAGGTAGGTAGGGTAGGGTAGGGTAGGTAGGTAGGGTAGGGTAGGGTAGGTAGGTAGGTAGGGTAGGGTAGCGTAGGGTAGGGTAGGTAGGTAGGTAGGTAGGGTAGGGTAGGGTAGGGTAGGGTAGGTAGTTAGGTAGGTAGGTAGGTAGGTAGGTAGGTAGGTAGGTAGGTAGGTAGGTAGGTAGGTAGGGTAGGTAGGGTAGGGTAGGGTAGAGTAGAGTAGTGGAGTTTATACTATAGCTTTTGACAGAACGAAGTCTGTCGGGTCAGCTAGTTAATGAATAAATTAGAACAGCTCAATATTCTTTTTTCTGGCTCAGATAATATTAATGAATGCGTACCTATGTAATAAGACTTAGCAAGTATGTAAGCTGTAGAATCTTAATTTCTAGGTCCGTTTTATTTTCCTGTAAAATAGGACTGTAGGGAGGAAATCATTTAGTTTTCACGTTATCAATTTAATTTACTTAAAATTCCTGTTTATCCTTAAATAGTTCAACACATATTAGTTTGACGAAGCAAAAGTGATGATCACGAGTGTTGCTACTTCATAAATAGTCGGCCGGGAATTGGGTCAGTGCGTTGTTTGGACAGGGTGGCTAGTTACCTGCTAGTGCAGACTTTAAGCCCGACCTGTTCTGGCATGTTTAACTTTAATTGGACCCAACTTGCGTGTTGTATAAAGGATGAGCCTTTGTACAGAATATTTTAATAGACTAACAGTTTTGTTAAAGGTGTGTAGTTGACCTCCGTCAAGTTTGCTAAAGAGCGAGAAGAGAAAACAAGATGAATTGGCAGCATTATGTTAGCAAAATTTAATAGAAATAAAAAATAAACAACGTTGTTAATAAAATAATTTCGTTACAAAACAGGCTTTTGATTGCAAATAAATTCGGAAGGAACAGTATAAATGACGTTTTTATTTTTGTTTTGTTCAAGAAATTATTAATAAGTAAAAGGATCTTCCATTCTTAAATAATTAATTTTCCGAAATTACCGGTTATATGGGGTGGAGGGGGTATTACATTTTCTAGGAGAAAATACGAAATCCACGCGGACGATGTCGCGGGCCAAGTGCCAGTAAATTTATATGTACAACGCCCTAGCTAGCTTGATTGTTTGTTTGTGTTTTATAATATTATAATAATTGTGTTTTTCGAATCCATTTTGAGTTTAATTATCTGCTACGACGATGAGTGATGAATGATTATACTATAAAGTGTGTATTTTGTGGACAAAATAAACTTGAAAATCTAATTAAATTTACCTACGTCAGCGACAATCAAAGAATGCCTTACGGTTAGGAGTGTCGTCGCACGGTGGGCTGAAAATCGACTTTCATAGACTTAGGGATATCAATTTAAGGGTGTCGCTTTTTTTGGTGGGAACTGCTTCTACCAACCATTTCCATGCTCTAATAAGTCGAAAATGTTAAATTGGCGTATAAAGGAATAGCTTATTATTTTCCGAGTGACTAATAACTTAAAAGTCGACTAAATGTTTGCAACAAATAAAATAACTTGCCAGCGAATAAATATTTTCGCGACTATTATATTATGTAAGGTTCAAAATTAAAGGTGTTATAAAAACTAAAAACTAGCAGCTGCGTTTAGGTAGCAAATAAACTATACCAGTCAAATAAAATATTAGGCGAGGAGCTATAAATAATGACTTGGCGACTAATAATGTTAGTAGGGTGGCAAAGATAATATATTACCAACTATTACTATTACTATTTTCTTTAATAGAGCGGTAACGGAACCACTAACAAGGTTAGGTTAGGTTAGGTTAAAACTGTGACCAACCACGCGCGAGCCGAGCGAGCGTAGCGAGCGGTGCCGCGGCAGCGGCCGGCGAGCGCTACTTTCAAGTTGCTAGCAGAAATGTTTTTACCATTGTCTAATTATCAAAGTAGAAAATAGGCTCATAAATTATACAATGAGGTATAAACAACCTCATTTTATAATTTATGAAAGCCTATTTTCTACTTTTTAACCGCCGTCAAGTTGTCGCCTAACAATAAATTCAGTTGCTACACCAAAAAATTAACAGAAAAAATCACTGCCAATTTAAATTTAAACAAAGCTACTTTATACTTAAAATGTTACTTCACTGTAAACTGCCAACCTATTATTTTTGCTACCCATTTTAATTATTTTTAAAACCCTAAATCAGATTAGATTGTCGCCGCGTTAAATACATGCCTAAAGGAATTAGTTATATTATTTTTTTTTGCGAAAAATTTGTATGAAACTCGCATGGAAAATCCGATTTTCTTTGGAACTGCTAGTCAAACCGTAATATCCTTACAGGGGGTCTTAATACAAATTATTTGTGATTTTTTGACATACCACACATAACGGTAACTGCTGCAGATTAAAAAAAAAAGAAAACTTTTTTTTTTTTCGAAAATTATTCATTTTATTCATCATGTCAACAAACTAAGTACTAATTAGCACTATTATCTTCCTGGCCTAATTAAGGACTAGCATTCAACAATACAAATCATAAATTATTATCCTATTCTGAAAAGTGACTAGGTAATTAGGATTATGAGTTCCAGTAAACACTTTACCATCATTAAGGCTTTTGCTAGGAAAACTGATTAGAATAATCGTTAGTGAGGGTAATTAAGAAAAAATAATTTACTAATCACCTACATTTTTGATTTTTGGTGACATATAAATAAACTATTTTTCAGCTAATAGTTCAGTTTATTCTAAACTTTCGGACTACTACTATTATTCCGCGACCGTTATATACTTACAATGGAAAGTCTACGTACGAATTTAGACTTGTTTGTTATTCTGAGAGGTGAAGGTACTTCGTTTCATCATGATTCAGTGCAGTGGTGAAGGCCTAGGTGATCAAATTACTGACGAAGATCGTGTACCGCTGGACGAATTTTGTCGAAGATTTGCACGAGCTGCTTCACAAAGATGGCAGAAATCTCATCGTATCCTTGATAAATTTAGAAAACAGTAAGAAAACTGACTCCAAGCTGATGTCCATTGGCCGGATTGCGTGTCAAGAAGTTTGGTTTTGCCACAATCAATTGAAAAAGATTACCAAGGATCTAGCGGACATGTGATTAGTCCAGAACCATCGACATCGTCCATTGGTATTGGTACTATGACAAAAAGACCTAGAAAGGCATTCGAGGATCTATGAAGTAAACAAAAGAAGAGAAGGTCTGACGATTACAAGGGCAAAGAGTCAACTGAAGTGGCATATTCAGCTGCATTACTTTTAAAAGAAGATGGTCGTGAAGATATAGCATCTGTCATTAAATATATGCTGAAAAATTCAGAAGCAGCTACTAAAATTAAGGAAAATCTTAAGAAGCCAGTTCAGATTACTACCTTTACACCAGAAAAGGCGCTAGGTTTGCTCCTTTCATTAAAGCTTTCTAAGTGGCAATACATCACGCTGCCAGAGGTGACTATCCGGGAAGGTGCAAAAGATGTTTACGCGTCTTATTACAAAGTGTAACAGGCAAAGCACCAATGTTATCCTTCGAAGCAATCACTGACTGTACCGGATTCATCAGCAAGAATTACGCTTCAAGCCTTATTAGACATTACAGTAAAGAGGATCCTTGAAACTCTTCCAGAACGTGTTCAAAACAGAGATTTGAAGCTCATATCTAAGTGGGGATTTGATGGTTCTTCAAACCAAAGCCGATACAAACAGAAAATGGAGGGGCAACAAGACGATTCCAGTATATTTATGACGTCCTTGGTGCCTTTACTTCTGACTGCTGATGCTGGAGATAAAAGTATATGGACGAATCCAAAACCATGCTCAGTGTAATATTGCCGTCCAGTGCAATTTACATTTGTGAAGAAGTGGTGGTCAGTCGCAAAAGGCATATGGATGACGAAATTAAGTCTCTTATCCCCACTGAGTGCAGCAGTAATAAGGTAACTCATGAAATGAAGTTGATAATGATTGACACTAAAAAAATATATTCAAGACAAATTTAAGGATGAACTCAACCTTCTGATTGATATTGTAAAGCAAGGCTCAGGGACAACAAATGACGGGACTACAGCAAGAAGATTTTTCGAATCTATCGCTAAAACCAAGCCAAGCCAAATCGCTTAAGCCATTACAGGGTTGGATGAAGAGCTTGTTAGAACATTTGCTATGATTCTGCAAGCAATAACATCCGGAGAGCAAATCAATGTTATCCGATTTAAAGAATATACCCGCATAGCTGCAGAAAAGTACGTAGAGTTATACGACTGGTACCACATGTCATATACCGTCCATAAGTTGCTGATACATGGTGCAGACATAATCGCCAATAATGATATTGTTCCAATCGGAATCGGCTCTCAGAAGAAGCCTCAGAAGCCCGCAACAAAGATTTTAGGAGGTTTCTGGAACACCATTCGCGCAAGAAGACCCTGGCAAGCTTCGAATGACGATATCCTGAAAAACCTTATTCTTTCGTCTGATCCTTTGATCTCTGTACAAAGACCGAAGCTAGACGCTAAGAAAAAACAGGATTTCTTCGTTGAAACTTTAGATCTAATTACGTCACCAGAAGTTCCGTTCGAGTTTTTGGATTTGAATAATTTGGATTCTGACTCCGAATTAGAATCAGATGAGAGTGATATTGAATGTTAATTGTTTTGTTCTCAATACTCAATATATTTATTGCTTCCACATGTGAACTTAGGTGGTAGGTTTTACAAAGATATGATCATTGTGGACCCTGTCGGGCACGGCAAAAGTAGGAGAGAGGAAGAGGGGCTTTTATTTGACTACTTAGTTGTTATAATAATAATACTGAATAGGTGTTGTGATTATTAACATATAACATGTTATTTAAAATTTGTCATTTAAGTATTAATTGATATTGTAATAGCATTTAGATAACAGAAATTGTTTTAATTTATTTATGAATGTATAAAGTTTTTGTTCTTCTTTAATTTTTTCTGGTAATTTATTATAAATTTTAATTGACATGACTAGTGTACTTGTTGAGTGCATTTTCAGCTTAGAGCCTGGTTGTTATTGCGTGTACGTAGTTAGTTTATTAATTGTATATTGGTGTAAATTGTTTAATCTATATTTATGTTTTAAATTGTTTAATTGTATTTAGTAGATTTTAAGAATCAAATAAATTAATTTTAATTGGATTAATTATTATTTACCTATGTTAACTAGTTATTTTCATTCAAATGAGCTGGTAAAAGTCCTTATTGATAGTAAAGTATTTACTGGAACTCATAATCCTAATTACCTACTCACTTTTCAGAATAGGATAATAATTTATGATTTGTATTGTTGAATGCTAGTCCTTAATTAGGCCAGGAAGATAATAGTAGATAATAGTAGTAGTTAGTTTGTTGACTTGATGAATAAAATGAATAATTTTCGAAATAAATAAATATATATTATTTTACTTGAATTTTTTTTCTGCAGCAGTTACCGTTATGTGTGGTATGTCAAAAAATAACAAATAATTTGTATTAAGACCCCCTGTAAGGATATTACGGTTTGACTAGCAGTTCCAAAGAAAATCGGATTTTTCATGCGAGTTTCATACAAATTTTTCGCAAAAAAAAAAACGAATTCCTTTATACGCCAATTTAACATTTTCGACTTATTAGAGCATGGAAATGGTTGGTAGAAGCAGTTCCCACCAAAAAAAGCGACACCCTTAAATTGATATCCCTAAGTCTATGAAAGTCGATTTTCAGCCCACCGTGCGTCGGAGCAAACTGGTCTCTAGGAAATCATGGCCAATGTAAATTTTTTTTTTTCAATTCGTCAAATTAGGTAAATCCCTCCAAATAACCGTCAGGTTATAGGTCAGCACGACTTGGACATCAAGCTGAATCACCTGTATAATAATCTGACGCGCTCGAGTATTTCACATGGTGTTTTTTTTTTGCATTGTCAAGAAGCCGCCACGAGCTTGCGTCAAGTCCGAATCGTCAATCTTTCGAATGGGAGCTTCTTTCGGGTTCACTTAACATCCTCTCTAAATATCAGACGCGCACGAAACAATTTTTTTTTATTTCAATCTTTCCGTACAGCCACCCCCACCGTGCAAACCGGCAGATTAACATACCTCTAATATCAAAGACACGTGGGGCATATTCACTATCAATATCTGACGCGCTCGAGTATTTTCGTGTGACTTTTTTTTTACTTTTTCGAAAACCTGTAGACCCTCCCCTTCTCTTCCGATAGGGTGTACATAATATAACCTTTTTTTTTTCTTTTTACCATCTAATCTTCAAAATCCAATAGGTCGCTACGACGCTTGAGTAAATCTGCATTTAGCATCATGGTCTCCCCTACTATTATGGGGTACTGTTTAAAATGTTACAATAAAATACCTTTCCATATACTCCAATTGAATAAAATAAAAAAAATCTTGTAGAAAACGCACACTATGCAAGCCAAGCCAAGCATATTATAAGTTGGGGGATTACATCGTTGACAAAAATGCTTGGCCCAGTGGTGGTCCTGCTCCACAAGGGCACATAAACTAATTAATTAGCATATGACAATATTATTATAGCTGCTGTAGATTGTAAGACTATCTTTGCATTCTATAAATACAATCTCCTTTCCATAGATGTAGATACTGAATACTCAAACCTGTGCTATGCAATTATTTATTTATTTATCTTCTTACATCTAGCATTACAGGATTACCCAATGCGATAAATGCGCCTATCCTCTAACTTAATAAATGCTAACATTACATTGGTGTATAACATATTACAAACATAGCATTCCTTGTGAATTCACACTTTCAGAGAACAAAAAATGTATAATGCATACATATAATTGCATAGCACAGGTTTGAGTATTCAGTATCTACATCTTTTCAATAAAATCAGTGATAGACATAATTTTAATACTAGAAATAAAGATAAAATAGATCAACCATTTATCAGATTATCTAAAGTACATACATCTTTTATGGGGTACTGTGATAAATGTTACAATAAAATACCTTCTGATATATTACAATTAAATGAAAGAAAATTTAAAACTCATATTAAAAGCACACTTTGTAAACAAGCATATTACAAATTAGAAGATATACAGTGTGAGTCTTTATAATGTGCACATATCGAAATGAGGGCATCTATGCTTAATTTTATCTACGGCAAAAATATAAAAAAAATATAAATATTTTATTTTTTATAGAATTAAAAAAAAAAATTGTTTCCGGTGTAAACAAAACGATGTAACTTTTAAACTAAATGATCTATCACGATGAAACAAACTCCATAATGATTGTTGGAAGTAATTAAGCGTCCTCATAAAATAAAAATTGGGGGAAAAACTAGCCTCAATTGAAAAGAAACATGTTTTTTTTTTAGCAAAATCAGTTTTTTTTTTTCATAATTCTTTACAATAATTCTAAAATTTCTCAATACGGGGGCGTCTTATTGAGAAATTTTGAAAAAAAAAAAATTAAAAAAAATCTGTAGATAAAATTAATCATAGATTCCCTCATTTCGATATGTGCACATTATAAAGACTCGCACTGTATAATCCAAGATAAGAATGCTTGGAAACATGCTAGTCCTGCTCCATAGGACAATTAAAGTCTAGACAAAATCAAACTGGTTGCTATTTTAACTGTATAATTTATAATTTTTATGATATTAATTTTATTTTCTGTGATTAATATAATTTAACTCACACACTGACTTATTATATGTTAAATTTTTCGAAAATTGTTTGTAAATATGTGAGCACCATGGTGTCTATCGCATTTATTAATTTTTCTGTCATTACTTCACTTTTCATTATTTTTACCAATTGTGGTAAGTAATTTTTATTCTAGGTACATCGTCTTCACCTATAATTATTCATTAATGTAGGTATACAAACTATTGTTAACATTTTAAAAGAGTAAGTATGGAGATTCTTGCCCATTCTTCTCCTATATAACTACCTTTTGGAAGGGGCAACTAGAATCAATTAACAATTTCTGTAATTTTTGACGTTCAAAAGTGCATTTTACGTGCCTATTTGAAATAAATGATTTGACATTAAATGATTTGTCTTTGACTTTACTATGTATTATAGAGCGACCATTTACCGGGTAATATGTCTTTCATTGACTTCAATGTGCCTTTGTGGCTGCGAGTATGTCAGCTCCATAGAAATATAAAAAACAGGAGAAGTGGCAAGGGGGCGTGTCTGTGTCCGCTCGCAATGATCTAAATGCTCGCAAAATAGGCAAATGGCGGTCTCCGCGAACTAGTGCGCTTTTGACCGTGATCGTGACAAATTATAAGAATGCCGTGTTGTTCAGTGATTTCTTGCAAAAACCGAAGCCAAAACTAA
Source organism: Dryobota labecula (assembly GCA_947523025.1). NCBI lineage: Eukaryota > Metazoa > Arthropoda > Insecta > Lepidoptera > Noctuidae > Dryobota > Dryobota labecula. The sequence goes on along the minus strand of OX383291.1, from coordinate 1,077,010 downwards.
ATGTTTGTACATCATGGAATCACTTACCATAAGTTAGTACAAGTATTTAACTATACTTGTCTTTAAAATCATGAAAAACAACAAGTAGTAAAATATTTCTTACTTTTACTACGTTATTTTTGTTTTCATTCATAACAGCGACTGTATTATTTTTGTTATAAATACATTGCTTCTTAACCACTACGTAAGTATGACGCTAAGTGACTGGACAACGCAATGTAAAAATCACAAAACGATATTTTTTGTATGCACTCATCGCGTAGTACGGCCGCTGTGATTTGCCGCGAGCTAATGATGTGCTGGTGCAGATCTACTAACGTAGGCTATCGACAATAGTGTCGATTGTCTAATTAATATTTTGCTATTATAGTTTATTCTTCAATTTGTCAACCGTTTTAACCCGGTTGGAAGACTTAAGTGAAATAATGTTTATCACACATCTATATTTTCTCATTTATTGTTTATTTATTTTTATTTACTTAATAATATGCCTATGGCATTAAGTCCTCCTCTGTACATTTTTGTGCTTAAAGTATTAAATAAATAAATAAATAATATTGTTTATTTATATTATATTATTATTTGTATACCGTTTATTTTTTTATTTTTTTCTTGTCCCCCACATTAGTTTTAATTCAATAATAAATGGAAGAATCGATAACTTTTCGATTTAGTCAATCATTAGCGTATATGTAAAATAAATGGCTTTTGCACAGCACAACGATAGAGCCCGATGTTTTCGTGTGAGTGAGTTGTACGGTGCTTGGTAAATGCGCGCTGTGTTTGATGAGATAAGGTTTATAATTAATTGTGTAGTAAGTTACGATTTATGAATTGCGAGTGTGTGCGCGACATCGTATCTATTGCTTTTACTGAACTTCATGTGTAGTTGTGGCGAGTGGAAGGGACAGACTGGAGACATGGGGTTTCTTACATTTTTTGCTGCCGGGCATATCTCCTTATTTCTTATATCTATGGTCAGCTCACTCAAATGTCTCGCTGGTGGTGGCGTGTGTGTTGGATCATTAAGTTCCCTTCAAAATAGTTGAGCTTAATGGTGCTGATCTATGCGTCATGTTCGTGAACGGGCACCGTCAGTTGGGGTTGGTCACCTCTTAGATGCCACGGCTTATTTTAATCTATTTGAATTTTTGAATTGTTTTGATTACGGACGCTTTTAACGTGCACGTCTTTCTACATTGTTCTAGCTCACATGTATAATTTCAACATGAATGATGTGACCCATATTTTGTAACAATATTTTGTTTTAAAAGAGTGTCCGTGGAGTTTCTTGCCCGTTCTTCTCGATAGGAATCTACTAAGCATTGGAATGGGCAACTAGCTTCATCTTTCTGACTGACCGACCCCTTGACAATTCAAAAGTGCCTGTAATTGGTTTATTTGTAATAAATGCTTTGAGTTTGAGTTTGATTATTGAACATACATATTAACAGCCTCATTATTAGTTACATGACCTCACTGTTACTGGACCTCACGACACAGGGTATCCTAGTGTGGGGTCCAGTGTTACTTGTAACCAGAATGTAAAGTATTTTGAGATTAAATAAATTATTATTGTTTATTATATCTCGCGTAACATCTCAATATGCTGGAGCTAGGCTCTCACTAGTCTAGACTAATCCGAACATGTCTAGACACGTTCCTATCATTATTTCTTCTGATAGTTCCACGCTGTAGTATTTATGAGGTTAAGCACCCGTTTGTAGATACTACACAAACATGTCACGTTTATTTTGAGGACTAGCCTATAAACCCTTGTTACATTTGGTTCTAAAGACCCAGCTTTCAATACCAACAATTATTAGTGTTATCAAAGAGTCAGTTACGCACCGAAATGTTCAATTCATAAACTGCTATGCAACCATCATCCGCAAGCAAAATTGACTTACGAATATTTTGATAGGATCCGTTTTCGGGAATGGGAATCAAACCCTGATGGGTTAGATGGGAATAATAACTAAAGAATAATATATTTTAGCATACAGATATCTTCCTCCTTTACCTTTTTCATACTTAAGTAAAACCAATCCTTAATACGTCCCGGCCGAGGCCGGTGAGTCGGTGTGGGCCGATGTGGGCGCGCATCGGCCACATCATCCGATGTTTGCATAACTATCCGTCGAGGTAATCCCCGCTGATATTAGTTTGTCAAAATATTCCCCGACGTATCATTGAAAAGGGAAAGGGTCTGAGTTCGTATAAAAATATATCCCAAGTCGCAGGTAACCCTCAATTGTTACCCGCCTCCAATACTTTTCTATTCGATATGAGATCGGTCCGAGATTTTTCTCCATGGGCAGATACCTTTTTCCAAGAGATTAGAGCTTGATTAAGATTCGGGAATATTCGGGGCTGCGTTATTCAGTCATAGGCTTTTGGAACTCGTATTATGTTGGGCAGTTTTGTGTGGAGTTCGGGTTGGATTAAAATGTTGCTCTGGTATTTTTTTCGTAATTTTTTTAGAGATAAGTTCTGAGAAAACTATTTTTATTTATTTATTTAATACTTTAGCATACACATGTACTTCGCGGACTTAATTTTCTATCAGTCAACCTTTGGATGGTGCAGAGACAAACTGGTAGGTGCATTAACGAAAATTGGGGAATAAATTTTATTTAACTCTTAAACACTACCCGGGAGTCCATCAAACCCCAGAGGTTGAATATTTGTAAATATTTTTGTAATAACAAAACGCACTATTGCGCCACTCGACCTAATCCTTAATTCCGTCGGTGGCCGTCTTATCACCATTCTAGCGCCAAGGCATAAGCAGTATAGACGAATTTATAGCTATTTTTGAGTTTGTCAGACCCCAGGGTAGTGATAACGTATTATTCTGTCTTTTTTTTTTTGTCGATATAATGTGAATGTGTTTGTTTGTAGTGTTTTTATATAATATTTTAAAGGGTAAGTTTGGTATTTTTATATAGTAATTATAATAACAGTTTTGTTTTATTCTTTAGGGATATTATATGGATAAATCAAGCAATTTTGTTATTTATGAAAGAACAAAATTGCTTGATTTATTAACAGTTTATTCAAGATTTGATAAACTGTTAAAACGAAAGAACAAAATTGAAAGAACAAGGTCACCTGTGGCATGTGCAAAAATCCTCTCAGCGAGACCTGTGCTTTCCGGTGATTAAGATTAAACCAGTTACACAAAATTGGATAAAAAATGCTTTAAAAAATCCAGCAAAACGGAAAGACAGTTTTATTTAAAATTTAAAACTTGTAAAATGAATATTAAACAAAATTAGAAAATCTACAAACTTTATAATGTGATGTTTAAACGCACAGAAAGCTCAGAAACTTATGAATACAAGGCGTATACAAAAACATAAAAATAAACGTAAAGCTACTTGGAATGCAATATCCTCAACAATACAAAAATGACATTGACGAAATAAATTGTAATAATGTAACATATAACACGACACAGGACACAGGGTCCACGATTGTTACAAAAAATGTTTACTTACCACCTAAGCATATACATTGTGGAATGCAATAAATGATTGAGTATTCATCTGACATTTGCAATATATTTAATGACAATTTTATTAATTTGACATCTAATCAACCATTTAATTATAATAATATTAAGCTTAATCAAAATAACAAAAATCCTAATACTATTTTCCTAAATCCTGTAGATGCAAAAGAAGTGTATAAAATTATAATGTCCGTAAATAATATTAAAACTAGTGGATATGACGGCGCACACTGGTTCCATTCTGGAAATTAAGGGACTTAGGGTTCGAGGTTAGTAAATCGGCATGATTTTTTTTAACATGACAGGCTTTTTGATTTTGAACAACTTTTTCGGGAACATTTTTTTTAAATTATCACTCGATCTTGCTAAAAAAAATATTGTATTTTTTTTTTTGTATGGAGCAAAATTGTTTTTTGCCGATATTTTCCATAATAGCAGCATGGTTAAGATGAAACCTAAAAATAATAATAGAAGGCATTGTCCTCGATAATTCATCCCCAGACACCATTTCAATATCTTTGCGACTTTTGGAGCTAGAGGCACTTCAAGGTTAACAGTTGCAATATTGGTTTCTAGTCGAAATCTCAACCATATTCGAAATTAAACCTAGCTTCTTAGCTTATGGTACTTTATAGGTTATCTTCAGATACCAACTGCATTTCTTTGCCACTTTAAGAGCTTTGGTCACTTCAAGGTTAAAATCGAATTATTGGTTTCCTACTGAATTTTTAGAGTAATGTTCGCATAAAATGCCTTTTAGTGACTAATAGATTGGTCATGGGTTACATGAAAATAAAATCCTTTTTATGGTAATGAATTATACGTCCTTGGTATTACATGCCAGCAAGCGTTCACAAGATTTTGGTATATGGTGCTGACATCTGTCAACATTTTTCATTTATTCCTATTGGCATAATGTCAGAAGAAGCTTGAGAAGCCTGCAACAAAGACTTTAGAAACACCAGAGAGAACCACTCTAGGAAAATAGGGAGAATCTAAACCACTCAAGACATCTTAAATTATTTTTTAATCAGCTCTAATCCATACATTACACACAAAGCCTAAATTTTCAATATTACAGAAAATACTGTTTTTCTCGGAAGTTGATGACCTAATTTTAGAAGACATTGTTTTGTCTAACGACCAAGAACTTGACGATGATGACGAAGGAGAAGTCTATATTTATATAGATCTCGATGTATGTCTTCAGATCCCTTTGCTGGACAATTTATTAATTTTAACGTGTCATTATCATTATTATATTTATATTTTAAGATTAAGTTAAAGTTTTAATTTATTATTTTTAAAATATTTTGACTGTAATTTAACATGGTTGTTCTGATAAGTACTTAATAATAAGCTCATTAAATAATTAATTTAATCGGCTTATTCCACTAATCCCCCCTGAGAGATTCCACCTCAGTGGAAAAAACTGAACCCTAATGTAAAAAAATCACTTTCATCTTGGAATAAGCTATTTTTTGTTTTTTCAATTCTAGTTTTCCCCCCTTAGCGGGATTATCAGTGTGAATTCTAGACTGTTTTCAGATTCCACTTTTCCTCTTAAGGGGGATTTTCAGGGGGGATTTGTGGAATAAGCTACTTAATCTATCCGAAGTAATCTTATTAATTGTTAACTATTTATATTGTTCGTTAAATAAATCATTACCATCAAAAGGATTTTACTTTCATGTCAATAATGTTTCATGATCAATTAATTAGTCACTTAAAAGGCATTTTATGCGAACATTACTCTAAAAATTCAGTAGGAAATCAAAGTAAACCAATAATTCGATTTTTAACCTTGAAGTGTCCAAAGCTCTTACAGTGGCAAAGATATGCAGTTGGTATCTGAGGATAACCTATTAAGCACCATACTTTCTACAGTAGAAGCTAGGTTTAATTTCGAATATGGTTGAATTTTCGACTAGAAACCAATATTTTAACTATTAACCTTGAAGTGCCTCTAGCTCCAAAAGTCGCAAAGATATTGAAATGGTGTCTGGGGATGAATTATCGAGGACAATGCCCTCTATTATTATTTCTAGGTTTCATCTTAACCGTGCTGCGATTATGGAAAAAATCGGCAAAAAACAATTTTGCACCACACAAAAAAAAAAATTTTTTTTTTTTTGCAAGATAGAGTGATAATTTAAAAAAAATGTTCCCATAAAAGTTGTTCAAAATCAAAAAGCCTGTCATGTTAAAAAAATCATGCCGATTTACTAACCTCGAACCCTAAGTTCCTTAATTTCCAGAATGGAACCAGTGTGCGGCGTCGCCACACAAGTTATGAAGGCTTGTGCTAGTTACAATATGTCATCCACTAGCACATGTTATAAACCTATCTTTTTTGGAAGGGGTATTCAAAGTCGCCGCATCACGCTTGTGCTCCCTGATGGGGTGAGTTGAATATAATGTTACCATTTTTGGCTATTCGGCATCGCTAACCAAAAGTGGGTAAGTACCTACATATTTTATTTATAGAATTTCTATAACTAAAAATTATTTTTTTAAAGCACCGGTAAGTAATTTGTTTACCGATTAAAGTAATTTTTGTACAAAAATTAATTTGGGCAAAGTGACAAGATTTGCTATTAATTCGTAGAACCCGCAAATTTTCCTTTAGTTCACTTCTAATGCGAAGAAACATCTAAACATATAATAAAATCGTAGCGAAGTCAAAACCGTACCTACATTGAATGTTTTTGAAAAAAAAAATGTTTTTCAATTTCAGTCAACTTTCAATAAAGCAATGCAAATGTGATTTTGATTCCTAAGAATTAATATTTTATTGTGCTTCTTTTTGTTTACATTTTGTTACTGTAATTGTGATAGTTCGAAGAACGTACACAGAATAATACACTTCCGGACTCCTAAATGTATCCACCGTGCATTTTTATGTTTATGCGCCTAAAACATCAAAATAATGATAAGTCAGCGAAAAAGTTTTTATGCAAAGTCAAAGTTAAATCATTTATTTCAAATAGGCACGTTAAATGCACTTTTGAACGTCAAAAATTACAAAAATAGTTAATTGATTCTAGTTGCGCCTTCCAAAAGGTAGTTATGTATGGAGAAGAATGGGCAAGAAACTCCATACTTACTCTTTTAAAATGTTAACAATAGGTTGTATACATTAATTAATAATTATAGGTGAAGACGATGTACCTAGAATAAAAATTACTTACCACAATGGTAAAAAGAATGAAAAGTGAAGTAATGACAGAAAAAATAATAAATGCGATAGGTACCTACATGGTGCTCACATATTTACAAACATTGTATATGATTTAAAAAAAAAATTAACATATAATAAGTCAGTGTGTGAGTTAAAATTTATATTAATCACAGAAAATAAAATTTATATCATAAAAATTTTAAATTATACAGTTAAATTAGCAACCAGTTTGATTTTGTCTAGACTCTAAATTGTCCTATGGAGCAGGACCAGCATGTTTCCAAGCATTCTTATCTTGGATATAATCCTCTAATTTGTAATATGCTTGTTTACAAAGTGTGCTATTTATATGAGTTTTAAATTTTCTTTCATTTAATTGTAATATATCAGAAGGTATTTTATTGTAACATTTAACACATTACCCCATAAATATTTCCTGATCAGCTCAAAATGTCTATCGTAAAACCACTATTTAAAAAGGGAAACACGTCAGACCCAAATAACTACCGGCCTATCACAATTACCCATCATATCTAAAAATTTTGAGAAGGCAATGCATATTAGGTTAAATAATTTTCTCAGTAGGTACACAACATGACATATTATGCAAAGAGTAGTTTGGTTTCCATAAATGTTGTTCAACTGCTCTTGCCATATTCAGCTTGTAACAGAAAATATTAACAATAGCAAACCAGCGGTGTCATTATTTTTGGAAATGAGTACGGCCTTTGATTTTGTTAATCACTCTAAACTATTAAAAAAAAAAAATACTTCGACGGCATAAGGGGCAAAGCCTATGAATGGATATCTAGTTATTTAAGAAATACGGAAATATCCAAAGTTATACAGAAACGTGACAGAATATGTATGTATTATAAAGAAAATTTTAAATCAGTAGCATAAATAATTAAGTATGGGATCTTCCGGAGGCCACTCTGCAGAAATGTACTCTTTTTGCAGATGATACGACAGTTATTATAAAGTGTCAGGATAAAATAAATTACAATTCAGTTATCGACGAGACCCCGTCAGCTATAATTAATTGGATGACAAGTAATGATTTAAATATAAATGTAGTAAAACCAAATAAATATAATTTAATTCGTATGATACTAAACCATTACCTTTAGATATTAGCTATAAAAATGAAAAAGTACAGCAAGTGGATGAAATATTTTTTTTAGGTATTAATATAGACAAAAATCTCAATCGGAAAAGTCATGTCGAACATATAACAGAAACTTGATAGGTTTGTGTTCTCATTAAAAAAGCTACGACAAAATGTTTCTATAGAAGCCGCTCTTTCACCTTTCCACGGCTATATGTCATCTGTCTTAGGCTATGGACTTATCATGTGGGGTAATTCGGCCAATACCGACAGAGTTTTCAAGCTCCAGAAACGTTGCATTCGAGTCATAAACAAGGCATGGTTTTAAGATAGCCTCTCTTTAAAAAGAATACGCATTGAAATGGCTCGAAAGCTACCTCACCCATCGACAACAATGTGTTGAGATCTCGAGACAAACAGGGCACCAAAAATTTGTCTGTAGATCTCCCTATCGGGAAAATAACTGTGGTGTTCCTCAAGGAACCATACTGGGACCACTTTTGTTTTTGCTGTATGCCAATGACTTAGCTAGCGTAACAACTGCATACTATTGGCTGACGATACGACCCTCAGCACTCTAAACGAAAATTATGACGTAGGTGAATATCAGACTGAAATAAACGAGACACTAAATAAAATTATCACATGGCTCAAACTCGCTGGTACGAAGCCGTCTTGAAACGAGTGCTATAGTTTGGAATCCCCATGAGGCTAACTACGGTGTCTATCCCTTTTTCCCGCTCATGTACCCGAGTCTTTTCGTAATAGTAATGGTAGGGTACAGCAGGCTGTCGGTGCACAGGGACATCGCTCTGTGTAACTTCGAGTATCGGGTGCTGCGCGGCTGGCATCACCACCCCATCCTGTTAGCGGAGCTGGGGCTGCATGCGCCGCCCGGGTGTAGGGGCGCGCGTCGCCCCACGCTAACGCTACTGGAGCCACCCTCTAGGACTAACCTGAACAAGTTTGCCTCCTTGTCACGCGCCATATGGTTATTAAATATTATCTCGAATGAGGTAGATATATTTCACTGCAGCCTGATGAAGTTCACAGGAGTAGCACTGAAGTGCATTGAAAGTGTTAACAAGAGATTTTAATTGTATTTTATATTATGTTTTGAATTGTATTATAATGGTATTTTTTATTGTAATTTTTAATTTTATCATGTTAGTCAATGGATGTGAGTAATGTATATTTGTGTGGTAGTAACACTGCATTGGCGTTAGAGTTGTTAAGGTGTTATGTACGTAATTTTGAATAAATAAATAAATAATAAATAAATAAAACGATCTCCACATTAATATTGGCAAAACCAAAATGATACGGATACTACTCAAAACTGACCGAACTGACTGAACTTTCCTCAAAAGACCATTTCGGACACGGATATAAATGGTCCTCACATGATCTGACCAAGATTCTTTGGACTTTAAAATAAACTTTAACCCACGAGTTTGTTTTGCCATTTCATCTCAGGGGTAGTCAGATCCTGCCAGGGTTGCGGGTTTGTCCGAAGGGATACCGTGGCCCTGGCTCACAGGCAACTGAAGGAACACGGGTGGGTTTTAGTCAGTAAAAGTCTGACACGCCCTCCCGCTCCGTCCAGAGCGGGAGAAGTTATTTGATAATTTCCCACCCAAAAAAAATATTAAAAAAATGGGGTAGTCAGATAAGAAATGTCTACTACATCTAGATTTAAAAAAAATATATATTTTGTGTGATAGTGATTCCGATATCCTATTTACAGAATAAACGATTTCATTTCATTTCATATAACGAATTATGTACAAGAAGAAAAAAAAAACTTTTTTTTTTACTGTCAATCCATTTGTGCGATATTGTGAGCATTTTTCAATCTTCCACCATGTTGCGAGAGTTCATTAGACCTTTAACTACTTACACCGAACTGTGGAATACCGACATATATCAGCACCGACCGACAAGCCTAACCATCCACCTACGCCCATACGCCCCGTAACAAATAGCCCAAACTTATTTCGAGCGGATATACGAGCCAGTCGTAACTGAAATAACAAATGAGAAGGCACGGTGGCCGTCAAATGGCGCCAATAAAGACAAACAGGACAAAAAGGACATTTTGGCGCGGCCACGTAACGAGACCGGCTATTAGGGATTCAGGCCACAAGCCAGGCCTCCCCGGCTGGCCAGGCTAGCGCACAATGCTTGCTGATTGCGCTAACTTGATATCGATAATGTCCATCAGAATTATTGTGGCGAAGGTCCAATCATGAACTCGAGTTCCGGATGCGTGGCTCATTGAATACTTGTTAGAATTATAAATTGTGATGAGATACTAATGAAGCCACTAAACAGGCTGAATAACAGTAGTTTAAAAAATACGTCTCTGGTCGTGACGTCAGTGAAAGCAGAGGCGTATTTTTTTTCGTGTTTGATATGACGCTACGCCCACAGGCGGTTAATTGAACCAAGTCAAAACAGACAAACCGTCTATAACCGTGTAAATTTGCGTCCATTACTAAGAAGCCACGTGATCTAGTGTTGTAATGCACTCACTTAAATTTTTCTAGTCAAGTCAGTCAGTCCAGCCATAGGCGTGGTTTTATTTTGTATTTGATGACATTTTCAGAATGTCAACTTCATCTCCGTGTCTGAAAGTGTTAAACAAGCTGATGCAGATAGAGATGATGGGTCAGTGCCCCTTACCATAGCTAACTGTTCCACAATGCATGAAATATTTTAATGTTAACAAAAGCCTGATTTACGGTGCGATTAAATTGCCGGTGGCGTACCATAAGTTGAGGCAATAATAAAAATTGCACCTTTGAATATCAGTTTGTGCTTTGGATACTTTCGGTTAGTACCTATTTGAACTCAATATATTCCGTTGACCCGAATCATACCTTTAAGGACGTTTCAACAACAAGACGGTAGGATTTTCCCATAGTACAAGAATAAAAAACCGAGCAGAAGGAAAGCTTCCTACAGAGTCCAAAATTCTTACCTACTTTCATAGGGCTGTCACTCGGTTATCGAAAATAAAAAACCGGGCAAGTGCGGGTCGCGATTTGGCAATGATTACAGACGGACTGACGGACTGACGGACAGGCGGACAGACGGACGGCCAACTAACTACTTAAATTGTTGATCAAAGATATTTGCCGACAAAACACACTTTTCCACAGACCAAAACAGTAATTTAAAGCCAACCGTTTAAATGATAGCCATAAAGTATTATTTAGGTATATAATCTACAAACTCAAACTCAAACTCAAAGCATTTATTTCAAATAAACCAATTACAGGCACTTTTGAATTGTCAAGGGGTCGGTCAGTCAGAAAGATGAAGCTAGTTGCCCATTCCAAAGCGTAGTAGGTTCCTATGGAGAAGAACGGACAAGAAACTCCATGGACACTCTTTTAAAACAAAATATTGTTACAAAATATGGGTTACATCATTCATGTTGAAGTTATACATGTGAGAACAATGTAGAAAGACGTGCACGTTAGAAGCGTCCGTAATAGAAACAATTCAAAAATTAAAATAAGCCGTGGCAGCTAAGAGATGACCAGTCCCAACTGACGGCGCCCGTTCACGAACATGACGCATGGATCTGCACCATTTAGCTCAACCATTTTGAAGGGAACTTAATGATCCAACACACACGCCACCACCAGCGAGACATTTGAGTGAGCATGACATACTCTCAGCCGCCAGGGCACATTCAAGTCAACACAATACAATAAAATATATAAACTTTTTTGAGGTCGGTTATTTAAAAAAAACACGAAATCAAAATAGCACTGTAACTCTGTATCTTAGCAATAATTAATTACTAATAGTAGGTAAGTATGCATTTTTGATTCAATAAATATATAAATAATAAACAAAACTAAACTAAATAGTTCAGTAATAAGCATTAAAAATGTGTAGGTAATAGGTATAGGTAGATATAAATAATTACCTGACAAGATCCTTTGGATACGCAAAAAAGAAATCTACTTGGTTTTTTTCCATTATTTCTACACACAGTACAATAGTTTGGCATCTTTAAAAACAATACAAGAATAGCTAAACGTCCGCGTCGTCGTAGTGCTGCACCCCTTAACTTTGTCCGCACACTGAGCTGGCTCAAACCGGTTTTCACCCGAGCGGACGCCGCACGGTGGTTCGAAACTGCTATACGAGGGACATTGGGGTTTTTTTTTACAAATTCCATTTTCTTTTAATACTTATCGAAAGATCTGTCATTTTGATGAAAAATTGTTAGGAAACTTTTTCCTGTAAAACTGATAGTTTGCCCGGAAAAAAAATAATTTCAATTTTTGTTGTATGGAATGAAACATAAACTGCTAAAGTTTGGCCAAGTCGTGACAGGTCTTGCTTTAAAACTACTTTATTCTTATTCTTTGGCTTGTTGGCTATAATTCTTCATTATCAGCGCGCGCCCATACTTGCCCGTTCAAGAGTTATGCGGTTCAGTAAAATTGATTTTGATTTAGATTTTTGTTCAGTAAAATGAAAAAAACGCTGATAATGTAGAATTATAGCCAACAAGCCAAAGAATAAGAATAAAGTAGTTTTAAAGCAAGACCTGTCACGACTTGGCCAAATTTTAGCAGTTTATATTTCATTCCATACAACAAAAATTGAAATTATTTTTTTCCGGGCAAACTATCAGTTTTACAGAAAACAGTTTCCTATCAATTATTCATCAAAATGACAGATCTTTCGATAAATATTTAAAAAAAAAATAGAATTTGTAAAAAAAAAACAATGTCCTTCATATAGCAGTTTCGAACCACCGTGCGCCGGCGCTCGCCTCCTGCGCCTTGTCGATGATAGGTCACGCACACAGCTGTGCGAGTGTGCGTGTAGTAGTGCTCCCGTGCACGGCGTTAGTATGAAGCTTTCTATCTGCTCGGTTTTTTAATCATGTGCCCATAGGTCATTATCTTTTGCCTGGCCTTTTCCCAACTTTGATGGATTTACCCATAGTTAGTCATCCTATATTTACTCTTTTTTTTACAAATTATAAGTTGCTTCTTAACGTGTGTGCATTTATTTTGGGGGGTTTTGCCTCGTAAAAGGCGTACTTGTAAATAATCATGTAACCTATAGGTAATGGATACCCATAACACGGTTTGAATTTGTCACCCACAGGAGTGGCGCCTCGCAACTTATTATGTTAAAGACTGTGTATCGATAATGTCACGTTAACGTTCAATATATTAGCTCGGTGCAGCTGAACAAAAGAGAGGGCAATTTATTACCTTCTCTATTATGTGGGGAAAGAACTTCGTATCTAATTAATAACGTGATAGAATTTTAAGTTACTTATTATGTTAGTTTATGGAGTGAAAGGCAGTTGCCGTGTATTACTTCAGTTTAGTCACTCTTCTTGTGTGAAAGTGTTTCCAACTAGGGTGCCGAGTATACATTATATTTACCTTAAGACAAATTATTATGCTTAATTATTATCTCTTCATGTTGGTATGTATTAGAAGAACTGTAATTCATTAATCATATTTAGTGTAGTGATGAAGGACCTTTTCCAAATTGTTAAATAAATGCAAACACATAAGAAAAACCGGCCAAGTGCGTGTCGGACCACGCACAATGAAGGGTTTCGTATTTGGGATGAGTTTATTCCAAAAACAAACTTAACATTGTAGTTGAAATACATGGTCTCCCATACATTCCAACCGAAAATGTAAGGTTGTACGCACAATATTGAGGGTTTTACCATGTCATATTAAGACCATAGACTTCTTATTAATTTTTCTGTAATCTATATGTATAGGGTGTATCTATCAAACACGAAATATTTTATGAGATACATCTATAGGTGGTAAAGAAGCCATTGATTTTTTTTTAAATCTAGTATAGTATTTAAAAAATTAAATAATTTAAAATGACTTGATATATATTATCAGAATTCACCGCGCTCGTGCCGCCACAGTCGCGGCGTCACCGCGTCGGGTCGGGTCATTCATAGAATAAGTAAATAAAGGCTTTTTTTGCAAAATGTCTCAAGCAATTTTAAAATTATAATAATTATGTAAAACACTTAGATAAAACAATTTTTTTCGCTGTTATGGCTTTTTTACCACCTATAAATGTTTCTCTTAAAATATTTCGTGTATGAATAGAAAATAATTTCATTTTACCTTATAGGGTGTTTGGCAGAACGTTGAACATACGAAAATGGTGGATAGGTGGGGTCATCTGCTACTTACTCAGCCCTAATTTATTTGGCCCTGGCCCCCTGAATATAAAAAAAAAATTTGTTTGCTTTCTTTTAGTTTCACCACTTTCTTAACTTTAAAGTGTATTTTTTTATTAAAAATGGGTAAAACAGGCAATATTTTAGTTTATTTTTTTATCTTTAATATTGGCAGATTCTTATAAAATTATTGCTTTATTCAGATGTTAGCTAGAAAAAAAGTTATGACTCCTCAAACTTACAGAAAGATGTAATAAATAAAAATATTGCCTGTTTTACCCATTTTTAATACAAATTACACTTTAAAGTTAAGAAAGTGGTGAAACTAGAAGAAAGCAAAAAATTTTTTTTTTTAATATCCAGGGGGCCAGGGCCAAATAAATTAGGGCTGAGTAAGTAGCAGATGACCCCACCTATCCACCATTTTCGTATGTTCAACGTTCTGCCAAACACCCTGTATATGTATAAATATTCCAGTATTTTTTTTTTTTTTTTCAAAATTTTAGGCTCATTAGTTTCGGAGACAAGGGGTATTGGTAACATTTCATCTATTTTCTTAAATAACTTATTTTTTTTTTAAATAAAAAAAAATAAGTTATTTAAGTCTGAAATCCTTACAATAAGCCCTTTCATTCGATAAGTCACACGGTACAGTTTGCAAAACTTTTATTTATAAATTTTCTAGTTTACCCCCCAAAAGTGACCCCCATATTCAAAATTCATTTATTTCTGTTACACATCCGTTTTTGGGTCACAAAGTTCACATGTGTACAAAATTTCAACTTAATCGGCCAAGTAGATTCGGAGCAAATTAGCTGTGACAGATGGACAGACAGACACAGTGAGTGATCCTATATGGGTTCCGTTTTTACCTTTTGTGTGTCTAAAACCCTAAAAATACCAGTATTGAGCAATAATTGTTCATAATATGCACTTACATAGCATTAAATTACAATTAGTCACATTAATATTGTGACTAATTGTAATTTAATGATTGTTTATTTATGAATTGACTGTAGAAATTATTCCATGTTGTTTTTATTTCGCATGCAACCAATATTTGTACGCCTTTTGGCATAATATAGCGACCTATGAACTTTAATTTAAGAACTGTGTTCACTACCTATGTTATACAAATAAAAAAATGATTATGATTATGATTGTAGCTGAAATTAATTCATTTCACTCCAAAATGGATTTTGGGATTTTAAATTTTTAACGAAACATACATATTTATGGAATCCTAAAAATCAGAAAATAAATACATTATTATTCAAAAGCTTGTTGCTGATGAAATTTCGCACCAAAAACACTCTCAGATAATAAAAGTCCAGAGCTGCGCCAACATAACATTCGCTAGCGATTACCAATAAAACTTATATAAATAAAAGTTGACGACTCTCATAAACCGCCTCTGTTTACGACGACAAGCGCACAAAACAATACGTTATTAATATCTACCAATTAATCGCTCCCAGTTTACAATTCGACTTTCAACTAAAAACTAGTCACAGAAGTTCAATACATTCAATCATTCGTTTAGTGGAGTCCAATACGGTACTTCTGTAATTGAAATATGTGGTTACAAGATACATCGTAGATATATACAGTATGGAACTTCATGTACATATGAAACACTATTGATCACAGTTTAGTTAAACTTTGCAAATGTGCATAATCCTCTGGGAGGTTAGGTCGTGATATTGATTGAAAATTTTCATGATTTAACGAAGAACCTACGCCCGATAAAAGTAGTCAACCGTACTTAGCTCAAATCAAACGACACACCGTGTCATGCACGGCGGTTCAGGTGCGATTGTCACATGGTCACAGGAAGTCGCATGATTCCTTTTAGGCGAACTTGATTGACTCCTAGTCCATTATTTGCGATCTGTAAAACATCTAGTACTAACTAAGAAAGTATACTAAAAGTTACCTAGACAGTTACTCTGTGTTTCAAATCTTTACAAGCCAAGGGCCTAACTAAGCGACTGTACTTACTTAAAATAATATTTCCTCATACCTACTGGGCGGTCAGCCCGATACCATCTGGTAAATCTACCTGCCTTTTATCAGCTATGTTGGGGTCAGCTTCCAGTCAAAGTCAAAGCATTTATTTCAAATAGGCACATAAATGGCACTTTTGAACGTCAAAATTTACACGGAAACAAAATTGATTGTAGTTGCCCCTTCCAAAAGGTAGTTTCGCATGGAGAAGAATGGGCAAGAAACTCCACCGTTACTCTTTTAAACTGTTTTACAATAGTTTGTATACATCAATTATATCATTACATGTGAAGACGATGTACCTAGAATAAAATTACTATACCACAACAGGTAATAACAATAAAAAAAATTAAGCATTGACGAATAAATTAACCATGTGTTAGATACAAGGTGCTCACATATTTACAAATATTGTATTATTTTGTACAAATAAAAAGTCAGTGTGCTTATCATAAAAATAATGTCTTAAAAATAATAATCCGACCGGATGCAGCGGAATACCAGTATTTTACAAGGAGTGACTACCTATCTGACCTCCACAACCCAGTAACTGTACTGTACAGTAATTGGGTATAATCTATACATCACAGTTTGAGCTATTTTCATGTTACACATACACTTCATGGTAAAACGAGAAGAAAACGAAGCCTTTGCTTTTTTTTTGTAGTTTGTGCTTATTATCATCCTTAAATAGGACCATCCTTCTGCTCTCACCTATCCTGTGGTATCCCATCCCTCTCGAACCTATCGTAAACAATAGTACGAAATACTCGTGTGATCCTGCGGCTTTGCTCGCGATATATTGTCATCGGTTAATTGAATGCATACATTCCTGATTGGTTCCCGTACTCGATGTCAAGTAGACATGCCGTAATGTATGTTTATGTAGCATAGTAGGTATTCCCGATAAATTACTTAAGAAATAAACTACATAACTAACAACTTGTCTTGCAGAGACTACAATATCGAATCCGTTTCAACATTTTATCACTACAATTTGGACATAAAATAAAATAATTCTCAGTAAGCTAGACATGCGACAGGTTTTTCTGGACAACTAGATATGCGATCTCAATTTCTTCAACTTAGCACAAAAACAGTGATAAACTTGTTTTCATTTCTGTAGTCAGCAGTCACTAACTTTATCTCGCAAAGAATGAAAAGTAGTATTGATTTTCCCAGCGGTGACTTTAACATCACAATAATATGAAACACCCAAACACACATATGTTTTTTTAAACGTTTACCCACACTAGGAATTTCTCCTGTATTGTGGGTTAGGGTGTCCCAAAAAAATAAAAGTATTTTTTTTCCAACGCATACCCTCTTATTTTGTTTCAATGATGTCAAAACTATAATATATAAAGTTTCACGTATTTAGAACCACGGCAGCCCGTGCCGACTTGCATCGAAACATGTCGGTACTTTTTACTAAGGCGCGCGGGAGCCAACGTATTGATGTGCTTGTTGTTGCTTGTTTGTTTGATGAGTAAACGCATTGTTTTCATTCAGTCAACATGTCAGTGGAGTTACGCAGTTCTAAAAAGGAGATATTTTTAATAGGGGACGTAAAATATCAAATTACCGGTTCAAAACTTCCCTCTAATGGACAGGTACTGGCAGTTCTGTTCTATAATATTCGAGAAGTTAATTTAAGTGTCAATGAAAGCGCCAATCTTACTATTCGTGAGTGCATTATTAACTGGGAAAAGGCACGTATACCAACTACGTTTCCTGGTCTACATTATCATCAAATATACACAAGACAGATACTTCATCTATTAAATACCATAATGATATGCTGGCAGAACATCTGTAAAGCTGCTTTTGAGATGCTTTTGTCGAATCTTTCGTAAGCCTTCATGGTCTTTAAAAAGCATAAATCCTGGTATGGTGCCTGTACCACTAAAGTACATTGCAGCCAAGGCTTTACATAGGATGTCACGATGAACAGGCACACATCTAATAGAGCTACTTTGTCCTTGTTCGAAATTCTGAATTGAGATCTAAGTAAAGTTATTTTTAATGAATAAATTGCTGTCGCCATCCATCGAGCTTGGTGCATGGCACCTGGAGGCCGAATCTTAAATTTCTTCTCTCTATCTCCCCCGAGAAATATTATTGAAAGCTCTATTAATTCACGATAGTCATCTCTAAAAGTTCCAAGTTATCAGTTTCCTCAAGTGTCCTGACACTCGTTGAGGAAACTGTCATCAATTTTGAGTCGATTGAATACGGCCTTGCTTTTGATCGAAACAAAATCATTAATGCTTTTCTCTATGAATAATAATGAAACAGGCTTCATGGTCGGATAATAGGTACCTCGTTTCAACATGCTAAGAAAAAGGTGCTGGCACTGAGAGCAGTTAACGATACGGCTGAAAGAGCGGTTAAATTAGTGCAAGACTGCCATAGCTTAATTACTGTGGAAGAGGAACAAAAGCAATTTTTATTACGTTACGTACAAGAACACCGACAGGTATGTATATCCGGACTGCAAAAAGCAAACCTTAAAAAGAAAATTAAGTAAATAATGTTCTTTTAATGATAAATCACTATCACTATCACTATCACTATCACTATCACTATCACTATCACTATCACTATATATTATAAAACAAAGTCCTCCGCCGCGTCTGTCTGTCTGTCTGTCTGTCTGTTCGCGATAAACTCAAATACTACTGCACCGATTCTCATGCTGTTTTCACCAATGGATAGCTTGGTTCTCGAGGAAGGTTTTAGTATATAATTTGTTATGTTTTTGTATGCATTTTTGTATGAATTTACGATATTTGTTGGAAATGTCGGAAAAAAATAAGCCGTCTGGAAGCTTTCAACGAAAACGCTGTCTAAACCCTTTGAGATATAACAAAATAATGTACGGTGGAATTATGTATCTTTTATAGGTCTTCAAAAAAGTCCGCGATGGCATATGTCTATCTCTTAAGGATAACATACTATATCCATTTTATTGACTTTTTGTAGGTATTTGTTTGCCGAATTTTACTCTTGGAAATACGATTACGATAACAATACGCTATAATATCAGTAGCTATTAGCCAAATTATGTTCGTAGATAAATAAGCTAGCTACTTATTTGTATTTCAAACAGTGTACAAGAATATTTATCATAAAAACATTACTAAATACGGCGGCCTTATGATCAAAATTTGTGCATTCCAAAACTTTCGTTACTTTTTCACTGACATATTTATCACTTTTCGATAAACTAACACTCAATACGAAATCTACACTTATTTCTCAGTAATTCTGTATAAAATTCTTCAAAGATTAAACCGTTTTCTTTTCTCATTGAATCTTTACGAACGTATAACCTTGATGAATGTTTACATTAAGCACCGCACCACACCGCCACACGACCACAGAGTACAGACGTATTTTGTTTTATTTATTTTTCGTTCGTTTAGTGGTGTTCCCGCTTAAATGTCAACCGGTCAAGTATTAGTCGATTAATCGAATTGCAAGACCAGATCGACCAGATCGTGTTGCAAGTACAAAATAAGTGTCAAATAAATTTCGCCCAATTGCGAACGTGACCCTGAGAAAAGTTATGCACCAATGGTGTTCATTATATATATTTCGAGCGTTTTAGCAGCACAAATGGTATATCATGCGACATTTTGGAGGATTTCGTTTTGTTTTCACATTGTTGGTACTTATGTGAATTATTTTTAAATTATCATTTGTGTCGCACTTTTATTTCGTGTTGTAATTTGGTACAATTGATTGCTTTAAGAATTTGAGTGAAATTTCGTATTTTGATTTTGTGTTTGTTATCTTTAGGTAAAGACTCATTCACGTTCAGAACATAAGTACTTTTATTATATTAAATCATTTGTTTCGGTTTCTATTCACATTGTGAGTCACATTAAAATTAATATTAAGTTAGAATTTTGAGATATAGCCTGGGATATGGAGAAGGACATAGGGTACTTTTCTATGCGATAACCGACATCCACGCGGGCGAAGCCGCGGGCAAAAGCTAGTACTTAATAAATATTATATACGGGTGAAACAGTGTTTCATTTACTGAAATACGTATTAAGTTCTAAAACCTTTCTATGACTTCCATACTAACTTTTCATTCTAAAGTTTGACATCAAGTCGGCACGGGTTATCGCTATCCGATCGCCATAACATTTATTATTTAAGTCATTAGGGTCAAATAGAAAAAAAATAAGGGGTATGCGTAACTCAATTCGCAAAAAAAAATTGCCCTTGTAGCCTGGGACACCCTATTGTGGGTGCATTTACAAACATTTAAACTCACATACACAAACAGCCAGACCCGGATATACTTCCTTGCCCGTGCTCCGTGCGTGTTTCACTTCTGTCGGCAGTCCTTATGACTGTCGTTTTTTTTTTCATGTTTAACAGCCTAAATCTTGTGATTTCCAATAATGTAGGGAAGCAAACAATAATAGCATACCGGAGTCTGGATTTATGCCCGGTTGAGGGTAATAGGCTCGCCTTTTCGCCTCTCGCATGGAATTTAAACATAACTGGTGAAATGTGTGCGTTCCACAGGTACACCTCTGCCTTACCCTTTGGGGAACGTAGGCGTGATGTTATGTTGTATCTATCCATGAATCCGTCCATCGCTTGAACTGCAGCCCCTCACACGTAGATAGTGAAGACCGCTGAGGCATGAGGCTGCGCCTTGGACTGCCTCCTGAGGCAGCAGGCCTTTGCGGCGCGGCTTGTGAATTCATGCCCCGACTGCAAGCCGGTTCGATTTGCGGCTTTTTACTCACTCTTGATTAGCTTGGGCAAATGAAATTGTTATTAGGATGGTGTTGGCGTTTATTTTTACAGTTAACTTTCCGAAGGTTTTTTTTTTACTTGTTAGTAATAAAGGGCGTGTTTCAGAGATCATAGTTGTGTATCGATGGGCAACTTTTCTTTTCTATGGCAAATGCAATGTTACAGATTAAACTTATGTAACTTATGTAATTAACACTTAATTACGTTATGTACTAAATTACGGTAAAATGAGCTATATATTGAATTTGTTTAACATTTTTTTAGGGTTCTGTAGTAAACCAGGAACCCTTATAATTTCGCCATGTCTGTCTGTCTGTCTGTCCGCGGCTTAGGTCAGAGATCCTTAGTACTAGAAAGCTGTAATTTGGCATGAGTATATTAATCACGCCAACAAAGTAGTAAAACCAAATCTTGAATTTTTTTTTTTGGGTACTTTCCCTAGTCGTAAAGTGGGAATGATATTTCTCGTCTATGCCATTCAAAGCCAAAGTCAAAGTCAAATCATTTATTTCAAATAGGCACGAAGATGCACTTTTGAACGTCAAAAATTACATGAATAGTTAATTGATTCTAGTTGCGCCTTCCAAAAGGTATGGAAAAGAATGGGCAAGAAACTCCATACTTACTCTTTTAAAATGTTAACAATAGTTTGTATACATTAATTAATAATTATAGGTGAAGACGATGTACCTAGAATAAAAATAAAAATTGCTTACCACAATTGGTAAAAAGAATGAAAAGTGAAGTAATGACAGAAAAATTAATAAATGCGATAGGTACATGGTGCTCACATATTTACAAACATTGTATATGATTTTACAAAAAAATAAATTAAACATATAATAAGTCAGTGTGTGAGTTAAATTTATATGAATCACAGATTGTGTGGGATATCGTTGGATAGGTGGTTCAAAAATATTGCGTGTTATCAAAACCATTTTTCGGTTCAGCGATCCGTTTGCGTAATATAATAATCGCTCCGAACTCTAGATCTGTGCCGGTAGAGTTTACTTTGCCGGAACATGTTTAGGTTGAGGAGCCAGACCAAGAGAGATACAGAAACCCGCAGGGCAGCATGTGGCGAGCTGTTGGGCAGTTGCGACCCCACGGACCCTATCTTCCGGGAAAAGTCATGTTCCTCATCTCTGGCTTGCCTTTATTGGCCGGCTGGAGTGAACACTGACGAGGAACTGAGCTCCCACCTCATTCTTGCCTTTATTGGCCGGCTTGAGTGTAGATTCGCAAGAGCAAACGTGCTCGGAGGAAGGAAGTATTCCAGTAAGTGCTTGTAGGGATCTTGACCATCTTCCGGGCTCTGGGATTGTTCTGAGAGCCTGGAATACCTCTCCACTCCTCGAGCACCTCAGGACATGTTGCCCCCTTGTCGCTACGTCACTATGTGCTAGCGACCGTTTTCGGGGGCCCATTATTGAGTGTGAAAGTCACCCCCTGCCATTTTATCCGTGTATAATAAAACATTGATCAGGCAGGGGCCATAGTCCTTCCATAGTTTTTGGTAACCAGTCCATTTTAACCACCCAAACCCATAGTCCAATATCTTTGTTTTCCATATCCTGCAATAGTCCTACACCAACCGGGGGTTGTCCTTGGGTGCACTTGCATAGTGCGTACAGGGATAATCGTCGGTTGGTGCCTCATTTAATTAAAAAGCGTCTATAGGGCCTCTGCGAGTTGGCTTCGGCCCCTCGTACACATAGCGTCATTATGTCCTAACCCCTCAAGTTTTAAAATGTTACACTGCTACAATATTGAATTCGTTACGAATAATCTAAAGAATACTTCAAAAAGAGTTTACTAGTTCGACTTGGATTCGAACCACCGCATTACATTACGGCAGTTTAACAGACTAGCCAGCGAGCCCATGAGAATTGCGATGAAATTGTTATCCACTATCGTCCAAGTAGTTTATCTTTAGGTCTCTGTCTAATCGATGGATGTTATCATTTGAGGGTATCTATTAATTTTACTTATTTATGTTTGCCAATCATTTACCGCATTAAACTCGACTTGAGCGTAGCTATAAACTTCCTCCCATGAGTCTGCACTGAAAAGAAACAAAGTATCATCCGCAAAGGTGATAATACGTCCATTTTGAAGAGAGAGATTGCAGAGGTCATTAATATAGACCAGAAATAACGTGGGTCCAAGGATGCGTCCCTGGGGAACTCCAAAAGCTACAGGAAGAGTGTCACTAAAGTGGCTGTCAATTTTAACCAATTGCGTGCGGTTAGTTAGGTAATCTGCAAAGAGAGACAACTATTAAAAATTATTTTATTTTATTCAATTAAATTATTAAATTAAATATTAAGCTTTGAAGTGCTAATTTTTGTTAGAGTCAAGTATAAGTATACTTGACTCTAACAAAAATTCAGTTGGTCTGATAGACTTTTTTGATCCTTATAAGACACAAGATCGATTGGGATCAAAAACAGTTTTTGTGAAAATGGCCCATTTTCTTGCTGACAGTTGTCAGATTTTGAACAAAGTTTTTTTCAAAATCTGTCAATGGGGATGAAAATTTATCAAAAAAAATAAGGACAGTCTCCTAAGACTGTTTTTCTGTAGCTACAACGGTTAACGTACCTATCCTTACTGCCCCATCTCAAAAATCCACCTCTATAACGAAGATAAAAGGAAAACTATCACAGCTAAGACAGCAGAGGCTTTAGAAGTTATAGAGTAAGTGATTAGTTTCCGAGTAACAGTCGACCAACTTACATTTACTGTTGAATAACATGTTCTCCCATACACTCCGTATGGAAGAACATGTTATTCAACTACAAGGTTAAGTTTGTTCTTGGGATAAATTCGTACCAACTACGGAACCCTTTATTGTGCGTGGTCCGCACGCACTTGGCAGGTTTAAAAAAACCATCTCTAGTATTAGTATAAGCGTATGTTTGCAATGTATATTCTAAATAGGTAAATAAATGCTACAACGCAATACTCCACATTTAGTACATTTATGTCACAACAGGCCTGGGCCTCAAGTCTGCTATTACAATAGTGTCAGAATGGTCTCTTCATTGTGAGTATTTGACAGTGTTTGTATGGCAAATCTGTCAAAAACTCACAATGAAGAGACCATTCTGACACTATTGTAATAGCAGACTTGAGGCCCTGATATTTAGTTAAAAATGTTTTTCTCTCTAATACATATTATATTGTCTTCAAGGCCCAGCAACTTCGACTTAAGAATTACAAGAACGCTTCCTACCATTGTTATCTTTACAAAGAAAAGTTTTATTGGATAAAAGTGCTTATCCAATTGATATAAAGCCTTGAGTAACGTTTTCGCGGGCGAAGTCACCGGGGGCCTTTTGCCTGTCAGCTTTAAGATTTGTGTGGACTCATAAGTAGCTAATTCTTTTTCTAGTTTCTCCTTCTGTTTCCTTTTCGTCTGCCGAAATGTAAGTGGGTGTATGGCCAAAATAATCATAAGGAAATGTGGATAAATAAATTTTTGTGTAAATATAGAAAAACTAATTATTTTAGTCTATCACAAGTAGTATTGATTTTAAATCAGTATAGCCATTTGAATAAATAGTCCTACCTTTCCAAATAGGGATTATAATTATTTCTAGACATTGATTCGCTGTCGTTTAAAGATGTCTGCACCAGATCCTATACGATTCTAAGTAAATCCGATTTACATCAAAACAGTATCGGCAAAGTGGCGGTAGTCCTGCAAAGCGAAGCTGTCACCGCTCAAACACAAGATAAGTTTGAGCGCAAAGAAATTGCGAGTATCCGCAGCTCTCTGTTGATAACATCCCCAAAGTGGAACGAAATAAAATATTCCAAGACGGCTTTCTAGTAAATTGAGAAACCGAGTCGGTCAGGAACTTCGGTAGGTTCTGAGCGATACAATATACGTGTAGAGGAAACTAAGAGAACACTTGGCATGACAAAAGTTATGTGGTCAAAAAACAGTTATACAGTTGGTTTTTATCCGATAATTTTTGTTTGTGTATAGTAGGTATTTTTTTGTAGGCGATGGTTTTTCTCTGTACGAACTTATACAGTCTTATTACAAAAAACTAAATAAACCTTGGTTTAAACCTGTCCTATCGAGTCCAGGCTTATCTGCAGAACCATGGTCTAAATTTGTCCGTATTACAAATCTTTAAAAAACCGTGGTCTTCTTAGTACCGGCATTGGAACCATCGTCTTTATATCAACCACAGATTAATACAAATATTATTCGTTCACCATGATATCATTCTATTGCAACGTTCCGTATGCTCAGAAAAGAAACCTTTTTGTTGGTAAGCTAATGATTATTATGATGTTTAGGAGTGTTAAAAATATTGAGATTGTTATCTTGCATGGTACAATAGTTATTTCGTCGTTTGCAGTTTTGTTTAGGTTTAAGCACATTACTTAATGTCGTATTAATTACTTACTAATGATACATCTAAGACGTGTAACGAAACGTAACATTCTCGCACGTTATATGAAACCATAACAATAACAAAACCATCGCAGACGCAAGTTAAACAAAGTTCATTTAGCACTGTAATTTTTAATTTATCGAAGTCTCAAATAGAACAATTGCCTCTTTGTTAATAGTATTACCTTCTTTAGTAATTTTAATATTATATTGTGATGGACCAACAAAAGAAAAAACGATCTGAGAATTGGAGTACCGAGGAAAAAGTAAGTAAACATAAATTACTTCCGCGTGGCGTTCCCAACAACTCAGCGGCTTCAATATCCTCAATATCAATTAAATCGACCAGGTTAATATCCATTTTCGGGTAAAAACAACACAACACAATGAAAAAGATGCTTTAACATAAAAGTGAAATTTTGACAGATACGATTTAGACCATCGTTTGATTGTTTAAACTAGGGGTCGCCGCGGTTTAGTGTTAGACCATGATATGGTCTATGGTTTTTCGAAAAACCACGATTTGTAATAACATTTTTGTTTAAACCGTAGTTTGCAGAGGTTTAAACCTGGGTTTTTTATTAAACCGCTTTTTGTAATAAGACTGCAAGTGTTTAATGTGTACTTTTGTTTCCTCAGCAGACATTTTTACCAGTGCCATTTAGTAGTAACTGTGAAGAAACGTCATAACAACGAGGTTTAGAAACAAAGACTACTCTACACTTTTCATCCGATACAAAAATTTGTACAACATCGTATCATGTGTAGGGCAATCCGCCTAAATCAGCTTCCTTCGTCTCAAAATGTGTCCCAAATTCAGGGTGTAACAAACTCGATTTTTGACAGACCTGTCGGTGGACTAAAAATACTGTCGGCACCTTCATTTAATTGTTACATAAATACAGTGCGTGAGTGTAGGTAAATAATGAATGGAGAGTTGCAAGCGAGTATATTTGGCTCCGTACCGACGCCATCCATTTCTCGCGCGAATTCTTTGTACAACAGAGTCTCCCGACTCTGTTGTACAAAGAATTCGCGCTTCAAAAATTTCAAAGATTTAATAGTGTCTGTGTACCAGCCTACAGCACATGTTTTGATATCAGTGTTCACACAGATATTAGCAATTGTGTACATGCTGTATTTATGTAGTTTTACTTTGTAAGGGGATCGTTTTAATTGCCAGCTTGTTAAACCCTGATTTCTTAGTAAGCAACACCTTGGAGAGACATACTTAGTCCATAGGATCTGGTCGGTTTACCCTTATTATCTGGTAGTACGTAATGCGCCAAAATAATTCAAATTAATGTTAGATTTCCATCTGTGTGCGTCTGTATTGGACCTCTGTGCCCTCGTAAGCCTCTTAAGCAACCCTCCTCTGGCTCGGAGCACCCGTGACATCTTCAATCTAATAACCTCCTCTAAATATACATTATTTAACATCTCAAACCGTTGAATGTATTATGTACGTACGGATAACTTCAGTCGTCTCCTCGCTACGAGGTCATTTATCAAGCCTACACTGAACTTAAATCGTTAGGTGTCTATGAGGCTGAAGTTATGACATAATGGACCTAACTATCTAAGGTTAGTGAATAGCACTTTCATTAATTACAATAAGATTTTGTAATGTCGGTCAAGTACGTAATTATGTAAATTTGTCCGCACTTTTGCCGTTTTTAAGTCAAATTTTCGCGTCCCTTCATAGCACTTTATCTCAATAATTGTCACTTAGCCACCCCAGCAACTTCCTCCGTGTACATCCAGATATTTAAGTTAAACCCACACAAGCGGCAAACAAAAGCAACGTAAAAACGTTTCTTTTGTTAATCCATTAAGTAAATTTCAGCAAAAAAAAAGAGAATGTTCCGAAATACAATGAATAGGAACAAAACTTGAACGAGTCCGGATCGCTTTCAAATCCCTGAGAGTGAAACTTTGAGCGAGTAATAGATTAATATGGAAATGAGTGCCAGGGCGGCAGCCTCGCTCGCAGCGCCGCCCCGCGGCCGCCGCTTGCAACCAGCGCCCATTAGCACACGTTTATTAATATTATACAATTAGGAACGGATATCATGTTGACGAAAAAGAAAAAAACTGTACACAATTAATTAAAATAGCTGATAATGAGCGCTGCACTTCTAGCTTGTTTAAAATAATGGAAGTATCACAAACCTGATCCAGTTTATAATAATACATTATGATCGTAGGTATGCATAAATGGGCCGTAAGGTTCTGGAGTGGCGACCGCGTACCGGAAGACGTAGCGTTGGAAGGCCTCCCACAAGGTGGACCGATGACCTTATGAAAGCCGCAGGAATCCGCTGGATACGGGAAGCACAGAACCGGTCGAGGTGGCGGTGCTTGGGGGAGGCCTATGTCCAGCAGTGGACGTCTTTCGGCTGAAATGATGATGATGATGTAGGTATGCATAATGAAAGTATGAATAATGGAGTGTTATTGAAAAGTCCACTTGTATTTAATCGCGAAATGTTTCTCGTTGAGAAACGTCTTCAGCGATGATTTTACTGAAAGAAGAACAATGGCTCTCAGCTGCTTATCGCGCCGGAGTTTCGAAAGCCAGCGAAGCAATGGTTATTGTTGAATAAACAACTATTTGTAACTAAATAATGTAGCTAAGTTTACTTGCCGCGCTAAATAGAAATTTCTAGACAAGGACGCCAGGGATTGAAATATATTATAACTAGGTATTGCGAGCACTGGGATCCTTTCTATCGAAATCCCAAAGAAATATTATTGATATCATGAGGTAGGTCGATGGGATCAAAAACCGCCAATTTTTGGAACCTTCAATAATAATATCTCGTTAAATCTCTTGTCGGCTTTAAGATTAACCTTGTTATTTTGTTTAACCAATTTTTGTTTTTGATTGCACATTTGCGCTTAACTAACTAGTTTAAAAGTCTAGTTTTTTAGTTTTTAGCATTGAATACAAAAAAAATGTATAATACTGCCAACATCACTACCGTGCATTTTCCAGAGGAACTAACAAATAATTTCGTTAGCTCGCTATACGCTAAATTCCTTAAACTCCACCTAGGCAGACATTTCGTGCTTAAACTCTGCCAAGCAATGAATAAGTGTTCTTGTAATTTTAGGTCGAGACATTTTTGTTTTTGCGTGTTCACGAATTTATGGTTTGCCTCCAAACTGTTTGTTAATGGCCGCCATTTTGTATAAAACGCTTAAAACGTAGTGAACCCGTCATGGCGGTTGCGTGGACATAAATCGTAGTAACAGCTGCTATTTGATGTCTTCAGTTCATATTAAAACTGTTTTTTATTTGCACAGTACTGTTCTGTATAACGCCATGAAAAAGAACTATTATTAGCTTGACAGCTAAAATATTAAAGGGCTTAAACAAACTAACACTGACTCTCATCCGTAGATCTTGGACAGGTAGTTGTTACAAGTGCTCAGAAGCCCCAGAAGTGTGACAACCAGTCCTGCCAAGGGGTATCGTGTTACCCAGCAACTGGGTTGTGAAGGTCAGATATGCAGACGCTCCATGCAAAATTCTAGTATTCAGCTGCATCTCCAGGTTAGACTGGAAGCCGATCGGAACATCATTGGAATAAACCGGCAAAGTGCATGTCGGACCACGCACAATGAAGGGTTCCGTAATTGGAACGAATTTATCCCAAGAACAAACTTAACATTGTAGTTGAAATACATGTTCTTCCATAAATTCCAACTGCAAATGTAAATTGGTTTACATTTGCAGTTGAAAATCTACTCGTTATCTTGTAAAGCCAATTTTTTAACCCCCGAAGGAAAAAGAGGGGTATTATAAGTTTAACGAGTGTTTCTGTGTGTGTCTGCGCCATCGCGTCGTACTCGTAGCTCTCAAACAACTAAACCGATTTAGTTTTATTTTTGGTTTCGTTTAAGGTGACTTGATCGAAAATGTTCAGAGCTATGATTCAAGAATATCAGTTTAGCCGTTTGAAGATCATCAACTCTTTTCTGGTTGATGAATGAATGTGTGCATCTTCCACAAGTCTGATCGAGTCGTTTGGTATTCTGATACTAAAATGATATTAGAACATAGAAACCTTGAACTGATGATACACCATCTAGTATTTACAGGATATCCAACTCCCTCAACAACTTACAGCAGAGAAATCGTGTTTGGGTTCATTGGAATGGTCTCAATGAATAGGATATACGTAGATATATCACTGGCCTTCCCCGGTAGCGACGACGGTTGGACCAAAATATTACCTACAACTTATATTAAACACTAGCTTCTGCCCGCGACTTCGTTCGCGTGTTATTTCGGAGCTCGACTCACCGCGCGGCATCCCGTCGCTCGCCCGTGTTATTACTACTGCGTTCGCTTAGCGTTCTTTCTGACTTTTATCTTTTTGCTCGGCTCCGAAGGGCCGTAGCGTGATGATATTTTTTAGGAGAAATTTTTCAATTCAAACCAGTAAAATTCGACCAAAATATTACCTACAACTTATATTAAACACTAGCTTCTGCCCGCGACTTCGTCCGCCTGTTATTTCGGAGCCCGACCCACCGCGTGGCATCCAGTCGCTCGCCCGTATTATTACTACTGCGTTCGCTTAGCGTTCTTTCTGACTTTTTAACCGAATTTCCAAATAGGAGGAGGTTCTCAATTCGGTTGTATTTTTTTTTGTTTTTTTTTGCATGCATCTTTTGAATGTAAATGGTAAATAGATTACAGTGCTTTGTATTTATCGTGAAATAACGGAGTTTATTAAACGCTTACATCGAAATAACGAAAGGGTGAGAACAGTTATATATTAGGTTGAGGAAAAAGTCTTTTCGCATTATAGTATGTATGAACTTGAAATAAAATCTCTTTGGCTATACTATTTGTATCTGGCTGGTTTTGGTATCATTGAAAGTTTAAATTTTAAAGAACATAATTCCAAATTCAAATTAGGAAAATGTGTGATTTTCATTTGTTTTTCGTACTGTCAAGATGAGTGAATCTAATGAAGAAATTCGATACATTTTAAAATTTTACTACAAAAAGATAAAAATGCAAGGCAAGCCGAGAAAAAAATTTGTGATTTTTATGGACCTAGTGCAGTGTCTGTGATAGTAGCACAAATTTGGTTTAAGCGTTTTCAATCCGGAAATTTTGATGTCAAAGATGCACGTCGCTCTGGTCGCCCTATTACGGATAAAATGGATGCCATTTTTGAAAAAGTGGAGCAATATCGGCATATTAGTAGTTACGACGTAGCTGAAGAACTGGGAATTGACCACAAAACAGTTTTGGCACATTTGAAAAAAACTGGGTACACAAAAAAGCTCGATATTTGGGTACCTCACGAACTCACTGAAAGAAACCTAATGAACCGTGTACTCATTTGTGATTTTTTATTACGACGTAATGAAACCGAACCATTTTTGAAGAAGCTGATAACTGGTGATGAAAAGTGGATCACGTGCGACAAGAACGTGCGAAAAAGGTCGTGGTCAAAGGCCGGTCAGGCTTCACAGACTGTGGCGAAACCCGGGTTAACTCGCAACAAGGTGATGCTGTGTGTGTGGTGGGATTGGAAGGGCATTATTCCTTATGAGCTGTTATCACCAGGCAGGACCATCGATTCTGAACTCTACTGCGAACAACTGATGAGATTAAAGCAAGAAGTTGAGAGAAAGCGGCCGGAATTAATCAACAGAAGGGGTGTGGTTTTTCATCATGATAACGCTAGACCTTACACATCTTTAGCCACTCAGCAAAAATTAAGAGAGTTTGGCTGGGCGGTATTAATGCATCCACCGTATAGTCCTGACCTTGCACCTTCAGATTTCCACCTGTTTCGGTCTCTTCAGAATTCTTTAGGCAGTGTCAGGTTAACATCACGAGAGGACTGCGAAAACCACTTGTCGCGGTATTTTGATCAGAAGTCCTAAAATTTCTATAGCAATGGGATCATGTCCCTACCTACAAGATGGCAAAAAGTTATCGAACAAAATGGTACCTACATACTATAGTTAAATGTTAATAAACTATATTAAAAAATGTTTTGAATTTTCTTAAAGAAGAAACTTTTCCCCCAACCTATTATGCAGAACATAATAAATGGAGTATAGGTGTATTAAACTATTAGAAGCAAAAGACCCAACGGGGGTATTAATCGTGGTATTCAAGCCATTATAATTGTGTATTTGATAAGGTCTTTTAGACCGATATTAATATGTACCTTCTATTTACCATTGCTTTTTAACTTTTTTGAGGATTTTGTTTGGGTCGGGGGTTTTAAATTTTTTTTTAATTTTTTTTTTTTTTAAACGAAACTTAATACATAATTAAACTAACTAATTAATTAATTAATTTAACTTTATCTGTGATAGTTTTCCTTTTAACTTCGTTTTATATACCTACTATAACTGCCGTGAATTATTTCACATATCCGAAAACAACCAAACAGTTTGGGACGACGACGACACTTAACTTTAACAAAAATTAGCACATTTAAGCTTAATATTTCACAAACGGATCCCTGAACCGAGAAATAGTTTTTACACGCCCGCAATATTTTAGAACGGCTTATCCAACGACACCCCTCACCATGAGAAAGACGAGAAAAATAAGAACATCCCCAAATTACGTAAATGTTAAGTTAATGTCGTGATGGCCCGTTGGTTAAGGCCTCGCCTCTCATACAAGAGGTTGTGGGTTCAAATCCGGTAAAGTACCAATGTGACTTTTTCAATTCATTTGTAGTTTCTGAGTTTATCTTGGACATTACTATCGGTGAAGGAAAAACATCGTGAGGAAACCTGTACTCTGAAATCGCCAACCCGTCTTGAGCATGCGTGGTGATCAATGCTCGTGCCTTCTCTGTATGAGAAGGCACGAGGCACTGTTCCACTGCTGCCTTTGCCCAGCAGTGGAACAGTTATAGGCTGGTATTATTATTATATTATAATAGGTATATACTGATAATCCGAGAAAAAATGTAGCGATTTTGCGAACTCAAGCTGAGAACGTTTTTAAAATTTTCTGAGTTTGAGCACAGATTACTACAGATACTTCACTCAGTAGAAAATTTCCAATACCGACTGCTATAATAGCCTACTCCGTCGCGTCAGCCACCGCTGCATGCTAAAATGTGCCTAAATGCTCAAGCGTACAGTTGTGATTGCTTCGCACCGCGCGATCCCACAACAATCGAAGGGCTGCCTCTTCGATAAAATTAAAATTAACATAACTTTTTGTGTCTATGTTATTGATAACTGTGAATATGTTCTGACTAGGTGGTATTTTTAAATTGTATATAAAATATATTTTTTTATAAATTGGTGCTGACTGTGCAATACATCTAGATAAAACATAATTATAGAGGTCAGTGTGCAGGTAAAATAAAAAAATTCTTTTCACTCCTCTTGCTCAAAAAGACCGTCATTGTGGCATATCAGAGCGAAGCAAAAATAGCATTTCATCTAGGGGATTTTTTTTTTTTTTTTAATTTTTGTCTGTCAAATGACAATGAGCCTACAAACACGAAAAAGTCTTTAGTCATATTAAGTAGAATAATTATGAATAAAGACTCGACTGTTTCATAAAAAAGAACAACATTTTATTTTTGAAAATGGAACTAAAATCGGCGATCTCTTTGGTTGAATGCATACATTTGCGCGAATTTTTTAGAATTTTCCTCTAATTTGCAAATTGAATTAGTAGCCGTAATTTATTTTTAATATTGTATTGGATTATTTTGTTTTCTCGCAATCGTAGTGAAAAGTAGAGTATAACACACGGCGCTAAAAACCCATTATAACTCGGTTTCTATTTACTCCCTCGCTAAAGCCTGGGAGTAAAATTACCTCGTATAAATGGGTCATTTTAGCCCCTTGTATAACAATCTACCGTAGAACGGGGGGCTATTTGGATTTTCGGTGGTTATTTGGAACAAAGCAATTGTAAGATTTGAGTTGACATAAATTCGAATTATGATCTTCGTATGAAAAATTGTAAAAGTAAACAAGACTAGAACTATAATAAAAGCTGTCTATGGTGTTTTGGTAGAATTTATGTCAACTCAAATCTTACAATTACCTACTTTATTCCAAATAACCCCCGAAAATCTAAATAGCCCCGTTCTACCGGTACTATTAAAAGTAACATGTGTTTTATCCATACTAATCCATACTAATATTATAAATGTCATGTAATATTATAGACTCTGTCTGTCTGTCTGTATGTTACGTTTTCACGCCTCTATCGCTGAACCGATCGTCATGAAATTCGGCAGCGATATAGAAAGAAAGAAAGAAAAAGTATTTATTGGGACTCATACAGGAAGTTCACATTTTAAACTAAACACACTCATAGTAACACAAATAAAAACAAAAGTAAAATGAAAACAAAACCTGTACGGGGCCAAAAGGCTCCTATCTCAGCATGATGCTGCGACATTTAAAAATAAGTGTCGCAGCGCTGGTATTCTGATAGGGCCCGCTGTGATGTCACGGACAGATACAGAATTAAAAGTAAAATAAAAAATAGGTGTGTAAAATAACATTAAAAAAAATATTTAAATATATATATATATATATATATTTAAAATAAAAAAAACATTGTAATCCGCGTCAGTACCCGACGTAACAACAGTTACTTATCTATGCTTTTAGTGTCTGTGGCATTGCTTTGACAAGTAAAGAGACGCAGGCGCTGGCATTGCGGGTCTCCGGCTAAAATATATAAAATAAAAAAACTTTACGGCTGTTTTATTCTACAGTTTATCACTATCAGTGAAATAACGCAATAAAAGGTGCTCTGTGGTCTCTCTGAGTATATTTATGTTCTGTGTCTGTGGTAGTCAGTTAACAGCAAAGATATGAGTGGTATGAAATATTCAAGTTTCACCAATGACACATATCGAAAAATACAAAACTGCTGTGCTTGTTCTGATGTTCAGTGTTCAGTGATCGTGTGTGTGAGCAATCGCTGCCAAACGAACGCCACCATCGACAGCTGCGTGCAGATCAAGGGTACGTTCACAGTGTGGTATCTTTTTGAAGCTTTAGTAAGTGCTGTTTAAATTTTATACTGAATGTACCAACTGTCTTTATAGCACGAAAAGGAGGTGGCAAGTCGTTCCAGCATCGAGAGGCAGCGAATTTGAAACAACCACGGAATGCAGCAGTTCTGTGCGAAGACGCTAACATGAGGTATGAAGATGCTCTAGTTTTAATCTTGTTAACATCGCGCGACCAAGACAGTTTCTTATATAAATAATCTGGTTTTTTTGTGAGAATAGTGCCAAAGAGTAGCGTAGCCAAGTGAAGCCTTCTGCGTGCTGACATTCTCATCAAATTACCCTTGTTTAAAAACGGAGTGATGTGGGATCGTGGTGGGACATTGTAGTAGAATCTTGCACAAGCATTCTGAACCCGCTGGATGAGTTTTTCGCTTCTACCGAGAATGCAAGCCCCATACACAGTGTCAGCATAGTTCAGCTTGGATAGGACAAGTGACTCACACAGCATGACACGCATATCCACACTTATGTAAGGACGGACACGATACAAAAGCTTGAGTCGGTAGAAGCAGTTTCGCACCGCCTCCAGTATATGAGTTTCGAAATGCAGCTGCCCATCAAATACTACCCCAAGATTACGAGCTTCCAGAACCCTTTCCACACCACAACCATCAATCCGGAGGTCCAGGTTGCAAGCAAGCATTTTGTTCAGGAAATCTCTAGATCCCATCACAAGATACTTGGACTTATTTGGGTTCAGGACCAAGGAGTTTCTTCTGGACCAAGCAGAGATCCTTTCCAAATCCTCATTAATTCTTTTTATAGTTTTAGCAGTATCCTGTGAGCGAAAGGAGAGGTACAACTGCAAATCATCAGCGTAAAGGTGAAACCTGGTGTTAATCAGACAGTTGACGATGTCAGCACTGTACAGGATGAAAAGAAGCGGGCCTAAGATCGATCCCTGCGGTACGCCCCTGTCTACGCGCTTTGGACCAGAGGACATAGTATCTCCACTGTCGCATGTCACCTGGACAAACTGTGATCGATTGCTAAGGTAACTCTCAAACCATTTAACAGATTCGACATCACACACCCATAGTAAGACAGCTTGGAAAGAAGAAGTGAAGTATTAATAGATTCGAAAGCACGTGAAAAATCTAGTAGGACAAGCAGGGTTCCCATGCCCCGGTCTCTAGCTTCAAGAATGTTACCGACTACATCCAGCAGTGCTGTCGCTGTACTGTGGCCCCTGCGAAATCCAGATTGTGCCAGAGGCAAAATAGGTACTATAGCTATAGATATAGCCTGGGATATATATGGAGAAGGACATAGGCTACTTTTTTACGCGATAACCGACATTCACGCGGGCGGAGCCGTGGGCAAAAGCTAGTTTTTATATAATTTTTTTATAAATTTCTTACCTAAATTCACGGTTATAAAATTTTAATGTAGAAAAATCTTGAATCTAATAAAAAGTTTTATTAGCTATATTGTTTTGGGAAACAAGGGCAGGGAGAATCAAAATGTATGTCATTCAAAATTTCATAAAGTGTACTACACGGCCTTTGTTTAATATTTTTTTCAAAATTATTAATAAACGATTAAAATTGAACAACGCGCGTGCGCTTCTCTTGCGAAAGCCGCACTGAATTTGGTCCGCAAACGGCTCGAGACCGCTCGGCCGGGCGGTAGGTAATTATAGCGCGCAAGTACATGCAGTGATGGACGACTATTATCTGATCAAAAAATGTTTTCCACAAAAGTTACAGGAAATTTTGTATTCTATATTTTTTTAATGATCAGTTATAACCTAGAAGAAGCTTATGAGAAGATATTCTCGAAAAACTGGTTTTTATTACCATTTTTTCAATATGGCGGCGCGAACGATAGTCGCTCAAGGTCGTAAAATCGAAATATTAGTTAGGATACCAAACTCTAACAATCTGCCAAATTAGAATTCTCCTTGACCTTTTGCAGCGAAAAAAGCCTTTTATGTCTCCAGTGAGAGGACTATAAATTAAGGAATAATAAAGTGGTTGCACTTTAATTATATTCTTTAGGTTCAACATTTTGAATTTTGACTCCATAGTTGCCTTCCTGTAATGTGTTTGAGTTTCGCGTCATTAAATTATGCCAAAACTGTTTTTTCGAGCCAAACACACATTAACACGAGTGTTTCCGTTACAATTGCTTTTCGATTTAAAGTTTTGCGTCAGAGATATGAAAACAAAGAAGTTGGAAAGATTTGAATGGTTTTCATGATTTAATGTTATCGTTCCTTGCTTGTAGAGAAGGTCACATCGAATTTTACAAATATTTTGGCTTTCGTCGTCCCTGGCATTCATAGCTAACTTTCAACCTCTTTCTGAAACTCAATGTGCCTTATCAACGCGCACGTACTGCACTATATAATTGTACCGCCTACAATATTTGCTCAGTTCCACTATTAGGACTAAAGGTAGCCACGACCAGTCGTTGAACGTCCTTGCAAGTGTAAGCAGTCTCCACGTATTTAGTTATTCTAATCTTGTCAGATCAAAGCTTAGCCACCATAACTTTAAATGATAGTACAATGATAATGGGCACCATGTTACCCAAACACACTAGTGCAATGGTTCCCACTTGCTATAATTTGTATTGGTTCAGGCCTCGTTGGCTAGTTGTGGCGGCTGCTAACGATCTGTTCGTGTATCGAGGTAGAAGACTAGATCGAAATAGTGAGGCTGAACTGTTTGCTCCCAATTATTACGTGCATCTCCATTTAGAGGCTTTGATTTTATGTCAGGCAGAAATATCGACACTGGCCTATAATGATAAAAAAAATTATGTCGAGGATGTCTGAAATTCTAAAGCATTCGATTCTCTACTTCGTATTGCTCGCTTATATTCTCAGTTTACACGCTGTTAGTTGACGGGTTAGAAACACCTGAATGTTCTGCTCTGGTTACCTACTATAAGTTAATCAGTATGGTCGTCTTTAAGATCTAATGATTCGGATATCGAGGTGTTAATTATAAGCTAATAAGGGTCATATTCAAAATAATTGTAAGTTGCGGATAGGAAACGGATATGAATATTATTTAATTCTAACAGAAAAATAACAGAAAGGAATTATTAGGGAAGTTTTAATTAAAACATCTGACATAGTAAAATACCATCACAACTTATGGAGGACATACACGTTAGGGTTTGCATGATAGTTTTAGCCTTGTATGCATAACCAACAGGCAAACCCTAGCGTGTATGTGATAAAACTGTACAGTTATCGGCTCATGTACACGCAACCAAGCAAATATCCGCTCGGTTACGATTGCGCACAAGCATAACCGAGCGTGTGTGGCGTCCGGCGAGCGTACCTGTACAGTTCTCAGTTTTTTATTGTCTTTTTTATTCTTTTTTTTATTGTTTTCTTTATTTTTGTATTATTTATCTCTTTTTCTTTTTCTGTTCTGT
The DNA here is from genome assembly GCA_947523025.1 of Dryobota labecula. Lineage (NCBI taxonomy): Eukaryota > Metazoa > Arthropoda > Insecta > Lepidoptera > Noctuidae > Dryobota > Dryobota labecula. The sequence continues at coordinate 1,039,350 of OX383291.1, read as the reverse complement.
AGAACAAGTGTTAAGCCAAGTACAGCTATCACATCGTCGTCTTCCATTGTTAGTTTGGTATACCGTACACTGTACCTAGTAGGTAAAGATAACTGTCCAACACACACCGTCACGTCGCTCCAAAACTGAGAGTTTATGGCAAAACTGCAAGCAAACCTTAACGTGTATGTGTAATATGAATCTCGGTTATACCTGTCAGTTATACATGCACGGCTAAAACCATCATGCATACCCTAACGTGTATGGCCTCCATTATCACTTCATTTATATACCTAATGCAGTTCATCTACTAAGATTAGGTATAATAGGCTACGAGTGTGAAGCCGGGGCGGGTCGCTAGGTGGGTAGATAATGAAACAAAATTTTGGTGAACGTATTTCATTATAATTACCATAAATCGATGAACTATTCGTAAAGCAGTTTACAACTGCATGATTTTAATAATTAGAGTTCCGTGTGAATTTTACTTTTCCTACGGTAGCCAACCTTTTTGTTAACATGTTAATAAAATAAAATAAAATAAAATAATTTTATTTCGGATAACACAAGATCCATAAATTGTTAGTAACATGTTTGCACTTAAATCACGATTGTTAGTAACTTAAACTAAAGACGAATTTGTGAGAAGACCACCCAACATCTAGACGCAACCAGAAATGGTAATGATCTAACTATGGTATAAGTCTTCGCACAAATTGCCTTATTATGGCGGAGGAAGTGTCTGCCGCCACCGCCTTCAGGATACTATTGTGAAGCTTAAGCATGTTTTTATTGATGAATACTCTAATAGATAATAATTATTTTCTTTTTTGGTAGTAAATTTTTATTAATCTCTCAAATACATTGCAAACTATAGTTCTGTATAATTTAGCAGCATTTTTTCAATTTTGTAAATGTGAATACCATGGAGTTGTTTACTATGTTATTATGATTTATGTTGACTTGAAAGAGCATGGCAGTTGAGAGTATGTCATGCTCACTTAAATGTTTCACTGATGGTGGCGCGTGTGTTGGATCATTCGGTTCCCTACAAAATGGTTGAGCTGGATGGTGCTGATCCATGCGTCATGTTCGTGAACGGACGCCGTCAGTTGGGACTGGTCATCTCTTGACTGCCAGGGCTTATTTTTAATTTGTAATTTTATATTTTGAATTGTTTTATTAGTTTTTACATTGTCTCACATATAGAAGCAACAAGAATAATGTACCCAGGATTATGTAATATCTTCATTTAAAAGAGTGTCCTTGGAGTTTCTTGTCCGTTCTTCGCCATAGTGATCTACGTATTGGAATGGGCATCTAGCTTCAACTTGCCGACTCTGACTAATTGACCGTCTCTTTGACAATTCAAAAGTGCCTGTAAATGGTTTAATTGAAATAAATGCTTTGAGTTTTTTTGAGTTTGACTGCCTCTTATTCTGCTCAGGAGTGAGGCCGTTTTTTTGCGGATGATCGCATGAAATCCATCGGTATGATTTACCGCGAACATTTCCGAGGCACTGCAAAAACGAGGCAGTCGCAACAGCATCCTATAAACATTGTTATATTGGACACGTAGAACATCCAGCGACCTTTTCGAGTAGTTGACCCAAAGATTACCGGTGTAAAAACTCTGACAGTAAGCTTTAAAAGCGTAATCTTTACTTGGTCAGTACACCGAGAAAATCTTCGTGCCAACATATTACCCCTGACCGCCAGAGCCCTACGCTCCCTTTCAATGTCACCATGGTCGCTGAGGTCGCTAGTAAGAAAATGCCCAAGATATTTAAACTTAGAGACTTTTCGAATTGGCGTACCGTTTATGGAAAGACCGAGAGCATCCTCCCGGCACTTACCAGCGACCCCAAAGACCATGTATTCACATTTTTTGGCATTATAGACCAGTCCATGTGCAGCAGCGTAGGTCTCACATACTTTGAGCATCTCCGCGATCGACCCCGGCGATGGGCCCAGCAGCACCATGTCATCCGCATAACTGATGTTGTTAAAACTAACACCATTTACTCTGCATCCGTCACGCATGCTGCTGAGCTCGGCAATGAGTTCATTTACATATAGATTGAAGAGCCGGGGAGACCACAAACCACCCTGCCTCACCCCGCACTCCAACCCATATGATTCCGAGAGCGTATCAGACCATCTGATACGGTTTGTCTGGCTTAGATACCAATACTGCAAAACCACGAGCAACTCCTCCGGTATACCCCTACTCTTCAATTTACTCCAAAGCACGTCATAAGAAACGAGATCGAAAGCCTTGGAGAGATCAAGGAAGCAGGCGTACACCGGCGTCTTACGGTCAGTGTAGTATCTTACAGCATGCTTGACACCTAGAATAGCACTTTCGGTTGATAGTCCAGGAGAAAACCCAAACTGTGCATCGTGCAATTTTATATATCTTGCCAAATAAGAGTCAAGCATACTGTCCAACACCTTAGCCGCAACAGTTGCAAGAGAGATCGGGCGATAATTGTTTATGTCAGAGATGTCTCCTGTCCTATTCTTCACGATGGGTACAACAATGGTCTTAATCAAGTCTGCCGGTAAATACGAATGGCTGAGACACATCGTATAGAATAAGGACAGGACCCTAGGCATATGCGTGCCTGCATATTTCAGATGTTCTATGCTAAGCCCATCATGACCAGGGGATTTGCCCCTACTCATACTATTCATGACCGACATTACTTGCTTCGTGGTGAAGCGTAGTAGCGGCTCATCCCCCCGGTCATGAGACACAAAGCCAAATCCCGACACTGAGGGGCCAAGTGGAGACCTCACTTCGAAATGATCTCTAAACAAATTAGCAATTTCGCCATGCTCAGTAACCCCTCCCACATCCGCCGCGAGACCAGGCCTAGCCTCCAACTTACCTGTGGACTTCCAAAATGCACAGAAATTATTATTTGCTCGTTGTTCTGCTAGTGAGTCCATTTTAATGTGGTCTTGTCTATTTTGACAGTACTTCAGCCAGCTTTTGAAAATTTTACGCGTCTCGTACATTTGATCGTAAACAGTACCAGAGGTTGGTCGATCAGCCAACACCCAGGCCTGGAATCTAAGCCTGGCCTCTCGGTGTGCGTCTCGGACATGTTTATTCCAACCACATAATGGACTACCCCGCTTACGTCTCTGGTGTACTTTATTCGATTCCGTCGCTGCCTCAGAAAGGACGTCTACAATATTCCTGTACATCTTATCAAGGACAAGTTTGTGATCAGCCAAGTTGCATGACCCATGACTGCACACCGCAAACTCCTGTGGGAAGTCTATCTCTCTCAGTTTAGCAGAACACATCCCATGATAATTCTCGATCTCTGTTTTATTTCTGACGTCAACTTTGGCCTAACTACATCTAAGTTACATAGAATATATATAGGTAAGTGATCAGACACATATACATCCTCGTCAATACCTACACTAACAATTGTCTGCCAGGCTGACGAAGAGACTACACAATGGTCTAACCACCTCCTACAGCCGTGCGCCTCGCTAATAAAGGTGTAGTAGTTTTGATCGTATCCTAACTTCTTTGTATCGGCACAGACCCAGGATTGGTGATTACAAAAACCTAATAGCTCAACACCTAATAGCTTAATAATTGTGTAATAATGTTTTGGCTAACCTACGGTCTGCGGTGCAGTAAGTATTAATATTTTATTTTCTTTAATTCATATAATATGAGACAATGTAAATATAGCTTAACCATTCATATCTGTTACGTAACAGAAAAAGTGACAGATAAAATAACGTATATGAATTAATTGCACGTGTCTAACCTACAAATCTATTTATTTCCACACCAATTCACATGTTATACGAATACTTTGTATTTATAATAAATACCACAATACAAAGTCATTTCCTAGCATGAGTAATAAAACAGTAAGTACTTACCGCTATTTTAAACGACTCACATTGAATATTTACTATTAAAAGTCTAATTTTCTTCGACAACGAAACGAGCTGAAAAACTATATTGAACAAAATGGCCGAGCATTTATTTTTACGTCGTGTAGTGACAGCTAGTGAAATAATTTTGCCTGTATAACAAAATTTCTTTCTTGCCATGGAAATAATGTTAAAATAACATAACAGAGAAGAATAACAGATATGTGTAAAATCAGGAGACTCATTAATAAATTAAATTTGAGGAACAATAAATAGTATTTTATATTTTGTTTAATGAAGTGATGAAAGCTGAAACATTATTCTCTGAATATCATTTTTTTTTTACTTTTGTTTAATTTTTAATAGTTAATTATTATTTTTTAGTTGACCGTCAAAGACGTGGACATTGAATACTTGTATGAAACGGAACCTATGCAATGTCTGGTTTATTGTTTTTAAATTAATTATTTAACTGTATCAAATTTTCAATTGTTTTTTATTAAGCTCAAATAAACATTTTATCTGCTTGTTTATGAAATTCTAGTCAGTTGTATCTCATTATAAAAATAATTGGGTAGGACATTAAGACAGTAGTAAATATACAATTATTTTGAATATGACCCATATGCTATTGCAATATGGACAGCTAAACGAGTATATTAACCCTTACCAAACTGTATGTACAAGGCCGGTCCACGGGTTCCCATGTAAACATGTGTATCAACATGACACGTATGTATTTGCAGTGAGTCGGAACATTCCTGCCACCCGACAGGGAAAAACTGGCGCCGCGAATATTTATAACACTGAAGTTAATACGCTGTCCAATAAAATAATTAACAATAAAGGATTAACAGACAAATATGACGATAGAATCTCAAAACTTTATCAAAGAGCAACAGATTTAGAACTACTTTTAAAAACAAAATCATGGCCTTCCTAAACTGAAAATCAAACCCAAAATACAGGCTCAAAAGCTGAGCTGACAGAATCTCATCATCAATTATCACCAGTAAGACATCACCAATTATTTGCCTGAGTCTTTGATGTCTCTTGAAGCAGAAAAATGTTTCTATAGTTACAAGTACCCAAGTACTTATTTATCAGCAATAAGACGTTCTCTGAAGAAGGTAAGTTCAGGTGACATAAGGTCTCCTCGCTGCCGGCCGCCAGCGATCGCACAAAATCGTTAGTGTTCATACCACACCCTCGTCTAGTTATCACATTTACTGTTCCTCTCGCAACCGAACCGTCTCAACGTATTCACAATTTTAACTCCTCTTTCGAATGTTTCGTTCCTTTTATTTTGATAGCTTTTCGTCGTAGAGTAATCTATGCTTTAATTAATCTTTTTCCGAGTAGTGCCATCACTTATTTGTTTTGAAGTAATGAGATGATTATTTACTTTTGAAGAAATGCCACACTTACGGTTACAAAAATACAAAATAGTTTCCGAATATTAAATAATAAATTCATATTCTTGACAGCAATATAGTATTCATAAACACGACATCAAACCTTTGGAACTCCTCGCCTGGATTCATATCTACGTATCAGCAAAGTGCATTCGAGGTTTTTCGCAGTGTGAAAATCTCAGGTGAAATCCGAAGTTGGAACCGTGCCCGATAAATGTCGATAGCTTCGCGCTCTCTCGGGTTAGGTTGCAACGCTGTTAGCGAGCGGAGGCAGTCAAGCACATCTCTGTTTATCCCTTGCGGATACCTAGCGTGATGGTATACAGTTGTCTGATTGCGGATTCGACAAATGGTGATAGAGTAAACGTGCACATTAAGTCTAAATTTCAAGGAACCACTCGAGATCGATCGAGGCACATGCCAGTCTCAACCGTGAGTCGACATATTCCAATATGAACAGCTGACGAAAAGCGGCGAGCATTTATGTAACCTTAATTTCCTTTTTCGATTATTCGGTAAAATTGCTGTCGTGACATGAATGATGATTGTATGTGTCCGGCAGTCACGAGTTCACGAGCCGGCCGGACACGTGACGAACGATGTCCGGACACGCGCCTGCTCAGCCTCTCTTTGTGGTTGGTGGCTCGCATCCGCTCCCTGAGAATGCGGGAATCGAAATTCCGTCTCGGGCTGTTGGTGGCAGCAATATTGTGCTTTATTGGAATAAATCGACACATCCCGCGCCCTACACGCTCAGTCACTCACAGACTATCTGCGACTCTCTATGCGCGACGTCTTAATAATACTACATGAAATTATACTTTACTAGGTAACAGCTAAAAGACAATTTAAAGGCAATAAAAAAAGTTCCTTAGGTACTGTTCTAAGTCAGATCCGTAATAATCGTTACAGAACATTATTCACTTGCTGAAACAAAAAGGGGAACCAAAGAAAAACAATCCATTTCTTCAGAGGAAACGTATGCTCGACATATTTCAGATGATAGGTATGTCACAGACGCAGGGAGACATAGTGTACCCCGATACAAACGACATGACACCAAATAATCTGTTCGGCGCGCACATTGAATATAAATCACAGCGTCCCGGCGGCCTTCTTCTTTTGGGCAAAACATTTCGGCCTCTCCCCGCACATTTGTCATCCCGATTTGCTGATTTTCAGAAACAGAAGTGAGTACGATTAAAACTGAGCACTCTCTTAGTTAACGAGGCTTACTTTGATAGATGGTCACTCGGGGCGGCCCCACTCCACCCTTGAGTGCATATTCTAACGATCGTCCGCATTAAAGCCAAGCTGTACAGCTCGTTTGGCATTGTAGCCAATTTCAGAGCTAACAAGAGAAGTGCGACGGATTTGAAGATAATTGGAAACTCCTTTGAGGACCTTCGAGTGTTGCTGTCGACGGAAACAAGTTGTTAGATTAGCAAAAGATTGAACGTGTCTCCAAAAATATTAATATTCGAGTGGTGGCCGACAGTTTATCAGATATAAATGGTAAAGGTATTTTGGAGAGACGACGTCGGGACGCACCATTTAACATAAACATCAAGTGCTCATGAATAAGCTGTTGAGTATCGCGACAAGCGAACAGCCTTTGATGTAAAAAGGATTCGTTCCTCTCGTAAAAAAAAAAACGAATTATTATTGGCTGTAATCGTTCCGGTGCCTTTGAACTTTCCGTCTTGTGTGTGACAGTTTTATTACATATCGGAGCTCGAACCGCGAATCTGCTGCGTGGGCGTAATGTTTGCAGCGCTGTCGACTGTGAAAATGTTATAGTAACTCTGAACCAACTTCGATTTCAACGTTTTAATATTATTAAAGTTTAATTTAATTACGGTTTTGTAGCCAGAGTCTTGTTGAGGTTCGATGTCACGCCCCGTATTGTGCCTTGTTTAATTTTGGTCGTTATTGGCCACCATAATGAATTTCTCTTCATTCACGGTCCCGATAAGTATAGAGACAAAGGCTTTTGTTCGCGCGACGTATAAATAAGCCGGTGGGGGTATAGTTATACCGCAGGGTGCAAAACTTTCAGCATTAAGATTTATGAGCGCGCTTAAACTCGCGGATGACCTTGCGGGCGCAGACTGTAGCCGTGCGCGAAGTTCCACAGCACAGCGAGTCGAGCTGCAAGTTGTAAGCAATTTGAAGTACCCGTCTCCCGATGTTACACTCGCCCAGTTCTCTTCGCGACAGAATAAAAGAAATGTCGTGCTCGTACCCACGCTTTTATTCCGGAATCTCCTCAAATGCAATAACGATAGAAATTTAGCGTGAGATCGAAGTGAGGCCATTATAGCTCGTTGCGGAGCATTTGCAAGGAAAATGTACCGGGTGTGTAATGTTTGGTATAATAACAGATAGTCTAATTTCATTTGACATAACTTTCATATGATATAATTTTCATATGCTATAAAAACATTTAACCTAATTTCGTGTGATCTAATGTTATATTTGATATAATTTTCATTTTCTCTAATTTAATTTAGTATAACGTTAATTTCATATCATTTTCAAATTGATGTAATGTTTATTAGACCTAACTTTCAGATTAACAAATTTTCTAAGATGACGCATCGTTCTTGAGAAAAGAAAATTATATTGTAACCTAACCTCAAAACATTAAAGTTGCTTCTGCATCGTCTCTGGCGCTGCGGGAAGTGTAACCCCTTCGCCCTTACTATGCTCACCTCAGCAGCTACGGCTCGCACGGGTGCCTATGCTTTGTTACGTAAGGGCGAAGGGGTTGCTCTCCCTCCGCGCCTCCGGTTTTTATATACACTCTAGGGTAGGAGTCAAAAGACTACGTAAAGTCGGGGTGGCCCGATTTGGTTTTGGAACAGATTCAACCTATTAACTACAAGCCGGTGTATAATTATGTTGTCGCTATATCGTAGATGTTTTAATTTTTTTTTTTACGTACTTACTTTGGCCATATCATGAAATGGCCAATTTTACGATATAGCCACAACATATTTTTTTGTTACTTATAGATTTTGAATATTATAGCAACTGAATATTATATTAATTGAATGTTATTTCAAATGTGCATTACATACATTGCATGCATTCATTATACCATATGAAATTAGGTCAAATGAAATTATATCAATAATTAATTAAGTATATCATTTGATCGACATATAAAAAAAATATATTAAATGAATTTAGGTCTTATGATCATTAGAACTTTTTTTATTATATCAAACGTTACACACCCAAATGTACCAACGGTCAAAGCGAATGCGGAATCATAGCGAATAAACACGAATGCGTTGATACAGAATGTCGACAAACGAATACCTGTATGTGGCATATTTTGTGACATGACCCAGGCCTTTGACTACGTAGATTATGTATGCTATTCTCTTGAGAAAACTTGAAGCTTACGGTATAAGAGGCAATTTACTTAGTCTTCTTGAGTCTTACCTGAAAGACCGAAAGTAAATAACTGAAATTTGTCAAGTTAATCCAGTTAGCAAGCGCGAAGAGATATATCGATCCTCAGAGCGTCAAGTTATCTTTGGAGTACCGCAGGGGAGCGTATTGGGTCCTTTTATATTCATACTGTACATAAACGATTTACCTGAATGCATTGAACAACCAATAACTCTGTTTGCGGACGATAGTACTGTGACAATACCATGTAAAAGTGTGGAGACATATGAAAGAGACATTAATAATTGTTTAGGAAATGTTGTAAATTGGTTAGAGGCAAATCATTTAAAAATAAACTTGACAAAAACAAAAGTTTTACATTTTAGTCAGCGGATTCCCAGCATTAGCCTTAATATACATTACAAGGATGAAGTTGTTGAAGAAGTAGAAAATACAAAATTTCTGGGACTCATAATAGACAAAAACCAAAATTGGAAAGCGCATACTGATACTTTATGCAAAAGAATTCGTAAGTCTGCATACACTCTGCATTAACTATCCCCAATAATATACATGGATGCACTTCTTACTGCTTATTATGGCATAGTAGAATCCCACTTACGTTACGGTGTACGTAATATTCTGGGGAAACTCAACCGAAAGAGAAACAGTTTTTAAAGCTCAGAAAAGATGTTTAAGCTTCAATCCAGTGATAGTTGCCTGCCATACTTTAAACAGCACAAAATATTAACACTGCGTAGTCTGTACATAATGGAGGTAGCTGTCTTTGTGAATCCTAGTCGATTTGAACGTCTGGCTGACGTATTCCCACGTAATAGACGCGACAATAACCAAGTGTGTTCCCATCCCGCCAAAACGGCGCTAATGCGCAAGTGTCTACTGCATGGCTCCGGCCATTTATAATAAACTAGCTTCTGCCCGCGATTTCGTCCGCGTAAAACTCTTCAATGTAATAAAATTGCCTTTATTGTTTTAGCGTCATAGTTAACTTTTGCATGCCTATTGGTAAAATATGGCTGAACCTATCTGTTGTCAATTTATCACCATGTACTGAACCCATATTTGCAAAATAAACGACTTACTTACTTAAAAATGTCCTTAGTTGTATGTAATTCGTTGAAACAAATTGAGTTTAAAAAGAAAATCTTCCCAAACCCGTACGACGCGCTTTCTTCAACCCTCCGCGTCCGTAAACTTCGTTTATTATTACAAACGTTAATCCAAATCTTCTAGGCCGTCTGTTTTCTCACTCGTTTCCACACAATGGTCTCCTCTGTTTATTTTGGCTCTGATTTTGACCAATATCGGGATCGTGTTATCTCGCCAAGTTTTACGACTGTGTCTACTCCCCTCCCAAACAATATCATACGTTACTTCCTCTCCATAAAAACAATGTTGTTTAATGATAAGGCTCGCTATTATGATATTTTCATACTGCGCTCCCCTCGGATTCCGTTGAATGGTAGAAATTTTTATAATCTACTTTCTGGTAATAAAATCCAATCGCAAGATCAAATCGAGAACAATAACGTAAGTAATTCAGTTTAAAAAGTGGTCAGAGTTTTTCTCTCAAGATGGTCGAAATAAGTGTACTGAATTTATCCGATCATATCGAATAAAGTGATTTTCTAAATATTTCACAATATAATTTTATTTATGTTTTCGACACGAACATAAATTTGGTTCCGATACTGGGAATCGAACCCGAGACTCCTGATTTGTGCTGGTTCGCGTTATTCCTCCGTCTTAAGCGAGTGTCAGCGGGATCTGGCAGCCGCACGCCGCGGGATCCGCAATCATCCATCATCCGTGGACGGCGGCGGATTTTTATACGCAATTGCGAATACACCGCCAAAACTACACAAGGCAAAGCTAATTTATTTTCTGCGGTAATCTGCGCGTTGTACACCACGACTGGGGTTTGAATAGATTTATTCAGAGCATGAAGATAAATAGTATAAGATATTCAATTTAGGGGCTTATGTCCGACCTCGGGGTTTTTGAGAGAGGAAAAATGCAAATATAAGTATTTACCAGGACGTCTATAAACAAGATGATTTTCATAATAAGCTCGAGGCGGAGGCCGAAATAAAAGCCTATCACGATGGAGGTATGGAAGACGCGTCAGCGGAATCGGCGGGCCGTAAAACAGTCCCTCTCGTAAAACGAATTTAATTCTTCGTTTCCACATTAAGGGCCGGAAGGGACTGATGATGATTTAGAAAAATGATGACGTCACATTTTCCTTTGTTACGTCCTTTTTATGTATTGTCATAAATACGCTTAGACTTCGCGCGGCGCGCGGCGGTCTAATGAGCGAGGTCGAGGACAACGCGACCGGGAAACGGAAACTGAGAAATTGCTTGAAATTTATTTTACTTTGATTTTAATTTCCCATAATAAACTGGAGTAACCGGTCTTGGGTACCTACTGTTTTCGAAGGAAATATTAGGGTTGATTGATAAAACCAGGTTCTCAAAAACTTTAATACGGGAATTGAGACTATGGGAAGCACGAGTAACTAATTATTTTCAAAACAAATAAAGAGTAAATAATACGTATTATGTATAAAAAATAATTAGGTAGATGTCTACGTTACCCAGTCCGATCACTATGTAAGGCAAGCTGAACCTTTGGGAGAAGCGAGCCAAATACCTAGGTTTTATCTTTGACCAGAACCCACTTTCAGCAAGCACATCAAGACGGCTTGATCGCGGGCCGCTTTCGCTCTCGGTAGACTCCACTGCATATTTTCCGCGGGTAGCAAATTGTCCCTTAAGTGTAAATTGCGCACCATCATGACCTACGCTTGCGTCATCTTCGCACACGCTAAACCCAGACATGATGCAGACTCTCCAGAACCGATTCCTTAGAAAGGTAACAGGTGCCTCTTTCTACGTACGCAATTTTGATCTACACATAGAATCTCAAAATGCCTACCATTCAGCAGTTCATGAAACGCCTTTCCACGCGTTTCTTTGACTCTGCTATTAAGCAGCGCAATCCCCTGATTGCGGTCGCCGCCCGATACACACCCTCTCGCATTAAGGCTCTTACAAACAGGCGCGACACGCGATGCGACACAAAGAGACCGCTCGTCCCGCGGCACGCGGTGTCTTTGTGTAGCGTCGCGTGTCGCGCCTGTTTGTGGGAGCCTTTAGTAGGATTCGCTGTCCGAGGCGTACTCTCACCATTCCCGATGACGCGTGATGCTATCACTCTCCTCTAGGAGAGTAGTCCCTCCACTAGTACAGTTAGAAAGCACATCTCCCAACATCCGTCCTTCCGGCCTCGCCGTCGACGAAGCCCGCCGCGACATCCCCGTCCATCCCCGCCCCGACCCTTGTTCAGCCCGTGCCGCTGAACCTGTAGCTTTAAACTCGTCCCTAAATAATCACAATTCGATCCAGCCCGTCCCTTGCTGTCCTCCCCCAGCGACGCCCTAAGCCGAGGTCCGGACCCCTGCAGCGGGGTACCCTTAGCGTGCAGTCGCTTACTTGTAAGTTTTATGCTCTAGCTGGAGGCCTTAATTTATTGAGGCACCCGCAGGAAAGTCCGGTTCAGCAGTAGACAACCTCCTACAAGGTTGAACTACGAGAAGACATTTATAAAAAAAAAAAACCTACGTTACTAATTGTAAGACTACTTTTACTAAGAAATGCATATTATAATGAAACTATATATACGGTACAAAAAAAAAAAAAACTTTGTTCCGACTAATCTCCGAAATGTCTGGACAATTTTGACGGGACTTTCACTGGTAGATAGCTGATGTTGTAAGGAAAGGAGTAACGGAAGCTACTTTTATTATAGAAAAAGGCACGCGGGCGAAGCCGCGGGTAGCAGCTAATCACTAAATAAAACGTTTGATTGAGGCCAAATGATTAAATGAAGATAAAATATAATATTTGTAAAAGACGAAACATAAATAGAGTGCTCATTTCTTTAAAGGATTTTAATACACTGCGAACAGTTCTGCACAAATGACCTTTCTTTGTGGATGGTATTTGTGAGGGAGCGACAGACGTCGCGTCGCCTCAAAGGCGCTCACAAATACACCCGTGTTTTTGATAAATGATGACGAAAAATATTTTTCTCGTTCACCGCCGCTCGCTACGATATTGGTTTTTGATAACGTCACTTTGCTCCTTTAAAACGGGATGTTGAGATAAATTCCCATCAGTTTAATACAAAGCAACAAACGTAATCTACAGCGCCATTCACCCGCTACCCGCCTGTGTCCCCAATCCCCGCTTCTCGCCCGCGATCGCTCGCTTCGCTGAAATCTGATAAAAAAAATCCGTTGAGGGGATCAAACCGATGCGAATGCTGCCTCATATTAATTATTATTTGTACTCTTTTCATTGCCTAGCGTTTGACGTATTTATGAATTGTATTTGAAGGAATATTTTTGGGAGATTCACAAAATTTATGTTACGGATTTGTCTGAGAAGTTATGAATTATAAGTGGACTACGCGATAAAACGATCCCTAAATCAATAAAAGGTTAATTTCCCTATAAAAGATGAAGTTGATAGCGATTCATTTCTTAATCGGTTTAATGATAGTCCCGAGTGCGATCTAACAAAAGAATTTGGTTTTCAAATATTTAGGTAATCAAGATACCGAAAATGTTTCATTTCTCAATTTGCATTGGTACTGTCACATAAAATAATGAAAGAAAGGTATGAGGGATAAAGATTAAAATCATTTTTCCCTCTATCATTTATAAATAGTTTGTCTTTTAAATCATCCAATTTTATTATGACACTAAAAATCTATGTAATTTAAAACAAATAAATGTTGGCATATTCTTCGCAAACCGTCGCAGTATTATTACTGCCCTACCCCGCGCGGGCGCATCAGTCACTCGTGACTTCGTGAGTGTGGCGGGATTGTTATGTTTGATTTTTATGCTTTTTTTTAATGATACAAATAAAAATTATGATTCCTATTGTGACATAAGTTCAGTTACTTTGTTAATTAATAAGTTAATTTTCTTAATAGTCATCAAGTGGATAAATGATATTAGTAAGTAAGCAACATTTTTTAAGTATGAAACCTACATATTGTGTATAGAGTGTGAAATAAACGCTTGTCATGTTAGACGTGTTTCTTGCGAACTTCATACTTCTTGGCGACCCTGCCAGTACCCATGAAGTATCTAGCTCAATAGAAATACGTCTCTCTCTATATAGGTTTCTTACTTAAACAATGTTGCTTACTTATTAAGTACATTTATCCACTTCAGTAACTACTTTTAAGTTTATAATAGTAAATAAGGATACTTACGATCTTAGACTGAGTAGTTAAAGTATATAGTTATAGTATAAGTGTTATTTTACGTAATAAAAGATTTTCTAATTAACAGAACTTTTTTTCAATTTTTTTTTTCCTAATTTTGAATTTCCATTTAAAGATTCAAAATTAGGAAAAAAAAATCATTATAAAATAATTACTGCCGGGTTTTTTTTTTAATGTAAAAAGTTTATTTTTATTGAAAATTATACCAAATCATTAAGGATTTTTTTGCAGTAAAGATCCTCTATCCCCATTAAAGTAAGAGCAGTAGTTATTTTATAATGTTTTTTTTTTCCTAATTTTGAATCTTTAAATGGCTCTCCTGTAAAGTCCGTAAAATGTCGCTTTAAACAAATAGAATTTCACCCATCGATTTATAATTATGTAGCTGTATTGTAAGAATAGTAGGTAGGGATATACGTTTTCGTGATTACTGTAATGGGTTCATTCTAATATTGCAATCTGTCACGTCACGCCTGCTCCACTTGATATCATGCAATATCCATGCATATGTACGAGTAATTTGAGACTTCGCTTACACCGCCGCCGGTGCCGGGAAACAGCCCCAATTGTTCAGGTAATTCTCGCCATTTTCCCACATCATATTTACTTGTGTTCAATACAAAGGCTTCCTCACGTCACTCATGTTCAATCATCTCGTTTGTTTCCAAGACATCTATATTAAATTTCATGGCTGTGCGAATTTATTTCATTCGCATTACGTCGTACCCTCTCTTGACAGAATTCCTTTTAATATGATTCGTCGGGTGTCATTCCCGACGTCATCAATCATTCTCAGTAACTTTCTCAATATATTTTTATCTTTATTGAACTCTTTTCATTCGGAAGTTCATCATTAAGAATTGGCTCTCGCTTCGTGATGATTGATATAAAATATGGCAGAGCGCTTTTTAACATTTTCGAAGTTTTTATAAATTGGATACTTACAGAAGTTACAACCAAAATCATGGAATTACTTTGATAATAGTAGTACAAAGGTAATGTTTCTCGTGTCATTTTCTGGGGCACTTGTAGTTTTAGTGTCTCCTAGAGCGTATTGCCAACTCACACAAAAGTTACAAATCGTGAGAAGTAAACTACAAGTGCATGAAACCCGCATTTAGCTGTCGCTGTACACACAAGCCACGAGCTACGAGCCACTCCTTATGGCTGCACATTAAACTCCGGGAACTTCGCTCGCTGCTGACTCCGCGGCTTCTATTAAATTGCTTCACATTGTTTTGTTTTGTTCTAGCCGATTTAAGTTGTAAACTCATGGTTATAACATTGTATGAAGTTGCTGAATAATAAGTACAACAATATTGTACTGAAACGCTTTTAATAATAACATTTTAAAATAATATAACTGTGTGTTCAAGAAAATAGAATTTTCTTTACAATATAACGAGAAAAATGTTTAAGGTGATTGTAGATAAAATATTAAGAGCATTTAGAATTACTTATTCATGTATTGCTCCGACGTTTTCATCCAACATAAAGAAATAACAAAAAGTGAGCAATTCCCTTTACATAACAGAAACAATCCAATGATTGAACGTACATAATAAAGTAATGTTAGAAAAACAGGGTTCAAAACCGACATGCTGTTAAAAATTATACTTTTGAAATGATCTAAAAATACACGTCTTTTGACACAGAGAAATGCTGTTCAGTAGTTTAAATGTTGAAAATTAACGGAGCTCTGGCAGCGAGGATGACGTCACATACCTTTCGTATTTGTAGTGCATGACAACTAGCAAGTGTACATGTGTCGTTATGTATGTAATACTAGCTTTTGCCCGCAATAAAAATAATTTTAAAAATAATGAGTTGGACTCTGATCACTCACTGTGGCCAGTTTGTCACTTTCCCTCAGAAAATAGTCAGAGCTCAAAGAAAAGTTCTAAGTTTTATTCTTATAAAAAAAAGTATCTTAGAACAATTTAAAAATAATTTAATTTAAAAATAATTTAATGGAAAAACTTGCTTGCCTTATCACACCGACCCGGATCAAGCTTATACCTTATTATTTAACCTGATCAATTGTGAATCTATAAAGGTATTCACCTCAAAAACATTGCCTGTTTGTGACCGCGCTATATCTAGTGATTGGACAACACCAGGTATTTACAAAAGTAGGCAGAGGCTATGAATTGAATCATTAAAAAAAAACATATAACCATTATTACATTGTTAAAGAATTTGTTAAACATTATTCTAAAACTTTTAAAAGAGCCTGATCCTTAGCAAAAGCCATACAGATTACAAATAAAATAAAATCTTCTGGAAATAAAATTAAAACAACTTGAATATTATTAATTCAGAAACGGGAAGAACGAAAGTGTGGAATCGTGACTTCCATCTAAAAATCAATGATGTAGATATTAAAGCAGACGTAGAGGTGGCAACTGAGTTTGAAAATTTATTTGCTAATATTCCCATTTTAACAACCAAAACTCTGTCATCGTCGTCCTCCACTTCTGCTTACTCAATACTAAAAGAATGTGTACCAGAATGGGATAAACACTTTAAATTCACAATTGTTACCGCTAAAGACATTATAGAATCTTTTAAAGATCTTGATGTAAAAAAACTGCTGATCTTTGGGGATTATCAGTACATACCATGTCTTCAATAATTGATGTTATTTCACCCTTTTTAGCAATTGCCTTTAACTCTTTTATTGCATCTGGTGTAATTCCTGATCTGATGAAACTTAGCAAAGTGATTTCACTATTCAAATTTTCGATTTTACCTACATTGAGCAAAATATTTGAAAAAATGATTTTAAAACAAATGTTAGAACATTTCAATTCACATAATTTACTTAATTTGAAACAGTTTGGTTTTCAAAGGGTCATTCAACTACAGACGCAGGCGTGGAATTACTGAAGAGCATATTTGTGGCCTGGAAGGAGTCGCAGGATGCTCTTGGCATTTTCTGCGACTTTTCTAAGGCCTTCGATTGCGTACATCATGATACACTCAGGAAACTGCAACACTATGGTATGAGGGACAGGGCTCTCACCCTTCTGACTTCTTATCTGAACAACAGAATTTAGAGGGATGATGTTAATGGCAAGAGATCTACAGGATCTGCCTTCACTATGGGCGTTCCGTGGGGTTCAAATCTAGGTCCTTTCTTATTTCTAATTTACATAAATGACTTACCTTATCTCATAAGGCATAATCACAACATTGTATTATTAGCAGATGTGTCACCTGCTAATAATACAATTTTGTGATTATCGCCTCATTTCTAAAATCAAACGTCAGTTAGTCAACTTTGAACAAGTTAACGATGCACTCTCTAAAGTTGTCCACTACTTTAATGTAAATAATCTTCTCCTGAACCAAAAAAATACTAAATTCATTAAATTTTCCACGCCAAATGTCAGGCAGCTAACTACAAATGTTCAACTTAATGGAATAAAGTTGGACCCTTTTGATTCGACGGTTTTTCTTGGAATAACCATTGACGGTAAATTACAATGGGGGGCCACACACATAGAAAAATTATCAGGGAGGCTTAGTTCGTTCGCTTATGCTGTTAAAAAAATTCGACAGTTATCTGATGTAGATACAGCCAGAATTGTTTATTTTAGTTATTTTCATAGTCTTATGTCATATGGGATTCTTCTCTGGGGAACCTGTGCGGACATTAATAAAATCTTTGTTTTACAGAAAAGGGCTGTTTGAGCCATTTACAACCTAGGTGCAAGAGATTCCTTTCGAGAAAAGTTTAAAGAAATTGATACTCTGACTGTAGCCTATCTATTAATAATATATATTTGAAAATCTATTGTACCTATTGTTACGTTGTATTTTTTGTGCCTACCACTAATTGGTTTTGCACATCTAAATCCTTAATAAATAAAGTGGCATTTACCTGAAAACATACGTAGTCAATATAAAGTTTCTCACAGGGTTATTTTACAATGAATTATTCATTCCTTAAACTGTATTTCGTCACTGGACTTTTTAGTTTCACTTTCTGTAAAGAAATCACTTTTCTAAACAGGTTTGCATAATTAATTAGACCAAATATTGTAAATAAGTTTGATTGCAAAATAGAATAACAACACAAATGTCATTCATTCAAACGTCAGCTTCTGTCAGTTAAAAGCGACATCTGTTGTCGCCGATTCATGGTTGTAGTTTTAATCGATAACAGTTCATTTTAAGATATTGATTGGTAATCATCGAAATAATATCCAGTGACCAGTCCTTAATTATTTTCGGCTTTCGGTAATAAAATTAATAATAAACTAAATAACCGAAAACGGAAATGAATTAATTTTTTCATTATAAACTTTTTTCTAGAACTTTCATTGTCAAATGAATACATATTTAATCTGTGAAGTGTCTTTGACGTAATGTTTCTGGTAATTATTCTAATTCTCCCTAATTAATATTATGGGTAAATTACCCCATTCTAGACAAATTTTGGCATTGCAGACTGCCAAAGATTTGTTTTAATTAGTTTATAATTCTGGATCTGAAGGATTTTTAGTGTTTCAGCGTTCAAACGTCATGTTGGATAGTTGTTAGTGATTTTCAATAGTTAAGTGTCGTAAGTGATGTGGATATCTTCCGTGAACTGGTAATAGTTTTGCCTGAAGTAAGGGAGATTTTCTGAATGCTCTTGTCCAGTTCCGGTTGGCTGCTAGGCCATAAATATTTGCCGAGTTGAGCGTCCATTCGCCCTTGAACACGCTTGAGAAGTAACTGCAATTGATTGACACTTCTAAAAGGTGAGCTTCGTTGTTAAATAGTGTTTGGAAGTAATATGTGAGTCCTCCCCTGGTTAATATAGGGATTCGTTGTGAAGTATTTGATATTTATTACAGGATTCTTAGCTGCGTCTACGCAGGTTGCTTTCCGGCCGGTCGAAGATATTGCAGTCGAGTGTTTTCTCCCTAAACCAACCGTGAGTATTTCACCAGCTGACTATTTACAATAGATATGCCATAGGAGGTTACTCATGGTATTGGATTAGAATGTTCAAGGCAGTGTATTGAGGTTTTTCTGTGAAGTTGATGGACGCCGCGTGGGTAATTCTTATTCCTATTGTCCCATCACTCAGGATAAGGCAAACAGAAGTCGTAGCTCATTATGTTGTGTTTGCAACAGGCTATGTTAACCGGCTAATGTTTTAGCCTTCTAGATTTCCTAGCTCGGTCACCTCAAGTAAAGTAAATTAGATTCTCATTATATTATTGGGTCTCCGTATTGTCAATTCCAGGTGAGGCACCTCGAGTGATTCGTCTCGCCGCCAGGATCTAGAGTGGCGTCTGGGGCCTGGACGCGAGACCCGTTCCTCGAGTCAGCTCTAAGCCTCTTGCGGAGACGACTGTGCGGCTGGTCAAGTCCGCCTAGCGTTAGCGCAGGCGGGACGGTTTTTTTTTTTACCCTTACATTTATATTTAATCATTTTAATACGGTATCCATATAAACCGCTATATTACTTTAGTCCGGGTTTCAATATTGGGAACCCGGTCTGTATCAGAAATTTAAATAAGGACCCCGAGTTCGACATCCTCAGTTATCTGAATCTGGAAGGGTATTGGACATCTTCGTCGGCTCTGGGATCCGGGATTTTCTAAATCCCTGGCGCCCATTTACTAATTGTTTATTTACAAAATAATTGGAAGGTTACACCTTAATAATTTAATCTTTTATTATATTTTAATCTTAAACTTAAAATCGGGACAGTACTGGCTTTATCTCCAACTCCCCACGACCTTAGTTCTTAAAGCTGAAATTTGAGCTGGCTGGCAGTAATAAGTGACAGTTTGTCACATTCTTATTATACAGGATAACTTAGTTTATGTGTTTGAAATAAGTAATTAATTATTAATACGGTAGACCCTTAAAGGCTACCGTATATTGTTTTAAAAAAGGAGTATTCTTTTTAAATATATGTTGTTTCAAACAGTGTTTATTGTTTCCTTGTATTTCGATACGTAACCACCTTGCATGAAGGCTTTGTTCCATTACCTCTAGAGGGACAAAATCTTTTATGTAACACTATGTATACAAAAATATACCAAATTTTAAGAAAATGACCGATATTCATAGTCTAAATACCAGGAATATACACAATCTTGCTATACATCGCACTCGCCTCCACAGAGTAGGCAACTCGTTCATGGGTCAATGCTTTTAAAACAAACTTCCCATTGAGATTCGAAACTTACCCATTAAACGATTTAAAATCTATATTAAAAACAAACTTTGTAAAAAAGGGTACTATAAAATATCTGATTATTAGAAGACGAAAAAGCTTGGGATTGAGCTGCTCACTCTGCTAAGCCTTGTGATAAAATCGTAAAACTTGACATTTTAATAATTATACTTATATACATTACTAAATATTATAAACAAAATGACATGAATATATTCTTTGAAAAGTATTACATATATTACTTTAATTATTGTGAATGTGAGCACTATGTGGGCCATTTGTTTCCTTTTAGATTCTCTTTTTAGGGTTCCGTAACAAAATGTAAAAAGGAACCCTTATGGTGTGTCTGTCTGTCTGTCTGTCACAGCTGAATATCTCAAGAACTACTGATGCTATCAATTTGAAATTTAGAATAGTTTTAGATGACGTTTGCCCAACTATTTTGCAAATAAGAAAGAAACAAAAAAGTTTTTTTTCTTTAGGCTGCATAGTTTTCGACTTTTGATGAAAAATGGAAAAAAAAATACCGTTTCCCCCCTTATCTCCGAAGTTTGCACAGAGAAAAATCTGAAATTATTATATGTGATAGAAGCTTATATAAAGATTACAGAAAAAATTAAACTATGCCTCCAAATAGCACACTTTTTCAACAAAAATTACATTCGTTCCTTTATCAGTCAATAGATGGCGATGACCTAAAACTGCAATATTCTACACCGCAGTGTTAAAATTGTCTCTCTCTCTTTTTCTCTTTCTGTGTCTTTTTTCTCTCTTTATATTCTCTTTTTCTTTTTTTTATTCTTTTCCTCGCTGATGAAAATTTAAAAACATTTCACGCTTCACAACCAAAATGTCCTCCTTCCTACATACTAGCAGGTTGCTTTGGGCATGGGGTCTCAACTCGAACAAATTATAATTAATCTTGAAAAAAAAAACAGATGGCAGCATAGGTAACAATTATGAAATTGACAATCAATAAAAAGCGTTATAGAGCCGATTTTGGCTGAAGTAACATTAGTTAAAATCAAAATTTTCTTGTTTAATGTTGATTTATCTATTTACACTCATAAATCACGAGAATGACACCTAGTATGTAGGCCGACTCCTAGATGGCGTTGTAAAACTACAGTCTCTGCCAATTAGTGAGTCGCTGATGCTACCATGTGTTAAAAAATCGAGGAAAAAAAATAGCCAGCCTTAAGGAGGTGTCATTTCTTTATAAGGGATTCAAAATCAAAAAAATCAAAATATTTTATTTCACATAAACCTACATGGGCACTTATGAAACGTCAGAAGCTAGGTGCACGGTTCGAGTTAGTCGTTTCCTATGGAGAAGAGCCGGCAAGAAACTCCACGGTTACTCTTTTAAAAATAATTGGCTTTACAATATCATTAAATAACAGTGATAAGTAATAGGTATGGGAGGACAGTGCAGGCCTTTCAACAATTACCATTATTAGATAAATAGATTCATTTATTTGCCTGAAATATGATATTTTACAGATTTTATAACATACACAATAGTTCTTCATATTCCGCCTACTAATTTAATGCCTACTAATTTGGCATGCAAATTTTTGTGACAATAATAATTATTCTAATTTACACAAAACAATTAAATTCCATATTGTCAAAATAAAAATAAAATATATTAAGTACTAAATCAAGAATTGTCCAATTATCAAATTAAAAATATCACAGAAAAATAATTAAATTACAAATTGTCTAAATATCAACTTTCAAATGACAATCAAAGAAATTAAATTACTAATTTCGAATTAAATTATGAAGTCTATAGTCTTAATATAACATGGTAAATCTCTCAATATTGTGCGTACAAACTTACATTTTCAGTTGGAATGTATAAGAGAACATGTATTTCAACTACAATGTTATTCTTGGGAAAAATTGGTCCCGTATATATAACGAAACCGTCATGTAATCGGCATCAAGTACACTCCGACAAAGCCATCGCTTCCCATCCCCCGACTCTTGCGCCGTTACATAAGTAGCTGACACATTCTGTTATCCTTCCATTTCACCGGGTATCTACCATTCGCTCGACATTGAAACGTGATATTTTTTGGCGGATTTATATATTCCCCGGGGCGTTGATCAGTGGGTGACAAGTGAGAAAGCAATTTCTATTCGTCCCCAGCGCGGGCTTGCGGTATGGCGGGATGGCGGGGTTCGAATAACTCGCGGGATTTGTCTCAGTCGTGTTGCTCGCATTACAAGATGATGATGAACTGACACGACTTATATCTCCAGAGTAGAGGACAACATTTTTGTAACAAAGAAGAGTTATTGGGGAACGTAAAGAGCTGTGAGAGCTTAGGTTTCTTTTGTTTATTTAGAAAATATTACGGATATCTCAATGTGTGGCTTTAAATTTCGTATTTTTTGTAAATTGATTTTCTGAATAGTGCAGAAATGTTACTTATTTATGACTTTTCGTATTCTTACCGTTCACTTTTACATTTTCATTTGCACTTATGTGTCATGTGATGTCTCATCAATCTTTTTCCAATCGCTTAGTCAGTAAGTAGGTACGTATCCTAATATCTCACTCATAGTTTATTCACAGTAAGTAGTTCACGACACCGTCAAGTTTCCAAGCTGTTGACCGCAGCACGAGACCGCTGACTTCTGCACTCTCTGTCAGTGGACACCCCGGACAGCTCGAACAATACGCCGGACAAACAGACAGCTCGCTGGCAATACTTGCAACAATAACACCACTCGCGATTTATGCAATTTGTTCAAGTTTGTAGTCCTGAGATTATAACGGAAGCGTCGTTGTTGCTCCACTTAAATTTGCGCTCGCTTATAGTTGCATTCAGACGATATTATTTCAACCTCGCTCTATAATAAGATTTAAGAGCACTTCTTACCTTGATAATTCCTTATTCAGTTATATTTTTAAGCAAAGGATTAGCACGACCTAGTTTTATCACAGTTTTAATACTTTGTTGCAATGTACATACTTTAATATTGTAAATATAGAGGTATTTATAAACTATACGAGATTGATTCTGTTAATAACATGCACATGAGAACAAAGAGCTGAGGTACTTGGATTAAAATAACAAAGTCGAGCAAAAGAGAAAAACATTTCGTTGAAAGCATTTTTAAATTAATGTTGCTTTTCTCATTGTGGGTATGTGTTTCTGGTATTGTTTTATTTAAAAAGAAAAAAGCTTTACTCAAAGCTGTACTCAAAGTTACATAAAAAATATGAAGTAAAACTACCTCATAAATAACAACAGAAGAATAGTGTGTGAGTGGTATCGCCATCCATTCGTCACCTTTTTGTTAGCCTCGCGAACAAACCGGGCAGGCTATGTTTACCGGTCAAACGCCATAAATCAAGGCTCGCAACTCTTCGACGGGTGATAACTTGCGAGAAGGGGATGGCAGTTGCTAACTCGAGGTAAATATCGCCCTGCAAGGTGGAACTTCGCGATTGGAATATTGCCGCCTAATAACATTGTTTGGAAGAAAAGATTTGTCAAGAACTTTTTCGTAAGTTTTGTTTTTGTAGAACAGGTTTTATTTAGGTAGTGTTTATTTTATTTATAACTAGCTATTCGCCCTTTTTTTTGGGTCGGAAATTATCAAATTACTTCTCCCGCTCTGGGTGGAGGGCGTGTCAGACTTGTACTGACTAAAACCCACCCATGTTCCTTCAATTGCCTGTGAGCCAGGGCCACGGTATCCCTTTGGGACAAACCTGTAACCCTGGCAGGCATTGGTCCTGGCGGACCCCGTCAGTGCGTGCTGACATCTCATTGAGGCGCGCGTGGAACACAACGCGCCGTCGACCCGGGCCTGGTCCTTACCTGACGACGAGCTGGCCATAGCTCGCCGTCTGCAAGCCCGCGCCTACGGTGGCCGGGAATCGGCTATAGATTCCCGCCGCTCAGGACGTCTCCTGCAACGACTAGGGGCGTGAGGGCGCACAGACTGCCTCTTCCACACGCGTTTCGTCCTCCTCCTTCACGAGCATTACTGCTTCACAGAAGGAGGTGACTGCCTCCCATGCACTCTTGCTCCGGACCATGGCCTGGACCAGGGCCGGACGCGAGAAATTGCCACCGCCGATCGCCTCCGTGAGGATACGTGCTCTGTCCAACCTGGGCAGACCTCCACCGTATGCTCCACCGTATCCTCCGAGCGAATCACACAGTGGTAATACCCGGGCGTCTCTTCCCGCCTTATCCGAAACAGGAACCTCCCGAAACAACCGTGTCCGGTGAGGACCTGTGTCAGGTGGAAAGTGAGGATGCCGTGGCGCCTCTCTAGCCACTCCTCAAAGAGGGGACTTATCGCCACACTTGTGGCGTACCCAGCGCTGGGGTGCCACGTTGAGGCAAAGGGTGCTGAGAATCCCTAGCAATTCACGTGCTTTTGATTGCGCAAAAAAACAATTTCTTGTTCGTAAAGTTCTTCTGGTAGTTAGAGCGACCAAGAAGACTGTGTTTCGATTTTCGGCTTTATTTCGATTGTAGTAAGGTTCAGCGGGTCAAAAATTGTTTATAATATTAGTATAATAATTCATTAATTCTGTATTCAGTCGAATATTTTTATGATAGTGCTGTGAAGTGAGTGCTAAAGTTCGACGCACAGAGCACCTTAGTTCGACGCCATTGGAGAAATATTGATTGATTTGTTGTTCTATTTGGTTAAATATTCACTTTTAATCATTCTTGGTGTAATTATGAAAATTTAATTTCGTAAAATGCTCGAAGCTAAATTTTGATGACAGGATGCAGTTTTGAAGCGGTATAAATGTAATTAATAAATGTAATTAATAAACTTTAATTTAAAACATAAATATTAACGAAAAATGTGTGCGTTTAGACATGATCGACGTTATGGCACGCGTTCTCGTAAGTAAACGCACCATGTCGCTGTAGTTCCAAAAGCACTTTGGTGTTTTAGGGAATAAGGGGTAGGATAAACTTTTATTGTCGAATTATTTAAAAAAAAAAATACGATACCGAGCTGTAACCTTTATGATACCAGCTGTATCTACAATATAATTTTATTTTAAACTACCTACCCCTATGAATCCAAAAATCCAACAGAAGAGATCCGGCTACCACAATCACCGAAAACCGGACCTGGCAACATACAACAAGCGTACACTTCGACCGGCGCGCCATATAAAATCATCGAACTCGAGGAAGAATTATTGTGCAAGTTACGATGGGGTTTAGTAGGGTTATCTGAAGTCCGAAGAGAGGGGGAAGACTCGATAATCCTCAAATCCGTGAACTAGCTTTATTTCCGGGTGGGCGACAGCATTCCCAAGGCCATTTCGGATTTATCGTCTATAAGTCCATTGTCAGCAACGTGGTGAAGATCGAGAGTGTGTTAACCAGGAAACCTTATACACCTTATACTTAAAATATCCGCAAGATATTCGCTCAAGATAGTACAGGTTTTCGTCCAACCTTGTCACGTGGTCAGGTGAAGACCATGTATAAGGATAATTCCAGAGACATGTATGGCTCTGAAACTCACTTCACCGTTGTCATGAGGGACTTCAACGCAAAACTGGGCAAACGAAGAGATGATGAACTGCGATTGGGAAAATTTGATGAAGTCCTTCATCAGGAAACGTGAGCATACAATATGGACCTGGCAGAGCTCTGATGGTGCAAGAAAAAATAAGATTGATTTAATTATATCAACGAAGAAGCAAGTATTCAAAGATGTACTCGTATATGTGATCAACGCGGTTAAAACCGGAAGTGATCACTGCATGGTAAGAGGCACATTGAAGTTAAATATCAAGCTGGAAAAATTTCGACTTATGAAGTTAAGCTTTTAGCTTTTAGCTTTAGAAACGATTATACTCGTAACGATGGGTTCGTGAAAACTGTCCATACGGTCAAGACGGTTAATTTCATTTAATTTCTTGAAAAGCGACCTTCACCGCTTTAACACAGACCGCATTAAGGACGCGATAGAGTGAAATTAAGGCTCCGAGGGCAAGAGATCTGTCTATAAGGCAGAGCTAGCTTACGAAACCGAAGACCGATGATGGCAGGATCGAGAGGTTCTATGAACAGTTATACATGTTAACAAGTAACCCGGTTCGAACCTGGCAATGACCCAAGAGCTAGATTGACTCTACATGACACCGAAGACATCTTGGACGTCATCTCGTACGAATTGTACACTTATACGGATGGCTCTGAAGCAGCTCAAAAACAACAAGGCACCGCCGGGTAATGACGGAATTACGGCCTTAAGGCCGGCGAAAAACCTGTTCTTAAAACCCTCTGGAAGCTGTTTGATTCCATCGTACTTGAGGGCAAACTGCCACAGGTTTGGAACAGAGATGTAGTGATACTTTTCTTTAAGAAGCGTGACAATGAAGAATTATAGGCCCATCTCACTTCTGAGCTATGTCTACAAGCTATTTTCAAGAGACATCACGAACCGTCTCGCGTGCAGGTATGACAAATTCCAGCCTCGGTTACGTAAAGGCTTTAGCACCGTAGACCACATACATGCGCTGCGGCAGGTTATACAGAAGACCGTAGAGTATAACATTTTTCGTATAATACTTTTTCTAATTACTTAGTAAAATACTTTTTCTTCCTTTCTATAACCTGCTTCTCTGCTTAGTGTTTATGGAGAAAGCCTTCGACTCGATCGAAACATGGGCTGTACTGCAATCACTTCAACGGTGCTAGATCGATTATCGGTACAACGATGATCTAAGTGTCTGTAAGAAAACGCTACTATGTCAGTACGACTCCCGGACCAGGTCTCAAAACCTATCCTTCTGCAGCGAGATGTGAGACCGGGAGGAGTTATCTCTGCGAATTGTTCACCGCTGCACTAAAGGATGTCTTCAAGGTGCTGGACTGGAAACGGCTAGGCATCAACATTAATCGTGAGTACATCACTCATTGTCACTTTTCTGACGATATAGTTGTCATGGCTGAGACTATGGAGAACCTCTGTACAATGCTCGATGACTTCAGTAGAGTTTCCGAAAGAGGGTGTGGGAGGTGGGGGAAGTGGGTCTTAAAATGAACATGGACGAGAAAAAGGTATGTTAAATGCCCATATAACCCACTCTCATGAAGATTGGAGACGCTACACTCAAAGTTGTGGACGAGTATGTAAACCTAAGAGAAACTATCCAGTTCGAAGGTCTAACTTCGAGAAAGACGTTAATCGTCTAATGGGACTCGGCTGGGCATCGTTCGGGAAGCTACGCAATATGTTCTCGTCCCACATACCGCAGTGTCTCAAGACGAATGTTTTTGACCAGTGCGTGTTGCTAATGATGATCTGTGGCACTGAAACCTGATCACTCACAATGGGCCTTATTAGAAGGGTAAAAGTCACCCAAAGGGCATTGGAAAGGGCTATGCTTAGAGTTTCAGAAATAAAGAGATCCACAGGAGAACAAAGGTAACCGACATAGCCCGAAGAATTTCCAAACTTAAGTGGCAGTGGGCAGGGCACATTGCTCGCAGAACATATGGCCGATCGGGCCGAAAGGTACTAGAGTGGCGACCACGCACCGGAAGACTTAGCGTTGAAAGGCCCACAAGGTGGACCGATGACCTTGTGAAGGCCACAGGAATCCGCTGGATGCGGGAAGCGTAGAACCAGTCGAAGAGGAGGTGCTAGGAGGAGACTTATGTCCAGCAATGGGTGTCTTTCAGCTGAAATGATGATGGTGATGTCAGAGAAAAACTTTCCCGAATAAATGCTCTAAATGATGGTGAAAACCGCATCAAAATCCGTTGCGGATTTTATAAGAACAATGCGGTCACACAGCCAGACAGCACACAGCCTTCAATTTAAAATGTGCATAGATATAGATGTCACCGCCAAGCTATTCAGATACAATGTTAGTGCTTCACGTTCAAAAATATATATTATAACTTACGTGATCTTTTCGAAACCAATTGGAAACAATAGCCTGCGAGAAAAATGAAAAAATACAAATGAAATACCTACGTACGGTTCGTTGGGCTGGTTTTTATAAAATAAAATGTCTCATTCCGATTTATTGTGTCCTGACTAAAGCCTTGAAATCCAAATGATTAGTTACCACTTTTACATTTTGTTGAGGGATCATATCGCTCAATGTCACAGTCCTGCTTATTTCAACGGTAATACGACATATGTATACGAAATGTTTTTTCTCGTTCATATAAGCGGGTTAGATAAGTGTCAGCCGTTGAAAATAAATTATGTATTTGGTAGCCATCCGAACTGATGAGACCATATTTGTGTTTGATTTCGATATGGGTTAGTGAAGGTCGTCAGTTTGACAAGTGACCGGAAACATATTATCACGTGGAGGGTTAAATTGGAAATAAGAGTATACTCTGCACTGTGAGTCAGCTACTCACAGTGCAGAGCATACTCTTAAGTACTCGGAAGTAGGTACGTACGGCAAAAAAATAACAAAGGAAGAATAAAAAACCTGAATAAGGTCGTCACTTGTCACTATTTCAACACAAATAAAGCCCAACATACAACAGGAAAAAAAGTAAAGGATAAACATGTAGGTATACTCGTATTATGTACATTGGTACAGCGTGCGCACATAAATCCTACATTGAGCCACAGGGCGCGGGTACATCGCGGCAGCGGTCATTGAAATAATTGATCGTCGAGCGACGCTCGTGAGATCACGCTTATATTTCACTAGCTTCTGCCCGCGACTTCGTCCGCGTTAAATTTCTTGTTCCCCCGACCCACCCCGTCGCAACACATAGCCTGCCCGTGCTTTTACTTCG
The DNA here is from genome assembly GCA_947523025.1 of Dryobota labecula. Taxonomy (NCBI): domain Eukaryota; kingdom Metazoa; phylum Arthropoda; class Insecta; order Lepidoptera; family Noctuidae; genus Dryobota; species Dryobota labecula. Next base: position 1,010,350 of record OX383291.1, on the reverse strand, counting down.
TTTTCGCATAAACTTTCATTTTAAAAAAATGGTGTTCTAGTTAATAGGAATTTAATTCTTCCTCAAGAATTGGGCTGTAAAATGCAAAAAGATTTTTTCAAATCCAACTCGCAGTTCCAGAGATTAGCGCGTTCAAAAAACAAAATACCGGCCAAGTGCGAGTCGGACTCGCACAAGAAGGGTTCCGTACCATCCATACAAATCCTTACTAATATTATAAATGTGAAAGTAGCTCTGTCTGTCTGTCTGTCTGTATGTTACGTTTTCACGCCTAAACCGCTGAACCGATCGACCTGGGACATAGGTTACTTTTTTACGCGATAACCGACATCCACGCGGGCAGAGCAAAAAAAAAACAGGAAAAAAATCATGTCCGTTGTATGGGAGCCCCCCTTAAATATTACTTTTTTCTGTTTTTTTGTATTTGTTGTTATAGCGTCAACAGAAATACATCATATGTGAAAATTTCATCTGTTTAACTATCACGGTTCATGAGATACAGCCTGGTGACAGACGGACAGACAGACAGACAGACAGACGGACAGCGGAGTTTTAGTAATAGGGTCCCATTTTTCCCTTTGGATACGGAACCCTAAAAACTTACTCTTCAGCTTTAGAATAGACTACCTCGCAGAGTTGATCATCATTTTGCTGCGGAGTTATTATAAAACAGCTATATCTCCTAAGATATTCATTGAAATTAAATTATGTAAAGGCAACTTTGTTCAAAATTAAATAATTGTGATGAATAACGTATTTATTTGGATAAGGATTAATACCATGTTTATGAAAACTCCTTCGCAAATAATGCATTAATTTCGAACAAATTTGATTACCATAAAAAAGGTTATAGTGAGTCAATCTTAAAAGATAGACATATGATGTTGCGGACTTTTTTTTTGAAAATTTAAAGAGGAACAATTCCATCACACATGATATTTGCGTAACTTAAACTGTTTACGCAGCGCACGCAACGGAAGCTCTCAAAAAGGAATAAATTTTCCCGTTTTTGCAACATTTTTCATTAATGCTCCGCTCCTTTTGGTTGTAGCGTGATGTTATATAGCCTATAATATTCCTCAATAAATGGACTATCCAACACAAAAAGAATTTTTCAATTCCAACCAGTAGTTCCTGAGATTAGCGCGTTTAAACAAACAAACAAACAAACTCTTCAGCTTTAATAGTATATAGATTCGGAACAAAAATGTAAAGCTACATTATGTAACAGAATCCTAAGGCCTAAGAATTATATAAAAGTTTCAGTAAATGTATTTCCTAAGATTGGCGAAAAAGGCTATGAATACTGTAGGATTATAAATGTTTGTACTCTTTTTTTTTTTGTTTTTTTTTGTTTAGTAATTATGTACTCTGTAGAAAGTATTTTCTGCAGCAAGTTATTTTAGACAATTACTTTTAGTGATAAGTCTGTACCATAATATTAAATAATAATTAATATAATAATATTTTTTATTATATACTAGCTTTTGCCCGCGGCTCCGCCCGCGTGGATGTCGGTTATCGCGTAAAAAAGTGGCCTATGTACTTCTCCATATCCCAGGCTATATTTCTGCCATATTTAACGATCGGTTCAGCGGTTTAGTCCTGAAAACGTAACAGACACACAGACAAACAGACCGAGGTACTTTCACATCTATATCTATCTATACATAATTATAATAATAAAATCGTAGCGATGTCAAAACTATACATTGAATATTTTTGAAAAAAAGTAATTGCCACGAGTTCTGGGAACAATTCTGATGCCGAAAATATAGTTTTTTGGAATTTTTGTCTGTTTGTCTGAATGTATGTTCCAGCATCACGCAAAAACTACCGGATGGATTTTGTTCAAATGTTGCATAATTATATATTTTCTTTACATCTGGTCAAACTGTCGGGTAAAAATTATCACGCTATTTGCTATAGGGGATGAGCAGTATTGCATTATGTTTTGAAATGGGTCAATAAGGGGGTGCATTAACCGCGTTCGCTACAAGCAAACGGTCTTAAGAGACTATCCTTAATTTTTTGAAAAAAATATATATATATATATATATAATATCTGCATTTACAGATTTTGAAAAAAAAAAATGTAAATGTAGCAAGAAAATATGCAATTTTCATAAAAAGTTATTTTGTGAAAATTGATGCCAATCGATCCTGTTTCTTACAAGGATCAAAAAATTCTATCGGTCCAACAGAGATTTGAGTAATAGAAAAGTCAGAAATCGTAAAATTTTCCCATGCAGTTCGTAGGACTGATACTGAAATTAGAGCAAATCGAGCTACAATATATCAGTGTATGACAACAGTCGAATTATTCCATTACTTCGCTGGGTTGAATAGAAAACGAATATAGCAGAAAGTTACAGATTTAATCTTTTAAATGATTATCATACCTTTACAGATCGACGACCCCAAGCTATAAGCCGGTAATCGTAAAACTCAAATTTTCCAGGAAAAATGTTTTTCTGTTTTTGTTGAATATCTTGTTAACTAGTCGGACTATTGAGGTCATTGATACATCAAACGAAAGTTATTTTTTTGTGTAATTCAATTACGATGCCAAATTAAATGATGTATGTGAAAAACCTTGTAATTTAACAAAATAAATATTACAAAAATATGATAGGTACTCGTAAATTGTTTAATTAATATACACTTACGCTATTATTGCAGTAAATTTGTTAAAATTTTTGCTATGTAACATTACAATACGGACTTTTTAAACGTTATTTCATATCATAAAAACGATACGTATTCTGTTATTACGGTGTTATTGTGGTTATTTTAAATTGACACAGAAACAGTATTGTTACAATACATTGTTTTTGTCGAAAACGGTGCCAGACGTGTTCTTTACACAACATATTTATTTATCAATTAAGTATTACAGGTAGAGCTTACTCAAAATAATTCAACAACAGCAACGTGTTAGCGTTAACCAAGAACCGCACGAAATTCATTTACGCCAATAAGTCGGTAACAGCAACTTACCAAAATTAAATACTCAAAACACTTTTCGCCGTCCCCGGCGAATAAAATGGTAATGTGCTATTACGATAGTTTTAACTTTATTGCATACTAGCTTTTGCCCGCGGCTTCGCCCGCGTGGAGGTCGGAAATTATCCCACGGGAATGTAAAAAAGTATCCTATGTCCCATAACAATATGCAAAGTAATTTTAATAAATTTATATATATCTTATTGTAAACAGCACACTAAGTGCAAATGAAAATATTTTTGAAACCTATTTAACTAACTAAAAATACCTACGTCTTAGAATACACTACTTATAAAACAACATAATAAACCTGGCGCAGCGTTGTCACATCTACCAACTTTAAGATCTTACCTATTTCACCTCCCATCTACCTATCTACCAACTTCGGCCTCAAATCTACCTATTTTTCAAAATATTACGATCGAAAACATTTTTTTAGGAACATACAATTTGAGCCATGCATGCGTCTTGTACATGTAATGGAACATTACCGTCTTGTCAGGTAATGGAACGTTACCGTCTCGTCGCATCGCGCTATGACACTTGAAACGGAACTCTGTGCTTGAGACGGATGGACGACACTGACACTGACAGTTAGCAGCGTTCCGAAACGATCTGTGCTCCGGTTTTGGCGCGATATTTATCTTTCCGTCGCGTCAGTATTGATGTGAGTGGGAGCGGAGTGAGCGTGACAACGATACATTATGGGTTGTTTGTGGACAAAATTATCGCGAACCGGAATGTTTGACAATTTTTTATGAAAAGTGAGTTCGCGCGTTTTGTTTATATTTCGTTCGCGGCCATTTGAATTTTGTACCTATACAACTTTTGTAACTATTTAACGTGCTTTTTTACCTATTCTCGTCTCGTTATCATTACATCACAATGGATTCTAACAGCAACAATGAAAATGATAGTAGAGGAGAAGGAACATGGAGTCAAAGATCCGAACTAACATCACCAATAAAAGAATAAAACCTCTTTAGAACAGAAAACCTTTTTATTTACTCGAATTATTAATTCTGAAAATGTAGAGATGAGTCCGATATCATGTCACATGTAAAAATCATCGATATTTTAAAATCATTTCATCATGCAATGACAAAGACAAAATCATCAATGCTTAAAAATCATTACAAGAATGACAATGAACGCGAACTTCGGTGATTCGGATCGGACGGTATCGGGCCGTCTCGGGCGCAGCGGGCGGTGTGACTGTGAATTGCGACGTTGCGAGACTGCGCGATCGGCGATACTGGAACTCACATGTTTCGTTAAAATGACCGGGACTGAGCGCACGGAACGGCAACAATGCTTTCACTTGCATTGTTTATGTTTGCGTGCGAAATGCGCGGCAAATCACGAATGCAACTTATCGAGCATTTAGTATTTCGTGAATCATTGTTTTGGATAGACGAGGACGAACAACCACCCTAATTTAATTTTACGCGTACGAAATACGTAGTGTAATTAGCAGACTGATAGATTTCTTTTATTAGGTACTAAGTATGTACTATTACTTTGCTAGTCTTTGCTAGTCCTAAGCCTGGAAAAAGCATGGAGGGAAGATTGGAATATTACTTGTTGGGGAGGTGCATATTTACGCGACCAAGTTTTTACGACAAATTGCCATGATATAATAAATAGTCATATCTTGCAGCAAATATCACTAATGGAAACATATTGATGATTTCCATAACGATAAATCAATACCTAAATAACCTGCAATGAATGTCACAAACTAAGAAAATTTAAATTACGCGGCCAACTGACAAACTCGACTCATGCCTACATAAATAACTAATGATTATTTCACTAAGCCGTTCCGCGATCATTCAGTATCTACTCACAAATGAAGTGACGAGATCTAATACTCAAATAAAAATCATTGATGATTTTGTCATTGTTCCCGTCACCGATATTTTTTTGTCATTGTCATGCAGTCACCGATACAGAAAAATCATCACTCAGCCCATCTCTATGAAAATGTACTGAAATTAGGGTGGTAGGATCTACGATCTACCAATTTTTCATTTAAAATTTACCTATGTTTTGACATGCCATCTACCGATTTTCTAAAATCAGGTGTGACAACACAGCGGTTGCGTTTCGTCCGTCAAAAAATACAGTTAAAATTCGACAACGACCACCACTCCAATATTCAACTATCTATGAACGAACAATGATTATTTTTAGAGACGAACGACCAACAAAACACTTTTCATAAATGAGCGTTACTATTCTACAGAAAGTCTTAAGGGTCCGTGCACGAAATCGACTGATTTTGATCAATTTTGTTCACTGTTTGTGAGAAAGGCAAAAATAATTTAAACAAACTTATTTGTGATTTGAAAAGTTGTGTTCTTTGTTTTGCATGTGGCTGAAAGGGATTTTTCAAATAAATTAAGTATTTACGGTAAATCACTAATATGCGCAACAAGTTTTCCGAAAAATGACGCGAGACTGTCATTTGATCATCATTCTACAAGAAACTACTTTTGATTTTGAACATTAAAAAATATCATCAACCTCATTTTATGGTCTACTTGCATGTGGCGGAACCATTTTTTTCAACTTCCATACAAAATATAGCAGAAAAATAATATTGAAAAAATCTTTATTTTGTTTTAAACCCCGTCAGTAATATATTTTTTCCTATTATTTAGCAAATCATATCAAGAAATTTAAAAATCACAAATTAGTCTTCAGCTATTCTTAAAATATAATCAAAATTTTATTTAATGATTATACAATGCCTTCATTAAGTAAATCAACTGCGAAAAGAACTATATTTTGGAGAGCACAAAAATGATGAAACTATTAACAGCTGCTGTGACTGACACGAATGGTTTAGCACCATGAAAACTGTACTTGTATAGTTACACAGACTTAATATTTCGATTATTTCAAGTTTTCTCACAATTAGATAAGAAATTGACAAAAGAGTGTTTTTTTCGTGCACGGAGCCTTAACACCGCGATTCAGAAAACCGCGTCATTGCACAGCGCCATCTATCGACCACACTGGTAAACTCTCTGTTCCACCAACCTGTTGCAAGTAGTGATAACTTTTGACGGAGTGGGCCGATTTTAATGAAATAAAGAATAATGTCACCTCCAGATATGGACTATGACTATATTTCCAATCCTTTAAATGTCTTGAAAATAGTTACATAAAAATGTCAATATTACATGTGAATTTTAAAATCCATCCCCTATTTTAACCGCTTGAGGGATCATTTTAGAAAAACGATGAAATACATAATTCATTATTTGTTACCAAAAGCATAAATTTGAATTTTCATATCCCTAACATAAGAAATAACAGATTTCCCATACAAACTTTCATCCCCTGTATCCCCCCTTTAGAGATACTTTAGAGAAAAAAAGTAGCCTATGTCCTTCCCCGGGATGCAATCTATCGCTCTGCCAAATTTTATCGAAATCCGTTCAGTGGTTTAGGCGTGAAAAGGTAACATACAGACAGACAGACAGACAGAGTTACTTTCGAATTTATAATATTAGTATGGATTCGATATTTAGGGGCCAGATTACACTTCGTCAATTTTTTTCCGATATTTCCTACGATTATTTCAGAAGTTACGAGATTTTAATGTGTATTGTAATGAATTTAACAATATTATTTATAGCATAATAGACTTATTGCAACGAATAAAATTGTTAGAGGCTGTTACAATACTTTCGATACATTATATTTCCAGTAAGATGCTCTTACCATTATATTTGCGGGAAAAGTATTCAACATAATTTTCGTAAAGCTTAATACAATTTTATTCCAGTAACAGACCGTTTTATCTTAATACGAGTATCGTTAAGTTTTACCATGGAATACACATGTAAGTTGCTATTACTGTAATCTGCAATTGATTGTTTGTCAGCGAATATAAAATGGTAATAGTACATTACGATATGGGATCCTATCACTATTTATCAACCAATAACATACCAATGCTTTATTATGGTAACGTATTACATGAGATTTTACGCGAATAATATCGTAATGTTGCTTTACAGTTTAAGATTATGCCTTTAATTTATGGTAAATTAAATTTCTTTAGTAACAAAAGTTCTAAGACAGTTATATTAGTAATAATAATAACCCACCGCCGTATCTCTACGTTGACGTCGTGGTGAGGCTTGCGCGCTCCGAACTCTAGGTCTGTGCCGGTAGAGTTTACTTTCCCAGAACATGTCTAGGGTGAAGAGCCAGACCAAGAGAGATACAGAAACCCGCAGGTCAGCATATGGCGAGCTGTTGGGCAGTTGCGATCCCACGGACCCTATCTCCCGGGAGAAGTCATGTTCCTCACCTCTGGTTTGCCTTTATTGGCCGGCTGGAGTGAACACTGACGAGGAACTGAGCTCCCACCTCATTCTTGTCTTTATTGGCCGGCTTGAGTGGAGATTCGCAAGAGCAAACGTGCTCGGAGGAAGGAAGTATTCCAGTAAGTGCTTGTAGGGATCTTGACCATCTTCCGGGCTCTGGGATTGTTCTGAGAGCCTTGGAATACCTCTCCACTCCTCGAGCACCTCAGGACATGTTGCCCCCTTGTCGCTACGTCACTATGTGCTAGCGACCGTTTTCGGGGGCCCATTATTGAGTGTGCAAGTCACCCCCTGCCATTTTATCCGTGTATATTAAAACATTGATCAGGCAGGGGCCATAGTCCTTCCATAGTTCTTCCGTAGGAAATCTGTTCTTATTGCTGCCGAACGTGCTCAGCGGGCGGTACTCAAAGTTCTCATGTATCTGCCATTCCGGCATGCAACTACGTCGGTATACGAGAAGGCTAATGTGCTATCGGTTAGGAAATTGTATATATATATTATAGTTTTAGGTAACCAGTCCATTTTAACCACCCAAACCCGTAGTCCAATAACTTTGGTTCCATATCCTGCAATAGTCCTAAACCAACCGGGGGTTGTCCTTGGGTGCACTTGCATAGTGAGTACAGGGATAATCGTCGGTTAGAGCCTCATTTCATTAAAAGCGTTGTGTGTGTGACTGGGAAACGTGTGTATTTTGAGTTGTGTAAGTGTGATATGAGGATCCTAAGAATGTGGATGTGGTGGTGTCGAGAGTAAGAGTGTAAGACTGTGTTTGAGTTAGTACGAGCTTGATGTCTTTGTTATATTAAAAATGTCGGTGACTGTATTACGTATTATTGTATGGAATGTAGCGAGTTATGTCAGAGTGGTTAGTAGTTCCTCAGTTTGAGCGTAGTCTAGGAAGTACAGCATGTTTTTTAGCTTAGCCTTAACCTCGTGTTTGCTTAACCCTGCAATTAGTGTGATCTTATTAATATTTTTGTAAACAAGAGAGCACAGCACATACAGCTGTCTTCTGGCGAAGGTAGTTCTATGACTAGGTGTTGGGCAATTTATTCTTTGGCCGCGCTTATTTGAGTCCGGGGGTGGTACTTGGTTATGTTTCCAGAGAGTAGCTCTAAGTACAAATAGCTTTCTCACAGTTAGAAGTTTGAGCTCGGTGTAAAGCTGATGAGTCGGTTAGCCAAAGGGCTTTTGCATCATAACCTTAAGTACTGCCCTTTGCACATGCTCCAACTCGAGGAATTTAGTTTTGGCCGATCCACCCCAAGCTAGAATGATGGACTGGCAGAGTGCATTGTAAACCATTTTTAGGGTCTCTAAATCCGCAGAAAGCCTTAGTGACTTAAAGAGGTGAATGGTCTTCCTGACTTTTCTGGCAGTAGACTCTATATGCTTGTTCCATTTCAGTCCATCATCGATCATTACTCCCAAATATTTAACAGATGTTACTGAGGGGAGCGCTAGGCAAGAGCAGGTCGAGGTGTCCAGACAAGTGTGAGCTGTAATTGAGTATATGCTTGGTGATTTCGTACTAGCATAAATAGAAAACGGGATGTAGTTTGTTTTTTGTAGGTTCAGATTAAGTAGATTTCTGTGAAGCCATTTCATGACAATTTTCAGGGATTCTTCATTAACCTCAGCCCAGATCTTCCCATGTACTATAATGGCTGTATCGTCGACATAGGTAAATATATTAGTAGATGGCAGAGTGAGGGTGCACAAGTCATTGATGTAGATAAAGAAGAACGTTGGGCTGATAACACTGCCCTGCGGGACTCCATATGATATTATCTCATCAGCACTTATATGTAATCCTATCTTCACATTCTTCGGTCTATCAGGTAACTCTTGAAGAGATCATGAACAAGCCTCGTATGCTATACAGCTTGGATAGAAGGGTGGGAACAGAGACGGTATCAAAAGCTTTTGTTAAGTCAAGAAATAGACCCAGGCATTTATGTTGCTTATCAAATTTCTTAGCTACAAGTTCAATTAGGTCTAGCACTGCGTCTTCTGTAGATACTCCTTTTTTGAAGCCGTACTGATTTTTTGTTAATATGTTGAATTTGTGTAGGTAGTTTACAAGTTGCTCATTGATGATTTTCTCCATTATATTTGACATAACAGGGAGTACAGCAATCGGTCTATAGTTATCTACAGAGTCACTGTTCCCACTCTTATGTATTGTATGGATTACGGTTTTTTTTCGCGTATTAGGGAATATAACTGTGGCCATGATAGAACAGTCAATATACGAGTACGAGTATTACAATTATTTTGTGAAAAATCACCTTTCTTTTGGTATTTGAACCATCCCGCTACGAGTATGTATACATTTATGTTAATGAGATATTCACGAAAAACATTTTAGATTAGTTAAATTTATTATGCAGTTTTTTGTTGACATACTGGCCATCAATTGGATATCACCATTGTTCCATATTTGAATTCACGAATTCGAAAAAGAGAAGAAAATCGCAGTTTGGTCACTGTTAAACGAACAACATGCTTTAATTAGAGGACCTTTATGTCAATAGTTATTTCCTTTCTTTTGTTATTGGTCTCAGCAAAGTACCAACTTGCTGCGCTTGACTCGGTGGAACTCAGAGCTAAGAGGCTCATTGGCGACGTAAAACTGGTGGATGCAAAGCTTCACAGCTTGGCTCATCGCCGCAAGGTTGCCTGCTTGTCGGTCTTCTACAGATTGTACTTCGGAGAGTGTGCCCATGAACTCCACGACCTCATTCCACCGGCCCCCTTCTACCATCGGACATCTAGACGCACTGCAAGTTACCACCCCTACCTAGTTGATATTCCACCAACTCGCACTAAGCGTTTTCAAACGTCTTTTATAATGCGCGCAGCAAAGGAGTGGAACTCTCTGCCTGCGTCTGTGTTTCCGAACGCATACAACCCTAATCTATTCAAAGTGAGAGTGAACAGGCTTCTTCTGGGTAAGCTCACTCCATCGTAGGCTTTGTCTCTGTCATCCAGACCTAGACTAAAGTCAAGAGCAAACTCACAGTAGAATAAAAAAAAAAAAAAAAAAATACCAGCCACATTTTAATAAAACTTCCCTGAATACAACGTTTGTAGTTGTGGTCACAGCAGTCAAAATATACATAGAGTCAGTACTGGTGACGCAAGAGCAAGCGAAGTTCCATGTTCTGTGGTAAAGGGTTTGGTTTCCGCACTTAGTCCTTCAGGTGAACCATGGCGGCCATCAGTGGCTATTCCAACCAGCCCACCTCCCTCCAGAAGATAATTACATCTTCCGGTCTGTTTAGAACATCTGTGAAAGATCTGGGTGCCCCGAGGGTTTCTGTTCTAATCTTGGTGACACCTGTGCATTCAAAGAGCACATGCACGATGGTTTCCTTAGCCTCCGTGCAAGCCCTACACAGAGGATTGTCCGATATGCCTATTGTGTGGAAGTGTTTGTTTAGCGAGCAGTATCCCGTGATGGTCCCCGTCACCAGGCGCAGGCTGGTCTTATCCAGGAGTAATGGCCGCCTGGTTAGCCTACCATCTTAGAATGGCATAGCCTCCCTAGACTGTCTGCAGGTCGGTGTCGAGGTTCACCAGCTCTTTTCTAGTAAATTATTGAAGGCCTGTGTTCCTACATATACACTAATAGCACAACACTGATACATTAGGGGGGGGAGGGGGGCTGGTCATCTGTGCTACAGGTTTTCCTAGTGCAGACACCAGTCTCCCACAAAAAAAAAAAAAAAATTCTTTGGAATCGACATCAGATTAGCATTGCTTTGTTGAAAGTTGACTGAAATAGCATAATATGTCATAATTGACTGCTTAGATCCATAAGTTATGATAATAATCATTTAGAAGGTTAAATCCGTAGCTATCTGCTATATTTGTTTTCTATTCAACCCAGCGAAGTAGTAATGGAATAATTCGACTGTTGTCATACACTGATACATTGTGATCGTTCTCTCTCATCTTGGTATCATTCCTACGAACTGTATGGAAAAAGTTTTTTGCGATTTCTGACTTTTCTAGTACTCAAACCTCTGTTGGTCCAATAGAGTTTTTTGTTCTTCGTAAGAAACAGGATCGATTGGCATCAACATTTTTTTTGTGAGAATTCCCTATTTCTTGCTGACTATAATTTTTTTTTTTTCAAAATCTGTGAACGCAGATCACCATCTATTAACCATCTTTATTCATGGATTAAATTTCAAAGCTAAAATGTCCAGGTTTTTTAACGCTGTTTTTCTTCACCGTCTAATCAGCGATGTCTCAGATTAACTCAGAAAGTATTAACACAATGAAGCCGCGTCAGCATTATAGCCAGTTACTAACTCGTGTTCGCAAACCATTTAGGTAGAATAAGTAATCAAAACTTACCCCTTCCCGTTACTTAAATAATACATAGGGTTATTTATCAAAACCATCCACTATACTCATAGTAACCGCTTCCTACATTAATATGAAAGTAAGAGGTCAGACAGGAGAGAGGGCGCTGCTGTCGGCACAGTAAGAGGTCGGTAGACAGTAACTACCTGTAGTTATGGGAATGTCTGGTAAAGTTGCGAGGTCAGGCGATCGAGCCGTGTGCCCCGAGCCCAACGCCCCCGGCTGGATTGATCGGAACCTGGGTAGTCTCCCATGGGGGAATCACAGCATGGTTGAAATGGGACAGAATAGAAACGTTGTACGTTTCAGGAGAAACGCTAAAGGAAAATGATAAAGCGTCTGTCTATTGTTTGTAAACTGAACACTAAAAACGACGTCTTTTTACATTGCAGTTATTATTTTCAAGGTAAACTAAAATAATGACACACACGTGTATTCCCTGAAGGGTTGGGCAGAGGAAAAAAGAACGCTAAAAGAATGATGCTCTAACATCTCTAAGAAGTAAGGAATGATGATAAGAAAACGGAACTTTAAAAACCATACGCTTTATTTCTGCTGAGTTAACACCTACTACAGTTGGCGCATTTTAGCATGGCAATAATAGCTACCTACATTTTCTAGCATTCTTTATTTCAAAATCTGAAATTGTGTCGTGCTCTTCAATATGTTCAAATAACAAAAAACCATTCATAGTTTATTGTTTGGGTTCCTACGGAGAGATAGGGAAAGGGCAATGACCGCTATTGCCATGCTAAAACTCAACAACTCTAACTACTTATTTGATAGGCATAATGCTCATATCGAGATAATTTATTAAAAACATAAGCACAAAGCCATAAAACAACGGAGCAATTTCTATAAACGTAACAGTTTACAGGGATATAATTGAACCCGCTGTAAACAGCTACAACGAAATTGTCAACAAACAACTGAAGAGGCCGCTGCGGTGCAAACGAGTACTAGAGACACAAATTAATCAATTCTGTCGACAGTCGTATAATTGGAAAGCGCAGCGGCCATTTGCCACTTTGTTATTGAAATATGTTTATATTACGACTCACGGAAATGATTACTAGAATTAATCGTGACATGATTAATATTATGATAATTTTGTTAATGAACTCGTCACCTGCAGTATTTCCTAACTATTGGGGTCAGCTTTCAGTCTAACCGGATGCAGCTGAATACCGTCATCGTACATGACATGTAATAAAAGAATTAATTAAATGAACGTTGGATGTCAAGCTTGGTGGCGGTGCAGGTGATACAAATAATACCTATCTTGTTACTTCATTCTTTTTTACGGTTCTGTACCCAAAGGGTGCCAAACGGAACTCTATTACGTCGGCGCTGTCCGTCTGTCTGTCAGCGAGCTGTATCTCATGAACCGTAATAGGTAGACAGTTGAAATTTTCTGTGTATTTCTATGTCGCTATAACATGACGGTTACATATTATTTCGGCGTTTTTTGCTTGATTTTAATACGGTACGGAGTCCTTCGTGCGTGAGTCCGACTCGCACTTGGTCGGTTTTTTATAGATGATGTTCATTCAAGTTATGTCCTGACAGCAACGTGCAGCATACGTATGTTTCAATTCAATTCATTTATTGCATCAAATATGGTAGGTACATGAAGATCTTATACATATAAAATATTTAGTAAGACACATTTGGCCAATATTAATTCAGATTCAGATTCAGATTTATTTATTTGCAAAAACATGTGTAGATAATATACATGGTATGATGCTTATTATAGGTGTAACAAGGTATTTTTGGCTCAACATGTTTGACCATGGCTGGTGTACAAATTAGGTCGAAAGACAATAGGATATGAAAATTAATATACAATGAACATTAATATAAGTAAATCAACAATTAACAACAATATTAAATTAAATACATCAATAGTCATGCGATTCAAAATAAATAGAATATATTCAGTCAGTATATTCAGAACGATTTATCATTTAAAAATTCATTAACATTATAATAGGCTTTTCCTGTAAGTATTTTTTTAAATGTTTTCTTAAACTGGTCTATATTTAATTTCTTAACACAGATAGGGATATTATTATAAATTATTGGCGCTCTGCATACAACGCTTTTATACAGTAGCGCTGTCTTAGCTGGCTGAACACGAATTTTGCTATTATCCCGGCGATTACGTATTATAATGTCCGATATTCGAGGAAACAAATGGGGGTTATTTCTCACAAATAGGGCTATTTCCAAAATATAAAGTGACGGAAGTGTGAGTATTTTATGCTTTGTAAAAAGTGGCTTACAGCTCTCCGTACTTTGTATACCGAACATGGCACGTAGGCATCGCTTTTGCATTATAAATGCCATATCTTTATTTGATGAGTTGCCCCAAAAGATAATGCCATATCTGAGGACAGATTCAACAAGTCCATAATAAGCCGAGAGTAACACATCAGTGTTGATGGTCGGAGCAAGTTGGTACAAAGCATAAGATTGACTACTGATTTTTTTACATAGTTTCTCAATGTGTTCTTTCCAATTCAGTTTACTGTCTATAATTAAACCGAGAAAACGGGCATTAGCTAATTCATTTATAGTGTAATTATCATGAATCAAATTTACATTTAATGGATTATGCAATCTTTGTCCAAAGTGCATTATATTTGTTTTTGATAGATTTATTTTTAAATTATTATTGTCAAGCCAAGAAATTATAGATGTCAGCGAATTATTTATGTCAAGTTTATAATTATTAATGTCCTTACATGCAATTGAAACTGTACTGTCATCAGCAAATAATGTCATAGGTTGAATCGTTGCCTTTGGCAAGTCGTTAATATAAATAGTAAACAAAGGCGGCCCTAGCACACTGCCTTGAGGAACACCGTATGTGACATATTTCCTCACGGAGCTGAATGTTTCTTCTCTTTTTGTTTTGGGATTTACTCTAGTTATTACAGTTATCTGTTGTCGATTCGTTAAATACGATCGAATTAAATCTAAAACATTGCCTCTTATGCCATATGCGTCAAGTTTACTGATTAGTATATTATGATCTACATAATCAAATGCCTGTGACATATCGCAATAAATAGCACAAACTGGAACTGTTTTGTCAACATGGCAGATAACACCTTGGATGAATTCATAAATGGCCATATTTATAGTTCTATTTTGACGAAAGCCCTTTTGTTCATTGCACAAAATTTTATTTTTTTCAAGATATGAATTAAGTTCACCACAAAGATACTTTTCGAAATTTTTTGAAAATATTGATAGTAGTGCAATAGGCCTATAATTCACCATTAACCGTTTACTTTCTTTTTTGAATAAAGGTTTTATAACTGCTAATTTAAGATCTTCTTGAAATATTCCAGTTGTTATCGACAAGTTCATAATATGACTCAGGTGATGGCATATATCCTCATTTACTGCTTTAATTATTTTAGTAGAGAAACCATCGTATCCTACACTGTTGGTATTTTTTAAATTGTTTATAATTTTATTAATCTGGTAGGGTGAACTAGGTGCAAGAAACATTGAATTTAATTGGTCATTAATTAAAGACGTTACATTTTTTCCAGCACCCGGAAGGGGCTTGACTTTTTCAATAAAATAATTATTAAATGCGTTCGCTATTTCTGTTGGATTATTAAGGACGTTGTTTTCATCAATTTTTATGTTATCAATGAATTCTTTTGGGGTGTTAAGTCTCGTTTTATTTATAATCCGCCACGCTGTTTTGGTCTTATTATGAGAAGTGGTTATTTTATAGTTATTTTGCGCACGTTTTGTTAGTTTTATAATTTTTTTAAATAATTGACTATAATTTAGGTACTTTAATTTGTTGTCTTTTGTCGAGTTTAATCTGAATTTCCATAGCAAATCCTTTTTTTTCCGACTGCAAATTTTTACACCACGTGATACCCACTTTGGTTTATGAATGACTTTTATTAAAAATTGTGTTTGTGGAAAACAAAGGTCGTAAAAAAGTTTAAAATCAGCTATAAAGTGTTGATAAGCCGTGTTTGGGTCATCAGTGAGGTAAATATATGAGAAAGATAAGCTCTTAATACACAATTTAAATTTCTCAACATTTTCTGTGCTATAATCGCGCAATAAGCATGCAATAGTACAAGTTTTATTTAAAAATTATTAATTACTAGGTAACCATGCACATTTTACAAATGTATGCATCTACTTATCAGTTAAATATGTCTGTGCTTTAATTTATAAAATTTACAGGGACACTTTTGAAAGTACTCCTCTATCGAATCAAAACATTCTTGTAACAACCACTTCCGCAACGCACCACAAAACTTATTAAAGGGTAGTTGAGTAATTGATCTAGGTAAAGCATTGTAAATTAGGGGAGCCATGTAAACGCAGCTCCGTCGGAAAAGTTCTAGCTTTGGAACGAGCATTTCTAAATCTAAATGTGTAACTTTCCTTTTATTTGTGTTATCTTTTCGTTCAAATAGTTCAAGATTGGACCTCACAAACCTGGAAATTTCGTAAATATAAATACATGGGACAGTCAGTAGACTGCGATCTGAATACAGGCCTGCATGAGTCAGACCACTGCATTTTGAATATTGCACGAATACACTTCTTTTGGGCGATGAAGATCTTCGCCATTTCGGAAGAGTTTCCCCACACAACTATACCGTATCGTATTACTGAGCAGACAATGCGTGATACACCATTAAGGCGTACAGGTTTACTTTTAATTGTTTTGCAATAAAGCACATTAGTTTTGGAAATATTTATTTTTAATTTATTAATATCTAACCATTTTATAATGTCATTTAATGCTTGCTTAATTTCAATGTCAAATTTTTGTAAATTTTTACATTTAATAATAATAGTGGTGTCATCGGCGAACAATACACACTGATGTTTTATTGACTGAGGCAAATCATTTATGTAGAGAAGGAACAATAATGGGCCCAAGATACTACCTTGTGGTACACCACAGTAATTAGTCTGTGCTTCAAATCAAAGTCTTCTAAAGTGTTACTTAATTTGTCCAATTTTGTTATCCTCGTTACCTGTTTTCTGTCGGTTAGATAAGATTGAAACCATTCTTTTGCTGGACCTCTTATACCGTATCTTTCAAGTTTTTCTAGAAGCCGCGTATGATCAACACGATCAAACGCCTTACTTAAGTCTAAAAGTAATGCACAAGTAGGTATTTTTTCATTAATATTCGTCATCATTGCTTTCACTAGTGTAAATATTGCCAAAGTCGTCGATTTATTTTGTCTAAACCCGTATTGCTGGTCAACAAGAATGTTGTGTTTAGTAAGAAATATCATCACCCGCCTGTACATAATTTTTTCAAAAACTTTTGATATAATAGCAGAAAGAGCGATAGGTCGGTAATTGTCAACGTCTGATTTCAACCCCTTTTTGTATAGCGGCTTTATCAAAGACAGTTTTAACCTATCAGGAAAGCGGCCCTGTTCTAAGGATAAATTGACAATGTGAGCCAATGGCGATGCTATATGTTGAGATATTTTTTTAACGAGCTGGGTTGTGATGTTATCATATCCAGCCGATTTCGTGTTTTTTAAAGACATTATGATACGATATATTTCAGAGGCGTTAGTGGGTTCTATAAATATACTTTTATCATTTGATTCTATTTTATGTATGTCAGTTTTATAATTTTTAAAAGTAGAGCAATTTTCATTATTATTAGAAATGTCAACAAAGTGATTATTAAATTTATTAGCAATGTCAGATCCAGATGTCAACGACATACTACCATCAATAATTTTTCTGATATATTCCCTAAACGGTTGGTTACCCATGTTGCGCTTCACAACATCCCACGTGGCCTTAATTTTATTACGAGAAAAAGTAATGTGTCTTTCATTACACAAGGACTGTAAGTTATCCATACACTTCCTTAATAATTTAAAATACGCTTTGTACTTACTCTTATTTTCATTATTTTTATTTAAGTAATACTTGTACCTTAATGACCGCTTAGTATTACAACATTTCTTTATGCCTTTTGTTATCCATTTGGGTTTACCACTATTATGTTTAATTTTAACTCTAATATAAGGGAAGTATAGATTATAAAATAATGTCAACAAATCATGAAACTTGTCAAAGGCTTCATAAGTATCTGTTATATCATAGATTTCACTAAAGCTTATACAGCTGATGTAATCTACGAATTTTGAGACGTTCTCTTTATTTAAATCATTTATAGTCATTAAACAGTAATCCACTACCATTCGGTTTGAAGTTTCCTGTTCAATTTTGACTAATTGAGCTGTGTCAGACAGGTACGAATTATATGTCTTACCAGTGACATTATGAATATTGCTGATAATATTGTCTATGTATTTATTGAGCCTAGTCGGTTCATGTATGTGATATTTCAGTCCATAACTTAGCATCAATTCTTTGAATGCAATACTAGTTTTATCCGATAATAGCAAATCTATATTAAAGTCGCCACAAACTACTATATTTCATTTTTTGTGTTGAAGTTTTGTTATAACTTTTGTAAAATGATTAAAGAAAATATTAATGTCAGAGTTTGGTATCCTATATATACAAATTATAATTAACTTTAGTTGTTTAATTTCAACACCACATATTTCGAAATGTTTATCAATAGCAAATTCCTTTACTACATCTAGCTCAACACATTCGAAACCTTTCTTACACAAAATACACGTCTCTCCTCGTCTTTCTAGTCTGGAATAGATTGCACCGAAGTAAAAATTATTTATATTTAAGTATTTTTCTTCACTTCTTTTTATGAATGTTCACTTAGACATACCACTACCACATTTTCGTTTAGATCATGCAGGTCACTTAGTGCTACCTCTAAATCTTGCATTTTATTTAAAGGAAAATATATTTATAGTTACGAAAAAGGTGATTTTTTGTCCCCGCAGAATCATTTGAGTCTATCTGTGAGGTTATTTTAAGGGATTTAAAATAATAAGGTATTGTGTCTTTCCTTGGGTCTATGTTAATATTATTAGTTACTGTTAGATCATTTAAGTTTATTTGCGAGGTTCTATTACTTAATGGAAAATAACAAGGTATTGTTCCTTTCTTCGGTTTTACGTTATCATGACTTTTGCGGATATAATGAGGCAATGTTTTCTGAGTTTCAATACCCTTTTTAAATTTGTGGTTGTTATAAGAGAGGAATTTGTTGCTGTACTGGACAACATTTATCTGATAAATTATTCCTTGCGTAACATTTGTTATATTGTCTGTTTCAATAAATGTACAGTTGTCATAATTTCGGATAAGTATCTTCAGCTGATTATTTAGTTTACATTCATTAAGGAAAAGATTACTGAATATATTTACTACAATTATATTGCAATTTTAAAGAAAATTCAACGCTATAGATATTTCTGACATAAACTCTATTGGATTTACATTATTACTCCCTGTCATTATGATAACATTGTCGGTTTTTGATAATGTCTTAGCCATGCTGCTACAATCAGACAACACATATTTCGTTCTTGCGTCTGGTCTTGTTATAGATTGTATTTTATAATCCCTGATCATAAGTAAACTTTTGTTTTCGATAAGCGTCTGAACAATGCCTTTCCCTTGATTATCCGATAGAAGAAATATTTTGCCGCATTCTTGATTACATAAACGGTCACTGTTTTCAACTTGAGCCTGAGGTTGCTGTTGTTCAGTCGGTGCATCTTCAGTTAAATCTTTCCCTACATAGGAGCATCCTAAGTTATCATGGTCAGTGTTAATAAAATTAATGTCAGCGTCAGTAAAATTTATGTCAGTTTGTGAACATGTCTTTCCTGGTATTATTATATTTCAAATGGCCTCGATTATTTCGGTTATCTTTATCATAGCATTCATCCAAGCTCGGTTCCAGTCGCAGGCTCCCAATATTCAAGACTTCTCTGTCTTCTTTCGGATGCCGTAATTTACCCACCAGCTGATTCATAGAGGCATTCTGGGGAGTAGTGACATACCCTTCTTCTGTACTTAGTGTTAAACATTGGGTAGTTCGTTTTTTCTGGGACTTTGGTGTAGCTTTTTTTAATGTTGGAAAAGGACTTTTGCATAATTGTTTCGAAGCAAACATCTGCTGATTGAGATGTTCAATTTCTTTAAACAGATAATTTTTTTCTAAGATGGCAGTGTCAAGTTCATTTTCTGTACTCCGTAATTGTGATTTCAAGCTGTTAATTTCTTCTTTTAATTCTTCGATATAGCTATGATTAACATTAGTAGATAGGTCTAAACTTTGTGTAAAATATTCTGAGTCTCTGCTAATGAGAGAAGTGTTAAGAGATTCCGTTGATCTTGATTTAAATAATCTTCTTAGTTTAACATTTACATTGAGTTCATCCATTTTGTAAACTGTGATTTCCTTTATAATTTAATAAACTTTCAAAAGAAGGTGAATAATCATTTAAATTATGATGCTTCTTTGTGTTTAACTTATGATTTTTATATATAAAACAATTTTTCTAATAAGTCGATTTTTCCAAAATAGTCGATTATTTAAGGTGAATGCTTCGGTCTGAAAAGACTCGTTTCTAAGATTATAAATTATGTTTCCGAACGATAATAATTGTGTCACCATTTTTACTGTGTTCCAATTGGTTACTATAAGTGATGCGTCAGCTAGTGCCAAGGTTTATTTTCAATTTTCATTGGCTATGTAGATACCCAATGAAAATTGAAAATAAACGGTAAATCCGTTTTTACCGTACCACTTATTCCAGATTTTCTGAATAATATTTCTTCACCATACCAATTCTTGCTACCAAATGTTATTTGAGCATTCGCCAAACACTGTTTTGTTAATTCACAATAGGAATAGTTTAAATCTCACTTTGTGTCCCTCTGTAACACACACAACACAGTTCTCGGTATTGTGTGTTTCAATTGTTTCTCCGTCCGAATAACACTAGCACTCACTAATTGTGCACGTCCGGATTCTCACTAATAATATGTCAAAAAACAGTACTTTTCTATTTTAATGATTATTTTAACACGGAGCTAATGTTTACATCATGGCAGCGCCGTCTATATCATTTGGCATTCATTTCATGTTTATTTGGCAGTTTTGGCGTAACGATTTATGTTTCCCGACGAAAAACCTCAACCATTTCACGCAATGTAGTGTGTTTTCATTGTTTGTGTTCAAGTAGTAACTCGTAGTTTTCGAAGACAACATTGGTATTCTTCCGTTCGGTATATGGTGCGATAGTTTATAGTGTCTAGACTATCACAGCACGCATAACATCACTATAGACCCCGGGAGATCTGTACGTACTTGTACGCAATGTTGGCAATGACTAGTACTTATTTATAGTAAGATATTCATCTTATATTTATAATATTTAGTAGAATTTTGGCATATATTTGGTAAAATAATACGCCAAAGAACCCTTAAAGGAGGCAATATTCTTTGGATGCTAACCCTATTAAGGAGCTGGACTAATAATATCGTATTTCTTAACCTAAATTGTGAGGTATCGTACTGAAATTGAATATTAATTGACGGTTTCAAAGTTTAAATGAAACGGAACGGACCATTGAAATAGGACTACGCGTTGCTACGACGTAGCGGTTCGTAGCGATGGTTGCTACGCAGCCGTAGCAAATAACCAATTTATGTGCAACTCGATCGACTTTCCAATGTGAGCTTATGTTCGCAGAAATATATTTATATTAATTATAAAAGCGTTTCTTTCACAAAATAATTTTGAATTCAAATCGCGTATAACCTACTTTCCAGCACAAAGTACACAATAGCTACTCCATAATATAAATTGATATTAAAATGACCGTTATGTGCGTTAATAAAGGGGCCATTATTCCACTATGATGTAGGTATATTTAAAAGTAAGGCGATTACTCTTCGGAGCGAATGCAGGCCCTCGGGAGCATTATATCCACGCAGAGCATCCCAAAGCCATATAGTTGATGTATTAGTTTCCGCGCGAGGTAAGAATACTAATCTATGTGGGATAAGCTATAACTTACTCTTGATAAGCTCGTTCAAAAAAATATGAAACAGCGAAGTAAGTGGGTATCATGATCTTACATTTCAAGTATTTTAAACTCAACAACCCGTTGGATGAACGTGTGAACGATACATTTATATTCTAGAATCAAATGCTGTAACTGTTGCTACTCTTATTGACTTTTCTAGTCATCTCTTTTATCACAAAATAAATTCTACTTGAATCAGGAAAGCCTTCGTTCGATCTGCGGTAAATAAATAACATAAATTAAAATAGGTACCTACAATTCTTAAATAGTGTCAGCCCATTACAAATAACCCTTCAAAGACTAATGTCTCCAACTAGATGAGACAGTTCATTACGAAACGATTCGAGCGTATTGTCTGAGAATAAAGCGATCCCTAGTTTATTGGAGAGCATTCATCTTAGGGATATTTACTGATACTTTAATATAGTTCGTTGTCTGTAATTTCCTTGTTCGCTGTTTTGATATTATCTATTAATATTAGAACAAATATTAGAATGTGGTACTAATTTGAGAGTAAATTGCGAATCAGTAATTTGACCTATTCTGTCAGATACATTTCAATAGATACATGGATACATTTCAATTTCGATCTATTCTCAGGTAATATACAAACAAAAATACAAGCCAAACAAATAAAACAAACAAACATAACGGTTCAGCTCTAGTAGTTGATGAATAGAACCACGATGTTCACAAATATTTGATGAACGTATTCAAAAAGAGCAGTTTTAAAAATAAAATATGTTTTCGAACGACCAACCAAATGGAGTCTCAGTTTGTTTGCGACTAGATAACACAGTTATTGCGAATGGATGGCCGAACTTGTACGCACTCGGTGAGATACATGTATGACTGTTTATTGCTTGTAATATGTTAGATACGATGTGTTATTGCTCGGTGCAGTGCGGAGTGGTCTTCCAAATCTCGCGCACTTGGACGCCTGCCCGACGCACACACTCACATCACTAGACGATTATAACAAAGCTGTCACGCCTGTACTAGAGTGGCGACGTATCTTATAGTCAGATTACAGTGTAAGTGCCATGACAAAGATAGTAGGTTTATCGCCAATATCCTGCTACAATTCTTAGCCCCTACCCAAAGGCCGATACGCCTGTCCTACTAGGTACCCGCTCGAGTGATATTGTTTATTAAATTTCATCAAGAGGTACCGGAATCCCACTGAAGGATAAACATTATGAAATTCCCACGCAGTAAAGTATAAATACTATATAAATTAATTCTATGAACATTAACTCCGCTTTGATGATCACTTCAGGGTAAAGAAAAACAAAACTAAAACGGAAACAAAAACGTAGAGCAAAACTCATCATTATGTACGTTCAAATTGTTAAAAGATTTTTAATGATGTTTTTAGTGATTTTAAGAATGTGTGTAGACTACTGTATTTTATCTTAGGTATTTTATATTCGGATGAATGAAATATTAATTCCCCTTACACGGCAATACCATTTCCGCAAACTATAAATCCCGTACAGCATCAGATTTGGCAAAAACACGTCCATAATTCCGGACACACCGCACTTAACAACAGACAACGCCGCGAGGCTACCTAGTCCAGCTATAAATTGTAAACTTCTCAGACGGGAGCAGTCTCCAGAGACGAGCGGCCATTTTGTTGCGGATTACAAGTATTACAAATGAAAATTTACATCGTATCTTGAAAAATTAAGAGTTGCTTTATAGTTTTCCTTCACTTAAAACTGCAGTTATGTAAGCATGATGTAATTCAGCTAGATCGCTTCCGTATGGAAATTCCATGAAGCTATTGGAATACCGCTCATAATTTTCACGTTGTTGGTTAGGTAACTTTCAATTTATACCTCCATTGGGAAGTTTGTTATGCATTACCAACTTCCCAATGGATGCTCTAATGATTTTCTGTTTGAATACGTATAATATCCGTTTTATAGAATACAGTTTCATAATTTATCTACTAGGTAGGTAAATTCGTAAATGTTCCACATAAATATAAAATCTACTATAGTATTTTAAAGCATAAAATAATTCATTAAACCCAATTAAAAAAGTTATTCAACAAGCCAAGAAAATGACTAGAATAATAAATTCAAAATCGAATTGAAAATATGTGCGGCACACGCGAGTTAATCCTTGGCGAGCTCTCCTAAACCTACTAAATAAATGAACTGTTCGTATTACATAGCTTATCGGGAATTAATTCGTGGTCCAGCAATAAAGGCTAAAGCTACCCAACAATAATGGACAGCTCAATAATGAACAACACAGAGTACCGGCTCACTAAGTCCTAATTGGTTGACAGATCAATTAGCAACCAATTTGGTTTGTTCGTCTTAAGGGATTAGCAATTCTTGGTGGTCACCCACGATTGTCGTGGGAATACAGCACCGAGATCTCCGATTTGTATTAATATTAGTTGAACGTTCCAAATCTGGAGGACTTCCTAATAAGTGGACTGTGTAAATATCATGGACACTGGCTCAAGTCCAGACAAATGTTAAGAAGGACGAGACTGAGACTCTGTACACAAAATCGTTTCTGTTCGTTTTCTGTTTCCTGAGTAGAATCACAACTAGCAATGACTCAGGATGCAATTTTATTGTGTAGCTTGAAACAGTTTGTAAGTAGGTACTAGAATATTGGTTTAAAAGATTGGAATTGCCTGAGAGTAATTAATCAATTGGTGCCTGATTCCTTTACAAGATTATTCGATTTTCTTCTGTTGATATCACTTCAGATTCCTAAAATAGGAAAGAAAAAACGTGAATGAAAATCACTACATATTATAAAACAAAGTCCTCCGCCGCGTCTGTCTGTCTGTCTGTCTGTTCGCGATAAACTCAAAAATTACTGCACCGATTCTCATTCTGTTTTCACCAATGGATAGCGTGGTTCTCGAGGAAGGTTTTAGTATATAATTTGTTAAGTTTTTGTATGAATTTCTGTATAAATTAACGATATTTGTTGGAGGTGTCGGAAAAAAATAAGCCGTCTGGGAGCTTTCAACGAAAACGCTGTCTAAACCCTTTGAGATGTAACAAAACAATGTATGGTGGAATTATGTATTTTATAAAGGTCTTCAAAAAAGTCCGCAATCGCATGTCTATCTCTTAAGGATAACATATTATATCCATTTTATTGTCTTTTTGTAGGTATTTGTTTGCCGAATTTTACTCTTGGAAATACGATTACGATAACAATACGCTATAATATCAGTAGCTATTAGCCAAATTATGTTCTTAGATAAATAAGCTAGCTACTTATGTGTATTTCAAACAGTACACAAGAATATTTATCATAAAAACATTACTAAACACGGCGGCCATATGACTAAAATTTGTGCATTACAAAACTTTCGTTACTTTTTCACTGACATATTTATCACTTTTCAATAAACTAACACTCAATATGAAATCTACACTTATTTCTCAGTAATTCTGTATAAGATTCTTCTAAGATTAAACCGTTTTCTTATTGAATCCATTACTTTACGCACGTTTAACTTTGATGAATGTTTACATTAAGCATCGCATCACACCGCCACACGACCACAGAGTATAGACGTATTTTGTTTTCTTTTTTTTTCTTCGTTCGTTTAGTGGTGTTCCCGCTAAAATGTCAACCGGTCAAGTACCTATTAGTCGATTAATCGAATTCTACAGCCAGATCGTGTTGCAAGTACAAAATAAATGTCAAATATTTCGTCCAATTGCGAACGTGACCCTGAGAAAAGTTAAGCACCAATGGTGTTCATTACATATTTCGAGCGTTTTATCAGCACAAACGGTGTATCATGCGACATTTCGGAGGGTTTCGTTTTGTTTTCACATTGTTGGTACTTACGTGAATTATTTTAAAATTATTATTTGTGTCGCACTTTTATTTCGTGTTGTAATTTGGTACAATTGATTGCTTCAAGAATTTGAGTGAAATTTCGTATTTTGATTTTGTGTTTGTTATCTTTAGGTAAAGACTCATTCACGTTCAGAACATAAGTACTTTTATTATATTAAATAATTTGTTTCGGTTTCTATTCACATAGTGAATCACATTAAAATTAATATTAAGTTAGAATTTTGAGATATAACCTGGGATATGGAGAAGGACATAGGGTACTTTTCTATGCGATAACCGACATCCACGCTGGCGAAGCCGCGGGCAAAAGCTAGTAATAAGTAAAATAATCGAAATTTCTTCGCCGTTTACGTGTCCCAAGTCACAGAGTAACATGACGTATACCCAAAGTCTCTAATTCAAATAATTTATGTAAACAAAGTAATGTCAAGAAATGTCACTGTCAAAATGACAAAACATTTTACCATTAAATGTTTTTGTAAATAATCATCGATAAAATTAAAGTGAATTAATTATAAGAACTATGCAAACAAAATACCGTTGCCAAAAAATGTTTTGTGTAGGTGTCGGAGACACGGACTTATGATCGTCATAATCAGCCCTTTTAAGCCCAGTGCTAGACGTAGGCCTCCCAAAATCGATTTCCAATCGAAACGTTTACAGTTGTTTTCATCCAAAATGTGACTAGATATGCTACTTACAATATGAATCTATATATGAGAGTTGTAATATTAGTGTTGTTGAAGATGTATAAAATTTGAAAATGTTTGGATCTCCTGCATTGTTACCAGTATCATAAAATATTTTATACCAGAAAATCTCCTTTTATTAATAACTTTGTTGAAACCGAAAATTTATTAAAAAAATTACGGTATGATTATGTTTTAATTATTATTTCTTAAAATCAGTACCTACTTAAAAGAAAATGGAACCTCTTTTTTCGAAATTTTATGTGAATTACCATTACGAAGATATTTTTTGGGTTGTACGTTGTTTCATAGCTAATATTTTTATAGAATTTATCCCCTTTGTTTACATAAATTATCTGAATTTGAGACTTTGGGTATAGTATCGTCGGGTGTGTAACGTTTGATATAATAACGAAAGTTCTGATGACCTAATTTCATTTAATATATATATTTCTTTTAATATAACGATCAAATGATATAATGAATTATTGATATAATTTCATTTTACCTAATTTCATATGGTATAATGAACAGTTCATATAAAGGATCCTACAAACAGGCGCGACACACGACGTGACACAAAGACACCGCTCGTCGCGCACCACGCGGTGTCTTTGTGTCGCGTCGCGTGTCGCGCATGTTTGTAGGAGCCTTGATGCACATTTGAAATAACATTTAATTAATATAATATTCAGTTGCTATAATATTCAAAATCTATAAGTAACGTTTAATATAATTTGGAAATGTCAACTTTGGGGCTACGTAAGGGCGAAGGGGTTGCAGTGGCTAAGTTTCGCTTTACCATCCCACGATTTGGGAGTCCATGTTTTTTTTTACAGAAAGATCATATTATTAGAAGCCTACACGTAAATTTTTAAGGTGCGGAGATAGACGGATTATGAAAAAAAAATATTAAAAAAAAACAAAATCGTAGAAATTTTGCAATATTTTCTCTTTTCTGACATTTTTTCTCGCCATTGAACGTTTCGTTTTACGTAAAATGTTTTACTTCATATTACTAATTAAATTAATACGTAAATTTTAGTGATTTAGATACTTTCTTATTTACATATTATATTACATATATTTTGCTGATTTAAATTAGTGCTATTAAATTAACAGAATAATTTACCGACTATTGCCGTTAGTTGAAACCAAACGTAAAGCGACGCCATTTTGTTGTCACTTCACGTAGTCTGTCAGTGAGGCAAATAAAAACTTAGGATGCAAGAGCGAGCGAAGCGAGCGAACAGACCCCGCCATCCCCTTCGTGGTTATTTTTTTTTAAACCATCCAGGAGTAGGAGCCCCACTAAGCGGGGCTAAGTAGACCACGCCTTACTTCGAGACGTCTGTTACCGAAAATACCTTTGACCTCAGAGCTGGTCACAAAGTAATATTCTAAGATTTGAGTATATTTTGGTTTGACCTTGACTTTTAGGGTGTTGACCTTAAACTTGAAAATTTAATTTACTTTATTATTGTTTGGAAACCAATTTAGACCCGCTCCGTGTAGTTAAAAAAAAAAACATGCCTCATAAAGGGGGGGCTCTGCACTTTTTCCTTCAT
Organism: Dryobota labecula; assembly: GCA_947523025.1. Classification (NCBI taxonomy): domain Eukaryota; kingdom Metazoa; phylum Arthropoda; class Insecta; order Lepidoptera; family Noctuidae; genus Dryobota; species Dryobota labecula. Next base: position 982,492 of record OX383291.1, on the reverse strand, counting down.
AGGGGGGTTCTACACCTCCCCCCCTCCCCCTAGTGTATTAGCGTTACCTTAGAAAATAGATATTATGAAATTTAGGTCAAATGAACATTATATAAAAAGAGAATTATACAATTTGAAAACTATATGAAATGAACGTTATACTAAATGAAATTAGAGAAAATGTAAATTATATCAAATATAGATCTTATGAAATTAGGTTAAATGTTTTTATAGCATATGAAAATTACAGCATATGAAAGTTATGTCAAATGAAATTAGACTATCTGTTATTGTACCAAACATTACACACCCAGTATCGTCCACTAACATCGAATGCTTTCCCGACTGACCGGAAATTAAAGGCACACACAAATTAAACTCCCACAAAGACGCAATATCGACAAACATGTCATATAATAAACTCAGCTCCTAAATATCATTGCTTGAACAGATTACGTTGTACACAGCCGTGGAGAAGTATACAATTTGATACTTAAAGAAAATATTATTCTTTTTTAATTTAATTTTCCAGCGAAAAAGGCCCCCTTGTTCCTAGCGGCCGTTATTGAGCGGCGACCAGGGAGATTAAGTATAACGATTAGAGCAGGTATTGCTTTTGAAACAATAGGGAATAGAGATTGTTGTCTAGGTGTTATTGTATTGTTTGTTAACAATACCGACCTGCTTGTACCGCATTTGATGACTACAAATGTAATTGTTTACAATTCAATTAGTACTTAGTTTTCAATTACACGCCCAATAACAGCTAATTTTACAAACATACGAGTAGGTATCGATTCCGTTTAATTGGCGCGCTCAGCATCCCCAATGAGTTGATCACGTATCTCAGTATACAGGGTGTAACAATAGCTCCGGCTGTTCGTCGTTAATTCGCACCGAGCAAACACCTCGCTAATAGGTGCGCAAACATAATCAGACACCCATCCGCGTCGACCACGTGTCGATCCGGACACACGCCACACAACAGATCGCTACAGAAGTCTGGCTCCTTAAATGACGAGCAAACGCATGCGCACAGACACACTACCAAATTAAAGTAAAGTAGTTGTTCCGGGTCTGGCTGTTTGTGTATGTGAGTTTAAATGTTTGTAAACGCACCCACGATACAGGAGAAATTCTTAGTGTGGGGCAACGTTTAAAAAAAAAAATATATTAATATATATATTGTCCGTATAAAAATAAATCACAACTGTCATTATTTGACATTTGTATGAGGCATGGCAAATTGACGACGATTTTCAATTTCCTTAACGATTAATTTCTCTGACTGTACATCAAGTGCAAGTGCACTTGCGACCTTTATTCGTTTGAGATAGTTTCAGATCGCCGCGCGCCGTACGTATGCGTCTACAAATATTATACATATTGTTGATGTTATTAAGCATAAAAAACTCTCCACTAAACTGTTTCCACAGTATGTCTGTGAGAACAGATCATTCAAAATATAGTTAAGAGTATAAAGTAGTGTCTGTGTTCGCTCTTTGTGTGGAGCCGGCCTTCTGTGATAATCTGTTTCGTTACGTACCGATCCGGAATCACACTACACGTAGCTAGTTGGTATATCAACCAGATATGTAATATAATATATAGTTGATCGGAAATAATATAGTTCGGCAAAGATAACCCTCCTTTACCTAGTTCAGCTTGATCGATTTCTAATTTTGGAAGTTCTAAAATAGCGCTGACTTTGAACGAGGGAAGAAATTTTACGATTTTATTTGATTTGATAGTTTAACCGTTGTAGGTTTTTGCCTATTTTATTCCAATACTAAATGAGAAATTCTCAGAAATATTATTTTGAGCCAAGTAATTTTACTAGTAAGTTTATTAATCAATTTCTATTTAACAATTCAATAGTTTTCATTTGTTCTGAATTAATAATACCTTACAATCACAAGTAAATATGTCGGTATTATAATTCGTATCTTGTAGGTATCTACTTTCGTTTGAATCAAAAACTTACTGTGAAAGACACCAGAGGCACTTTATTTTTTATTATAAATTCTCGTCTTGTATATTAAAATGCAAATACAAGTAGAACTTCCACAAAAATATATACTTACATAGCAAAAATATACAGCCAACTAAGTTCTCAAAAGAAGAGGTCTTTTCCTTGTTTTTTATTTAAATTTAAAAGAGTGGTTCCTGCTGCTCGGGTGAATCTACATTATTCTACATTGCAAACACCAGTTTGTAAGTTGCTTCAATGGAAATATCTTCAATCTCAATTGTTTGTAATCTTTTTGACTTTTATTTGCCCTTTCCCGTTTCCCTGAGAGCTGATTCTTATTTAAGTTTGACAATGTTAATTCACATACGAACAGAGCAATATTCTACTGCAGTCTGATTCTTTTGCTATTGTTTTAATTCTGTGGAAACAGACCGTATGTAAGACGGGATATAGGGAACTTATGGTAAAATTAAATATTCAACACATTACAAGTCAAGCCTACCTAAACGGAGGCCTCAACGACACGATCTATTCGAGATTAACAAAAGACGAGATTAGCGCCAACCGGCGCGGCGGCGGCGCCTATTGTCGGCCGGGAGTTATCGGAGCGTAAGCAATGTCGAACGTTATCGCGCCCGATATCTGCAGTCTTCAGTGGCGCCACCGTTGCGAAAAAATCTTAAACAAACAATAGAACAAGAAAATAGTTGAGTCTTTCAGCTTTAATTAAGACAAGAGGCAACTCTGTCGGGCCGCACTTCATTTACAACTTTTCTTTATTTCCCTTCATTAAAAAGTTGAGCGATTTCAGTTAAAATCAAAAAAATCTCCTCAAGATGCGGCTGCTACTAGACGCTACTCGTGATTGAATCTGTTCTAGTATTTGTTGATACTTTTCGGAACAGTTGTTCCAGTTAGATTTAGTTGTTCAACGCAACGCTGGAATATTTAACGAGCAACTTAGTTTGCCGGACAGTTGCTGGTGACAAATGAGAAATAAATAAGAAAATGACAGAATACAACCGAATGGCCCGACCTAAGTAAATAACAACTTGAACATTGTGCCATTGAGATTCGAGCGTTGTCATTGAATATTAGAGTCACGTTTAGACGTAGGTAGATATAATTTATTGCTTATGTCATATCTAAATCTTTAGAACGTTCTTAAATATACCCAGGAACCAAGCCTATGAGTCTGAAGCCTAAGAAAGAGTAGGACGACGGGGAAGACCTCCATAATAAATACTTCGTAGTCGCGCAACAAACTAGATAGTTTAAAACACGCATTTTATAGGCTTGAGAGTTGAGACACATACAATGAACCTCTAAGGAGATTATTTAGCTACATAGTATCGCTGCGCGTCAATTTAACAGAAATCTGAGATTATAAACGAAACAATGTAATTTGCTTACAATAATCGTTTTACTGAACATAGTAAAGCTTTCAAAGTAAGTTGAGATCGATTCGCCGCCGCCGCCGCCGGGGAGGACGCTACTTTCACTTTTATTGTTCAGCCCTCTGGCGATGATTTCATCTACTCGTTGAATTATAACACGAAATTCACGTAGATTGTGTACAGTCGACCACGGTATTGCTTTACCACCCTAAGGTTAAATGTCACTTGCACGTCATAAAACTACAAAGTATTTTTTTTATGTGGCAGAGATAGTTTCAACCTTACTGAAGTTTTAATTTAGTGGGAATTGTTGACAAAATGGGTAAAGAAATCACGATCTCGACTATAATTACATGTGTGCAAATGTAAGAACATCGTGTACCTACGTAGGTATATTTTCATCGCCATTATGTCAAGTTATGGTTGAACTCTGGCGAAGCGGCCCGGTCCCGTGCTTCGGCTAAAAAACTGTCGCGATAGATACCGCTATATTTTATGATTCCAGGCCCCATAATACAGATAAAAAAACAGGATTTCAAAAGCATTCAGGGCCCATAATTTAGTTTTTTTATCGGTCAATCTCTATTGGCATGTTAAAATAGGGATGAATAATATAGTAGCTACCTACATTCTTATACCTAATGAATAATTATTTTAAATTAGGTACTATTTATTTCTTGACAACCGCAAAAACCATTATAAAGACAAGATAATGACAGTTAATAACAGCAATTCAACAAAATTACTTATACCAAATTTATTAGCCTAATCGAATACAAGTAATCCACTACACACATAATTAGTCAGCGGAAGCTAATAACGAGTTCAGTGATACACGTCACATTAAAGATGGTGACAAGCCGAGTGATCCGCGGGCATATCAAAGTGTATTCCCATCCCATCCACCATCCACCACCCACCGTCCACCAAACGTGATTACTGGTCTCACACTACATCTTATTAGCGAGGGATCAAACACTGGACCAATTGAGTTACACGTGTTTAAAAGCAGCGGACTAATAACGTTTCGGGTGGATATTTTTGGGTGAGTAAAGTCATTAGGTGGGTCTTGTCTTTGTAGTGGCGAAGTGTCACCGATGACAAAGGATATCATATCGTACCTTAAATAGGATTCCCTTCCATAATTAATCTTTCCGTCCTTCGCGGTCTGGTGCGTTGTATCAAAAGCAGTATTTTTAGCTCGCTTGGTTTTAGTTAGTTTTGATTCGTATTTAGTATCTTCTCTTTAGTTTCCTCAACTCATGCATCAACACACCAAAAACATCGTTCATGACAATAGCCATCCATTTATACATTTTTGGATGGGAAAACTTTAGAAATTTAAACAGAAACATTCCATCTTCGTAGCACGGCGAGATGTACTGGGGCAGCTGCTGCAGGTGGCGAAAACCTCAAATAATTAAAATATTCCAATGAAATTTTTGATGCCCTATGATTCATTCCCCTCTTTTTTAATGTACATATTATTATTATTATTTTAAGTATTATCTTGATTGAAAATAAAACAAACAGAAACATCGTTGAATGGTAGGTATTAACTTCCTTTTACTTTCATGGAAACATCAAAGACATCTGTTACATAAACGCGCTTGCCTCTGAGAAATGGAGATTTGATTTCAGTTAGGAGAAAATGTCCTAATACTCTTATCATGTATCTTCAAGAAAAAATCTGAGTTATTACCTCAATTATAATTATGTACCTACTTACTTAAAGTGTAATTTTGTTATTAGGAATACAAAAAGGTACAGTTTTTAAAGGTTTTAATAGAAACATCATCATCTTCCTGCCAAGGGTTAAAACCCTATCAATTTGTTTATAGTCGGCGCAGCGTGTTTTCTTTCAACCAGATCATCTTTCACACAATTCATTCATCGTTTCTCTGCCTAATCCTCTAATCTACAGTATAAAGTAGTGTATAAACTCCATCTAGGGAAATAATGCTACTAATGTAGATCACTACACCAACCGAATTTGTTTCCTCTCTGTGAAATACTAAAACTAACTAGCGCCAACTATGTGCAAGTACATGCAGCATGACGTTAAATTTTACAAGTTGGTGCACTGTGCAGTGTGCGACATGGCGTCATGCCTCCAGTGCAGCGGTGTCAAGTATCTCATGGTTTAACGTGCTGTTATTGGCATATTATCTAGATACTCATTAAGGAGTTGGTAAATTAATTAAGTTAAGACGCGATTTCAGACTGCTCTCAACATGTAGGATTTTTGCCGATCTTCTAATTTATATCTTTATGTATAATCTTTTATATATATCGGCGCAACTATAATAATTCGCCTATTAAAAGTATTTAAATAATTAAGTTTAATCATTTGATTGTTTAAAATTGGTTTACGAACTACTGATTCATTATTACCATGTAAAATTACGTTAAAACATGTACTTCTCCTACTAGCAAAATGAATTGTAATTTGCATAGTTTCATACTACTTAACCTAGTAGTCAGAAGCACCTAGCTTCTGACGTTTCATAAGTGCCCATGTAGGTTTATGTGAAATAAAATATTTTGATTTTGATTTGAAAAGTGTGAACGTGCAACGGTGCCTATAAATATGGCCGCACGTGCGCTTGATTCATCCCTCCGACTCTGCCCTAAGCCGAGGTTCGTACCCCACAGGCTCCTATTTAAAAATATTCTTTCACCACTTGACAGGTACATTATTCCAGATAGACAAAGGCTAGAGATTATGTTGTACTACAACCGTGCGAAGCCGGGGCGAGTCGGTAGTCATTATATAAAAATCTAAGTTTAATTGTTCGCGAGGCTATAGGCATAGCACAGTCGACCTGCACGCGGGTGAAGCCAAGGACAAAAGCTAGTGTAGGTATAAAAGATTGAAATTATAAAATTGCATATTCATTTTGTTAATCCAATCGTATTCAAAAAGCCCTAAAAATAGGTTTGATCATTTTATTTTTGTAGGTAGGTACTCTAAAAACCACTCAAGTACCTGCCAACGTTAGTCCTATTTTTATATAGAATTTTGTTGACACAAATAGGTATCTTTTTTATATAATTTTTAAAAACGAACGCTGTCGTTAATGGACCACTTTCGAAATTGCATAAATGTGGCGCAGTACACAAAATTATCAAAACCCACTTTTTTATGCATTTACCAGTCCAGGTGGCAAATAGCAGCAAGTATACACTATGTACCACGTCCCTCGTCCAGTCCTATTGTTGATCAAATTGACCAGGGCAGATCTGACGGGCAGGTCAACAGAGGCAATAACCGCGCGCATACGGAACATTGGAATATACGCGCATTATATGGATTGCAATACCAAGTTGAAAAGGGGCACTGTATGAAACGGCATGGATAATTTTACCTTTGAATTTTGCCCAACATGCACATACATGTAGAAACTAACAGCCTAAATCGTTGGATGATCGCCAGTTTTAAACAAATAGTTCAATATATATAATAGTAGTAATAGTTAAGTCGTACTCCCTATTTTTAATATAATTGAATATAAAGCATTTAACGTGTCACTTCATCATAAAGTTGTTTAGTCTCTAACTTTAATATTATTCTCGCAAGGTACCGTCAATATCCAAACTTCAATATGAAGTTCAAGCACATATTCCCACATGAATACTAAACTTGGCTCACTCAACAAACTAATAGCAAAATAAATCATAAAACAAGTTGGATGACGTATTGAAGTCTCCGCAGGATTGAGTACAGTCTGTAGTGTCGCGTCAATTTGCGCGATACAAGGGACGCGGAGCGCCCCACGCCCACGCTTTTATTGTTCGCATAAAGCAAGTTTATTGCGGCGTTATCAGGCCCGGATCGCGCCCGAGCCTCTCTCCTTAGGAAGGCGACTCCCTCAAGCCTGTGCGTCTGAACGAGCCTGTCATATTTGCCGCGTGACGCGAATAATTTACTGCTTAAGGTGCCGTTTCGGTGCACCGACAGCTTATTGAGATGAAACGTACACGAAAGATATTTGAATTTCAGTCACCCGTTTGATATGTCGCAAATGTTCCAAGTTACCCCGAAAGATATCGAAGCAGGCAGAAATCATTATGCTTTGCAAGTTTGTTTTGTATAGCTGAATTGAATACGGATCCTTGGAAGGTGCTACCTATTGTAAAAAAAAAATTGCACTATATTTTATTAAGATTTCTCGACACAGAGAGAATGCTTTTCAAAAGGGAAGAAATGCTATATAAGGTCCAATATTTATATAAAATTATAATCTGGGAATAATATTTAAACGAGTCATTTAAAGCGATTGTCTTCCTTAAAACGATTTCACGTTAATTATATTAGGCTAGTAGATAAAAGATAAACTAAGAAATTCATGGCTCCTATCGCTTTATTTAATCGTCTTTTTGGTTTTATTACCGTTGTGGAGTTTTATAAATTATTTTATACCGTATTTAAACAATATTTAGCTATAGCTATAGTATTTTCATTTCTGAAACGTCCGATTTCAACAATGTGTATCTATATTCATAAATTTAATATTGGTATCAACGTTATCAAGACTAGTAATTTCAAGAGGGTTTTGGCTTGTTTATTATTATTTTTATCTGGAAAACATAGGAACAACACCTTAAAAGTGTTAATCATATACTAGGTACCTAGGTAGGATTATGAATAACAACCGCAATGTCACATCCATTAAAATATTTATACCTGCTAGTTAATTTAACTAGTACCTCGTCAAAATTAGCTATTTAACTTGTCGCAGAACGCTTCGGTTTACCGATATGTTTTTAATTTAAACTGTCTGCAATGTTATCTCACGGACTAACTACAACTTCAGCAGTGCTATTCTATAGAAATCTCACCGTGAAAACTTAGGTAATAGTGTCAATCCCTAGTCTCAGATGGAATGACAGTTCACTTCGAGATCACTTCACCTAAGGGTTCACGGTGTGTTTTTTACAGAATCGACCGGCTGGTGTTTTCATTAAACTTAAGATAAAGTGTTCTTATTATATTATACTTGGATTTTGCTTTAAACTTCTTACAAAGTAAATGTTTACGTTTTAGTTTAACCATTTTGTAGTATAAAAATTATTATCTCCAAGAAGTTCTAGAACAGACTAGCTTTTGCCACCAGACTTTACCTAAAAGAACCCATTCTTTATTACAAATCTTAACCTAAATTTGTACCTCCCAGACACAAAAATAATTGCAATAATACTTAAATAAAAATAAAATAATACTAAAAGACTTGTGATACAGAAAGTAGGAAAGAAATTATATGTTTATAGTTTTAGTCAGCGTGTTGTCAATCAGTCAGTGAGTATAAATGTTTAATTCATCTTTATGTTAGAAAAAAACCCAATGTTTCATAAGTAAGTCTCCTTTAAATAAACCCTTCTTCATTTATGATAATTTATGTTCATAATCTTATAATAGTATCCTCTCGTGGGTTTATTCGTTCATCAAATAAAAAGCCTAAGCTCCTGACTACAGCTTGCTTTATGATTAAGAGTTCTCCACTTTTTCTAAATTGACCTTTTGCGTCAAGAGCGCTGTTCTAGAAAATGCCAGTTTTTCTCTTAAATAATATTGTTAGCTGCGGAACGGTCCATTCACTTTAGTTTTTCTTCTATTTCTCATTTCCATCATTCGTCTTGTTACTTTATTACTGTGAGTTATTGCGATGTCATCTTTTACTGCTTGCTGTTTTCAGTGAAGTTGTGTTTTACCATTTTGTCCATTTGGTCATGCATTTTAATAGTTATTAAAAACTAAAATAATTTCACAAAAAGGACACTGCTCTGCGCCCATACATTGTTCGCCCTGGAACCAAGAGCATCGGAAAATTATGTGTTGTATTGTCGATCATTTGTAAATATCTCTAAGATGTTATTTTTATAGCGGACTAGCTGCAGAATAGATATATTTCAAAAAAAGTGTCAGATTTTGAGGTCAAACTCAAACTCAAAACTCAAAGCAATTATTTAAAATAAACCAATTACAGGCACTTTTGAATTGTCAAAGGGTCGGTCAGTCAGAAAGATGAAGCTAGTTGCCCATTCCAAAGCGTAGTAGGTTCCTATGGAGAAGAACGGACAAGAAACTCCATGGACACTCTTTTAAAACAAAATATTGTTACAAAATATGGGTTACATCATTCATGTTGAAGTTTTACATGTGAGAACAATGTAGAAAGACGTGCACGTTAGAAGCGTCCGTAATAGAAACAATTCAAAAATTAAAATAAGCCGTGGCAGCTAAGAGATGACCAGTCCCAACTGACGGCGCCCGTTCACGAACATGACGCATGGATCAGCACCATTTAGCTCAACCATTTTGAAGGGAACTTAATGATACAATACACACGCCACCACCAGCGAGACATTTGAGTGAGCATGACATACTCTCAGCCGCCGGGGCACATTCAAGTTAATAAAATACATATTACCCGGTAAATGGTAGCTCTATAGTACATAGTACTCACACCTGTGCTATGCAATTATATAATTCAAGGAGATTGAGTTTATACAATTCAAAAATAGTTTACAATCTTCAGCAGCTCCAATAATATTTTCAAATGCTAATCAATTAGTTTATGCGCCCTTATGGAGCAGGACCAGCATTGAGCCAAGCATTTTTGTCAGCGATGTAATCCCCCAACTTATAATATGCTTGGCTGCATAGTGTGCGTTTTATACAAGTTTTAAATTTTGTTTCGTTCAATTGGAGGTTATAATCGAACCACGAATATTATGGTTTTTCATAACTCCGTGACTCCGAGTGATTTTTAAGAAACTGAAAATCAATATCCTAATGCATTTAGCTATGTTTAGTACCTAGGTACCTAGATAATGTATGCAGTTTTTGTTGTAAAGCCTAAGTGTACCTACTTATGTAAGTGCAACGTATTAAATGTAATTACCAAAAGAGGTGCAGTCCATTATTGTACACAGTGACGAATCTGTTCATCTTCCAACAACATGGAACCACCAGCAGAGCCGCAATTTACACAAAATACTTTATCCATTGCGTATGCGTAAGTCCGTTTATGAGTGCCAGGTTATCGTTTGAGCGGTACACAGTTCCGAAAAACACAGCCAGGTAAGTCGTTCGTGAAAGCAATCAGAGTCCGTTAAAATAGTCAGAGTCGTACTAATAAATAAATAGTCCCGAAAGTCACCAAAGCACACCGATACAATTACGAAGAGCAAACGACGCCAATGTAATTGACAGAGGGACTGACAAGTGACAACTTGACCATTTAGTGACGTTAAAAATAGGGTTGCCTATCTGGCACCCCGTTATGTTAAATATCGATGTTTCCTAAGATTTACTATGGCCATACTACTACTAACAGTATTACATCAACTTTTGTCATACGATAATTATTAATACCATTACAAGTATGACAAATGTCCTACTTATAATAATAACACCATACTTTTCTACTTCTATACTAATAATAACATCTGTAACAATATTAATAATAACATCTGTATCTAGTCTGCAATATTGTTTTTTTTAAAGAAAACATTTATAATTCATCCAGTAACGACAAGTATTTAAAAAAAATATTAATTGTCGTAAACTCGTAAGTGATCGTTTAGTTAGAAGTAAACCACATACTTTTCTAAACGATCTTTGAATCCTGAATAATGATGATATCAAAAAAGTGACACCAAAGTAGCCACGAGCGTTTTAGTGGTGAAATATGTAGGTTTTGTTCACTTTAGCATTATTCTTACTACCTTTATAAAATAGGGTGATCAATTATACTTTTAGTGAATAATAATAATGGAATGGTGATTGAATGATTTTATTGTAGCTGCTATTTGCACTATAATCGAAATAAACTTAAAATGTGATTCTGATTAAAAATATGCAGCAGTTCAAAAAAATAAATAAAACATCGATTCCAATCGATTGGGCATCCCTAATCTTCTTCGACTCGACATGACGTTTGACGAAGATGGCGGCGATTAATGATAAATAGTTGCATAAAAAACTTTTACTTTTCATTTTGTCATGCAGCTAGTCCGTGATATGAAAGTATTTGCAACTAATTTAATAAAATAGACAATTAATTATCGTGTATGTCCGATGCTTTTATTGCACAGTGCCATTCTGGACAATGTCCTTTGCGACCGAAACCATACCATCATTGATAAGAGTGCCACTCGCGCAATTGACAATGAACGATCAACCAATTGACATAAGCCGAACAGACAATGCCAATTTTGCGGAACAAATAATACCAAAACCTACCTACCTACTAATGACGAACAATCATTGTTATTGCCTCTATATATGCCGTACTAATATATTTTACGTTCATACTTAATCCATTTCGTCTGTCTCCGTTCTTAACTGAGCTCTGGTCTGCACAGATAGCCTTAATCTGAAGCTATTTATTTCAGCACTTGGCGTCAAATAAATCTTTAGTGCAATTTCCTCACGGCCACTAGTAGGGATAATACAAAGTTTTCACATAAAATAACTCTTAAATCTCCAAATTGTTAATTTTACTTGCTTTTTAACTTTTTATAAATCGTATTGAAATATGGTTTTAGAGTACATTTTATTATGCTTCATCCTACAGATCTATAACTTATCGTGGTTTAGTTCGGTGATATCCCTAACTCTAGTAGCCATAACCATGTCCATGTCTCATAACCTATTCGATAAATAAGTACCTACTATACCTACACATAACGAACGTGTCCATTCAGGTTGATTTTAAATCAAATCCAGCCTAAATTCCTATGCTGCACAGTTCGTATGTTGTAAAATATCAAAATACGCTGTTTCAAAAACACGTCAAACGAACTAAAGCAGTTTCAAAACGTGCGCATAGTTTGTACTGAATATTTCAGGATGCAAGGCTCGCGCGAATCAACTACCTTGATGAATAAGGAACGCTAAAAACGGCGCGTTGGTTCCCGCACGCGCGACCCGCGTTAGTACGCTAGTCGCACTCGCGGCGCGTTTGTTCGTCGCACACGCAGGTCACCCGCGCGGCATTGTCACCTGAACTGCGGAACTGCACCCATGGTATTGACTGATATTTCTCTTGTTATTTATGTGATTGCTGCTTTTTGCATTTCGATTCAAGCATCAATTAAACCATTCCAATTTCCCCAAAAAGATAGAAAATGTTTTATCCTTGATTGCCCATAGTATCAAAGATGAAGAATGAGTGAAAGTTGTAGTTGTGTATCGCTGCTTACCCATTTCAAGCATAACATTTATCGTGTTTTAATGGCTGACATTCTAATTAATTTTTATGGAAATTCTAAGTAAATATTATCATACCTGTCTACTTTCAAAAGTTAAGCTACTAATTACGTTGTCATGTTTCGAAATTCTCACTAAGTTCGCAAAAGTTTTCTTAGTTTGATGAATATTTACATAATTTTAAATTCATAATTAGCTTGCCAGATTACAAATTCTAATCGAAACACGTAAAGATGGTCAATAAGCAACATATACACGGCTACATATCAAGCTATAATTTTCCAGTATAAGCTGATCTCTCATTGTACGGAAATCCTATACAATGTGAGATTAGCTTATACTGGAAATGTATAGATTGATGTGTAGCCGTGTTTATCAAAACTAAAAAGTCTTCAAATTCATAGAATATTATTAATATGTTTATTAGTTTTTCATGAAACGTTTATTGCTTTTACATTGAATTAAAAAGAAGTGAATGGAGTCAGAGTAGCGACAAAAGCTGGCAAGTGGAGCCGACTAGAGCCGTAGCGGCAACGTAATGAGTACGTCTAGCTTTTCATTTGAAATACGTTTTAATATCGTAGAGCCGGGAGCCGTATCCAATGAATCGTTTTACGTCTTTGTAAAATGGTAGTTTAATAACATGAGTACGTAACTGCGTTTTATTGCTTTTTCCTTCAGACCAAGTAAATTACCAACAATATTAGAAAATGAAGAAAAATAATATTGAACAAAGTTTCACGATATGAGTAACTTCTGTCTAAGAAACCACCCATGTACTAAGTTGCTAATCCATCAGACCGTACTTTTCCTAACGTATCATAAAATAAGACTTAGCAACATTGTGTTACATCTTCCATTGTACTGTTATAAAAGGTAACCAAAAAAGCGCGTGTACATAATAAGAGTTTGCTTTCACCAAAGTGTATTTTAGGCACTATATAGTGGCTTCCAAATGGGTTGACAAATTACTGCCCCATTAGCCATCCCCTATCACCAAAGACCTAAAAGAAAACGAAAATGTTACAAATGAAATTGTTTATTCTGTAAAGAGGATATCGGAATCACTTTTACACGTAATATATATATGATATATATTTTAATAAGCAAGATGGAGTCGACATTTACTATCCGACTACCCCTGAGAAGAAATGGCGAAACAAACTCAGGGGTCAAAGTCTCTTTTAAAGTTCAGACATAATCTTGGTCATATCACGTGAGGACCATGCAGATCCTTGTCTGAAATAGTCTTTTGAGCCACACAATTTTGAGTGGACCTGTCCAGTCAGTGCAAGCATTTGTCAGTAATCGTGTAGCTCAACTCAGGATTTAAGGAGCTCAACGAATCGACGAACAATACCGAAGGACATTTGGGTAGGCCGCATAAAGTAGGTACTCAAAATACCAGACCATCTTTAAAATTAAGTGAGAAAGAGGAAAAAAAAAGATAATATAAAAGGAAACAAAAGACCTACATAGTGCTCACATTCACAATAATTAAAGTAATATATGTAATACTTTTAAAAGTAAATATTCATTTCATTTTGTATATAATATTTAGTAATGTCAATATGTATATAAAACGTTACTTATATAATTATTAAAATGTCAAGTTTTACGGTTTCATCACAAGGATTAGCAAGCAGCTCAATCCCAAGCTCAAAACACAAGTGTGTGCCTTTAATTATGTGGTAATGTTATGCTAGTACACACGCGCGGCATAACGTTATGTCCAAGTTTATCATACGCAAACAGCCGGTAGCAGAGCTGACACCAAACGGGGAACATGTCGGGCTCGCCGGGCTTACGGGTCCTCGTTTATAGCTTAATTACTTGCAAGTTTTTGGAAACGTTAAGTGAAAGGAATATTTTCTTGACGGTTTTAAAAATGTTAGTGTATAGACGTCTATTCTCTATTTAAAAATAAAAAATGCTTCAATAACTGGTGTATGTACATACACACACAATGTTCGTCTAAATTTTTTGTTCAAACGTAGCTTTTGGGCGACATTGTGTTAAGCTGAGATGCATCATATTCACTATCTTTGTAAGAAAAAAACGTGTGAAAACAATGATATATTGGTAACATTTACACATCCACTTACTCTCAGTGTATTCGGAAAATAACTGGTTATAATAATGTGGCATGTTTTCGGTACTTAAGTTTTGGCACGATTTGAACTAATACTGGATAGAGTTAAATCAATGCTTGTGAAATAGGCTGGTTGGCTATTTGTGTGCGACGTACGAACCATCACGTTTGTGGCGATCTTTAAATCCGATGCGAAATTGCAGTACGTGACTTTTAGCGATGGCTGTGGTGTGCATTTAGCAAGTACGTCATGTGTGCAGGACTGCGGTCCAATGATGCGACAAATTGCATGTCCATCGCAGCGCACTTTGTTGCAACCAACACACAATTATTAACTTTAACGGGGGAGTGATAGCAGAACATCGTTTTATACAAATAGTAAATCATTATATCATCAAGGTAAATCAGTTTTATTGATTGATTAAAAATTATAACCATCATGAAATTCGGTTTTTGTGTTATACCTTAACTTATGACTTCCAATTTAAGTAAAATACCTATCTCTAGTTAAAATATTCTTTTTATTTACCCGGCTTAGAATTGCCTGCAGCGTTACCTACTTGATAAAAGGCAAGAACTGGATCTACTATGTAGTTATCTCGTGTATTTTAAAGAAACATACGGTTTATAACAAAAAAGACAGCAAGAATTTCGCCCCTTTAAGTTGCTTCTAATTATGCATTAATTTTGCTCCTCCAACAAAAATATTGTGTCAGCTAAGTAAGTTAAAATCTGTAACAACGTCTTGGCAAGTACGGGCACAGCCAGCGAGTGCGCCGATCCCTCAGTTTTATTGAGGACATAAAGCAAGTTTATTGGCGCTTGTCACGCCTGCCATCGAGCCTCTGCCCATGTAGCCCAGACACCCACACCCCAGGTAGGTACAGCTGTGTTGGACGAAGGAACTCTGATAAGATCCAGAAACTGTCCGTAATTGAGCTTTACTCGTATATTGCAATCACTCAATCTAGAAAGACCGTAAAATGTCGATGTGGGAATTAAATAAATTCATGAAACAGTGATCTTTATTTCTTGAAAACTTGAGCTTTTACGATATTTATAGGTAGTTAAGCTACTTTATTATATTTTATTTAAATGCATTGTGTTTGCTTTTCTCCAAAGTTCAGAGATTAAAGCTAGATCTTGTAAGCTCACTAATTGAAGCTGGATTTTCTGAAATACCCAGACTGAGCCTTAATGAGTCTTTAAACGGGTCGTTGGCTTCGTCGCCCATTAGTTCTCGTTTATATGTACCTATGTAGCATTTTTAAATTCCTAATTAAATGGCAGCGCTTCGTTTCCTGGAACCCTTTACTGTATTCTCATATATCTTATGTCTCAGAATATATATTATATAATATGTCAAACCTAAAGTTTGAGAAACCATTAGTGGTTGCTGCCGATGACGTTAATATTACACAACAAGCTATTATCCAATATGAACTATGAACAACACAGTGCGACAATAATTAATAACAATTAACATGCTCTTGGCATTAATTACTTGCTCTGATTCTCCGTCATTAATCCCAACGTTAATTGGAAAGCGGGTAGGTAGACCATTTGTCATATTATAATAACATATGGTGTGTTGTTGTCAGCTAGATTACCTACTACTTTCGTGAACCAAGTCGGTTGTATCAAATGAGACGTATCCTTTATTGCCGTTTACATAAGACGTAGAAGGCATTGTAACGCTTAGTTAGCAAAAACGCAACTACCGTCATTCTGGGCATACGCCAAATATTTGCAAGAATGTATATGAAGCAAAATTTCTCGTGGAAAATAAACCAAGCTTTTTGTTAGTGAAAATATTTTGTAAAATCCTAGTGAAAATGTAAAGTTTTACAAAGGATTCCCAGAATTTGAAAAGGTTGGCATGTCTTTTGGGTCAATGTAATAGGACATAACATGTGTATGAACAATTTATCTAATGTATTTAAGCAAGTTTCAAATATCTTATTAATTATGTGCGCTTTACGCTACTCGGTCTTAATACTAGAATAGCTGCTGCCCGCGGCTTCGGCCGCATGGCTTTCTCTAAATAAAAGTACACGTTACTCCTTATCACATCAGCTATCTACCAGTGAAAGTCCCGTCAAAATTGGTCCAGCCATTTTGGAGATTAGTCGGGACAAACAGACAGACAGACAACTATCTGTCGCGTCTGTAATTTAAACAAATTGATTTTTTGTTATACGTACGGTACATACTTTCATATGCATTTACTAAAAGCTGTTATACCACTTCAATTTTATTTATTTGTATAGATAGAGAGTGCTTGCATTAATGAAAAACGTCAGTAGATACATGCAACGTAATATTATATTAAATAAGTAATCAAACTGACACTCAGGTATAAAAATAAGTAGAACAAGAGACCAGAGAGCGTCATGAAATTATAGTTTATTTACAGTTATTATTATAATTAAGTTTCAGTTTCAATCTATTTCAGAAGAAAATCTTTTCTCGTTGTTGTATTGTCTAAATAAAGCTATTACAAAGGAGGCTTCTCAAAATAACGGTTACGAGTAGTCCCGACTGTTTCGAGTCTGTAATGGACGTAAGGGGACGAATAACCAGCCGCTTATCTGTCGCTGCCACGTCGCTGACTCCGGCGAGATACAGGCCCTCGATCCGGACCCGTTTGCTTATAAACTTATCACATTAAATATTCACGCGGCTCGTCGCAGCCTGTCTTAATAACTCGCAGAACGGCGACAGCAGAGCGATCTCCTAAATAATACATGTGACCCACCTCGAGCGGTGCTGGCTCTGAGGTAGCCCCGATCTTTTATTCACACCACACTAGCATTCCGAAAACTTCCACCATAACACTATCACGTCACAGGTGTTCCGAACGCGGCTGAATGAGTCGACGAGCTCGAACGGACGGAGCGGCGCGATGGTTCCAGCAGCAGTGCAGCGCGGGGACGTGCGGACTGTGCGGCAAGCGCCGCGCGACTGCCGCGAGGCACGCCCGGCCCCGCCGCGCCGCCGCTAGCCGCCGCCGTCGCCACCGGCCCGGTGCCCACACGTTTTTTCTCCCGGCTCCTGAACACGGGCGTGAGTTAACGTATTTAACATTCGTCAAGGATTAACTCGCGATGTACAACGGAATACATTTGCATTCCAAATGTGCCGCGTTCTCTCCACTCTTATATACAGCTCCGTGTAATCAGTGCGCGTGATTGTCCCGCAATGTACGTGGATGTGGATAATCTCACGTGAGGATGCTAAATACTTAATTTTCATGAAAATAACCCACCTGCCCATAAGCTTAAGCAGTTTTCGTGAAAAATTTGAGATGGTTTACAATAATTAGCACTAGCGAGTCGCTGTCTCGCACCAGTTAAAGGGTAAACAGACAAACCTATATAATAGACAGTTACAACAATACTAAATAATTTTCCCGAGAGAGGCTTTATTACACCACATAAAAATAACAAAGCAAAGAGCTGATGAGTACTTGCAAAATTTATTTTGTAAAAAGTACCTGCGCGGCTAGGACCGCGGTAATGGCAGGAAGAAACTCGTTAGCCGACGAAAGTTTCACCTTTAAAGTGTTTTATTATTCTTTACTAACTGATGTGACTTCACACAAAGCGGGCGCGCGCTTGGTCGCCCGCTCGTACGCATCAACTACGCGCCTTCAATTGCTCTTTAAAGCCAATCTCATCGAGTTGGAATGACTCTTTTTGTGAAAAGAACTCCTCTCAGAATGGATCGCATTAGATAAGTTCGTGAGCTCTGCCATTTGATTTCCTTGGTGATCGCGTTACTGGCCTTTGTCCGAGATCAAAAGGAGTATGCAGCTCCCGCATTCGAACTAGGTGTTCTAGTATAATGTTCTATTATGCAAATTTTCCATTTCGCAAAGGGAAGACTTTTATCTCTGGCATCTGGCAGGGCTGGCGCGGGGCGCGGCGGCGCTACTCACAATAAATTATAAAACAACAGGGACAGGGCAGCCCTCATTATGTCCGGCATATACGCGCGCAGTTCGGTTGACGTTTTAATTGTGAACCCTGCGTGTGTGAGCTGCGGAGTGAGGATCTGGCTGTCCTATTCTGTTTTCTTATAATTTGAGAGGTATAATTATTTCTCTGTGCCATTTTATCTGACTCTACGTTCTGGATTACTCTGGTTCGCTTTTAAAATACAAACAGCCGTTTTTAATTAGCGCTTTTCAAGTCGTTATTTCAATATGGGCTATTCAAATACTGTAAAAAAAAATGAGGACAAATGTATAAAATATTAGGGGTGTTTGCTTAAAACTGTCCGCCTGATCGTGAGTCCCCACAATCAGTGTGTCGGAACATGTTAGGCGTTGTATCGCAGTGGTACCGCTAGAGCGGACACATAAAGTGGCGGACACAATTGATGTGTTTAGGGCCGAATGCCCGATGTATCAGGTGCGGTACAAACAGGCCTAAATCAACAGTGTCCCTGCGAGATAGTGGGCCAGCGTGGACCATCGCCCGCCCACGCACGATCCTTCGCTGTGTATTTACGATAATTAGTGCTTACTCAGTGTTGACGGTACCAAGATGTACGCATTCCGGTTCACGAGTGTTTTCACGACTAAGTCGAGTCGAGGACTTAGTAATTTTCCGGTTTTAAGACTACATGAAAGGGTCAGATTAAGGGGCAGCTGGTTAATATGAATGTTACCACGGTGTGTCTGCCTACTGCTCACTGGCTTACTAGATGAATAGTGGTATGTTGGTATTACTTTTGAACCAATTACATCAGTTGACATAATACATAAAATTAAATCTTAAACTTGGTTCGCTTATGCGAAGCGCCTCACAAATCTGCACGAGCGCGCAAATATGTAGTATTCCCGGTGGCACCATAGTAACATAAAGTGCGATCGCCGCGCCGCGTCGGGCCACGCTCAAATGCGTACAAAGGGCTTATTTACCGGCAGCACGGCTGGACCGGACCGCACAGCATCTGACCGGTTAGTGGCTGTCCGCCTGACCGTCAGACTAGCCCCGCTACGCTAATGTAATGGCCCCGTCTGGTATAAATTGTGTGGGTTAGGTAATGTACCAGTTTACACACGTTGATCCCATTGTGGTTTGTACAGATTAGACCGCACGAAAGTATAATTTAAGGCGGTCTAGACTCCAATAAAATTGTTACGATAATTGAGATCCAATTTCAGAAATATCTTTCAAAATAATGTATTAAATACTTGTTTACGTATAATGACTATGTATGAACCAGTTCTGTAATATCACACGGCGTTATACACGAAAGCACGGACTAGTCTACCTTTGTGTACCAATGTGGGTGTACAATTATACACCTCTGCTATTCCCCTTCAGAGAACACAGTCGTGTTACGTTGTTTGTTTATGTTAGCACTTACATTTCTTGGAAGCAACACTTTTAAGCACCAATATCCACTCTTGCTAATATGTACACCATAAACAACAATAAATTGGGTTCTTAACAAAAAAGCAAGCCTCGGCTCCAGCGGCACACTGCAAAGTCTAAGGTACGTATTACAGAATGTCACTCAAGCATTACTTAAAACTAGATTCAAGCCATTTGATTGGTTGAAACTAGTTTTAAGTAATGGAATAAGTCCCGTATTACAAAACTCAATACTCAAGCATTACTTAAAGTGACGTAATACGGGACTAAGTCCTGTATTACAGAACTCAATACTCAAGCATTACTTAAAACTAGTTTCAACCAATCAAATGGCTTGAATCTAGTTTTAAGTAATGCTTGAGTATTGAGTGACGTTCTGTAATACGGGCCTTTGTCATCCAAATATGATTAATATTAGGGTGAGTTTAAAACGGCGAGCGTCGCTTATCGCGCTCGTAAATTAATATCGGTTAAGCGACACGTTGCGGCCAAGCGACAGTTACGCTTAAGCCGCACGTATCGACTAGGGCTTAGGCTAAATTATAGATTTCTCGCTTGAATGGTAGCTTCGGAAATGGTTGGTGGGACTTTTATAGAGGGAAAATACATTTTCGAAGTCAAACATACTTTCTGGGTTGAAATACGTGTTGTAAACTTTTTACATTTTTAGTCTGAGAGTTAAGTGGTATCCTCCGCAAAGTGTGCTACTTACATATATATTTTCTGACAGTTTACCACTAAAGTCTGTCATTATTTAATTGCGTCCGGTACCTAGACATAGTTTAAAAGTAGAAGCTTTTCATCGTGAAACAGCATTTATAGCTTTTAACCGGATCACAGCAATGTTACTTAATTGGCGGCAAAAATTCAATTCATATGATAGTAGGTACGTTCAACTCCGGAACAACTCTATCACGAAGATCTTTATTAATCATCATCATTCTCCTGCCCTCATCCCAATTATTTGTTGGGGTCAGCGCAACAAGTCAATGCCATGGCGTCTGTGTATGATAAAGTACAACGTTATTTTCTTTTTTACTCATAACATTATTAAAGGCAATTCTACAGCATGTCTAGCTAAATGAGAAGAAGCAGATTGCGTCTAAGTGCATTAAAGTGAAGCTCGTCGCTGTCGACTATGTATTGTAAGACGGCAAGTGAAGAGAGCAGTATTAAGTTACTTCATCCACCACCCTGATATAGATAATCAAAGTAATACATATATACAATGTAACTGTCCCCATTTCCCCATTTCCTTCCTTGATTGTCGTAAAAGGTGACTGAGGGACTTACTAGAGAATGGGCAGCAGTGTTCTCTATGCATTTTTACACCATACAGCGATCGCAAACCCGCCTGCCAAGCGTGGTGATTATGGCAAATCTCCCCCTTTTGGGGGAGGTCAATATCCAGCAGTGGACGTTTTTCGGCTGAAATGATGATGAATGTAACTGTCTGTCACGTACTCTAATTTAATAACAAAATATTATATTTATTTTAAAACCGACACATGGTTCGGGTCATTTAGAAACACCTAAATTCTCTATTTTATGGGAAACAAACTAGGAACAAGTACCGGTGGACAGGTCTATAACAAATTCTAAAGAAACTAGTAAAATGTGCGATTGCTAGTCTCAAATTGCAAAGCTAGTCCTTCATCTGGCCACCATAAGTGCCCAGGCAATGACCAAAGGAACCCTTAAAACAATTTAGAAAATATACAAAAACAGCCATACACCTATTCTGCGAAAGAATGGAAAGATGGGCTGAGCGTGGTTAGGGATGTAGGAGACTGATGTATTAAGTCAAGGGAGTTCGTTGGAGACCGCGTTATGGAACGGTCGACGTATAATAGGCTAGCAGAATAAGAACTTGGTCGATAGTAATGAGACTACCTATTGTTACATAAAAGATTTTATCCCTCTAAAGGTAATGGAACAAAGCCTTCATGCAAGGTGGTTACGTATCGAAATACAAGGAAACAATAAACTGTTTGAAATAACATATATTTAAAAAGAATACTCCTTCTCAAAACAATATACGGTAGCCTTTAAGGGTCTACCGCATTAATAATTAATTACTTATTTCAATCACATAAACTAAGTTAACCTCTATAATAAGAATGTGACAAACTGTCACTTATTAATGCCAGCCAGCTCAAACTTCAGCTTAAAGAACTAAGGTCGTGGGGAGTTGGAGATTAAGCCAGTACTGTTCCGATTTTAAGTTAAGATTAAAATATAATAAAATATTGAATTAGTAAGGTGTAACCTTCCAATTATTTTGTAAGTAAACAATTAGTAAATGGGCGCCAGGGATTTATTCAATCCCGGATCCCAGAGCCGACGAAGATGTTCAATATTCTTCCAGATTCAGATAACTGCGGATGTCGAACCCGGGGTCCTTAATTTAAATTTCTGATAAAGGCCGGGTTCCCAATATTGAAACCCGGACAAAAGTAATATACCGGTTTTATGTATGTATACCGTATTAAAATGAATAAATACAGATGTAAGGGTAAAAAAAAAACCGTCCCGCCTGCGCTAACGCTAGGCGGACTTGACCAGCCGCACAGTCGTCTTCGCAAGAGGCTTAGAGCTGTCTCGAGGAACGGGTCTCGCGTCCAGGCCCCAGACGCCACTCTAGATCCTGGCGGCGAGACGAATCACTCGAGGTGCCTCACCTGGAATTGACAATACGGAGACCCAATAATATAATGAGAATCTAATTTACTTTACTTGAGGTGACCGAGCTAGGAAATCTAGAAGGCTAAAACATTAGCCGGTTAACATAGCCTGTTGCAAACACAACATAATGAGCTACGACTTCTGTTTGCCTTATCTTGAGTGGTGGGACAATAGGAATAAGAATTACCCACGCGGCGTCTATCAACTTCACAGAAAAACCTCAATACACTGCCTTGAACATTCTAATCCAATACCATGAGTAACCTCCTATGGCATAACTATGGTAAATAGTTAGCTGGTGAAATACTCATGGTTGGTTTAGGGAGAAAACACTCGACTGCAATATCTTCGACCGGCCGGAAAGCAACCTGCGTAGACGCAGCTAAGAATCCTGTAATAAATATCAAATACTTCACAACGAATCCCTATATATAACAGGGAAGGACTCACAGAATGCTCCCAAACCCTATTTAACAACGAAGCTCACCTTTTAGAAGTGTTAATTAATTGTAGTCACTTCTCAAGCGTGTTCAAGGGCGAATGGACGCTCAACTCGGCAAATATTTATGGCCTAGAAGCCAACCGGAACTGGACGAGAGCATTCAGAAAATCTCCCTTACTTTAGGCAAAACTATTACCAGTTCACGGAAGATATCCACATCACTTACGACACTTAACTCTTGAAAATCACTAACAACTATTCAACATGACGTTTGAACGCTGAAACACTAAAAATCCTTCAGATCCAGAATTATAAACTAATTAAAACAAATCTTTGGCAGTCTGCAATGCCAAAATTTGTCTAGAATGGGGTAATTTACCCATAATATTAATTAGGGAAAATTAGAATCATTACCAGAAACATTATGTCAAAGACACTTCACAGATAAAATATGTATTCATTTGACAATGAAAGTTCTAGAAAAAAGTTTATAATGAAAAAATTAATTCATTTCCGTTTTCGGTTATTTAGTTTATTATGAATTTTATTACCGAAAGCCGAAAATAATTAAGGACTGGTCACTGGATATTATTTCGATGATTACCAATCAATATGTTAAAATAAACTATTATCGATTAAAACTACAACCATGAATCGGCGACAACAGATGTCGCTTATAACTGACAGAAGCTGACGTTTGATTGAATGACATTTGTGTTGTTATTCTATTTTGCCATCAAACTTATTTACAATATTTGGTCTAATTGTGCAAACCTGTTTAGAAAAGTGATTTCTTTACAGAAAGTGAAACTACAAAGTCCAGTGACGAAATACAGTTTAAGGAATGGATCATTCATTGTAAAATAACCCTGTGAGAAACTTTATACTTGACTACGTATGTTTTCAGGTAAATGCCACTTTATTTATTAAGGATTTAGATGTGCGAAACCAATTAGTGGTAGGCACAAAAAATACAACGTAACACTATGTATGTATGTCTCTATGGAGTGATCGTGTGCGAGAGTGTTATTTAATGCACTGACTTCATATTGTCTTCCTTCTTCGTGCAATCTATCTCTCTGTGGAATTCGTTCTCTTAGGAAATCAGGATGGCAACCAACCGATTATCCTTTAAAGTTCGCGAGCACTTTCGTAAGAAGCTGGCAGTATTATCACAACGGTAATGTTCCCAATCCCATTGTTTGTCTTATTTGTTGTAGTATATTTGTAGACGACAAGGTGCTGCTGAGCCCAACGATCGGTGGACTTAGAAAAATAGTTAGTGTGTGTAAGAGAGAAAAAAAAAACACGGCTAGTCATGGCCTCAAATATAATATCACAAAAAGTGAGCTCATGGTATTTAAAGCAGGTATCAAGTCACCAGGTTAGGTTCCTCCCGTGACTTTGAACGGAACACCCATGAAAGTAGTCACCTGTTTTAAATTAAGTATTTACCTATGAAATTGCCGTTTTTCATGAAATAAGTTGACGCCCGTGTTTCTCTATATTTTTTATTTTTATTAATCAAAGTAACTACCCATGCAATCAATGCATTTTCGCCAACGTAGTGGTAGCTTATTGATGCCCTTTTTGAAAAAGTATGCTGGACTGGAGGCAACAAATACTTCAAAGACATTTTGAACTGCCCCTCGGTTTATGATTTTTTTCCCCGCCAAGAAGCTATCCAAATTCTGGAAAAAGTAGAAGTCTGTAGGGGCAAGGTTTGGTGAGTACGGTGGATAACGGAGAACTTCCAACCCCAGCTCTTGTAACTTGGAGACCGTCTACTGTGCAGTATGAGGTCGCGCATTGTCGTGCACGAGCAGCGGAGCCGAACGATTGACCAAAGCTGGTTGGAGATGTGCGAGCTTCTCCATCATTATGTTCAGTTCTTTACAGTACACATCTGCAGTAATGCTCATCCCGTTTGGTAAGAAGCTGTGATGAATGACACCGGCGCTAGACCACCAAACAGTGACCATCACTTTTTTAGGGGTCAGTTTTCGTTTGGGGCATTGTTTAGGTGCTGAACCAGGATCTAACCAACTTGCTGAGCGCTTGTCGAACAGAATCCATTTTTCGTTGCAAGTAACAATGCGATTCAATATGCCTTCTGTGTGCCTGTTGAGCAGTGCAAGGCTCAACTCGACGCGTGTCTCGCGCTGGAGATCATTCAATTCGTGGGGCACCCATTTGTCAAACTTTTTTACCTTGCCAATTCGACGCAAATGAACCAATATTGTTTTGATGCTAACATCGAAAGCTGCTGCTAATTCAGCTGTAGATTGAGAATCATCAGCTGCCATAATCGCCTTTAATTCATCATTGTCGACGAAAGTTTTCGGTCGACCACAGGGTTCATTTCTTAGGTCGGAATTTCCAGAACGGAAGCGGGCAAACCAATAACGGGTGGTG
The DNA here is from genome assembly GCA_947523025.1 of Dryobota labecula. NCBI lineage: Eukaryota > Metazoa > Arthropoda > Insecta > Lepidoptera > Noctuidae > Dryobota > Dryobota labecula. Next base: position 956,906 of record OX383291.1, on the reverse strand, counting down.
CGATCGTTAGTACCTATTGTGTGTTGCGTGCCGCTTCTGCCGCTTTGCTGCCACGACGGTACTCATACTCCATAATCACTCGAATTGATGACGAAAAATGTACAAATGCGATGAAAATAGAACGCTAACCATTAACTAACTAACCATTAGCTACTGCAGTGCTTCCGGCATGTTCGCAGAAGCGAGAATAGATGGCTTTCACGCCATCATGCGCAAGCGTTGCGCTTCCATTATGCGCAGAGTACGTGCCAGCCCCAACAACATCCTGAAAGCCATCGCTGATAGGTGGGACAGCCCCATACTGGGACATTGGATACGCCTACATGCCACTGTGGCGTAGTAATTAGTAGTTTGTTGTTTTTCTGGTAGATGTAAGTACTAACACTAGTTTCTGAGTTGTGTGTATACTAACCAAGTGGACTATATTTATGGGTCCGAAATAAAAGATTTTTTTTATTTTATTTTTATTTTATTAAACAAATAACAAATTTTCAAAAAATAATTCTATATTTAAAAAATAAAAATAATTTGAACTTAGAATTTTTAGCGAAAAAAGAAAACAAAATGGACTTGTAATAGCCAGTACGGCAGAACGGCAATTTCATAGGTAAAGACCTATTATCTTGGGCACATAGTCACTGATCTCCTACGCGACGATGAGGACATGGACAGGGAGCGTAGGGCGCTGTTAATCAGAGCAAACATGAGAGCCAACAGGTATAAACTTTGCAATGCTCAAGTGTAAATAACACTGTTCAGAGCGCATTGTTCATCGCTATACACGTGCTGCCGTGGGCTCATTATACGCAAAGATCATTTGGCGCCCTGCGCGTCCAATATAACAATGCGTTCAGGGCGTTGTGGGGCTGCTGCGCTGGTGCAGTGCCTCCGGCATGTTCACGGACGCACACGTTGACGGTTTCCACGCCGTGCTCCGCAAGCGATGCACCGCGGTACTCGGCAGGTTGCGCGCCAGCACCAACAGCACCATAGGCTGGACACGCGTTACGTCCAGTACACTGGGTATTAACCCACCTTATAATTACTTATATATATAATTACTTAATAAGTAATTATAAGGTTTTTTTTTACTACTAACACTAGTTTCATAAGTTTTTCTGTACTAACATTCTATGAATTTAAAAATTCTGAATTAAAAAGTTTTATTCTTATTTTATTTTTAATTTTTATATACCTTTTCCTTAATCTTCTTACCTATGAATTCAAAACCTTATTCTATATTGACATTGTTTTCTTATATCCCCTTCCTCCCTCTCTTAGATCCCTTATCCTTGTCCCCTAGCTTTCTAAGTCATGGAAATTCATTACAGTCGGTGGGAGGGTGACCAGTCTGGGACGAGCCCTACAGAACCGGTTTAGTGTTTTGGCCGACCAAAACACTAATATTAGCATAATTAGGACAAACGAAAATTTTATCAGCCTAGGATCATTTAGGAGCAGTCTCAACAAGTAACATTTATTTACATACTTATTTTTAACCGACTTAAAAAAAGGGGGTTCTTAGTTCGTCGGAATCTTATTACTCGAAGACGTCTAGACCGATTAGAAAAATTCTTTTATTGTTTTGAAAGGGTATACTTTCCAGGTGGTCCCATTGTCATCAGGTCAGGATCTGATGATGGGATACCGGAGACATCGAAGGAACTCTCAAAACGATTTGGGTATTTTTTATAACATTTTGTGTATTTGCTCTCGGAAAGCACCATTTGGTGAAGCAAATTTAGTTCCGAATGCGCCGTGCTGCGGGGTGATTACAGCGCTATTTACGCGAGCAACATATTATGCACTGCCTAGTAATAGCTTCTATCCTCCAAATTAGGGTGACGAAATGATGCCGGTAGGTGTGCTAGCCGGTAGGTATGTGTGAGCGCATTCCTTGAGGCGGCGTCCTGGGTCCTGCCCGCCGGTTGAACGCATCCCAAAGGGTCATGGCCATCAGATTGGTACGGCAATACCGCACGGTCTCCGGTGAGGCAGCAAGCCTCCTTGCCGGATTACCGCCATGGGATCTGGAGGCAAAAATCCTCGTGCACGCGAGTGGCGCGAGGAGGTGAATCACCGGGGCGTAACCCCGCTGCCGCGAGACATTACGGCACAGCGGACAGAGCTCCAGCGGAATCTCATGGTGACATAGAGGGTGCGATTGTCACAACCCAGCGCTGGGCACGCCACAATAGTAGCGATAAGTCCTCTCTTTGAGGAGTGGCTAGAGAAGTGCCATGACATCCTCACCTTTCGCCTGACACAGGTCCTCACCGGACACGGTTGTTTCGGGAGGTTCCTCTTTCGGATTAAGCGGGAGGAAACGCCAGGGTGTTACCACTGTGTGGGTGACACGGTGGAGCATACGGTGGAGGTCTACCCGGCTTGGGCAAAGCACCGCCGTGTCCTCACGGAGGCGATTGGCGGCGGCAATCTCTCGCGTCCGGCCCTAGTCCAGGCCATGGTCCGGAGCGAGAGTGCATGGGAGGTAGTCACCTCCTTCTGCGAAGCAGTAATGCTCGCGAAGGAGGAGGCGGAACGCGTGAGGGAGCGGCAGTCTGTGCGCCTTCACGCTAATAGTCGCCGCAGGAGACTCCCTGGGTGGCGGGAATCGGTAGCCGATTCCCGGCCACCGTAGGCACGAACATGGGCAGTTCGCCGTCCGGTAAGGAACAGGCCTGGGTCAACGGCGCGTTGTGTTCCACGCGCGCCTCAAAGAGATGTCAGCACGCACTGATGGGGTCCGCTAGGACTGGTGCTGCCGGGTTGCGAGTTTGTCCGAAAGGGATACCGTAGCCCTGGCACACAGGCAACTGAAGGAACACGGGTGGGTTTTCGTCAGTAAAAGTCTGACGCGCCGCTTCACCCGCTCCGACCAGAGTGGGAGAATTTATTTGATAATTTCTCACCCAAAAAAAAAGGTGTGCTATAATACACTGCCGAGTAATGACTTCTATCCTCTAAATTAAGGTGACGAAATGATGCCGGTAGGTGTGCTATACTTCCAATGCAATGAACGATCTTGCTATGTTTTTGACAGTGACCCCCTACTGACCGAAATGAAAGATTTTTTACGTCAAAATACTATCGCCTTTGTTGCTACAAAATTTTTGAAGAAGTATCGTTTCTACCTGAATGAAGAAGTAGCTGAATGTGAACATAATTATTTCGAAGAAAGCACGTTGCAACTCCAACCATCCTTCTCTCTGGTAATATCAAAGACATACTAACTATAAAGAAGCATGTAATGTACCTGTATTTTGATACCGCAGTCGATACCAAGAGAAAATTGGATTTCCTATTAGCCGCCATATCAATTACGGCATTAGTGGAACATTTCTAGGTATCTCCGCGACACATGCGGATGTATACACATGTATTGAGCAGGCTACGCTCCCTCTAACATAGATCATCTAAATAATTCACGTACCACTACCATAGTCAATGTAAGCACAGCAACGCAACTTGGAATAAACCGCTACTTCAGTATGCATCCACACGCTTACAAGTGAAAATATAGTATATACAGGGTGTCCCAGGAAACCTGTACCAGCGAAGGTCTGTGGTCAGGGGACACTAATACTCATCGATTGGACCCCTATGTATGTTCTGCAATATTTTGTAGTTTTCGAGAAATTGTTTTTTTTTTGTTTTTTTTCCAGTTTTTTTTTTATTGTGGGCGGTTTTAGTCACAACTTTTTCTGATTGCTGTTTCTTTGAGATTTTTTTCATCATTATTATGGCTAGAATGTGTATTCACATGTTATAAAACACAAAACACCCAAACCCTAACTTCAAGTAGCTCAGAATTTGATCACAAGGTTAAAATTTCTGTTGGAGAGAAATTTACACTTGATTTCAACTTGAAAAAAATAATACTTACACTTAATGGCATGTAAATAATTTTAAAAACCTTATGGGTTTCTTAGCTCTCAAAATAATACATAAAAGTTGGTACTTCGTAGGAATTTTTTACCCGAAAACGGAATTCAAAGTTGATACAGTCAAAAATAGTGATGAAATGCAAAAATGTGTGAAATGACTTTTCACACATTTTTGCGACTCAAAAGTTTTTATTTTTAAGTTTTTGAATTACTCAAAAGTATTTTTAATCTCGGTCATAGGATACTTTCAATCCCGGTAGTACGTTCCCGTTGGATTTTTTCCGACATCCACGCGGGCGAAGCCGCGGGCAAAAGCTAGTGTTTACATAACTCAACAAGCTGAATGATGCTTAATGGCGAGCACACATTGTAAATGTAAAACAAATGAAGTGTCCAGTACAATGCAACATGAAATGTAACACAAAAACTAGGCGAATATGTTTCAATGTATATTATGTTACATTTCGTGTTACGTTTCACCAATCTGCATTAAACTGCACACGTCTCGGTATATGTGAAGTTTGCAATCACCTTTTTACAGTTTTTTAGAAGAAGAGTCTGTATCAGTTATGAGTTAAGCAACTAAGTGAATAATTAACGCGTCAAGAAATGACTTCCCGCGAATAAACTGCTGTTTAAACTAAGCATTAGGTTTTTCCTGAGAGACAGATATAATTGCGTTAGCAGACTTGACCCCTGAATTTTACTGCGTGCCTTGAATAGCACGCAGTAAAATTCTCCCCCAAAAACTTAAATACCCCTCAAAAACCCCATATACTCGTAATCCTTATTTTTCTGTCGAAAGAATGAGCACCTTTTGAGGGGATGTTTTGAAAAACGAATTATGACAAACTTTGTGTCTTTTATAAGAACGTATTTGTGCTGAGTTTCAAGTTTATGAACTAAAAAAAAAAATGTTGCATACAGTCTAAATCCCCTTTTTTACCCCTATAAAGCCCTTCTTAGAGCTAGCCTACAATGTATGGAATGTAAATTTATTCTGAAATAGATCAATCCCTTACGGTTTTATTTTTCCATACAATCTTTTACATCCCCCAATCCCTCTTGTGCTAAGTTTAATGTTTATTGACTCAAGGAATAAGATTTTTCAAACAAATCAAATCACCCCTTTTTTACCACTTTACGGGTTGAATTTTCAAAAATCCGTTTTTAGCGGATGCATAAGTCATAATAACTATCTGTGTGCCAAATTTCAGCCAAATCCGTTCAGTGGTTTGAGCTATGTGTCCCCCTTGATCCCCCTTTATGGGGTAGTTTAAAAAAACTGAAATAAACAAACTTTATTATTTTATTAGATAATCATTTATTAGAAAGTGGATGTAAACTACATTTATATATAGGTATTGATAGCCACTTTATTAGCAAGCTTTATGTGTCAGAATGGTAACTATACCCAAAGTCTCAAATTCAGATAATTTATGTAAACAAAGGGGATAACATAGCAAAAAAATATCTTCGTAATGGTAATTCACATAAAATGGCGAAAAAAGAGGTTCCATTTTCTTTTAAGTACTGATTTTAAGAAATAATAAATAAAAAATAATCATACCGTAATTATTTTTATAAATTTTCGGTTTTAAACAAAGTTAATTAATAAAAGGAGATTCTCTGGTACAAAATATTTTATGATACCTACTAGTAACAATGCAGGAGATCCAAACATTTTCAATTTTTTTACATCTTCAACAACACTAATAGTAGAACTCTCTTAAATAGATTCATATTGTAAGTAGCATATCTAACCACATGTTGGATGAAAACGACTGTAAATTCTGGGAGGCCTACGTCTAGCACTGGACTTATAAGGGCTGATTATGACGATGATATACCGTGTCTCCGACACACTACACGAAACATTGTTTGGCAACGGTATTTTATTTGGATAGTTCTTATAATTAATTCACTTTAATTTTATCGATGATTATTTACAAAAACATTTAGTGATAAAATGTTTTCCACCACTGTCCTGCTATTTTGACAGTGACATTTCTAAACATTACTTTGTTTACATAAATTATCTGAATTAGAGACTTTGGGTATAGTAGTTTACTATGTATGAAAGTCCCTATGAATATGGTGTGTAGGGAAAGGATTTTATAAAGGAAAGCACGGAATGCCAAGACTAGGCATTTATTTCAATTAGGCTTGTCAAAGTAACGTTATTTGAGAAAGCTAGTGGTCCGTTCCAAAACTAGGTCTTCGTGGAGAAGAATGGATAAGAAACTCCACGGTAGCAGCATTAAAGTATTCTATCATCACATTTCTTACATCTTACATTTCCATAAGTTACCGTTATCTCAAAACAGATAATTCTATTTATTGAACCTTTACTCAGATTAATAGCAACATTATAATAAAGAATGAACATGAGTATTCCATTATACAATTTAACACATTAGCAATATTGGTAATAATATGTTTAACACAACAACATAATCATAATTATCATAATAGGCAATAATTAAGTTATAATATCGAATTAATTTTACCTGTAGGCCGGAGCTCTATTTTGGTCGACGTCTGGATCCAGAATAGACTCTGACTTTTTTTTTTGTAATTGGCATCTCAATGTTACCACGAGGGGTTGAGACTCTTTAACCGGGCTATCCTGTGGAGCCTTAAGCTCCTAAAAGAAATTGAAGGCCTCCAGCCGGGGCATACTTATAAGTTAGCCGACTGCGCGCTAAGGGCACCCCGTGTGGGGTGCGAACCTCGGCTTAGGGCAGAGTCGGAGGGAGGATGGCAAGGGACCGTCGGTGGCTAGATAAAATCAGGGTTATGATTATTATCAGGGGGATTTAAAGCTACATGTTGCTCAGCTAAAGCGCGTGCTGGCGCTTCAGTTAAAGGCAAGGGTCGGGAAGGACTACTCGTTAGTCGGGGATTTCGCGCGGGGCCTCGGCGGGACTCTGACACTCGGAACTCCCCCTCTTATAGTCGAGAACAAACAACTTTGACGTTTCAATCTACCGTCATCCAAAATATCAACGACATAAAAGGTGGATTTCCGTTTAGAATATTTCCTATGTTTTGCTACATTATTGCTTAGTATTTTAACTAATCTACTTTTACAGACATACTGAAATAAATAATTAAAGAATTATTGGAATAAAGTAAATTAGGTATTCACAGTTGTTACAAGTTTAGGTTTATGCAAAACATTACAATTTTATCAAGTTTTAACAGTGAAAGGAATACTCATGACATAACAACAATACTTATAATCACAATAATTTATTACATTCGTGCTAAGTATAAAGTTTATAAAAAAAAAAACAAGGAATAAGATTTTTCAAACAAACGAAATCCCCCCTTTTTACGCCATCAAATGTTGAATTTTCAAAAATCCTTTCTTAGCTGACGTCTTCTACTCTATATCCTAATCTAATCTAATTATCCTAATCTATATCTATATCGGATCTCCCGGAGAAGGGGATGGGGAAGTTCTCCGGAGGAGGGGCCCGTGGCTAAATAATAACAGCCAAACAGGTCGATCAATCAGGTTAAGCTACACTTGCCGCGGTTGGTCTCTGAATGAGTGACCATCTTTACATATAATACAGAGACCCGTCCGTGCCTCGGAAAGCACGTTAAGCTGTTGGTCACGGCTATCATTCGTGGATCTTTGACAGTCATTACGGGAAGTCAGAAGCCTGAAAGTCTGACAACCATTATTACCAAAGGGAGGACAGATAGGCAGTCGCTCTATGTAAAATACTGTAAAGTTAGAAACAGTACACGTGTACTTTGATTATTTTTACTTGAATACAAAATTTTGCGAATGTACAACTTCAATACAAAACTTCATCCCCCTTTTCAGACCCTTGTGGGTTGAAATAAAAAATAACATCGATTTACATTGTGTTAGTTTACAACCATAAGCCGAAATATTTGTGATTTTAAATTAAAAATAAAGAACTCTAATAAAAACAAAACTTCATCCCATTTCACCCCCTTAAGGGTTGAAATTCTAACAACACCGTTGCATGAGCTTCCAACAGTTCAAACCATAAGCCTAGATAGTAAAGGAGATTGTTCTGCATCCATACATTGTTCGCCCCAGAACAAACACTAAAGGAAAATTACTTTGCGTGTTCTAAATTACAAGTATATTGCCATGAAGACAAAGTTTAATGACGGACAACTTGCAGAAAGGATTTATTTCAAAAGGAAATAAAAATTTTGAGGTTGTTTTGAGGGAAACAATCCTTTCAATACTTCGAAATGCATGTCACTGTTATTTTTATTGCCTGTATGTGGTTAGTTAAGCTAAGAGAATCAGAAAAACATTTAAGTACTTACCTAAGTACCTATTATGTATTTGGTAAATCTTCTAGTTTTTGTATTAAAATAGGTAGGTAGGTAAATAAGTACTTATTTATTTAACTTCAATGCAAACGACTTTATCCTAATGTTTTTTGATTTTATTTATTTATACTTAGGTAGGATGTCATGTATGTTAGTCATGTTATTGAAAGATTAGACATCACTAATTATCATGTCTAATCTACTTATTTGTCAAAGATGGCGGCATATTTTATGTGATGTCGATAGTCACTCTTTTAATTGTTCATTATGGAACGCAGAATGTCCGTTTCATACAGATATTCGCAATTAGTCTAATAAAATATATTTATAATTAATATGTAGGTCCTGGGGCCATTTCCGACGATGTCCTTTAGTGATTTTTCTTCAAAAATTAAGGTAACCCCCTGTAACTTCTAAAATAAGAGAATGATAAAACTAAAAAAAAATATATGATGTACATTACCATGAAAACTTCCACCGAAAATTGGTTTGAACGAGATCTAGTAAGTAGTTTTTTTTTTAATACGTCGTAAATGGGAACTTTTATATTATGTTACTTGCTGCTACTGAACCCTTCATGGGCGAGTCCGACTCGCACTTGGCTGCTTTTTTAGAAGGGGAATTTCCAAAAATCCTTTCTTAGTGCACCCCTAGACCTCATAAGGAACCTACGTGCAAAATTTCAAGTCTCTAGTTCCAGCGGTTTGGGCTGTGCGTTGATATATCAGTCAGTCATTCAGTCAGTCAGGACTTTGAATTTTATATATATAGATGGATAAACATTTCAAGAACACGGCCCAGTTGCTTTACTGTTTATCGGAACTCTATCATGTAATTATGGAAACACAAGCCGTTACCGAATAATAATTCAGTAGTATTCACTAACTACTCCAATTATGGCTCACTGAGTATAATGATCAGGGTTATCTGATTACCTGAAGAGTACCTTTAAATTAATAAATAGGTATAGGTCAGTAGGGGGTTGGGTTTCGTTATTTTAATAAAATTGATTGTTTATAATATTAATCTGCACCCTGATAGCGTAACACACTTTCAATCACAATCCGAGAGAGTTTTGAAGGATATTACTAACCAATTAATTGATTCATAAGTTTTGAAAAATTCGTCTGCTCAACAATGTAAATAACGCAATACACGTCGGGGGTTATGCAGATGCAAGCTGGTCCTTCGACAATCAGCATGCATGAGGCGGTGCTCTAGTAGACCCAGCAAAGTTCCAAGAACTGATTATAAAACAACTTTATGTTAATATTTGACACAGTTGTTTGTTTCCCTAGCTACTTATCTTTCGCCACGCGAACCACGAGCAAAATCTACATTACGCATATTCTCGTCCTCTGAATAGGTAAATTTTAGGAACGCCTAATTCCATTATGTCAGCCTAAAATGAAAATATTTAGTGTAAAAATTTGAACTCGACGCTGTTTAAAAATATTTCGTACTAAATGTCATCAATCTTAGTCTGCAAAACAGTCCGTGCTGCGAAATAAATATTTTGTTTGATATTTTTACATTATTTTCGAGTATACGATGAAAAATGAGACTTCTTTGAACTAGAATAATAAAGTCATTTGAGTCTCATGATTATGAACGTTCCTCAAACGAGATTTTCAGGATTCTAACTTTGAATCTGAAGGATGAGTAGGTATGGCCGAAGTTGTCGCCATAAAACAATCGGCTGCAGAGCACGTCACGGCGTATTATCCATAAAAATACGGTGTCGTGACCCTCGCGACATTCGGGACACTCCGGACACTCGGGATTTGTGGCGCTCGCATGCACAGTTGCGGTGGAGCACTCGATAGTAAGGCGCGCCTCAACCTTGCGATTAGTGTCCCAAGAATTAGGGAAAGCCCAATTTACGATGGCTAATGTAGGCTGTGGTTCCGGGACAAGGTACCTACCCCAATCTACCCAATAGTAAGCCATGTAATTTCCGTTTCCAGAGCCATAGCCTCCGTGGCGCAATGGTTAGCGCGTTCGGCTGTTAACCGAAAGGTTGGTGGTTCGAGCCCACCCGGGGGCGATCTCTTTTTTGGAAGGACTGTAATAATGTCATGCATATCCGAAAAAGTATTAAGTAAATCTGTGGTGTGTGTGAAAGGTAATAAGGCCAGAGCATTAATTTTTAAGCAAATAGACTATCAACTTAAATTCTCCGTATATTCATACACAACGGTTATTCATTCACAGTTTTATGAAATGGCTGCAAGACGTCACAACGTTGGTTGTCACTCTGCTTAACAATTATTTCCCCTGATTGTACATAAATGCAAACCAAGTGCCTATCTGTTAATGATCTTTATCATAATAAATGACAAGAGTACTGGGTCAATGGCGACAACAGTCGACTTGAAGCGATCGCGCATAATCTCAGGCTTGGCAGGTGGATCGGTAATCACACTTAATATTAGCTCACAAGAGATACTCCAAGAGTAGGTAATCCTGCACCAGCTTACTGTGAAACAGACTACACAATACTCTGTCACTGTTCAACGCACTGCTGTCGTGTTTGTCATGTCTCACGTCTCACCTTGTCTAGGCACAGTCGACCTCGTAATTGCTTTCTTTTGACAACAATTCCCAATAAATTTAAACTACCCAAACTGTAACAGCAAATTCACCTTGTCGTTATATGACGTCCAAGTGACAGTCAATTTACGAGCAATTATGAGTACAGTACGGTGGGAGGTTTTCATAGTCCCACCGTACTGTTCAAAAACATCAAATGATAAAAAAATGCACGATCATCATAACCTAAATGATAAAGACTTCTTCTTGATTGAAGCTGGTTGTACTTATCTTATGTAGGTCGATTGGCAGAAAATCTTTTGGCGCATAAAGTATAAAAATCCTTTTAAGTAATCTACCAAAGTAAAATATTGTACTATCACATTTCTAATTTTAGAATTTATGGCTCTATTACGTCTTTAGGGGTAGGTAAACGATAAGAATATTGTCATGTTACATTTTTAATGTGGAATATAAAATAATTTTAGGTAAATATATCTTATTTTTATAAAAGGACTTCATTGCTGTATCTTTTCCATAATTAATGTTGTTAGTACCTGTAGAAACTTTAATGGAAAGGTCAAGAGAAAGAGTTTCTTTAAATGAAACCAGAACTATTCAAATTGTAAGAATAACATTTTCGACAGCTCAACCTGAAATAAAAAAGTATATAAGTGATGTCATAGTCGCTCGTCCGCAGCAAACCTGACCTCTTGGCCACGAGCTACACGCTCTATCGACACGCGTCTTGCGACAGCGACTACGGTGGAAACAAATGAAAGAAGTTGTTTAGAGCGTACCACGAGTAACTTAAGTCGCGTCGCAAGTCGTGAACGGGCCTTAGCACCGCGTCGCCCTGCCCGCGATTTGCATAAAGTAATAGATGCTGTAGCCACTCCACTCGCTCGGTCGCCGCTAAGGCCGGCTGCCCGCTATCGACTTGTCATCTGCACGCGCCGAGATATATGTGCTGCCTCTTATTATTTATAAGCTTTTATTATTTGAAGAATAAGTTTGTGTATTGGAAGTTGCTTCAGTGATTTACTCCAAAAATCTGATTGGATGACCATTAGTATTATTATAAATTTTGATATTATTAGAAATGAGAACATAATTATGTATCTTCATCTCCTTATTATTTTTCTTCTTCTTGATAATATTAGGGGTTAAAGTATGCAATCGCCGATTTATACTGCAAAATTAAAACTTGTTTTTTTTTGCAAGATGTAACATACTTATTTAATCAAAATATTTAGAAAAAAAGAAAAAAAAAAAGAAAAGAAAGAAAAAACGTTTATTTGCGGTAAAAATGACGCAAAAAAAGAATACAACACAAAAAAAAAAATAGTTTGGGGTAAATATGCGCCACATCCACGCAAAACGGCCATCGCTCAGCATAATGCTGCGACCCTATGCGAGACAGAGCCCCAGCGCTGGTTTTCAGCGACAGCCGGCGTTGACGTGATGACGTCGACCAGTGCCCGGTGCAGCATACAATGAGATAAAAAATAACATAAATACACAATAAATAATTATTACTAATAGTTTTTATAAAAAATAATATTATAACAATAAAAAAATGGCAACATTCCATTCCGTCGGCAGCGGCGTACGCGCCGCCGTCTAAAGTTATCTGTGCGTGCAGAGTATAGTCAATATCTATATCTACATTGCTGCCATCTAATCAGAAGTTCATTTATGCCTTTGCGATAGAACTATGGGAATCTAGACTCGACACACTGTGTGAAAGCATTTTCTTGGGAAGATATTTTTTTTCCCACGTAGAAAAATGTCCAAATCACGAAAAAAATGGTAGTCAGTTGGAGCAAGGTCTGGCGAGTACGGAGGATGACGTATGGTTTCTAACTGCAGCTCCTGTAGAGTTACAATGGTGCCCCGTGCAGTGTGAGGTCTTGCGTTATAATGAAGCAATAATGGTGAAGATCGATTCACCAGTCAGGGCTGTTTCACTGCCAGTTTCGCCATCATTGTTCGAAGCTCGGCACAGTTAACATCTGCTGATATTGCATGACCAGACCTGAGAAAGCTATAATGAATAACACCATGAAGAGACCACCAAACAGTTACCATTACCTTTTTATTGGTAAGCTTTGCTTTAGGGCACTATTGCGGCGTTTGGCTTCGGGTCAACCATTGAATTTTTCGTTTACGGTTATAGTAAAGAATCCACTTTTCGTCACATGTCCCAATTTGATCCAATATTCATTCATTTCCGATTCAACGAGGCAGCGCAAGTTTCAACACGCGTTTCTTTCTGCAGATCAGTCAAATCATGAGCCACCCATTTTTCATATTTTTAGGGTTCTGTACCTCAAAAGGAAAAACGGATCTCTTATAGGATCACTCGTGTGTCTGTCTGTCAGTCTGTCTGTTTGTCTGTCCCTCTGTCACAGTCGATTTGCTCCGAATGTAATGGACCGATTTAGTTGAAATTTGGTATACGTACATATCAATTTAAGTGACCCAAACACGGACGTGAACCGTAAATAAATGAATTTAGAATATTGGGATCAGTTTTGGGGGACAAGCAAGAAAAACAAAAAGTCGTGCAAACTGTACCGTGTGACATATCAAATGAAAGGGATTACTATGAGTCTCAATTTTTTTTTATAATTTTAAAATATATTTTTTTAAGTTATATGTGAAAATTGACGAAAATTTACCATTCCCCCCCCTTATCTCCGAAACTGCTGAATCAAAAATTTGGAAAAAAATACAGGAAATAGTTCTATACTTATAGATTACAGGAAAATTTATAAGAAGTCTATGGTCTTAAACTAACATGGTAAATCTCTCGATATTGTGCGTACATTGTGCGTGTGACGGCACGGTTTGTCGCAGCGTGCGCTGCGTGTCGCGGGTTCGATTCCCGCACGGAACAAATATTTGTATGACCTACAATTAGTTGTTCCGGGTCTGGCTGTTTGTGTTTGTGAGATTAAATGTTTGTAAACGCACCCACAATACAGGAGAAATTCCTAGTGTGGGGCAACGTTTTTATAAAAAAAAAATTTAAAAAAAACTTACATTTTCTGTTGGAATGTATGGGAGATTATGTTTACCAACTACAATGTTAAGTTTGTTCTTAGGATAAATTCATTCCAAGTAAACCTAAGGAACCCTTCATTGTGCGTGGTCCGACATTCACTTGGTCGGTTTTTTTAGATCTTATATTGATTTGATGCAAATGAGTCAATATTGTAGGTAAGGTAACGTCAAAGCATGCTGCTAACGTTGCCACACGTTATTCAGCTGTTTGGGCGGTCTTCCACGTGGTTCGTTCTTCAAGACGAAGTTTCCATTACGAAAGCGTTTAAACCAAAAACGCACGGTGCGTTCATTAGCAGTCTCCTCTCCAAACGCAGCTTTGATATTGCGAGCCGTATCTGCCGCGTTACTTCCGCGTCGGAGTTCGTATTCAAAATAAACTCGGATTTTCGAAATATTCATCTTTTCCGTCTAAACTGAATAAAAAAAAACAATTGAAATTCGAAAAGCTAATGTTGCACATTTTTTAAAAGAAACATAATAAAAAAAGTTTCACTCGAATATCTCACACCATTCAGGTTTAATTAATGTCAATTCAAAGTATCCATTACTACTCGTATAAAACGGCAATTTCATACTTTAACCCCTATTATTTAAAAACCGGCTAAGTGCGTGTCAGACCACGCACAATGAAGGGTTCCGTAGTTGGGATGAATTTATCCCAAGAACAAACTTGACATTGTAGTTGAATGTAAGTTGGTCGACTATTACTCGGTAACTTGTAAAGCTTACTTAGCTGTGATATTTTTCCTTTTAACTTAGTTATATATACTACTGCTGTGAATTGTTTTACGTATCCAAATAGAACCATTTAGCCGGCAGGGGGACGACACTTGACTGACAAAAATTTGCACTTTAAAGCTTAATATTACGTAAACGGATCCCTGAATCTAAAAAAATGGTTTTCACATACCCACAATATTTTTAAACGGCCTTCGCATCGATACCCTAAATCATGGGACTTACGAGAAAAAAAATAACAACCCCACTTTACGTGTACGGGAGGTAACCTATATCCATGCCAAATTACAGCTTTCTAGTACTAAGAGTCTCTGAGGTAAGCCGCGGACAGACAGACAGACAGACGATGTTTACTACGGAACCCTAAAAATGATAGCTATGAACTAATACTCAACGAGCTCACATATTTTCATCACGGCTGCTACAAAATACTCTAAAACAAAACGAAAAACCGGCCAAAGGGTTTTCCGTAGTTGGGATGAATTTATCCCAAGGAAAAACTTAACATTGTAGTTGAAAAACATGTTCTCCCATACATTCCAATTGCAAATGTAAGTTTGTATGCACAATATTGGGAGATAGACCATGTTATTTTAAGACCACATACTTTTATAGGTTTTCCTGTTATCTGTATAGAACTAGTTTTCTGTATTTTTGGAGTTTACTCTTTAAGAATCGATTTTCATATAAGGTATGGAAATTTTATGAGGAGTGAAATTTGTTTAAATGTTAACTTAAAAGCGTTACGGTTTTCTGACTCGGATCGTTTTGTATTGTGTTTTATTCGTAAATAAAAAGGATAAAATAACAAAATAAAATATTTATTGAACATATTATTTAACACTTGATCTAGATATTTCACCCGTGCGATACACGATTACTTTCACTTTAATGCATCAATTCAATCGCAAAGACAAGTCTATATTATGACCTAATTCTGGTTTCATTTGAGTTATATTAGGCTTTGAATAACAAAATTTATACCATATTATAGGTCGTAAAAAAATTGATATAAATCGGTTTATCTATTGTGAAATATGAAAATACTTATACCACTAATTCCAAAATCAAGTGCTTTCATCTTTCCATGCGCTCGCCCGGTCGCCCTGTGTCCTTTAGTCCCGAGTGGAACGTGTTGGAGGTCGGACGTGTGCCAACTTTTGACTAATTCCGCATCGAGTATAATGTCTAACATAGCACACTTGTACATATCATAATGCACTATTATGTTGTGACGGCATCTACAACGCCACATGGCAACTACGCATCAAAGACCTGACGTCACAAATCCTGCATCGCGCAATCAGAGTTTACCGCGCGACTAGCACTTATACAACATCCCAACATCAACCATCGTGCAGTTTTCCACCAGACATAACACCCGTACCTTTACCTACCGTACCTTTTCCATAGACTATGAGTGAACTTTGCACACTGTTCCTCATACCTCTATAATATAACATGATTGATGTATAATAATATTTACACTTCTCATGCTCTAAAAGTTCGTCTTTATGTAGTGCGTAGACGACATAAAGTCGCTTTTTATGATCTAGAGCATAAAGTAAAATCTTCGTCTAAGACCAAGGCAATCGGTCCAACAGCCACACGAACAACTTCAACTTCATAGAATAACCTCTTTATTTTAATTCGTTTCGTTAGTATTCTAAGAACAAGGCAAGGATACCAACAGCCAAAGTACACAATAAAACTTCATGAAATAAACTTATATATTTTATTTCATCTATTTATTATTTTACATGTTGCTGTTTCATTTCCTCGCAATCGAAGTGAAAAGTAGAGAGTACAACTCGTCCATAAAACCTATTTTACACTCTACTTTATATCTGTTACGGACGACGAGTACGTCATAGTTTAATCCTTGCAGAATATATAGCTATTTACGTAGCTAAATAGTTAATACATCTACAAACGTTTTAACGACGCAATAGAATAGCAAGTAGGTACATTCATAACTGTTATGTACTTGCGAGACAATGGAATGTTAGCCGATTACCACTATGGGATGAAGATAGGGACTTGAAACTTAGTCCATCGCTTTTATTGGGTTTTAGTTACCCTTTAAGCTATGTACAAGTCAGGTATATAAGGTCCGTGTACAGTTTACAAGAAGCTTGAGGGAACTCGTTGGAGTACATAAGGAAGTACATGGATTCGCCGATCTGATAAACTTTGAGACGTTAAAGCAGGCCACAGCATTGGTGGGTGAAGACGCTATAGAAAGTAGCCAATCAGAGACTATATATTTCGACCAATGGGGAGATAGCAGAGGTATGATGTAGGACCTGGTGAGAGGTGGCGTAATGTTTCCTCGCCTCGCACACTTCCCCCCTCGACGACCCCGCATAAGGTTATAAAAGTAAAGGCACGCGTTAGCTCCGGGCTCATTCACGACGATCCGACCACCAAGACAACAAGAACACCTCCAGAAGACGACACTGGCACCCTGCTTCTCGTAGTAGCGGTCTTAGCACGCTATTTTCCTCTCCTGGGCTTGAAGAGCTGAAGTTTAATAGAATAAAGAAGAAACGCCGCGCGCCCATTGTAAAGAGCACAGTTATTTCATTGTTGTAAGAATTAACGTATAGTTTATATGAATATAGTGGCAAGTGCCTTTCAATTCGACCACGGTGTTTACATTGTACTTATATATCCCTGCTGTCCCCTACAGCAGAAGCGTGTTCCTTCGTAGCCGAATATTTAAATCGGCACTGCGTCTTAGGGGAGACGTGAAGAACAGTTCATTCATGAAAGAAAATCGGCGGTCATATTGCTTGCAAGTGCGAAGAGGAAATTTTCAAGATTACGTTGCAAGTCACGTTGAGAACAAGAAATCTTTGTCTGTTCAAGAAAGAAAACAAACACAAGGAGGCAGCAAATCCGACCCAGTAAGGATTGTTCGAGTGTCATCCCGTCGTGTGCGTCGAGCCGCCGCGCCGTACTGCGCTGCGTCTCGCGTTGCGCTGCGCTGCGCTCGCGTTGCATCGTGCGGTGTCATCCCGTCGTGTGCATCGAGCCGCCGCGCCGTGCCGCGCCGCGTCTCGCGTTGCGCCGCGCCCGCGTTGCAGCGTGCGGTGTCATCCCGTCGTATGCGTCAAGCCGCCGCGCCGTGCCGCGCCGCGTCTCGCGTTGTACCGCGCCGTGTAGGTGTTTCGTCGTGTCGTGGCAATGGGCAGGGCACATTGCTCGCAGAACAGATGGCCGTTGGGGCCGAAAGGTTCTGGAGTGGCGACCGCGTACCGGAAGACGTAGCGTAGGAAGGCCTCTCACAAGGTGGACTGATGGCCTTGTAAAAGCCGCAGGAATCCGCTGGATACGGGGAGCATGGAATCGGTCGAGATGGCGGTGCTTGGGGGAGGCCTATTTCCAGCAGTGGACCACATTTGGCTGAAATGATGATGATGAACTATATTATTATGTATAATGTGATTATTGTTTTATTAAAAATGTTGGTGTCTACACGACTCATCATCATCTTCGCGAAGATCCCGGTTTCATCTCAAAGCTTTTAGGGTTAGCTGACCATGATTCTAGAATTGGCGAGTCTGATAATCACAGTGAAGCGGTTGCCATCTGACCTTCAAGACGTCAGGGGGAACCAGACTCATTTAGGATCATGATCCAGGAATCTGAATGTGCAGGCTTTTTCACAGTGTTTTCCCTCACCGAAGAGCTAGTGGTATAGATCCGTACTTAGGCAAAACCCAGTGGTACGGGCGGGGTTTGAACCAGCGACTTTTTTGGATCAAGTCAGCGACACGACCACCACAGCTCCAAAAAAATTATAAAGGTAGGTAATAAATAATGTGTAACCACACTATTGACGGGTAGAATAGAAATAAGAAGTATTTTGGTAACACCTTACAACTCAAACTCAAACTCAAAGCATTTATTTCAAATAAACCAAATACAGGTACTTTTGAATTGTTAAGGGGTCGGTCAGTCAGAAAGATGAAGCTAGTTGCCCATTCCAAAGCGTAGTAGGTTCCTATGGAGAAGAACGGTCAAGAAACTCCACGGACACTCTTTAAAAACAAAATATTGTTACAAAATATGGGTTACATTATTCATGTTGAAGTTATACATGTGAGAACAATGTAGAAAGACGTGCACGTTAGAAGCGTCCGTAATAAAAACAATTCAAAAAATAAAATAAGCCGTGGCAGGTAAGAGATGACCAGTCCCAACTGACGGCGTCCGTTCACGAACATGACGCATGGGTCAGCACAATTTAGCTCCACCATTATGAAGGGAACTTAATGATCCAACACACACGCCACCACCAGCGAGACATTTGAGTGAGCATGACATACTCTCAGCCGCCAGGGCACATTCAAGTCAATAAAAGAGATATTACCCGGTAAATGGTAGCTCTATAGTACATAGTATTCACACCTGTGCTATGTAATTATATAATTCAAGGACATTGAGTTTATACAATGCAAAGATAGTCTTACAATCTTCAGCAGCTCCAATAATATTTTCAAATGCTAATCAATTAGTTTATGCGCCCTTATGGAGCAGGACCAGCATTGAGCCAAGCATTTTTTCAGCGTTGTAATCCCCCAACTTATAATATGCCTGGCTGCATAGTGTGCGTTTTATACAAGTTTTAAATTTTATTTCGTTCAATTGGATTATGTGGGGAGGTATTTTATTGTAACATTTTAAACAGTACCCCATGAAGGATGAGTCTACTTTAGCCAGTCTGAAACCTGGTTGAACTAATTGGTCCTTATTTCTGGTACTATAATTGTGTCTTTCACCTCTTTTACTGAAAATATTTAAATTTTTCCTTACGTACATGATGTTTTCAAAGATGTATTGACAAGGTACCGTCATGATGTTAATATCTTTAAACAGATCCCTTAGAGAATCGCGCCTGCGGAGGCCATATATTGCTCTGATGGCTCTTTTCTGTAGAATAAAAATAGATTCGATATCTGCAGCCCGTCCCCATAGTAAAATACCGTAAGACATGATACTATGAAAGTAATTAAAATAGACTAGCCTCGCGGTATCTACATCAGTAAATTGACGGATTTTTCTCACAGCATATGCTACTGAACTTAGCCGCCCTGCAAGGGATGTTAAATGAGGACCCCATTGCAGCCTTGAGTCGAGCGTGATCCCTAGGAAAACAGTTTTATCGACGAATTCTAGTTTCTCCCTATTCAATACTATGTCCCAATCACTACTTTTAACATTCGGTAAAGTAAATCTTATGCATTTAGTTTTTTTCCCATTTAATACTAAATTATTAGCAGTGAACCAATTTTGGACCCGCAGTAAGGCGTTATTTACGTTGTCAAGATTTGATGCACGTCTATTAATCTTAAAAATTACGAAAGTATCGTCAGCAAATAACACCATTTGTGGTTGGTTTTTTAATAAATGGGGTAGATCATTAATATATACTAAAAACAGGAAAGGACCCAATATCGAGCCTTGTGGCACACCCATTTTTACTCTTAACCCAAGTGAATTGACTCCATTTATTTGAACTTGCTGCTGTCTATCATTTAAATAAGATTTTACTAAACTGAGCGCAAGTTTACCTAGTCCGTAATGCTCCAGTTTCAAGAGTAATGTTTTGTGATTTACGCAGTCAAATGCCTTGGAGAGGTCACAAAAGATTCCTATGGCATCTTGGGCCTCCTTCCATGCTGTAAATATGTGTCTTAATAAGGTGACACCGGCGTCAGTTGTACAACGTCCTTTGGTGAAACCATATTGCTGATCGTGTAAGATATGGTTGGTGTTAAAATGATTAAGCATTTGATTGAGCACCACCTTTTCGAACACCTTGCTGAATACCGGCAACACGGATACTGGTCTATAATTGTTAGTGTCTTTACTGTCCCCTGATTTAAAAAGTGGTATAACCTTACTGTATTTCATTAAATCCGGGAAGACTCCTTGATCCTCACACAAATTAAATATTAAAGCTAGGTATGGTGCTATAGTCTCGATTATAGATGTACAAACTTTGATAGACATTCCCCATAGATCTTCGGTTAATTTGGTTTTGATTTGCCGAAAAGCTTCTAGAACTATCATAGGGTTTATATGTTTAAATTGGAACTCAACCGGGCAGCCAGGAACGTTCGCTCTTAATAAATCAATTGAGACATCGGGTGAGGAATTTAAAGATTCCGTTGTTCTAGATGGTATATCAGTAAAGAAATGTACAAATTCTTGTGCTACTTCTAAATTGGAGCTTATGGCGCCACGTAAAGTCTCCAATGTGAAATCTGTGTTTCGTATTTTCTTTCTATTGGTTTCATTATTTATAACTTTCCAATCTGTTTTTATTTTATTTTCAGCTGATTTGATTTTGTGGCATTATCCACAAAATCAATCAGCTGAAAATAGCGGAAGCTTAAACAGCATAAGGCTTTTGCTATCTTGCAGGTATTTCTAAAAATTTTGGAATATGTAGCAACATACTTGTTGAAAGTTTCAGTGTTAATAAATGGCTTAAGGCCATACAACTCGAACAGTCTTTCCCTACTTATCCTAATACCTCTAGTTGCCCAGTCACTAAATATAAAATTAGGGCAAATATTTTTGTTTTCTTTTCAAAAGTTTTATTGAGTTCAGTGTGCACTACTGAAAAGAAATCCTCATATAATTTATTTGCGTCGTGTTTATGGCTCAGAACATTTAACTTATTATTTAGGGTACTATTGAATCTATTTAATTTGCCAGTTGTTATTGGTCTAAATTGAATTTGCACTTTTTGCAAAGGTGTTTTAAACTTAAAAGTTACCGTTTGTCCACTATGATCAGATGGTAAATAATTTACGATGGCTTTATCTAAATAATCACAATCGCAGAAGACATTATCGATACAAGTAGCAGAAGTTGGAGTTACCCTAGTCGGTTCTATAAAAACATTAGATAAATTGAACGATTTAAAAAGGCTTAATAATCTACTGCTATTAGAATTATTTTCCAGAATATTAATATTAAAATCACCACAAATAATTGCGGCTTTGTTACTGGATGCAAGTTTCGCTAGGACATCTTCCATTACTGACTCAAATAAAGAAAAGTTCTGATTATTAGGGGGTCTGTACACGCACACTACAACATGCTTATCTAGCTCAACATAGGACAACTCCATGCAATGTTCAACTGATAAACCAACTATGTCATTACGTTGCTTAGACTTTAAACAATTTTTTATCAAGATTAGAGAACCTCCACGCAGCATAGATTTACAGTTAAAAGAACTGCCTAAACTATAGTTCTCATAATTAATTAGCATTTGGTAATCCTTTAACCAAAAACATTTCAATTTCTAATAATTTCTAAAAATACCTTGAATATTTTGATGAAATAATTTCAAGGCATTCTGCTGATCTCCTTTTTGATAATTACTTATTTTTGAGCAAGAAGACACCTTGTTGTTGTTAAGTATAAGAATATTCGTACTGGTGCCTTCTGTTGTCTTACAAACTAGTTTAAATGACTATCCGGAGTTAACCCCAAGCCTTCAATGTCATCACCAGGCAGTGAGCTCATAGTGAGTGAGGGACATGGAACCTCCTTCGTACAATTTGTATACATATAATATTTATAGCATTTGAGCTACATTTATTCAGGCTCACCACCTTATTATTACTATTACTACTAACTGTTGTGGTATTAATTACACAAGACTTCGACATACTACTTATGTCTGAGTTTATATAAAAAGTTAATAGTCTTGCTATTATGTGTCTAAAACTAATAGGCAGATACACAGTATCCCTAGTCGACCTAATATTCCTTACCGACCTTATATTCTACACTAGCTACTGCCCGCGACTTCGTTCGCGTGGAAGTCGTAAAACACCATAATATTCTAAAATACCAACCACATTTTAATAAAACTTCCCTGAACACTACGTTTAAAGTTTTGGTCACAGCAGTCAAAATATACAGAGAGTCAGGACTGGTGACGCTAGCAAGTGACGTACAGTTCTATGTTTGCTGCACCGGACGACGTCATTACGTCAACGCCGGCTGTCGCTGAAAACCAGCGCCGGGGCTCTGACTTGCATAGGGTCGCAGCATAATGCTGAGCGATAGCCGTTTTGCGTGGATGTGACGCATTTTCCCCAATAATTTTCTTATTTCTGTTGTCATTTTTACCGCAAATAAACGTATTTTCTTTATTTCTTTCTTCTTTCTTTCTATGGTTAAGGGTTTAGTTTCCGCACTTATTGTTTCAGGTGGACCATTGTACATGGGCCATGGCGGCCATCAGTGGTTATTCCAACCAGCCCACCTCCCTCCAGAAGATAATTACGTCTCCCGGTCTGTTTAGAACATCTGTGAAAGATCAGGGTGCCCCGAGGGACTCTGTTCTAATCTGGAGGATGCCTGTGCATTCAAAGAGCACATGCGTGACGGTTTCCTCAGCCTCCATGCAAGCTCTACACAGAGGATTGTCCGATATGTCTATTGTGTGGAATTGTTTGTTTAGCGTGCAGTGTCCCGTAATGATCCATGGTACGGAGTGAGAGTGCATGGGAGGCCGTCACCTCCTTCTGCGAAGCAGTAATGCTTGCGAAGGAGGAGGCGGAACGCGTGAGGGAGGTAGTCTGTGCGCCCTCACGCCCCTAGTCGCCGCACAAGATGCTCTGGGCGGCGGGAATCAATTGGCGATTCCCGGCCACCGTAGGCGCGGGCTTGCGGACGGCGAGCAATGGGCAGCTAGCCGTCTGGTAAAGACCAGGCCCAGGTTGACGGCGCGTTGTGTTCTACGCATGCTACAAAGAGATGTCAGCACGAACTGTGACGGGGTCCGCTAGGACCAATGCCTGCCAGGGTTGCGGGTTTTTCGAAAGGGATACCGTGGCCCTGGCACAAAGGCAACTGAAGTAACACAGGTAGGTTTTAGTCAGTAAAGTTTGACACGCCCTCCCGCTCCGCTCAGAGCGGGAGAAGTTATTGGATAATATCCCACCCAAAAAAAAAAGTCCTATAAAGTTCATCGAACTATCACAATTACAGTAACAAAATGTAAAAAAAACCGGTCAAGGGCGAGTCGGACTCACGCACCGAGTGTTCCGTACCATCATTTAAGCTTTATTCGTATTAGTACCTAAATAGTTATGTGCCCAGAAAAAATTACAACTTACTGTGCTTAACCCAAAGCAATCTGCGAGTAGGTACAAAGGAGGACGTTTTGGTTGTGAACCGTGTAACGTTTTTAAATTTTCATCGGCGAGGTCAATATTCATCAGATAATTTTAACACTGCGGTGTACAATATTGTAGTTTTAGGTCAGCGTCATCTCTTGATCGATAATGGAACTAATGTAATTTTTGTTGATGATTTCTGAAAAAGTGTGTTATTTAGAGAAATTGTTTTATTTTTCCTGTAATCTTTACATAAACTACTATCACATAAAATAATTAGTAGTAGTTTATGTAAAGATTACAGGAAAAATAAAACAATTTCTTGAAATAACACACTAAGAATTTGAGTGAAATTTCGTATTTTGATTTTGTGTTTGTTATCTTCTAAGTAAAGACTCATTCACGTTCAGAACATAAGTACTTTTATTATATTAAATCATTTGTTTCGGTTTCTATTCACATAGTGAGTCACATTAAAATTAAAATTAAGTTAGAATTTTGAGATATAGCCTGGGATATGGAGAAGTACATAGGGTACTTTTTTATGCGATAACCGACATCCACGCGGGCGAAGCCGCGGGCAAAAGCTAGTACACTATAAAATATATAATGGGCGGCCTTATCGCATACTGCGATCTCTTCCAGGCAACCTTGGCATGGACAGTGAATTTATGGACAATATTGATCCATAAGGTATGATAATCACTTAAAAGATTAAATCTGTAACTATCTGATAAATTCGTTTCCTATTCAACACAGCGAAGTAGTAATGGAATAATTCGACTGTTGTCATACACTGATACATTGTGTTCGTTCTCATCTCAGTCTCACCTACGA
Organism: Dryobota labecula; assembly: GCA_947523025.1. NCBI lineage: Eukaryota > Metazoa > Arthropoda > Insecta > Lepidoptera > Noctuidae > Dryobota > Dryobota labecula. Next base: position 932,356 of record OX383291.1, on the reverse strand, counting down.
CCTGTATTGGAAAACTTTTTTTCGATTTATGACTTTTCTAGTACTCAAACCTCAGTTGGTCCCATAAAGTTTATTGATCCTCGTAAGAAACAGGATCGATTGGCATCAAAAAACTTTTTTGTGAAAATTGCCCATTTTCTTGCTGACTGTACATTTTTTTTTAAATCTGTGAATGCAGATCATTTTTTTTCTAAAAGTTAAAGATAGTCTCTTAAGACCATTTTCTTATAGCGACCACGGTTAAGGTACCGGCCCTTCTGGACCCAACTCAAAACATAATGCAATACTGCTCATCCCCCATAGCAAATAGCGTAATAATTTATACGGAATAATTTGACCAGACCTATAGGAAATATCTATGCAAAATTTGAACAAAATCTGTCCGGTAGTTTCTGCGTTTAGCTGGAACATACATTCAGACAAACAGACAAACAGATAATCAGACAAAAAATCTAAAAATAATATTTTCGGCATCAGAATCGTTCCCAGACCTCGTGGCAATAACTTTTTTTTTTATATATTCAATGTACAGTTTTGTCTTCGCTACGATTTTTTTATATGTATAGATGATTATTTTTAATAATAATTTATAAATATTACAAAAAAAAATACTATTAAAAATGAGGCCTAATCATTGATACCTATACAAACATATCTTCCATTTTTCTAAAGAAGAAACCTACGTCTAACCTATACACAAATATACTTATATATTCGCTTTTAATTTATTGTTCATTTTAAAGTATTTTCTGAGCTACATTTATAACTTAACTAATAGACCACAGCATAAAATATTTTTCCCATTAACTCGGGTAACAGTTGAGCAGCTGGTATTAAACAATGTCAACTGACAAATGTCAAGTGACGATGACTTACACACACCACAATAATGAGTCGCCGCATTCACGGAGCTATTGTTTTTAGATATATTACTGTAGTGAAGTGTGACTTGATATCACACTATGTCACCTACGCAAACGTGACGTAACTTGAGTTCAGATAGTGTTCAAACTATACAATAGACCAGCCGGTCTATTCTGTAATAATCTCACCGTGAAAACTTAGGTGAAGTGAACTGTCTTCCTACCTGTCGCTAGGGAATCTTGGGACTGACAGCCCACTTCACCTAAAATTTCACGGTGATATTTTTACAGCCCTTACTGTTATGGGCATAAGAAGCACTAATATTTTCAGTTTTGTTAATAAAATACTCAGGACATTGTTACGGTGAAGTGTAACTTGATGTCACACTATGCCACTTAGGTCAATATGATGCATCTTAAGACCAATAGAGTTTGTACTATGAAAAATAAATAGTATAGGATCATTAAAGGTAACTCATATTTTCAGTTTTCCTAATTAAATACGCGTCATGGATTAGGGTGCATAACTCGAGACGGATGTACTTTAGAGCAGAGCTGCCATAGTAACTATTGTTTAAATGGAAGTACTCTACACATGTAACAAGGTGGCGTTAGTGTGCCATAAAAAAAAAAGGCACCAGTCGTCCATACATTTCAGGCAAAGCCCTTTCCTTCATGGGTGTCGTTTTCATGGTTTTCGAGGGTGCTAAAGCCGATAGTGAGGTCAAAATGAATATCCAAAATGGGAGTTGCGAAAATATTCACATTTTTTATCATGGGTGTCGTTTTCATGGTTTTCGAAGTGTTAAAGCCGATAGTGACGTTAAAATGTAAATCCTAGGTCGTTTTCATGATTTTCGAGAGTACTGACAACGATAATGGAGTCAAAATGAAAATACAAGATGGTGGCAGCGAAAATTTCCATATTTTTCATCATAGGTGTTGTTTTCTTGGTTTTCGAGGGCACTAACAACGATTATGGGGTCAAAATCTAAATTCAATTGGCTCCATCTTTAACTTTGATGTGGAGGGCATTATCGTTGTCAGCGCCCTCGAAAACCATGAAAACGACACCCATGAAGAAAAATATGAAAATTTTCGCAGCCGCCTTTTTAGATTTTTATTTTGACCTTACTATCGGCTCTAGCACTCTCAAAAACCATGAGAAAGACACCCATGATGCAAAATTTGTAAATTTTCGCAGCCGCCCTTTTCGATTTTCATTTTGACTTCACTATCGGCTTTAGCTCCCTCGGAAACCGTGAAAACGACACCCATGATAGAAAATTTAAACATTTTTGCAGCCGTCATCTTAGATTTATATTTTTATCGGCTTCAGCACCCTCAAAAACCACGAAAACGACACCTATGATGAAAAATGTGAACATTTTCGCAGCCGCCATCTTGGATTTTTATTTTGATCTCACTGTCAGCTCTATCACTCTCAAACACCATGAAAACGGCACCCATGATGCAAAATTTGTAAATTTTCGCAGCCGCCATCTTTCTCTCTTTATCTCATTTATAGGCGGTAAAACCAAATTTTCGTTTGATGCGCATTTAAAAATAAAAAAGGGGTTGGTACCATCTGACGGCTAAATCTACCACCACACGCGCTCATTGGTCAAATCAAATAACGCGCGCTTCCCCGGCTTCCTGTTACACACTTCCGTCCCTTTTCACGAAATCACTCCCACAGATTGCAGGAAAGGGAGAGGAAAGATGTTACACATCAAAAACATAATAAATTTATACTAATCAATTCACGTTGATCTACTGTATTGTTCTATTCTGTGTCGCGATTCGAGTAGGTACTAAACCAACTCGAGTTCGTGAACTCATGAGAGCGGTGCGTTTGGCTCGCGCGTCTCCCGCGCATCGTAATTTCTTACGTATCGCTACTCATTGCGGGGGCTGGAATAAGCGTTACATGCCTACGACGCTCGGGGAACCTCGCCTTAAGTTAAGTTTCCAGTTTTCATAAGAAATAGTAGAATGACTCTATAGGTAACAATCGAATGGCGATCGAAATCGAACTTTTGTTGAAACACAGTGGAACGTGTAACGTTGCAAATTAGTTGAATCGGCTCCCGTATATTTTGGTGTGATTTTAAAGACGATTCACGTCAAAAACTACAAACATTTGTGCAATCTTAATATTATGATATTTTCTCAGAACTGCTATCTAGAAAATAATACTAACATTTGATTAAAATACATCTCTTTCAACACACCGTCAAGGCTCGTACAGACTCACGAGATATCGCGGGCGCGACAGGCACCGACAACGAAATTGTGCTACTAGTGTCGCGTCGCGCCCGCGATATCGCATTAGTCTGTACGAGCCTTCACACAGTACTCATTCAACATTACTCATCATTTATGGATCCTTCCCGAAACATCGCATCCATTATTTTGTCTTCACCTCTCACCTCATGCAGTTCCGATAGGCAGCTGTAACTAATACCTCGATACGGGCACTTTGCCCACCCTTGCCCATTTCGCGGGAAATAGCTCCGCAGATTTATAGCCCCGCACTTTGTAGCGGAAATAACATTGTCCATGGTGTTCCGAGATCGTAAGATGCGGCTAGTTTATGAGTGAAGTGATCATTGACTCAAGTATAATACGTGTTTTTTACGCTTTACGCATATAAGCTGGTTCTTGGTCTTTACGGTACTAGTACGGTCTGTGGTTATTGCTTGGAGACGAAAGAAACAAACACAAAATGAATAAAATAGGTTTTGGCATTTGCTTAAGCAGTAATGATATTTATATGAACTATTGGACTCCACATAAGTCTCTCATTATATGGTCGAGTAATTCCAGAATGTCAAATGAGCTATAATAATCTATACTAATACTAGCTGACCCGACAGACTTCGATCTGTCAAAAGCTATAGTATAAACTCCACTACTCTACCCTACCCTACCCTACCTACCCTACCTAAAGAAAAGAAAGAAAGAAAAAAGAAAGAAAAATAAGTTTATTGGCATTACAGCAAAAAATACCTACCTACCTACCTACCTACCTACCTACCTACCTACCTACCTACCTACCCTACCTACCTACCCTACCTACCTACCTACCTACCTACCTACCTACCTAACTACCTACCCTACCCTACCCTACCCTACCCTACCCTACCCTACCTACCTACCTACCTACCTACCTACCTACCTACCTACCTACCATACCCTACGCTACCCTACCCTACCTACCTACCTACCCTACCCTACCCTACCCTACCTACCTACCCTACCCTACCTACCTACCTACCTACCTACCTACCCTACCCTACCCTACCTACCTACCTACCTACCTACCTACCCTACCCTACCCTACCCTACCTACCCTTCCCTACCCTACCTACCTACCTACCCTACCCTACCCTACCCTACCCTACCTACCTACCTACCTACCCTACCCTACCCTACCCTACGCTACCCTACCCTACCCTACCCTATCTACCTACCTACCTACCCTACCCTACTCTACCCTAATTTTTCGTAAAAACCATTAAAAAAAAAAGTTGCTATAAACCTCACGGAACCCGAGACCTTTCCAACGAATGCAAAACCGTGGAAATCAGTTCGTGCGTTCTGGAGTTATAGCGTCAAGAAGGAAAACCCGACTTATTTTTATATAGTAGATTATAAAGCTGAAGAGTTTGTTTCTTTGTTTGTTTAAACGCGCTAATCTCAGGAACTACAGGTTGGAATTGAAAAATTCTGTTTGTGTTGGATAGGAGCGGAGCATAAATGAAAAATGTTTCGAAAACGGGAAAAAATATTTCTTTTTGAGCGCACGCAACGTTGCGTGCGCTGCGTAAACTATGTTTGACGAAAACACGATTCCATAAAATTTTCTCTATAGAAAAAAAAATCAAAATACCTCCAAACCGAACAATAAACCGTTGGTATTAAAAAAATACTTCAAATTAAAACTAACTATAAAGCACGTCTTATGTTTTTTTTTAAAGTATCTTTATTTTCACGGTTAAAAGAAATTACCTAAACTATCGGCGCCTTGGAGCCTTCTCCCTAGCCGCTCTGTCTCGCTTGCTTGCATGATCAAGAGCAATAGTGTGCGAGTGAGATAAAGAGTGAGGTGGCGCTGAGGTATTATAGACTATTGTTCCTCTTTAAAAGTTCAAAAAAAAAATCCGCGACAGCATCTGTCTATCTTTTAAGATTGACTCACTATAACCTTTTTTTATGGTAATCAAATTAGTTCGAAATTAATGCATCATTTGCGAAGGAGTTTTATCAACATAATATTAATCCTTATCCAAATAAATAATTATGTTATTAACTATCAATCTGCCTAGCCTTTTCCCAACTATGTTGGGGTCGGCTTCCAGTCTAACCGGATGCACCTGAATACCAGTATTTTACATGGAGCGACTGCCTATCTGACCTCCACAACCCAGTAACTGGGTAACACAATACCCCTTGGTAAGACTGGCTGTCAGAATTTTGGGCTTCTGACGACCCGTAACGACTGTCAAAGATCCACGAATGACAGCCGGGACCAACGGCTTAACGTACTTTCCGAGGCACGGAGGAGTCTCGGTATGTAAAGATGGTCACCCATCCACGGACCAACCCTGGAAAGCGTAGCTTAACCTGACGGATCGACCCGTGCGGCTGTTATTACTTAGCCACGAGCTCCTCATGTTATTAAGTATACTTTATTAATATTATAAAGCCGAATAGTTTGTTTGTTTGTTTGTTTGAACGCACTAATCTCAGGAACTACTGGTTGGAATTGAAAAATTATCTTTGTGTTGGATAGTCCATTTATCGAGGAAGGTTATAGGCTATATAACATCACACTACGAACAATAGGAGCGGAGCATAAATGGAAAATGTTGTAAAAAAACTGGGAAAATTCATTACTTAAACCACTCTCTCTCTTAGATGACGCTGACGAAGTTGCGCGGGTCAGCTATATAATCTATACTAATATTATAAAGCTGAGGAGTTTGTTTATTTGAACGCGCTAATCTCAGGAACTACTGGTTGAATTTCAAAAATTTTAGTGTTGGATAATCCATTTATTGAGGAAGGTTATCCTATTATATCTTATCCTACTTCCTACTATATAATATTATAAACGCGAAAGTTTGTGAGGATGGATGGATGGATGGATGTTTGTTACTCCTTGACGCAAAAACTACGGAGCAGATTTCGATGAAACTTCACAGTAATATAGCTTATATATCAGAATAACACATAGGCTACAATTTATAAAGATTTTCTGTGACTTGGCCATGATATAACGATAAGTATCAAGTAAGTCGGAAAAAACCCTGCCCTCTGAGAGCTATCTTGGCATGCGCTGCCTAAACCGTAAGTGTGCATCCACACTGAAGGCGCGGTGACTGGGGCCTGTGGCGGGCGCGGCGGCGGAGGCGTCCGTTGGCCACAGTGACGCGCGAGCTCTTGTAGCGGTTCGACGTATTTCAGGGGTTGCAAACTATGGACGAGGATTTGGTATTTTTATTAGATAGTCCGATCAGAAAATTGTTCTTTGGTTTCACTCCATAATTTTCTTATTATTATGCGATTACTGTGGTGAGGATGTTTACTTTTCCATATAGCTGGTTTAAATTTTGAATCACACATATAAACACATCAGTATTTATCGACATTTTACAAAAAAAAAAAAAAAAATACGCTTGTACGCCGAGCGATAAGACCGAAGTGGTTTGATACCCCCGCCAACCGCGCATTAGGTCGCTTGCGGACTAGGCCCGTAGTGCGGCCATAACGCGCGGATAGGAACGTTTGAAAACTACGCACGCTATCTCGCTCGAGCCCATCGCGCTCGGCGCCCGCCTTAGCCACTACACTATGGACGCAAGCGGCAGTTTCATGTTTGATATTTCGCGCCCGTCGTCGCAACCGCGCTAGGCTGGCAGTGTGGACGCACACTAAGAGTTACACGAAGATAATGTACAGTCAGTTACCACAATTAGCTGACCCCCTTTGCTCAAATGGCTGAGATTTTTTTACTAACAAATCGTATGTTTTTTTTTTTTTTTTCTAGTTTTGGGTAGATTTCGTATACGTATTTAAATTAAATTAAGAATTATAAAATTCTATCGATCCGTATTCTAAAAAATCTCAACCATTTATGCAAGGGGGGGTCAGCTAATTGTGGTAACTGTCTGTACCATGGGAATGTTTGTCTTAAACCGTTCTAAATAAAAGTCCGCGACAGCATATATCTACCTTTTATGTGGAAGCCAATAAATCCAAAATAGTGAGCCATAAATACATTTGAATGGGATACTTTTTTTACAATCCACATTTTAGAGTACTTAGTCAATTTATATCAAAATTAATACCTTTATTGCTTTCGGTATTTAATGTAGATAAATTTTGTCTTTTACACAAAGCACTTTGGACGAATAGTTAAAAAGTTATCACGATAAGAATATAAGATTGACCTGAGTCTGAGTGCGATTAATGCCTACAGAGTCGGCGGTGGGCTGAGCGGGGGGGTGAAGGGGCAGTCCAGGCAATGACGCGCCATCACGGAGTGCGCGACCCGAACGCGGGTAGACGCGTAAGGGTAGACGTCGTTGATGGTTATGTTCATTTTGCATTTTTTTTTTACAGCTTATTCGATTCGAAGCGATTTATTACCAACCTACAGTAGGCATAATTATAATTTTTAAGTATTATATTTGAAGTAGCAATATAGATTCATTTTTGATTTAATTATTACAGTCATAATTATTACAATGGTTTTCTTTGTTTTTTAAATTATAGGAATGTATTTTTAGTTAAGTATAGGTTGTATTTTTTTTTGTATTATAAAGCTGAAGAGTTTGTTTGTTTGTTTGTTTGAACGCGCTAATCTGAGGCATTACTGGCATTAAACAAATCTTTTTGTGTTGGATAGTCCATTTATCGAGGAAGGTTATAGGCTGTATAACATCACGCTACTACTAATAGAAGCAGAGCATAAATGAAAAATGTGCAAAAACGAAAAAAAAAAATTCCTGTTTGATAGCTTCCGTTGCGTGCGCTGCGTCAACGGTTTAAGTTACGCAAATATCATGTATGAAATGTTTATATGTTTGTTCCTCTTTAAAAGTTCTAAAAAAAGTCCGCGACAGCATATGTATATCGTTTAAGATTGTCTCACTATAACCTTTTTTTATGGTAATCAAATTTGTTCGAAATTAATACATTATTTGCGAAGGAGTTTTATCAACATAATATTAATCTTTATCCAAATAAATGTTATTAATCACAATTATTTAAATGTAAACAAAATTGTCCTTAACATCACTTGATTTCAATCAACATCTTAGGGGATAATTTTAAAATAACTCCGCAACAAAAAAGTTAGAAAATTCATTACTTAAACCACTCTCTCTCTCTCTTACGAGTAGGTGACGCAGACGAAGTTGCGTGGGTCAGCTATAATATTACAAAGCTGAAGAGTTTGTTTGTTTGGTTGAACGTGCTCAGGAACTATTGGTTCGAGTTGAAAAATTATTTTAGTGTTGGATAACCCATTTATCGAGGAAGGATATAGTCTATATGACATCACGCTACGATCCTTAGGAGCCAAGCGAAAAGAAGAAAAGTCAGAAAGAACGCTAAGCGATAACCAAGTTTATAGGGCGGGCGAGCGACGAGATGCGGCGCAATGGGTGGGCCGAAATTTCACGCGGACGAAGTCGCGGGCAGAAGCTAGTAGGCTATATAACATCACGCTACAACAGATAGGAGCGGAGCATAAATGAAAAATGTTGCAAAAACGGGAAAAAATATTCCTTTTTGAGAGCTTCTTTTTGAGAGCTTCCGTTGCGTGCGCTGCGTAAACGGTTTAAGTTACGCAAATATCATGTATGATGGAATTGTTCCTCTTTAAAAGTTAAAAAAAAAATCCGCGACAGCATATGTCTATCTTTTAAGATTGACTCACTATAACCTTTTTTATGGTAATCAAATTTGTTAGAAATAATGCATTATTTGCGAAGGAGTTTTATCAACACCGCTACGACCTTAAGGAGCCGAGCAAATGACAAAAAGTCGGAAAGAACGCTAAGCGAAACCGGTGTAATTGCTCGGGCGGGCAATGCGATGCGATGGGGCTGAATTTTACGTGGACGAAGTCGCGGGCAGAAGCTAGTAATATTATAAAGCTGAAGAGTTTGTTTTTTCGTTTGATTGGTTGAACGCGCTAATCTCAGAAACTACTGGGTCGAATTGAAAAATCATTTTAGTGCTGGATAGCCCATTTATCGAGAAAAGCTATAGGCTAAATAACATCACGCTACGGCCCTTAGGAGCCGAGCAAAAAGATAAAACGACAGAAAGAATGCTAAGCGAAAACGTAGTAAGTAATAGCACGGGCGAGCAACGGGATGCCAAGCGGTGGGTCGGGTTCCGCAATAACACGCGGACGAAGTCGCGGGCAGAAGTTAGTGATATTAAAATAATAAAAAACGTTTATTTTCTCCACCACATAATGAAAAATTTGTACAATACATAGCTGTGTATACAAAAATACATTGATGTTGTGGAATACCTGTGTTACAGGTCTCCAGGCCTCCAAACTAGGCTATGTGAACTATGCATTGCATACAGATTGATTAAAACATTGAATTACGATTGAATTGGCGGTATAAGTATGTACATCGATATTTCGTAATTTAAGGAGGAAATAGAGTATCATTTTGGTATCATTTTATTAATTATATCAAGTGGGAGTAATCTCACTCACTTCTGAGGTGTGGGTGGAATCAAAACAGGAAAACCTGTGAAAAACCAGCGAGGTATCGATAGCGTCAATACTTCACGAGCCGCTGCCGTAACGTTACGATATACGATACATTCAATCAATAAAAACACCTCACTGAGGGAAAAATCACAGGCTTCCCGCAAGCTCGGAGTAGGGCTGACACGGGATAGAGAGGACTTTAATTACCATTCGTTGAAAGCGTTGTTAAATTATATTCGTTTTATAGATTTTCTGTAAGTATAGAGCTGTTGATAGTTTCAAAAATCTTTGTCAGTAATGCATCTTAGAACAGATAAAGGATTTTCATTAAAAAAATACCAAATGCACATCCTAGTTTTACTTAGGACATGGGGAACTAGAACTGAATTTAATTAATATTTTTTTTGAATACTGCATTGTTCACATTTAAAGCAATAATAACGTAGCCATTACTCTTATCGTAAACAACAAAGTGGTGCAATATTGCATCGTCAAGTACGCTCTCAAACATTACTTTACTGCTCAAGATTATGTGCCACTTCCTCTTACTTTCTAACTTATCGTGTAACTGTTCAAACTTTATGGAAAGCAAAATTAATATTTAGTACAACGTTTACACGAACGCATAGTTATTGTTATCTCCAAGGTATATTATGGTCGCAATAGAATCTGACTCAGGACTCCATGCTCAGGTCTTAGGCCCAATTTCCAGATCGGGCTAAGTGTTATTGCATTTCCCAATTATATAGTCGGAGGCGGGATGTGCCCGGTTGATAGCAATAAGCTCGTTCTGTACTAAGTGGGACTTAAACATTAGAGTGAAAATGGGGGTGTACGTCGTGCATACAAAAAAATCGGAAAAGGGAAAACAAACTCAACTTTGTAGTTGAAAAAAATTTCTCCCATTCATCGATATACGTCACGGTTGATTCTCCAACTGCTAACGAAAGCTTGTAATCGCAAAAAAAAAAATGTGTAACTGCAATTTAACCCGTTTCGGACTTTTTCGTAGGAGGGGTTCACAGCGGAGTTGAGGCGACGATGAAGTACCTGGGACTCGTCCTCGACAGCCGGTGGAACTTCATGGAGCATTTCCGACGTTTGGCTCCCAGACTGGAGCGGACCGGGGCTGCCTTGAAGCGGCTCCTGCCCAATCTAGGGGTCCAAATGCCTCCTGCCAGAGGATGCGGGGGTCGTGTGGTCCATGGCCCTTTATGGGGCACCGGTGTGGGCGCGTTCCTTGAGGCGGCGACCGCCCGTCGGTTGAACGCATCCCAAAGGGTCATGGCCATCAGGCTGGTACGGGGATACCGCACGGTCTCCGGTGAGGCGGCGAGCCTCCTTGCCGGATTGCCGCCATGGGATCTGGAAGCATAATTTTCGCGCACTTATGGGAGTGGCGCGAGAAGGTGAAATGCCGGGGCGTAACTCCGCTGCCGCGAGAAACTACGGCACAGCGGACAGAGCTCCAGCGGGATCTTGAGGTGTGGCTAAAGAGGCGCCCCGGCATCCTCACCGGACACTGTTGTTTCGGGAGGTTCCTGTTTCTGATTAGGCGGGAGGAAACGCCGGGTGTTACTACTGTGTGGATCGCCCGGAGGGCACGGTGGAGCATACGGTGGAGGTCTGCCCGGCTTGGGCAGATTACCGCCGTTTTCTCACGGAGGCGATCGGTGGCGGCGATCTCTCGCTACCGGCCTTTTTTTTTATTTTTTTTTGTTCCGGGTTGGAAAATCCTCATGGATGTCCTCCGTCCTGGGGCGGGCGGAGGGGTCTGTCAGACTCTTACTGACTAAAAACCACCCCGGTGTTCCGTCTCACACCTATGCCGGGGGTCACGGGAACGAACATACTTCCGCAACCCCCGACTGGTGCCGGCCCACCACTGCAGGCCTCTCCTCCGGACGAGTGGGGTAGTGAGGTGTTTGACTCCCCCCGCGACGTCTCAGAGGGGCGCGCGTGGAACTCTACGCGCCGCCACCTCGGGTCCGATATATGGGGGGCGACGGACGTCCCCGAGTCCGTCGTCCCTGGACCCATTTAGGGGGGCTGGAAGAGGGCGTTGTCTGCCCTCCGCCGACGCCCCGTGCGCCTGCTGCGGGCCGGGTTAGTGGACGAGATCTCCCTTCCCGTACCGCAGCCTCCTTGTGCGAAATTACTGTCTCGCAGAAGGAAACCATCGCGTCCCAGGACTCCTCGCTGCCGAACATCGAACGAGCGACGGCCGGCAGCGACAGGTCATTGCCTACTCCAGAGATGAGGGCATGGCGCGGCTACTCCCAAGCGACACACTCTGCCAGCGTATGCCGCACCGTGTCATCCCGACAGTCGACGCAGTGGTGACACCAGGCGTCCGGTTCCCTGTTTAGGCGACACAGGTACTTCCCGAAGCAACCATGCCCCGAGAGCACCTGCGTCACCCGAAACGACAGGGAGCCGTGCCTCCTCCCGAGCCGGAGGTCGAGCACCGGCCGGACCGCCTCGATGGTGCCGAGGCCGGCGGAAGGGCGTGAGAGCATCTCCCGCCATTCCGCCACCAGGACCTCGCGAAGCTGTGACCGACGCAGCTCCACATATCGCTGCATCAGCCACTCGCCCCGCGCCCTCGCTTCCTCGCGCCACCGATACAATGACGCGAGTACTTTCGCCTCCAGGTCCCAGGGCGGGGATCCGGCCAGTGCGCAAGCCGCCTCGTAGGAGATCGTGCGATACTCCCTGATGACTCTGACGGCCATTGCTCTCTGCGGTCTCCGCAGAACAGCGATGCTGCCGGCCGTCAGGTAAGCCGCCCAGATTGGGGCTCCGTACAGGGCCATGGATCGCACGATCCCCACGTATAGTCGCCTACAGGCGACGCTCGGGCCCTCCAGATTGGGAAGCAGCGTTGACAGCGCCCCAGCCGCGCCCATCAACTTGGGCGCCAGCCGCCGGAAGTGGGGTCCAAAGTCCCACCGGCTGTCGAGCACCAATCCTAAGTACGTCATGGTGGACTCGACAGCGATCTGGACCCCCCCGACCACGATGTGTGATCCGGCTGGCGGCGCCCGCCGGGGACCATGGAACGCCATGGCCTCCGACTTGTTGAGGGCCACCTCCAGGCCGATGCGCCGTATGCGGCTCACAACCTGTGAGACCGCCGCCGTCGCCAGCAACGCTGCCTCCCTGTGTGAACTCCCCCGGGCCGTGACCAGTGTGTCGTCCACATAGCACGTCAGGTTCACGCCCGGCTGGAGTTCACCCCTCAGCACCCAGTCGTACCCGATGTTCCACAAGAGCGGACCTACGACCGAGCCCTGTGGAACACCACACGACATGCGGCGCTGGTTTACGCCATCACGTCCCACGTAGGTGACACACCTCTCGGACAGATAAGCCCCAACGATGTGGCAGAGGTAGGGAGGCACCAGATGATACCGCAGTGCCTCCCGAATACAACTCCAGGGCAAGGTGTTGAAGGCGTTAGAGATGTCCAAGGATACCGCCAACATCACCCCACCCCGGGACACCGCTTCTTCCGCCAGGACCCTCACCCGACACAGCGTGGATGGTAGAGCGCCCATGACGAAACCCGAACTGACTGTCGTCCAGGTCCCCCTCTCTGCACAAGTGGCCGACGAGGCGGGCTGCGATTATCAGCTCAAACAGCTTACCCACCTCGTCTAGCAGCACTATAGGCCCCGAGCCTACGCTCGCCACGCTCGCCGACCTCATCCCTCCGGACGCACCAACACCCATCTGCTCGACCAAAACGATCGGCACCTTCTCCGGCTTTTTAGTGCGCCCGCGTGTGCTCTCAACGCACATTAGGTCCCTGTCGAGACTGGAGCCTCCTCGGCTCTTGTTGCCGTTGCCGGCAAGCGGTTCCTCCGCCAAAATAAGCACGTCATCATTTGGTGTATTTTTATTATTTTTATGCATTCTGTTCCCATGAGTAATAAAGGAAAGAATGTCCGCCTAGGCAGAGCCTTTTACCTAGGTAAGCCTATATACTGTAGACGGCGGCAGGTATCTACAGGTGAAACGCTAGCGACTGGTCGCCCACCAACCACTCATCCTCTCACCGCGCTTCAGAACTTAGGATTAGGAACCTTTTTTTTTTTTTTTTTTGTTCCGGGGTGGAAAATCCTCATGGATGTCCTCCGCCCTGGGGCGGGCGGAGGGGTCTGTCAGACTCTTACTGACTAAAAACCACCCCGGTGTTCCGTCTCACACCTACGCCGGGGGTCACGGGAACGAACATACTTCCGCGACCCCCGACTGGTGCCGGCCCGCCGCTGCAGGCCTCTCCTCCGGTCGAGGGGGGGAGTGAGGTGTTTGACTCCCCCCGCGACGTCTCAGAGGGGCGCGCGTGGAACACTACGCGCCGCCACCTCGGGTCCGATATATGGGGGGCGACGGACGTCCCCTAGTCCGTCGTCCCTGGACCCATTTAGGGGGGCTGGAAGAGGGCGTTGTCCGCCCTCCGCCGACGCCCGGTGCGCCTGCTGCGGGCCGGGTTAGTGGACGAGATCTCCCTTTCCCGTTCCGCAGCCTCCTTCTGCGAAATTACTGTCTCGCAGAAGGAAACCACCGCGTCCCAGGACTCCTCGCTGCCGACCATCGAACGAGCGACGGCCGGCAGCGAGAGGTCACTGCCTACTCCAGAGATGAGGGCACGGCGCGGCTCCTCCCAAGCGGCACACTCTGCCAGCGTATGCCACGCCGTGTCCTCCCGACAGTCGACGCAGTGGTGACACCGGGCGTCCGGCTCCCTGTTTATGCGACACAGGTACTTCCCGAAGCAACCATGCCCCGAGAGCACCTGCGTCACCCGAAACGACAGGGAGCCGTGCCTCCTCCCGAGCCAAAGGTCGAGCACCGGCCGGACCGCCTCGATCGTACCGGGGCCGGCGGTAGGGCGTGAAAGCCTGTCCCGCCATTCCGCCACCAGGACCTCGCGAAGCTGTGACCGACGCAGCTCCACATGTCGCTGCATCAGCCACTCGCCCCGCGCCCTCGCTTCTTCGCGCCACCGATACAATGACGCGAGTACTTTCGCCTCCAGGTCCCAGGGCGGGGATCCGGCCAGTGCGCAAGCCGCCTCGTAGGAGATCGTGCGATACTCCCTGATGACTCTGACGGCCATTGCTCTCTGCGGTCTCCGCAGAACAGCGATGCTGCCGGCCGTCAGGTCAGCCGCCCAGATCGGGGCCCCGTACAGGGCCATCGATCGCACGATCCCCACGTAAAGCCGCCTACAGGCGACGCTCGGGCCCCCCAGATTGGGAAGCAGCGTTGACAGCGCCCCAGCCGCGCCCATCAACTTGGGCGCCAGCCGCCGGAAGTGGGGTCCGAAGTCCCACCGGCTGTCAAGCACCAATCCTAAGTACTTCATGGTGGACTCGACAGCGATCTGGACCCCCCGACCACGATGTGTGATCCGGCTGGCGGCGCCCGCCGGGGACCATGGAACGCCATGGCCTCCGACTTGTTGAGGGCCACCTCCAGGCCGAGGCGCCGTATGCGGCTCACAACCTGTGAGACCGCCGCCGTCGCCAGCAACGCTGCCTCCCTGTGCGAAGTCCCCCGGGCCGTGACCAGCGTGTCGTCCGCATAGCACGTCAGGTCCACGCCCGGCTAGAGTTCACCCCTCAGCACCCAGTCGTACCCGATGTTCCACAAGAGCGGCCCTACGACCGAGCCCTGTGGAACACCGCACGACATGCGGCGCTGGTTTACGCCATCACGTCCCACGCAGGTGACACACCTCTCGGACAGATAAGCCCCAACGATGTGGCAGAGGTAGGGAGGCACCCGATGATACCGCAGTGCCTCCCGAATACAACTCCAGGGCAGGGTGTTGAAGGCGTTAGAGATGTCCAAGGACACCGCCAACATCACCCCACCCCGGGACACCGCTTCCTCCACCAGGACCCTCACCCGCGACACAGCGTGGATGGTAGAGCGCCCATGCCGAAACCCGAACTGACTGTCGTCCAAGTCCGGCCCCTCTCTGCACAAGTGGCCGACGAGGCGGGCTGCGATTATCCGCTCAAACAGCTTACCCACCTCGTCTAGCAGCACTATGGGCCGGTACGCGGACGACGAGTCCGCAGGGCGCCCCGCCTTCCTGAGCAGGACCAGACGACCAGATTTCCACAAAGTGGGAAACTGGCCCCGCTCAAGACACGCTGTGTAGAGTCCTCTCAGTTGGGGCTCAAGCTCCTTCAGAGCGAGGGCTAACACGCAGCCGTGGATCCCGTCGGGCCCCGGAGCCACGTTTTTGGCCCGGAGCCGCATCACGGCTGCCCTCATCTCTGCCTGTGTCACCTCTGGGACGCTGATGGCGTTCTCTTCTGTAGACTCTGCGGCTGTGGGCAAAGCCATCGGCGGCGGAGTATGCTCCGCTCTTGCCGGGAAGAGGGCTGCGACTACCTCCTCCAGCAGCTCGGGTTGGAGACTCTCCGTAAGTGGGGGCGCCGCGGGTCGAAGTTTCCCTCGGACCGCGCGATAAGGGCGCCCCCACGGATCCCCGTCTAGAGTCTCCAACATCTCCTCCCTGGCTCGCGTCCTCGACTCGCCGATGGCCAGCCCCAGAGTCTCCTTCGCCGCGCGGTACACCTCATACAGCGCGGCTTCTTCGTCAGGGACCCGACGACGTCTCCTCCGGTATCGGGTGTACTGGCGCCTGACCGCCACGCACGCGACGCGCAACTGCGCGATCTCGGCAGTCCACCAGTACACCTGGCGCCTTCCTGTCTGTGCGTGGACCCGGGGCATTGACGCGTCGCAAATTTGCGTCATCGCCCCGCGGAACCACAGCGCCTCCTGCTCGACGTCGACGGGTCCGGTCGTTGCCGACTCCCGGCTCCAGGCCTGGACAATAGCGGCCTCCTCGAGAAGCTCCCTGTCGATGCGCTTACGCGCCCAGTGCGGACCGTCCGTTCGCGGGGCCGGCGAACCACGGCCGCCAGTGGTCTGGGCGGAGACGTCGAAACGGATGTATCGGTGATCCGACAACGTCTCCACCTCCACGGCGACCCGCCAGTCGCGGACACGGCTTGCAACAGCGGGGCTAGCGAACGAGACGTCCACTATAGAGCCGCCCCGCTGCCGCACGCACGTGTAGACCGAGCCCCGATTTGGGACGGTCAAGCCAGTCGTGACCGCCCACTCCTCCAACACCTCACCCCTAGCATCGGTCACCGGGGATCCCCACGCCGCAGATTTGGCGTTAAGATCCCCGAGCAACAGCACGGGGCGAGGGTGGAGTCGGCCCACGACGGCACCCAACTCGACAAGGAACCTCTCGAAGTCGGCGAGACTCTTGTTGGGCGAAAAATATGCCCCAACCGTGCCAATGCCGTCCGCGAGGGCGGCTACCCAGCCGTGACCTCGGGACGGGTTGACAAGAGCCCCGCCAATGATGGCCACCAAACCGTCAAGGTCTCCCACCCAGTTATCCCGGGGGGGGACGAAGTACGGCTCGGCGACCACAGCCACATGAATCGACCACTCTGCCATGCTCTGGAGGAAGAGATCCTGAGCTCTAGCAGAGTGGTTGAGGTTGCCCTGGAGGAAATGGTACAGCGCCATTTATGCGCAGTCCATCCCCTCCGCACCATTCCTAGGCCGGGAGTCGGCCGACGAGCTGCCAGGCTGAGGGGGGGGTAAAGAGCCCCCGGCAGCCTTGGCACCCCCTCTCTTCCGTTTCTGGGTGGGTGCGCCACAGGCTTTTCCGCCAGCTCTGTGCCCAGCGGGCCTCCCTGCAGCTGTACAGAGGCTGCAGTTTGACGCCGCGGAGCACTGGGCCGCCTTGTGGCCGGGCTGGCCGCAGCGATAGCATTGCTCGCTGCGGTCCGTTTCGGCGGTGCACCGCGCCCGGACATGCCCAATGTCCAGGCATCGGTAGCACCGCATAGCCCTGGGCTGCAGCAGCTTGACCCTCGCTGCAACCCACCCCACCCTCAAACGTCCCCCGTCGGCGACCTTACTAGCCGCCGCCACCGGGCACCGCACCCAAATCGTGCCGAGCCCGGAAGCGTCGGCCCGAATGTCGCCCGTCCGCACGTCCCCGGGTGGACATCCGCCGGCCTCGGCGACGGCCGCCACGACCTCAGCCGGGGTCGTCGAGTCGTCCAAGCCATCGACGCGCAGCTCTGCGGTCTTCATCGGCCTGGACACTCGGACGTCCTCCGGGTTGAGGACCTCCCTCAGCTTGGCGGCCAGGATGTCGGCCTTTTCCCCGCTGGAGACTCCCGACACCTCAAGAAGCCGCGCCCCCGTCATCGCCGGCTTCAATCTGAAGCCAGACGGTGTGCCAAGGTCCGGGAACGCGACTTTGGCTTTAGCCGGATTAGGAACCTAACCTAACTAAACCTAAACAATTTTTTTGAATTTATATATATATATATATATATGTTTTTTTTTTATATGCCTAACCTAACCTAACCTATTCCTCCCCAGTCTACGCCCACTCACCTTCCTCTATAAGCAGAGGGGGAGTAGAGGTATATAGCCCGGTTCCCTTCACCGACCATCAATGATGATCAGTGATTGGAACCATGACCCTTCCCCGTGTGTTGAAGATTAGCCGCCAGCCCCAAAGTGTCCACCAAAACCTGGTGGGCAGTTTTTTAACGATAAAGATATATTTATTTGCATAAACATGTGTACACATACAAGAGTTTTAAAAATAAAAACGTGCATGCAAGATAACATAAAGACAAAAATACAGGCTCAGACATGTTTGCTAAATATTATGGCGTGCAAATATGAATAGGTATGATTGTTAATAAGTAATTAATTCTAGGTCAATATCATTAATATGAAGTGAATTCAGCAAACAAAATAAATTAAAAATGTCAACACTAAGTAAAAAATAGTTCATAAAAAATATCAATGTCATAACAAATGCTTGTCAGAATTTCGTTAATAATATAGTATCATTATTATAGAATTATGTAATGAAATCAAATTAGAATTATTTAAGTCTGATACACTATAATAACATTTTTGATAAGATATGCTACAAATATTTCCATAACATTGAAAAACAATTAAAAGTAACATTATATAGTGTCAGAAAAAAGATAAAATTATTCAATCTAGATAAACTTTTTCGGCTAGAAATTCGGAGACACTATAGTATGCTTTTTGTGAAAGAAACATTTTTAATTATCGCTTGAATGCCTTACTATGTAGCTCCTTCCAACGTTTAGGCAATATGTTAAATATAGTAGGCGCCATGCAGACGATACTCTTGCGCATTAGTGCCGTTTTTGCTGGATATACTCGAAGAATGGTCATATCCCGTCTGTTACGCGGTACAACGTCCTGTAGACGTGGAAACAAATTGAGGTTTGTTTTAACAAACATTGCGGCTTCGAGGATATACATACAAGGAAGAGTTAATATCTTGTACCTTTTAAAATATGGTTTACATGTATCAACCGTGTTTAGTCCAAACATAGATCTAATGCATCTCTTTTGGGCCTTAAATGCCGTGTTACCGTCGGTAGAATTTCCCCAAAATATGATGCCGTATCTTAAGTGAGACGCATCTAAGCCATGGTAGGCCGCAATCAAGGTATCTACATTCACAATTGCAGCTAGAGAGTGCAATGCAAATGCAGAGCTACAATTTTTTTTGCAGAGGTTCTCGATTTGTGCTTTCCAGTCAAGTCTTTTGTCAATTATTAGTCCAAGGAATTTAGTTGTATTTACGATTTCAACAATTTTGTCATCTATATTTATGTCCATATTTTCTATAGTCAATCGTTGGCTAAAATGTATAATTTTAGTTTTATCTAAATTAATCTTTAAGTTATTATTATTTAACCATTCTATTATAGATGTCAAGGCATTGAGAATGTCAAGTTTATATTGGATCATGTCGTTGCTATTACTAGAAATTGTTACCGTGCTATCATCTGCAAATAAAGTCATAGGGTGTGGAATTGATTTTGGCAAGTCATTAATGTATAGTGTAAATAGTGGAGGTCCCAATACACTACCTTGTGGAACACCAAAAGTAGTTTGACGTTCATCTGATAAGTATATCTCTTCCTTTTTAGTGGTTATATTAATTCTAGTGATTTCTGTCTTTTGCTTTCTATTGTCTAAATAGGATTTAATTAAATTAAGATTACCTCGAATACCATATGCGTCAAGTTTTTTTATGAACATGTCATGATTTACGTAGTCAAATGCTTGAGTCATATCGCAGAAGATAGCACATACAGGTGTTTTGTTGTCCACTTTTATCAATACCTCGTATAAAAAGTCGTATATCGCCATATTTATGGTCTTATTTTCGCGAAATCCCTTTTGCTCATTACATAATATATTTTTTTTCTACTTAACCGTTTAATTCCTTTTGAATGAATTTCTCAAATATTTTCGAGAAGATAGGAATCAGAGAAATAGGCCTATAGAATTCCATAAGCTCTCTATCTTCTTTCTTAAATAGTGGCTTAACTATCGCTATCTTTAGTGCGTCAGGAAACGTGCCAGCTACAATACATAAATTTATAATATGAGACAAATGGTCACATATTTCAGATGCTACAGCTTTTATTACTTTGGTTGATATGCCATCGTACCCCACGCTACTTGTGTTTTTTAAGGCCATAGTGATTTTTTGTGCCTGTAGTGGTGCACAGGGTGCCATAAACATCGAGTTTTTGTTGTTTTGTTTTTGCCGAGTAGTTTTATCACTGGACTGGATGGGTTGTATTTTATCGATAAAATAGTCATTAAATTGATTAGCAATTTGTTTCGCGTCCGTAATTTTGTCTTTATTGATTTTAATTTACAGAATATTATTTTTAGGTACATCAAATTTTCCTTGATTTATTATTTGCCATGCTGTTTTACATTTATTCTGTGATGTTTTGATTTTATAGTTATTTTGTGAACGCTGTGTCAGAGTCATAATTTTTCTAAAAAGCTTAGAGTATTCTTTAAAGCGAGTTCTATTAAATTCATTTGATTTTAATCTGTAGGTCCATAGAAGTTGCCGTTTTTTCTTACTACAGGATTTAATACCTTTAGATATCCACCTTGGTTTTGTTATTACATTTATTGTAATCATCGTTTTAGGAAAACAGAGGTTGTAGGAAAAAGAAAATATTTCATGAAATTTGTTGTATGCAATCATCTGTTTCATATATTTCGGAGAAATACATTTTGCTCATACAATATTTAAATTTAGATGTATTTTCCTTGCTGTGATTGCGTCGAATAGCACCGTATTTTTCGATTGTACATATTTCATTTACCGGGCATTTTAAAATCTGGGCTGTGAGATCTGAAAGGGCAAACTCTATGACTTCTGATTTACACCGTTTGTTATAATTATGCGCAAGATTATCGATACATGTCTGACTTTCTGTTCGAGTAGGTTGATTTATTGCTAGTTTTAGGTTGAAGCTAAGTAGAAGGCACTCAAACTCCATCGACTGATAATTCCTTTTTAATATGTCTATATTGAAATCGCCGGCTATGACAATATTTTTATAGGCATACTTTGACAATTCACGTAAGACTGTTTCGAATTGATTAAAGAAACTATTGAGATTGTTCATATTTGGAACTCGGTACATACACACAAACACTTGTACTTGGTGAGCTCAATGGCACAGCATTCAAATGTCCCTGTTATTGACATTTTTGAGATTTTTAGTAACTCTTTCCATTCGTGTCCATTTCTAATTAGGATACATGATCCACCTCTCTTAACTTCTTTTCTACTATAGTGAGCGGCTACGCAGTAGTTTGGTATGCTCAACTGGTTTTCGTAGCCTTCCATCATAAAATGTTCTGTAACGCATATTACATCCACTTGTATGTTTTTTTCTGTAAGTTCAGTCAGACAAACTGTCAAAGTCAAAGTCAAATAATTTATTTCAAATAGGCACGAAGATGCACTTTTGAACGTCAATAATTACATGAATAGTTAATTGATTCTAGTTGCGCCTTCCAAAATGTAGTTATGTATGGAGAAGAATGGGCAAGAAACTCCATACTTACTCTTTTATAATGTTAACAATAGTTTGTATACATTAATTAATATTTATAGGTGAAGATTATGTACCTAGAATAAAAAAAAATAAAAAAATAAAAATTTCATCAAAATTACTTACCACAATTGGTAAAAAGAATGAAAAGTGAAGTAATAACAGAAAAATTAATAAATGCGATAGGTACATGGTGCTCACATATTTACAAACATTGTATATGTCGCCGCGGAGATTATCCGGCCGTTCTTTAATTAGTTGATTTCGTGATAAATGTGTGTTAGTACAGTACCTACCAATATTAAGAGAAGTTTTATGTTTGTTAATAAATAACCTCTGATTTGGTTGGTAATGATTTTGACATTAGGTTAATGTCAATCAAGATCATGACTAATTAAATCTAGTAATGCTACTAAAATTCAATTCTGATTATTTTTAAATAACTTTAATTTTGGAACATTGTTTTGTTAATAGTAATACCTAAAAGTTATTTACTTTTAAAATATGTTTAAACTTTACCTGTTTATTTGGCGGTAAAATACTTTGTGATTGACGTTTGCCTCTGGTGGGGCAAACGCGTTAATAAAAGGCGCGACTTGAGTGCGGAGCTCACTTTTGCTGCCGATTTTGAAGAAGAAACATTGTAAGTAAAATCTATGTCTGTTTGATTAAAAATTATTGCATTATAAGTAGTTTGCTTGTTATTATTTTACTGAAATCCTTAAGTTTCCTAATAGATCAAATGTGAAATCCACTGTAGTTATAGCAGAACCGAAGGCCAGAATAAGGTCAGCGGTTCTGCTTATTTTTAAAAAATAACTGCCCTGTCCAACTCCGACATCAGAAGTGGGATACTTACCTACTCTTTCTGTCCGTTTTATTTTATTTTTTCAGATTGTGTCTACCTACATTGAACAAATTATCCTGCGTGACACGATGGATACACCAGACCAAAACGAATCAACGGCACCAAGCGTACCAGCATGCACCGTGTCCGGACCAGACGCCGGCTATGGTGCATCAACTACATCTGTCAACGTGGCGCCGCTACAACAACATGGGGGTAACGTACCTCCTGATTTTTACTTACATATGATAACTATGATGCAAAATATGAGTGAAAGGCTGTCGAACCAACGCGATAAGGTTAAAATTACTGATGTATTTTTGCCTTCATATGACCCGGATGGCAACGTCGGGGTCCGCGAGTGGTGCAATCATATTTCTTCGGCTAAGACTAATTATGAGCTCAGTGATTATGATATTCGTATGAAAGTGACTAGCTTACTAAAAGGTCGGGCTAAAATGTGGGCTGATAACTGGCTAGTCACAACGTCCACGTGGGATGAACTGCGTCAAAGTATTATCACTACCTTTGAACCCGAAAATCGCTATTCGAGGGATGTGCTAAGGTTTAAGGAACACAATTACGATCCTACCAGAGACATTGCCGAGTTTCTATCCCGTTCGTGGATTTTGTGGAGACGGGTTACTAAAGATAAACTTGAAGATAATGATGCGGTGGAAGCGGTGATAGGAACAATTAGTGACGAACGCCTTCGGATTGAACTCATGAACGCCAGAGCTACCTCGGTGCCAGAATTAATTTCCGTTGCCTCATCTATTCGTGTTAAGCGTCCCAATCGTGAAAATACCAACCAACCACCATCCAAACGTTTAAAATACGCTATTGATAATCGGAACGTCCCTTATTGTAGCTTTTGTAAGAAGTCGGGGCATGCTTCTCGTGATTGTCGTTATAAAAATACGCCAGTAGTTGCAGAGAAACAAACAACTGAGAAGACCCCTAGTGCCTCAGTGACATCGTTACATAAACAGAGTGACAGTAGGGTTTGTTCATTTTGCTCAAAATCTGGTCATACATTTGATACGTGTTACCGTCGGGAGAAACAGATAACCTCTAATGTGAATTCATTTATAAAAAATAAACAGAGTTTAAATACTATGCGTATGCGAGTAGGTGATATAATTATTGATACGGTATTCGATAGTGGTGCAGAGTGCTCTGTGATGCGCGAATCGATTGCAAATAAGTTGCCCGGGAAACGACGACAAGTAGTTAATTATTTACGAGGAATAGGCCCGTTTCCTGTGGTTTCCATGAGTATATTAACGACGGTGTGTGTTATTGACAATATAAACGTAGAAATCGAATTTCATACCCTACCCGATTATGAAATGACGTCAGACGTGTTGATAGGTGCAAATCTTTTAAGCGAAACTGGATTAACAGTAATCGTAACCCAAAATAGCGCGACTTTGTGCTCCCCGCCTCGCGTCTTACACATGCGATCGACAGCCGGTTTATTTGATGATATTAATCATGATTTGAACAATACATCTGAGGTTGATCAACTATTAACCCTTCTCAATAAATATTCTTCTATTTTCACTCGGGGTTTTTCACAGACTCGTGTAAATACAGGTCAATTAGAGATTCGTTTAAAAAATCCAAATAAGTTTGTTGAACGAAGACCTTATAGGTTAAGCCCGGTCGAGCGTGAAAAGGTTAAAGAAATCGTTAAGGAGTTAATAGATAATAACATTGTGCAAGAGAGTAAGTCCCCATATTCGAGCCCAATTATTCTAGTTAAAAAGAAAAACGGTGACGACCGCATGTGCGTAGACTACAGGGAGTTAAATTCGAACACTATCCGTGATCATTACCCCCTCCCTTTAATCGCAGACCAAATTGATCAATTGGCTGGTGGTCAGTATTACACAACCCTCGATATGGCATCTGGTTTTCATCAAATTTGTGTTGCTACTGATTCTATAGAGAAAACAGCCTTTGTAACCCCCGATGGTCTATTTGAGTACAAAACCATGCCATTCGGGTTGTGTAACGCACCTTCAGTGTATCAAAGATGCATTAACCGTGCATTAGGTCCTCTTTTGAGTCCAGGTAGTGCAGACGAAGCTCATAATGATAGCGTAGCTCAGGTTTATATAGATGACGTCATCTGTAAATGCCGTGATTTTTCATCCGGTCTCAGATACTTAGAAAGAGTCTTTATAGCATTACGTGAATCAGGATTTTCGATTAACATTGATAAGTGTCTGTTCTTTAAAAAGTCCATAGAATATCTAGGTAACGTGATAGAAAACGGCCAGGTTCGTCCCAGTCCTAAAAAGGTCGAAGCTTTACTGAAGGCCCCAGTACCGACTAATGTTAAACAGGTTCGCCAATTTAACGGTCTTGCGGGATATTTCCGTCGCTTTATACCCGATTTCGCTCGAACTATGGCTCCCCTTTACGAATTGACTAAACAGGGCGCTAGGTGGCAATGGAATCATTTTCATGAAGAGGCACGTCAAAAGATAATTCATCACCTAACTTCTACACCGGTCCTAACAATATTTCAAGAAGGGGAACCTATTGAACTATTTACCGACGCTAGTAGTCTTGGTTTTGGAGCGATACTCATTCAGATAATTAACGGACGGCAGCACGTGGTAGCGTATTTCAGTATGCGTACGACGGACATAGAAAGTAGGTACCACTCCTACGAGCTTGAGACACTGGCCGTAGTCCGAGCAATCAAGCATTTCCGTCACTTTCTTTATGGACGCCAGTTTAAGGTAATTACCGACTGCAATGCACTCAAAGCTTCAAAGCACAAAAAGGACTTACTACCCCGGATTCACAGATGGTGGGCCTATCTCCAAAATTTCGAATTTGATATAGAATACAGGAAGGGCGAGCGGATGCAGCATGCAGATTACCTAAGTAGAAATCCGGATCCTTTAACTGTCAATGTCTTGACCAATAATCTAGATTGGGTAAATATTGAACAAAGACGTGATAACCACTTGCGGTCCATCATAGATGCTCTGCATAATGGTGAAGATGTCCCCGGATACCTCCTCGAAGACAACGTCCTTAAATTTGAGAGGCTAGATGCTATCTTAGGCTTACAAAAACTTATTGTGGTACCAAAGTCTTTCCAGTGGAGCCTAATCAATACATTCCATAGTGCTCTGAAACACCCAGGGTGGGAGAAGACCCTTCACAAAATAAGGGAAACTTATCATTTTGACAAAATGAGCACCACCGTCCGAGACTTTGTCGATAACTGTATTGTGTGCAGAACTTCAAAGCAATCGTCTGGAGCTACGCAGGTACAATTGCATCCTATTGCCAAGCCAGTAGTTCCATTTGAAGTAATACACATGGACATCACGGGTAAATTGGGAACCCCTAATGAACAAGAGTATGTTGTGGTTACGGTAGACGCTTACACTAAATATGTGTTACTGCGCTACACTAATGACAAAAGTCAACACAGCACTTTGGCGGCTCTTAAACAGGTCATCCACCTTTTTGGAGCTCCAAGGCAAATAATCGTTGACGGCGGTCGCGAGTTTCTAGGAGAATACAAAAATTACTGTGATATGTTTAACATAGAAATACACTGTATAGCACCAGGCGTTAGCAGAGCCAACGGACAAGTAGAGCGGGTGATGGCAACACTGAAGAATGGTCTCATAATGATAAAAAACTATGAGACTCCAGACTGGCATACAGCGCTGGACAGCTTTCAGCTTGCCCTCAACTGCACTGTCCATAGAACCACAGGCATAGCTCCACTCGCACTACTGACTCGACGTCAAAACTGTATCCCACCAGAGTTACTAAACTTAGTCAACCTGGACAATGCATCAATCAACATTGAAGCCCTTGAAAGCCATGTGCAACAAAGAATGGCGCAGGTAGCTAATAAAGATAAAGCAAGGTTTGATAAAGGCCGAGCTAAAATTCACCGGTTTCAAAGAGGCGATTTTGTTTTGATAAAAAACAACCCCAGAAACCAGACTTCTCTTGACCTTAAGTTTAGCGCTCCTTACGAAGTTCACAGGGTTCTAGAAAACGACCGCTACCTTGTGAAGAAGGTAGTGGGACGCCATGGGCGACCTCGCAAGGTCGCACACGATCAACTGAGGCGCGCCCCACTGTCTGGAGGGAGCACCCAGGCGGCCGTGTCGCCTCCAGATGATCAGCAAGCCGGGCCTTCCAGCATCGGGGCAGCCTTGCAACCGCCAACCACATCAGATGCGTTGCCGCCCGCAGACGAACAACGATGAAAAATAACAACGGTGAGAATCTTCCATATTAATTCCTAATAACTATTCTGATTGTTGTCTATTCTACTATAAATAACAAAAAGATGCTATTGGCGTGTGGAGCCGTCCAATAAGCCAACTAATTTATTTTAACAAAAAGATGCTATTGGCGTGTGGAGCCGTCCAATAAGCCACTAATAAGCCTATCCTAAAATAATTAAAAGTCCCCTGTGTACCACGGCGTACGAGACCGCCCAGAGCACAGCATCGACCTATCCCATCATCCTTAGAGCCTCTGTTCTATACAGCATCGATCTTTCATCCACCTATCCTTTCCTTTTACAAATAAATGAAATTCTGTTACTGTTGTCATGTGGATTGAGCAGAAACATTGTTAAGAAATCTACTGTTATCATGCGAACGGACCAATAAATCTAATAACTATAGACAACTAAGTTTACTACTTTCATGTGAAATGAGTAGTAGATACCTATTCTGTGTCATCATAACATAAATAATATTTACTTGATCTGTAGTCACGTGGAGTGAACAGTAAATACATTTCCGCTGTAACCTTTCCAAATAGGCTTATGTGTACTGTGGAAGTGCCTGGCCTCACAATATTTATTTTTCTATTACAGGAAAGACCAAGAGCGATGCAGAGCACGCATCGCGCATCAGTATGGCCGTGTCGCCGCGGAGATTATCCGGCCGTTCTTTAATTAGTTGATTTCGTGATAAATGTGTGTTAGTACAGTACCTACCAATATTAAGAGAAGTTTTATGTTTGTTAATAAATAACCTCTGATTTGGTTGGTAATGATTTTGACATTAGGTTAATGTCAATCAAGATCATGACTAATTAAATCTAGTAATGCTACTAAAATTCAATTCTGATTATTTTTAAATAACTTTAATTTTGGAACATTGTTTTGTTAATAGTAATACCTAAAAGTTATTTACTTTTAAAATATGTTTAAACTTTACCTGTTTATTTGGCGGTAAAATACTTTGTGATTGACGTTTGCCTCTGGTGGGGCAAACGCGTTAATAAAAGGCGCGACTTGAGTGCGGAGCTCACTTTTGCTGCCGATTTTGAAGAAGAAACATTGTAAGTAAAATCTATGTCTGTTTGATTAAAAATTATTGCATTATAAGTAGTTTGCTTGTTATTATTTTACTGAAATCCTTAAGTTTCCTAATAGATCAAATGTGAAATCCACTGTAGTTATAGCAGAACCGAAGGCCAGAATAAGGTCAGCGGTTCTGCTTATTTTTAAAAAATAACTGCCCTGTCCAACTCCGACATATATGATTTCCCAAAAAAATAAAAAATAAAAACAACATAATATAATAAGTCAGTGTGTGAGTTTAAATATTAATCACAGAAAACAAAATTAATATCATAAAAATTACAAATTATACAGTTAAATTAGCAACCAGTTTGATTTTGTCTAGACTCTAAATTGTCCCATGGAGCAGGACCAGCATGTTTCCAAGCATTCTTATCTTGGATATAATCCTCTAATTTGTAATATGCTTGTTTACAAAGTGTACTTTTTATATGAGTTTTAAATTTTCTTTCATTTAATTGTAATATATCAGAAGGTATTTTATTGTAACATTTAACACAGTACCCCATAAAAGATGTATGTACCTTAGATAATCTGAAAAATGGTTGATTTATTTTATCTTTATTTCTAGTATTAAAATTATGCCTATCACTGATTTTATTAAAAATATGTAGATTTTTTTTTACATACATAATATTTTCATAAATGAATTGGCAAGGTACCGTCATTACATTAATCGTTTTAAATAGTTCTCTAAGAGATTCGCGGCGATGTAGATTATAAACTGCGAGCGCATCCGCCTTGTTCAATAAACCTGCTATGTTCTGGTGCATTACATAGAGATGATTACTGACGAAAAAGTTCACCGTGTGACAGATTATCCATACTTTGACAGTTCATGTCAGTCGATATCATCTGGTTATTATATTTCATGTCATCAATTAAATTAATTATATCCTTAAAAATTATTTGGATTCCAGCATTATTTATTACGCCAGTCCGTCTGTTATACTCAGTGTAGCCGTAGGTGAGATTTTTATTGCTGTCTATTAGATATGCGTATTCGTGCGTCAGTATGTCCAAGAAAAGTAAGTTATTAAAAGTCTCCACTCTTGAATTGTATAAATTAGTGTAGTTCTCGCATTTATATGTTGGAGCGCATAAAATAAAGTTAGTATGGTTGATTTCCTGTAGTACTTGTCTGATATGCATAATAATGTCAAAGTAACTATTTGTTGATCTAAAGTCTTCTTCACCTAACATGATTAAGCAGTAGTCCTCTAACGTAAAGTCGGATACTTGGTCTTTTAATCCCTTTAGCAATAAGCTTACATTTCCGTGAGGTGTTATGTGGTGATAGATTTCAGATAGAATAAGAGAGTCTTCTGCAATGCTCAGAATTTTATTATTGTTATCTGTACTCAGAATACATATTTTACACCTTTTCTTAGTATTAGGTTTTGGCCTTACGGTTTGGTAATTTTTAATATTAGGACAATTTTTGTTTACTTCAGTAGTCTCGTGACTTCTTTTGTTATCTGGTGCTTCGAATTGGATTTGATTATTGCCAGTTAACCGTTTGATTTTCTGTTTTTTGGCACTAGATGACCTTACTTTAGCTGGACTGTTTGTCACTTTCATAAGTAGATCATTTTTTTTAGTCAAATTATTATTTAATTTTTTGAGTTCATTGTTTTCTAATGACAATGTTTCGATTTCTGAATGAGCACTTTGAAGTTCTACCGTCAGTTTTAAAACTTGTTCTCGTGCCTTTTTTAGTTCGTCATCCTCATCGTCTGACATCTCAGGTACACTAGTGACTGTATTATTCAGATTGTGTGTCATATCACTGTTGTTTAGGTTCGAGTCCGAGTTTGTTCTATTACGGCGAAAGGTAATATTTTCTAAGAAATTTATTTTGGTGATATAGGTGTTTCTTTGCCTTTATTTACCTGCTATTGACGAATTTTTATTTGTTCCAATAACAATGATACTATTCACAAAAAGTGCAGTTCCGACTAAGATTTGAACCCTCACCCAACTTAGCGTCAGGCAAGCTCTCAGCCGTTCGGCTATCGTATCAGTTAAGTGATGATGTGTGTAGGAAAAATGTGGACTGTATCAATAGCTAGCAATAAAATTACGAAGCGCTGACACAACTGACTTTATTTTTAAAAACATCTAAAAGAGTAAAAAACCATAAATATATATAAAAAGGTTGCAACACCATCCCCCCCGTGCAGCGAAGTCGCAACAACTACTGGAGCCTTTCCAGTACGGCTAACTTTCTAGCGGGCCTCTTCAGCGTTCCGCCTTTAGTGACAACGTCAGCTACGCGCACGACCCCATCTTTTCCCGGGTACACTTTAGTCACGCGCCCCATAGGCCACACTCCTCGGGGTAGGGCAGGATCCACGACTAGGACAACGTCATCAAAAGCCAAATTACGATAGCCGTCTCCGTGCTGCCTCTTCGTCTTGAGAAGGGGTAAGTATTCCTTTAGCCACCTGCTCCAAAAAATTTCAGAGAGACGAAGAGCCTTTTTCCACTCTTTTCTTAATGAAAAAACTCCGTCGTCCAGAGAGGTAGGTAACTGCTGATTTGATGTGCTGCCTATTAAAAAATGAAAAGGTGTGAGGCTTTCATATTCATTATTAGCTGCAACATATGTCAAAGGCCTCGAATTAACAATTGCTTCGGCTACTAATAGGAGCGTGTGTAGCAGTTCTTCTCGTGGGGCTTTTTCTCTTAAAGTCACCTGAAGGGCTGTCTTCACAGAGCGTATGAGTCTCTCCCAACAGCCACCCATAAAAGGCGACGCAGGTGGAATGAAGCTCCATTCAATTTGATTATCGGCAACAAAATCTTGTACAGCGTCGCAAAAAAAATCGGTTAATTGACGGTTTGCCCCAATAAAAGCGGTGCCGTTATCTGACAAGATTTTTCGTGGAACACCTCGACGAGCCATAAACCGACGTAAGCAGGAGATGGCGGAGTCTGCAGAAAGGCTTGCTACAATCTCTAGGTGCACTGCTCGCGTTGTCAAACATGTAAACAATGCCACCCATCGCTTCTCTCTACGACGACCAATAGATACATCCACAGGGCCAAAGTAGTCTAAACCAACGTTGGTAAATGGACGACTGTAACAATCAAGTCTTACATCGGGCAAATCGCCTGTAGCTGGCGTTTGAGGAATTGCTTTTCGTTTCAAGCAAAATGCGCAATTTCACGATATCTTCCGGACCTCACTACGGCATCTCAAAATCCAGTAACGTTGTTTTAGCTCATTGCAGACAAGTTCGTTAAAGGCGTGAGCAGCTTTAAGATGGTAGAAATGGATTAGGAGGCGAACAGCTGGATGACGACCATCAAGTATAATCGGAGACGTGGTGTTGTAGTTCATATTCTTCATATATTTTACTCGGCTGTCCAGTCTAAGTAAGCCTTCTTCATCTAGTATCAAAGCCAAGCAGTGCAGTTTACTCGTTTTAGGTATCTTGGATTGTTTGGGGTCGTGCAATATTGCCAATTCTAGGCCAAAACTGTCCACCTGAGTCTTCTTTAAAATAGCGTTTTCTGCTTTCTGTATATCTGAACCAGTCAATGGTGAAAGCTTGGAAGAAAAAATATTAGTATTCAATTTAGAATTTTGACTTTTAAAACGTGCTAAAAAAGATCGAAATTTATACGCGTATTGGTAAACACGTGCGGTTGCACGCACCAATCGATTCCACTTACTGAAACGTAAGGGATTTGGAATTACTGGCGAAAGAACCTGATCGCAAATCGTGAGATCCACAATCGCTTTAGAGGGTTTAAGTTCTTCTGAACCGATTGAGGTCTCAAAAGTTGGTGGTGGTTTAGGCCATTCGGACTGTGGATATAAGAGATACTCAGGTCCAGATAGCCAACGGTTTAAGTCAGTGTCGCGGTCTTTTAATCTTGTCGCATCATCTGCTACGTTCAAACTACCGGGCACATATCTCCAACTATTTACATTTGTTGACTCAGTAATCTCACCGATACGGTTGGCTACAAAAGGTTTGAAAGTTCGAGCATCACTTCGGATCCAACTCAAAACGGTGGTTGAATCCGACCAAAAGTATGTATGGTCAACTTGAACGTCGTGACCGATAATGACTGTATTTGCAAAACGAGCAGCAATCAGAGCTGCTTGCAGCTCTAAACGTGGTATAGATGTGGGCTTAAGAGGGGCTAAGCGCGCCTTTCCACCAATGAGTGACAGCTTCACCGAACCGTCTAAGAAAGTGAATCGCCAGTATGCGACACAGGAATACACTTGCTCACTTGCATCAGCAAATATATGGAGCTGTCTGTCACTAATTATTTTATCTTTAAAATCACATCTATGCCATCTAGGTATATATATCTTCGAAATATTGGCTAGCTGCCGTGACCAAAATAGCCATTTCTGGACAATGTCTGATTGCAACTCGGTATCCCAGTCCAACCCTGTTCTTCATTATTATTAACATAAGCGGGATATTTACCATGTTTATTCATTGTTATGAGTTCCCGATATTTCGGCGCTGTTGCAAGCACCATGATCACGGATAAACTGAAGTCACTGCGGGTGGGTGTTTATGAGCAGACAAAACGGTCTACCATCTTTCTTGTTCGTTTTTTGCACTCAGTACCGCTACCACTGTCACTCGCAACTCGATTCTGTTCCCGACACACGAAACTCACTGTGTCCGCTCGCGAACTTTTTTCGGCACTTCTTCGGTTTTTACACAGCTGAACCACTGGATTCCAGGCTCTCGACAGTTGAAACCCATCATCCCGGTTAAAGTTCCTATATTTGGTAATCTCAATAGCTTCTCTAACCAGTCTAGGAATATAGTGGCGTTCTGTCGAGATGACCTGAGGGTTATGTAACTCAATCCAGTGGTTCGATCCTGATTCCAAAAGATGAAAATAAATATCCCGCTTATGTTAATAATAATATTAGTGACCATGACAGTTTAAAAACTTAAAATCCTGTTCTCCATGTTTGTTGAAATAATATACGTCCTTGAATTACAAAAGGAGTTAAGAGACCAAGAGGGTCATAGACGCACATTAAATAAGATAGAACTTTACGCTTAGTTAATTTATCATTGCTATCGATTTGGGACCTGTTCTGAAAATTGAAGGTGTCGCTCTGAGGATGCCAAATAAGACCTAACGTTCGAACGACTTCCTCGGGCCCTACGGGAATATTTTTGGGAGTTGCAGCACGCAGGTCTTCAGGAACGCTAGTGAGTGCGTCGGGCTCGTTTGAAACTCAACCACGCATCTCCATTCCTGCTGACCTGTGAACTGTGATAATGTCAGCTGCAAGCTGCGAAGCCTCCTGTACGTTATCCAAACTGCCTAAAAAATCGTCCATGTAATGATCATTAATAATAATAATAATAATAACCCCACCGCCGTATCTCTACGTTGACGTCGTGGTGGGGCTTGCGCGCTCCGAACTCTAGGTCTGTGACGGTAGAGTTTACTTTGCCGGAACATGTCTAGGGTGAGGAGCCAGACCAAGAGAGATACAGAAACCCGCAGGGCAGCATGTGGCGAGCTGTTGGGCAGTTGCGACCCCACGGACCCTATCTCCCGGGAGAAGTCATGTTCCTCATCTCTGGCTTGCCTTTATTGGCCGGCTGGAGTGAACACTGACGAGGAACTGAGCTCCCACCTCATTCTTGCCTTTATTGGCCGGCTTGAGTGGAGATTCGCAAGAGCAAACGTGCTCGGAGGAAGGAAGTATTCCAGTAAGTGCTTGTAGGGATTTTGACCATCTTCCGGGCTCTGGGATTGTTCTGAGAGCCTTGGAATACCTCTCCACTCCTCGAGCACCTCAGGACATGTTGCTCCCTTGTCGCTACGTCACTATGTGCTAGCGACCGTTTTCGGGGGCCCATTATTGAGTGTGCAAGTCACCCCCTGCCATTTTATCCGTGTATAATTAACACATTGATCAGGCAGGGGCCATAGTCCTTCCATAGTTTTTGGTAACCAGTCCATTTTAACCACCCAAACCCATAGTCCAATATCTTTGTTTTCCATATCCTGCAATAGTCCTACACCAACCGGGGGTTGTCCTTGGGTGCACTTGCATAGTGCGTACAGGGATAATCGTCGGTTGGTGCCTCATTTAATTAAAAAGCGTCAAACGGGCCTCTGCGAGTTGGCTTCGGCCCCTCGTACGCCTTCCAAAGGTCCGGGATCCTAGGGTCCCGAGATATGTAGACGTAAATAAAATAATAATAATAATTTTATTTCAGAAACATCCATAAATTTGTTAGTAAACATTTAACCTTAATAACTATGTTAGAAAACATGCAGGTTGGACAAATAACGGACGAGCGGGCAATCTAATTTCCCTGCTATAACATTCAGGAGACTGTTCGAGCTGCCCCGGACCCTCTGCAGCAACGACGCGGCACGCTTACGTCTGATCGCTGCGAAGCCATCAGTGTGCGCATCAGCAAACATTCCCGATAGCTTTTACTGCCGCAGGGTACAACGACTGTAGTTCTTGTGCGTTCCGATTTTTAATATAAAGAGCCGTGCACGGGCTGCATACAGCACCAAAAATTACAGAGGTCATTCTAAACTCTTTTAACTCGCTACTACGATCTTCTCTCCAAACGAAACGCAAAGCATCTCGGTCATATTCTCTAATTTTAATTTGAAGAAACATCTCCCTTATGTCAGCAGTCATAGCAACACGACCTTCGCGAAATCTAAATAAAATATGGAGAAGGGATTGTAGCAAGTCGGGTTCCGGAAAAAGAAGGGAATTGAGACTAACGCCAGAGGTCCTTGCAGCTGCATCATGGACAACCCGTAATTTCTTTTTCTGAGGATGTACAACCGGAAAGTGTGGTAAGTACCAACGAACTTTATTAATATGATTTGATGAATTAATCGTGTTGTGGTACGTGTCCTTGGGGCACTCTTCAGCATATCCTTTTTCCAACATATTATTAATGAAAGTGCAATAATCCTTTTTTAAATTGGAGTCACGTGCCATGCGTTTTTCTAAACCTAAAAATCTTGACAGCGCGTGGGAGTAGCTATCAGGTACATCTGGAATATCGTTACGCCACAATAGAGCAACTTCGAATCTACCAGATGGCAAACGCTTGGCTGTAGATTCGAATATTTCTAGAGCATATTTATCCTGCTTGAAACACGAAGTTTCCAAGTTTCCGATTCCTATGGCATCAAGACGAAAGTAGTCTTTGATAAGATTATCTAAGTTGGAGCTGTACTTATCATCGAGAGAAACGTGGTTCACGAAATGGACGGGCTTGGTCCAACTACTACATTTCGCATGCAATACCCAACCTAAAGCTGTGCGGGTTGCTACAGGTAGATTTTTAGAACCTTCTCTCACATAACGACTAACTGTCAAATATCAATGTTCAGCTCCAAGAAGAATTTTGGGTGTCGCGTCTACCAGTGTGAGCTGATCAATTAAATCTATTAAATGAGAACACTGATATACCTAAATCGTCTCGGGTAATAGTTTGTGTGAATAACGATAGTGTGTCCATAGCTTTAGCATTAGTGATCTTTTATGGGGTACTGTGTTAAATGTTATAATAAAATACCTTCTGATATATTACAATTAAATGAAAGAAAATTTAAAACTCATATTAAAAGTACACTTTGTAAACAAGCATATTACAAATTAGAGGATTATATCCAAGATAAGAATGCTTGGAAACATGCTGGTCCTGCTCCATAGGACAATTTAGAGTCTAGACAAAATCAAACTGGTTGCTAATTTAACTGTCATAATTTTTATGATATTAATTTTATTTTCTGTGGGTAATATTTTAACTCACACACTGACTTATTATATGTTGTTTTTATTTTTTATTTTTTTGGGAAATCATATACAATGTTTGTAAATATGTGAGCACCATGTACTTATCGCATTTATTAATTTTTCTGTTATTACTTCACTTTTCATTCTTTTTACCAATTGTGGTAAGTAATTTTGATGATTTTTTTTATATTTTTTATATTTTTATTCTAGGTACATAGTCTTCACCTATAAATATTAATTAATGTATACAAACTATTGTTAACATTTTAAAAGAGTAAGTATGGAGTTTCTTGCCCATTCTTCTCCATACATAACTACATTTTGGAAGGCGCAACTAGAATCAATTAACTATTCATGTAATTTTTGACGTTCAAAAGTGCATCTTCGTGCCTATTTGAAATAAATTATTTGACTTTGACTTTGACTTTGACTTTGATGGCAAATGCATCACTACAATTTTTACCTTTGATAGAAAAGCTAACATGTTGGATAGGTTTGTGCGTTGACATTCCAGCAACACCGTCGACCTTGATTGATTCCACGGGTCCTGTCGCACCGATACGACGTGCCACGTCTGAGTCAATCAAGGTTGCCGTGGATCCGTCATCGAGTAACGCGCACGTGTCATATGTTCCACTAGGGCCGGTTACTTCTACGGGCCAATTTTGAATTTTACACCCACATGTGTCCGCACTAATTACACTTATAACAGAAGACAGAGTAATATTTTGTCACGTAAATCGTCCTTAAACTATTTTTAATCATTAAAATACATGGAGCACTTGTTTGCGTGGCCAACAGCGCCATCTACTCTCTCTAGTTGAAGCCGACGTTGTCCAGGGTGCGCCACGAGGAGGCTCTTCAACCTGCACCCCTCGTTACCGGCCCTGGTCCAAGCCATGGTCCGGAGCGAGAGTGCATGGGAAGCAGTCACATCCTTCTGCGAAGCGGTAATGGTTGCGAAGGACGAGGCGGAACGCGTGACGGAGCGGCAGACTGTGCGCTCTGATGCCCCAAGTCGCTGCAGGAGACGCCCTGGGCGGCGGGAAATGGTAACCGATTCCCGGCCACTGCGGGAGCGGGCTTGCGGACGGCGAGCTATGAACAGCTCAACGTCCGGTAAGGACCAGGCCCGGGTCGACGACGCGTTGTGTTCCACGCGCGCCTCAAAGAGATGTCAGCACGCACTGACGGGGTCTGCCAGGACCGGTGCCTGCCAGGGTTGCGGGTTTGTCCGAAAGAGATACCGTGGCCCTGGTATACAGGTAACTGAAGGAACACGGGTGGGTTTTAGTCAGTAAAAGTGTAACACGCCCTTCCGCTCCGCCCAGAGCGGGAGAAGTTATTTGATAATTTCCCACCCAAAAAAACAAGGACGTTGTAGGCTCGGCGCGTGTATGACACCCACAGGCCACTCGTGTAAAACGATTGACAGAACGCCTTTAAAAGGGCAACTTTGACGTCTGTAATACGACGAGCGAACCTGCGGGCAAGTATATTACTCCTCACAGACAACGCCCTGCACTCCCTCTCTATATCCACGTCATCTCTTAGGCCGCTCGTGACAATGTGGCCAAGGTACCTAAAAGTATCTACAATCTCTTTTACTAGTACTACGCCGTGAGACTTATGCGCGGCGGCTGCTTAAATGCTTTAAATACAAGAACCTTAATTTTTTTCGAGTTGAAACTGAAATTTTGCCCAATAGTTTATATCAATTTCTAAGTACACAATAAAACTATCTCGTCAAGTAGCTCATTACTAGATACTCGGAATTTCAGAATCAAATGATAATTATCGTGTATTCCAAAGTGAACATTGCTTTTCTATCGCACAAACAAACTCGATAGCGCAGACTAATCCGGGCCAATTTGTCTCGTCTGCAAAACGAGCCTTTATGAATGGCGGAGCATCCGACGAGATTGCGTACGGCATGCACACGTGCGATTGTCGACATTTTAACGCTTGTTGCAGGTCAGGCTTAATGTTCCGCAAATGTGGCCGTTACAGTGTGGGAGCAAAGTGCGCCTATTAAGTGCCTTTCCTCATTTACTTTTGGATGGCGAATTAGTGCGGATTGGATTTAATAATTATGGATGAGGTATATGTATGTTGTTGATTAATTAAGGAGCTTAGCCGAAACTGCAATAAATTGTAGAAACAGCATGAAATGATTGAGGTACTGATTTTTACCTCCTTTCCGCTTTACAAGTTTGTTACAGAGCGACTAATGACTAACATAATTTTATTTCAGTGCACTCAAGCGACGTACAGACTAGCACACATGTTTGAAATTGCTCACCGACCTGAGCAAGAGTAGATCATTCAGATTTTTCCGCGTCCTTAATCCAACTAATTGCGTACTCTGCTTTAATTGTGATTTCCTTTGAAGCGGTACATCCCGGCAGAGCAAAGGCAGGCTCTCGACCGCTCTCAGCGCACTTGCGTATGCTTGCGACCTCTTGCGTACGCTGGCGACCTTTTACAAACACCGACGACGGTTGGAGTCGAACATTGTATTGCTTGGTTGAGCTTTGTTTGTTCGCGGATACAAGGACCATGTAGTGGAGAACTTGACACTTGGTGTTACAAAAGTGCATTATTGTAATTCAGAGGTGAAAATCACACTTTTTTTTAACATAGTCATAGTCTCTAACATGGTTTGCAGATAGATATAATAGTTCTAACTGCGATATTTATTATGAGGTACAGGAACAAAACGAGAATTTTATGTGGAAAACGTTTAGATTAATGGCTTAACATTTCTCTGTCTATCTCCACTCACAGGCATTCACAATGCAAATTAATAATGTGAGTGCATTGTCCCGCCCCCATTAGCGCGAACACTTAACGCCACACACACAATGTCTTATAAACTGGCCGGCGCGCGGCACGGCGCACAACTTGGCTCAGAACTGCTACGGCTGCGGTGCTATGAATAATGCGCGTTGTTTAGCCACGCTGAGCACAATAACCTCCAACCACTAGCCAGACACAACTTTACACCATTAAAACCGTGTGCCGCTGTGAAAGAAAAGTTTGACGGTAATTATACTCGTTATTGCCTCGTCCTCTATGATGATAGAAAACAGGTGTAGATGTTCAAAGACTAGTTGTAAAATCAAGAATTATTTATTTAAAAAATATTATATAAAATAACATGAGTTATTTTTAATGTCTTTTAAACAAAATAAAAAAAATGTAGATAATTAGGTAGTCATCTTATTTACATAAAAGAAAATTACAATTCAAGTTGAATTATTTTCGTTACCTATTACAAAAAATTGCTTCAGAGAAGCTAATTAATATTGTTGATTATAGGTCTATTGTAAAATCTAGCGGAAATGGTTGATTCTCCAGTACAACCAGCCGCTCTTCTTTTATCATCAATGTTAAATCATCAACACATTATATATAAGAACCAACTAGAACGGGTTCAAAGAAAATTAAACACCTTAATTATTGCCTCCGTAAACCTCTGATGGCCTATGAAAATAGTTGTCGAACACATGGTCTGCTAACACTCGATGAAAGGCGCAAAGTTATGGATATCGCTGCTTTGCATGAATACCCGCACAAACCAACATTTTGAAAATACTGGTTTATAACACAGCCAAATGCAAAATGGTCCTTGTTTCATGGTCAGTAAGACTCACATTCATGACGGCGAAACCAGGGTAGTGGCGCGCAAAAATGTCGTTATGTGATTGGTTGATTTAACACGCCATATTTGTGCAACAGTCGACGATCGCCAGTTCTATTATTGTTTTCGTGTGACCACATTAAAACTTTCGGGAATAATATCATATTTCTAAATAATCGTGGGTTTAAAGAAGTGTAAAGTTTAGTAATATTTTCTGCAATATTGATTCATTTTGAGTTGTTTGATTATTCAAGATAAAATTGTGACAATTTTCGATCAATTTTTTGTTGAAAAGTGCTGCATTTAGTGCTACAACATTCTTCACGAATGAGTAAGTAAGACAATA
Source organism: Dryobota labecula (assembly GCA_947523025.1). Classification (NCBI taxonomy): domain Eukaryota; kingdom Metazoa; phylum Arthropoda; class Insecta; order Lepidoptera; family Noctuidae; genus Dryobota; species Dryobota labecula. Next base: position 892,755 of record OX383291.1, on the reverse strand, counting down.
ATACTTATTAAGTTTTATTTGTTTATTCAAGATAGAAATAACAAAATCTTTTAACATATTTACGAAATTAAATAGGTTATTATTGCTTAGAAATAAAGTTCAATAATTTAGAACCAAAAGCAAGTTAAGTTACTTTTAACGATATAATATTATTGTTAAGTGTTTAAATTTTTTTTTGCTGCCTCGTGGCTCATTGCATAAGGCCTTATATAACCGAGATATCCCGGGTTCGAATCCTGGGTCGAGCAGCAAACGTGCTAATCGCCATTTCTAATTTAGAAAAGTCTTAATAGAAACTTGCAGTTAGAAATTGTACCCGATGAACAGTAAAGGGCTCGCCCCTATAACGTATCCATGAGACCTAAAAACAGCCGGCGAAACGCGGGTTAATTTATCACCTCTGCCTACACCTTCGGTTATTACAGGCATGATGCTAAGTTGTGTTGTGGTGTAGTATGGTAGGTACGGTGTGGTGTGGCATGATGTGGCATGGTGTGGTATGGTTTGTTTGGAGTGGTGTAGTGTGTTGTAGTGTGGTATCGTAATTATGGTGTGGTGTGTTGTGGTGTGGTGTGTTGTATTGTAGTGTAGGCGTGGCATGACATGGCACGGCATAGTATGGTGTGGTTCGTTATTTTATGAATTGTTCTTATTATTTACAGTGCCTAATCCCCGTACTCTACAAATGATCCGGAACCTCAAACAAGTTAATGAAGATATTATACAAAATGAAATACCTACGACTTTAACTTCCATACACATTCACTGAAAAGGAATAGTTCATTTTATCTCTCAAGCCTAAAGATAACATTGAAAATAATGATTTATCTAATGTTCGTGAAGACTTTTGCTCAGATGATAGTATGAAGGATCCTGATTATGTAGATATCGATACTTCCTGTTCTACAAAGAGGTCTCTTTTAAGAAATGAATGCCGAATTAAAAAAAAAAAAAATGAGTGGAATAGATTTGAATGAAACACAATATGACAATATCAGTAACGATGTTTCCACCATAAACCATACAAGTTCACCAATACCTATGCCGATAGCCCCCATGTAAACAGAATCTAGTAACAGCTCAAGCGATAGGTCTAGTTCATCCAGCTCAAGCGATGGATCTAGTTCATCAGATTCCGAGAGTTCATCAGACGATGAATTTAATAATGAACGTTTAACAGCAGTGGTTTAGTCTAGGGTAGACAATAAAATATTTTCTAAAACAGCTACTGCATCGAAGGTGATACTTCTCGCTATGATTCGATTGAGTCAGTAGCTTCAACTTCACGTTCTACAGCTAATACACCTCCAACTTCTTTGGAACTTACTTCAAATACCAATTCTACACAATATCTTGATTGTGAAGACAATATCAGCTCAAATAAAGGACGAAAAGGAAAATCTACACCCAATAACTGGTTGCGTAACAAGGAAAAAACCTAAGAAACTCTGGTAAGTCCAATTCTAAAAAAGGAAAAACCGTTGTGCCTGCAGTCTCTAAAAACACCGTTTACTGATAAATGCAAACAAGAGTGTACAGCGCAAAGAAATTTTTGAATGCTTTTGAGGCATGGGAGATCTGCAAAGGCAGCAAGACTTTATTTTACGCCATCTTTCCGTCATTGAACCACGATGTTCATACAAGATGGATTATAGTAACCGGGAGAAAAACAATGTTTTTTATTTGAACATTGATAATGAGAGAATTCAAGTGTGTAAAGTATTTTTAAAGCTACGCTAGATATAACTGATGCCTCTATCCGAACTGTTCTTCAAAAGCAGAAGAATTCATGTAGCATGTTAGATTTGGACAATCGTGGCAAACACAGCCAACATTTTCATTTAGATCCGGCTATTAAAGAAGGTATTATTCAACACATCAACTCAATTCCAAAAATTGAAAGTTACTACTGTCGTGCAGACACAAAAAGGCTTTATATTGATGGTGGCAAAACTATAGCAGACTTACATAGGGATTACGAACTCGACTGTCAGTCAAAAAGTCTACCAAGCGCCAATTACCTTATGTATTACAGGATCTTTAGCAACGAATTCAATGTTGCGTTTTTCCAACCGAAAAAGATCAGTGTGAGGATTGTACAGCATACAATAATGCCACAGAAAACGATAAGGTAGAACTGACAGAAAAGTTTGATAGGCATTTAAAAGAGAAAGATTTGTCAAGGCAAAATAAAGAAGATGACAAAAAACATACTCCTGATAAAAATCGGTCGGATCGGTTTATGATCTTCAGGCTGCAATGCCTTGTCATAGAGGACAAGGCATTGCATCAAACTTTTATAATACGTATAATTTCACAATGTGCGATATCAAATCTAAAGACACTGCATGTTATGTCTGGCATGAAGGTGAAGCTAAATGCGGTGCTATAGAAATAGGATCTTGTTTGCTCAAATACATGCAGAGTTTAAAGCTTAAAGCTGAAGAACTATATATATTCAAATTAGATATAATTTTTTATTCCGAAAATTGCTGCGGCTTATTTTTATTATGTACCTGAAGAAGACTGATTATGCGGTAGTTGCCAAATAGTTTTAAGAAGAAGCCTAATAGAGGATAAGTATGTTAGTTTTTTTTAAATATATGTTTATGGTTTCTAATGAACCTAATTAAATTTTTAAAGCAAAAGTTTGTTACATTTTTTTTGTGTTTAAGTATGTTTCATAATGTTCCTAATTATTTTTAGTTTGTTGATATGTTTTATGTTTATGGTTCATAATGTTATTTTTCCTAATTGCTTTTAAGGAGCATAATAGATATTGTTCGTTAGATTTGTTTTATGTTTGTGGTTCCTAGGGTCATTTTAATGTGCGTAATGTGCGTGCGTACCAAATGTGGACTATTTTGATGTTCCTATTAACTTTTTATGTATATATGTATGACAGCATTTTATTCTAAAAATACTTTTCCACAGGTTTTTTTAATCTCTGAATTTCATGTTAATTAGCATAATGCACTAATATGATAAACAAAAATGTGTTATTCTACAGAAAAAATCGTTCTGATGGCTTCAACATAAAACTAATAAATAGAACATATTTTTCATTAGTATTATCTTCGAGCGTGCATTTTTGTTCTAGAGGTGGCAGCTGGGCGCAAGTAAATTGTGCCGTGAATTTCGGTAATTTAAGGTTGAAAATTATATGTTTTACGATATTAACAATGTTAAAACCGACGGACATTACGTCATCATAGACGTTTATTTTGATGTGATTTTGAATACATAATGTGGTATAATATTGGAATGAAATGATTTTAATCTAAAAAAATAAGGGTATGTTTGGATTTTTTTCTATCGAGCGAACTTTATCCAATTACTAGCTTCTGCCCGCGACTTCGTCCGCGTGAAATTTCTTGTTCCCCCGACACACCCCGTCGCATCACATTGCCTGCCCGTGCTTTTACTTAGTTTTCGCTTAAACTTTCATGAAAAAAAATATTGTGTCCTAGTTAATAAGAATGTAATTCTTCCTCAAGAATTGGGCTGTAAAATGCAAAAAGATTTTTTCAAATCCAACTCTGAGTTCCAGAGATTAGCGCGTTCAAAAACAAAAAACCTGCCAAGTGCGAGTCGGACTCGCGCACGAAGGGTTCCTTACCATCCATACTAATATTATAAAAATGTGAAAGTAACTCTGTCTGTCTGTCTGTATGTTAAGTTTTCACGCCTAAACCGCTGAACCGATCGTCACAAAATTTGGCAGAGATAGCCTGGGATATGGAGAAGGACATAGGCTACTTTTTACGTGATAACCGACATCCACGCGGGCGGAGCCGTGGGCATTATCTATAAAAACGGCAAAAAAATCATGTCCGTTGTATGGGAGCCCCCCTTAAATATTTATGTTTTCTGTTTTTTAGTATTTGTTGTTAGAGCGGCAACTGAAATACATCATCTGTGAAAATTGCAACTGTCTAACTATCACGGTTCATGAGATACAGCCTGGTGACAGACGGACAGACAGACAGACAGACGGACAGAGGAGTTTTAGTAATAGGGTCCCATTTTACCCTTTGGGTACGGAACCCTAAAAACTAAACGTACGTATTCAGAGAATATTCATTTCGTTAAAGAAACTCTATGTAGGACGTAACTCTCGTCGACTATTTTCTTTGAATTCGCTTTTTTCCATATGAAGTAACGTGCTCTTAGCAATTCCGATACGCGGGGAAGCTGCCTTCGCTGCCTTGCTAAGCAAGCCATTCCTCTTGTGCATACAATTTATGCTGGAAAACATTACAAATGAGCTTTCAGTCTATTTTTATCTATAGAACAATTGGTAGGTATGTTAATAAAATAAAATATTCATTAACTATTAGTGATACCTATTTATACAACCGAAACTTTCCTAGAATCAAAAAGTATTTTAAAGGAGCGGAACAATACACGTTGAAGGAGATAATTAAAATTATACTCGTTATTTCCTCGTCCTCTATGATGATAGAAAACAGCTGTAGTCTCGACTTTATAGTCTGTGGCGTCGCATGATTTGGAAGAATTAAGTAAAAAGCAAAAACACATCCATATGCGAGTGTGTGTTGCCATCTGTAACAATATTCATTCGGTTTTTATGTCCAAGTAACGACGTCACGTTTTTCTTAAAATTTTGTTATTTTGTGTAAAAAACAGCTCAACTAACATAAAAATGGGAAAAAGGAAGTCAGAGGAAAATACAAAAGGTCACACCTACTGAAAAACATAAAGAAACTCGAAAAACAAGTAACTCGCACAGACTGATGCGATAGCGTGGGCGCGACAGGCAGTGCGACCCTTGTCGCGCCCGCGATATTACGCCAGTGTGTGGGAGCCTTTAAATACTTAAATTCCGATTCGAGTGACGAAGGTAAGAAAATGGCCGCTTTTTCAAATAATAATCTAAAATCAAAATCAAAATCTTTTATTTCACATAAACCTTCATGGGCACTTATGAAACGTCAGAAGCTAGGCTAGCAACCGTTTTCGGGGGCCCATTATTGAGTGTGCAAGTCACCCCTGCCATTTTATCCGTGTATAATAAAACATTGCTCAGGCAGGGGCCATAGTCCTTCCATAGTTTAAAAGCGAATTCAAAGAAAATAGTCGACGAGAGTTACGTCCTACATAGAGTTTCTTTAACGAAATTAATATTCTCTGAATACGTAAGGTATAAATAAATAAGGTACTTTTTGAGATAAATTAAAACCATAACTCCTGTCAGCTTTGACATCAAAACAAACTTTTCATTGTACTGCGGCTGCCTGCTGAGTGCTTGCCGACGTGCAGCTGTGCAGCTGTTGTCCAACAGCTTATTGTGTGTTAGTATATTAATTTAAAATAATTAAATTTCCGCCAGTTTGAATAGTAAAAGAGCGCATCGGTACAACCCCGCGCAGCGCTGCAGCGCTATCTGCATACAAACTGTAACAAGTGCAGACAGACTTGGGAGGGCCGCTGCAAGCGCTATGTAAGCACTAGCCCTGATGAGATGGACCGACTTCAAGCGCTTTGTACATTGTCCGCCACGGACGTAAAGCGATAAGAATGGACAGTCATGTTTGTCTGGAATTTTTCAAACAAGATGGTGAATCATTTACACAAGACTACATCGCTTAGATGCTTGTAGTCATTGATATATAAAAAACCCAAGATACACAGTCTCAAAGAAAAGTAACACTCAAAACTGTCTCCAATTATACATAAGTAGTTATAATTATGATATAAACATACTTTTTTGCTAATTCAAACCTTAGGTAATAGGTAATACGGGCTCGTGTCCGCAACTCCACGACAATGCGCGTATTTTGCGTACGGATGGGAATTCGATTATTCGATCCATCCCAGCTCCTCAAAGAAGGCCAGCAACGCCTTGGTGTTACTGACAATCTCACGTAGGGTACCTGGGTTACCGAAGTACTTGGCCCTGTATGTGGAGACCACCGGGCAGTTTAGCAGCACATGAGCTGTTGTCTCGTCGCCCTCCATGCAGGCCCTGCATAGCGGGCTGTCTGTGACTCCTATGACAAAGAGGTGTTTATTAAATGACCCGTGGCCAGTTATAGCTGCTGTAACTTTACGCAGCTGTTGTTTCGTTAGTCGGAGAATCTGTTTCGTGAGGCGGCCATCAATTGTGGGGAGAGCTTCCTTAGCCTGCCTGCACTCACCTTGGTCCTACCATAGTTTGTGATCTTGGTCCCTGGTGCGTTTCCTTACCAGACTGCGTAAGTACCCGAAGGGGAGTGGTACGAAGGGTTCAGGACCCACTGGTGCCATGCTCGTCCCCCTTCTGGCAAGCTCATCGGCTGCATCGTTGCCTAGCGAACCGCTGTGTCCTTTGATCCATTGAATGGTTATGTTGTTGAAGCTACCCACCTGGTTGAGGCGCTGGTGGCACTCGTATATTAGCCCAGAGTCGACTGTGTGACTACTAAGCGCTTGTAGGACAGACATGCTGTCTGAAAGTATGTGGATCGAGTGGTCCTTAACTTCCCTGGCCAAGATGGCTGAGGCGGCTAGAGAAATACCCAAGCATTCGGCCTGGAATACCGTGTTATGGACCCCCAATGGTGTGGCTATGTGTATGTTGAAGTCCTCCGAGAAGATTCCAGCACCTGTACCACTACCTGTTTTGGATCCATCTGTGAAGATGCACAGCTCTGCGGGGCGTAACCCCTCGCATCGGCGATCCTCGTGAAGTTGGATTCTGTATTTTTTATCAAAGATAAATTGTTTGGTTACCCGATCATTTATGGCTTTCGTGATGGGGATCTCCTTGTTGAGACCCTCAAGCAGCGCGGTATGTCGTGTGTCGCTCTTACCCAAGAGATTTAGTGCATTAAGACGCACTGCCGCCAACGTCGCTTCCTGCTGTACGAACAGGTGCAGCGGCGGCAGTCCCAGCATGGCTTCGTATGCTGCAGTTGGAGTAGTCCTCATGCAGCCCGTGGTCGCCATACAAGCTAGTCTTTGCGTGCGTTGTAGTTTGTTGAAGGCTGTAACTAGCTCGGTGCGGGGCCACCAGACCACGGCCCCGTAGGTGATCATGGGGCGGATCACAGCGGTGTACAGCCACAGTATAATTTTAGGAGACAGGCCCCACTTCTTACCTATCATTCTCCTGCACTGCCAGAAGGTGATGCAAGCCCTGTTTAGTTTGTTGTCTAAGTGACTACTCCAGTTTAACTTACTGTCTAGAATGACCCCGAGGTACTTGACTTCGTTGGCCAACTGAAGTTCTGTATTGAATAGTTTCGGTAGGCAGAAAGGGCCTAATGCACGTTTATGGGTAAACATGACTAGCTCAGTTTTAGTGGGGTTCACTGATAGGTCAAATTCCCTGCACCATCTCTCTACGATGCGTAGCGCCTGCTGAGTGAGGTTACAGATTGTACCCGTTACCTTTCCCGAAACAAGGATTGCGAGATCGTCTGCATAACCTATTGTGTAGTAGCGGTTGGCGTTGAATTTGGTGATGAGGTCGTTTATCACCAGATTACATAGGAGGGGGGAAAATACCCCACCCTGGGGGCAGCCTTTGGCTATCATGGCCAACTGATGCTCATCCTCAAGACGAACCACTCGTTTGCTTAACATGTTTGTAATCCAGTCCGTTAGTACCTGTTCTACTCCGTATTTGGAGAGGGCGCTGCTGATGCTGGTGAAGTTGGTTTTGTCGAAGGCTCCTTCGATGTCTATAAAGGTGCCCAGGCAGATACCTTTCTGATAAATCGCTTCCTCTATCTGGCTGACCACAAGATGAAGAGCGGATTCAGTCGACTTACCCGAGCTGTATGCATGCTGGTTACCATGTAGCGGTATAGTTTTCAGAGCGCCATCTCTCAGTTCTCTATCGCACAGCCTTTCCATAGTCTTTAGCAGAAAGGAGGTCAGGCTGATTGGTCGGTGGGATTTGGCGTTTGTGTAGTCACCCTTACCTGGCTTAGGGATGAATATTACTTTCACTTCCCTCCATCCTTTAGGAACGTATCTAAAGGCCAGGCACGCTCTCATTAAAGGCACCAGTCTTATTGCAACAGAGGTTCCACCCCACTGTAGTAAGGCGGGGAACACTCCATCTGGACCGGCTGCTTTAAAAGGATGGCAGCTGCGGATGGCCCATTGCAGTTTCTCCAACGTGATCACCCTGCATGCGTAAAGCCAATCATTGTCTGATGGTGTTTGAGTTACATCTTGCCAGTCGATTACCTGCGCGAAGACACATCCAGGGAAGTGCGTTTCAATAAGGACGCGTCTCGTTTCTTCTGGCGAGGAGGTGACTGTGTTGTCAGGTTTACAGAGGCTAGTGGGCCCAGGTGTTCCCTGTTGCGCCAGTACTTTCCTTACCCTGTTAGCTTGCTGGCAAGATTCAATGCTGCCACAGTATTTGCGCCAACCCGTAGTACTCCTGAATCTGATGCATTTTTTGTAGCTGGATTTGGCTGCGTAGTATTTATCCCAGTCCTCGCCGCACATGTGTTCATGGCTCTGTTCAGAGCTTGCCTTACCTTGCCGCCTTTGCGTTCCAGATCGGCACCCCACCAGGGTTGTTTGCCCGGTGTGCTACGCGGGGTGGTCTCCGGGCAGGCAAGACAGCTTACTTGTACCTCAATCTGTGTTGTGTCTGCAAAAGTCGCCGGGTCGCTTAGTGTCACAAACTTGGATTCAAGATTGCGTGTGTAGATGGCACGATCCGTATTGCGCGGATTGCGCCGTGGTGGTTTTGGGGGAACACAGACCTGGAAGTCGAAGCGGATCCACCTGTGATCAGAGCAGGAGGCCTCATTGGAGAACTGCTACCCGGTGGTGATTTCCGCGGCGCCCTCTGTTGCCAGAGTGAGATCTATGATTGTACGGCTACGCCTGGTTACGAATGTTGGTTCAGAGCCAGTATTTAGTAGGGATAGGTTAGTAGAGAATAAGTAGTCAACCAACGCCTTATTCCTCTCGTTTTGCGTGTCCATACCCCACAGCTGGTGGTGAGCATTAGCGTCGGCTCCGACGATGACCTCAAACCCGCAACTCTCGCAATGGCTCACGAGGCGGGCGAGGTCGTGCGGAGGCGGTGCTTCCGCCTCAGGCATGTAGGCCGAGGCGAAAACAATCGTCATCTCCGTGGTGTCGCCACGCTGTATAAGCAGCTTTGCTGCAGAGACATCTCTGCAACAGAAATCAGTTAAGAGCTGTGTTTTAAGGTTACCTGTGATATAGATGCACGCTCTGGGGTGATCGTGATCTGTGGTGACTAGGATCTTACCGCCAAGATTGGAGAGTCCTTGTATGCAGCCCGCTCTGATCCACGGCTCTTGGATCAAGGCAATGGCCGTGTGTTGAACCTCCAGCCACTTGCGAAGCTGAGCCGTCGCGGTCTGACTGTGGTGGAGGTTTGCCTGAAGAACTTTACAGGTCAACGAAGGGGACGCCATCGCTGGTGGCCTCCTCGTCTCCCTCAAGTCTGAGCCCGGCAAACAGGTCGCCCTCGTCGAAGCCGTCTCCTCCCGGGCCCGAAGCCGGGGACAGGGTTATGTCATCCAGTTCCTCGCCCGATGAAGGGATAGCGCCCTCGGTGGCGGCGGCAGGGGCGGCTGACTCTGCTGGAGCAGGTACAGCTGCGGATGCTTCCGGGTTGTTTGGTGGGGGAGTGGACTCCCCTGCTGTTGTGTGCGGCAGCTGCATCAGCGCCTCGCATATGGTTCCCGTGGTGGGGTCCCATCCCTGCGGAACGTCGGTGAACCTACCGTTCCGACCCTGGAACTTAACGTACACCGTCCCCTATCCTATTGAGAGACGGCGTCCGGCCTCCATTAGGGTCGGGATTTGGTCCACAGGGATACCGACCACCACGAACCAAGCAGCGGCTTGCTTATCAGCATGCAGCAGTACCCACCGCTTTATGTCGAGCCCAGGGTTCTGATAGCTGAGAGCGCGCCCTATGTTGGTCGGCTCTCCGAAAACCCCCTGCTCGTCCGGAATCACGACGCCACATCGTGCTCGTTTCATGATCTCCGACTGGCTCATGACGACCAGCGAGGTGCTAGTTGGCAGAGCCGAGTCGGAGACTGTCTTCCTTAGCCTACCTGGTCCGATACAATCTTGCTGAGGAACCCCGTGCGTTCGCAGGTGATCGCGACGTCGAGGGTGGCACTGGCAGCTTTGGCGTAGCTTCTTTGGTCGACCCGACTGGAATGGTCAAGACGCGGCTGCTTATGCTCCCCCCGAGGTGTCAGTCTCGTTGAGAGCTCGCTTGGCCGCGACCTGATCCTTCCAATCGGGTCGCTGTGTCATCTTGGTACCTGCAGCCGGTCTCTCAGGAACACTGGTTGGCGGTTTGCTGGGCGTCGATCGGCTTGCGCCGGCCTCTGCCTGCGACCGCTTACCCGCGGAGAAGTTAAGCTGGCCGCTTGTCGATTTGACCGAGCTAGCGGCGGTGACCAGTTTGTTGCGGGAGCCCTTACCTGACTTCCAGCGAGCTTGGCGGCGCTCCTTCCTCGTCATTCCATCCCTCTGCTTGCCTTGAACTGAGGCAGCTTGTGAACCTGAAGGGTCGGTGCAAGGGCAACGAGCTTGTTGAGTGAATTTACCCTTGCCCTTGCGTTTGCACTTGTCAGGCGCGTGAGAACGCGTCCTCGGTGCAGCTGGCCGTCTCCGTGTGACCGGTGACGACCGTCTGATGGGAGGAGGCTAGAGGAGCCTCAGGAGGAGGAGGATGTTTGGAAGGACGCCCGGTGCCAGTGTTACCTATCACCGGGATCTGTGTGGAGAGGGTCGGGCCGACAGTGGTATGAGTCGTCGCCGCAGCCGTCACCTGAGTTTTAGAACGGTCGGTACTGGTCCCAGTCAGCGCCGATTTCCTTTGCTTATGAAGGGACTTTTTCTTTTTGGTCTTAGCTATGGTGTTCGCCACAGCCGGACCGACGCCCACTCTGGCACTCGCAGCGTTAGCTGCACCAGGGGCGAGGGAAGTGCAAGCACCTCCCTTGGGAGTCTCATTGGCTACTGCCTCCACTCCGTTTGGTTGATTAACTGGCCTTGAATTGTCCATGTTAAGTTGGTTTACAAGTTCATCTCTCTGGCTCCCACCCTCCATGGAGCCCGCAACTGGGAACGTCTCACTATGAAAAAAGCTCGAACGTTAGGACTACCAAGAGATATAGGCGCAAGGCTGGCTTACAGTGCGACATCGCGTGCTCGATCGGGTTGGCGTTGGCCAACGAACTGATCAACCCTCACTTACACCGTCAGCATGACCTTTACCTACCGCTTCAGCCGTCCGAAGACGACCTCAGCGGACCTCACGCATCTCGCCTGTGGCCCTCTGACGGGACACTATAACCATTTCCCTACCCCTGGCTATTGGGTAGGGCCACCGTTTCGCTTGAAATCCAGACCAAAGGGGGCATGTTGCCTTACGGACACATTACAACCAGAGCCGCTCGGCTTAATCCCCCAGGACTCCTTCATCCCCGCTCACGGCGCTCAACTGCGCAGGTCCTAGCGCAGGTGACTGCTTACTCCTACTCGACATCAGCTGATTTTAGTGATAGTCAAGCCCGCCACCACCCAATCACAAAGGGGTCGCGGTTAGGAGCGGAAATTGGAAAGGTGGAGATGGAAGGAATGGGGATGGGGGTTGGATTGGGTAGGGAGGGATTGTGAGATTTGGGATAGGAGGGCAGAAGACGGAAAAGAGTGGGGTAAAGGGAATTGGAAAGGGGATGTGATGACGCCTGGTGGTTTTTGTTACGTCTAATTCTTATGGAATTAGACCAAGAAACGGGGTGACAACCTCGAGAAGGTGCATCCGCCAGACTTGCCTTGAGGATCTACACGACTGTAGCGCTATCCCTCAAGACCCCGCCACCCTGCTACCTCTGAAGGAGGCGGCAAGGTAGGCCTGCATCTATACTACCAAGCAAAGCAAAGCAAAGCATGTCGTTGTGCAACCGCGAAAGCATAAATCCAGACCCCCCCCCCTTACGTGTATTCAAATAATTCAAACCTTACGCGTATGATTTAAAGTTGTTTTTACAAAGCAATGTACAAAAAGCAATAACATTTTATGACCGAAGTTTTCCGGCAGGACAGGGCATGAATTGGAGTCGAATATTATTTTATAGTTTTTATTGTTTGTACATTGAACAAGTATTCTATGAGTTGTTTAATTTTTTGTTGAGTTTGTTAAATTTTGTATAAATGTGTAAGGTAATGTTAGAACAACAATACCTACATATATCGAGATTAAATACCTACTTAGGTTAAAACATAATGTATAAGTACAACAGTATGCAGTTTCTGGTATTTGTTTTAGTTACGTAAATATTGGGACTGTGGATTATTGATAATTGTGAAATGGTTTTTAATTTTAAAACTTATTTTAAGAAATAAAATAAAACTCATAAATGCAAATTTCAATGGGTATTTATTCCAAATAACACAGAAGGAAACACATTAATTTAGACTTAAATCGGAGACTATATTCTTACAAAGTAAAAAAAGGAATTACTCAATTTTAATTTTTATTTATTTTATTTTACAATGGTTTTGCTCTTGACTTTGGTCCAGGTCTGGGTGACAAAAACAAAGTCTACGATGGAGTGAGCTTACCCAGAAGAAGCCTGTTCACTCTCATTTTGAATAGATTAGGGTTGTATGCGTTCGGAAACACAGACGCAGGCGAAGGTTCCACTCCTTTGCTGTGCGCATTATAAAAGACTTTTGAAAACGCTTAGTGCGAGTTGCTGGAATATCAAATAGGTAGGGGTGGTAACTTGCAGTGTGTCTAGATGTCTGATGGTAGAAGGGGGCCGGTGGAATGAGGTCGTGGAGTTCATGGGCACACTCGCCGAAGTACAATCTGTAGAAGACCGACAAGCAGGCAACCTTGCGGCGATGAGCCAAGCTATGAAGCTTGGCATCCATCAGTTTTACGTCGCCAATGAGCCTATTAGCTCTGCGTTCCACCGAGTCAAGCGCAGCAAGTTGGTACTTTGCTTAGCCATCCCAAAGGTGGCTGCAATACTCCATATTAATTAATTAATTCAATTAGCTCCATAAAAGAAGTAATCGAGAATAGAAACATTTTTTTAATCGTCGAATTGATGACCTCTTCTCCTTTTGGAAGTCGGTTAAAAACTATAAATAATTATATAAATATGCATAATATATGGCCGCCAAACCCGACTGACCTTGGCGACGTATAACGGACGCACGTTACGGCTCGACGAACACCTAGTGCAGCTAGAAGAAGAGCTCGGAAAGATAAAGTGGCACATTCTTGGGCTGAGTGAAGTCCGTAGAGAGGGGGAGGACACAATAACCCTTGAATCGGGCCACCTTTTGTATTTCCGAGAGGGAAACCAGCTATCCCAAGGCGGAGTTGGGTTCCTGGTAAACAAATCCCTTTGTGACAACGTTGTGGAAGTCTCCAGTGTCTCGAACAGGGTAGCGTACCTAGTACTGAAGTTAACCGAGAGGTATAGCCTCAAGGTTGTTCAGGTTTACGCGCCGACCTCGGCACACTCGGATGACGAAGTGGAAGAAATGTTCGAGGACATCTCCAAGGCCTTACATTGCACTACTAAGGCCCACTACAACGTTCTCATGGGGGATTTTAACGCAAAAGTGGGAGTACAGAATTGCATCGAATCGGTAGTAGGATCCTACGGGTTTGGCAGCAGAAATCATAGGGGGCAAATGCTTGTCAACTTCCTTGAGAAGGAGGGGCTTTTCTGGATGAACTCCTTCTTTAAGAAACAGCCCCAAAGGAAGTGGACGTGGCGAAGCCCCGATACTATGACGAAAAATGAGATAGACTTCATCATAACGGATAAAAAGCATATATTCAGGGATGTCTCGGGGATCAACAGGTTCAACACCGGCAGTGATCACAGACTCGTCCGAGGCTCTCTGAATATCAACTTTAAGCTCGAGCGAACTCGTTTGATGAAGTCTAGGCTCCGTCCAAACATGCTCCAAACTATGTTAGGATCTGAAGCGTTCCAGTCAGACCTGGAGAACCGATTTGCTGCCGTGGAAACCACAAACGACGTTGACCGGGCGCTCGATCAAATGGCGGAAATCCTCAGGGAGGAAGGCACGCGTTTTTGTAAAATGCGGCGTACAGGCAAGAGGTCCAAACTTTCGGAAGAGACTCTAGAGTCTCTTCCGAAAGTTTGGACCTCTTGCATAAGCTCTAGAGCTTATGACGGAGCGACGTGAAAACCCACCTATCACTTCGTTGGAACAACGGGCACTCAACAAGAACATTAGAACGCTGGTACGACGCGACCTACATCGCTTCAATACGCGCTCCATAGAGAAAGCGATTGAGCAAAATCGGAGGTCGAAAGTATTCGTCCAGTCACTTGGGAGAAGCCACCTGACGAAGTTGACTAAATCCAGTGGGGATATCGTCGTTTCGAAGCTGGAGATCCTTTCGGAAGTAGAAAACTTTTACGGCCAATTATACGCATCGCACGCATCTCGACCTGATCCCGAAAATGAGGATTCCAGAGCCACCTTAGTCCGTCATTTCACAGAAGACCTGCCAGAAGTCAGCCAACATGAAATCGAGGCGGCTCTTAAACAACTTAAAAATGGAAAAGCCCCTGGTGAGGACGGGATTACGACCGAGCTCCTGAAGGCGGGAGGAAGGCCTGTCCTGAAAGAGCTTAGGGAGCTCTTTAACTCTGTCCTGTTCTCTGGGAGATCTCCAGAAGCGTGGCGAAGGAGTGTGGTCATTCTCTTCTTTAAAAAGGGTGATAAAATCTTTTAAAGAATTACAGACCCATTTCGCTCCTTAGCCACGTATACAAGTTGTTTTCAAGAGTCGTAACGAATCGTTTAGCGCGAAGACTCGACGAGTTTCAGCCACCGGAGCAGGCCGGGTTTCGAGGAGGATACAGCACCATAGACCACATCCACACAGTGCGGTAAATTGTACAGAAGTCCGAGGAGTATAATCGGCCCCTATGTCTTGCATTTGTGGACTATGAAAAGGCTTTTGACTCTATCGAGACCTGGTCTGTTTTGGAGTCTCTGCAGCGATGCCAAGTCGACTGGCGATACATTCAAGTGCTGAGATGTCTTTATGACAACGCGACAATGACCGTCCAAACCCAGGATCAGCGAACTGAACATATCCCCCTGCGTCGAGGCGTGAGACAAGGGGACGTAATTTCCCCGAAATTGCTCTCTATCGCATTGGAGGATGTGTTTAAGATGCTGAACTGGGAAGGACGTGGCATCAACATCAACGGCGAGTACATCTCACACTTGAGATTTGCAGATGATATTGTCATACTGGCTGAATCGCTACATGACTTGCAGCAGATGCTGGATGGCCTAGTTGATTCTTCTGTACGCATTGGTCTCCGGATGAACTTGGACAAAACCCAAGTTATGTTCAATGAACACGTCATTCCGGGATCGATTGCAGTCAATGGCGGTGCTCTTGAGGTTGTTCGGGAATATGTTAACCTCGGGCAAACTGCAGTTTGGTAAGAACAACTTTGAGAGGGAGGCTAACAGAAGAATTCAGCTGGGCTGGGCAGCGTTTGGGAAACTTCGTCGAGTCTTCTCGTCGCGTATTCCACAGAGCCTAAAGACCAAGGTCTTCAATCAGTGCGTCCTGCCTGTTATGACTTACGGAGCCGAAACGTGGACACTCACGATACGGCTGGTCCATAAATTCAAGGTCGCTCAGCGAGCTATGGAACCGGCTATGCTTGGAGTTTCTCTGAGAGATCGAATCAGGAACGAGGTGATTCGGCAGAGAACCAAAGTTGTCGACATAGCTCACAGAATAAGCAAGCTGAAGTGGTAATGGGCCGGCCATATTAGCCGTAGAACCGATGACCGTTGGGGTAGACGTGTTCTTGAGTGGAGACCGCGAATTGGCAAACGTAAGGTAGGACGCCCTCAGGCTAGGTGGAGCGACGATCTTCGCAGGGTGGCTGGTAGCAGCTGGATGAGAGTTGCCGAGAATCGAGCTGAATGGCGTGCAATTGGAGAGGCTTATGTCCAGCAGTGGACTGCTATAGGCTGATGATGATGATGACATAATATATGAATATTAATTAAAAAGTAAATATAAAAAAGTACAAAAATTTATAACATTAACTCCTAAAAAAAGGTACACAATAACAAAAAATCGACTCCATTGCTTCAATCCGGGCAGTTTGTATTATTCGACTAAATTCAATGGAGATTGTAATGCATTGTTCTTACACTGAAAAAGCAGCCATTAAAATTTGCCGTATTATACTCGGACCGCTGTGTGACGTTTTAAGACAAATTAAATCAAAATAAAATATTGCTCCCCTTAATTAGTCATTTAAACAACAAATCAATAAACTCTTTTACTTACCGAAAGTTCGAGATCCCATCCGTTTTTAACATTCTTGACGTAATATTTTTACAATTTTTCAAAGAATAGTTTGGCAGTTTTAGCGTGCGTACAGTGACGCGGTGGACGCGATACTATTTGAAATATGCGCACAATTTTAAATGTTGCGCCTTTTTTATGCGGACGCTTTTGAGACGCTGATTGTGTATTTTGGGTTTTTCAGTATGTCCATGCTTGTAGTTATTGTATTTATTTGGAGATCTCTCGACGTTATTGTATGTTGTTCAAGTGAGACATGTGATTGACTTTGACGAAGGGTGATCCAATTGTAGTAACACGAGAAGATTGATTGATAAATAATTATCTGCACAAACTGACACGACACGTCTGTCTCTTGTTGAGGTTTTGAGTAATAATATGATATTAATACTAGACTTGTTCAACGTTATATTTGAGCCTTGTCTCATCTATAGAGCGAAGAGGCTACGTTAGGAACAAGAAGTTAAGTTTCTCTTAGTAAGTACAGTAGGCTCCGACAGCGACGTCCGCTAAACTTAAACATTTGCTGATGATTTTTAATATAAGCTCAGATGAGAGAACAGGGGGCCAAGTCTACTAATGTACAAACGTTGCAATAGTCTCTTCATTGTGAGTTTTTGACAGATTTGCCATACAAACACTGTCAAATACTCACAATGGCAAGACCATTGCAACGTTTGTAAATTAGTAGACTTAGGCCCCAGGACTTTTGTTCTATTAAATTAACTGGCTGTGCTTCCTAGTGTAAATTAACGTTAATTGATAAAATTTTGCTAATTCGGGACTGCTTTGTGAATAAAATTCAGAAACTAAATTAGTTACGTACCTACACGGGTACACAATCATAAACTTACTCATAGAGCTAAAAAATATGTCTTTATACAGACGTACATATAAAGACGTATTTATTAGCTCTATGATTTATATTTTTAGCTTTATGATATTCATTAAGAAGGTACCTGAATATGTTCTAATATAGACATATTAGAACATATTCAGGTACCTTCTTAATGAATCACTAAATAAATAAACTGTTATTATAATCAAACATGCAAAGAAAACGATCTGGGCCTCAAGTCTGCTATTACAATAGTGTCAGAATGGTCTCTTCATTGTGAGTTTTTGACAGATTTGCCATACAAACACTGTCAAATACTCACAATGGCGAGACTATTCTGACACTATTGTAATAGCAGACTTGAGGCCCTGTTCCCTAGTTGATTGAGAATTATAATACTCGTATTTCTTCGGGTTATTTTTTTAGCTGATACGAGTATTATAATTTGATATTGATACTACCTCTCACTAAAATTATTTTTATGAAAAATACAGATATGTTTCGCCGTTGTAACAAGCAATTTTTTAATAGAATTATTATCAATATTTTTACCTTAAGTACATCTCGAAAACTAATAAAATTCTCAGAGAAGATTTCATAATATTTGTACGTTAGTGAAACGTTTTATTTAGCTTTCACCTCCATTGTTTAGAACACATCGTTATGGAGGGGTGCTAGTAGTCGTAGATAATGACTGTTATTCTGAAGAGAGTTACAATACATAAAATAGGAAGGTTCCTAATGTTACAATTGCGTGTTCATACTGTACGTCGTCACTGGTAAGGAGCTTTTGTTATGAAAGATTTTTTCATTGACAGCTGGTTCGTACAGTCGAACTGTTCCTTTAGAATGAATTCGAGAAATCTCTTTTTTTGTTGACTTTTGTTAAACAGATTGTTTTGTTCGTTCTTAAATATTAGTTTTTTCATAATTGTGGAACACTACTGAAGAGGGTGGAACATTTTAAATATCTTGGACATATGTACATTGTCCTCTGATCTAAAAGACGATGCAGACAGAGCGAGAACGCAGGGCGTTGTCTGTAAGGGCAATAAGATGGCTCGCAGGTTTGCTCGTTGTACCACTGAAGTGAAAACTACATTGTTCAGAGCATATTGTACAACTTTCTACACAAGCAGCCTGTGGGTCTCATACATGCGCGGACAGTACAGCGCCTTGCGTGTGCAATATAATAATGCATTCAGGGTGCTGATGGGGCTGCCCCGATTCTGCAGCGCATCAGGGATGTTCGCCGAGTCGCAAGTAGACTATTTCTATTCTACTATGCGGAAACGATGCACATCCCTGGTGCGCAGGGTTCGGGCTAGCTCCAACAGCATCCTGAGGGCATTCGCGCAGAGGTTCGATTGTCAGTACCTGAACCATTGCTTTATGGTTCACATACGGAGCAATCGAAGTATGTGATATTATGTTTATGTGGTCTTTTTAATTTTATGTATTTTTTTTTTTTTTAATTTTTGTGTCCTATGATCCTTTTTGGTCGAAATAAACTTTTTATTATTATTATTTTTAAATGTTTACATATCTCGGGACCCCCCAGGGTCCCGGACCTTTGGAAGGCGTACGAGGGGCCGAAGCCAACTCGCAGAGGCCCGTTAGACGCTTTTTAATTAAATGAGGCACCAACCGACGATTATCCCTGTACGCACTACGCAAGTGCACCCAAGGACAACCCCCGGTTGGTGTAGGACTATTGCAAGATATGGAAACAAAAATATTGGACTATGGGTTTGGGTGGTTAAAATGGACTGGTTACCTAAAACTATGGAAGGACTATGGCCCCTGCCTGATCAATGTTTTTTTTTTTTATACACGGATATAATGGCAGGGGGTGACTTGCACACTCAATAATGGGCCCCCGAAAACGGTCGCTAGCACATAGTGACGTAGCGACAAGGGGGCAACATGTCCTGAGGTGCTCGAGGAGTGGAGAGGTATTCCACGGCTCTCAGAACAATCCCAGAGCCCGGAAGATGGTCAAGATCCCTACAAGCACTTACTGGAATACTTCCTTCCTCCGAGCATGTTTGCTCTTGCGAATCTCCACTCAAGCTGGCCAATAAAGGCAAGAATGAGGTGGGAGCTCAGTTCCTCGTCAGTGTTCACTCCAGCCGGCCAATAAAGGCAAGCTAGAGATGAGGAACATGACTTCTCCCGGGAGATAGGGTCCGTGGGGTCGCAACTGCCCAACAGCTCGCCACATGCTGCCCTGCGGGTTTATTATTATTATTATTATAATTTAGAAATATTATTAAGGCAAACTCAAGACGAATGTATGTGATTTATAATAAAGTCACTAAGAGCGAAGCCTAATCACGATGTTGACGGATGGGATGGTATTTGTTGCTTGAGATTATAAGTGGCACTTTAAAAATAGGCAATAACTTTCTTGGAAATTATAATACCATCATAAATCCTGAAAGTTTTCTTAGCCCAGAGCTGTCTTTTACATTAATTAGACGGTAAACGTCATATTCGTATTACTTTTAGTTCACGTAATAAGAATAAATAAAATATATTTCAAAATATAACTCAAAAAAAAGTTCTCTCTGATTACAATGAACACCCAAAGTATATTATAATATTCTTAGTGGAAACGTTAAGTCGACAAGTTTGTGTTTGAATAAATGTAATTAATAAATAAATAAACATTATTCATGTAGGTACTTTACTTGCATTTTATAGCTCTTTTTGTTCGTTTCAGCTTTGTAGCTACTTGATAAAACGGGTAGGTAATATTTTAAAGGTCGAACAGTTCGAATATCGAGGTCGAAGGAGTAAAGTAAGTAAGGATATATTTCATTCTAAGGACTTATAACATATTATTTATTATAAATACTTAGAATGATTTAACTAAATATATATATGTGAAAAACAGTATTTTGTAAAATTAAATAGTTGTCGCCTGCCACCTAGCCCAAATTGTTATTATGCTATCCGCAACATTCTAGGTATATATAGCTGCATGTACTCAATTCAAACGCCTTGTTTCCAAAATAACACGAGATAGGTACCTGATTGTGCATTCACACAAAATAATTAGTTTCACATTGAACACCGCACTTGTGGTTATAGAGCGATGCAATTATTTCATTTCTGTCCATGTTTTTACCGGTAAACTAAACTCTTCATTCATATAATGCGGTATTTTACTTGCATGCATAATCTGATTAAAAGTATCTTATGGAATGTAAACAAATGAAACAGAAAACGAACCTGTGGATGCCAATTTACTTATATAATAATAATAATAATAACCCCACCGCCGTATCTCTACGTTGACGTCGTGGTGGGGCTTGCGCGCTCCGAACTCTAGGTCTGTGCCGGTAGAGTTTACTTTGCCGGAACATGTCTAGGGTGAGGAGCCAGACCAAGAGAGATACAGAAACCCGCAGGGCAGCATGTGGCGAGCTGTTGGGCTGTTGCGACCCCACGGACCCTATCTCCCGGGAGAAGTCATGTTCTTCAACCCTAGCTTGCCTTTATTGGCCGGCTGGAGTGAACACTGACGAGGAACTGAGCTCCCACCTCATTCTTGCCTTTATTGGCCGGCTTGAGTGGAGATTCGCAAGAGCAAACGTGCTCGGAGGAAGGAAGTATTCCAGTAAGTGCTTGTAGGGATCTTGACCATCTTCCGGGCTCTGGGATTGTTCTGAGAGCCTTGGAATACCTCTCCACTCCTCGAGCACCTCAGGACATGTTGCCCCCTTGTCGCTACGTCACTATGTGCTAGCGACCGTTTTCGGGGGCCCATTATTGAGTGTGCAAGTCACCCCCTGCCATTTTATCCGTGTTTAATAAAACATTAATCAGGCAGGGGCCATAGTCCTTCCATAGTTTTTGGTAACCAGTCCATTTTAACCACCCAAACTCATAGTCCAATATCTTTGTTTTCCATATCCTGCAATAGTCCTACACCAACCGGGGGTTGTCCTTGGGTGCACTTGCATAGTGCGTACAGGGATAATCGTCGGTAGGTGCCTCATTTCATTAAAAAGTGTCTAACGGGCCTCTGCGAGTTGGCTTCGGCCCCTCGTACGCCTTCCAAAGGTCCGGGCCCAGGGTCCCGAGATATCTCAAAGAGACTTTCAATAATAATAATAATAATTTTTATTAACAAATGTGGGTACAACTCATCTATCCCAAACAAAAACACAATGTACAGAGTTTTGAATGTTTTAAGGATAGTTAACGACGATGTCTGTGCTAGTATAAACTGTGTGACAGACACCGGCGCCTCCCTCCTACAAGCTAAACCGTGACATATGATTTGCTATAGTAATAATATAATGATACAAATATTTCTGATACAAATTAATTTGCACTTATTTAAGTTTAATTAAAATATTAAAAATAGAATTTAATTGAATATAATCAGATTGAAAATAATTTAAGTATTTATTATTATTTTAAGGCACGCAAGAATATACATAAATTGAGGTAAATGTGATGTGTGTAGGTGTGTGAGTGAGGGTGTGTGAGAGGGTGTGTTTGTGAATGTGGGTGTGTGTGTGTCGTAGCGTTTATTAATTATGATTCCCTGGCGAACAGTCTTTCAGTGTCGTCGTAAGTAAGACCCTGTAGGTATTTGTTAACTACAGTCTTACACTTATATTTTGGAAGAGGATATATGTTACCTACATGTTTTGTTAACTGCATTATAAAGGCGGCCACTCAGACTCAAATAGTTTCGACTGGCCAGGGCAGTTTTGGTTCTAACAGAAGGGCAAACTAGGTCTTTACGTCGTTTATTTATAAACAATTTTGGTTCATAATTAAGGGAGGAATGCTTACGTAGGATCATATTGAGTGCACAGTGTTGCCTGCAAGTGAGTACACCCATGTCCTTGTACAATTGATTTGTAGAGTAGCGATACGGTTTATGAAGTATCACCTTCAAAACGGCTCCACTTACAAATTGAGTGAATATAATAGATTATTAATATATTAGATTATTTGAATATTTAAATACAAAAGTCTAAATTTAAATAACCTTTAAAGATGTTCTCCAAGCAGTTGAGGTTAATTTTATGACCTCAATTTTCATCGTCAATTTTACAATTTCAATTAATATAACGTTATTATTTGAAATTGAAAAATAGATAATAAAAATTGTTGGAAAAAGTGGTGAAATATGAAGTTGAAACCTTCAAATGCAGGGGAATGTGTTATTAATTCCCTTTAATTGTGATGTTGTATTGTGGTGAATGCTGTATATACAGCATATCAGTATTATGTTATTGTTCTGCTTAATTTTTTTTTTGTATGTATTGCTGTTGGTGTACCAAATAAATAAATTTGAAATTAAATTAGTGAGTGATTGCGTTATCAGATACTTCTGGAACATACTATAACTACGAGAGCTGGCTAAAAGAAGGAACACTGGAATTGCTAGCATATTTTTTATTTATTTTTACACACAACTGGGAAGCTCTTGGCCTTCATCTCACCTGATGGTAAGTGATGATAAGGCTGAAGATGGAAGCGAGCTTCACCCGGAATCCTCAACCACAGAGGAACTGGCTATCTTACCTTTAACTGCCGAAACAAATGCTGTGAACGTTGTTGTTTTGGCGACAGACTTAGATAAGATGGTAGTAGCTAGCCAGGCGGACTTAGAACAAGCCCTACCACCAACCAAATTGAGCAGAATTTTTTGCCCCCGCTGGGAATCGAACCCGGGACCTCTAGATCTGAGACAGATGGTTTTACCACTAGACCACAGAGGCGATTAAATATTACAATATAGGCATATTGTTTCAATTCGAGAAATTGCAGCCTCACTACCTTTCTATAGTTACTGCAACTTAGACAGGAACATTTCGTTGTTTCATATTTTATCATAATGCTGCTTTGGCGAAACAAAGGAAATGTGATTATCATATTAACCCGGAAACTTTCATAGAAGAAAATCTCTTTATACAAACTGCTCACATGATAAGCAGTATTCTTTAATGCTACCTTCTACTTATGTTACTTTTGATCTTAATATCAACAACGATGATGATAACGATCAATATTCTCAACTATCGATAGATTCCTCGAACTAATTATTAGATCTCTACACAGCTTTGCTTATCTATCAGAGTTACCGCAAATCTAGGTCTACACACCAATAGAACATAACGTAATAATATAACAGAAGGATAACATTACACAAAGCATGATATGCTTGCAAACGAATTAAAAATATTTAACACAATGGATAGTCATTAGTTGGAGAGTGTTCCTCGTTGGCTATTTGGTGGTAATTCTAGTAATTATAGTCTAGATTAGTCTTGATGACACGAATAACAATGGGAGGTTTATAAGTTTATTGTTAGTTGCAATAATTGCAACATGTGGCAACAATGGCCTATAGTAAAAAGTGGTCCTTTTGTCCTTCTCTGTCCGTCGTTAGTATAAAGTACGACAGCCCGTAAATCATAATCTATTACAGAAAGTGGTTTAGCCGGCCGCTGGCGTGGGCGGCAAGAAGTACGCGCAGTAATCCGTTGGTAGCTCGACGCGCAGTGAGACTTGTTCCAAATTGCACAATACATTTTAACTAAGCGGATAATTGACTCGGGTTAATCGTTGCTCGCCGAGATTTACAGTTGTTAAGGATTTGTTAAATTGATGCTGTGTTTCCTTGAGGTATAGGATAACTATTATTTAGGATGAAAACACCGAAGATACAGATTATAATAGATTCAAATAATTGGGAACTAATAAATCATTGAGTGGCATAAGCGAAACTTTGTTTTCATCATCGTATCATCCTGAAAACGTCTCCTGCTGAACTTGTGCCTACAAACAAATGTAATGTTTAGCTCACGGCTATTATGTTTTCAGTAAATTTATTGTACACAACAACTGTAATCAGGCGTACGCGTAATTTGCTCTAAATGTGGCCTTGTAATGTTACTGTTGGGTGCAGCCTGGCTCCTACTGATAGATGTCGATGAGCTGGTCTCGTACTCTGCCACTACTGCAGTCACAGTTATATCAAAAAGCGGTGTCCATGACTGCCTTACGCCGCTTGAACCTGCCGCACACGTAGATGGCTGTGGTCCCTACGCTTGGCTCAGTCTAACTACTTATTCCTCAATTCGCCCCTGAGAGAATCCTCCTTGAGATTCTCTCAGGGACGAATTGAAGAATTGAATTGAGAATTCTCCTTTTCCCCCCTATTTTTAATTTTAATTTGTACGCTCTTAGCGTAAATAAAAAAAAAGTTTAGTGACTAGATAAAGATTCTATTAAATGTAACCAACCACGCGCAAGCCGAATTGGTTGCAGTAACTAAGCCAGGGTACCCCGACCCCCCGCCGGTGGGTTCCCGCATTGTCGAGGCGGGGGGGCTCAGTAGCCGTGGCTTGGAGGGTCACGGTGAAGCTAAGAGGAACTCGAAGAGGGGGCCGCTCGTCAAGGCTTTTGCGGATAAGTCGACGACGTAGCGGCCGTAGGTTGCGGTGCCGCTTCGGCGACATCGCAACTGAGGCGGGCCGCGATGTGGAATGGGCGACATCGCGGCTGAGGGTGGGAGGCCGCGGCGAGAGAGGAGTGCTGGTATTGCGGTGAGCCGTTCTCCCTACCTTCCACGGCCTTGACGGGGAGACCACCGTTGGATGGCAGACGCGGTGGGGCCGCAGAGGAAGAGGAGTGTCGGTATTGCGTTGGCCGCTCTCCCTATCCTCTGCGGCCGAAGCGAATTGAGTGTAATAGCCGCGTAACGTTAGTTATAGAATTTAGCGATATCTCATTAGAGGTGGATCTTTTTGTTGTTCCTGTAAAATGCTTAAACGTGCCAGTGCTAATAGGAACAGATGTTTTGAACCGTGAGGGGGTAACGTACATTCGTGCAAACAATGAGCAACGTATAGCTCGAATTCCTAGTTCGGTTGTTCAAAATGTATTGCTCATCAACTCAAGTGAACAGTTTTCGGTTAACACGCCGCTTGAAGGTAGCGATCGTGAAAAATTAATGTCAGTAGTAAATCAGTTTAAAGAATTCTTTATTATTGGGACTGCTTTAACAACAGTCACAACTGGTAATATGCGTATTGAGTTGACGAGTGAGACACCGATTTGTTATAGGCCGTACAGACTTTCAATCGACGAAAAATTGAAAGTGCGCGATATCGTAAAAGACTTGATAGACAAGAAAATAATTCGCGAGTCCAACTCTCCATACGCAAGTCCGATTATTCTTGTCAAGAAAAAAGACGGAAAAGATCGCATGTGCGTTGATTACCGCGCGTTGAACGCGGTTACCGTGAAAGATCGCTATCCATTACCCTTGATTGAAGACCATATTGATCGCCTTGGTAAGAGCAAGTTTTTCAGCTGTTTAGACATGGCGACAGGCTTCCATCAAATTGTGTTGGATAGTGACTCTGTAGCGAAGACCGCCTTCGTGACCCCAGAAGGTCATTATGAATATCTAAAAATGCCGTTTGGTCTAGCGAACGCACCGGTCGTATATCAAAGAATAATCACAAATACGCTTAAATCACTAATAGAGTCTGGTAAAGCCCTCATATTTATCGATGACGTATTATTATTGGCATATTCTATCGATGTAGCAATCGAGAACGTACGCGAGGTATTAAAAACACTTACTTCTGCGGGTTTTTCAATTAACTTAAAGAAAAGTACATTTGTGGCTACAGAGGTTGAGTACTTAGGTCGAACTATCTCTGAGGGTCAGGTTAGACCGAGCGAACAAAAAATTAAGGTTTTAATTGACTCCCCTGTGCCCACAAATGTAAAACAGGTTCGACAGCTACTCGGTTTGGCAGGGTATTTTCGTCGCTATATACCCGGCTATGCATCTAAAACTGCGCCCATTGCTAGTTTAACAAGGGGTAACGTTAAATTTCATTGGGGCGAAGAACAAGAAAAGTCACGTAAATACCTAATCAGTTGTCTTACAAGTGAACCTGTGCTAGCTATTTTCGATCCGTTATTACCAACCGAGTTGCGGTTCTTATTCAAGTGCATGAGAATGGTAAACGGCGAGTAGTGGCGTACTTTAGTAAAACTACGCAAGGTGCCGAACCGCGATACCATTCTTATGAGCTTGAGACGCTTGCGATAATTAAAGCTTTACAACACTTTCGCCACTATTTGTTGGGTATTTCGTTTAAAATTGTGACTGACTGTAACGCTCTTAAACTGACAGAACGTAAGAAAGATCTGTTACCACGCGTCGCGCGTTGGTGGATATACATGCAGGATTTTAACTTTACGATAGAATATAGAAAGGGCGTTATGATGCAACACGCGGATTATCTAAGTCGAAATCCTGTTGATGTCCTCCAAATAACTAGGCCGAAAAACTGGGCACAGATTGCTCAATCTGCGGATGAGGAAACTCGTACGCTGATTGACAAAGTCAATAATAACGAGCTAGACTCTTCCCGGTATGTTGTTCGTAACGATCTGCTGTATTATAAATACACCCCCACGGGCCAGGAGCCAAAGCTATTATGCTTCATTCCCAAAGGACACCGATTAAGTCTCCTAAGAGTTTTTCATGACCAACATGAACACATATGTGCAGATAAGACCATTGACCTAATTTTGCGTCATTTTTGGTTTCCAG
This sequence comes from Dryobota labecula, assembly GCA_947523025.1. NCBI lineage: Eukaryota > Metazoa > Arthropoda > Insecta > Lepidoptera > Noctuidae > Dryobota > Dryobota labecula. The sequence continues at coordinate 865,929 of OX383291.1, read as the reverse complement.
GGCTTTATGCCTTTGTAAGGAAATACGTAGGTCATTGTTTGATTTGTCTTTCGTCTAAGAAAGTTCCTAGGGCTCCTCATTACCCGATTTCATCGTGGCATAAGCCAGACACTCCATTTAACACGGTACACATGGACGTATTAGGTCCACTACCTATTTCAAATGACAAAAAATATGTACTGCTCATTGTAGATGCCTACTCTAAGTATTGTTTGTTTTATGCAATAAAAAGGCAAGATTCAAATGAATTAAAACAAATGTTTTCAAATGCAATTTCCCTATTCGGTACTCCCAAACTTATTGTGTGTGATAGAGGACGAATGTTTGAGAGTGCGAGTTTTCAGGGCTGGGTTTCTGAGATGGGTAGCGAAATTCATTTTGTAACACCTGAAATGCATAGAGAAAACGGTCAGGTCGAACGGTACTGTCGTACTCTGCTTAATATGTTACGCATAGAGGCGTCTAAACCAGAAAGTAAATGGTCCGATTCTTTGTGGAAAATGCAGCTTGTTATTAACTGCACTAAACACAAAACCACTCAGATTTCACCTTTACAATTGCTTATTGGTGTTGAAGCAGTCACGCCAGTCATAAGATCACTTGTTCGCGATGTTGCTGTTGATGACGTGCGACCTAATCGCGAGGGGTTAAGAGAGTTACAAAGACAGCGCGCTAGTGAACTGCTTGACCAGAATAGACGTAAACAAGATGAGTACGTCAATAAGAATCGAAAGGTCAAGCGTAAGTTTGATCTAAATGATAATGTGTTTGTAATAAAAACATCTCAAGTTACAGGCAAGCTGGACTCAGGGATGCGAGGGCCATATCGTGTGGCTAAGATCCTTCCCCACGATCGATACGAGCTGAAGCTGCTAACTGGTTCGTATGGCAAAGTCACTCAAGCTGCCGCAGAGCACATGGTTGCTTGGCGAGGAGAGTGGACCCCCGAGTCGTGTGCCACGTTTTTTAATAGTAAGTAGATTTCTGTATTTACTTTTCTATCTAAATGATGCATGATCGTGTATTATATCAAATGTGTTTGTTTACATTGACTAAAAGAGTCATGTGTACATGCATTGTGGTTGTATGGGCATTGAGCGATGGCTCTGCCAAGACGTGCTAACTGGGTGCCTCCGTCTGTTTATAAGGGCATTGAGTTATAGTGTAACTCTGCCGAAAGAGACGTGCTAACTGGGTGCCTCCGTCTCAGTTTATTTAAGGGCATTGAGATGTGTCTCTGCCAAGACGTGCTAACTGGGTGCCTCCGTCTGTATATAAGGGCATTGAGTTATAGTGTAACTCTGCCGAAAGAGACGTGCGAACTGGGTGCCTCCGTCTCAGTTTATAAGGGCATTGAGATGTGTCTCTGCCAAGACGTGCTAACTGGGTGCCTCCGTCTGTTTATAAGGGCATTGAGTTATAGTGTAACTCTGCCGAAAGAGACGTGCTAACTGGGTGCCTCCGTCTCAGTTTATTTATAAGGGCATTGAGATGTGTCTCTGCCAAGACGTGCTAACTGTGTGCCTCCGTCTAGATGTGTTGTATTGAATTACAACAAACATACGTTTAAATTAAGTAATAAGGATGTTACTAATAAGTGCTATTCTCTCATTTATAGCTGAAGAGGATAGTCTCGCAGCACCATCTACCTGTGCAACTAGCTGCGAAGACCATTCAAGTCGTGGAGATGCAGACACACACCAGGGTCCATCAATAGCAGCTATGGAAGACATGAGCCCTTCGCGTCGCCCGAGTCCACTTGCCGAAGATCGTGACTGCAGCGAACAAGGACCATCATCTGGACAATGTGGCTGAGGACAACCACACGTCAGGAGAGGCCGTATTAGCGTATAAACGTTATTTTTCAAACTACCGTGTGGTGGTGCCTATAAAAGCGGGGTGCGGTCAGTACTCGTCCACTCACCGTTCGACCTCCGCCCTGGACGGTCGTTACGCTGCTCCCGCTCCCTGCGCCCGCCCCGGTGCGCTTGTTCGGTCATTCCGCGTCGCGACACCGTTCGGAACGGTCGTGTGCTGCAGCTCCTGCTCGCTGCGCCCGTGCCGTCTCAAGTGTCCGCCGCCGCCATCCGGTAATCGTTACGCCCAGCCGTAACGATTGCACTAGTAGTCCGACTACTAACAATAATATCAACTATTGTCTTTTTCAAGACAGGTTGGTATTGGTTTCTTTAAACCTTGTCAGCTAAAACGTTGCGCGCGTTTTTACCCCGTCAGGGAAAAACCACAGTTTCGTGGTCCTTGGTTGAAACCTAACGGTGCTAACGAATCCAAGGGGGTGTTGACCCAATCACACCCGCCGAACCCCATCAGGGCAAGGCAGTCAATTGGACGGGTCCCAGAGTTAACCGGCCTTGGGGGATCTCCTAGTCGGCTCTGGTGACAGTTTTCCCTTCACAGCTACTCACCCGGTGTCTTTAGGGTGTGTCTACACCCTTCGCACCGGATTTGTAGGGCCCCGTTCGCACAATAAGACTGGCGACGGGTTACAAGCTTAGGGCTCACCATTAGCACACATCTCCCTGCCTGACCCGGCAGGGAGGCTTCACTCATCCCCGGGCAAACCCACCCGGGGAGTTAGGGATATAGTCGTAGGGATAACTTCCCCGCCGCCATCATGGCCCCCCCCCCCGAATATAAGAAAAACCCCGTCATCGGGACGGTGTTGATTGACTTCTTGATCGGAGTAGTACTAAAGGACCCCGTATTCCAGTCCAAATATGGACAGGAATACGGGGCCCTCGCGGCTGCCACCCTCTCGGCGTCCGTTCGCACCCACTCGACAGACAGCCCCCGCTCTCCTTCTCCTTCGCCATCGCGTTCGCGTTCGCGTTCTCGCTCGCCTCTATCGCAGGCTGGCTCATCTGTTTCCGACATGGAAACAGAAGAGGCAGTCAGTGGTGGAAGAGCCGACACCCCGCGTCCCGCTGGTTCCGACTCAGAATCGGACCGTACCGTCACGACACGGTCGGCAGCGTCCTCTGCCTCTTCCCCCTCCACCTCGGACGAAGGCTTCAGCCTAGTCTCGGGACGGGGGGGCAAGAGGAAGAAGACGAAAGCCCAGAGAAAGGCCGCCAAGAAAGGGAGAGCAGAGGCCCTCAGCCCTCCTGCGTCCCCCACTCCGTCTACCGCGTCCGCGCCCTTCGCGTCGCAGGTCCCCACCCCCACCCCGTCTACCGCGTCCGCGCCCTCCGCGTCGCAGGTCCCCACCCCCGCCCCGTCCACCGCGTCCGCGCCCCTCGCGTCGCAGGTCCCCACCGCCGCGCCCTCCGCCGCGCCCGCGTCCGTTAAGAAAATCCCCCCCCCACCGCCGGTATTTATCCAGGACAAGTCCAAATGGACTGATATATCTAAATGGTGTGTCGAGCTCCGGATAAATTATTCTCACGCTAAGTCAACTCAGACCGGCATCAAGGTGACGGTTCCCACGTCCACGGACTACAGGAGCCTAACTAAAATGCTTCGATCTAAAAACGTGTCTTTCCACACGTATTGCCTCCCCGAGGAAAAGGAAACACGCGTGGTAATCCGCAGGATCCCCCGGGAGATCCCTTGTTCCGAAATCTTAGCCGATCTTAGGTCGCAAAACGTCCCAGTTAACGAGGTCCACCGTATGCACCGCGCGCGACGCGGTGAGGCCTTTGATATGATCCTCGTGATCTGCCCACCCTCCGAGGGTCATAACCCGATATTCCAGATCAAATCGATCTGTAGCCTCTCGGGTCTCGAGATCGAGAGACCCCGCAAGTCAAGCGTGATTGCCCAGTGCCACCGTTGCCAACTTTACGGGCATACGCAGAAGCACTGCTATGCGACACCCAGGTGCGTAAAGTGCCTGGGTTCGCATAGCACTGCGGAATGCGAACGTCCAAAAGACCGCGCACTTTGCACTGAGCCACCTAGCTGCGTGCTATGTGGCGAGGCAGGCCACCCCGCGAATTACCGTGGCTGCGCTAAAGCCCCAAAATCCGCGCCCCCTCGCTTAGCGAAGCGTACCGACGCGCGTCAATTCCGCGAATGCCCGTCCTACTTGGAACCAGTAAGACTGAGTCCCCAGAGACCCAGTCCCTGGAATTACCTGCACCATCAGCAGGCGTTCCCTAATCTCCGAACTAGACACGCCCCTCAGGCAGTCGCTCCCCAGGCCCCTCAGGCCAGTATACCCCGATTAATGGACCCGCGAACCCGATTCGAGAACTCGCAATCGAGACCCGCGACCATCGCGCCCCCCACCGCACCCGCGCCCGCGCCCGCGCCCGCGCCCGTCGCCGCCGCTCCGTACGCGCGCCCCCCTCCTAACCACACCCCCACTCCCGTGGCCGGTGTCAACAAAGTAGATCCCTTCCAGGTGATCTCTTCCACCTACATGGTCTTCCTCACCCCCCGCGCGAGGAGGATGGCCGATGAGATAGTCGCCGCGACCAACGCCGGTGACTTATACCAAATTCAGGCAATATACAATGCGTATCCCGAGATCACGCAAGTATTGTCTAGATTCGCGAACAACACCCCTAGACCACTTAATGGATACTAGGTCCCCCGCTAGAAACAAACCCCGATCCCTAATGTTAGGTTATTTTAACGCCAATGGCTTGGACGGCCAAAACTCAGAGATCACCGAATTCCTCGGCGATCATAAGGTAGACGTTTTCCTAATTCAAGAGACCTTTTTAAAACCCAGGCACCGTAACCCGTCAATTGCGAATTATCGTATAATTCGCAACGATAGGTCGCGGTGCCACCTGGGAGGTACTCTTATCTATTATAAATCAGATCTCTATTGCACGCCCATAGACCCTCCTGTCCTAAAGTCCCTACTAGAAGTCTCGATCTGCCGAATCGGTATGACGGGCCACCCATCTATAACTATAATATCAGCTTATCTGCCCCCTTCCACTTCAATTGATCCTATCCAAGATCGACTACTGACCGACGACCTTAGCACCCTCTTGAGCATGAGTGATTCCGTCATCATGGCGGGAGATCTCAATGCCAAGCACCCAGCCTGGAATAGTAGACTCACCTCCCATAGGGGCAAAGCCCTCTTTGACCTCTGCCCCCTCCTAAATTTTGATATCATCGCCCCGATGAATCACACCCACTATCCGCATAATCCTGACCATGCCTCTGACGTGCTCGATGTGGCACTTCTAAAGAACATCAACCTACGGTTGGTCTCTATAGAGGTGCACCACGAGCTTCACTCTGACCACCGACCTGTTCTCGTAGAATTGGCCCCTCGCATAGGTCTCCACGACCCCGATATCCCCCCGCGTACCAAAAGGATAACGGACTGGAAGCGAGTAGGCGAAAGCTTGAAAGCTAACACGTCCCCCCAATTGGATTCGATCCCCGACCAGTTCGACTCTATCGCAGACACGACGACCGCGATCGACTCTCTCACAGAGCACGTACAATCTGTCCTGAACACATGTTCAAGGGAGGTTCCGGCGACGGATAACCGTCGCGGGAAACTGCCGGACGATGTACGTGCACTGATGACGGAGAAGAACGCAGCCGTCCGTGCGTACAGTAGCTTTCCCTGCACGGCTAACAAAATCCACATGCGCTACTTGCAGCGTGCTGTAAGTAAACGCGTGAAGGAATTTCGTGACGCCGACTGGGATAAGCTACTGAACAGCCTAGAGCCGAACCATCTAGCATTCTGGCAACTCCAAAGGAAACTCAATCCCCGAGGAGGTAGCTCAGCCTCAATGCCCCCACTGATCCGCCCAGACGCGTCTCTCGCTTTCGAAGACATCGACAAAGCCGAATGCTTAGCCGACAGTCTAGAGGCCCAGTGCTCGCCCAGCTCTCAACCAGTAGACCAGGCGCACCTCGATGAGGTCGACGCTGAAGTCGAACGTAGAGCCTCCCTCCCGCCCGTCGAAGACCCTGAGTATCCTCTGGCTCCCGTCACACCGGCGGAAGTGCACGAGCTCATAAAGGGTCTGAAACCTCGTAAAGCCCCTGGCTCTGATGGTATCACCAATAGGGTGGTCCAATTGTTCCCCGCCCACCTGATAATGCTCTTGGCCACCATCTTCAATGGAGCCATGAACAATAATGTCTTCCCGCAAGTGTGGAAAGAGGCCACAGTAATCGGTATTGCCAAACCCGGTAAACCCAAGAAGGAGCCCGCGAGCTACCGCCCCATTAGCCTGCTCACAGTCATGGGCAAACTCTACGAGAGGCTTATTTATAAGCGTCTCAGAGACTACGCCGAGACTAAGGGCCTTATTCCCCACGAACAGTTTGGATTCCGTACCAAACATTCGTCGACCCATCAGGTCTACCGTATTGTCGAGGACATAAGCGCCGGCTTTCAACGCGGCCTTATGACAGGAGCTATCTTCTTTGATATAGCGAAAGCGTTCGACAAAGTCTGGCACAACGGCTTGATTTACAAGCTGTACCAACTCGGTGTGCCCGAGCGTCTCGTGCTCATCTTACGAGACTTTTTGTCGAATCGCACCTTTCGCTATCGCATAGAGGGAGCCCTCTCCTCCTCCCATCCCATACGCGCAGGAGTCCCTCAGGGCTCTGTGATATCCCCCCTGGCTTTTACGCTTTACACCAGCGACATCCCGAAGTTTAAAAAGGCTCAGTTGGCTCTGTTCGCAGACGATACGGCCGTTTACTACAGAGGGAAGAGTCATAATGTCATCACCAACACTCTCCAGACTGCAGCCGACAAGCTCGGTGCGTGGTTTAGAAAGTGGCGGATCGAAGTCAATCCCGACAAAAGCCAAGCGGTTCTTTTCATAAAACCGAGAAAACTCCCCCCAAAGCCCAAACCTGTCACCATGTTCGGCAAGCCTATCCCTTGGGAGAAGCGAGCCAAATATCTAGGTGTCACTCTCGATCAACGCCTCTCCTTTTCTGAGCATGTAAGTAAGGTGCGTTCGCGCGCCGCCTTCGCTCTCTCTAGGCTTCACTCCCTTGTCCACGAAAATAGCAAATTGTCACTCAAGTGCAAATTGCGATTGTACACCGCGTGCATCCGCCCCATCATGACCTATGCGAGTCCGGTCTTTGCCCAAGCAAAATCACATGTCATCCATAAGATGCAAGCCATTCAAAATCGTTTCCTCCGTAAATGCACGGGAGCCCCCTGGTTCGTTCGGAACACAAACCTCCATGTAGAGCTTAGAATGCCTACAATAGCCCAATTTCTGAAACGCTCTTCCAAGCGATTCTTCGACTCTGCCGCCACCCACCGCAACACTCTCGTTGTGCAGGCCGCCAATTATACCCCCTCCCGCATTAGCGCGATCCGCCGTCCAAGGCACGCACTGACCGACCCAGACGACCCCACCACTCTCATTCAGGAGAGCCGTAGGGAAACTAGTACAGCTCGAAGAGTACACACAACACGAACACGATCACAATTCCGACCTCGCTTTAGAGGTCCCGCGCGAAATCGACGACCCCGATTAATAAGCCCTCCCCGTCCCTTGACGACGCTTAACGATGTGCCAGCATGTGGTTTAGCTGAGCCTGTAATCCAAACTCCCCCGATTAATAATCAGAACCCTGATATTATCCAGCCACCGACGGTCCCTTGCCACCCTCCCTCCGACACTGCCCTAAGCCGAGGTTCGAGCCCCACCTGGGGTGCCCTTAGCGAGCAGTCGTCTAGCATAAGTAGATTTTAGTATAAACCCCCTGGCTGGAGGCGTAAACTTCGTTAGGAGCTTGCGGCACCACAGGAAAGTCCGGTTAAGGAGCAGGAACCCCCAGTGGTTATACCTCCGAGATGCCATTACAAAAAAAAAAAAAAAAAAAAAAAAAAAAAAAAAAAAAAAAAAAAAAAAAAAGTACTCGTCCCTTACTCCGTCTCTTGCAGCCGTCGTGATAACATCGTTTTCTATTAATATTGTGTAAAGTCGTTATATAAATCAGGAAGTATATTTTTAAGTATAAAATTGTATTTAATTTAAATTTATTAAAGTTTAGTGTTTAGTCGTTACGTTTGTTTTTTTTAAATAAAATCGGTATCAACCGCCATTAGTACTATAATTGTGTCTTTCACCTCTTTTACTGAAAATATTTTAATTTTTCCTTACGTACATGATGTTTTCATAGATGTATTGACAAGATACCTTCATATACCTTTGTATCTTTAAACACTTAGATTTAGATTTATTTTATTCATAAAACAGTTTCCTTAGAGAATCGCGCCTGCGGAGGCCATACATGATTGTTCTGATGGCTATTTTCTGTAGAATAAAAATCGATTCGATATCTGCAGCCCGCCACCATAGTAAAATACCGTAAGACATGATACTATGAAAGTAACTAAAATAGACTAGCCTCGCCATATCTACATCAGTAAATTGACGGATTTTTCTAACAGCATATTATGCTGCTGAACTAGTTTCTCCCTATTCAATACTATGTCACAATCACTACTAAAAGTACATTTGGTAAAGCAAATCTTATGCATTTTGTTTTTTTTTTCCCATTTAATACTAAATTATTAGTAGTGAACCAATTTTGAACCTGCAGTAGGGCGTTATTTACGTAGTCAGGATTTGATGCACGTCTATTTATCTTAAATATTAAGGAAGTATCGTCAGCAAATAACACCATTTGTGTTTTTTTTTAATAAATGGTGTAGATCATTAATATACACTAAAAAGAGGAAAGGACCCACTATCGAGCCTTGTGGCACACCCATTTTTACTTTTAAGCCGAGTGACTTGACTCCATTTATTTGAACTTGCTGTTGTCTATCATTTAAATGAGATTTTTTTATCGGTACCATAGCCGAACCCAACGTTCATGAACGCACAGAATAAGTTTTATAGCAGCTTTGCGTGGCCCACCTTAATTCAGAAGAAACTGAGGCATTATAATCTGTCTGCTCTCAGTTTCAGTCATTTTCAATCTCCATGATAATCAGTTAACCTGCACTGACGCAATAGAACATAAAATTAAAACCACTTGTGATTGGGTTATCACAAGTGGTTTTAATTTTATGTTCTAACACACTTTTCATGTTAAAACATACAGATTTCTCGAATGCCATAAGAGGTTGATTCCCAAGTTGAGAAAATGTTAAAACAAGGTATAATAAAACCTTCTATGTCCCCATGGTCCTCACCAATTTGGATAGTACCCAAGAAGCTTGATACTTCCGGTCATTGAAAATGGCGCATTGTAATCGATTACTGCAAACATAACGACGTTACTATCGGCGATTTCTATCCGATCCCAAACATAGCCGACATCCTAGACCAATTAAGCAAGTGCAAATACTTCAGAACATTAGACCTAGCCTCTGGCTTCTATCAGATTAATATGTCCCCTGATGATTCTCCTAAAACAGCATTTTCAGTCACAAAAGGGCATTACGAATTCACACGTATGCCATTTGGACAAAAAATGCACCGTATATCTTTCAGAGATTGATGAACTCCGCATTATCTGGTCTCCAAGGCATCCAATGCTTGGTGTATCTTGATGATATCGTCATTTACTCATTTGATATCCCTTCTCATGTGAATGACCTAACTAACGTATTTTCTAGACTCCTTCAATTTAGATTAAAACTACAACTCGATAAGTGCGAATTTTTATGGAAGTTTCATATCTAGGCCATGTCATTACAGAAAAAGGCGTAAAACCAAACCCAGAAAAACTAAGAACAGTCTTCACGAATTCCCTATACCGAAAACTTCCAATGACGTCAAATCAGTTCTTGGTTTCGTCTCTTACTATCGCAGATTCATCTCAGACTTTTCATGCATTGCAAAACTTTTAACAAATCTGCTGAAAAAGAACGTAGAGTTCGTATGGTCAAACGAACATCAGTTATCTTTTGAGACCAAACAAATTAACTACAGCTCCGTTAGCTCTGACTTCTCCAAACAGTTCCTTCTCAGCTGTGATGCATCCAATTATGCGATCAGCGCTATTCTTTCCCAAGGCAAAATAGGCGAGGCTAAGCCTATCGTCTATGCTTCCCGTACACTCAATAAAAATGAGTGCAGTTATAGTACAACTGAAAAGGAATTGCTTGCAATCCTTTTCGGCTGTAAAACATTCCGTCCGTACCTCTATGGTAGAAAATTCACAATAATTACTACTCATCGTCCCTTACGTTGGCAGTTCAATCATTCTGACTCCAGTAATAAACTCCAGAGATGGAGGTTAAAATTGGAGGAATATGAGTATGAAATAATTTAAAGAAAAGGGAAATTAAATAATGCCGCTGATGCATTATCCCGCTATCCTATAACCAAATCTGTCAATCCTATAAATCCTATACCCAGTATTTGTAATCGGAATTTAAACTCACCTGATCATGATGAAACATCGAATCCAGATGTTCTCCCAGCTGTTTCTCCTGACGATTTAATCCAACCTGAAGATCGCATAGATCCCCTTATCCAACCTTCAAGCTTACGAGAGCTAGGCAACCTTGATGACCTTGATAATATAATAAATAATCGTCCAAACTTTACACCTCCTGACGTCCCGAGCCCTAGTAGCTCCAGTACCCCAGATGGTAATTACTCAGAATTCCTTAAAACCACTTCTAAGGATTTTAACCCTAACGTAACCATAATAGAACATAATGCGGATGCACACCGCATCTATTGCAGTTTTTTGCCAGCTGTATGCGAGACAGACAGCAGTACATTGACTGCAATGGATGTGAGTCTGACCCATATTACACTTGGTCCGGGGTGAGTCAAGGCAGCAACTTCGGGCCTCTCGAATTCATTATAATGGTAAACGATTGGCCGGAGATCGTCAGACATGGCTCCTGTTTACTATTTGTAGATGACCTTAAGTTTCTGTTCGAAGTTAGGGGTGAGTCTGATGGTGAACGCTTGCAGGAGGACATAGACAGGATAGTGGAATGGAGTCACAAGAACAAGCTCTACTTCAATGTATTGAAGTGCTCGGTGATAAGTTTCACCCGCGCACGTGCACCTCTACTTCACGAATACGTGGTGGAGGCAGCGCCTATGCAACGAGTCTCACAGGTACGTGATTTAAGGGTTTCTGTTACTCCTGAATTGTCGTTTCGCGATCATATTATATATCAAAGATTTGCAAAAGAGCGTTCAGAAATCTGGGATTCGTGCTGAGATAGACACGAGACTGCACCAACATAGCAGCAGTCAGGGTTCTGTATGACGCACTAGCTGACTAGAACATCTGGAACATATTGCTATCATATGGATTCCACATGAAGCCAAATACTCGTGTACAGAACAAGTTTACGCGCCACTTGTGCAAAATCAAAAATCAAAATCAAAATATTTTATTTCACATAAACCCATGCCTTCATAAGTGCCCATGTAGGGCACTTATGAAACGTCAGAAGCTAGGTGCACGGTTCGAATTAGTCGTTTCCTATGGAGAAGAGCCGGCAAGAAACTCCACGGTTACTCTTTTAAATATAATTGGCTTTACAATATTATTAAATAACAGTGATAATAGGTATGGGAGGACAGTGTAGGCCTTTCAACAATTACCAGGTACTTAACAAAATAGAAAACCGCCAACAAATCTACACTCTACTAGGCCTACAACATTCTCACATTCACAAAATATAAAATAATCTAAGTACATAAAATATTAATGACATGATTGCAATTACAACTACAGTAACATATCTGAATAAATATCATGTCCACAAAAGCCACTAATAAAGAATTGAATTCGATTTGTAGGTAAATAATGTCAAATAATGAAAAGATTATGTCAAGGAAGTATGTAAAATAAAAAAATAAAAATTTCTAAATAAACATCGTTACTTGGGAGTAGTTAATAGACATTGACATAGTAATGTTGTTTATGAGGTACCAGGGAAGCCACATGTGCAGAAGGAATTATTGCCAAACTTCCTTGTCTTCAACGTAGTCTTTTATCTTATAATATGCTTTTTTGATAAGGACACGTTTGATGTGGGTTTTGAACTTTCCGTCGCTAAGTTCTGTAACCGACTTTGGCAACTTGTTATAAAAGCGGATACTGTTTATAAGAAATGACTTGCAGGAAGCTTTATGGGGTATATCCTTTTTACTCGTTGATGTACCCCACTCTATTTGTTCTAGGTATGGTCGGGTACAATGAGTTGAGGGTGCGACGGAAATTTACACTTGTCGCCTACTTAGTCAAGTTACTCCGGGGCATTGAACATAATCCGGGGGTGCTGCAGAGCTTGAGTCTTTGCATACCGGACCGCTATGTGTGGAGGCGGCGCCGCCTGCCACTGCTGGCCGTGCCAGCAACCATGACCAACTTACTCGCCAAAACACCGCTAACCCGAGCAATTCGGGCCATTAATGATCTTCACAACAAAGTTGATTTATTTACGTGTAATTTTAGTGAATCCGCAAGGTTAATGTTACTTATTTTATTTTATACTGAATGTAGGCTGTTGTAGTTTGTTATTATATTTATTATTGTGTCGTCGTTATGTTATAGTGTTATAAATAGTTGTAATAGTAGTAGTATTCTAGTAGTTTTGGTAGTATATAAGAGACCGCACTATCGCTTAGGTGATGAACCTGTAATTATAGTTATAAGGGAAAGATAAATAAATAAATACAAAATTAAAGCTTACGAGCATTCAAAACTGATAAAAATATGGTATCATTCCTACATCTATAGATATGGACGAATCCATCCCATATACTCAAGAGGTCTTATCTAATATTCCTAATTTGAACGAGTTTTCCTTACTAGAAAGAACATTACATTCTATCCTTAAATATGAATTTGAAAATAAAATTTATTATTTATTTTTTACCAAAGTCAATCACGTTGACACCTGTAAATATGAAGATATCTAAAAATGTCTTAAATCCGTGATAAACGAGTTAGTTGTCAGTCTCACAGGTCAAAATAACCCCGAAATAGCTATAACTGACTTCAATAACCCTTTCGATACTCATCAGTATATCAAACTATACAATATAATTCTATATTTATTTCACAACTCAGAAATGACTATACACATTTATAAGAATACTATTATCAACCCACCATTAAGTGAAGTTCCTAAAATCATGAAAGAAAATCATGATCTCCCTATAGCCGGTCACTTAGGTTCTGGTAGAATGCTGAAATGTATCCAAGAAAAATATTACTGGAGAAACATGCGAACAGATGTCGAAAATTACGTAAAGAAATGCCCGCAATGCCAATTTAACAAAGCCCTTAGAAGAACCAATCGTGCTCCTATGCAAATCACATCTTTTTCCACGCGTCTCTTTGAACGCGTAGCTTTTGATATCGTAGGGCCACTACCAGAAGCCGGTAACGATAGATATAAGTATATCTTGACTCTGCAAGATGACCTTAATTCTTAACTGCTTATCCAGTCATCAACACTACTTGCTGAGGAAACATGCGAGTGTTCGATCCATTTTATTACGTTATTTGGAATACCTAAAACAATCCTGATACACCAAGGTACCAACTTCACGGCTGAGCTATTTAAACAAACATGTAATCAATTAAGACTGCGCCGAGCAAAAAGCGAAAAAAGGACAGTTACGGTTAAGTTGATATTAACGAAAATAGTTTATTTACACGATTAAAATCGACATAATTATTACAACGGATTCCTGGAGATTTATCTCGTGTTTGTACTGCTAAAGTTGGGGTCGCTGACACTCTGACGCGCCCCTACATTTCTTCTCTGAAGTATACTTCTCGACACTGCGGAGACTGCGCTCAGATTCTTTCTTCAGTGCTGCCTGACTCCTATTCCTCGGAGCTGCCCTGCCCACTAGATTGCGGAAGCTTTCCTGACGCGAAGCTGGGAGTTACTTTTCAAGTAATATACATTTACCTCCTTCTTGCCTTGAGAGTGCGTATTAGGTAGGTTTTATATTCTTAATTCTAGAAAACGTATTTTTTTTACCTTTCCATTAAATTGTTCAGTCTAATTTTTTATCTTTTTATTTGTTAGGAATAAGTAGACTTGACAGTTTGGCGCCCAACGCACCACGCTGGCCCACATTCCGAACCTTTCGGAGAATTATATTTATTGCCGTTTTTGTAAAACGTCTCAATTGTTTCAAGGGTCACTTTGAGTTCCGTCAGCCCAACATACGCTAACCAAATGTGGCCATTATTCAATTAGTTCTTAGAACTTGCAGAAGATATTTTGTTTGATCTTTAGAATTTGTTGAGTTAATGTATTCGAACTGTCTGCTTTGTCCTAAGGAGTTTTTTTCCCATTAAATAGAGAATTTATGTGGTCTTAAGTGGCCCGAACCATGTGCAGGTTTTAAAATAAATATAATATTTTGTTATTATATTGGAGTACGTGACAGACAGTCACATCACCAAGGCTCCAATTTAACTAGCGCAAACTAGGACTCTCTCCTCTCGTGGTACAGAACCGGATGCCTCTGACTTAAAACTTAAAACTTCCAAATTCTCTTAAAACACGACGCGAGCGCGGGCCTTTCACGCGTCGCCATGCTTTCGGATATTTATTTCCGCTTTTGTACAAGATCTCAATTGTTTCAAGGGTCAATTTGAGCTGCCTCGGCCCAAAATACGCTCACCAGATGTGGCCATTATTCCAATGGTTCTTAAAATTTGCGGAAGAGTCATATTGTGTTACAATTTCAAGGAATAGGATATTTTGTTCGTTTCTTTAGAATTTGTTGAGTTATTGTATTCGAACTGTCTGCTTTGTCCTAAGGAGTTTGTTTCCCATTAAATAGAGAATTTATGTGATCCTAAGTAGCCGGACACATTTGCCGGTTTTAAAATAAATATAATATTTTGTTATTATATTGAAGTTCGTGACAGACAGTCACACTACCTACTCGCAGGTTGCTTTGGATGAAGCACAGTTGTAGTTTTTTCTGGGCACAGAACTATTTAGGTACTTATACGAATGAAGCTATAGATGGAATGAAAAACCTCGGTGCGCGAGTCCGACTTGCCCTTGACTGTTTTTTTTAAACCTTTTTTTACTGTAATTGTGATTGTTCGAGCAAATTATCAAATAACTTCTCCCGCTCTGGGAGGGCGTGTCTGACTTCTACTGATTAAGGCCGTACACTGAGCAAATGACCTTACGTGTTCGACGTACAAACTAGACGTGTGTATATAACAACTAAAAACTAATAGGATTTTTTATAAACACTATTTTTAAACTGTGCAAGTGACAATGCAAATATATCAATATCAGCAAAATCATCGTTGTAACTTTTCATTAGTCGACGTAAAGGAGCTCGCTCTCCTGCGTTGGTTCTGCACCGCTTCGGTGCGAATAGACTGTGAGTGTAATATCACGAATACGATGGGAACGACTAGGTATGCGAAGGTATATTTGGTTAATTAGGTTATTACAATCCTATTTATTAGAAAATTTAGCTAGAAGAGTGTGATATGATGACCACCTATTAATAGGTGGTCATCATATCACACTCTTCTAGCTAAATTTTCCTTATCAACTCTTAAAGTAAGGAGACTGTATCATGATCAAACGTTCCTTTACAAGATTTGTCACAATACGAAATACTTTAAGATCGTCAGCGTATAAGAGGAAACCACAATTTTTAAAACATGAGTTTATGTCATTTATGAATAGGATAAAAAGAAGTGGACCCAGTATAGACCCCTGTGGAACACCAGATGTCACGCTGATCACATCAGAGAGCACGAACACAATGTATCAGTGTATGACAACAGTCGAATTATTCCATTACTACTTCGCTGTGATGAATAAGAAACGAATTTATCAGATAGATAGTTACAGATTTAATCTTTTAAATGATTATCATACCTTAAGGATCTAAGCAGTCAATTATGACATATTATGCTATTTAAGTCAATTTTCAACAAAGCAATGATAAATGATAATGATAAATGATTTTATTTTTGTAAGTAGGTTTTTACAAACACTTTTACACGTCAATCATATTTTAAAACTAGATGAGGTCGGCGTTTCGTATCTGACTACTCTGAGAAGAAAGACCGAAACAAACTCAGAGATCACAGTCTCTTTTAAAGTCCAGACATAATCTTGGTCAAATCATGTGAAGACCATGTAGATAGGTGTCTGAAATGGTCTTTTGAAGAAAGAACCACACAGATTGAGTGGACCTATCCATTCAGTGCACGCATTTGTCAGTAATCGTGCAGCTCAACTCAGAACATAAGGAGCTCAACGATTCGACGAACAATACCAAAGAAAGGACATTTGGGCAGGCCGCATAAATTACTCAAACTGCCATACCATGATCAGAAAAAAAAAAATACTGAGAAGAAAAAAATAAAAATAAAGACCCACATAGTCTTCACATTCACAATAATTAAAATAATAATATTATACTTCACAAGTAAATATTCATGTCAATGTGTATAAAGCAATCACAATAAAAAAAGTTTCAATATGTAAAATTTGGAGCAGCTCAATCCCAAGCCTTTTTGTCCTCAATATAATCTTTAATGGTATAAAAGGCTTTCTGGCACAACTTACGTTTAATGAATGATTTGAATTTATTAATGCTTAGATCTACGTGGCTTGGAAGTTTATTATAAAAGCGTATACATTGACATCTGAACGAACCACCTATTTTCTTGAGCCGAGTTTTAGGTACAACATACATGTGTTTGTTCCTAGTATTTATATTATGGATATCACTGTATTTTTTAAACAATTTTATGTTTTTATGGGCATATAAAAGATTTTCAAAAATATACTGAGAAGGCACAGTCATAACATTAATTTCCTTAAATTTCTCTCTGAGAGAGTGTCTCGAACTTAATTTATAAATTGATCGAACAGCTCTTTTCTGCAAAACAAAGATAGACTGAATGTCGGCGGCATTTCCCCACAACAGAATACCGTACGACATTACACTATGAAAATAACTAAAGTACACTAAACGGGCTGTCTCTAGGTCAGTTAAATTACGAATTTTTCTAACAGCGTATGCTGCGGAGCTCAGCTTCTTAGACAATTTATCTATATGTGGGCCCCACTGAAGCTTAGCATCCAAAGTTAAGCCCAAGAATACAGTGCTATCTTCAGGATTCAATTCTTCGCCCTTTATCAACACATTATTTTTCACCTGCCTCACGTGAGGCAGCGTAAACTTAATACACTTGGTTTTTTTTTCATTAAGTAGTAAATTATTAACATTGAACCAATGAACTACTTTTGAGATCGCGCTATTTACATCGTCAGTAACCAGCTCCTGACGTTTAAGTTTAAACAAAAGTGAAGTGTCATCCGCAAACAACACTATTTCATGATTATCCTTTATGAGGTAAGGCAAGTCATTAATATAAATCAGAAACAAGGAAGGACCAAGAATTGAGCCCTGTGGGACTCCCATTGTTACTAAAGATCCGGGAGATCTTTTCCCATTAACGTCAACGCTCTGATACCTATTACTCAAGTATGAAGCAAGAAGATCCAGAGCGGTTTTCCGGATCCCGTAGTGGCGGAGTTTCCTGATTAACGTTTCATGAAGAACACAATCGAATGCCTTGGACAAATCACAAAAGATGCCCAAGGCATCACATTTATCTTCCCATGCATTATAAATATGTCCTAAAAGTTCAACACCAGCATCAGTAGTTGAACGACCCCTTGTAAAACCGAACTGTTTACTGTGTAATAATTTATTTTTATTAAAAAATCTTTGCAATTGATCTAACATTAATTTCTCAAAAATTTTACTAAAGGTAGGTAGTACTGAAATAGGTCTATAATTTGTGGGGTCTGATGTACTACCTGATTTAAACAATGGTATTATTTTACTATTTTTCATAAGATCGGGAAACTCCCCACAGTCGATACAATTATTAAATATAAGAGCTAAAGTAGGTGCTACAATGTCAATAATAGACTTAGCAACTTCTACAGAATTACCCCACAGATCCGCAGTCTTTTTGACGTTTAAAGTGTGAAAGGTTTTAATTATATCTCTACAGGTAATATGTTCAAAATTAAATTCTGAATCGCAAACATTAACATTTTCCTTAAGCAAAGACTCAGCAACAGAAGGTGAAGAGTTTAGGGATTTAGTAGTTAAAACGGGAATATCCGAAAAGAAATTTTCAAAGGCCGCGGCGACTTGTGAGTCTGATTTTATTATTTTGTCATTAATTGATAGGCTGTAGTCAGTATTTCGGTTGTTAGACCTTCCCGTTTCACTATTAATAATATTCCAAGTCGTTTTAATAACATTACTACTGTTTTTAATCTTCGAACTCAAATAACGAGACTTGGCCATACAACAAACTTTTTTAAATAATTTTGAATAATTTCTAACATATAAATTAAATTCAGCGGTATTTACACAAGTCCTTTCATTGTACAGCTCATAAAGCCGCGTTCTACTTTTATGAATACCAATGGTAGCCCAATCACTGAAAGATGCGTTACTATTAACTGAGATAGTTTTGGGAATAAACGTGGAATGAAATTGTTTACAGTATATATAAAAAAAATCATCATATAGATGAATAGGATCAGCGTGAATAGACAAAGCTGGTAATTTATTAATTAGTTTAACTTTAAAAGCTTCCAAGCGTCTTGCAGTTTTGGGATTAACAGTGATATCCTTTTTTGCCATTTTGTTATTTTGGTTTTGGATAGTAATCCGTTGCCCGCAATGATCAGAATCTAGTAAATTTATAATTTCTTTGTGGCTTGGTATAATATCCGTATAAATATTATCTAGGCATGAGGCGCTAGTAGGGGTTATTCTTGTGGGCTCCGAAAATAGGTGTACAAGATTGTAGGACTGAAACAGACTTATTATTTTACTGCAAGAACCTGATTTTTCTAATTAATTAACATTAAAATCACCACAAGTGATAATGGACTTGTTCGAGTTACAAATCTTGTGTAACACCTCATCCATTACCTTTTCAAAGCAGTCATACAATCCTGAAGGAGGTCTGTACACACTTAATACGATAAACTGCTCCAATTCTATACAGGCTATTTCAATTATCCGCTCAACAGATAGGCTCACAATATCTTTACGGTCTTTAAATTTAAGCTGGTTACTTACTAAAATTAATGAGCCACCATGTATAGCATTTACTCTGCTGAACGAACTATCAACCTGGTGCTTACTAAAATTGAACAAGAACTGGTGGCTTTTAAGCCAATGTTCAGTTATACAAAGAATATCAATACTGTTACAATTCATAAATAATTCTACTTCTAAATCTTTGTTCATAAATCCTTGAATATTTTGATGCACCAGGTTGATACTATTTACTGATTTTAAACTTTTATTTTTGCAATTGTGTACATTATTGCTAGAGGTTGCCTCTGTTGTCTTAATTTCTAATTTAAATGATTATCAATGTCAATTTTTGATGCCAAATTATTGGCTGAATTATTTAACATGTCATAGCATTGCTCAATAGAAGCAATTTGTTTAGCCAAATTCTTGGCTGTAATAGAAATATAATATGATAGCGACACAGCTATCTGTCTTTTACAGTACTTTGAAAGATAGTACCTATCCATAAAAAATCTATCTTTTGTCAAATATAAATGATTACCAACATAATTGTTAGTGTCAATTAAATGGAATGAATTGTTATTATACATCAAATTATGCAATGTCATATTCATTTCAGATCTAAAGTTGTTTTCTTCCTGTGGCAAACTTTGGCTGTATGGGAATGTGAACATCACAATTTTTCTTAAACTAAGGTTACATAATGAACTATAATATTGGAGTAATTCTCCTTTATTCACATTACCCCTATTACCAACAAAAATTATTAGAATTGTATCCTGGTTAAAATTGCATTTTATAATTTTTTTCATTATGTCAAACAAAGAACAACCAGGCATACAGTAGTTCATTATTGAGTGTCCCGGATATTTATTTGTCAACAAGTGGCCTAGATCCTTTCCAATTTCATCACAAAATAAAACTATTTCTTTATTTACACTCTGTTTATGAAAACAATTAGTAATTGATACTGGCAAACTGGCACAAGACTGCGGTATGGTGGTATCACATATTGTTCAGGTCAATCACCGAACAATAATAAACATGTCAGCGTAATTGCGACACCGCGCTATGCCTTGAATATTTTATGTATTACCTTAGTAAAATAGTCAGTACGTTTTCGGATAGCATATCGGGCGCGACTCAATCCCATTCATTCACCTCATTAGTTTTAATCGTTATCCCATTTGTATTACTGAAATATAGTTATCTTTATAATCTTTAATCCTAGTTTATCTTAATCTCACCCCAACCCCGAACATTGGTCCTTCGAGCCGTCGGAGCGGGACCTTTACGCGTGTATCTACTATTATGGTACTGTGTGAGTGTCTCGCTTGGAACTTATTACCAGACCCTGGCATACAGAACTGAGTGAATTTACTTTTAAAACATTTCATCATCCTGCTGATCCTATCTGACCTCGGTGCTCCGGACGAAAAGGTGCCATCATCTTGCTGATCTTAATTTATCTCGGTGCCCCGGACGGAAAAGTGCCATCACCCTGCTGATACTGAGGACCCTGGGTTTTACGAAAACATCGCGTCATCTCATCGCGCTGTTACTCCAGGTTTGTTCTTGCAGCCATCGCAAGGACATTTGATCTCGAAGCCTTCAGTACAAGTAAGGTCTCTTTTTTATCTTTATAATGTCGAAAATGGATGACATTTTAATAACCCAACAACAACTAATCGAAGCCGTAAATAAGCTCTTCACCAATTTCAAGAAGGATGGTGCAGAGCGAAAGACCTCAGACTACTTACGTCATCGATTAGCAACCTTGGAACAATACTTTACAGAGTTCCATAATAATCATATGACTTTGCTATCTTTTGGCGATCAATCTCATGCATATTTCAGTACTAACCAATACGATCAAATGAAGGAAAAATATAACAATATTAAAACTACTATTCAAAACTATGACCCCCTCGCAAACAGACCGCAAATCCCTGAATTGAAACCTCCTACGTTCCAACCTACTGCGGAATCTCAAACCTCGAATCTCGCACCTCACGCCTCTTCTAAAACCCCTGCTCTTGAAGAGAGTAAAGCCGAAGGTCTCTTCAAAAAGCAAGCTACCAACTTCAAGGCTTTCTTGAGAACATCTTCAAATATCGACCTTGATCTCATAACGGAAAAATGGGAGTTTGAAGACATCCTGAAGACGATACAATCTCGTTGGGCGGCTATTGACTCGCTTCATTGGGAGCTAGACAACGAGTATGGCGGATCAAACCCTGAGTACGAAGAGCAATTTACTCATTATGAGAAATATTACAACAAAATCAAGAAAGACATCAATAGGAAAATGTGGTCCGTTGCACATATTGAAAAATCAACTCCTAAAATGGAGATAGTCACCTTTGAGGGAAACTATAATAGGTGGATTTCGTTCAAAGATCTTTTTACCGAAGCAGTGCACAACAACCCCTCTTTGTCGAATGCACAAAAAATGCAGTTTCTAAAGAGTAAGATCAAAGGTGAGCCCGAAAAATTGATCCAACATCTCCAAATAAGCTCCGATAATTATCTTGTATGCTGGAATATCCTCAATCATCGTTATAATAATAAACGACTGATATTCACTTCTTATCTTAACAATCTTATGAATATCCCTGCAAACCAGCAACAATCATCAAATCATATAAAACGCATTCACGATACTACGTATGAGAGCGTGAATGCTATCAAGAATCTGGGAGTCGATGTGTCTTCCTGGGACTCTTTCCTGGTATGTATCTTGTCTCAAAAATTAGACTCGGATACATACGAGGATTATCTACAAGCCTTAAAATCTCCGCGAGAATTGCCCGTCTTGGAAGATTTCCTTAATTTTTTAGAAACTAAGTTTATGATGCTGGAAACTTCCCGTAAGAAGCTTGAAAATTCCACGCACAAATTATCCCCATCTCAATCCAACAACTATAACAAACCATCATTTTCAAAGGGTAACAATTTGAATCGAAATTATAACAATCCTAAAACGAATTACTCCACAAGCCAAGTTTCGCAATCGTCAAAGTCCAAACGCAAAATTAACTATCGCAAGCAATGCCCTATTTGCAACGCCACTGATCATCGCATACATGCATGTCAAAAGTTATTGGAATTGCAACCTAATGAACGTAAAAATGCTATTGCTAACTTGAACCTTTGTATTAATTGTTTACATTATCACGAAGGCAAAAAATGCCTTTCCGAAATAAGATGCAAAGAATGCAATAACGAACACAATACCATTTTGCATGAATCTTTCAAGTCACATCGATCTGGGTCAAATGCAGCCACGATTACGAAATCTCCATCTCAGCAGCAAGAAAGTAACGCAGTTGCATCGCTTCTTAAAGAACCCTCAGAAATACTGCTTGCCACGGCAATAATTAACGTACAAGCAGCGGACGGATCTTACCAAAAAATGAGAGTTCTTTTAGATCAAGGATCACAAACATCCATTATCAGGGAAAGCGCAGCTCAGTTGTTAAGACTACCGCGACGAAAATGTAACGGTTATATCTCTGGAATAGGAAATAAGGAAAACAACTGTAAGGGCATGATTACCATCAAATGTTTGTCGTTGGTTAGCGATTTCACCTTTGAAACAGACGTATATATAATGAATAGACTCATAAATAACTTACCCAGCTGTACCTTACCTAAGCCAGACTGGCCTACTCTCAACCAAATAACCCTAGCAGATCCCGAATTTTACAAAAGTAGGCCTATTGATATCTTATTTGGAGCAGATATCTATTCCACTATCCTTATGGACGGTATCTGTCGTTCAGAAGGTATATTGCCAATTGCCCAACAAACCCAGTTGGGATGGATCTTAAGCGGCAACTACAAAACATTCCATTGCAATGTGATCCTAAATAATATCGAAGAAATTCAGCAATTCTGGGAAGTGGAGGACATTCATGAATCTTCAGCGATATCAGAAGAAAATCAAAAATGCATCGAGTTTTACCAATCTTCAACTTCTAGACGGGAAGACGGAAGCTACGTCGTTAAAATACCGTTCAAAGAAAATTTTGACAAAAATATAGGCGAGTCGAAAACAAAATCGATTGCTCAATTTTTCCAAATGGAGCGGAAATTAAGTAAGCAACCAGCACTGGCACGTGACTATAAAACGTTTATTTCCGAATACCTAGAGCTCGGACATATGACACCCGTTGCGCCACACATACAGCCGGACTGCTACTTATCGCACCATTGCGTCCAACGATCTGAGTCATCAACTACTAAATTGCGAGTTGTCTTTAATGCCTCGGCAAAAACCTCGAGTGGATACAGCCTCAATGATCTTATGTGCCGAGGGCCCAATTTACAACAAGACCTCCAGAGCCTTATCTTGAAATGGAGATAATTTAAATACGCTTTTACAGCAGATATAGAAAAAATGTTTCGCAAAATCTGGCTACATCCCGATGATCAGAAATATCAGAAAATTATCTGGCGGAACCATCAATCTCAACCTTTAAAAGAATACCAGTTAGCGACAGTTACCTATGGCACAAAAGCCGCACCTTTTTTGGCCATGATGACACTGAAGCAACTGGCCATCGATGAAAGACCAAACTATCCACAAAGTTGCGCTCCTGACATCTTAGAACACTCGTTTTACATGGATGATCTCATGCATGGTGAACATTCAGCGAGAGCAGCTAAACAGCTCAAAACGGAGATGATCAACCTCCTCAAATCTGGCGGGTTTAATCTCAGAAAATGGCGATCAAACTTACCGGAAATAGTAGATAGTTCTGATGCACTTCAAAAGGAAGACTTTGACTTTAAGCAACCGGAGTCAACCAAAACCTTAGGTCTTCGGTGGGAACCAAAAAGTGATCAATTTATCTTTCATCCTATAGATTTCATCTCACAAGACATCCTTACAAAAAGGCAATTCTTATCTCAAATATCAAAAATTTTTGACCCTTTGGGCTGGCTAGCACCAGTTACAATAAAACTTAAGATCTTGTTCCAAGAATTATGGAAATCAGACCTGGGTTGGGACCACCCTGTCCCTGAAGAAATTGCGTTAGAATGGAATACTATAAAAGCCGATCTACCACATATATCTCGTTTTAGAATACCACGTTGGATTCAAACCCAGGAGAAAGATACCATCGAACTTCATGGCTTTTGCGACGCCAGCACAAAAGCATACGCTTGCGTCGTGTATTGCAAAATACAAAGGAAAAATGAAACCCACGTGACCCTTGTTGCAGGAAAATCAAAAGTAATACCGCTAAAAAAACCACAATCAATCCCGCGTTTGGAACTTTGCGGTGCTCTCTTGTTGTCAAAACTTATGCGAAAAGTCCTCTTATCCCTATCGAGCTACAAGCTGCATGTTTATGGTTGGGTTGATTCAATGGCTGTTCTAGGTTGGTTAAATGGCGAACCGGAAAAATGGAAACCCTTTGTTGCGAATCGAGTGAGGATTATTACTGAAATAATTCCTAAAGATAACTGGAGTTACGTAAAATCCAAAGAAAACCCCGCAGATTGCGCAAGCCGCAGTTTACCTGCTGCTCAATTAGCCAAATACTCGCTGTGGTGGCAAGGGCCCGACTGGTTACCAAAATATAAGCCTAAAGAATCTCATAAGATGCCGATTTATACGAGTATTATTAGCGAAGAACTCAGAAAAAAGGAGCAAGTAAATACGGTCATTGTTAACCCCGAAAATTTAATAATTAATCAACTATTACCAAAATATAGCACTTTAAGGAAAGTTACTCGAGTATTAGCTTACATCAACAAGTTCATCGACATTGTTGTTTACAAGAAAAAACGCACATGTTTTCTTACTCTGCAAAATATAAAGACAGCAAGAGAAATGTTAATTAAGCACGTCCAAAACGAATATTTCAGCGAAGAAATATCGCGGCTGAAAAATAATGAGCCACTAAATAAGAAAAGCCAGATTCTTAATCTTAATCCCATACTAGACACTAATCAAATGCTCCGTGTCGGTGGCAGACTTAAACATTCGAATCTTGATCCCGAAATGAAGCATCCCATCATAATCCCGAATCAATCGAAATTGGCAGATCTTATCATAGATGAATCCCACGAGCTTGTATTCCACGGTGGAGTAAAAATGACTACTGGATTAATAAGACACAAATACTGGATTCTTGGAGGAAACAGAGCCACAAAGAAACGATTAAGAATGTGTGTCAAATGTAAAAGAAATAATCCCATATCACAACATCAAATCATGGGTGACCTACCTCCAGCACGATTGATTCCTAACCGACCATTTTACCACACTGGAATAGATTATACCGGACACATCCTTATTAAGGCAAACAAAGGTCGGGGCATTAAAACCTGTAAAGGATATGTCGCAGTTTTTGTTTGTATGGTAACTAAAGCCATACATTTAGAAATTGTCTCAGATCTCACAGCGTCAGCATTTATTGCCGCGCTTCGACGAATGTCGGCTAGAAGAGGAGTTTCTGGTCACATCTATAGTGATCAGGGAACTAACTTCATAGGAGCCAACAGAATTTTAAAACAAGAGTTTGCCGAAATCTCCTACATCTTGTCTGACCAAGAAGTAACCTCAACAATCTCCGAAATGAATATTGAGTGGCACTTTAACGCCCCATCATGGCCATCTGCTGGCGGACTCTGGGAAGCTGCAGTGAAGAGCCTAAAACATCATCTCAAGCGTGTTGTTGGAGAGCAAAAACTAACCTACGAGGAATATATTACCCTACTATCTCAACTCGAGGCTTGTTTGAACTCCAGGCCACTGTGCACTCTGACAGAAGATCCTGAGGATCTGGACTTTTTGACCCCGGCTCACTTTTTAGCAAGTGGCCCCAACTTAACGATTTTCGAAACAGAGCATGATCTCAGAACACGGTGGCACTTGACGCAAAAAATCTATCAAGATGTATGGAATAAGTGGAAGACTGACTACCTCTCGCAGCTTTCTACAAGGTCCAAATGGCAACAGCATCAAAAAGATCTCAACCTTAACGACATCGTTATTATCAAGGACGACAACCTTCCACCAGGAAAATGGAGTCTAGGCCGCGTAGTAGCGCTGCATCCTGGAAGTGACGGACACGTAAGGGTCGTTACACTTAAAACCAAAAACGGGCTTTTAAAACGCCCAGTAGTAAAACTGTCCTTACTGCCAACAAATAAAAATGATCAAGATACAAAGGCCTCAAAAGTTGATAGTAAATTGCCAGCGGCGAAGAAAAAACGTCCTATCTCATTCTCAGCTATGGTTTTATCTTTGACATTATTCTTGTTGTCACTAATAAACACCACTCAAGCATCCTACAATTTTACCCAGCTGGCAAACAAAAGTGTCTACTTCGACAAAATATCTAATATGCATTTAATTAGAGATGATTGGCATTTAATAGTATATTATGACACAAATCCTTATCAAGAAGGAACGGCGGCATTACTAAAGTATATCAAGTATCTTGAAACCTTATGCTTTACGATTAGAACACAAACACCTTGCGACGGCGTCATGTTACAACTCGAGCACGAGTTCGAAGAAATTAAACATTATGATAATATTGTCATGATGAATGACTCGTTTATGGGTAATAAGAAACGCCGGCGACGCGGCTTGCTAGACGGAGTAGGCTACGTTGCAAATAGTTTATTCGGAGTGTTGGACCAACGATTTGCAGAGAAATATGAAAAGGATATTGACCTTTTAAAGCACAATGAAAACCATTTATACAACCTCTGGAAAAACCAAACGTCGGTCGTAGAAGCTGAATTTAATCTCATGAAGAGGATGCAGAATACTATAAACAAACATCACAAAATAATAAATCAAAAGCTTAATTATCTCCAAGATTCTTATAAAAATCTCACTCAGCAAGTGCAAAACATAACTGTCATCACAGACTTCATAACCTCGGCTTTCACTGCCAACAACTTGTTGTATACCCTTCGACGAATCCAGGACTCAATTTTAGATACAGTTACTGATGTTTATAGTGGAAAATTAGATTTTCATTTGATATCTCCGGAGCAACTCAGATCAGAGCTAAGCATAATATCAGCACAAATATCTGGAGACTTGGTAGTTCCCGTCGACAACTTTAATCTTAAAGATCTTTATAGCTTGCTCAAAGTAAGAGCCAAATACTCTGGCAAATACCTAATTATAGAAATAAGAATACCACTAATTGAAAGGGATCTTTTCGAGGTATTCAATATTATCCCGGTTCCACGCATTGTGAAAGATAACATGATGATGAAGGTCGAAACTATCTCTGAATTAGCAGCCATCAACATGAGAAAGGATTCGTATTTAACTATCACAGACACGGATCTGCAGTTATGCGTATTACAAAACCCTGTGACTATTCTGTGTCATATCAGAAAGCCTATTCACCACATGAAAGATGATCATAGCCTTTGTGAGACAATCCCTGGCACAAGAACTTGTAAAACTAAAACTACCTCGTGCACGAATGACTGGAGAGAATTAACATCAGAAAACAAATATTATTATTTATGCTGCAATGAATGTAACGTTAAACTTCTGTGTGAAAATCAAGTTAAGGCATTTAGGTTATCAGGTGCTGGTCTGTTGCGTGTTGGGGAAGGCTGTTTAGTAAAAACAGAAGACTTTGTGGTGTATTCAAACAAAAGATTGTCTAGTAAAATTAGCACGACGATAAAGATTATCTCGCCAGAAATATCACCAATCAATCACATAATAAATATCACGATGCCAGAAATCTCATATGAGCTTAATCCCAATAACTCAGACAACCTCAGACAATTTGAATCTATTAAGAAAAGTCTTGAGATCATGAAGCAGAGTGAACCTTTGAGCACCAATATCTCCTACAACGACATCCATCATTATACTGCTATATATCTCATCATATTGGGAATCTTGTTGTTGATCGCAGCTCACTGTTTTATACGTTGGCGGCAAAGACAACGTAAAGGAAATCGTTCCATTTCTACAGCAGAGCGGTCGACAGCCTCCGTGGCGACTGCGTTGCCATCTCCACAAACCGCTACGAAAAGTGTTGTAATTGAGTGTAGTGAAATTAGGGAAAAAGGGCAATCTAGTAGCAAATCAGTGAAAAGTGATCCTAAGCGACTTGCTCTATCTAGTGAGAGCTTGAAAAAAAAGGAAGATAGAGGTTCTTCACCGATTTTTCGCGTGTTTTCTCTTCCTGATTTACACTGTAGCGATTCTGTTTAATTTGTAATGCTACTTTCATCTAATCTTTCAACATAACTAACCCTACATAACTATTTTAGTATTATTGGAACATTGTTTTCACCTTGTTAATATTAATTTCATTACCCATTTAACTATATCTACTTACTAACCTCATCTTTTTCTCCCTCGGGAGCATGTTCAGGTCAATCACCGAACAATAATAAACATGTCAGCGTAATTGCGACACCGCGCTATGCCTTGAATATTTTATGTATTACCTTAGTAAAATAGTCAGTACGTTTTCGGATAGCATATCGGGCGCGACTCAATCCCATTCATTCACCTCATTAGTTTTAATCGTTATCCCATTTGTATTACTGAAATATAGTTATCTTTATAATCTTTAATCCTAGTTTATCTTAATCTCACCCCAACCCCGAACACATATTGTCAATGAATGATCTGGTGTGGGTTCAACAGATGGTGGTTGACAACGTTCACATTTGTTTGTGCTCACCAGCTCATTCATTGCCAATACATATTCCCTCATTTGGTTTGCAAATCTGATTTCGATTCCAAAGAATTGATATTTATGTGCTTCTTTTTAGGCATCCATACCAAATTGGTAAAAAAGAACCCTTATGGTGCGACTCAGTCTGTCTGTCCGTCTGTCTGTCACAGCTAGATATCTCAAGAACTACTAATGCTATCAACTTGAAATTTGGAATAATTTTAGATGTTTTTTGCCCAACTATTTTGCAAGTAAGAAAGTTTATTTTTTGCAACTGGGACTTAACTGGGTGTCTTAAAAAATCGAAGTGGGACTATTGGGTTAGTGAGGTATCGTATGAAAGAGCGCTATTTGCACATACTCATAAATTTTTTTAGGCCCCATTTTTTTTCGTCTTTTGACAAAAAAAAAAAAAACACCATTCCCCCCCTTATCTCCGTTGTTTGCATAGAAAAAATCTGAAATAATTTTATGTGATAGTAGTTTATGTAAAGATTACAGGAAAAATAAAAAGATTTCTCTAAATAACGCACATTTTCAGAAATCATCAACAAAAAATACATTAGTTCCATTATCGGTCAAGAGATGGCGCTGAACTAAAACTGCAATATTGTACACCGCAGTGTTAAAATTCTCTGATGAATATTGACCTCGGCGATGAAAATTTAAAAACATTTCAAAGCATTTTATTTCAAATAAACCAATTACAGGCACTTTTGAATTGTCAAGGGGTCGGTCAGTCAGAAAGATGAAGCTAGTTGCCCATTCCAAAGCTTAGTAGGTTCCTATGGAGAAGAACGGACAAGAAACTCCATGGACACTCTTTTAAAACAAAATATTGTTACAAAATATGGGTTACATCATTCATGTTGAAGTTATACATGTGAGAACAATGTAGAAAGACGTGCACGTTAGAAGCGTCCGTAATAGAAACAATTCAAAAATTAAAATTAAAATAAGCCGTGGCAGCTAAGAGATGACCAGTCCCAACTGACGGCGCCCGTTCACGAACATGACGCATGGATCAGCACCATTTAGCTCAACCATTTTGAAGGGAACTTAATGATCCAACACACACGCCACCACCAGCGAGACATTTGAGTGAGCATGACATACTCTCAGCCGCCAGGGCACATTCAAGTCAATAAAAGACATATTACCCGGTAAATGGTAGCTCTATAGTACATAGTACTCACACCTGTGCTATGCAATTATATAATTCAAGGACATTGAGTTTATACAATGCAAAAATAGTTTACAATCTTCAGCAGCTCCAACATGATTGTCAAATGTTAATTAACTAGCTGAGGTTGTGGAGCAGGACCAGCATTCAGCCAAGCATTTTTATCAGCGATGTAATCCCCCAACTTATAATATGCCTGCCTGCATAGTGTGCGTTTTATACAAGATTTAAATTTAGTCTCATTCAGTTGCAGTTTCACTGTTCACAACCAAAATGTCCTCCTTCCTACCTACTCGCAGATTGCTTTGGGTTAAGCACAGTAAGTTGTAGTTTTTTCTGGGCACATAACTATTTAGGTAAATACGAATAAAGCTATACAATTATGATGGTACGGAACCCTCGGTGCGTGAGTACGACTCGCCTTTGGCCGGTTTTTTTTACATTTCGTTAGTGTAAGTGTGATAGTTCGAAGAACTTTATAGGACTTTTTTTTTGGGTGGGAAATTATCAAATAACTTCTCCCGCTCTGGGGGGAGCGGGAGGGCGTGTCAGACTTTTACTGACTAAAACCCTCCCGTGTTAGTTGCCTTTGTGCCAGGGCCACGGTATCCCTTTCGGAAAAACCCGCAACCCTGGCAGGCATTGGTCCTAGCGGACCCCGTCACAGTTCGTGCTGACATCTCTTTGTGGCACGCGTAGAACACAACGCGCCGTCAACCTGGGCCTGGTCCTTACCAGACGGCGAGCTGCCCATTGCTCGCCGTCCGCAAGCCCGCGTCTAACATGGCCGGGAACCGCCAAATGATTCCCGCCGCCCAGGGCGTCTTCTGCGATGACTAGGGGCGTGAGGGTGCACAGACTACCTCTCCCTCACGCGTTCCGCCTCCTCCTTCGCAAGCATTACTGCTTCGCAGAAGGAGTGACAGCCTCCCATGCACTCTCGCTCCGTACCATGGAACATTACGGGACACTGCACGCTAAACAAACAATTCCACACAATAGACATATCGGACAATCCTCTGTGCAGATTCACCGTCACCCAGATTAGAACAGAGACCCTCGGGGCACCCTGATCTTTCACAGATGTTCTAAACAGACCGGGAGACTTAATTTAACCACTGATGGCCGCCATGGCCCATGTACAATGGTCCTCCAGGACACAGGAGTGTCTCCAGGGTGACTAGGCGCATGAGGGCGCACAGACTACCTCTCCCTCACGCATTCCGCCTCCTCCTTTGTTTGCATTACTGCTTCGCAGAAGGAGGTGATGGCTTCCCATGCACTCTCGCTCCGTACCATGGCCTGGACCAGAGCCAGACGCGAGAGATCCTCGCCACCGATCACCTCCGAGAGGACATGGCGCGGCGGTGCTCTACCCAAGCTGGGCAGACCTCCACCGTATGCTCTACCGTGTCCACCGGGCGATCCACACAGTGGTAACACCCGGGCGTTTACTCCCGCCTTATGCTGAACAGGAACCTCCCGAAATAACCGTGTCCGGTAAGGACCTGTATCAGGCGGAAGGTAGGATGCCGTGGCGTCTCTCTAGCCACTCCTCAAAGAGGGGACTTATACTTGACTTCCCGTGTGTTTAGAATTACAATGTTATATTATATTAGTGATAGCTGTACGTCAGGAATAATGACAATGAGAAACATTCAATGTATCAGTGTTGTGCCATTAGTGTATATGCAGGAACGGGCAGCAATAACAGGCCTTCAATAATTCACTAGAAAAGAGCTGGTGGACCTCGACCTTACAAAATTATCTATTGTTTATTCTCTCACAATGTGTAGTCAATGTAAACTGGAAGAGCGGAACCACCTAATACAAGCAAATCTTTGCTTAAAAGGTGACTCCAAACTTAATAATGTAATTTAGGTTGATGAAAAATCATTTTTTTTTTATCGTGCGTACAAACTTACATTTGCAGTTGGAATGTATGGTAGAAGTTGTTTTTCAACTGCAATATTAAATTGGTTCTTGGGATAAATTCATCATAACTACGGAACCCTTCATTTTGTGTGGTCCGACAAACCACTTCGCCGGTTTTTTTATTATAATATTATTATCTCCGAGCACACGATCAGAGCACTTGGCATCTTATCACCACCCTTTTGGACTGGTAGAGAATTTCAAAGGCATTAAGTCCGCCTATGTACCATAATGTGTGCGAGAAGTTTAAGTAAATAAATAAGGGCAAGAGAATGATGACTGACTAAATGAAGTGTGTTGTGAAGACTTCGACAAAATGATCTCTCGTTGTGGCACAAAACCGTAAACCGTCTAACTGTAAATTAGAAAAGTCAACATAGAATCTGCACTGATGCTGATCTCAAAACCGAGATTGCTTTGATATCTTACAAAGAAAATTATTTTGATCCATAAGATCTACAATCTTATGGATCAAAATAATTTTCTTTCAACGACACAAAGCTTTTAGCTGGCCGGAATCTGTCATCAGTAGTAGTTGTAGCATGACTACGACTTATCACATGTTAGCGCCGTGCTCAGACGAGAGGCAACAGTCGCGGCGTGTTGCCGCCGATCATATTGCATGATGGATGTCCCGCTAATGCACGCCACTCGCCTCACATCGACTTATATCGTCTCACATCGCTGGAACTCGCCATCGATTTCAATTAGCTACAGTTCCGGACATCCACTTTACCTTTTGTTACGGCACACGCCAAATATAGATCCAACATCGAGTGTTGATATTTTGTTACAAGGGTATTAAAATTTTCGGTGTAAGTTATTTCTCTACATGAGTGTTAAGCAAACAATACAAATGAATCGCTTAAAATATATAATATCCATACTATCCATACTTTAATATTATAAATTCGAAAGTAACTCTGTCTGTCTGTCTGTCTGTATGTTACCTTTTCACGCTTAAACCACTGAACGGATTTAGACAAAATTTGGCAGAGCAATAGATTGCATCCCAGGGAAGGACATAGGCTACTTTTTGTCTCAAAAATATCCCTAAAGGGGGGGACATAGGGGATGAAAGTTTGTATGGGAAACCTGTTATTTCTTAAGTTAGGGATATGAAAATTCAAATTTATGCTTTTAGTAACAAATAATGAATTACGTATTTCATAGTTTTTCTGAAATGATCCCTTAAGCGTGTAACATAGGGGATGATTTTAAAATTCACATGTATTATTGACATTTTTGTGTAACTATTTTCAAGAGATTAAAGGATTGGAAATATAGTCATAGTCCGTATCTGGAGGTGACATTTAGTCTTTATTTCATTAAAATCGGACCACTCCGTCAAAAGTTATCACTACTTGCAACAGGTTGGAACAGAGTTTAGATTTTACTCGATAGATGGCGCTGCACAAATGACACGATTTTCTGAATCGCGGTGTTAAGACTTTCCGTAGGATATTAACCCTCATTCATGCAACGTATTAGTGTATTCGTAAAGGTGGTCTCTACTTTTCTCTCCAACAGGACCTTCAGGGTGGTGGTCGACGGGGCGCTATCCAGCGCCCGCCCGGTGCAGGCTGGTGTGTCGCAGGGCAGTTGCGTGTCGCCGGCGTGTTACTCGCGTTACACCGACGACATCCCCACCACGGCAGATGCGACGCTCGCGCTGTATGCAGACGCCGCCGCGTACATAACAACCTCGCTCAATGCGAAGTACGCGGCGGTCAAGATGCAGCGCGCACTCGACAAGCTCCTCGAGTGGCTGTCTAAATGGCGGCTGTCGGTAAACGTGAGTAAGACGCAGGCGATGGTGACGGGATTTGCGCCCCTCCCACCGCCCTTGAAGCTACAAGGAGCTGACGTCGCGTGGACCGTGGTCGCCCCGGGCCAAGTACCTGGGAGTGACCATCGACCGTCGGCTCACGATGGGGCCACACGTACGTAAGGTTGCCGCGCAGGTAAGGGTCGCCCGCAGCCTCCTAAAACCCGTGCTCTCGTCCCGCTCGTCCCGCATCCCGGCGCGCGTCAAGTTGGGCGTGTATAAGATGTACGTGCGCCCAATCTTGACGTACGCCGCCCCGGCTTGATACGCTCTCACGAGCGAGAGAGCCTGGACGGGTTAGTGATGCACCTCGCGAAGGGCATGCTCGCGCGTGCCGACGCATCTGAGTGGCCTCATGTCAAACAGATAGCGCCCTGGCACACGCGCCCGCCTGTCGCGAGATCCCTGCCCCGCGACCTGGTAGCGAACGACTGACCCCATCGCACCGGACATGACGCCCAAGCAAGCGGCACCCAGGTTACACGCGGCTTGCTTGAGACAATTACGCGTTACAAATAACATGCATCCGTTACGTATTTGTATGCTAGGTTAATATAGGTATGAATACGTAACGAAAACAGACATTATTTATTTATTTATTTAATACTTTAAGCACAAAAACATGTACAGAGGCGGACTTAATGCCATAGGCATTTTCTACCAGTCAACCCTTGGGTGATGCAGAGACATACAGTAGTAGGTGCAATAGCGAAAATTGAGGAATAAATATTCATTTAAATATAAAGATATACATAAACCTATTACAAACTATAAATTCAATATATAAATCTTATTATATATAAATATAAGCACAAATAAATACACATAAATATGTATACTAAAACAAATAAGACACACAATGGGAAAACATTACCGTTATGATGATACTGCCAGCTTCTTGCGAATATGCTCACGAACTTTTACTTTAAAAGATAATCGGTTGGTTGCCATCCTGATTTCCTGGGGGAGCGCATTCCACAGAGAGATAGACTGTATGAAGAAGGAAGAGTGAATGAAGTCTGTGCGGTGAGTGGGACATTGAAGAAGACGATTGTGAGATGAACGAAGATTTCTATTGTGGTTGGCGCAAATGTACTGAAAGTGGGAGGCTAGGTAACGAGGGGAAGATGGAGAGTCAAGAAATGAAAACAAGGTGGTCAGCGCCCTTTGCTCTCTGCGCTGGCGTATGGGCAACCACTTTAGAAGCGACCGATGCGCAGAGACATGATCATATTTACGCAGATTGAAAACGAATCGAATGCAGTTATTGAGAAGATGGTCAAGTTTGTCGAGGAGATCTGCATTCAGGTCATAGTAGCACACATCACCATAATCGATGATAGGGAAATTCACCTCTATACAGGCACATATATATGCACGTAGAGTCGCAGCTGCGGTCGCGACTATACGTATTCACCGGGCAGCGTTACACTACAGTACAATGCCGCTCTCACACTCATATTCCGCCTATTACCCGGGTCATGGTTTGGCTAGCTCTGATAAGTGGGTCGGGTATAGGCTACATTGACCTGTAGAAGCGCCATAAAGTCGCCATCTCGTCACTGGTCGTCCTCGCCGGGCCTCCCCCAGGTAACTGGGGGTCTCACCTGGTGGGGACTGACCGCCGAGATGTCGTGAAGAGACGACACTGTGCAACAGTGTCGCGGCGCGACTACAGAAACAATCTCAGATACCCTATCACAGGACCCGCGTCGAGCAACACGGGTCCATCATCCCCAAGCGTCCGAGGCTGACCCAACGAGGGGCCCATATTAATGGGCCACCGTGAACCCTCCGCGGACAGGGAGCGATGCTCCGGTTCCGCAGGCCACGCCCCCTTGCGTGGGCGTAGCGACATTCGAAGCTATTAGTGTTTAGTTGGTCATTCATTTCTAAAAATAATCGTTGTTCGTTCGTAGATAGTTAATTTTTGTAAAATTGGTTTTTATTTATTGGTTCTTCTCTTCGCTTCGTTGTGTATTTTTTCATTTCATTTTTTTATTTATATATTTGTCTTTTTTTATTTTTGTTTTATTTCTCGGAAAAAAAATCGATCGAACTGGTCGACGAAGTTCTGTTCTGGTTCGATCGATCGGAGTGTTTTAGTACGAGGCACTACGAGGTCAGGAGGTCTCGCTTCTCGGTCGAGTGTTTTCTAAATCTCTACTCTATCGAGTTTTTAATCATTTTAATCTAACTTCCGTTGATCGCAGTTGACGAGTGTAAATTGCCTTCACGATCTCAAAAGTTGTCTCCGTTGACGTTGACCTTAGTAATTCGTAGGTTTATATGTTTTTTTATAAGTAGTCTATTCAATAAGACTTATTTTTAGTTAGTTCATTAGGTTTCAAAAATAATTTCTTTTACACTTAGTGTGCTGTTTACAAAAATGTGTTTACATAAGATATACGTAATAATACGTTTAATGTGTTTATGTAAAAAGTCGTAACATTTTTTTTTTGTAAAATGAGATTTTGGTACTATAATATAATATTATACCTATAAATACTAGAAATTCTTAAAAATTCTTAATTTTCATATTTTCACTAAAACCGAGTTTCTAACCCGCTAATAGTCTTATCATATTATGCTTTGCGGCTGATCAACACAAAGATGACGTTAAAAATCTCTCTCTTGAAAAATCACAAAGGACATGGCCAATTTTTGTAAGGACATCGGCATACATACAATTTTATGCGCGGGAGGTGTCGATATATACCTATTTTATTAAAATTACTTTGCATATTGTTATGGGACATACGATACTTTTTATCCCGACAGTACGTTCCCGTGGCATAATTTCAGACCTCCACGCGGGTGACAGGTTCTGTATATTTATGTAATAAAATACGAACAATAATAAAGAGCATGACATTCCTTTGTTCTGTTAAAAATTAAAACTATCAGTTACTAATTTCAAATAAACAACTGTATCAATTAATATCAAAAGTAAATTATGTATGTACATTATATTCCTTTGTTTTAAAGTAATTCTTAACTGTTGATTCAATACTCTTTAGCGGAACTTCCGGTGTGAAATATTATTGTTTGTTACAAATATCTGTAAAGTCAAACTAAAATATAATAATTGCAAACTATGAATTATCCACTTAAAATATAATGTAAGTGTGATTTATAAAGGTAGTTATTATCTACTATTTTTGTGTTTGTTATAAGTTTATAAGTTGATCAATTGAATTAGACGTTCGGATATAAAAGCGATGGACAGTGCGCTGTCTGGTCGAGTTGCTCGGTAGATGTTCAAGTGGTTGGTTCGTCCAGGTGTCACGTAAGTTAAGTAATTTGATATTCTACCCTAATTATTGCCTGTTATGATTATGTTGTTGTGTAAAGTATATTATTGCCAATATTGGTAATGTGTTAGATTGTTTAAATGGAATACTCATGTTCCTACCTTTATATTATTATAATAATAATAATGTTGCTATTAATCTGAGTAAAGGTCCAATAGATAGAATTATCTGTTTTGAGATAACGGTAATTTATGAAAATGTAAGTAATATGATGATAGAATACTTAATGCTGTTCCCGTGGAGTTTCTTATCCGTTCTTCTCCACGAAGACCTAGTTTTGGAACGGACAACTAGCTTTCTCAGTAACGTTACCTTGACAAGCCTAATTGAAATAAATTCCTAGTCTTGTCTTTCTGTGCTTTTCTTTATAAAACCCTTTCCCTACACACCATATTCATAGGGACTTTCATACATAGTAAACTACTAGTTACCATTCTGATACACAAAGCTTGCTAATAAAGTGGCTATCAATACCTACCTATAAATGTAGTTTACATTTAGAATCTGACACGGGCAAAGCCGTGGGCAAAAGCTAGTATTGTTATAAGTATAAATCAACTTTCTAGAATTAAAACGTTATTGACCCAATAACATCATCGGCGGATCTAAGGACCTAACTTTTGTTGAGCCCAAAATCAATATCACAATTTCACGAACAGAGCTAATAAATTAAACGTACACGTCCACAACCATGTACGACAGTTCACATTTCACGTCCTTAAGTTTACGCCGATGTCGTTATGTTTTAACACGGGAAAGTAAAGTAAGCTAGTCTAGATAATAATGACATGATGTTGTTTCGAGAGTAGATAAAAAAACATTTTTATTTGAACAGCAAATTATGCTGAACTGACTTATGCGTTTTAGTATTAGTTACTAGTATCTAATCTACGATAGCTTTCACACAAATAGAGTTGCGAGCAAAAACTTTGAAGCTTAATCGTAATTGTTCACCGTACGGCGGTAAACCCGGCCAGTCGTGTGTTAGAGCAGACAAGGATAAGAGGCTTGTAGGTACTTTGTATTGTGCCTTGTTATTCTCGTTATTTAAGTTGTGTGAAATCGAAAGTTGTTTGATATGGCAGGAAAAATGAAATCTGTTTATTATTTGAATCGAACTTGCAGACTTTTTATTCTAGATAGTGCAGTCTCTACAATAAAATTAAAGTCGAGTTCTGTAAATATCACCCAACAATCTTGTTTAAAACGTAGGGTGTACGTGGTACTTTCTGAATAAAATACCAAGTTGCCGAGAAAAAGATTTAAACAACTCCTCTGGACAAGTCCGAAACAAACATAAAACCAGTGCACATTACTGCAACTTGCATTATAAATACAGCTTGTCTAAAACTTGTACGACTTCGTGTCTCAGCGGTCCCCGGCGACCGGTAACTTGCGGAGTCCTCCTGACTCCGGTTACCCGAGACTCTCGGGGTTCTCCCTACTCCCCAAGTTACTGCTTGAGTCGATGCGTCTCAACGCGATGTGCCAGTCCGGCACCTCCAGTAATTAATGGTCGCGAGATACTGGCAGACGGGGGCAAAGCGGGGCGGCGATGAAGATTTTACAAAAGGACCACTTTATACTATTTGCCGTTATTTGTTCAGAAACTTAATTTCGTTCACCCGTTCTTGGGCATAAAGGTGATTTACACATAACGTCAAACAGATGGGCAGTAACAATCAATCGAATCAACACAGTGAAGGTTTCCGTAGTTGGGATGAATGTTTACGAATTCACAGTATTGATTTTAGCGACTGCAAAAATAAATAAGTATTTCATAGTATTTCTCGAAAATTTGTGTGAAATGAAAAGTTATTATTGCGGTTACATATATGTACCTATATCTCAAAAACTTTTGACCTAAATAAAAAGGTCACTTAGGAAAATATTTTTTTTTAAATGATGGGATCCAGTGATACGCTTATGAGCGTTGATTTTTTTTTCCTGCTTCGGTTACATGTATGGGATGGAGTCCCCTAGTAGTCATTTTCTTAATTTCACTACAAAATTGTTAAGCTGTGCACACAACCATCTACCTGCCTGCTGTACACCGTCTTTCCATTTTCATGGATACAGTGAAAATAGTCTCTGAGTAAAATGGCTGTGTAACATCTGGATGGACGGAAAAACGGACATGGTGAAATCACATTTATTTTATAAGGGGTCCGTTTTTGCCTTTTGGCTACGGCAACCTAAAACAAACTACTACCGATTTTTTTTATTGGCGAATTATGATATTCTTAGATTATGTAACTAGTCATTGTTCGAAAAAAGATGTGTAAACCGAAGCCATGAGTGTGTTTACTTATTTGTAACTGCAATTATTTGATGTCCTTTTTCAAGCTTTTTGTAAATTCGAAAGTCCTTCTGCTCTTTCCTACTGTACTCGTATGTTGAAAGAGGGGAGGACACTATTATTCGTTCAACTTTCAAACTACTCTGAATGAATTAGTTTTTAAATGGTTTAACAGTCTTGATATTTTTAGCTTTCGTCTGCTGTTGAGAGCTCATTGCGCTCAGTTAGTTTTAATGAACAGTTTTAATTTAGCTACGAGCCCCGAGAGAGACGGCGACAAAGAAACAACAGCACTATAACAAATAACCTTTGGGGTCTAAATAATATATTTGGTCATTGTCAGTTATGCAAAATGGATTGTCGAATTTCTACATAATTGTGGCCTGACCCTTGCACAGGAAAGGACAATATTTTAAGCTTTTTTAACCTAATCGTTCTCACAAATTATGTCTAAAGTTTTATAATGCAAAAAGAATGTAACCATATTCATATTTCTAGGAACCGTATTAACATACTTTTTAAAACAAATATCCTGAGTACCACGTAACCTAGCGTATCGTGTATTCTGCCGTTAAAATCCGTAAAATTCTATGGACGAATTTGTATTCACTTTTTTCGCGCAGGATATAGCATCCAATAGAAGCCGCGAGTCGACTCGGACGATCAAACGATCTTATAATAACTACGGGCTCGTTCATTATACCAGCGA
This sequence comes from Dryobota labecula, assembly GCA_947523025.1. NCBI lineage: Eukaryota > Metazoa > Arthropoda > Insecta > Lepidoptera > Noctuidae > Dryobota > Dryobota labecula. The sequence goes on along the minus strand of OX383291.1, from coordinate 825,965 downwards.
ATATGTGTACTTAGCTACGATTTTGCGCAAGTAAGGTCCATTATGGACATTAAGTTAGATACACACTTACTATTACCACATTACTGTCGAGTGTGGAAGAAGAATCTAAATAGTGTCGAGGGATGACTTTTCTTCGTTTTATCATGTAGGTTCAGTAGATTCTTCAGCACTGCTGAAAATTAGATCCAATAATGCATTAAATATACACATCGCTTATCCTTGCCTAAAATAACTAACATTGATCTGTAAGTATACAATACACGTCAAAAGCGTCGCTCCTTACCACATCGCATATCCTCATAGCCCTCGTTCATCAAGGGCTATAAATATATCAAACGTATGGCTCTATGACGGTGTTCTGTACATCGTCGGGCTCACGGGAATCTCCCCGGTTATGGTATATTTATAGGTAATACGGCGTATTGTGTGCCCGTCACGCGTGATGGATGGATGGCATGCCAAGTGCGTGTTATGCACGTACTTCTTTATTAACACAGAAGATAATAAACGGAAATATTACAGTAGCATGAGGGAATCAGATGAAATGGTGCCTCAGGAGTTATGGCTGCGTTTAAGTTAATGTTCTCATCTTTGTTTCTAAGAACGTTATACGAGGTTTTATAAATGGCAATAAAATATAATGGTATGATAGGTTAGACAAACACGTTGTATAAGTACCAGTCCTGAAAATCTTAGTGTTAAACAAACCGTATACACCCTCCATTCTAAATCTTAATCGCTAGCAGGCTTATCATTTTGAAACTTTTCACTGGTTATTTAAAAGTCATTACAAATTAAAGAGCAATTTAGAATAAAGGCCAGGTGTACATAAATCTGTGCGGACGACTTAGCCGCCTGCTGTCTATAGGGCGCGCCTAATGCGGCACGGGCCCCGCGGCCCCTGCTAATAAATAAACGATTTCAATTACAGAATGAGCTATATTTTCGGACGGTATGATTCAAGAGTTTGAGATTTGAGAACGCTTGGAGTTTTTGCAGTGGTAAAAATCAATGGGGATAATAATCACCAAAACTCATTTTCAAATTTACATAATATTACTACATCTGGGATTCGAATTTGCGTCAAGTATTTTACCAGTTCAGATTTATCTAATCAAACACTCTCACAACTAGTCTCTCTACGGATTTACTCTCTGTGGTTTGCGGTAGTTACCGGTCATTTCCACATAGAAGAATTTGAAGGAAAACAAATACCATAGTTTACATTGAGACTTGTGATGTTATACCTAAGATAAAACGTTGTATCTGCTCTATAGGCTCACCGTTCTATTCAGAGAGACTTGAACAACTTCAGCCGTCTAGAAGTATTAATACCTACCTTCTCACTTAAATTTGTTTTAACAGCCTAGCTTTGTACTGTGCTTGACAGGAAGTAGGTCAAGTAAAACGTAGCCCTCCATATTGGTTGAAAATACATTTTATTAATAATATTGGTTTCGTGAAAAAAGTCTCAAAATTAGATTTCAAGGAACCGTGAGTCAGTAAAAAAATCGGGTGGCGCTGTGTCGGGAGCTGAGGGCACACGACCGTTGGTTTAAGGCGAGGTTCTTCAAGATAACCTCTAGGAAATGTCATTTTATTTAGAAACGGTAATTATCAAACACGTGAAAAAATTATATGTTGTTTTTGAGACGTTTCTGTAGGCACGTCGGGTACTCGTTACATAATTGGACAAAGTTCACTCGATAGAAAAAAAATCCAAACATACCTTTATTTCGTAATTTAAAACTCATTTCATATCAATATTATACTACTTTATGTATTGAAAATCACATCAAAATAAACGTCTAGGATGATGTAATGCTTGTCGGGTTTAACATTGTTAATATCGTAAAACATATACTTTTAAACCCAAAATTAACGAAGTTCACGGCACAATTTACTCGCGACCCGCTGCCATCTCGCCACTCAGTCCCAAGCGGAACGCGTTGGAGGTCGGGCGTGTGCCAATTTTTGCGAACCCGCCACCCCCGCTGAGTTCTGTTACCGGCTGAACCCAAATTAGCTTGTAAAATAATAATAATACCTGTAAAAAGTTTAGTTTTTAGATAGTTGTAATATTATACCTAGTTATACTCCATTTGAAATAATATTTGACTAAGTGAACCTTTTTTACAGTCCGTTCAACCGATTTTGACTTCTATTCGCGCGCTATTTGATTTGATGAATAATGGCTTCTACAAACAGGCGCGACACGCGAAGTGACATAAAGACACCGCGTGCCGCGCGACTAGCGGTCTCTATGTGCCGCGTCGCGTATCGCGCCTGTTTGAAGGAGCCTTGAGCGCGCGCGGTGATAGAGTTGGCCGTCAGATTGGATGGTGGACTTTATTTTTATTTTTAAATGCGCGTTACCTATAATTTAAATCCGAGATGGTGGCTGCGAACATTTTCAAATCTTTTATCATGGGTGTCGTTTTCATGGTTTTCGAGGGCGCTAAAGCCGATAATGGTGCCGATTCTCTTGTCACAAAATTCTCTAAACTAGACTAAAAAGCACCAAAATTTAGTTCATTCCTGTCAAACGACGATTTCCTATTCTGAAATTGACTAAAGTGAGTTTATTTTGACTAGACTTTCTAACTATATCTGACTATTTTTAATCGCGATTAAAAAGGTGTGGAATAAAATTAGTTGTCATGAACTAAAAATTCACACCAACACCTCGACTTCTGGTGCAAAAACGGTACTGTATATTTTTTTCTTTTCTTTTGCTTATATCTCGAAACTGGTGCGTGCTATCGCAAAAATAATGAAAATTTCGACCCCCTTTGCAACACGTAAACCCCTGAACCTTTACATGTAAGTTATATTATTTTTTATTTTCCATGCAAAAAGTGAAAAATTCCATATAAAAAAGTTATTTTTAAATTTAGAGAATTTTGTTTGCAGAATAGCTTTAAGATTCTCATAGCCAAACGTAAAGAGTTTTAGTGATAGTTTAGTTAATTTAGTTTCGGTGTACAAGAGAATCGGCATTAGTGAGGTCAAAATTAAAATCCAAAATGGCGGCTTCGAAACTTTTCAAATTTTGCATCATGGGTGTCGTTCTTAAGGTTTTTGAGAGTGCTAGAGCCAATAGTAAGGTCAAAATAAAAAACCAAGATGGCGGCTGCGAAAATTTTCATATTTTTGTTCATGGGTGTCGTTTTCATGGTTTTCGAGGGTGCTAGAGCCGATAGTGAGGTCAAAATAAAAATCCAAGATGGCGGCTGTGAAAATGTTCAAATTTTCCACCGTGGGTATGGTTTCCATGGGTTTCGAGGGCGCTGACTAAAATAAATAAAAGTTAAAGATGGAGCCACTTGAATTTCGATTTTGACCCCATAATCGTTGTCAGTGCCCTCGAAAACCAAGGAAATAACACCTATGATGATAAATTTGGAAATTTTCGCTGCCACCATCTTATATTTTCATTTTGAGCCCATTTACGTTATCAGTACTCTCGAAAATCATGAAAACGACCTAGGATTTACATTTTAACGTCACTATCGGCTTTAACACTTCAAAAACCATGAAAACGACACCCATGATGAAAAATGTGAAAATTTTCGCAACCGCCATCTTGGATATTCATCTTGACCTCACTATCGGCTTTAGCACCCTCAAAAACCATGAAAACGACACCCATGATGAAAAATGTAAAAAATTTCGAAACGCAATTTTGGATTTTAATTTTGACCTCACTGATGCTGATTCTCTTGTACACCGAAACTACATTAACTAAACTATCACTAAAACTCTTTACGTTTGGCTATGAGAATCTTAAAGCTATTCTGCAAACAAAATTCTCTAAATTTAAAAATAACTTTTTTATATGGAATTTTTCACTTTTTGCATGGAAAATAAAAAATAATATAACCTACATGTAAAGTTTCAGGGGTTTACGTGTTGCAAAGGGGGTCGAAATTTTCATTATTTTTGCGATAGCACGCACCAGTTTCGAGATATAAACAAAAGAAAAGAAAAAAATATACAGTACCGTTTTTGCACCAGAAGTCGAGGTGTTGGTGTGAATTTTTAGTTCATGACAACTAATTTTATTCCACACCTTTTTAATCTACTATATAAAAATAAGTCGGGTTTTCCTTCCTGACGCTATAACTCCAGAACGCACGAACCGATTTCCACGGTTTTGCATTCGTTGGAAAGGTCTCGGGCTCCGTGAGGTTTACAGAAACGTTTTTTTTTTTTTTTTTTTTAATGGTTTTTACGAAAAATTAGGGTAGGGTAGAGTAGGGTAGGGTAGGTAGGTAGGTAGATAGGGTAGGGTAGGGTAGGGTAGGTAGGTAGGTAGATAGGGTAGGGTAGGGTAGGGTAGGGTAGGGTAGGCAGGTAGGGTAGGGTAGGCAGGTAGGGTAGGGTAGGGTAGGTAGGTAGGTAGGTAGGGTAGGGTAGGGTAGGGTAGGTAGGGTAGGGTAGGTAGGTAGGTAGGTAGGTAGGGTAGGGTAGGGTAGGTAGGTAGGGTAGGGTAGGTAGGTAGGTAGGTAGGGTAGGGTAGCGTAGGGTAGGGTAGGTAGGTAGGTAGGTAGGTAGGTAGGTAGGTAGGTAGGTAGGTAGGTAGGTAGGGTAGGGTAAAGTAGGGTAGGTAGGTAGGTAGGTAGGTAGGTAGGTAGGTAGGTAGGTAGGTAGGTAGGTAGGTAGGTAGGTAGGGTAGGGTAGGGTAGGTAGGTAGGTAGGTAAGTAGGTAGGTAGGTAGGTAGGTAGGTAGGTAGGTAGGGTAGGTAGGGTAGGGTAGGGTAGAGTAGTGGAGTTTATACTATAGCTTTTGACAGAACGAAGTCTGTCGGGTCAGCTAGTCGCGATTAAAAATAGTCAGATATAACTATATCGTGACATAAAGACACCGCATAAAATTTAGACTTTCTAACTAGAAAGTCTAAATTTTACGCGGTGTCTTTATGTCACGTCGCGTGTCGCGCCTGTGTGTAGGAGCCTTTATTCGTCAAATCAAATAGCGCGCGAATAGAAGTCAAAATCGGTTGAACGGACTGTAAAAAAAGTTTACTTAGTCAAATACTATTTCAAATGGAGTATAACTACGTATAATATTAGGTTGGGGAAAAAGTCATTTCGCATTATAGTATGTATGAACTTGTAATAAAATCTCTTTGGCTATACTATTTGTATCTGGCTGGTTTTGGTATCATTGAAAGTTTAAATTTTAAAGCACATAATTCCAAATTCAAATTAGGAAAATTTTCATTTGTTTTTCGTACTGTCAAGTTGAGTGAATTTAATGAAGAAATTCGATACATTTTAAAAATTTTACTACAAAAAAGGTAAAAATGAAAAGCAAGCCGCGAAAAAAATTTGCGATGTTTATGGACCTAGTGCATTGTCTGTAAGAGTAGCACAAATTTGGTTTAAGCGTTCTCAATCCGGAAATTTTGATGTCAACGATGCACATCGCTCTGGTCTAGTCTATTACGGATAAAATAGATGCCATTTTTGAAAAAGTGGAGCAAGATCGGCATATCAGTAGTTACGACGTAGCTGAAGAACTGGGAATTGACCACAAAACAGTTTTGGCACATTTGAAAAAAACTGGGTACACAAAAAAGCTCGATATTTGGGTACCTCACGAGCTCACTGAAAGAAACATAATGAACCGTGTACTCATTTGTGATTATTACGACGTAATGAAACCGAACCATTTTTGAAGAAGCTGATAACTGGTGATGAAAAGTGGATCACGTACGATAAGAACGTGCGAAAAAGGTCGTGGTCAAAGGCCGGTCAGGCTTCACAGACTGTGGCGAAACCCGGGTTAACTCGCAATAAGGTGATGCTGTGTGTGTGGTGGGATTGGAAGGGCATTATTCATTATGAGCTGTTACCACCAGGCAGGACCATCGATTCTGAACTCTACTGCGAACAACTGATGAGATTAAAGTAAGAAGTTGAGAGAAAGCGGCCGGAATTAATCAACAGAAGGGGTGTGGTTTTTCATCATGATAACGCTATACCTCACACATCTTTAGCCACTCAGCAAAAATTAAGAGAGTTTGGCTGGGAGGTGTTAATGCATCTGCCGTATAGTCCTGACCTTGCACCTTCAGATTTCCACCTGTTTCGGTCTCTTCATAATTCTTTAGGCAGTGTCAGGTTAAATTGTAATAATATTATGTATTGTAAGTAGAAATTTATAAAAATGAATTCGTTAGTACTATTTTACCAATAGATGTCGTTGCATGTATCTAAATCACAAAAAGTGATTGCATCGACGGATATTGCAATGTCAAAAATTAATATATTTTATCGCCCTTTTCACCATTTCAATTCAAAATACTGAGTTTCGAGTTAATTGGGCCGCGCGTTAAAATTCTTCCTAAACTTTTATACCCCCCTATACCCCCTCAGAAGGTAATTTGGCAAAACAAAAAATGACAAACTTCATAATTTATTAGATAAGCGTTCGTGCCAAGTTTCACGTTTATTAACACACGGAATAAGATTTTTCATATAATACAATCAAAATCCCCCCTTTTCACAAACTTAAAGGTTGAATTTCCAAATACCCCTTATTTGTGCTCCCCTACATTATAATAATAATAATAATAATAATGTTTATTTCCAGTAAAATGTTTACCAAGGTTACAAGTACAGTAATATGGTACAATATAAAGTGCATTGAGTATTATCTCCTGGCACCCAAACTAGGTTTATAGCCTGTGACTTGGGGACCAGTGATTCCATAAGGGTAGATGAACAAAAATATTTAAGTAAACCTGTGTTCGCCAGTAACATGGTTAACGTAACAATGTAAATATTATTTATGTGCATAAAAAGAAGAAAAAGTAAAAACAATCTATCTATACATATAATAAAATCGTAGCGAAGTCAAAACTGTGCATTGAATATTTTTGAAAAAAGTAATTGCCACGAGGTCTGGGAACGATTCTGATGCCGAAAATATAGTTTTTGGAAATTTTGTCTGTTTATCTGTTTGTCTGTTTGTCTGAATGTATGTTCCAGCCAAACGCAAAAACTACCGAACAGATTTTGTTCAAATTTTGCATAGATATTTCCTATAGGTCTGGTCAAATTATTCCGTATAAATTATCACGCTATTTGCTATGGGGAATGAGCAGTATTGCATTATGTTTTGAGATGGGTCCATAAGGGCAGATACCTTAACCGTGGTCGCTATAAGAAAATGGTCTTAAGAGACTATCTTTAACTTTTCCGTACCAAATTGGTAAAAAAGAACCCTTATGGTGCGACTCGGTCTGTCTGTCCGTCTGTCTGTCACAGCTAGATATCTCAAGAACTACTAATGCTATCAACTTGAAATTTGGAATCATTTTCGATGACGTTTGCCCAACTATGTTGCAAATAAGAAAGTTTTTTTTTTTGCAACTGGGACTTAACTGGGTCTCTTAAAAAATCGAAGTGGGCCTACTAGGGTACGTGGGGTATCGTATGAAAGAGCGCTATTTGCACATACTCATAAATTTTTTTTAGTCCCCATTTTTTCAACTTTTGACAAAAAAAAACAAAAACCATTCCCCCCCTTATCTCCGTTGTTGTCTCTATGGAGTTTTCTCGAGTTTTAAAATAACTTCAAAACTAAACATAAAAAAATTATGGTTCTTTCCCAGAAGTATTAGTTCTTCGCTGGATCTATAGGATGAAGGGATAAAATATAGGTGACCGCAATTGAAGCAAAATTTCACAGTATGCGTCCCCGCAACCCATGGGAACCTATTCCAGGGATAAAAAGTAGCCTATGTCTTATTCCAGGCTATAAATCTATCAATTCTAATCAAATCTACAAATTAATCAATTAATTTCAGCCAGATCCATTCCAGACGGCTTATTTTTTCCGACACCTCCAACAAATATCATTATATTTTAGCCAATATACACAAAAACTTGACAAATTATATATTTAAACCTTCCTTGAGAATCACTCTATCTATTGGTGAAAACAGCATGAAAATCGGTGCAGTAGTTTTTGAGTTTATTGCGAACAGACAGACGCGACGGAGGTCTTTGTTTTATATTATATGGTGATAGTGATAATTGTTATTTTCCTCGCTAGAGTGCTATAAGGCGAAGCGCGTTTTTTTTTTTTTTTTTTTGTGTATTGTACCTCACTGTTTAACCTAAAGGGTTGTCTACTGCTTAACCGGACTTTCCTATGAGTGCCTCAATAAATTAAGGCCTCCAGCCAGGGCATAAAACTTAAAAATTAAGCTACTACGCTAAGGGCACCCCGAAGCAGGGGTACGGACCTCGGCCTTAGGGCGTCGCTGGGGGAGGACAGCAAGGGACGGGTTGGAATTACATGCTACAGAGGGCCATATTGATCTATATTAAATGCACAATGTTCTTAAGGTATTTAATTGGATAAGGATTAATGCTGTATTGCTTAAAATCGCTTCATAAATAAGCCATTATTTCTCGAAAAAAGTAAAGGATAAAAAATGGTTATTGTGGGTTATTTCTAAGAGATAGACCAATGCGGACTTTTTTGTAGACCTTTTTAAGGTGTACAATACTGTAGTACATTATTTTGATCTATCTCGTAGGGTTCAGCCAGCTTTTGCAATGTAAGCGCAAAAAAATGTGTTTATTTACGACATCACATTAGAAACCTCTAAAATTATCAGTGATTCTCTACTATATTATGCATGTATTATACATACAAACCTTCCTCTTGAATCACTATCTATTCCAAAATCAAAATCAAAATCAAAATATTTTATTTCACATAAACCTACATGGGCACTTATGAAACGTCAGAAGCTAGGTGCACGGTTCGAGTTAGTCGTTTCCTATGGAGAAGAGCCGGCAAGAAACTCCACAGTTACTCTTTTAAAAATAATTGGCTTTACAATATTATTAAATAACAGTGATAATAGGTATGGGAGGACAGTGTAGGCCTTTCAACAATTACCAGGTACTTAACAAAATAGTTATTAAACACTGTAGTTATTAAAAAAAAAACCGCATCAAAATCCATTCCGTAGTTTTAAAGATCTAAGCGACTTTGTTTTATACTATGTAGTGACATAGTATAAAACAAAGTCGCTTCCCGCTGTCTGTCTGTCCCTATGTATGCTCTTTTTATTGATATCACTATAGGTTCTCTGCCATTGCGCCGAAAATTGTTTGCCAGATTTTCACTTGCCAACTAACGTTTCGCAGAATTTTATTTCGCCGAATAATCATTTGCTAACTTCACTATCACTACATAATATAAAACAAAGTCCTCCGCCGCGTCTGTCTGTCTGTCTGTCTGTTCGCGATAAACTCAAAAACTACAGCACCGATTCTCATGCTGTTCATCGCGCCACACCGCCACACGACCACAGTCGTATTTTTTTTTCGTCCGTTTAGTGGTGTTCCCGCTAAAATGTATTAATACCGATCAAGTATTAGTCGATTAATCGAATTCTACAGTCAGATTGTGTTGCAAGTACAAAATAAATGTCAAATATTTGAAAGAAAGAAAAGAAAAATATTTTATTTGTGACACGCACAAGAAATACAAACAGTAAAAAATAAAAAACATTAGCATTTAAAACTAACAACATTGTAAGCCTGTGCGAGGCCAAAAAGGCCAATTGCGAACGTAACGCACGGAACAAATATTTGTATGACCTACAAGTAGTTGTTCCGGGTCTGGCTGTTTGCTTATGTGAGTTTAAATGTTTGTAAACGCACCCACGATACAGGAGAAATTCCTAGTGTGGGGCAAGGTTAAAAAAAAAGTGTACCTGAGAAAAGTTATGCACCAATGGTGTTCATTAGACATTTCGAGCATTTTCTCAGTACAAATGGTGTATCATGCGACATTTCAGAGGTTAATTCGTTTTGTTTTCACATTGTTGGTACTTCGCATTTTTATTTCGTTTTGTAATTTGGTATAATTGATTGCTTTAAGAATTTGAGTGAAACTTCGTATTTTGGTTTTGTGTTTGTTATCTTTAGGTAAAGACTCATCAGACGATCAGAACATAAGTACTTTTATTATATTAAATCATTGTAATTTGTTTCGGTTTCTATTCTCATAGTGAATCACTATAAAATTAATATTAAGTTAGAAATTTGAGATATAGCCTGGGATATGGAGACCGAGATGTCCGACCAGATAGTAGCAGCCCTGTTCCCTGCCAGAGCCCGTTTTATTGTACAGCGGGTGCAGCACAATGCGAGATAATGGCTACGCGACACTCGTGAACACAAATATTTGTTCAGTGATTATCCAATTCCGCCGTGCCGCTGACATATTATTATACTGTGGCATTACAACTCGATTTTCAGGGCTGATTGCGGCGTTAAATCGAGTGACATTGCCCAATGAGTATTATGATAATTTAGTGTTTCGGCTTTATCAATATTTTGATTTTTTATATGCATACCTACTAATATGTGAAAGTAACTCTGTCTATCTGTCTGTCTGTATGTTACGTTTTCACGCCTAAACCGCTGAACCGATTAACCGCTGAACAGCTTTACATAAACAATAAATAAACTGGCATAAGAAACATGAAGCCAATTATAGGTTTTCACGGCTAGCTATGGTGTAATACAATAAGAGATCTTATACACGACAAGTTGTCAAGAAGCACACCAATCATTAAATCGGCACCGCCAAACATAAGGAATAAACTACAATAATAAAAAACAAGAACTAGAACCAATATTGATACTAAGAATTAATTTTGAAGAATTCAAGGTTCAGCCTATTGCGAACGCTTGAGCCTTTGGTTGTAAACAAGTCAAAAGAGAACCGCTTACATAAGTCATTAAAGTCCTTACTCGCTCGCACTAAATATGAGTTTTGCCTGTAGTTGGAAGAAGAAAACGGAATAGTGGTGGTGGATTAAATCTGAGTAATCGCTGGGGAACATTAAAACACAACTTACGCAGTAGCTGTGGACAGTCCACTTCATTAGATATAACTTTGAACAAAAATGTGCAATCTGCCAAACGACGGCGGTTATCAAGTGGCTGCAGGTGGAATTTCCTGCAAAGATTCAAATAATCACAACTGTGATATGGTATGCGCAAACGATAACACATTATAGCCTAGGATATGGAGAAGTACTATGGCTACTTTTTTACGCTATAACCGACATCCACGCGGGCGGTGCCGCGGGCAAAAGCTAGTGATTTATGATGAAGAATGAGGATTGATTTTTCTTAAAAACAAAGATTTTGTTTTCCAAAATATAGCCAAGGGATGGACTTTAAAAATTAAATAATTCCAAAATGGAACAAAACCGCTTATCTCCGTGACATTGCTGCATTGGTCCTTCGGTCCGTTTTACTCGTGACGCTCTTTGCATTACATTACATAGTACATTGCTTGCACTGAATTACATACCGACTCTCAACACTGAGTAGTCACAGAGGCTAATGATAAAGTCTCAGAGCTCACAAAATGCGCGTAATGCATAGAAGATTACAAAGAATAAAATAATAGGTACAATAGAGACTTTAAACAATAGACGATTTTACTTTTATCTATAAACCGTGTTGTGTTTATTCTCTAGATTTTCCTTCTGCGAGACAGTATCCGAAGCATCTCAGGGGCCTCATTTACTCCACTGTTCTTACAACTTGCGTATTTCTTTTTTTTCATTTTGTACAGTTTCTTGTTCTAAATCAAAACGAACCTAAAGCTCTCGTGAACACTTCTTCTAAATAATGTTTAGCAGATTTTAGCAGATTTAAAGGGCACTTTTCATTAATTAAGCATCATTCACACATGTATCAACCACGGCCGTTCCAGAGACAAGACAAGCTTAGGAACTGGTATTAACAACGAGGTATATGATCGTCTTAAAGATAATTTTTACAAAGCTTTGATAGTTTTACAACTTTTTTATGTTAAATACTTGGTCCTGAAATCAAGCTTGTTTGGAAGTAGTTGAACTTTCCCCAACTTTACGAGTTTAATTGAAGCTTTATTTAAGCCCGGGCTTAAAGCTCACGAATCATAAATTGCACAATATTTTATGTGCATATTATCGGCTGCAATAAACATATACCAGCGGGTTGGAATAAAAAAGTGCTTCACAGAATGATGGCGGCCATTTAAATCGGCATCGGCATCACGCAGTAAATTGGTCGGCATTACGCCTGACATAACGTTAAACGCATGCGTTCACGGGACACGCGACAGACATCAGACAGTTGCGACACGAAGCGATACTATACTTATAATTACATACTAAACGAACAAATAGATACGTCTGACAATAATTATGAAACCCTGTGATTATAACATGCGTCTCTTAGGACTAAGATTAAATTAAAATATCACCACATTTAGAATAGGTTTATGGTTAAAAGAACAGTGATGGCCTAGTGGTAATGGTCCCGACTTACGAGCTGTAGGTCGTGGGTTCGAAACCAGGCAGGCGCCTGACTTTGTGCATCACCACTGCTCTCAAAAAGATGAAGGAAAACATCGTGAGCAATCAACCCGCCCTGGGCCGGCGTGGTAGATGGCAGTCCACTCTCTCTCGAAGAGAGGAGGCCTGTGTCCCAGCAGAGAGAACATTAGAGGCTGATATGCTTACGGTTAAAAAACCTCGAGCTAGAACTGTTAAGACAGTTATTATGATAGCCCATGTCAAAACCTTAGCTGCCATAGTCTGCGGTCTATAGCAGTGGCACCAATGACGTGTACCCTGCCGATATTCTGTCCATTCGGCAGCTTACGGTCTTAAATCCGCTTAATGTATGCCAACGATGGCAAATGCATCGCAGATATGAAGCCATAAAATTGAAACCGTCCCTCGTTTGGTGCGTGTGTAGGTGTAACGGCAAAACTGAGGGGCAGAAGGTTCACTGAATGACCACAATCAGAATCATATAACTTAAAAATAAAAACTTGCCAAATTGTACTCAAGATTTGCCATTGCCGTTGTTCAAAAGGGTATTGTTCAGACTATTATTAGAAAAAAAAAATATTACAGTGTTCAAGAATACTTAGAGGATAAATCATTAATAATATAATAAAGTAAAAATAACCTTTAATTCCGCTATATGCAAAAACGACATAATTTCATTAATAATTAATATTATTACTACAATACAATCAATACAATACAATTAATGAACTATTATGCATTCATATTTTATTCTCTAATTCATTATTATTCATAATTATTAGTAGATTAGTAATAAAAGGTTTTGTTTTTGGAAATATTTGTACGCCATACTATGGGTATGCTGGAACCAATATTTATAACATCTATTGTACCATAACCTAATAAATAAACATTTTTGATTTAGATTTTTTGATTTAAGCATGAGGGAGATGAAATAGTACGAGCATCTTAAGGCCATTGTTCTATGTTTGTATTCAGTTTTATTCAGTTTCTTTTACATTAAATACTCTATCGGATCAACTGAAACTAGAGTAACAAGTTAATTAGTTGACTCATCGAGCGGACATTCTGCAGTTATTGCTTTGGTTGTAGGGACACCATAATTGTCGCCATTACTGTGAATATTTGTTATTTGGCTGGAAGCGGCCTCTGTGTAGATGTGTGTCGTAGTGTGTCACTTGTTGTCGGGTCGTTGCGTGTACTATGACTTTATAATAGGTTAAGAAGTTGTTTTTATGTGCATGAAAAACGTAACGTTCATTTGGTATAAATACGAGGGCTGCACTAAAAGTATCGGGAATGGAATATTTCCACTGTTCCTGTCATATTAAAATCATTTTAATTGAAAACTCCTTGGTTTTAAAAATCGAATACCATTTATTTATTTAAAAAAAGATTCTCGGTCTTGTCACAAGGTTTTGTCAAACTTGTTTAGTCGTTGAGAAAATGAAATTGACTCGAGAACATTCAAGAGCGATGATTTATTATGACTTTCGAAGTGGCTTAACACAAAAACAGTGTGTTGACCGGATGATTTCTGCATTTGGTGATGAAGCCCCATCCAAAACCACAATTTATCGCTGGTTTGCTGAATTTCAACGTGGACGTGTCAAGCTCAGTGATGATCCCCGTCAAGGTCGTCCAAAAACTGCAGTCACCCAAGAAAACGTTGATGCTGTGCGTAAGCTGATTGAGGAAGATCGACATGTGACATACGGCGAAATTCAGGCAACTTTAGACATTGGCATGAGTCAAATACAAATAATCTTGCATGAACAATTAGGTGTAAAAAAGTTGTTTTCCCGATGGATACTGCATTCGCTCTGTGAAGAGCAAAAAGCGGCTCGCGTTACTTGGTGCATCAGAACTCTCGAAAGATTCCACGCAGGATCCTCAAATGCTGTATACAACATCGTATCAGGTGACGAATCCTGGATATATGCGTACGAACCCGAAACAAAAAACCAGTCACGAGTTTGGGTGTTCGAAAATGAGTTAAAGCCAACAAAAATTGTTCGTTCACGGAGTGTTGCAAAAAAAATGGTGGCCACGTTTGTCTCCAAAACCGGCCATGTTACGACTATTCCTCTTGAGGGACAAAGAACGGTTAATGCAGAATGGTATGCTAGCATTTGTTTGCCACAGGTCGTTTCTGAACTCCGTAAAGAGAACTGCAACCGCCGCATCATCCTCCATCACGACAATGCGAGTTCTCACACCGCGCACAGAACAAAAGAGTTTTTAGAGCAAGAAAACATAGAATTATTAGACCATCCGCCGTACAGCCCCGACCTTAGCCCTAATGATTTCTATACTTTCCCTAAAATAAAGAATAAATTTCGTGGACAGAGATTTTCATCACCTGAAGAAGCTGTGGACGCCTACAAAACGGCCATTTTGGTGACCCCAACTTCCGTATGGAATGGTTGCTTCAATGATTGGTTCCATCGTATGGAAAAATGTGTCAAATTTCGCGGAGAATACTTCGAAAAGCAATAAATACATTTTTAAATAGTTTGTCTCTTCCTTGATTCCCGAAATTTTCAGTGCCGCCCTCGTATTTCACATCATGTTTATCATTTTCTAGGTTTAACGTGTTTTCTGTTTTTTTTTAAATAATTATTGAGCTCACATGCCGCTCCAGAATCTGTAATATTAATCTCCAAAGATTTAAATGTTCGCCTATTTTACAATTAACTACTGACCTTTAAACTAACTATTTTCCTCGTCCATACATTGTAGTCGTTCTTAGTAGTTGCAATGCTGATAAATACACCGCATTACGATGTGTGATCAGAACACGTGTGCCGTGTACGCTATTAGGTGAACAGACACACGCACACGATGTACGTCAGCAGCAGCCATTTGGTCGCGTCACTCGGCTCGCCTCTTACGTCGCGCCTCCGCGCTCCGTCTCGCGGCCGCAACAGTTGAGCGCGAGTGCATAACTTTAAATATTCATGCGCCATCAGCACGCTATCACTTAGCGACAGATTATGCGCGATGAATATGCGAGCGCTCGCGTGTCGCGCCGAAACGCGCCGTCTGCACCCGCCTTTATAAATACCACATTATTATTTATGACCGCCTAAATTAAGTGACTCTTATTTTTCAAGTAGACAAAAGATGGCTCTTGTGGATTCAGCCCTTAGCAACTGAATGTCAATGAGAACCAAGCGTTGAATGTGTGTTTTAATTAAGGTAATGCAACTTGCAAAGTTTAGGTACCGCGAGTATGTGGAAACTAAGTTATCTATTTCTATCATTGAGTTAATTACATATACTACAGGGGAGTTTAACTAGAACTACATAGAGATGAAGAAAACGAATAATCCCAAACGTCGTTTCACAGTTCGACCTTTTTTCATCTCATCATAGCACGTTATCTTCGCAAATTCATGCGTTTCTCCTACCAAGTGCCTACATAGTGTCAAGACAGGATCCGTGCTTTACTAATTAATAGTCTTGCTTTAAACTTGAGCTGGACTAGAAATGTTTACATTAAATTTGTAGCGCAAACGGCAAGTAACAAGACGTTGTCGCGTCGACCTTGCTACGGTGTAGCTATACCTACGGCGTAGCTGTGCCTACAGCGTAGCTATGCCTACGGCGTAGCTAGCCCCACGGCGTAGCTATGCCGACGGCGTGGCACTACACAAGCAATCGACGTGTCAGTTAATATTTCATGTACCTAAATGTGTCTGCTGTCCTCACACCTTGCTGGCGCGACGTGATCCCTTGAGTGATGGCGCTCATCCGTCACCTGCCGTCCATCCCATCCCTCCATCCCTCTCGCCACTTCCTTAGCAAGTAGTGAGCATTTGTCTCGCACAGGGCTGCGATCCACTGCCACTTACTACGGGTCTAATAATTACTTGTCGTTAGGGATGCACCTGTATAGCTTTGTAGCTTGAAGTGGGACGAAATTATGTCAAAACGCGATCTGTGAATCAATCAACTTCTATTAATTCCCGAGCCATAATCACAACGCACTTGACTATCAATATTATCAGCAAAGCACGTAGTAAGTATATAGGTAAGGTGGTGCAAGAGTGCGCGATCGGTAAAAGTGCGCATCTACCCTATACCTCGAGTACTGAGTAACATTTGTAACTAACTTCAGTCGTATTTTGTGTGATGAAGTGAACGCCGTTGTGCTCTCGAATAATAATTTGTGTTAGACTATTTCCGTGGATTTTAGGTAAGCCAATAAGAGTTTAAATAAGATTTTTACTTCTCTTCATATATTTTTTTTGTGTTTTCCATTAAAATTATCCAGGAAACGTTAGTCAAAACTTTTTACTACTGGTCGAAGATAAGTATAAGTATGTGTGAAACCTCCTAAAAGCTACAAGTAGGTGTGATGTCTGAATAATTCAGAAGATCGCTTTCGCTTGTCCTCTGGGAGGAGGTTTCAGGATTTGCGGCTTAGGCACCGTGAAAATGATTAGCGAAGCATGAATAAAACGATTTTGTTTATTTTCCTTCGAGGAGCGCAGGTTGTTAATATTTGATGCTCATTCATTTTTAGTAGCTGTACTAAAGTCTCCGAATCTAATATTTATATTTTACGATCGCTTTATTTTAATATTCAACAATAACAACTGCTATGAAGCTGTTTTACTTATTCGCAATATGTCACAATGTGGCAACCCTGACTAATCGATAAATGAAATGTCGGTGCAATCCCTGTGATTACAGTATCGAGTACCGAGTGTTTCCGAGTTGTCCCCCAACTTGGCCTGTTGTTCTCAGTCCTCCTTAGTCCTCGGCTGCACTTTTTGCTCGTCCTCGGAGCCTTTTGTCTGGCCTCGGTGTCGGCCTTTGACGTTCGCTTGTATACCGGACGGGCTCGCGGCAGATTATCTTTTATCTGATGTTTAACTGGTTGCGAGAATTAGCCACCATCTTCTAGAGAGCAGCGAAGTGGTGCAAAGCTGTCCTATTTAATGCTTGCTACTTTATTTTCTGCTACTTTCTTCATTAAAATTAAATAAATATATGGTTTTCAGGTGATTTTTTTTTAGTACAGAATTTAATGTTGTGACCGCACTTACTTAATGAGATTTTCATTGAAATAAGTACACATAAAGATATTTAAAAATCCTGCTCAGGTATGATAAAAACTTCCATGATAGGCCGAATAGCTGCCGGCGTCGCATCACGTCAAGTTTTATGACGTCATTAATCTGGCTCCGGAGATTGAAGTAAATCTTATAATGCTTTGATCAGCTAACACCTGAAAATAAGAAAAAGACGAGAATAAAAAACCAGCCAAGTGTGTGTCGGACCACACATAATGAAAGGTTCCGTAGTTGGGATTTTAATCCAAGATCAAACTTGTACATGTTCTATACATTCCAACTCTGCAAATGTAAGTTTTTACGCACAATATTGGGGGATTTACCATGTTATTTGAATACCATAGAATTCTTTTAGGTATTCATGTAATATTTAAGTAAAGAACTAATTTCTGTATTTTTTTCAAAATCGTGATTTTGGAGATAAAGGAATGGTCAATTTTCATATATTTTCTTCAATAACTTTAAATGTATTCATTTTAAAATTATTTATTTATTTATTTATCTTTACCTTTTACTATCATTACAGGTTCATCACCTAATGCGATAGTGCGGTCTCTTATAACTAGATAACCAAAAACTACTAGAAACTACTACTATTACTAGTATTTAAAATACTATAACATAACGACGACACAATAATAAACTACAACAACCTACATTCAGTATAACATAAAATAAATAACAATAACCTTGCGAATTCACTCAAATTACACGTAAATAAATCAACTTTGATGTGAAGATCGTTAATGGCCCGATATGCTCGGGTTAGCGGTGTTTTAGCGAGTAAGTTGGTCCTGACTGCTGGCACGGCCAGCAGTGGCGGGCGGCGCCGCCTCCACACATAGCGGCACGGTACGCAAACACTCAAGCGCTGCAGCACCCCCGGATTATGTTCAATGCCCCGGAGTAACTTGACTAAGTAAGCGACAAGTGTAAACTCCCGTCGCACACTCAACTCATTGTACCCGACCATACCCAGAACAAATAGAGTGGGGTACATCAACGGGTAAAAAGGATATACCCCATAAAGCTTCCTATACAAGTGGCGCGTAAACTTGTTCTGAACGCGCTCCAACATAACAGAGTATTTGGCTTCATGTGGAGCCCATATGATAGCACTATATTCCAGATGACTCCTGACTAGTGCGTCATACAGAACCTTGACTGCTGCTATGTCGGTGAAGTCTCGTGTCTGTCTCAGCACGAATCCCAGATTTCTGAACGCTCTTTTGCAGATCTTAGATATATGATCGCGAAACGACAATTCAGGAGTAACAAAAACCCTTAAATCACGTACCTGTGAGCCTCGTTGCATAGGCGCTGCGTCCACCACGTACTCGTGAAGTAGTGGTGCACGTGCGCGGGTGAAACTCATCACCGAGCACTTCGGTACATTGAAGTAGAGCTTGTTCTCGCGACTCCATTCCACTATCCTGTCTATGTCCTCCTGCAAGCGTTCACCATCAGACTCACCCCTAACTTCGAGCAGCAACTTAAGGTCATCTGCAAATAGTAAACAGGAGCCATGTCTGACGACCTCCGGCAAATCGTTTACCATTATAATGAATTCGAGAGGCCCCAAGTTGCTGCCTTGACTCACCCCGGACCAAGTATAATATGGGTCAGACTCACATCCATTGCAGTCAACGTACTGCTGTCTGTCTCGCATATAGCTCGCAAAAAACTGCAATAGATGCGGTGTGCATCCGACGTCTGCGAGCTTTTTAAGTAAAATGTCATTGTCTTCGGTGTCAAACGCTTTTTTAAATCAAAATACGCAACGTCAACCTGCACCCCAGCATCCATCGCCGGCACCACCTGCGCCATAAAGTTGAGAAGATTGGTGGCAGTGCTTCGCGCCGGTCGGAACCCATGCTGCGCATCCGATAACTGTCCGCGTACCTGCTCCTGCATGCAGCGCTGGATAGCAGACTCGAACACTTTGACCGGCGTTGACAGCACGGCCACCGGTCTGTATCCACTGACATCCGGTCCTGCTTTACCCTTGGGTACAGGAATGACTCGCGTCATCTTCCATTGGGTAGGAAATGTCGCCAAATGAAGACAAGTGTTAAAAATATGTAGTAGTGGTTCCGCGAGCACCCTACTACAATCTCTAAAAAGAAATATAAATAATAAAAATATATAAAAATAAAAATAATAAATAATAATAATATAATATTATATATTAATAATAATATTTATATTATTATTTTATTTACATATGTCTACATATCTCGGCACCCTGCGGTCCCGGACCTTTGGAAGGCGTACGAGGGGCCAAAGCCAACTCGCAGAGGCCCGTTAGACGCTTTTTAATTAAATGAGGCACCAACCGACGATTATCCCTGTACGCACTATGAAAGTGCACCCAAGGACAACCCCCGGTTGGTGTAGGACTATTGCAGGATATGGAAAAGAAATATATTGGACTATGGGTTTGGGTGGTTAAAATGGACTGGTTACCTAAAACTATGGAAGGACTATGGCCCCTGCCTGATCAATGTTTTATTATACACGGATAAAATGGCAGGGGGTGACTTGCACACTCAATAATGGGCCCCCGAAAACGGTCGCTAGCACATAGTGACGTAGCGACAAGGGGGCAACATGTCCTGAGGTGCTCAAGGAGTGGAGAGGTATTCCACGGCTCTCAGAACAATCCCAGAGCCCGGAAGATGGTCAAGACCCCTACAAGCACTTACTGGAATACTTCCTTCCACCGAGCACGTTTGCTCTTGCGAATCTCCACTCAAGCCAGCCAATAAAGGCAAGAATGAGGTGGGAGCTCAGTTCCTCGTCAGTGTTCACTCCAGCCGGCCAATAAAGGCAAGCCAGAGATGAGGAACATGACTTCTCCCGGGAGATAGGGTCCGTGGGGTCGCAACTGCCCACCAGCTCGCCACATGCTGCCCTGCGGGTTTTTGTATCTCTCTTGGTCTGGCTCCTCACCCTAGACATGTTACGGTAAAGTAAACTCTACCGGCACAGACCTAGAGTTTGGAGCACGCAAGCCCCACCACGACGTCAACGTAGAGATACAGCGGTGGGGATATTATTATTATTATTATTATTTTATTTATGTCTACATATCTCGGGACCCTGGGGTCCCGGACCTTTGGAAGGCGTACGAGGGGCCGAAGCCAACTCGCAGAGGCCCGTTAGAAGCTTTTTAATTAAATGAGGCACCAACCGACGACTATCCCTGTACGCACTATGCAAGTGCACCCAAGGACAACCCCCGGTTGGTGTAGGACTATTGCAGGATATGGAAAACAAAGATATTGGACTATGGGTTTGGGTGGTTAAAATGGACTGGCTACCAAAAACTATGGAAGGACTATGGCCCCTGCCTGATAAAATGAACACACGCATAAAATGCACACACGGATAAAATGGCAGGGGGTGACTTGCACACTCAATAATGGGCCCCCGAAAACGGTCGCTAGCACATAGTGACGTAGCAACAAGGGGGCAACATGTCCTGAGGTGCTCGAGGAGTGGAGAGGTATTCCTAGGCTCTCAGAACAATCCCAGAGCCCGGAAGATGGTCAAGATCCCTACAAGCACTTACTGGAATACTTCCTTCCTCCGAGCACGTTTGCTCTTGCGAATCTCCACTCAAGCCGGCCAATAAAGGCAAGAATGAGGTGGGAGCTCAGTTCCTCGTCAGTGTTCACTCCAGCCGGCCAATAAAGGCAAGCCAGAGATGAGGAACATGACTTCTCCCGGGAGATAGGGTCCGTGGGGTCGCAACTGCCCAACAGCTCGCCACATGCTGCCCTGCGGGTTTCTGTATCTCTCTTGGTCTGGCTCCTCACCCTAGACATGTTCCGGCAAAGTAAACTCTACCGGCACAGACCTAGAGTTCGGAGCGCGCAAGCCCCACCACGACGTCAACGTAGAGATACGGCGGTGGGGTTATTATTATTATATATAATATTATTTTAATAATAATAATATATTATTATAAAAATAATATATCTAAATCTTTACAATAAAACTCCTTATAATAAAAAAATATAAAAAAACCCTTTTATTTGTTATGCCACATGGTACAGTTTGCAAATTTTCTTTTTTAATTGTCTTATTTGCCCTTCATAAGTGATATTCAAAATTAGTAGTTTACGTTACACGTCCCCATGTTTGTGTCACCTTTCAACTTAATTGGTCCAGTAGATTTGGAGCAAATTGGCTATGACAGACGGAAAGACAGACAGACACACGAGTGATCCTATAAGGGATCCATTTTTTCCTTTTAACCCTAAAACCGAACTAGAAACTTTTCTTCTACTTCGAAAATAATGATTTTTTTTAAACAAAACGGTTAGAATTGAGAATTTAAAGAAGAGAACTTGTCTAACTCGTACTTAAGGTAACTCATTTAATGCCTAACTACTCCCTTACTAACCGGCTACAACTCACACACTTCTTCGTATAAAACACAGAATAATGGCGTGGTGTGAGAGATTGCTTTGATACCACTGTCGAAATACCTATATTTAATGAGGCAAACGTTCTTCTACTTAATTCTCAAATAAAGCTGCTTTTATCGCAATTTATCGTTCTCCTTCATACAGGGATTTGACTAATTTCCTTGGCAGCTTAGACAGTTTGCTTGGTACTTTAAGTCAATTTAAAATTGTTGCCATTATTGGTGACATTAACCTAAACCACCTACACCTACACGTGCGAGCACCGACCCAAATGCTGATGATTACCTCAATCTTACAGCTTCGCATGCAATGCTGCTAGCCTACACTCTACCAACTAGACTCTCGAACTGCCTTGACCATGTGATACTCCGCACGCAAAGCTCTGCTACTACACTAATCATTGATTCTCTCTGTTCGCGACGATGCGTCACCGACAATTTAGCTTGTATAAAATCAGTAATTTTAACTTAGATTAAGTATATAGGAAATATAATTTATTCATCAAGACTAGTAATAATAGAATAAATTATGTAGAATCGATGATGTGCGCGCTGAGGCGACATCAGAAATGAGTTTTATTCAAAAATGTTCCTATTTACGTAGGTGCCCATGTATTTTTGCACACTTTTTTTCCACACAATATGCCCCACCTATAAATAGGGAAAATTTCATGTCGCAATAATGCGTAATAAAACAGTCAAAATAATGTGCAATGACTATACTAACTCAAATATGTAAAAAGTATAGTCATTAATAGTGCTGCCTAGCAGCTATAATGTAATCAAAATGACAATTTTGATAAAAGTCGTAAACTCGACCATTGTACGCCTCGATTAGGTAAGTTAGATAGACAAAACTTAAAATCATTTATTGTATCCAGGTCACCTAGACCGAGACCTAGCCCTGGACCTAACTTCCTGAAATCTAGCCCTTCAGGATACCTACCTAATCGAGTCTAAATGCCGCGAAGCGGATTTCGTAAAATAAAGGCTACCCAACCTGTATTCAGAGGCTCATAGCGGGCTGAAAAATCTAGGTACGAAAACTAAAATACTAGATTTCTCTAGGGCAATAGACTAGCTTGAGGTTTCTTTTGGTATGGTGGAGATCGGTTCAGTACTTTGCCAGTAAAGTCACTTGCAAACAATTTAATATTTAATTATTCACATAAATCCCGTTGTAACTGAAATATCTTTTCAGTAGGGATAGTTAGAATCATGATAGAAACCTCATTAGAAAGGCCATTATTTTACGAATCTTATGATGTATAACACTTTATGTAAAGTGATAGAAATAAGGGTGTTTAGGTGTGAAACACATTAGAACTTAAGATATTTTAAACCAATAAAGTTTCTAAAACGGGAGGCGATTCGCGGCTCTCAGTAAGGTAAAGGAGCACTACTACCTTAGTGAGCGCGCCACCTATAAATTTCGTAGTCATCGACATGGAACTAATTCCATCTAAATAGTCATATAGTAGTACTGGGGAGTCCTGAAATCGCTTCCTGAATATTTATGAAGTCTTATCAGTAATACGGTCTTATTATTTCTTCCGTAAACCTGTAATTCTTCAGGAGTAATGTCGCAGTGAGTATTGAAGATATCCTGAACTATTGGTGCAGGACGTCAGCGCCGCTTGGACTGGGATAGCCTTACAACCTTCCTGATTTTCGAGTCAAGCGATCACGCCCGTCCGGTACACTCTCATCACTGACCACTCTCCTGTTATTATATTCTGCAACCTCAATGTATAACCCAAAACTCCCCAACTCATCAGATTAAAAATTGATTTGCCTCGGGTTGTAGACCAAATTAACAGCACAGACTTTTCCTCAATCCTTCAGTGTCACAACTCGAATGAAGCTGCGGAATCTCTTGTTTCCATTATGTCCTTAGCCATCAGATCCCACTCACATGTTTCTCAAATTCCCAGTAGGAAGCGTATCATTAAGCTATGGATTGCTCCTGGCCTGCTGAGGTGCATACATCACAGGGATAAGTTGCATCGTAAATTTAAGAAACACCCAGAAGATGAGACACACAAATTGATTTTCTGTCGCTATCGCACCTTCTGCAACAATCTCTTAAAAAAAGTCAAACGTGAATATGAACGGTCTGAATTTTGGCAGGCTAGAAATAATCCAAAAGCTACATAGAAACTTGTCAAACGGGTAGCAAGCTTAGGCCAAAACAGGCACTCGGCCTCTAAGGTGCTAAAGTGCAGTGCAGAACCGTCGCAGTCTGTGGACAAAGTCAACAATTACTTCGCGAATGTTGGTGGACTCTTGGCGGCTGAAATCGAGCACTCTGTCCTCTATAAATATTTCTCGGATAGTCGTCCCAACCATGAGTTCCCGGGTACCTTCATACCGTCCACACCACAATCAATTCGTCCTCAATCGTCGCCTTCACAATTGAGGGGGAGATACCGTCAAATCCATCAGCACATTTGTTTGTAAGGCTAAGGATTATATTTTCCAGCTCAGCACTATCCACGCTGTGGCACGCTGTGTCACAGCGTCGTGTCGTGAAGGCGACTCGTCACATTCTTATTCCGATGCTTGTTTTCATCTTCAATCTGTGCTTTTCAACAGGAACTTTTCGTGATGTTATCAAAACTGCAGTTGTCCACCCTATCTATAAGTCAGAAGATAAGGACAATGTTGCAAATTATACTCGTAGACCTATTTCAGTGTTGAGTACCCTTTCAAAGATATTCCAAAAAGTTATAAACTATAGACTCACCAAATACCATAATAAATTTAACCTTCTTTCTAATAATCAGTATTGCTTTAGGACTGGAAAATCCACTGAAGATGCTGTACTGGAACTTATAGATACGATTATTGGCCATTGGGAGAATAAATATAAAACTCTTGCCATCTTTTTAGACCTATCCAAAGCCTTCGACACTGTCTCAATTCCCACACTTCTTTTGAAGCTATAGCATCTTGATATTCGCGGGACGGCCCACGATCTCTTCTTCTCTTTATCTTACAGGTCGTAAACAAGTAATAAAACCCGAAAACTACCTCAGAAATCAGGAGACG
Source organism: Dryobota labecula (assembly GCA_947523025.1). Classification (NCBI taxonomy): domain Eukaryota; kingdom Metazoa; phylum Arthropoda; class Insecta; order Lepidoptera; family Noctuidae; genus Dryobota; species Dryobota labecula. Next base: position 801,018 of record OX383291.1, on the reverse strand, counting down.
ATTACTTTTGGCGTCCCCCAGGGCAGTGTCCTCGGACCCCCACTTTTTCTCATATACGTGAATGAGCTGTGTCAGTTATCCTTGCCCAACTGCAAAATTATAGCTTATGCCGATGACACAGCTCTGATTGTTCATGGCCGGGACTGGACTGAAACTCGCCTCAACTCGGAGTCACTCTTGATTGCAACCTGAAATGGAAGCAACATATTGCTTCAACTGTAGCTCGTGTAAGAAAACTCATAATTTTTTTTTTTTTAACTCCGAGGTACGGCCGATTTCAGCTGTTTATTAACCGTGTACTTTGCGCTAGCTCAGTCTGTTCTGAGGTATTGCCTAACGGTCTGGGGTATTGCCTAACGGTCTGGGGTGGTGCCGGTAAAACAGTGATGCTACGGGTCGAACGAGCGCAGAGAGCTGTTCTGAAGGTGCTGGCAAGGAAACCGATCCGATATTCGACATCCTCTCTATATACCCTCTGCCAAGTCCTCACCGTCAGACAGCTATTTATCCTCCAAACTATTCTTCGAAAACACAGCCAACTTACCTTTGATTCCAAATGCTGTTCTACACGTCGCTCGAATAGGGTTTGTAACACTGAATCTCGTAGAACCGTAGCTGCAAGTCGTCACTACAAACAATTAAGTTCAAAAATCTATAACAAGTTACACAAAAGCTTGCACATCTACCCATTAACCAAGAACAAACGCAAAATGAAACTTAACTCCTGGTTAAAATCACAAAATTATGATGAAACAGAGAAACTCGTGGAAGTGTAAAATACTCGTCACTCCCTTACACACCCCAAAAAAACCACTCGCACACATCTCATTAACACTCACCCACACACTCATTCACTCTACACTCACCACATTAACTAAACGTCAAAATACATCCCAAATCAAATCATACTGTGTCCTGTACTGTTATTTTTATCTTATTTTTTGTTTTTATTATTAATTAACTAAATCTAAATTAACTTAATTTCCTATTTTGCATGGAACGTCATTCCATTCTGTATATGGAGAGGGGTGTTGATAGCTGCGCCACAGTTTATACTTTTGCGGCTATCATCGTTCTACTTGTTGTACTTGTCTTGTGTTATTTTATTTTTAATTTTTTTTATAATAAAAATAAAATTTATTCAAAAATATAAAGTAGAAAGTTAAATACAGTTTTTCTTAAATCTATCTCCAGTTCACGCATTATCTGTGCCTGAACTAGGTAATCCTGTGTTTCAGGCAATTGGAGGTTATGAGGGGAGTTTCACTCAGAGAAACCACCTTTTCAGTATTATAGTATATTTGGATGTTAAACACTTAACACACAAACATCGGGATCGAAAACCCTAAATAAGAATGAGTTCGTGTAACAAATGGCGGCACGAGGCTGGCACGAGGCGAGCGGTACAATTAAATAAACGCGTCTACGCAGCATGCGTGTAGGCAACGGACTGGCGGCGCATCGCTAGCGCGTTCGTCGCCAGGCGAGAGAAACAGATATCTATTCTATGTATCGTGACGGCACGCGACCGCGGGACGCTCGTACTGGACGTAAAGTGTGGGTTGCTACATACTCCCCCTCCAGTCCTGGAGATCGCCCTCGGTCCTGGACTGGTACACTAACAGCAGCATTAGCTGGACGTCCGCGATTTCGTTTTGGAATAACGGGTTTTGGTACGGAGTCGTCGCTACCTCGGTAGCGTGTAAGGTCTTCAATACTCAATACTCAATATATTTATTGCTTCCACATGTGAACTTAGGTGGTAGGTTTTACAAAGATATGATCATTGTGGACCCTGTCGGGCACGGCAAAAGTAGGAGAGAGGAAGAGGGGTTTTTATTTGACTACTTAGTTGTTATAATAATAATATTGAATAGGTGTTGTGATTATTAACATATAACATGTTATTTAAAATTTGTCATTTAAGTATTCATTGATATTATAATAGCATTTAGATAACAGAAATTGTTTTAATTTATTTATGAATGTATAAAGTTTTTGTTCTTCTTTAATTTTTTCTGGTAATTTATTATAAATTTTAGTTGACATGACTAGTGTACTTGTTGAGTGCATTTTCAGCTTAGAGCCTGGTAAGTTTAACCTATTTTCTTATTGTCTTCGGAATGATATTTCCCTATATCTATATTTGGTTGTTCTGTGCTCGCGATGGTGTAAGTTGTAGTAAGACTGGTGTAAGACTTACCTTTTTTGTGATCTGGTAAGGGCCATCTCGGCGAGGGTAGAACTTGGAAGTGAGGTCTTTTGACTCTTTGCTCAATAAATGAGATTTAAGCATGACTAAGTCACCTACCTCGAAGGCGTCAGATGGTTGGCGCGAAGGCGTCGGCGTACTGCTTTGTCTTGTCCTGCTGGGTCTCGACGCGTTCTCGAACAGCTGACAGTGAATGCAGGAAGTTTTCGAGGTAAGGGGTCACTTGTGGGACAAAGTTTTCTTTGAGCCTGATGGCACGAAGGTCGTGAACGACCTGTGTGGGTGACCGCATCTCTCTGCCAAAGGTCTAATAAGCCGGTGACTTCCCTGTTGTGCGACATTTCGCGCTATTCAGGGCAAAACGGATCACTGACAACTTCTTCGGCCATGAGGTGTGGTCATCTGCCACGAGATGGGCCAGCATAGCTTTAAGGTCGCGGTTTTTTCGCTCTGCAGGATTAGCTTGTGGATGATACAGCGGGACAAAATTTTGTTTGATGTCTAGGACTGACATACATTGTCGCATCACTGCGGAAACGAATTGGACACCGTTGTCCGAAATAATCCTGCGGGGCAGACCGAACCGCATGAAATATTCCTCGATGAGGACATGAGCGCAGACTTCTGCTGTTGCTTCTTTTAGAGCAAACAGTTCCGTCCATCGGGTAGCAGTGTCCTCAATGAGAAAGATCCACCGCTCCCCCTGGTCACCCTCTGGAAGTGGGCCGAATAGGTCCATGGCCAACACCTCGTTCCGCTGGCTCATGACCGGTGTCTGGAGTAGGCCTGGAGGTTTGGCGTTGTTGGCCTTATATCGCTGACAGTGGATGCAGGCTAAGACATAATCGGTGATTATTCTCCGCATCCCTGTAAAATAATACAGCTGTGCTACCTTCTGGTAGGTCCTATCGATACCTGGGTGGCCAGCTGTTTGAAAGTCATGTAATTCCTTCAAAATAGCTGCAACTTGACCGGCAGGTATTACTAGCTGAGGGGATTCACTCTCAGAGTCTGGATTAAATCGGTACAGGACTCCTTGATCTATGAGGTAACCCCTTTCTAACCATCTTTTAGATGCAACATCATCAGGTCCTTCTAGCTCTTTAACAATCTTTTCCACTTCAGGGTCCGAAGTCTGTTCCAGGCGAAGCTGACTAGGTGTCTTCGCGGGAAGATCGCAGATGACTGTACAAACGCCGCAACTGTCACTTGTGTCGCTGGAACAAATCGGTCTAGTCAGCGTGTCTGCCACAACATTTGCCTTCCCTGGGGTATATTCGAATTTGATGTCAAAGGATTGCAGCTTCAGAGCCCAACGAACTAACCTGCCTGCAGGTGATTTAATTGACAGCAACCAACGAAGAGGCTGATGGTCACTACCAATCACAACTGGTTGTCCGTCTAGTTAGGGCCGAAAACGCTCCACCGCCCACACTACAGCGAGTGCTTCCCGCTCCGTGGTGGAGTAGTTCCTTTCCGCTGCGTTGAGGAGTCGGCTGGCATATTCAATTGGCCTTTCCTGACTGCCGTCGCCCTGCAATAAAACCGCACCCAAGGCGTAGTTACTTGCGTCAGTACGCAGAATGAAGGGACGACTGAAATCAGCTTGCACCAATATTGGTGCTGTGGTCAGTAGACTCTTCAGTTCATTAAATGCTTGGGTCTGTTCTGAGCCCCAAGACCATACTTGACTTTTCTTAGTTAAGCGTGTTAATGGTTCGGCAACTTTTGAGAAGCTGGGTATGAATTTTCTGAACCATGAACAAGTTTGTAAAAATGTTCTCAGGTGTTTTAGGTTTCCTGGTACCTTCATCTCGAGTACAGCACTCACCTTCCCTGGGTCGGTGGAAACACCTTTTTGTGTAACGACGTGACCGAGATATTTAACGCTTTCCGGAGCAAAAGCGCACGTCTCCCTATTCACATGGAGGTTAAACTCGGCCAGATGTTTAAAAACTGCCTCGAGGTCTTGCAGATGCTGCTGGTATCCCTGAGATATTACCAATAGATCGTCTAAATAAGCTAATAAAGTTACATCTTGTAAAGCAGAGCAGGATCGGAGACGATCGATGAGACGCTGAAAGGTGGCTGGCGCGTTGCGGAGACCAAACGGCATTCTTTTAAAACGGTAAGTACCTAGAGGACATACAAAGGCTGTTTTGTCTCTATCAGCTTCCCTTACCCTAACCTGCCAATATAAAGATCGAAGGTCTAGCGTACTGATGTAGCAGTCACGTTTTGTGCTCTGTAGTAACTCGTCGATGCGTGGCATCGGATATGTGTCAGCTGTGGTGACTGCATTCAAACGCCTGTAGTCGACGCAGAAGCGGATACCCCCGTTGGACTTCGGTGAACACCAAGCCGATTCACACTCTTCTATTATGTCATCTTGTAACATCTTACCTATTTCAGCTTCCATCAGCTCTTTCTTCGAAGGGTTTAGGCGGTAGGGAGGAACAGCAATTGGAGGATGCTCACCTGTATCAATGCGGTGTTCCGCATACGGTGTTGGACCTTCCCCTGCTCTAAAGACGCGTGCGTGGCTGGTGAGGACATCAGCGAGCGCTTAACGCTCAGCTGGTTTAAGGTGAGTACCTTCATCATCCCGAAGATTTTGCGCAGATTTTGCGCGCTGGCAACACTAGCGACAGGTCGTGGAAAAAACGACTTCTTAGTTAAATTATTTTAGATTTATGTTTATTTGTGTTTATTTTGTGTTAAATCTATTGCATATCTTAGAATCTAGTATAAAGTGTATAACGCAGTGTTCGTGTCGTGTTTCTGTCTTGATTATTCATAATAATCGATAATTCGAAAAATCTACCGGCTGTCAACGTATGAATTACGCGGATTTGAATTCATCGAACCCGGGGAGTATTTTGTTTTATATTATTTATTATTGTAGTTATATTTACACACTATACAACACCCGTAAACTGCTCATAGTTATGAGCTGCGTCCCGTACACACCGGCACCGTTTATGTCTCCTTTTGCTTGACAAATTGTGGAAGCAAAATCGACGACGAAAACACTTGCCCCAGACATAAAACATACACTACAAACTTACTTCACACACATTTATCCTTGAATTAATTCTATTGTTTAAAGTCAATAGAATTGTATTGTTGAAATGAAACTTTGCTAGATATGACTATAATTTAATCTCATGTCCTTAAACTTCTTAGTGTAAACTAGCTAGCCCATTAATTATCTTAATGATAATATAAGTATTCTTGTATACAGTCAAAATTGTAATAAGCCCCAGAATAAATTAAATAGCTTCCTACTTTTTATACCTGCCTTCATATTTTCATAATCTTTTCTAAAATTTCATCTTTTGTTCTTTTTATTTTTATTTCTCGCTAACTGTCTTACCCTCCTACCTTCTCAAGTTCTTAACACATTTAGATTCATAAACTCAGCTGTTTCTTGTCACATTCCAGGTGCCATTTGGGGAAACGTTTAAATATGATGACCCGTGGAGCCACAGTTCGTGACATGAGTCACCAACTGAAAGCAACACTGAGGGAGCTGGAGGCATCAAAAAACGAATGCAATCAGCTGCTGCAGGAAAGAGAGGACAGTGAGGTTGAAGTCAAGAGGATTATTGACAAAAACACTCAACTCAAAAGCCAGCTTGTTGAACTTCACACCCAGCACACGGAAATACTTGACCAGCATCACCATCTCCGCCAATTAGTGTCAGACTTCCAACAATGTAGTGACACTCATGACCAGGCATTGAGACGCATATCAGGCCTCGAAGCAGAATTATGCAAAGCACACAACACCATTTCCACCATCAACTCTCTGAAAGCCAGCGAACAGGTTGCCAACACCAATAACCTTTTTGACGAGCTGGTTGGTAGTGTATCCGGACTGAAGCATGAGAAGCCCACCGTTGCTATAGACCTGACTGGGGACGATACCATAACTAGATGTCCAATTCTAACTAGTAGTCGTAATAAAATTAAGAAATATATTAAAATTAATAAAAATATTAAAAAGTACAAGAAACTCTTGAAGTCACAAAGTGTTTATAAGTTTAATATTAATCTTAGGAAAGAATGTGTCAACTTAAAAAGCCAACTAAATTTATGTAACAATAAGTTGGAAACTAGCAGACATTTGTATGATGTTGACATACTAAACCTTCAAAAGGAATTACTGAGCAGGGAAAATACACTTAAGTAAATATCTTGTAAGTATGAGTCCAGCCAACAAATGTTAAGTGAGCGCTTGCAGGAGGCCTGTGAGTTGGTGGACTTGGTGAAGTACAATGCAGAGAGGTACGAGTCACTGACAAACAATCTCACTTGTAGTTGTGCTCCCACTCCGCCAGCTCTCATGTCACAGCATGTTGTTCCTGCCGCGTCTCCCATTTTAACTCATACTGTAGAAACTATTAACACTCAAAGTAATGTTTTGTATATTCTGATAGATTAGGAACAGGTTTTGGATCATTGTTAAATAATCGCTCTAAACATACCATTGTTAATTATTGTCACCATAACCTGCATTTTAATGAGCTTGTTCATAAAATAAAACATACACAAATGAATGAGCAGACTACTGTAGTTCTTTTAATTGGAAACAGTCTGAGTTTATCTAAAACTGACATAGTTAATGGTGTCGACACCCTACTTAAATTAAAATTAGGTAAATTAATATTATGTGCATTGCCATATTCAGATAATTTGAATACTGAAGAAAACGATTACATTTTTAGTTAATAATCTAATGCATATTTTGACATGCCGTCATAGTGACCGTTTATTATTTTTTGATACTAACAATTTTGTTAGATATTTTGTTTTAATTCGGGAACATATGTTTCTTCCCAAGAAAAGTCAACATGTATTGGCTACTTTGTTAGCATACAATATACACGCAGTTATTGATATTTTAACTGAGACTAGGTTAAGTGACGAAACAGTACTATCTAGTACTTCTAATAGTACTGTAAAAGATTCTTTAAACTTTTAGACTCGACAAAAGAGAAGCATAACAAGAATATTTTACTATATCACCAAAATATTAATCGCTTTTCTGGCAAAATCCTAGACGTGGAATTGTTAATAGATAAATATCATATGGATATCTTATGTTTTTGTGAAACCTGGTTAAGGCCGGATAGGATGTTGTTTAATGTAAATAATTTTTCAGTTGCCAGTGCGTACAACAGGTCCTCAATAGGGGGTGGTACATTGATATTATGCAATAGTTCTTTCAGACATAAGGAAAGGAAGGATATCACTGCTTGCTCTGTTGATCGCATATGTGAGGTAGCATGTGCAGAGGTTGAAGGCCATACTTTCTTATGTGTTTATAGACCACCAGCCTCAAACTTGTCATCATTTTTAATAATTATGGAAGAAATATTAGCTAAACTTTTTAAAGATAATAGATTAGTTTTCGTTTGTGGTGACCTAAATATTGATCTATTAGTTAATTCACCAGATAAATGTAAGTTAATATCATTGTTTAAATCATTCAATTTAAAATGTATATTTAATGAAGCGACTAGAATAACAGCAACCTCAGCTTCATGCATAGACAATGTATTTACTAATTGTAAAATAAAAGAATCGTCCTTAATTACTGGCGTCAGGTCTGACCATACTGGTCAACTTATATCATTTGACTTACATAAAAAGTTACACTTAGATAAAACTATTAAATTAAGACCGCTCACTAAAAATAAATTGAAAATGTTTAATAATAATGTTTTGAGCACTCTTTCAACAGCTAGTTTTGATTCACAAGATCCCAATATCAACTATGGCACATTATTTTCTACAGTATGCCATGAGTTCAATAAAGCGTGTCTAGTAAAAAAAGTTACAATAAATGCTAAACCAAAATTTAGTGAATGGGCCACTGCTGGTATTAGAAAAAGCAGAGACTTTTTATATAATTTGTACCATGAAAAATCATTGACTTCTGATTAAATCCTTCATAATTATGTCAGGAACTATTCTAAGATATTTAAAAGAGTCTGCGCTCAAGCTAAATCGAAATTAATAAGTAACAAAATTAGTATTTCTAATAATAAAATAAAAGCTGTGTGGCAGGTAATTAACAAAGAAACTGGAAACACAATACAGCGAGATCAGAATGAACTGTCTTTAAAAATTCACAATAAAACCATTTCAGATAAGTTAGAAGTTGCTGAGACACTAGAAAATTTCTTTACCAACATCCCAATAGAGGTTACGAAATCTCTCCCCTCATCATCTATAGTAGCTGAATCTCTTCTCAAAGAAAACTTCAGTAAGGATATTCCAAGTTTTGAATTCAAGCGCATTTCTATTGTCACAATTAAAAAAGCATTCAAAAGTCTTAACATGAAAAACACTGAAGACTTATGGGGGATTTCCGTTAAAGTTCTTGGAGATATTATTGACACAATTGCCCCTGTCCTAACAGGAATACTTAATCAATGTTTGGACAGCGGCACGTTTCCAGACTTAATGAAGCATAGTAAAGTAGTACCAATTTTTTAATCGGGTAGTAAGAGTGATCCTTCTAATTATAGACCTATATCTGTGCTACCAGCATTGAGTAAAATATATGAAAAAATCATGCTAGACCAGATGTTGTCACATTTTAACTCAAATGGGATTTTACATAGTTGCCAGTTTGGTTTCACGAAGGGTAGGTCGACGACTGACGCAGGAGTAAAACTCATGAGTCACATTTTGGAATCCTGGGAGAAGTCCCAGGATGCAATTGGCATTTTTTGTGACCTCTCAAAAGCGTTTGACTGCGTTGACCACAACACACTGATCTGTAAATTACGCCACTACGGAATTCGTGGACAAGCTGCCGATCTTGTTCTTTCCTATCTATCAAATAGGCAGCAAAAAGTACACGTTAACGGGGCGACTTCCTCGGGGTCTCTAGTTAAGATGGGCGTGCCTCAAGGTTCAATTCTTGGCCCTTTTCTATTTCTAGTTTATATTAATGACCTTCCTTACATGATGGCTAACTTATCGGATATAATTCTATTTGCTGATGACACATCTCAAATAGCCAAAGCACAAGTTGCCAAAGTCGGTTACAGAACTTAGCGACGGAAAGTTCAAAACCCACATCAAACGTGTCCTTATCAAAAAAGCATATTATAAGATAAAAGACTACGTTGAAGACAAGGAAGTTTGGCAATAATTCCTTCTGCACATGTGGCTTCCTTGGTACCTCATAAACAACATAACTATGTCAATGTCTATTAACTGCTCCCAAGTAACGATGTTTATTTAGAATTTTTTTATTTTTTTTATTTTACATACTTCCTTGACATAATCTTTTCATTATTTGACATTATTTAACTACAAATCGAATTCCAATTCTTTATTAGTGGCTTTTGTGGACATGATATTTATTCAGATATGTTACTGTAGTTGTAATTGCAATCATGTCATTAATATTTTATATACTTAGATTATTTTATATTTTGTGAATGTGAGAACGTTGTAGGTCTAGTAGAGTGTAGATTTGTTGGCGGTTTTCTATTTTGTTAAGTACCTGGTAATTGTTGAAAGGCCTACACTGTCCTCCCATACCTATGATCACTGTTATTTAATAATATTGTAAAGCCAATTATTTTTAAACGAGTAACCGTGGAGTTTCTTGCCGGCTCTTCTCCATAGGAAACGACTAACTCGAACCGTGCACCTAGCTTCTGACGTTTCATAAGTGCCCATGTAGGTTTATGTGAAATAAAATATTTTGATTTTGATTTTGATTTTGAAGTATATCTGTAGCGGCGCAGGATACGTTACGCGAGGTAGGTTCGAAGGACAAGTTATATTTTACCTTATCATATTTACTAAAATAGCAAAATTCTTTGCAAAAATCAATAACTACTCCCGCAGTGGTTATAAAATCGATACCCAATAACGTCTCATTATTTGTCGAGTCAGGAAAAATTAAGAATAGAATCGAAATAACTGCCGTTTCTAAGCACACCTCTAACGTGGTGGTAAGTACGTCCATTGTACGGATTACACCGTCAGCAAGCTTAACTTCGCGTGTTGAAGGTCTGAGGGGATGACCTTAACGTAGAAGGAGAGTATATAGCGTATGACCCGCAATGCAATGTTTGGCGGCCGTATCAATCAACGCGGTCCCGGAAATACCCAAAATTTTAATATTAAAAATTGGTCGTAACTCGCGACCAATAGAGGGTCCCGTACGGTCGTTACACAAACATATATCAGTAAAACATAAATGAGCATTATCCTTTTGATCCTTAAAATCACTACATAAAATATTTTTATGACATGGATGGGCATTGTCCTTTTGATTTTTTTAAATCGCTACGTAAAATATATTTATGACATGGATGGGCATTGTCCTTTTTGATTTTTTAAATCGCTATACAAAACATCATTAGGGCATGCATGGACATTGTTCTTTTGAAATTTTAAATTGCTACCCAAAATATCGATTTGACGTGGATGGACATTGACCTTTTGATTTTTTAAATTGTCAAATAAAATATCATTATGACATGAATGGGTTTTACCCTTTTGTTTTTTTAAATCGCAACACAAAATATCATTAAAACATGGATGGGCATTACCCTTTTTTATATCTAAATTGTTACACACATTTTTCGAAATTTGTAAGTTATTAAAATTACCATTATTAGAATTACACATAACATCCCTTTGTTTATTGAAATAGCTATACACATTTTCTTGTGGAATTAAATCGTTTTCATCACAAACATATTCTGATGCGCAGTTTTTAGTAACTAAAAGAGATTGTACGGCATAAAAACTTTGATCACTAGTTTTATTTTGTTCACTCTCACCTTTATTCTGCAACTTACGACAATGTTCTATCGTGTGGCCAAACCGTCTGCAGTATGTACAGGAGGGCCGTGGCCTCTTCGCAGTGTCCTGCTTCGGTGGAACAGGCGCGGGCGGCGCGGCTGGCAGAAGCACGGGGGGCGCGGGCGGAGCGGGCGGCTGATGCGTCGTGCGGGCACGCTTGGGGCCTGCGCCCGCGCGTGAGCGAGATCGCGCGCGGGGGCGCGGGCGCTATCGCGAGTGGCGAATTGTGTGTGCGGCCGTGCGGCGGTAATGTTGCCGGCGTTTGTGTTCGACGCTCACTCGCCGTCGGCGCCGTGTTATTTATCTCGTTGAATGAATCCTCGATATTCCGTGATAGGCGGAGTAATTCATAGAAATTACGGCACTCTTCTCTTCGTAGCCTTTTTCTTAGTCTGCTGTGTAGGAGGCCGTAGGTCATGTCTATTTGTGCCGACTCTGTTAAATCGTCTTTAGGCAAGCGTGCCATAAGAGCGCGGATGCGCGCTACGAAAATATCTGTGTTTTCATTGCCCTGCGGCGTCGCAAATATTTCCAAGTAGATCCGATGTGGCGGCCGGCGGTCGCCATAAGCACCTATCAAGTTTTCTTTGGCTTCGCGCCATGACGACACAGAGTATTTTATTCCTTGCCACCACGTGGCCGCTTCATCCTTGAATAGGTAGGCTAATCCGCGCAGAATGTTTGAGTCCGCCACCTGCGCGCAATCGCTATAGGCCTCTATAGCGTCGATAAATGCTTCAACCGACTCCTTCGGTCGGCCTGAGAACGTGGCCTTGCAGCGGGCTAGAGTGTTTTGCCCTAGCAGCGCGAGTGATTCCGGAGTCGATGCACACGTCCGCGACATCGAGTTGAGCAACTCCTTAAATGCTTCTGTTTGAGAGCGCTGGAGAGAGGCGATAATCGTCGCCACGTTTTCGTTGGAAAACGTAGCGTTAGCATCGATGCGCGGCGAGGAAGAGAACGCGGCGTCGTCATCTTGGTAGGTGGACGCCGCTGTCGGAGTATTTGGTCGCGAGGGGACGGGTAATGCGTCGTTTGCATCTTCCCTCCGACTCAAACTAGCCGCTCTACTCCTTGTCACTGGCATTTTAGTTCGTCACTGCAAAACTGTTTACAACTATGCACTATATTGTCACACGAAAAAAAACGCTGGAGCGCCACATATGAGGGGAGTTTCACTCAGAGAAACCACCTTTTCAGTATTATAGTATATTTGGATGTAAAACACTTAACACACAAACATCGGGATCGAAAACCCTAAATAAGAATGAGTTCGTGTAACAAATGGCGGCACGAGGCTGGCACGAGGCGAGCGGTACAATTAAATAAACGCGTCTACGCAGCATGCGTGTAGGCAACGGACTGGCGGCGCCAGTGTTACCATGTCCAAAATCTGGTCGGTGGTAAATCCATTATAAAAATACGGTAGATTTCATAAAACTACGGTAATTGGGTTTTAGAAAAATGGTGTAATTACGGTGTAACTTTTATTAAATCATACAAAAATACAAGTAAAGTTACTTGAGTTGTGGATTTGGTACGGCAAGCCGGCGGGAGGTCGCGTGTGGAATGACATGCAGACGACTCGTAAGATTTTTAAATCACGTTTACGCTGGTGTCAGAATCATACTGACCAAATCAAAATGGACATCCTTGCGTCGCATCATTCCAGGAGCGACTTCCGCAGTTTCTGGAAGTCTACAAACAAACTTAATAGTAAACCAGGTCTACCTGTGAGTGTCAATGGTGCCTGCAACCTGTCGGGAATAGCAGACTTGTTTAGGGACCATTTTACCGTTAGGTCACCTTTGGCATCGACACAGTCCACGAGCGATGATGGTTGTAGTGGTCGGGAAGTCAGCGTCCGGTTTACGGCCAAAGACGTACGGCGGGCCATTAAATCTGTGTCACGGGGCAAGTCTCCGGGCCATGACGACCTGAGCATTGAACACCTAAAGTACGCGGGATATCATATGCCCGGAGTACTGGCGATGTTCTACTCCTTGTGTGTAGGACATTCATACTTACCTGCGCCGATGATGAGGACTGTGGTGGTGCCAATTGTCAAAAACAAAACCGGTGATATTGGTGACAAATGTAATTATCGACCGATTTCCTTAGCCACTATAATCGCAAAGGTGCTTGACAGTTTGCTGAACACTCAGCTTGATAAACATCTACAGATACACGACAACCAATTTGGTTTCAAGTTAGGTCTCTCTACTGAAACGGCTATACTGTGTCTGAAGCAAACTGTCAAGTACTACACGGATAAAAATACGCCCATTTTTGGATGTTTTCTTGATTTATCGAAAGCGTTTGATCTGGTTTCCTACGATATTCTATGGCAAAAATTACACCAAACAACGATGTCCGAGGAACTAATCCGTACTTTTAAATATTGGTATGGGAACCAGATCAACGTTGTTCGGTGGTCAGGGGCGTATTCGACACCATACAGGTTGGAGTGTGGCGTGAGGCAGGGGGGGCTGACATCGCCGAAACTTTTTAATCTGTATGTGAACGCGCTTGTGGAGGAGCTCAGCGGCACACATGTCGGATGCCATATTGATGGAGTCTGCCTTAATAATATTAGTTACGCGGACGACATGGTGCTGCTGAGTGCTTCTGTAGGTGGACTGTCGCAGCTGCTTCGCATTAGCGAAAGATATGCTGAACAACACGGGTTGGTGTACAACACAAATAAAAGTGAGTGGATGGTCTTTCAGGCACGGGGAAGGTCCCTAAGTCAATCACCTAAGGTTAGACTGAATGGCTACCCCCTCAGTAGGGTATACATACAAATACCTTGGGCACTTGCTAAACCCGGATCTGAAAGACGATAATGACATAGAAAGGGAGCGTAGAGCGTTGTTTGTTCGTGCGAATATGATAGCACGCCGATTTGCTCGCTGTTCAAGAGACGTCAAGATCACCCTGTTCAGGGCATTTTGCACGTCCTTCTACATGAGCAGTCTGTGGGTAAATTATACGCAAAAGCAATACAGCGCTCTACGCGTCCAATACAATGCATTCAGGGTGCTGTTGGGGCTGCCTCGCTTCTGTAGCGCTTCGGGGATGTTCGCCGAAGCGCGCGTGGATTGTTTTTATACAACCATGCGCAAGAGGTGCACATCCCTGGTGCGCAGGGTGCGGGTCAGCCCGAATAGTATCCTGAGTGCCTTCGCCCAGCGTTTCGACTGCCAGTACATGTATCGCTGTGACATGATACATGTACGGGCTAATGTGGAAATATTGTTTTGATTGTGTTGACGTGTATTTATGTTGTATATTGTATTTTTTGTATTGAAATTGTATCTATTTGTATTGTATTTGTTTGTTTTTTATAATTGGTCCATGTTGACTTTGAGTTCAATAAATAATAATAATAAAAGTGCTTACTGCATTTTAAAGTAGTGATAATATTTTTTGCGATAGATATTAGACATGAAATAATACGACAATGTTATTATAGTACAATTTATTAAAATAACAAAATGAAATGAAATTAAAAAATGGTACATTATAATTAAATCGTTAAATTTGCAATTGTTACAAACTACGAAAGTTAAATACAACGAAATTAATGAGACACTTGAGCTTGAATTTGGGAAACTAATCCATCGATATTTGGATTAATTCCACTGATTGACGTAAAGAATTTTCTAAATTATCGTCAATCAGTCTTGTACGATGTGTTGATTTATTAACTTTCATCAATGAAAAGAACTGTTCGCATTTATAAGTACTGCCAAACGCACAAATCAATCTTCTTGCGAATTTTCTAAGCTGCGGCAAATTGTCTTCTTCTAGGAATTTTTTGTAGAAATCGCACAACTCTACGTCTTCAAATTTAGATTTTAGGAGTAAGTTTTCTTGAACCTCGATCAAATCTATTTGTAAGTGTACTGGAGCATTTTGTACATTACATTTTGTAGGAGTAGCAAATAAACTGAAATAGTCTTCCATGTTTTTGAAGTCGCTAAATCTGTTCAAAAATTGTTCCGACAAGTAACTTGAGTTCTTCAGCATATTGAGCATAAGCAATATTTTCATACGCAGAGAGCGTGTTGAAATGGTAACTGTTACCAGACAGCATCTGTGACTCCCACAAGCGTAGTTTGATCTGAAACGCTTTCAAATGGCTGTACAAATCATTTACTAACTGTCCTTGTTTTTGAAGTATCAAATTTAAATCATTCAAATAGCCTATAAGATCGACCAGAAATGCTAAGTCACATATCCACTCTCTGGGATCACTCTCGGGTCACTTAATTCAGTTAGTGGTTTATCTTTTATTTTCATAAAGTCTGCTATCTCATTTCTAAGCTCGTAAAACCGTTTCAACATTTTTCCTTTGCTCAGCCATCTGACTTCACAATAATATGTTACGTCGCTATATTCAGCTGATATTTCATCCAAAAACGCCTTGAACTGACGATGGTTAAGCCCTCGGGATCGAATAAAGTTGATGGTTTTTACCACCACATTCATAGCATTCTGGAGTCGAATGGACTTAGAACACAAGTTCTGTTGGTGGATAATGCAATGAAGGACTATCAAATCATCTTTTTGCACATTTAATTCTGTTGCTTTTTCATTCAAAATTCCGATGAAACCTTTACGTAACTAAAGTCACACTTGAAGATCGCTTGTATCGTATGAAGTTTACTTGTCGCTTGATCGCTTGTTTTTCGACTGACTCGGGTCGGGGTCCATACCGGCCTTATATAGTCCTCAGATAGTTCCAGAACCTTCTACTGTAGAAACATTTAATATGTTCGAGTACATACCGACCCCGACTGAACAGATGTCGATAGTTCTAGAAAGTTCTAGCATCGAACTTTCTAGAAGCATCTCGACTCTACTAGTTCTGCTACTTGATACTAAATGGCACTAGTGGTCATTTAGTTCTGCTTCTCGATACTAGGTGGCGTTACTGGTCTACTAGTTCTGCTTTTCGATACTAGATGGCGCTAGTGGTACTCAATTTCACGATGTACTAGGCATTAATTGTGGCGCGCAACAATATTTTAGTTTGTTAATAGTTTAAGTTAATTCAGGATATTATATTCTATTGCGTAAGTAGAGTTTGACAAGTTCTGAACTTAAAATTCTCAATTCAGATACCGGGTAAAATAACAAATAACTTATTTCAGCCATCTCAATAAGTAGAAACGAAAACAGGTCTTCGGTAGTTAATTAGCAAAGTTTCTCAGTAGTTGGCTACATCAAGCACTGCTAGGTAGCTAGGTGACCGTAACGGCAGACTAATACAAGGCGAGTGATCAAAGTCGACTCAACTCATGTTCACAGCTTGGATCCAGCACAAGTTAAACACGGCTGTAGCTGATCTTTAATGTAAGATACAGAACTGTTTGTTCTAGAGGTAATAATCGTGCTGCAATGAGTTTTCTCCGAAGAACTAGCTTCAATGGGATCTGTGATCAACAAAATAATGAATATTGACAAATAAACATATAAAATTATAATAACCTAACCTAATTAAAACTATTAACAAAATAAATTAAAATATGGCGTCGAAAAATTTCTTCACATCGCTGTCAACTGTACCCAAAAGTCTGGCAACATTGCCACGTTGTATGGCAATGCTTGTATAGGCTCTGGCCACGGTAAAAGCTAGCCCTTGGGTCACGGGAAGTGTCAACCAGCCTCTTGGAGATTTCATTGAACAAAACATGAGCACTGGGAACCCGCGGCCCGAGGGTTTCAAACCCAAACCCCAAACGGCTCGAAAATATGATCATCGATAAGGTTACTATACTTTTGCCGCTTGAGATTTTCAGCAGTCGCAGTAGCAGCGCCAGCTCAGCACGCCGAGCCTGGAAGATGTGATGGCGCAAGAGTATCGACACACGCTGCGTCCCACCCTAAAGAATAATAATAACAATGTTAGAATCTTTGATATAACTTTTGTACACAAGTTCAATAATAGATCTTTAAAATTTATGAGTCAGTATTCTTGCTCGTATTTTTTTTTTTAAGCATTATATTATAACAACTAGTGTTTTGGTAAAAAAACTTTTCACTTTTTAGTTATTGTACCTACCCCACACCAGTTCATCTACCACTACTTGCTATGTAAACAACTGTAACAGGAAGCATTATAAAATCATCAATATGGACAAAGTGGAATAAATACGTATTATCGATGTTAACTTAAAAACTGCCTATTCAAAGTTTATAAAATTTATATCGGACCAAAGCGCAAGCTTCTTCTATCAAAGGAAAAAATACTTTTCAAAATAGATACACAATTGGCGGAGGAATCGGTGAACATACATAAAAAAAATATATATATATACAGTCGAATATAATAACACCTCCTCCTTTTTTGAAGTCGGTAAAAACTACGATTTATAGATATTGTGATTCATGAAAACAGTCATAGTGTGACATAGTTTAGTATTTACACCTGTACACCTCCGAGACTTTATTTATAAACGTCGGTAACGTTAGAAAAAAAAATACAACACATTGTTGTAATGTTCCTAGTCCACAATACGATCTATTCGTAAGTGCAATAACACGCCATCAGCTGATACACGGCTCGCAACTTCTGGCAGTTTACCGCAGTTGCGCAGTTCAGCACTATCGGAAATACTTGATAAATAGCTGCGAATAACCGCAGCACTACCTAGCTAATCATAATACAGTGAATTTGAAACTCTTAGCCGAGGGCTAGGTATTAAAACTTCTTTGAACTTTAAAATGTGGGTCGTTTCAGTGAAGACTGCTCCGAAAGTTTCAAGTTTTTTTCTCTTGTAGTTATTATGTGATCGCAGAAGCTTGGAGACTAATCCGCTTTGGAATAACCCTTACTATAATAATATTTATTTATTTATTTATGATTCACAAAATCCAAAGCTCTTTGAAAATTTAATTTAAAATAAATATATAAGCTAGTCTTACAGCCAATTACGGATTTACAATTTAATAGCTATACAATACATGCAGCACAAAACTATAGAATTATGAATACTTTAGTTAGTGAGTCTGTCTTGACAGCGGAGTAGGTAGTTTTTGGGTATACCATTAGCAGCATCTGCAATTTGACAAAGTTGTGTGCACCGAGTGGACACATGTACCCAGGAAACACAATACATCAGTAAAGTCGTGTGCGATAGCAAGTGTTCCATAATATAGACGTAATATAGGATAATAACTTAATTGTGATTAACATGAATATCATGGAGCGGAGACGATTACGTGCAATTTGTAATTAAAATTAACAACATGCGCACGTGAGTGTGACGTGCGCTTATCAAAACGAAATGTATCGATGTTCCGGGTCGTAATAGCATTATCGAGTGTTGATGTGGTACACAAGGGAAATGTGTTTAGACTCATGACTAAATTATAAATTTTTGTAGTTTATTTAAGTTTCATTAAAGTAGAAGGCAATTTATTGCAATAGGTAAAAGGTTTTTGTTTTTTTAAATACCGAATTTAGGGAATATTTGAGTAGATCTTTAGTAAAATATACCTACGTCTTCATTTTAGCGTTTTATTGATAAAGAATAAACTACGTTCTCATTCACTCATTCCTTTTCCATAAAAAATGGTTTATTTTTTCCAAACATAGCTCCAATATCGGGTGGTAAAAAGTTTTTTTTTTACTGAAAATTTCAACTGCAGTACATTACAGCCAGTAATTTTGCTCGAAACCCTGAAAGGATAGTCACGAAGTAATAAATAAAACCCACATTGATTCGTTGAGTTCTCACACTTTTGTAAGGACACGGACCACGGCCCATTTACCTGATTTGTTGTACCTGCATATCAGAACCAGTTATAATTTATATTTTTCTCTTTTTGTAGTAAATAAGGATTACTTTAAAACCCTTAAAAACTCCTTGTGGCAATGTTACCTGATTCCCTAAGTATAAAGTTTATTTATGTACATGTGTTTTTACAGGAGGGAATCCAATACAACAATGTAGTCACAATTTCCACACTCAGAGACGTCACCCAACAACCAATTTTTATTCTACAGAAAAGAGCCATCAGAGCAATATATAGCCTCCGCAGGCGCGATTCTCTAAGGGAACTGTTTAAAGATAGTAACATCATGACGGTACCTTGTAAATACATCTATGAAAACATCATGTACGTAAGGAAAAATGTAAATATTTTCAGTAAAAGAGGAGAAAAACACAATTATAGTACTAGAAATAGGGACCAATTAGTTCAACCAGGTTTCAGACTGGCTAAAGTAGACTCATCCTTCATGGGGTACTGTTTAAAATGTTACACTACAATACCTCCCCACATACTCCAAATTGAACGAAACAAAATTTAAAACTTGTTTATAACGCACACTATGCAGCCAAGCATATTATAAGTTGGGGGATTACATCGCTGACAAAAATGCTTGGCTCAATGCTGGTCCTGCTCCATAAGGGCGCATATACTAATTGATTAGCATTTGAAAATATTATTGGAGCTGCTGAAGATTGTAAGACTATTTTTGCATTGTATAAACTCAATCTCCTTGAATTATATAATTGCATAGCACAGGTGTGAGTACTATGTACTATAGAGCTACCATTTACCGGGTAATATGTCTTTTATTGACTTGAATGTGCCCTGGCGGCTGAGAGTATGTCATGCTCACTCAAATGTCTCGCTCGTGGTGGCGTGTGTTGGATCATTAAGTTCCCTTCAAAATGGTTGAGCTAAATGGTGCTGATCCATGCGTCATGTTCGTGAACGGGCGCCGTCAGTTGGGACTGGTCATCTCTTAGCTGCCACGGCTTATTTTAATTTTTGAATTGTTTCTATTACGGACGCTTCTAATGTGCACGTCTTTCTACATTGTTCTCACATGTATAACTTCAACATGAATGATGTTACCCATATTTTGTAACAATATTTTGTTTTAAAAGTGTCCGTGGTTTTTTGTCCGTTCTTCTCCATAGGAACCTACTACGCTTTGAAATGGGCAACTAGCTTAATCTTTCTGACTGACCGACCCCTTGAAAATTCAAAAGTGCCTGTAATTGGTTTATTTGAAATAAATACTTTGAGTCTGAGTTTGCATTAGACACCACCACCAACAAAAAACCGGTCAAGGAGCGAGTCGAACTCGCGCACCGAGGCGAGGGTTCCGTACCAGCCCAGAAAAACTACAACTGTGCTTCACCCAAAGCACACATAATATAATACTACGTACAGATACCCAATCCCATACAAAGAAATGACACCTCCCTAAGGCAGGCTATTGAGCTGGCAATTTTTTTCCCTCGATTTTTAACACATGGCAGCATCAGCGACTCACTAATTGCCAGAGACTGTAGTTTTACAACGCCATGTAAGAGTCGGCCTAGATACTAGGTGTCATTCTTGTGATTTATGAGTGTAAATAGATAAATCAACATTAAACAGGGTAGTTTTGATTTTTACTTATGTTACTTCAGCCAAAATCGGCCCTATAACGCTTTTTATTGTTCATTTCATAATTGTTACCTATGCTGCCATCTGTGTCAATGTTTTTCAAGACTAATTTAGTTATAATTTTTTCAAGTTGAGACTTCATGCCCAAAGCAATCTGCTACCTGCTAATATGTAGGAAGGAGGACATTTTGGTTGTGAAACGTAAAATGTTTTTAAATTTTCATCAGCGAGGAAAAAAAAAAAAAGAGACTATAAAGAGACAAAAAAAAAACAAAGAAAGAGAAAAAGAGAGAGAGAGAGAATTTTAACACTGCGGTGTAGAATATTGCAGTTTTAGGTCATCGCCATCTCTTGACAGATAAAGGAACTAATGTAATTACCTTATTTTTGGAAAGCGTTTTGGTTCATCCCATAAGAATGTGTGGATCTTGCTTCTTTTTACATCGAAGGATCCATAATCCATTCAGCCCGCTAAAACAATATTATAAAGAATACATATTAACACTTAGTTGTACTAATGTCTTAATTTACCGCTTTGAGCGAAAAAGCAAAGCATGGTTGTCGTGTACTCGATTCATGTCGTTTGCAAAATGGCCGCCATATAAATTCCCATGGTGCATTTATGAAAGTACCTAAGATGTAAAAATGAAACTTTATTACTTCATTACGGAGCATTGTTAGTATAACGACATTGTATTATTACTAAAACAGCTTAAGTAGTAAAACACAACACACTACACAACGTCTATAGTAATCACTTATTATTGTTTATTTTCATTGTATTATGTCATGTTCCTATTTTATTTATCTTTATTTTTTAAAGTTACGTATTATTATAAATCTATATATTTTATTTTTATTTGTATGTACACACGGCCACACATCAAGTTAGACACCCTATATACCCATAACTACGCTACCAGCAATACAGAGAATTGTACGAAAGGGACTGCGCATCGTGGCATCGGCCAATCACAGCATTTGCTGCGTTACGCCTACGCACACAGATGCATTTTTTGTTCACGCATAAATATTCGCTAGTTTCACTCGTTTTTCTATTCTATGCCAGTCAGTTCCTAAACATCATCGCCCGGTCGGGATTCAAGGCTCCTACAAACAGGCGCGACACGCGACGCGACACAAAGAGACCGTGCGGCACGCGGTGTCTGTGTGTCACGTCGCGTGTCGCGCCTGTTTTGTAGGAGCCTTCATGAATATTTGTTGTTCCCGCGGAAGTGTTATTTTATATTCTTAGGTTTTAAAAACGTATCAGCGTGGTGCACCAATATTAATGGCGCCGCAATTAACTCCACAACAACGGCAGCTGATAGTGATGTTGCGAGAGGGTGATTAAACAATAAAAGAAATTGAAAGGAGGACGGGGATTAACATATTATTATGTATTTAGATAATATTTAGTCATAAGTTCATAACCCATATTCATATCATATTCATATTTATTTATTTATTTTTATATTCATTTTTATTTATTTATTTATGTCATATTTAGTTATTACCCATGAGACTCATTGCATCCAAGACAAAACCATTTCGAACATCTTTTACGAGCGCGGCGGCCGCGTAACAATAGATACGTAATTAGTTCATTGTTTCTCATTAGTTAACGCTTGAGCCTTTCAAGCGTTAACTTTTCAACGGTAAATAATGTCAAATAATGAAAAGATTATGTCAAGGAAGTATGTAAAATAAAAAAAATAAAAATTCTAAATAAACATAGTTACTTGGGAGCAGTTAATAGACATTGATATAGTTATGTTGTTTATGAGGTACCATGGTCACATGTGCAGAAGGAATTATTGCCAAACTTCCTTGTCTTCAACGTAGTCTTTTATCTTATAATATGCTTTTTTGATAAGGACACGTTTGATGTGGGTTTTGAACTTTCCGTCGCTAAGTTCTGTAACCGACTTTGGCAACTTGTTATAAAAGCGGATACTGTTTATAAGAAATGACTTGCTAGTTTTAGTTAATCTGAATTTGGGTATCACAATTTCATGTTTACTACGTGTATTTATATTATGGAAATCGCTTCTTATTTTGAAAAGTCCTAAGTTTTTGCGAACATACAAAATACTTTCTAAGATATAAAGAGAAGGGAAAGTTAGTATATCAATTACTTTGAATTTATTTGTAAGGGACTCACGAGGACCCATTTTATAAATCGCGCGGATTGCTCTCTTTTGTAGAATGAAAATGGAATCTACGTCAGCTGCCGATCCCCACAGCAGAACGCCATAAGACATAATACTGTGGAAATAAGCAAAGTATACTAACCTAGCTGTGGCTATATCAGTTAACTGCCTTATTTTTCTTACTGCATATGCAGCTGAACTTAATCTACCTGAAAGAGCTCTAATGTGGGCGCCCCATTGCAATTTCGAATCTAAAGTAATTCCTAGAAATACAGTTTCCGTAATAGCATCTAGTTTCTTGCCATCAAGTTTTAAATTTAGACCCACTTGGGGTACATTTGGTAATGAGAACTTAAGACATTTCGTTTTATTCGCATTAAGTAAAAGATTATTAGCTGCGAACCATTTTGAAAGAACAGCGAGACTATCGTTGACATGTAAGACATCCGTGTCTTTTCTATCTATTTAAAAATTAGAGATCAGCAAATAGAATTATATCCGATAAGTTAGCCATCATGTAAGGAAGCTCATTAATATAAACTAGAAATAGAAAAGGGCCAAGAATTGAACCTTGAGGCACGCCCATCTTAACTAGAGACCCCGAGGAAGTCGCCCCGTTAACGTGTACTTTTTGCTGCCTATTTGATAGATAGGAAAGAACAAGATCGGCAGCTTGTCCACGAATTCCCGCGCTGGATGGACGCGCAGCCTCGATGTGTTTTATATGGAATTTTTCATTTTTTTGTATGGAAAATATGAAAATTATTACCTACGTGTTGCGTTGGTAATTTTTTATAAAACACATAAACCCTTATAAGGGTTTATGTGTTTTATAAAGGGTACGAAATTTTCACTATTTTTGCGATAAGACACACCATTTTCGAGATATAAGCAAAAGAGATAAAAAAGATACAGTACTGTTTTTGCACTTGATGTCGAGGTGTTGGTGTAAATTTTAGTTCATGACAATTAATTTTATTCCACACCTTTTTAATCGTTATTAAAAATAATAAAATTAATAGTCAAATTTAGTTATACAATCAAAATTTTAGGTAAAAACGTAAAATTCAGAATAGCAAAATTACCATTTTCATTAGTAATCGAGTGCAGTAAGCACTCTAAAATTCTTATCATACCTTACCATCTATAACGGTTAAATATAATAGAGATAAATACTACTCGTAAACAAAAGTAGTGGTCGAAATCATACCATAAATATTTTTAAATTTTAACTTTCTGCTCTGTTTTACCGTATAAACTTAAACTATGTAAACTATGCACGTCATAATTTAAACTGGCAATTGCTAATACCTGAGTCAAAAATAATGAATCACAATGATTAATGTTTGTATGAAGTAAGTATTGTATGTTGCACACAGGTTTGATTGATAACCCTAAACTACAATTTTAAAATTCAATATTTCTGAAATCGTTGGTCTGTTGCATCTGGTTTTTTGTGTGACAATAGTTGTCTAATCGACAATTAGACATTTTTTTTAAACGCGACTATAGATTCGACAGAAAAAAAAAATATTATTACAAAATCATAGAAGAAAAAAAAACCCACCTGGATGAGCAAGATTATTAAGGGTCGGATACACCGCGAGCGCGAGAGAAAATTAGGTATTGAAGCGCTACTTACACAGCGATAGACGCGCGCGCCCCGCTCACGCACACATAGATGTTTACATAGTGGTTCGAGCGGCATAAGCGTGAAGAAAATATTAAAAATAGAAGTGGATACTATGTTGTTATTTTTATTGCATTTATACTTAGTAAGGAAGGATGGGAGTATGTAGGCATCAATCAGCTGTTATATTATGATTTTCAAAAACAAAGTCAATACGTCATGTTTTTTTTATTATTATAGTTTAATTTTTTATTTTTGTTTTCATCAGGCTGCACCGCCGGCTCGATCAGCAATGGCAATTCTTGATTCTGTAAAAAAAAATACACTAAATTCCTTATAGTTCTGAATGCAGACAAATTTATCCACTCTCCGACTGATCGCTGACAGACTCATTTCTTTCTCCTATTTATTTCCCCACTCACTTGTTTCACTCGCTCAAGCATTCGTCCACTTACTCGCCTTCCGATTCACTCACTGTTTCAAACTAAACGTAAATAGGTACTAACTTCTGTATTACAATTATTATCAAATTTTTGGATTTAGTCAAATGCAGCCCTGAAACAAATAAATAGATACAATTATATTCCCGTTACTGACAAAAAACATAAGTAGGTATGAAGTATGTACAATAGTTAAAAATTAATAAAAAAAAACGACCGACAGCTCTGTTTAATGGGAACGCTCTTCGTTAGTCAAAGACTGTATTTTGGAAAAATATAGGTAGGTTCTCACACTCCTCACCTTTTTCGTTTTTTTCTCCAATGCATGCGATTATGGCTGGCAAAAAAGCCCTGGTATTTTTTGCTTTTGGCCGTACTCATATTTTTCTGTAAAAAAATCCAATGTTACTTCACTATTACAGAAACAATAATTATTTTTATAAGGTAGATACTTGTTTACGATTATGAGCACACAACACGCATGCACATAATAAAAAAACTTGTGCGGTCGGGAGACCCGTTAGGAACGAAGTTCCTTCTCATGTATGGTTTAAAACCCAAAAACAAAATTCTATCAGCCGACATATTGGATTTTCATTTTGACCTCACTATCAGCTTTAGCACCCTCCAAAACTATGAAAACGACACCCATGGCGAAAAATTTGAACATTTTCGCAGCCACTGTCTCTGCGTTTTCATTTTGACCAAATTCACATTTTCAGAGGTTCAGATTGTAAAGAAGAAAGTCGCATGGTGGGGGCATAGAAGTATGAACGCTTTTTCGCGTGACGATTTCTACTAGTCAACTCTTACCGTAAGCCGCAGAAGGTCGTTCCAATAAACGTTAAAATCTTTAAACATGCGTTTCGACTTCGGGGTGGCATATGGCTATCTTCAGGATGCATCATCAGATCCTGGACACCATCTAGGTCTGTAGTACTTGTCAAGACAAATCTAACGAGCCCAAACACGACGGGGTCATGTTGTATACTAAAGAGTTCTTATGGCCACCGGTTGGCTTCATCATCAGACCCTGGACATTATTCTAGTTCTATAGTACTCGTCAAGTCAAATCTAACGAGCCCAAACAGGACGAGGTTATGTTGTATACTTAAAGAGTTCCTATGGCCACCTTCCGACTTCATCATCAGACCCTGGACACCATCTAGATCTGTAGTACTTGTCAAGACAAATCTAACGAGACCAAACACGACGAGGTTATGTTGTATACTTAAAGAGTTCCTATGGCCACCGGTTGGCTTCATCATCAGACCCTGAACGTTATTCTAGTTCTATAGTACTCGTAAAGATAAATCTAACGAGCCCAAACACGACGAGGTCATGTTGTATACTTAAAGAGTTCCTATGGCCACCTTCCAACTTCATCTTCAGATCCTGGACACCATCTAGGTCTGTAGTACTTGTCAAGACAAATCTAACGAGCCTAAACATGACGGGGCTATGTTGTGTAGTTACAGAGAACAATTACGTAGTTAGAACAAATTATGTCACACCAAGTACTTGAAAACATTTATTACAATAATATTATGAACCGGAAAGACGTAAAAATAATAGCAAACAAATAAATAACAAATGACACAATATACAAAATACGTGCAGAAAGAATCGAGCGTAAAAATCTTAAATTTTAGTACTTTCCTTGTATAAATTATTGTTCTGAATCCGGGAGTTCCGACCACTGTTCGGGGGATCTCGTGTACGCACAGGCCACTATTTGCCGCGTATTTTTTTACTAAGAGCGACGTGCTCCCACCTTGAAGACGTGCGGTCGACTGAACGTGAACTGAGCTCCGCGGCTCGGACACTGCCATATAGCGGGTAATACGCGTCGCCATGGTAAATTGTATGGAGATTTCGGGCGTCAAAATTGAGAAAGTTTGCGATTTTTTTACGCAAAACAGAAGTAACATTATGGAAAACTAAAATATGCATTGGGTTCATTGTTCTTTATTGTTTTTATTTATGTATAAATTAAATAGGTGCCTTCTTGTTTTAAGCTTTAAGTTATCAAAATACGGCAGTGCTTTTCACACGTTTTTAGTGATTTTCAATTTTTTTTTAACAATCATCTGCAAGGTTTATCCCCAACCCGATTTTTTCATGGACTAGTAAAACTCTTGAGCTAGCCAGTTGTATTTTTTCGTGGCAATTACTTTATGTTTTCTATATAAAATTATCGAAATCCCATAATACTTCAAACTCTTCGGATTCTAATTGGTTGTAGTGATAGTGAATATTGGTGTCAATTCTCTTGTACACCGAACAAAACTATCACTAAAATTCCATATTTTTGGCTATGAGAATCTTAAAGCTATACTGCAAAAAAAAAAAAACTAAATTTAAAAATAATTTTGACACAACTAAAGTCAAATTTGACAATCGCGACTTCAAGTGGTTTTTTTTTTGCTTCACGATGTGATACTTGTTTTCCCTACCCGTGAATTTTTTTTGAGCCGGAGGCGCGCTGGATTGTCGCGCAGCCTCGACGTGTTTTATATGGAATTTATACAATTTAATATTTCTGAAATCGTTGGTCTATTGCATCTGGTTTTTTGTGTGGCAATAGTTATTACAGTAATCAACAATTAGAAATGTTTAAAAAACGCGACCCTAAAGAGATTAGCCAGATTTTTATTTTTTACAAAGTCATAGAAAAGAAAAATATCCCACCTGGATGAGCAAGATTATTAAGGTTTTCAAGAAAAAAATGGTCCCTGAAGTGAATACGAGTACCTATCATACCTAAAACTACCTACCTTACTACCTACCTACCTACTTACCTTAAAACATTTAGTCAAAATGAAATCCAAAAACGAGGTATTGTGTTTCTTATTGTGTTTTTATGGTTTTTAAGGATTTTTCTCAATTTTCTTATTTTTCCTAAACTATAGTAGCCGGCGGAGTTTTAATAAGAGTTTTGTTTGATTGTTAGCTTTCCATAAAATATACAGAACGAGCATGTCACATCTCAGGCTAAATAACACACTGTGCATCCTACGGTAAGGGCTGAGCTCCGTCTGAGTGAGTCAGTGAGTCTCAGTGAGAGTCGATAATTAATGCCGTAGATGGGTGCCGACAAATTAGAGTTATTAAGTAGAGAGCTGACGCCAGCCCCCGCCATAGGGCATGCAACGATAGCGGCGGTAAGACCCCTCTTTGAAGAGTGGCTAGAGAGGCGTCACGGCGTCCTCACCTACCGCCTGACGCAGGTCCGGATGCGGACTCCGGACACGGATGTTTCGGGAGGTTCCTGCGCATTATCAGACGAGAGGAAACGCCCGGGTGTCACCACTGTGATGATCGCCCCGAGGACACGGTGGAGCATACGGTGTGGGTCTGCCCTGCTTGGACGGAGCACCATCGTGTCCCCGCAAAGGCGATCGGCAGCGACGGCCACCTCTCGCGCCTGGCCCTGGTTCAAGCCATGGTCCGGGGCGAGAGGGAATGGGAGGCAGTCACCTCTTTCTGCGAAGCAGTTATGCTAGCGTAGGAGGTGGCGGGATGGGAGAGGGACAGAGCCTCCCGTCCCAGCCGCCGCGGTAGACGCTCCGAGCGTCGGGAGCCGCGTGACGACTCCCGGCCACCGTAGGCGCGGGCCTGCGAGCGGTGAGTAATGGGTAGCTCACCATCCGATCAGGACCAGGCCCATGCCGGACGGCGCGTACGTGTTCCACGCGAGCCTCAAAGAGATGTCAGCAACGACGAGGGGGCCCAAGCCTGCCGGATCAGCGGGATTGTCCGAAAGTGGTACCGCTGCCCCGGAACATAAAGGGCCAAGGAAGGAACACGGGTGGGTCAGTAAGAGTCTGACACTCCCTTCCACTCCACCCAGAGCGGGAGGGGTCATTTGATGATTTCACATACTCTAAAAAAAAAGCCCCGGCATCGCTCTGAGATGTTTTGTATCGTAATCTCTTGTTCTTTATGTTAAGGATCATGTTTTGTTTTTCAGGTGTCTTTTAGGTTATATTGGGAATTTTAAGGTTAGTGAAAAAATTATAATACCATGAACGGTTGCATGTGTTGAAATATGGTTGCAATAGACTCTTAGGCCGAGATATATTAACGTTGTTTAGCTCGTGCTTTGATTTAGATACGTTCCCGTCCCTCTCTTGCACTTGGGGTTTGACAGTTTTACGACAGTGACAGGAATAAGGATTAAGGTACAGGTATATCCTTAAATTTAAATAAAAATGTATTCATCACCCAAAGGTTAACTGGTAGAAAATGCCGATGGCAATAAGTCGGCCTCTGTTCATTTGTGTGCTAAAAGTATCAAATAAATAAATAAATAAATAACGCTTAGCCAGAGTATGTGCTAGGTTACGTATAAAGAACAGAACACAAAGTACTTTGACTTCCTTTTGGAACAAATAAAAATACCCTTTCAAATGAATAATGATGTTAACAGTTGATTTATTAGACAACTACGTTATTCACTGTAACACTACGACCCGCATGACACCTATGTACTGGCGGCGGGGGGGTGAGGCGATGCGCAGCCCCAAGGGGATGGGGCGGCTCGGGGAGAGGACAACAATTAGGCGACATTCCGGCGCCTGCAATCTAAGTGGAATGCCTTTAGGTGAGCGAACGATTTATCGGCCGCAGGCGCAAATTTGTAGGCGAACCGCACGAGCGTCCCGGGGTTAGGTCAACCGTCCACGTCGTCATTATATGTCTATGAGTATGAGATTACCAAACACGAATAATTTTTCCAATGTAGTATCATAATGCCGCCTTTCAATTAGGAGATAGCCAAATCTGACAAAATCAACAATGACGGTGTCAATGATTGGCTATTTCGACACAGTTGCGTTAGCAAACTTGGCACCCGGGCGTAGCTTGGCCGTGGGTTGCATTGGACTACCCCGCTTTTATTTCCACACAAAGTGAAGCTAAGTGCACGAGCGTACCTTAGCCGCGGGCAGCTGTGGAGCCTTTATACACCGCCTCGCCGCGTGGGGGCAGCCTTACTTCTTGCACTTTTTGCGGGAGCTTGTAGTAGTCTTGTGACTAGTATGTAGTGTTCCGGTACATATTAGGTGTCGCCTGCGCATTGATGAGTGAACTGACTGTAGGGCAATCAATAATTAATTTCATTATTATTTTATTATTTAATATTTTAATAATGTTGTTAGTTTTTAATTATTTTGTTTTTCTCTAATTTTAAAGTTTAGTTTATTCGTTTTAAGTTCTTAGCTGTCCATTTAGGGTAAACCCTGTAATGATAGTTTAAGCCGTTATAAATAAACAAATAATAAATAATAGTGAGTTTAGCTGGTGAAGCTTAACTTAGGTTGTTTATTTTATAGTATGTTTAGAAATGTTTTATTTTTATTTTTCCCCCCTTACCGATCTGCTCCGACTTTCGGTACCTAGGGTCGCTTGTCCAAGGGGATGGTGAAGTAGACCGCGACGTAACGCACCGGATCTACTCGGGATGGATGAAATGGCGACAGGTCACAGGAACAACTTGCGACCCACGGATTGCATGTAGCGGAGATGAGAATGTTGAGATGGATGTGTGGAGTGACGAGAATGAATAAAGTCAGAAATGAGTAGGTATATAGGGGGAAGTTTGAAAGTGGCGCTGGTGATAGAAAAGTTGAAAAGACGTCGTTTAGCATGGTATGGGCATGTGATGAGGAGGGAGGAAACGCATGTGACGAGAAGAGTGATGGATGGATTGTGTGAAAATGATATGAAAGAGAAGGGAGTGAATGATAGAGTGACGGGTGACAGGGGGGAATGGAAAAAGAAAACGTGTTGCTCCTAACGTACAACTTGTTGTCAATATTTGCCCTAGTCACAGAGCACATAAAGTCATAAACAAAACATTTGGACAACAGGTACACTGGTACAGGCAGGTCCACCAATTATGTCTGCTAAACTGAGCGGTCACTCAGCACACATAAAGCGCGTAGCGTTGTGCTACGACGTAGCTGATGTCACCTCTACGCTTGCTACGCCGTAGCAGATACGCTATACAGCAAATAGTTATTTCATCTCTTTCTGATTATTTGAAAGAAAAATATTCCCTTCTGAACAACTACCCACACACGACACAAGTTACTAACCGTCACGTTAGTTTTTTTTAAGCACCGGACACGATGTTCCAAACTATGAAAATAAAATAATCCTAAAATATCTATTATGGGCGCTTGTTTTCATTAGAGCAAGGGCGAAGGGTCACATTTGTTAAATATTCATGCGGCGAAGTCCTAAGTCGCTTTATATTAAAACTAGCGCTGTCTCTGCCTACCCTCACACTCGAGATTAAATTATTTCACTTGTTATAATCTGTTTCGTGTACAACGGATCGTTATTGACGTGATGAGGGTGACGTCGCGGTGCTGACGTCGTGCGTTTATATTGTTTCTCGCCACAAATAAGAGTGAGCATAGCGTGCATAATGATATTAGTAACGGCCAGAGAAATATTTGTTCCGCAGAGGATACTTTTTATTGTTCTTAGGCGTTGTTTACAAACGACGTACCCAGTTGATAGAACACTATCAGATAACTCATACAGTACACGTTATCACAGCGCCGTGAGACTATTTTTTTTATGAACTAGTCAAATAAATCAAATGAGATAAAATGTGTTTAAATTCACCCGCTTGTAAAGCAGTCAAAATGGACGCGCGTGTCCAGAAAAAAGTGTTTACTTTTTAGTTCCCTCTGAAAGAATTCGTTCAATCGATTGCGGGTTCGATTCATGCCCTAACAAATTGTAAGTATGGCCTTGAAATCCAGCCATATGCCATAAACGGATTTATAGAAAATGTCTTAGAGAAGAGAAACGTTGTTTAAATATTGACCAAGCTGTTCAAGAAAGTAGTTCGGCTACGACCTCGCGCCTCGAGGTATCACACGACCACTAACTAGTTAAAGAGCTCGCCGTAATCTGCGAATAATTGAAGCTCCTGGTTTATGCAGCTCCGCTTGTGAACATCCTGAGCATACTTTATGACTAAATCTGTTATCTGTGGGTTTTAGATGAGCTATTTAAAAAAGTTTAACCTTTTAAAAAAGGCTCTAAAACGGGCACCGACCCCGAAACGAATGGGTAAAAGCGGTACAATGTTGATAGTGTGATGAAGCTTTCATTGACGGTGGCAAATATCGCTCCGAATTGTGATGCTAGAGTTTGAATTTTATTTCCAACTAGCTGACCCGACAGACTTCGTTCTGTCAAAGGCTATTTGACTGTGGCAGTTTGTCTACGCGCGAAGAAAATATAGTATAAACTTCATTACCCTACCTACCTACCTACCCTACCCTACCCTACCCTACACTACCCTACCTACCAACCTACCCTACCCTATCTACCTACCTACCTACCTATCTACCCTACCCTACCTACCCTACCTACCTACCCTACCCTACCTACCTACCCTACCCTACCCTACCCTTTTTTTTTTTTTTTTTTTTTTACGCTGAGAAATGCATTACGCATGCCCGCTCGTCGGGGGACGAGACGGGGTATGTGGGACTCCCTGCCAAAATGGCAGAATACCCACTAAAACTCAGCGGAGTTCCCTCATCGCCTTGATGGGGAGGGTCATGGGAAACCGGCACAGCCTTTACGTCCACAACCCTCCCGGCGCATGCCCGCCTAACTGGCGGGCCCCGCATGCCCCTCAGCCTGGGGGCGATATGGGAATGACCGGGAACACCTGGCCATTCCCGTCCGACACTGGTAGAGGCCTGTGCAATACAGGCAAGGGTGCCCCCGCACCCGTTGCCTGCTGGCCTCCACCTGGGACCTCGCGCCAGACGATCTCGCGTCCAGGCGCCCCTGGTCCCCCCGCAACGGGTCAGGTTAGTGGCCCCGCCGCCTACCACTTTTCGGCCGCAGAGGATAGGGAGAGCGGCCAACGCAATACCGACACTCCTCTTCCTCTGCGGCCCCACCGCGTCCGCCATTCAACGGTGGCGACCCCGTCAAGGCCGCGGAAGGTAGGGAGAACGGCTCACCGCAATACCGGCACTCCTCTCCCGCCGCGGCCTCCCACACTCAGCCGCGATGCCGCCCATTCGACATCGCGGCCCGCCTCAGTTGCGATGTCGCCAAAGCGGCACCGCAACCTACGGCCGCTACGTCGTCGGCTTAGCCGCAAAAGCCCTGACGAGCGGCCCCCTCCTCGGGTTCCTCTTAGCTTCACCGTGGCCCTCCAAGCCACGGCTACTGAGCCCCCCCGCCTCGACAATGCGGGAACCCACCGGGGGGGACCCTACCCTACCCTACCCTACCACCCCAACCTACCGTCCAACCTTCTCCTGATAATAACAAACACAACAAAAAATAATTAGCGAAATCGGTCCAGCCGTTCACTAATAGTTTTTTTTTTCCATATTTTCTCGTGGAGCTCCGCTTGTGAACATCCTGAGCATACTTTATGACTAAATCTGTTATCTGTGGGTTTTAGATGAGCTATTTAAAAAAGTTTAACCTTTTAAAAAAGGCTCTAAAACGGGCACCGACCCCGAAACGAATGGGTAAAAGCGGTACAATGTTGATAGTGTGATGAAGCTTTCATTGACGGTGGTAAATATCGCTCCTTATTGTGATGCGAGAGTTTGAATTTTATTTCCAACTAGCTGACCCGACAGACTTCGTTCTTTCAAAGGCTATTTGACTGTGGCAGTTTGTCTACGCGCAAAGGAAATATAGTATAAACTTCATTACCCTACCCTACCCTACCTACCTACCTACCCTACCCTACCCTACACTACCCTACCTACCCTACCCTACCCTACCTACCAACCTACCCTACCTCCCTACCCTACCCTACCTACCTACCCTACCCTACCTACCCTACCAACCTACCCTACCTACCTACCCTACCCTACCCTACCCTACCCTACTCTACCCTACCCTACCCTACCCTACCCTACCCTACCTACCCTACCCTACCTACCTACCTACCTAACCTACCCTACCCTTTTTTTTTTTTTTTTGACGCTGATAAATGCATTACGCATGCCCGCTCGTCGGGGGCCGAGACGGGGTATGTGGGACTCCCTGCCAAAATGGCAGTATACCCACTAAAACTCAGCGGAGTTCCCTCATCGCCTTGATGGGAGGGTCATGGGAAACCGGCACAGCCTTTACGTCCACAACCCTCCCGGCGCATGCGCGTCTAGCTGGCGGGCCCCGCATGCCCCTCCGCCTTGGGGCGATATGGGAATGACCGGGAACACCTGGCCATTCCCGTTCGACACTGGTGGAGGCCTGTGCAATACAGGCAAGGGTGCCCCCGCACCTGTTGCCTGCTGGCCTCCACCTGGGACCCCGTGCCAGACGACCCCGCGTCCAGGCGCCTCTGGTCCCCCCGCGACGGGTCAGCAATGCTATTCTGTATCTATCTCACCGTGAAAACATAAGTGAAGTGAGCTTGAAGTGACATTCAATTCCATCTGACG
The DNA here is from genome assembly GCA_947523025.1 of Dryobota labecula. Classification (NCBI taxonomy): domain Eukaryota; kingdom Metazoa; phylum Arthropoda; class Insecta; order Lepidoptera; family Noctuidae; genus Dryobota; species Dryobota labecula. Next base: position 766,870 of record OX383291.1, on the reverse strand, counting down.
CTTGGGATTGACACTATTGACAGCTCACTCCACGCTCACTTCACCCAAGTTTTCACGGTGAGATGGTTACAGAATAGCAATGCTGGTCAGTGGCCCCGCCGCCTACCACTTTTCGGCCGCAGAGGATAGGGAGAGCGGCCAACGCAATACCGACACTCCTCTTCCTCTGCGGTCCCACCGCGTCCGCCATTCAACGGTGGCGACCCCGTCAAGGCCGCGGAAGGTAGGGAGAACGGCTCGCCGCAATACCGGCACTCCTCTCCCGCCGCGGCCTCCCACACTCAGCCGCGATGCCGCCCATTCGACATCGCGGCCCACCTCAGTTGCGATGTCGCCGAAGCTGCACCGCAACCTACGGCCGCTACGTCGTTGGCTTAGCCGCAAAAGCCCTGACGAGCGGCCCCCTCCTCGGGTTCCTCTTAGCTTCATCGTGGCCCTCCAAGCCACGGCTACTGAGCCCCCCGCCTCGACAATGCGGGAACCCACCGGGGGGGACTCTACCCTACCCTTTTTTTTTTTGTTCCGCTGGGAAAGAGAAATGAGTAATCAGTATTATGATTTTTGTTCTTGTTCGTTTCATTATTAATAATTTTCCAAACTGTCTTTATTTTATTTTCTGCTGATTTAACTTTGTTGCTAATGAATGAAGCTTTAGCTGCTTTTCAGATATTTTTAAAGGTTTTAGAGTAAATAGCAACAGACTTACGAAAAGTTTCCGTGTTAATATACGGCTTACGGCTGTGGCAGCGCGCACGACCTGCGCGCGCGCCGCGCAGCAGCAGACTGGCGCTCCGCCTTATTTTTTTTTTTTTGTGTATGGCATCTCGGAGGTATAACCACTGGGAGTTCCTGCTCCTTAACCGGGCTTTCCTGTGGTGCCGCAAGCTCCTAAAAGAAGTTTACGCCTCCAGCCAGGGGAGTTTTTACTACAAGCTACTTAAACTAGACGACTGCTCGCTAAGGGCACCCCAGGTGGGGTTCGAACCTCGGCTTAGGGCAGTGTCGGAGGGAGGGTGGCAAGGGACCGTCGGTGGCTGGATAACATCAGGGTTCTGATTATTGTCATGGGGAGTTTGGATTACAGGCTCAGCTAAACCACATGCTGGCACATCGTTAAGCGGCGTCAAGGGACGGGGAGGGCTATTATTATTGACGATAATAATAGTAGGTCGGGGTGGGTTTCGCGCGGGACCTCTAAAGCGAGGTCGGGATTTGGATCGTGTGCGTGTGTATACTCTACGAGCTGTACTGGTTTCCCTACGACTCTTCTGGATGAGAGTGGTGGGGTCGTCTGGGTCGGTCAGTGCGTGCCTTGGACGGCGGATCGTACTAATGCGGGAGGTGGTGTAGTTGGCGGCCTGCACAACGAGAGTGTTGCGGTGGGTGACGGCAGAGTCAAAGAAACGCTTGGAAGAGCGTTTTAGAAATTGGGCGGCGCTCCGCCTGTGCGCCACCTGTATTTATAACCTTTTCGTTTATTTAATAAATCGATATATTCTTGAGTTATTTTGCACTTCACCGCTATTGGTGGATTAATAACTCAAGAATATAATGTATCTGCTAGCTACTTAAACCTATGTAATTTTGTATATAGTTAGGCTTAATCTATATACTAATATATAAAGCTGAAGGGTTTGTTTGTTTGTTTGTTTGAACGCGCTAATCTCAGGAAGTGCTGGTTGGAATTGAAAAATTATTTTTGTGTTGGATAGTCCCTTTATTGAGAAATATTATAGGCTATATAACATCACGCTACGACCAATAGGAGCGGAGCATAAATGAAAAATGTTGCAAAAACGGGAAAAATTATTCCTTTTTGAGAGCTTCCGTTGCGTGCGCTGCATAAACGGTTTAAGTTACGCAAATATCATGTATAATGGAATTGTTTCTCTTTAAATGTTCTAAAAAAAAGTCCGCGACAGCATATGTCTATCTTTTAAGATTGACTCACTATAACCTTTTTTTATGGTAATCAATTTTTTTCGAAATTAATTCATTATTTGCGAAGGAGTTTTATCAACATAATACTAATCCTTATCCAAATAAATATGTTATTAATTACAAGTATTTAAATGTAAACAAAATTGTCCTTGACATTACTTGATTTCAATCAACATCTTAGGAGATATCATAATTTTAAAATAACTCCGCAACAAAATAGGTAGAAAATTCCTTACTTAAACCACTCTCTCTCTTACGAGTAGGTGGCGCAGACGAAGTTGCGCGGGTCAGCTATATAATTTGTTAGCTTTTGCCCGCGGCTCCGCCCGCGTGGATGTCGGTTATCGCGTAAAAAAGTAGCCTATGTCTTCTCCATATCCCAGGTTATATCTCTGCCAAATTTCATGACGATCTGTTCAGCGGTTTAGGCGTGAAAATAGACAGAAAGACAGACAGACAGAGTTACTTTCACATTTATGAAGAAGAGTTTGTTTGTTTGGTTGAACGCGCCAGTCTCAGGAACTACTGGTTCGAATTGAAAAAATATTTTAGTGTTGGATAGCCCATTTATCGAGGAAGGCTATAGGCTATATATCTACGCTACGATCCTTAGAAGCCAAGTGAAAAGAACGGAAGTCAGAAAGAACGCTAAGCGATAACGAAGTTTTAGCGCGGGCGAGCGACGGGATGCGAATGCGACGCGGCCGAAATTTCACGCGGACGAAGTCGCGGGCAGAAGCTAGTATTCAATAAATAAGAATCATTATATCACCACTATTATTTTTATTCCTCTACTGCCTAAACGCTAAAAGGCCATACAGTTCAAACAATCTTTCCTTACTTTTCCTGATGCCTTTAGTTGCCCAGTCACTGAATAAAAACTTAGGGTAAATAGTTTTAGTTTTCTTCTTAAAAGAATTATTGAACTCTGTTTACACTAATGAAAAGAATTCTTCATACATAATATTACCATTGATCATATTTAGGCCCTGAGCACACAATTTGCAAATTAAAGTACTATTAAACTTATTTAAATTACCCGATGTTATTGGTCTAGTTTGTATCTGCACTTTTTCTAATGGTGTGTTGTACTCAAAAGTAACGGCTTGACCGCTGTGATCAGGAGGGAGATATAAATAGTCGCAGCTACAAAAAAACGTTATCAATACATGTAGCAGTACCCATAGTTATTCGCTTTGGTTCTAAAAACACATTTGACAGATTGAATAATTTGAAGAATCTTATAATCTACTGCTATTTAAATTACTTTCCAAAATATTAATATTAAAGTCACCACAAATAATAACTGATTTATTACCAGTTGCAAGTTTTGCCAAAACATCTTCCATTACTGACTCAAATATAGAGTAGTTTTGATAATTTGGAGGTCTGTATACGCACACTATAAAATGCTTATCTAGCTCAACACAGGACAGTTCAATGATATGTTCCACCGATAGTTCAACGATGTCTTTACGAGTCTTATATTTTATACAATTTTTAATTAAGATTCGTGAATCTCCACGCAGCATGGATTTTTGGTTAAAACAACTGCCCACACTATAGTTCTCATAATTAAGCCATTACCAGTGTTCAGTTATACAAATAATATCAAACATTGTTTTTTCTAAAAACAATTAAATTTCTAAGTGTTTGGAAGAGAAATCTTGAATATTTTGATGAAACAATTTTAAGGAATTCTGCTTAGCCCCTTTTTTACAATTAACTGATTGAATGCAAGAAGATACCTTGTTGATGGTGAGATTAACAACATAGTTACTGGTACCTTCTGTTGTCTTACTGACTAGTTTAAATTATTATGGTTACCCAACTTAATATTAGTATTATTACTAATTTTTGTGGTGCTAATTACAGCAGATTTTGACATATTACTTATGTCTGAGTTTATATTAAAAGCTAATAGCCATGCTATTTGACGTCTAAAACGAATAGGCAGATACGCAATATCCCTAGTCGATTTTAATTTCTCAACAAAAAAAAAACAAATTATAACTACAACGTTGTCAGGGACTCGTTTGTGTCAGTTGGCAAAATATGTAATGACTGATAATAAACGTAAATTATCAAATCAAATTTTCTAATAAAAAAATAAATAAAAAAAAAACAGAACTCACTGCATTTCTTTTTCATTTCTCCTTTCGCAAGTCTGCTGGAAGAAATTTCTTAAGGAATAAGCAGTACCTTTGTACTGAAATTATAATTATGTCGTATATCTATGTATTTAACTGTGTGTACATAAATAATAAAATAAATAAATAAATAAACTTTTACAAAAAATATATATATATATATGTCGGAGAAGGGAAAGTTTCTCTCGTTATCATCAGCCATACTTCAAGTACTGTGGGCGTACTGTGGGTAGTGTTGGTTATTGCGCAATAGAAAATCTGAATTAAACTCAAATCAAAAGTCATTTACTCAATGAGTTAGAAGTTTAAAGATTACATAAGACAGTCCCCCAAAACGCCCATCCCTTTATCACTTCCTAGTGCTTTAGCTGGGAAGAAGAAGTAGCAGAACAAACTCCCCAGCAGCACATCTGTCTGTTCAGTTAGAAGAACTTGATTCTGTACAGTAATGGGTATGCAAAGTAATTAATATTGGTACACGACACAACTATACCGAACGCGCAACAGTTCCTTGACGTCTTCACTGCTTGACCGCCACCGATGAACTTCACTTGTCAACTGTGCGGTGATCACTTGTCGCCAGTCGAACGTTATGTTGCGACTCCGTCATGCGCCGCCAGGCAGCGCTAGCGTCCCGATTAGTCAAAAATCGTTGGCGCTAAGTACAATAACTCTATCGAACGCAACTAGATGACGCTGGCGTACCGGATACAACAGACTCGTCTCCGACATATATAAAAGAAAATATAAATTTAAAAAAATGTAAAGATAATATTAATCATTATCTTTACAATATAAATCTTTTTAGTATAATAAGATCAAGTTTTGTTAAATAATACTTAGCAATAATAAATATTATTAAATGATTATTAAAATATTTTATTTTTCTTGATTTTTTAATTCTTTCTATATATTAGTAAAACAAAGTAGGAAAATACTCTATATTAAAAAAAGCATACTGCATGACAGAAAGCACATGTTCTGCCTAGGATTTGAACCTCCCTGAAAATACTTATTTATTCACTAAAACAATACATTAATTGTAATAACATGTTTTTGCAAAATACAAACACCAACTTGGGCCTATCACGGATTTGAACGCACATGTCTTTTGGGGGGGGGGGGGGGGGTAACGACTTAATGGAGCTATGTGTACCTACCCCACAACAATTCGTATACGAGAACAGGGACAGGCAATCTTATAACATCATACACCGAGTGGATTGAATACCAGCTAAATTAAATAAATTAATAAAAAAAGCTGTTCCATACTAAAGTTTAATATCTGCTGTTCTAAACTGTATGGGACAGCTGTTTATTTTTTCTCGATTTCAAAGCTGGTCCCAAAGTAAAAGTTATTCAGTTCGATGGTCTAAAGCACCTCTTAAAGTTTGTAGAGTTAATTTTTTAACACCTTATACATATAAACAATTGAGAAGCTCCTCCTTTTTTTGAAGTCGGTTAAACATCATATATAGCCAGAGTGCATCTCATGGCAATTCCAATAAGCCCAAACACGGCTAGGATACATTGTTTTATTACTGAGTTCCGTTGCCTACCTTCCGGCTTCATCACCAGATCAGTTTGATGGTATCATTATGATCAGCATTTATTTAAATTTGCTTCGTCATAGTCGCTTAACTATATTAATCGAGATATCTTATCGCTACCCGTGAAATACGTATCATTGAAGAGTTCCGTTGGCTATCTGTGGTCTCCTTCATCAGTTCCGATTCACCAAATGATACTTTATGAATGCAAATGCTTGAATTGTTGATGAAAATACAAAAATCGCTATATGAATGCCTATAAAATTATTTAATTTTTTATTATCCCTCAATTCCTCATGGATTCCGTCATCATAACTCTGGATTTTGAAAAAAGTGGTACCAGTCTGAAAGTATATCCTTTCCAACAAAAAAAATGTCATCAAAATCTGTTCATAAACGACGAAGTTATCCGCGAACACACATAAAAAAAAAAAATATATATATATATTGTCGAATTGAGAAACCTCCTCCTTTTTTGAAGTCGGTTAAAAACCAATAAGAATCCCTTAGATTCCATGATTCCATGCATCACATGCATCTGCGTACTTAGTAAACCTTTGTTGGTATGTGTCTGTCATGCACCTGTTAATACAAGGTGCTTGCCTTTCGTCCTTGTAAGACATTGCAATAGATTACGTTTCATAAAAGGTTTCCATCAGATTTATAGCAGACCCTCGCGTGTTCACGCTCGCTGTAGCCGCGGGGTGGGCAGGGAACAGGCAGGAAGTAATTGAGCGATAACTCAACGCCGCGGGGGTGACAGCGCCATCTAGCGGACACCTGCACACGCGCACAGAGTTTGTTGTCCATGATAGGTAAGTAAGAAGTTGATTTTCAGGAGTTTTTTGCCATCCTCGTGCCCCTATCAAAATTAGGGGTAATTTTTTACGTGCTTTAAAGTGTAGTTTACAGATCTGTTTGTACAGTCGCAGTCACATATGTATATATGCTGATAATATAAATTATTACATATATTTATATTAGCAGTCAAGGTGACCAAATACTTCTGAACAATTTAAAATGTCAACAAGTTCCATAGACACTATAAGTTACCGTTAATATCTGAACATTCATTACTTCATTAATATCTGAGCAAATGCTTGTCAATAATTTCTATACACACAACTAACCAAAAATATCTGAACACTTACAACGTCAAGTGTATCTACGCTGTCAAACACGAAGCTTACCTAATTCGTTACTGAGTGATATAAAGGACGAACCAAAAACGACTATAAACTTGACAAAAATAAATTAAATTCCAGGTAACACCCTTTTTGAACACCGAATGACTGTTCTAGGTATAAATACGATGAAAAGGGAATAAAAATTGTATAAAAAATCATTTGTTTATGATACAACTGATATTATATGATCAAACGAACTTGCAAGTGAAATTCGATCATTATTATGATGAGTTGCTTCATTTGAAGATACGAGTATGATAATAACAATGTAGATGTTAAGAGTTGGAAAGTTTTGGAATTAAATAATAAGTAATAAGGTTGTTAACATTATAGTTTTATTTATCAAAGAATCAGCCTTATAGTAATTAATTATTATATTGGACTTCTTACGGCAAACAAACGGAACTAGCAAATTCACCTTCGTTTATAATGCACCTGTTATAAAAACGGGCAAATGAGTTAGATGAACTAGTCCACCCCGCGGTTTTGCGAATAGTTTCTATATTAACCCCGGCCAAGCTCGCTGCCGAAGTGGATGCGTGTCGTGTATAGTGATGGGTCGAGAGAATATTCTCTCTCGGAGAATATTCTCGATCGAGAATGTTATGCAATATTCTTTTCGACGGAGAATTTACGAGAATTTAAAATTAGAAGTAAAATTACTTTAACATGAACTTCTTTTGTTGTTATTTAATTATTCTATACTTTACTCGAAAAAAGGTTACTCTATGAGTTTCAGAGTGGAAATTTGATAATATTTCTTTAGATATGTAATAACAGAGACTTCATTTTACCACTTTGTCGGGGTTTTAATATGAATACCCATATCAAATTACAGCTTTCTAGTACTAAGTTTCTAGTCTCTGAGATAAGCCGCGGATGGACGGACGGACGGAGTGATGGACTGATGGACTGATGGACTGACGGACAGATGGACTGATGGGCTGACGGACTGATGGACTGATGGATTGACGGACTGACGGACAGGAGGACTGACGGACTGACGGACTGATGGACTGACGGACAGATGGACTGACGGACAGATGGACTGACGGACTGATGGACTGATGGACAGACGGACTGACGGACTGATGGACTGACGGACTGACGGACAGATGGACTGACGGACTGACGGACTGATGGACTGACGGACTGATGGACTGATGGACTGACGGACAGATGGACTGACGGGCTGACGGACTGATGGACTGATAGATTGACGGACTGACGGACAGATGCGACTGACGGACTGACGGACTGATGGACTTACGGACAGATGGACTGACGGACAGATGGACTGACGGACTGATGGACTGATGGACAGACGAACTGACGGACTGATGGACAGACGGACTGATGGACTGACGGTCTGACGGACAGACGGACAGATTTCCAATTTAACTTGATTTCAAGAGTTGTTATGATTGTGATTGTTATTTAGTTTTTAATTATTAACGCCATGCACCTTTCAATAATGTTTATAATATATTTTAAAACTAGCTGTTGCCCGCGGCATCGTCCGCGTGGCTTTTTCTAAAATAGAAGTTGCCTGAGTTACTTCTTATAACATCAGATATCTGCCAGTGAAAGTCCCGTCAAAATCGGTCCAGCCGTTTCGGAGATTAGTACAAACACAAACAAAAACAAACAAAACATTTAAAAATTGTTTTTTTTTTTATATAAGTATTGTACATTATTATGTGCTTTCATATGAATTTTTACCCCATCCCAAGTCCCTAATTCAGATAATTTATGGTAAACAAAGAAAATAACATATCAAAAAAATGTATTCGTTATGGTAATTAACAAAAAATGGCGGAAAAAAGGTTACATTCGCTTTTAAGTACTGATTTTAGAAATAATATTTAATAAAATAATATATCATACCGTAAATATTTTTATTTATTTTCGGTTTTAAACAAAGTTATTAATAAAAGGAGATTTTCTGGTATAAAATAATTTATGATACTGGTGCAATGGCGCTGCTGCAATGCAGGAGATACAAACACTTTTAAACTGTTTACATCTTCAACAACAAAAATATTACAACTCGTAGATTCATAGATTCTTATTGTAAGTAGCATATCTTGCCACATGTTGGATGAAAACGGCTATAAACTGTTCGGAGTGGAAATCGATCGACTTAAAATGGCTGAATAAGATGGTCTTGCCGCGTCTCCGACACACTATATAAAATACTAGCTTCTGCCCGCGACTTCAAATTAAATATTTGGAAAAAATAATCTACTAGTGAACGAGCAAAAAGGATTTAGAGAAAATTAAACTATTAATATGGCACTTTATGATTTTTTATATAAAGTTATGCTAAATGTTGATAAGACCAACCCTGTTTGCACCATATTCTGTGACATGACCCAAGCGTTCGATTACGTTAGGCATGATATTCTCTTAGATAAAATAGAAGCATACGGTGTTAGAGGCAACGTTCTAAAACTATTTGATTCATATTTAGACAATAGAAAGCAACTCACAGAAATATCGTCAATAAATACAAAAACTAAACGTGAAGAGATATTCCAATCACATGAACTTGTAATTAAATATGGTGTTCCTCAAGGTAGTGTGTTGGGCCCTCCTCTGTTCATATTGTATATAAATGACCTACCTAAATCTGTTGACCAACCTGTGACCCTCTTTGCTGACGACAGTACCATAACAATTCAATGCGATACTAAAGACAAATATAAAAGTGACATTAATAATTCTCTTATATCAATAATAAAATATTTGGTTAATAATAATTTAAGGATAAATCTCAATAAAACTAATATTATGCATTTCAGTCAACGTTTACCAACTTTATCTGATCTGAAGGTCCAATATAATGATAAAATAATTGAAGAAGTCAACACTGCTAAATGCCTCGGTGTGACTGTTGACAAAAAGTTAAATTGGAAAGAACACGTTGGAATTTTAAGCAAAAAAATTAGTAACTCTTCTTATGCCCTACACAAATTAGTTCCTGTGCTTAACACTGACGCATTGCTAACAGCGTACCACGGCCTAGTTTCATCGCACCTAAGGTATGGAATTATCTTTTGGGGCAATTCGACTGACAAGGATATACCCTTCAAAGCCCAAAAACGGTGTATTAGGACGATGTTTAAATTAGAGTCGACTGTCAGTTGTAAACCGTATTTCATTAATTATAATATACTGACATTACCGTTTCTGTACATATTCGAAGTTGTCATGTTTGTAAAATGTAATCGGCAATTATTCCCGCGCATGGCAGACAAAGTTAGTCGCGCCAGGCGCGATAACACTATGCTTTGCTCACATGGTTCTAAAACAGCATTAATGGGAAACAGTGTATTTTGCATGGCGCTTCTAATATTTAATAAACTTCCTAAGGGATGGAGGGAACTAAACGCACACATACTAAAGAAGCGGCTAAAATTACATCTAGTTGGGAAAGCATACGACAGTATTTTAGAATTTTTAAATGACAAACAATAAACAATAATAATAATAAAATATAATAATAACAAATATTTACAGGCATTTTATAAATGAGATCATAGGACAATTTAATTCAAATTTATAATTTAGTGTTTTAAATTAATTTTTAGTTTGTATGACAATTTAATAATATTTTAGCTTGGTTTAAATACCCATAATTGACTGTTCTTACCTATATATTTGTATGCCATAAAGGCCGAACATAAAGGATCTTTTTTGTTTATGAACAACCTGCATGCCTTGTATGTATACTCATGTTTCTACGAATAAATGTCTTATCTTATCAAAATCAAAATCAAAATATTTTATTTCACATAAACCTACATGGGCACTTATGAAATGTCAGAAGCTAGGTGCACGGTTCCAATTAGTCGTTTTCTATGGAGAAGAGCCGGCAAGAAACTCCATGGTTACTCTTTTAAAAATAATTAGCTTTACAATATTATTAAATAACAGTGATAATAGGTATGGGAGGACAGTGTAGGTCTTTCAACAATTACCAGGTACTTAACAAAATAGAAAACCGCCAACAAATCTACACTCTACTAGGCCTACAACGTTTTCACATTCACAAAATATAAAATAACCTAAGTATATAAAATATTTATGACATGATTGCAATTACAACTACAGTAACATATCTGAATAAATATCATGTATCTTATCTTATCTTCGTCCGCGTGAAATTTCGGCCCACCCCGTCGCATCATCCCGTCGCACGCCCGCGTTATGACTTCGTTATTGCTTAGCGTTCTTTCTGACTTTTGTTCTTTTCGCTTGGCTCCTAAGGATCGTAGCGTAATGTTATATAACCTATAGCCTTCCTCGATAAATGGGCTATTCAACACTAAAATAATTTTTCAATTCGAACCAGTAGTTCCTGACATTAGTGAGTTCAAACAAACGAACTCTTCAGCTTCATAATATTTGTATAGATAAGTATATAAGTATAGATTCTGTACACAATCCACCGTGCACCATAATATCTTATAAATATCCTTCAAAATCATTCAAATTGTGATTGCAAGTGTGTTTGTTGCGGAGTTATTTTAAAATTATGATATCTCCTAAGATGTTGATTGAAATCAAGTAATGTCAAGGACAATTTTGTTTACATTTAAATACTTGTAATTAATAACATATTTATTTGGATAAGGATTAATATTATGTTGATAAATCTCCTTCGCAAATAATGCATTAATTTCGAACAAATTTGATCACCATAAGAAAAGATTATAGTGAGTCAATCTTAAAAGATAGACACATCTGTCACGGATTTTTTTTTAGAACTTTTAAAGAGAAACAATTCTATCATACATGATATTTGCGTAACTTATACCGTTTACGCAGCGCACGCAAAGGAAGCTCTCAAAAAGGAATAATTTTTCCCGTTTTTGCAACATTTTTCATTTATGCTCCGCTCCCATTGATTGTAGCGTAATGTTATATAGCCTATAAGTTTTCTCAATAAATGGACTATCGAACACAAAAAGAATTTTTCAATTCCAACTAGTAGTTCCTGAGATTAGCGCGTTCAAACAAACAAACAAACAAACTTTTCAGCTTTATAATACCTATTAAGTATAGATTAAAGCTGGTTATTTGTAACTCATAATTACTCATAAAGTTGTTTTAATGCAGAAATCCTAATTTAACATTAATACCATACGAAATTTAAGAGAATTTATGAGAATTTTCTCGGGAATATTCTCGCTCAGGAGAATTTACTGAGAATTTAAGTTATAAAGTAGTAGTATTTTGACGTAAACTTCGTAAAACATTTAAATGGACTCAAACTATTACCCTAAAAATAGATTTAAATTCTCGTAAATTCCCTCCCAAAAGAATATTCTCGGGAACTTAACAGCAAAGTTCTCGCAAGGAGAATATTCTCGGGAATTTACCATCACTAGTCGTGTACTGTGCGCGCCGAATACGCTGATATCGACGCCGCTTTCTGACAGCATTTGTTTTATCAATCTGCTGATACTTTGTGTGGTAGCAGGTTTGTGTGGCCGTTTGTACGTTACTAACATATTGTTTGTATTCTCAGGTCTTATGTTTTTAGTTTATGAGAGAACTGTAGCTGGGCAAATACACGTATTTTTCCTGAAGTATGGCAAGAGCAAGACCGGCTGGTCTCTACCAGGTGCGGATATCTTTATATGTATATCTGCCGAGTTGTGATAGCGTTGTGGCGGTAATTTAATTGAAGTGTAGTTCTCCAACGGGACATGATATCCTGTAAGAAGTCTATTATTTTTGAATTTATTTTATATTATTTGTAGTATTTGAATCAACCAGAAGTGTGGAATACTGTCGAATGCTTTTTATAATCTATGTATGTGCAATGTAGATTTATATTTTTTATAGTGGCATGTTTGTGGATTATTGAATCTTTAACTAACTGTTCCTTACACCCTAAGTGGCCCCTTCTACATCCTTTTTGTTGCTCTGTTATTATGTTGTGATTTTCTATGTAAACACATAGAAAATCAATTCATTTTTGTTGTGTAGGATTTTGTATATAATGGGTAGGCATGTTATTGGTCTGTATTGAGAAGGTTGTAGAGAGAACTGGGTTTTTATTATTAAATTGTTATTATATATTATAATATTATATAGTGTAGATGTAGATAAAAATTATTACCTCAAATCTCACGAATGTCTCATACGATGGTGAATTGGTGACGCAATATGAACTTTTATGTAAAGTATTTTTTTTTTTTTTCATATTTGATCATCATTATCCCTTGTCCCATGTAACTTGTGGTCGGCGCAACACGTTTTCTTCTTCCATTCTCCTCTGTCAACTGTCACGTAATTCTAAAAAGTAAAAGATATTTTAAGCCTTATTAAAACAAACATAAAAGTACTCAAAAAATGAACAAATTATTGTAGCAGATAGTTAATTTTATATAGTAGATATTTATTTTAATTTTATGGAAAGATCCGGCCGCCCGTCCTCCATTGTCGAAAAAATAATGAGCCGTCATATAATTCGGGTCATATTACATGCGGCTGAGCGTACCTATCGTGCGGCACAATGTATCCAGGGCATTGATACGAGGACTCCCAATATACCTGATATGGACATTTTACGACGGTAATATGCTTTTATGTATGAAGTATGGACAGGGAGGGACCGCTTCGCATATATTACACAAATAAATCACAACTGAATGTTAAGTATGGAATGCATACGCGATTTTGCAAACAAAGATTCGGTAATATGGTTATTTGAGGATTTCAAATACCTTACTCAGCAATATTTACGTTTTTATTCAACTCCGGGTTGGTGCGCAAATAAAGCCAGTAAATTACATAAACAACAAAAATCGGGTAGGCTATATTGTAGGTAATGTTCGTGTTTTTGTACTTACTTTTTGGCTCTCTCTCCATGTTACTGAATGGCCATTGCCTGGTGGTTAAGCATTCCTAGACCTCTGTAATTTTTATTATTAAGGTTTTCTGTTTTTAATTTAGATAGATTTTTAATACTCTTACAATATTTGTTTACCTTTTGTAATGTCAGATGATGACAAGCCTAGGTTTTTTATTTTTAAATTTTACTGTGGGTGCAAGGAGGTTAGGTTCTATAGGTATTTGATATTAGACCTGGTTATAAATTACTTTACTATTCTTTTTATTTTCTAGAAATCTTAAGTCAAAATTTGAAAGGCCGATCATCTACGAAAAGATGAAGGGAGCCGGGCGGTGAGGTTCATTCTACTTTTGGTGCTTGAGCCTGCAAGTCTTGTGATTTAAGTATAGGTCGGTGGAAGGGCAGTTCCCTCCTCTCCGACATAAGGGAAGTTCCCTCCTCTTTGAAGATTACAAGTTATGCTGGAAAAACATTGAAGCTACGCAATTTTCCAATCCTTGACGTCTCCAGAGGGTTGCTAAGCTGGTGATGCCTAACCCTGGCGTCAGTACTATCACCTGACGCAAGAGGACACAAGCCAGTGCATAATATTACTTCGTGTTACAGAAAACATCATTATATCTTCAAGCCTTGACACTCCGACGGCTGGTGGCTCTCGGACCTCTTGATACGACCTGCTTCTCCGAGATCGGCGACTTGGAAGCCTGACTCGAGGCTTCCCTCCAAGAAACCCCTGGACCTCTCTTAAGGACGGACCTAAAACGTAACTTCACCCCGGTTTACCTGGCTTCTTATTATCCTTCAGTTAGGACTCTTCAATACCCATTCGTTAGTGCCTGTTAAACCATCTAAATCACAGAACACTATACTCCTTAGCGGAGAAGAATGACATCTTCATACAAAAAATATGCGGCAAAAGCATAGACTAAGGCTCCACCTATTGAATGCCCCTTGGTATCACATTGTGGCGGCAATTCCAAATATGAACTCGTAATAACTGGTATTTTTTTTTTCAATGGCTTTTTATTATTTAATAAAAACAACAAGGTGATTATCACAAGTTTATTTGAATATAAACAAACACGTCTGACGGAAAAATTGTAGTTACATGAATCAGTTCCATCTTTTAAATCATTGATCAGTTTAGATTGAAATTGATTTGAAATATTAAATTTCAGCATTTTATACAATGATTTATTAGTATAATATACCGTCCGTTTAAATTATGTAATCCAGACCGCAAACCAATAATTGAAAAATTTTCAAATTAAATTTAATTTTTGATATAGCAGAGGAATAATGTCTTATAAAAGATCTAAATTAAACAGCTTTTCAGAATTCGGGGAATTTGAGAATCACTAATAAATAGTATAAAACAAAGTCACTGTCCACCTCTGTCCGTTTCTCAACTTTTCTAAACCACGCAACGGATTTTGATACGGTTTTCACTAATAGATACCTGTGTAACTAGTAATCTGTGATAGATACTGATTCTCGAGTAATGTTTGTTTAAATACATCATCACTACTTTATGACGAAAGAGACCTGAGCAACGATGAAGCCACCGGGTTCGGTAGTATAATAATAATATTATAGTTACATGTCAAATGACTGAATATATAGAGTTGTTATTTGATTTAGAAGACTGCAGGAATACGGTGTTCAAAATGAATGGTGAAGTCAATAACAAAATTATTTCGTTATACTTATTCATTTGACATGTTTTAAGATAATTCATAAATAGACATATCACTATCACTACATATTATAAAACAAAGTCCTCCGCCGCGTCTGTCTGTCTGTCTGTCTGTCTGTCTGTTCGCGATAAACTCAAATACTGCTGCACCGATTCTCATGCTGTTTTCACCAATGGATAGCTTGGTTCTCTAGGAAGGTTTTAGTATATAATTTGTTATGTTTTTGTATGCATTTTTGTATGAATTAACGATATTTGTTGGAGGTGTCGGAAAAAAATAAGCCGTCTGGGAGCTTTCAACGAAAACGCTGTCTAAACCCTTTGAGATATAACAAAATAATGTATGGTGGAATTGTGTATCATAAAAAGGTCTTCAAAAAAGTCCGCGATGGCATATGTCTATCTCTTAAGGATAACATACTATATCCATTTTATTGACTTTTTGTAGGTATTTGTTTGCCGAATTTTACTCTTGGAAATACGATTACGATAACAATACGCTATAATATCAGTAGCTATAAGCCAAATTATGTTCGTAGATAAATAAGCTAGCTACTTACGTGTATTTCAAACAGTATACAAGAATATTTATCATAAAAACATTACTAAACACGGCGGCCTTATGATCAAAATTTGTGCATTCCAAAACTTTCGTTACTTTTTCACTGACATATTTATCACTTTTCGATAAACTAACACTCAATACGAAATCTACACTTATTTCTCAGTAATTCTGTATAAGATTCTTCTAAGATTAAACCGTTTTCTCATTGAATCCATTAATTTACGCACGTATAAACCTTGATGAATGTTTACATTAAGCATCGCGTCACACCGCCACACGACCACAGAGTATAGACGTATTTTGTTTTCTTTTTTCGTTCGTTTAGTGGTGTTCCCGCTAAAATGTCAACCGGTCAATTATTAGTCGATTAATCGAATTCTACATCCAGATCGTGTTTGCAAGTACAAAATAAATGTCTAATATTTCGTCCAATTGCGAACGTGACCCTGAGAAAAGTTAGTACTTACGTGAATTATTCTAAAATTATTATTTGTGTCGCAATTTTATTTCGTGTTGTATTTGGTACAATTGATTGCTTTAAGAATTTGAGTGAAATTTCGTATTTTGATTTTGTGTTTGTTATCTTTAGGTAAAGACTCATTCACGTTCAGAACATAAGTACTTTTACTATATTAAATCATTTGTTTCGGTTTCTATTCACATAGTGTTCATGAAGAAACCATAAAACCATAGTTATTATTGTGAAATGTTAAAAGTTTGATGTCAAGCTCGATAGATGGCGTTGACGTCGAAATAGATCTCGCTATGGTTTCGTTACCGCGATTTGGTTGGGGTCTCGCAATTTTAATTAAGTATACCAGCTTAGATCAGTACACTATTGTGGTTTTATTTTCAACCCTATTAGTGTGCACATTAGTTAGATAGTTCAACTCATTACCAGCTCGGTAATAAACACATAGTGAGTCACATTAAAATTAATATTAAGTTAGAATTTTGAGATATAGCCTGGGATATGGAGAGGGTAGTACATAGGGTACTTTTTTATGCGATAACCGACATCCACGCGGGCGAAGCCGCGGGCAAAAGCTAGTATCTATCTAAAGGTTCCTGAGCGGGCTATTATATCAGGGTTTTAGGTATTACAAGGTCGACCAGGATAATAGTAAACAGTAACATTGGCGTCGCTTGCTCTTCGTAATTGTATTGGTGTGTTTTGGTGACTTTCGGGACTATTTATTTATTAGTACGACTTGGCTATTTTAACGGACTCTGGTTGCTTTCACGAACAGAAATAAATATGACTAAAAACCCAAAGACTATAAAATAAATATTCCCTTTTAATTTTAGCTACAATTTTAACGAGAACATTTTAATCTTAAAACAATACTGTTTCTAGTTCATAAAGAATCCAATACATGGCGCTGGTCTCTTAGATGCAGCCACACGTTGTATTGATTGTAATAAACTCCTACAGAGGGTGTAATATCAAGATTATGATAAATTGGAATAATTAGTTTATTACGAATAAGATTATGTAATAATCTTAACAGGTAGACGTTCTTGCGGCGACATACCCTTTTTATCGCAATATACTTTTTTTTTAAATCCTTGTCCCATACTAGGAATTTCTCCTGTATTACGGGTGCGTTTACAAACATTTAAACTCACAAACAGCCAGACCCGGAACAACTACTTGTAGGTCATACAATTTTTTTTTTTTTATTATTATTTTTTTTTTTTCATGAAAGTTTTTTTCTGGGCGCCCTGCATTATCATAGAAAGTCTGTTCCGAGTTATTTCAAGAGTGCCTTGAAGCCATTGTTCGTTGTTATTTAAAAATATATGTTTAGTCCTGTTTGCTGCTTGCCATCTTGACTTAAACTCATGTTTGAATGTCGCAAATTTACGACGACAAACTTCTTTTTTTTCGTCATCAAAAGAAGAGTCATTAATTAACACTCCTTCAACTTCATCAAGTTTTTTAATGGTAAATCCATCAGAATGGTTATGGATCATGTTGTAAATGTCCATTCGCGTCAACACTCGAGCCCCTAACGTTCCTAGAACAATCAAAATACTTAATTAAAATCACAACCGCAAAACAAAGTTTGTTTTATGGAGATCTTAAAACATAAAAATAAGGAAAATCCATATAAGAGGCAAAAAGTGGCAATTTTTCTTTCTATATAATCTACTATATAAAAATAAGTCGGGTTTTCCTTCCTGACGCTATAACTCCAGAACGCACGAACCGATTTCCACGGTTTTGCATTCGTTGGAAAGGTCTCGGGCTCCGTGAGGTTTATAGCAAGGTTTTTTTTAAATGCTTTTTACGAAAAATTTGGGTAGGGTAGAGTAGGGTAGGGTAGGTAGGTAGGTAGATAGGGTAGGGTAGGGTAGGTAGTTAGGTAGGGTAGGGTAGGGTAGGGTAGGGTAGGGTAGAGTAGTGGAGTTTATACTATAGCTTTTGACAGAACGAAGTCTGTCGGGTCAGCTAGTATATCATAAATATATGTCCTACCAAACCTTATACTAGATATAATCCAATATGCCCGATTATCTAACTTTTAGCCTTTTCTAAATTTGATTGCGAGAATGATCAGTGAAAAATAATGTAGTTATCCAAAAATACTATAACTCTATATAAAAACAAATTATTTTAGAAATAACAATATACTTGAATAACACATACCTGGTTCTGCAATATCCATGTTAAAAATCAAGAATCAGGTTAAATAGATGGCCGCCCATTGTTCCTTAATCCTTTGGGTATAGGCAGGGAAGGCTAATTTCTAGGAAACGGGACCTTTTTGAAATTGATTTTGGCCGCGTTTTAGGGTCAAATACCCGTCTGTGCGACGTAGTGAAATCAAAACAATGAGTTTATCAAGAAAACACAAATTGTTGGCGACGCCGTCCGCGAAGGCTCAACGTAGTGAGATTAGTGAACATGGACATTCAGTGCTAAAGTGCTAAAGAGACGCTTAATTAGTGTAAATAAGTGAAGTTAAGTGTTATAAAGTGAAAGACTCTTATAAGAGACATATTCGAGTGTGAATAAGTGTTTTAAAGTGTTAAGACTCTCAAATAGAGCTATATTTTAGAATAACTAGAACTTAGAATCATGTAAATATAGTGAATATGAACGATGTTTTTATGTGTCTCTAATTTAATTTGTATAAGACCTATAAGAGTCTAATTAGTGTTATTTTATAGGAAATATGATCCCATTGCTTGTAGTTAGTCTAGTTAGATTCTAATTAGTATTTTGTCATATGTTTTTGTGAATTTATCATAGCGAGGTACCTGAATTCAAGGGAAAGTTAAATAAGAAAGTAGAACGGGCCTCGTTACGGTAAAGTTTCGACGCACTAAAGCTTAGTGTCGCTTTTTGTTTGCTTGGCTCTGATTCGTCAATAATAAATTACGTAATATGGGCGTGTCCAATAGAGGGCGCTAGATGTATGATTGTTCATTAGCCAAAATTGTATAAATAAGGCGCCATTGTAAGACTGCAGTCACTCACCGTTCGACCTCCGCCCTGGACGGTCGTTACGCTGCTCCCGCTCCCTGCGCCCGCCCCGGTGCGCTTGTTCGGTCATTCCGCGTCGCGACACCGTTCGGAACGGTCGTGTGCTGCAGCTCCGGCTCGCTGCGCCCGTGCCGTGTCAAGTGTCCGCCGCCGCCGCCATCCGGTAATCGTTACGCCCAGTCGTAACGATTGCACTAGTAGTCCGACTACTAACAATAATATCAACTATTGTCTTTTTCAAGACAGGTTGGTATTGGTTTCTTTAAACCTTGTCGTCTAAAACGTTGCGCGCGTTTTTACCCCGTCAGGGAAAAACCACAGTTTCGTGGTCCGTGGTTGAAACCTAACGGTGCTAACGAATCCAAGGGGGTGTTGACCCAATCACACCCGCCGAACCCCATCAGGGCAAGGCAGTCAATTGGACGGGTCCCAGAGTTAACCGGCCTTGGGGGATCTCCTAGTCGGCTCTGGTGACAGTTTTCCTTCCTCAGCTACTCACCCGGTGTCTTTAGGGTGTGTCTACACCCTTCGCACCGGATTTGTAGGGCCCCGTTCGCACAATAAGACTGGCGACGGGTTACAAGCTTAGGGCTCACCATTAGCACACATCTCCCTGCCTGACCCGGCAGGGAGGCTTCACTCATCCCCGGGCAAACCCACCCGGGGAGTTAGGGATATTAGTTGTAGGGATAACTTCCCCGCCACCGTCATGGCCCCTCCCGAATATAAGAAAAACCCCGTCATCGGGACGGTGTTGATAGACTTTTTGATCGGAGTCGTATTAAAGGACCCCGTATTCCAGTCCAAATATGGACAGGAATACGGAGCCCTCGCGGCTGCCACCCTCTCGGCGTCCGTTCGCACCCACTCGACGGATAGCCCCCGCTCTCCTTCTCCTTCTCCTTCTCGATCGCGTTCGCGTTCTCGCTCGCCTCTGTCACAGGCTGGCTCATCTGTATCCGACATGGAAACAGAAGAGGCAGTCAGTGGTGGAAGAGCCGACACCCCGCGTCCCGCCGGTTCCGACTCAGAATCGGACCGTACCGTCACGACACGGTCGGCAGCGTCCTCTGCCTCTTCCCCCTCCACCTCGGACGAAGGCTTCAGCCTAGTCTCGGGACGGGGGGGCAAGAGGAAGAAGACGAAAGCCCAGAGAAAGGCCGCTAAGAAAGGGAAAGCAGAGGCGTTCAGCCCTCCTGCGTCCCCCACTCCGTCTACCGCGTCCGCGCCCTTCGCGTCGCAGGTCCTCACCCCCACCCCGTCTACCGCGTCCGCGCCCTCCGCGTCGCAAATCCCCACCCCCGCCCCGTCCACCGCGTCCGCGCCCCTCGCGTCGCAGGTCCCCACCCCCGCGCCCTTCGCCGCGCCCGCGCCCTCCACCGCGCCCGCGCCCTCCGCGTCCGCGTCCACGTCGCAGGCCCCCACTCCGCGCATTCTCATTAACGGCAATCCCGTTAAGAAAATCCCCCCCCCACCGCCTGTATTTATCCAGGACAAGTCCAAATGGACCGACATATCAAAATGGTGTGTCGAGCTCCGGATAAATTACTCGCATGCCAAATCCACCCAGACCGGCATCAAGGTTACGGTTCCCACGTCTACGGACTACAGGAGCCTAACAAAAATGCTTCGCTCTAAAAACGTGTCTTTCCACACGTATTGCCTCCCCGAGGAAAAGGAAACACGCGTAGTCATCCGCAGGATCCCAAGGGAGATCCCATGCTCTGAAATCATAGCCGATCTTAGGTCGCAAAACGTCCCTGTAAACGAGGTCCACCGTATGCATCGCGCGCGACGCGGTGAGGCCTTTGACATGATCCTCGTGATCTGCCCACCCTCCGAGGGTCATAACCCGATCTTCCAGATCAAATCGATCTGTAGTCTCTCGGGTCTCGAAATCGAGAGACCCCGCAAGTCAAGCGTGATTGCCCAGTGCCATCGTTGCCAACTCTACGGGCATACGCAGAAGCACTGTTATGCGACACCCAGGTGCGTAAAGTGCCTGGGTTCGCATAGCACTGCGGAATGCGAACGTCCCAAGGACCGCGCACTATGCACCGAGCCACCTAGCTGCGTGCTATGTGGCGAGGCAGGCCACCCCGCGAACTATCGTGGCTGCGCTAAAGCTCCAAAATCCGCGCCCCCTCGCTTAGCGAAGCGTACCGACGCGCGTCAATCCCGCGAATGCCCGTCCTATTTGGAACCAGTAAGACTGAGTCCCCAGAGACCCAGTCCCTGGAATTACCTGCACCATCAGCAGGCGTTCCCAAGCCTCCAGGCTAGACCCGCCCCTCAGGCAGTCGCTCCCCAGGCCCCCCAGGCCAGTATACCCCGATTAATGGACCCGCGAACCCGATTCGAGAACTCGCAATCGAGACCCGCGACCATCGCGCCCCCCACCGCACCCGCGCCCCTCGCCGCCGCGCCCGCGCCCGCGCCCGTCGCCGCCGCTCCGTACGCGCGCCCCCCTCCTAACCACACCCCCACTCCCGTGGCCGGTGTCAACAAAGTAGATCCCTTCCAGGTGATCTCTTCCACCTACATGGTCTTCCTCACCCCCCGCGCGAGGAGGATGGCCGACGAGATAGTCGCCGCGACCAACGCCGGTGACTTATACCAAATTCAGGCAATCTACAATGCGTATCCCGAGATCACGCAAGCATTGTCTGGATTCGCGAACAACACCCCTAGACCACTTAATGGATACTAGGTCCCCCGCTAGAAACAAACCCCGATCCCTAATGTTAGGCTATTTTAACGCCAATGGCTTGGACGGCCAAAACTCAGAGATCACCGAATTCCTCGGCGATCATAAGGTAGACGTTTTCCTAATTCAAGAGACCTTTTTAAAACCCAGGCACCGTAACCCGTCAATTGCGAATTATCGTATAATTCGCAACGATAGGTCGCGGTGCCACCTGGGAGGTACTCTAATCTATTATAAATCAGAGCTCTATTGCATGCCCATAGACCCTCCTGTCCTAAAGTCCCTATTAGAAGTCTCGATCTGCCGAATCGGTATGACGGGCCACCCATCTATAACGATAATATCAGCCTACCTGCCCCCTACCATTACAATTGATCCTATCCAAGATCGACTACTGACCGACGACCTTAGCACCCTCTTGAGCATGAGTGATTCCGTCATCATGGCGGGTGATCTCAATGCCAAGCACCCAGCCTGGAATAGTAGACTCACCTCCCATAGGGGTAAAGTCCTCTTTGACCTCTGCCCCCTCCTAAATTTTGATATCATCGCCCCGATGAATCACACCCACTATCCGCATAATCCTGACCATGCCTCTGACGTGCTCGATGTGGCACTTCTAAAGAACATCAACCTACGGTTGGTCTCTATAGAGGTGCACCACGAGCTTCACTCTGACCACCGACCTCTTCTCGTAGAAATGGCCCCTCGCATAGGTCTTCACGACCCCAATATCCCCCCGCGCACCAAAAGGATAACGGACTGGAAGCGGGTAGGCGAAAGCTTGAAAGCTAACACGTCCCCCCAATTGGATTCGATCCCCGACCAGTTCGACTCTATCGCAGACACGACGACCGCGATCGACTCTCTCACAGAGCACGTACAATCTGTCCTGAACACATGTTCAAGGGAGGTTCCGGCGACGGATAACCGTCGCGGGAAACTGCCGGACGATGTACGTGCACTGATGACGGAGAAGAACGCAGCCGTCCGTGCGTACAGTAGCTTTCCCTGCACGGCTAACAAAATCCACATGCGCTACTTGCAGCGTGCTGTAAGTAAACGCGTGAAGGAATTTCGTGACGCCGACTGGGATAAGCTACTGAGCAGCCTAGAGCCGAACCATCTAGCATTCTGGCAACTCCAAAGGAAACTCAATCCCCGAGGAGGTAGCTCAGCCTCAATGCCCCCACTGATCCGCCCAGACGCGTCTCTCGCTTTCGAAGACATCGACAAAGCCGAATGCTTAGCCGACAGTCTAGAGGCCCAGTGCTCGCCCAGCTCTCAACCAGTAGACCAGGCGCACCTCGATGAGGTGAACGCTGAAGTCGAACGTAGAGCCGCTCTCCCGCCCGTCGAAGACCCTGAGTATCCTCTGGCTCCCGTCACACCGGCGGAAGTGCACGAGCTCATAAAGGGTCTGAAACCTCGTAAAGCCCCTGGCTCTGATGGTATCACCAATAGGGTGGTCCAATTGTTCCCCGCCCACCTGATAATGCTCTTGGCCACCATCTTCAATGGAGCCATGAACAATAACGTCTTCCCGCAAGTGTGGAAAGAGGCCACAGTAATCGGTATTGCCAAACCCGGTAAACCCAAGAAAGAGCCCGCGAGCTACCGCCCCATTAGCCTGCTCACAGTCATGGGCAAACTCTACGAGAGGCTTATTTATAAGCGTCTCAGAGACTACGCCGAGACTAAGAGCCTTATCCCCCACGAACAGTTTGGATTCCGTACCAAACATTCGTCGACCCATCAGGTCCACCGTATAGTCGAGGACATAAGCGCCGGCTTTCAACGCGGCCTTATGACAGGAGCTATCTTCTTTGATATAGCGAAAGCGTTCGACAAAGTCTGGCACAACGGCTTGATTTACAAGCTGTACCAACTCGGTGTGCCCGAGCGTCTCGTGCTCATCTTACGAGACTTTTTGTCGAATCGCACCTTTCGCTATCGCATAGAGGGAGCCCTCTCCTCCTCCCATCCCATACGCGCAGGAGTCCCTCAGGGCTCTGTGATATCCCCCCTGGCTTTTACGCTTTACACCAGCGACATCCCGAAGTTTAAAAAGGCTCAGTTGGCTCTGTTCGCAGACGATACGGCCGTTTACTACAGAGGGAAGTGTCATAATGTCATTACCAACACTCTCCAGACTGCAGCCGACAAGCTCGGTGCGTGGTTTAGAAAGTGGCGGATCGAAGTCAATCCTGACAAAAGCCAAGCGGTTCTCTTCATAAAACCGAGAAAAATCCCCCCAAAGCCCAAACCTGTCACCATGTTCGGCAAGCCTATCCCTTGGGAGAAGCGAGCCAAATATCTAGGTGTCATCCTCGATCAACGCCTCTCCTTTTCTGAGCATGTAAGTAAGGCGCGCTCGCGCGCCGCCTTCGCTCTCTATAGGCTTCACTCCCTTGTCCACGAAAATAGCAAATTGTCACTCAAGTGCAAATTGCGATTGTACACCGCGTGCATCTGCCCCATCATGACCTATGCGAGTCCAGTCTTTGCCCAAGCAAAATCACATGTCATCCATAAGATGCAAATCGTTTCCTCCGTAAATGCACGGGAGCCCCCTGGTTCGTTCGGAACACAAACCTCCATGTAGAGCTTAGAATGCCTACAATAGCCCAATTTCTGAAACGCTCTTCGAAGCGATTCTTTGACTCTGCCGCCACCCACCGCAACACTCTCGTTGTGCAGGCCGCCAATTATACCCCCTCCCGCATTAGTACGATCCGCCGTCCAAGGCACGCACTGACCGACCCAGACGACCCCACCACTCTCATCCAGGAGAGCCGTAGGGAAACTAGTACAGCTCGAAGAGTACACACAACACGAACACGATCACAATTCCGACCTCGCTTTAGAGGTCCCGCGCGAAACCCACCCCGATCCACTATTATTATCGTCAATAATAATAGCCCTCCCCGTCCCTTGACGACGACGCTTAACGATGTGCCAGCATGTGGTTTAGCTGAGCCTGTAATCCAAACTCCCCCAATTAATAATCAGAACCCTGATATTATCCAGCCACCGACGGTCCCTTGCCACCCTCCCTCCGACACTGCCCTAAGCCGAGGTTCGAGCCCCACCTGGGGTGCCCTTAGCGAGCAGTCGTCTAGCTTAAGTAGATTATAGTAAAAACCCCCTGGCTGGAGGCGTAAACTTCGTTAGGAGCTTGCGGCACCACAGGAAAGCCCGGTTAAGGAGCAGGAACCCCCAGTGGTTATACCTCCGAGATGCCATACACAAAAAAAAAAAAAAAAAAGACTGCAGTCCCTCCCCGACCCTTGACGACGCTTAACGATGTGCCAGCATGTGGTTTAGCTGAGCCTGTAATCCAAACTCCCCCGATTAATAATCAGAACCCTGATGTTATCCAGCCACCGACGGTCCCTTGCCACCCTCCCTCCGACACTGCCCTAAGCCGAGGTTCGAGCCCCATCTGGGGTGCCCTTAGCGAGCAGTCGTCTAGCTTAAGTAGATTATAGTAAAAACTCCCCTGGCTGGAGGCGTAAACTTCGTTAGGAGCTTGCGGCACCACAGGAAAGCCCGGTTAAGGAGCAGGAACCCCCAGTGGTTATACCTCCGAGATGCCATACACAAAAAAAAAAAAAAAAAAAAGACTGCAGTCAGTCGGCGGCCGTCACTTGAAGAAGCAAGAATAAAGAAGAAGTACCTCGACCACTGGTTTCATTCGAAGAGTCCCCTACACAAATACTGCAAGAAAATATGAAAAAATACGACGACAAACCGGCAATTTTTCAAAGTGACAGACATTTGACGTTTTCAGACAGGATCACAGGATTTTTTTAAACTGTTGTTTATGTTGCCATAATGCGCAACCTCTAATTGCCTCCAAAGGCTTGTCATAACATATTCAAATAGTCTTGCCGGATGCTTTATACATATTTTAATAGCAATTTAATGTTATTTATTTATACTAAATAGAACTAAGACTTTAAACTATTAATGAGTCGCTATTAGATAAGATATAAAAATTCCGTTAAAACAAATTATTTCCTCAAAACAGTGTTTATCTAATTTAACTAGCAACACATGATTATGTCACAAAGTTGACATTTATAGCAATAAAGCTATATTAAAAAATTACAAAATTTATTGTGATGGCAGCATTATTTTACCGACCCCCTGTATACTGCCGCATGATTGGCGAACAAAGTTGACTACGGTTGATCTAAATTGTATTTTATTGATTAAATTGTTTACTTTTTAATTTGTTTATTTTCTTTTTGAGCTAGGACTCGTCCAGTTCTGATGATAGGTAGGTGGTAGTTTTATCTCTGACCTTACATTTTTCCCCTCCCGGAAAAATGTAACGTTACAATATCAGGGACGCAGCCGCAGTGGAGTAGAGTCTTGAAGTCTTGTGCGTGCTAGGCAGTGTGTAATAAGCACTAGTGCTTGTACTGTGCAGTACAGGCCCTGATATAGATAATCAAAGAAACACATGTACACAAGGAACATTTATTTACATATTTTACTCTCTATAAATCACGACACGGCTGCAATTGCTTATTTCAAACCTTTCTTGAACCGCAGCCGGTCACATACATCAATGTCCAAACTCGTTCTCGATATACACGTACTTACCGGGCTTTAGCCAAATTCCAGCGTCTACTGTAATCAGGTGCACGCGTAATCTGCTCTAACTGTGCCCTTGTGCTGTTACTGTCGGGTGTAGCCTGGCCGACCACCCCGTATCTTCCAAACCTCCAAAACAAATGTTTCGAGCTTTCGCAAGGTTCGTTTGTTTGGCCTGTTATGTCTTTTAGAAGATTGTGGAGAATCCTGATTTGAAATGGGCGATCTATTGCTCGTGATCGTAGATCCGATCTCTAAAACACTTTTTCCCAGCGCGGAACAATCAAAATGTACGTTCCTTTGGCTTGATTTAGATGGGCTAATACTCAAGGAATCAGCGAAGGAGGTGGAAGACTGAAGGCATCGATGAATAGAGCATCTTTGTCCTTTACATCCCGGGATACATAAGTCGGAAAAAGAAAGAAAGAAAGAAAAATGCGTTTATTGGCATTACAGCAAAAAATACACCTTAAAACTATAAAAAACAGAAAACAATGATTATAATGCCAAAAGGGCCTCAGCTCAGCATAATGTCAGATGACACACAAGGTGTACCAACTGACGCTGATTTTCAGCTGCAACCCACGAGTGCCACACGCTAGAATAATAAAATATAGGTAAAAGTGTCCGTTTTAATACATAACCACCTTTAACTACCTTTGAATTGCTTGATGCAAATAGGTCTACTTCGGGTGTGCTGCATTTCTGAAATATGCGGTTGCAAGTTTTCGTTGATAGCTGCCAGTCTGCCAGTGGAGATTAACGAGATAGGCTGTCGGCCACGTCGTTGTATAGCCCTGGAATGTATTGGGGACAAATTTCTGCATGCAATTCCTTCGCCAATTTTAATAGTTGGGAGACATGATTTGTCAGTTGTAATGATCTTATTCCGCCCTGATTGCACCTAAAAACTTCACCATGGGCTGTCTAGTTATGACCCCTAGAACTCAAATCAACCGCCGGTTAAAAAGTTTATATATATAACGGGACATCGGGCGGTGGGGTTATTATTATTATTATTATATTTGTTTTTGCGACAGTTTCAAAATTAGTGAAGTTCTAATATACTGGGAATTGTTGTCAACAGTGGTAAGACAATTACGAAGTCGACTAATTTTTTTTTAAACGCTTCTATCCGTCTAATAATTACGAGCTTCATTTTGTGATTACATTTTAAGTCTCAAGTTGTCGCCACGACAGCTGCACCGCTAATACAAAGGCTCCGTTCTGCTTGGCACCTGCCATCCCACAGGTCCCCTCACCTCATCGACTATCCTTTATATCCCCCAAATTATTTCCCTCTTGGTAAATTTAATCAAAGTGCCTGCGCTGAAATATTAAAGGTAAAATTGGTAGCTTGCCATCACGCAGTAAATAATATTTTAATTTATTGGATATTTGTAAAATTTATAATGCGAATACGTCACATAGTAACGTACGTTTTTTGTCGAGATTAATTGATCTGGAAAGGTCAAGCTGCTGTTCCTTTATTCGCTTTGTTAAATTTTCCTCAGAAATATTTATTTCCGTACCCAAGCTTACTAGATGAACCTAATACAATTATTTACTGAATTATTTATCCACAATTTTATACGTGTGGGATTCAAGAAGCCTAAAATTATGCCATTTTAATAATAATTATAATATGAGAATAGGTATCGTACGAGTACTCAAGTTGTACATCAGTCGATCCTGTCGGTACCCACGTGGTTGTTAGACAAAGCCATTGATCCGGCGCGTGATGAGCCGCTTAGGTCTCGTGTCTCCTCTAATTGATTCTATATTTATCAAAGTCTCACAATAGCAGTGTCATATCGGAATGTACCAATATATCTAGACTATTCATTCATTTGCTGTCTCGCTCTCTCGCGACCGATTAGCCATCTTGTAAAAACCTGTGTTTAACTCTGTTGGGAAATAAATACAACTTTAATAAAATAAGTGTTTATCTTAGTACTTAACAGTTTGGCGACGACCTCTAAAGAACTCATTTTCGAGTAATTAGATAGTTTCCGCAAATTAAAGTAAAACAACGCAGATTTCAATAAAAACCAAAATCGGCACGCTTCGCTGTGAAGTTAGCTCCAATTGACTTACGGTTGCGAGCAGCAGTATTCCTGAGTCCACACCATCTTGGTTCACTGTTGTTGTAAAATAAATGACTTCTTGGATTTATAAGTTAAATAAGTCTCAATTGGAAGAGCAGCTATCAGATTACGGAATTGACACCTAAAACGGAACAGTTGAAGAACTACGAATACTACGAAGCAACAACTGAAAAAAAACAGTTAAATACTTATGATCACAATTTTATGACAAAATTATGATCTGCAATCATTTAATAGTGTGTTGGGAATCTTTTGAATAACAACTACGATGTATCATTACGTTAAATGTGGTTCCGGAAACAAAAAAAAGTATCATTGCTGCTGACCAAGATTACACCAAAAGTTTTTGAGACATTGACTTTTTGTCAAAAAAGGGCAAAAATTTTCCTTACATTTTTGAGAAATTGACTTTTTTGTCTTCGCCTTATCGAAGGTGAAGACAAAAAAGTCAATGTCGCAAAAACTTTTGGTGTAATCTTGGTCAGCAGCAATGATACTTTTTGGGCAAGCCATTTTCCAGGCATGCACCGCACTTCAGAGTCAACTAGAGAAGGGGCTAAAATTTTCTCGGTCAACTCTTCAGTGCCGTGGACAGAGTACAGGAACGCCGGTGATTTTGCGGACGCCGAGGCCACCGAAACGGAGGGGTAGTGTGGTTTGCAACCACGCTCGGTCATCCAAGGCCATATTTAAAATGGATGTTAGTGTGCTGCGAATAATTTGATCAATTTTGTCCAACAGGTGTGGTTGCTTCCATAACGGAAAAGAGCGTAGAAAATATATATTTGGCCCAAAACAACAATATCTAATCAGGGTGAATGCCGAATGTAAATTGATTTTGGAGAGTCTGTCTGAAATGTCGTTGAAATGTTTAATTTTATCGTCGATGAATTGAGGACAGCTATATTCTAAAATTGGGGAATCTAGGAGGTGCAGTGAACTTTTTTCAATAATTTTTATTTTGGGGCATTAAATTTCTCTATGGTCGATTGTCTGTCGGTAATGTCAGAAAGGTAAATTTCACATTTTGATGGGATATTGTCCAAGCCTATAGATTTAAATTGCTCTTTGATTATTTGTAGATCTTTCAAAACAGTGTTTACATCATCTAAATACCACACTTTACATTTAGTTTCTGGATAATTGGTTGAGCAGCTAAGAAAATGTTTTGTTGAAAATCAAAAAAAAATTTGTTTGAAATTTGAATGTTTTTGTGGCCCATGATGATGTCCCACGAATAATAAATAGGTCGTGATTGGTTATTGTATTTGAGCTTTGGCCACCAACATTTATAGAAACTAATATTATGACTAAGCATTCAAACACTTACTCATGTGAAATTAAAACTGTTTCAGAAGCAGAAAATCTAATCAAAGAGAAGTTCGCAAAAGTATTCAGCCCAGGGCGGGTAATTTCAAAGGTGAAGCTATCACATTACATTTAAAACCGAATGCAACGCCGAATTGTGCTTAGCACCACGACGTGTACCATTTGCATTAAACGACAAGGTAAAACTAGAAATTTCTCGTTTACTACAAAATGGTACAAAATGGTAATCGTTTACTAATAACACTGGTGGAATGTCAGTGGGGTACTCCGGTGATCCCTGTAAGCGGATAGATCAGTAAGGCTATGCAGAGATTACAAGGTTACCTTGAGTCTTCATTTAGAAGTTGACCATTTTCCATTACCCCATATTGATGAAATTTTGGAATGGAGAATACTTCTGCGAGCTTGATCTAAAAGACGCGTACAGTATCGGCCAGAAGGGCAGTAGCAATCTCACAAAGTTATATAGTATCAAAACCAGTCGCTTTTAAGACTTTCTTCTATAAAGACATTTCAAACACATTCACACACACCCGTGTATCACACTCTTTCATCCTTAGTCAGTCAGAAAGAGCGCGGTATATAATAGTGTGTTTTAGTTGGTTGGCATGTCATGCCGCGCAAAAATGAATCTTACAAAACATAACTTATCACAACGCACGATGAAAGGTTCCGTACTTGAAAAGAATTTATCCTAAGAACAAACTTAACATTGTAGTTGTAAACATAATCTCCCATACATTCCAACTGCAAATGTAATTTTGTACGCAAAATATCGAGAGATTTACCATGTTATTTTAAGACTATAGACTTTTTATAGATTTTCCTGTATTCTATAAGTATATAATAACTATTTTCTATATTATTATTTTTTTCAAAATTTTAGGTTCAGTAGTTTCGGAGATAAGGGGGGAATGGTCAATATTCGTCTATTTCCACTTATAACTTTAAAATAATTTATAAAAAAAATATTTAAAAAAATAATGTGACCCTAATAGTAAGGCCTTTCATTTGATGTATGTCACACGGTACAGTTTGCAATTTTTTTTTTAAATTTTCTTGTTTGATTCCCAAAACTGACCTCAATATTCTAAATTCATTTATTTACGGTTCACGTCCGAGTTTGGGCCACTATAATTGATATGTATACCAAATTTTAACTTAATCGGTCCATTACATTCGGAGCAAATTGGCTGTGTCAGAGGGACAGACAGATAGACATACGATCATTCGTATGTCTGTCTGTCCCTCTGACACAGCCACGGAACCCTTATAGGATCACACCTATAAGGGTTCCGTTTTTTCCTTTTGAGGTACGGAACCCTAAAAATGAGGTTGGATTTGATACAAAATTAATCTGCTGGATTGAATAAAATATTTAGTATGACGTTGTTGGTTGGTGAACTTAATTACGAGTGTTTGTGGTATTGCTATTAGTGGTGTTTTTTTTTAAATATCTTTATTCAAAATGCAAGCAAATATAAGTATTGAAGCCAGGGCAAATATTGTCGCCTTGTATAGGTAGAAATAGATTTAATATGTCTCAAATTTCTAATGAAACCAGCTTAAGAGTAAGTTATTTTTTAATATTATGTGCTGATAGTTGTGAACGGTGTATGATTTTCTTGTTAATAAGTCGCTAGTTTCAAGTGTGTAATAAAGTGTTATTTTTATTTAAGAGAAATACTGGAAGTCGTTGGGTGAAGAGATTTGTGGAAAAAGCAGTCTGAAGAGTCGTGTAAGATGTAGAAAGTCGCCACTTATTAACCACTCTCAGCTACGTTGTAGGATGGAAGAATATGAAACGAATGTTTTCATAGCAACAAGTAGATTTCCAGAACAATTTGATACGTCATTGCGCTATCAATTGAAAGTATATGGGGTTTAATAGTGCTAAGGTGGGAAACACGAGACGAGAGATGAGCTGCTTAAGTCCTATTGCATGCAGTTCTGGGATAGTTTACATGGCACAGATATTTATGTACAAATATTGTGAGCTCCATGCTTCGACTTGTTCTAAGCTGCATTGATAATAATGGAGGTCACCCTAAATATTAATTAAAAACTGTAGATTAATTTTTATCGTGAATGTGCTGGTTGTTAAAGTAGGTAATAAGTTAGTTTATGATTGTAAGATTGAGGTTAAGTTTCAATCTTCTTTTCGTCAAGAAAACGAACACTTAAGCTATAATCTCAAAACACACATCATCAACATCATTTCAGCCGAAAGACGTCCACTGCTGGACATAGGCCTCCCCCAAGCACCGCCATCTCGACCGGTTCTGTGCTTCCCGCATCCAGCGGATTCCTACGGCTTTCATAAGGTCATCGGTCTACCTTGTGGGAGGCCTTCCAACGCTAGGTCTTCCGGTACGTTGTCGCTACTCAACCTTTCAGCCCCAACGGCCATCTGATCTGCGCGCAATGTGCCCTGCCCATATGCACTTAAGTTTGGCAATTCTTCGTGCTATGTGCTACCTTGGTTCTCCTGCGGATCTCTTCACTTCTGATTCGATCACGTAGGAAAACTCCAAGCAAAGCCCTCTCCATTGCCCTTTGGGTGGCTTTTAACCTTCTAATAAGGCCCATTGTGAGTGACCACGTTTCAGTGCCATATTTCAATACTGACAATACGCACTGTTCAAAGACTTTCTTCTTGAGACACTGCGGTATGTTAGACGAGAAACTATTGAGTAGCTTCCCGAACGCTGCCCAGCCGAGTCGGATTCGACGATTGACTTCTTTCTCGAAGTCGGACCTACCTAACTGGATAGTTTGTCCTAGGTAAACATACTCGTCCACAACTTCGAGTGTAGCGTCTCCGATATTTATGAAAGAGGGTGTTACATGGGCATTTGACATGACCTTTGTCTTGTCCATGTTCATTCGAAGACCCACTCTTTCGAAAGCTCTACTGATGTCATCGAGCATTGTACTGAGGTCTTCCATAGTCTCAGCCATGATAAGTATATCGTCGGCAAACCGAAGGTGAGTGATGTACTCTCCATTGATATTGATGCCAACCCTTTCCCAGTCCAAAATCTTGAAAACATCCTCCAGTGCAGCGGTGAACATTTTCGGAGAGATAACATCTCCCTGTCTCACACCTCGTTGCAGAAATAGGTTTCGAGGTCTGGTCCTGGAGTCGAACTGACATAATAGCGTTTTTGTACAGACATTTCAGCACCTCGATGTACCGATAGTCGATCTGGTACCGTTGAAGAGACTGCAGTACAGCTCATGTCTCGATCGAATCGAAGGTTTTCTCGTAGTCCACAAACGTTAAGCAGAGAGGCAGGTTATACTCCTCGGTCTTCTGTATAACCTGCCGCAGCGTATGTATGTGGTCTACGATGCCAAAGCCTTTACGGAATCCGACTTGTTCGGGAGGCTGGAATTCGTGATGACTCTTGAAAACAGCTTGTAGACGTGGCTCAGAAGTGAGATAGGCCCATAATTATTTAGGAGGGCATTATCGCCCTTCTTAAAGAAAAGTTTCACCACACCTCTGCTCCATGCCTGTGGCGTTTTGCCCTCGAGTATGACGGATGCAAACATCTTCTGGAGGGCCTTAAGAACGGGATTACCGCCGGCCTTTAGGAGGTCAGCCGTAATTCCGTCATCACCCGGCCTTGTTGTTATTGAGCTGCTTCAGAGCCTTCCTAATCTCGTACAAGCCGACGTCCGGGGTGTCTTCGGTGTAGTGTCGGGTCAGTCTAGCTCTTGGGTGTTTAGCCAGATTTGTAACGGGGTTACTTGTTGACGTATATAGCTGTCCATAGAATCTCTCAATCTCTCTCAACAGCTCAGGCTTGGCGGATACGATCCTGCCATCGTCGGTCTTCAGTTTCGCAAGCTGACTCTGCCCAATAGACAGATCTCTTGGAGCCCTTATACCGCTCTAATGCGTCCTTAATGCGTACTGCATTAAAACGGCGAAGATCGGTTTTCCAGGACATGGAGATCTGTTTATTGAGCTGCTGGTACTTGAGTGCATCGTCTGAAGACTGCAGGGTCATCTCGCGCTTCTCCTTCATGAGCTGTAAAGTAAGATTAGAGAGCTTCTTATTTCTACCTGTACGACGGGTCTTGAAGATCTTTGACCCGACCGTATGGACAGTTTCCACGAACCCATCGTTATAATCGTCCAGGGAGCTCCCAAAGTACTCGAAACGATTCTGAATTTCAAGCTGAAAGCTGTTGGGGTTTTGGACTTGGATCGCTGCTGGGCGGAGCGTAGACTTCGTCAGTCGAGATCTTTTCAGCTTGGTATTTAAGTTCATTGTGCCTCTTACCATGCGGTTATCACTTCCGGTTTTCACTGCGTTGATTACAGAGACATAATTGAAGATTTGCTTCTTCGTCGACATAATGAAGTCAATCTCATTTTTTGTTGCACCATCAGGGCTCTGCCAGGTCCATTTTCTGTGCTCACGTTTTCTGAAGAAGGAGTTCATCATAAAGAGGCCTTCCTTCTCCATAAAACTGGCCAGTAGGTGACCCCGGTGGTTCCGACATCCAACTCCAAATTGCCCCACTCGCAGCTCATCATCATTTCGTTTGCCCAGTTTCGCGTTGAAGTCCCCCATGACAACGGTGAAGTGAGTTTTAGAGACATGCATGTCTCTGGAAATATCCTCATACATGGTCTCCACCTCATCGTGGGGGTGTGACGAGGTCGGGGCGTAAACCTGTACGACCTTCAGCGAATATCTTGCGGATATTCTGAGTATTAGGTACGCTACACTGGTCGACACACTCTCGATTTTCACTACGTTGCTCACAAGGGACTTATGGACGATAAACCCGACACCACCTTGGACTGCTGGTCGCCCTCCCGGAAATAGAGCAAGTTCCCGGATTTGAGGATTATCGAGTCCTCGCCCTCTCTTCGGACTTTTGATAACCCCACTATATCCCATCGTAACCTGCTCGATTACTCCTCACGCTCGATGATCTTCGCGTCGGTCCGAAGTGTACGCGTGTTAAATATTGCCAGGTCCAGTTTTCGGTGAATGTTGTAACCGGATACCTTCCGGGGATTCTTCGCACTACTTGCCTCACCGTGGCCTTGACTGCTACCGTAGCCAAGGGACGGTGGGCCGCCGGGCACTAGGGGCCATTTTTTTATTTGTGCTTGTCATTTGGGGGGGGGATTGCAATAATCACCACGCTTGGCAGGCGGGTTGGCGATCGCAGTATGTTGTTAAAAATGCATAGTAAATGCTGCTGCCCGTTCTCTAGTAAGAACCTTAGTCGCCTTTTACGACACCCACGGTATGAAATGGAGTGGTGCTGTTCTTTATGGCCGGCACCGCACGAGCCACAAACAAAAACACACATAGATCAATTTAATGAAGCGGTTTATTCATTTTGTTACAAAAAAAATGAATACAACAACGCTTATATTACAAATATAAGCGTTGTAAATAAATACTGTTGTTTTAATATCACACTTTTTTAAATTAAATTTATTAAAAACAGTAAAACAATCTGGTGATTATTTTACTATTCTTTTAATTGCTATTATTTATTTAACAATATTTGACTAAGCTGAATATAAAAACTATTGTTGCAAATAAAAATATGATAAAAAGAATAACTCCTCTTGAGGATGGAACCTACGGCCTGCGTTTATGAGTCCGATTCCTGATTCTACCTACTGACGATGCTTATTAAAATAGCGCGAATTTTAGCAATATACTGAATAGAAATATGATGACTGTACCTACAGGCACTTCTAAGTCTCAGGAGCTTACTACTATATTAACTGAAGAAGGTTCATTTAAATATCAATACTTACTAATATATGGTGTAATTACAGGACCTGGTTCCTTCCTGCGGCTAATGTGTAAAAAACTTGCTAACATACCAAATACCACAGTATTCATAGACAATATTTATATGGCAGGAAATGATGTGAATGATATGCTAAATGTTCTGTCAAAACTACAAGAATGTCAGTTGAAATAAAAATTTGAAAAGTGCAAGTTCTTCAAAAAAAGTATTAATTATTAACATTAATTAATTTTTAAGTAATAATAATATGTACAAATATATAAAAAATATGGGAGGGGAAAGGATCAAAGGGCATCAAAAAATTCTTCCGCATCGCTGTCAACAGGAAAAGTGCCCAAAAGGCTGGCAGCATTGCCACGTTGTATGGCAAAGCTGATTCTTTGGCCAAGAAATAGGCCAGCCTTCTGGTCACAACAGAACACAAAATACTAATAGATGGTCCAATAAAGAATATTCTGCGATGAATTACGATTTTACAATTAATTACAAAAGCGATACGGCGGTATCTATAGGGTCTCCTTCTATTGTTTGTCAATACTGCTCAGCTCTAAAGTGGAAAGATGAGTCCAAGGGTCTGTTGTTTCAATGGCAAGATTAAACTAGACGACATAGTTGCACTACCAGATCCTTTAAAGTCACTCCTTGACGGAAATCACCCGAAACATACAGAATTTAAGTGTAATATTCGTCGGTATAATATAACTCTTAATAATAACAATAATAACTTTATTTGTTAGAATATTGTTGTTACATAGGTGTTACACATAATATGATGTCCATAATATTCTGCTGTTTCCAGCGTTCAATTATTTCAAATAATTAAAATTAATAATATACCATACAATGTTGAGAGCAAGGAAAACGTTAACTACTATCAAATACAATGTCAGGGGTTATTAATTGTCAAGAATTGTTCAATACAATGTTAGGGGTAATTAATCTTAATGTCAAGAATGATTAAATACAATGTCAAGGGTTATTAATTATAATGTCAAGAATTATTAAATACAATGGTGAAAAAAAAAGAAAAATATCATAGAAATTAAATTCCATTCAATTATTAGGAGGTAAGTCGTCGTCCAATTTAAATTTTGAATCAAATTTTCCATTTAAAAATTCATTCGTTGTGCAGTAACACTTTTACAATAGAAAGTTAAATAGTTTCTTTTTAAATATCATGAGGTTATGACTTTTAAAAACATTAGGTAATTTATTATTTTGAATTGCCATACAGTAAGCATTATTCGAAAATAGTTTAATTCTTTGTTGCACATAATTCGTGGATACTTCGACTTTTCCTTATAACAACATCATTGTGTACTTGAAATAAAGCTAAGTTTTTACGTACAAAGATACAGAGTGCGAATATGTATAAAGATGGGAGTGGTAATATTTTTAAAGTTTTAAAGATTGGGACACAGCTTTGTAATGGTTGGGCTTTAGTCATTGATCGAATACATTTCTTTTGGGCTCGGAATGCTTTAGTAGTATCAACAGAATTTCCCCATATAATGATGCCGTAGCGGAGAATTGACGCTACGTAACTATGATAAGCATAAAGTGCTGCATTGATACCAGCTACGTGAGTTATTCG
Source organism: Dryobota labecula (assembly GCA_947523025.1). Lineage (NCBI taxonomy): Eukaryota > Metazoa > Arthropoda > Insecta > Lepidoptera > Noctuidae > Dryobota > Dryobota labecula. The sequence continues at coordinate 729,278 of OX383291.1, read as the reverse complement.
GTTTAACACAAATACAAATCTTTGCAGCTTAGTGCATAATTTGTCAATATGTACTTTCCAGTTGCAATATTTATCCAACGTTATCCCCAAAAAAGTAGCAAAGTCAAAGTCAAATCATTTATTTCAAATTGGCACGAAGATGCACTTTTGAACGTCAAAAATAAAATGAATAGTTAATTGATTCTAGTTGCGCCTTCCAAAAGGTTTTTATGTATGGAGAAGAATGGGCAAGAAACTCCATACTTACTCTTTTAAAATGTTAACAATAGTTTGTATACATTAATTAATAATTATAGGTGAAGACGATGTACCTAGAATAAAAATAAAAATTACTTACCACAATATTGGTAAAAAGAATGAAAAGTGAAGTAATGACAGAAAAATTAATAAATGCGATAGGTACACACGGCTACACGTCAACCTATACTGATTGGACTTTAGACTACTAGAAGTTGAACGCTGCGAATCGTGCGAGAGGGCGCGATATGTTTTTGTTATTTCGTCTCACTCACGCACATAGAGCATGTGGTATGCGCCGCCGCCGCCGCGCCGCCCGCCTGCCACCACCATGCGGCGTTTTATCCTTACTACATACAGATACGTATCATGTTATTTTGTAGACAAGTCAAGCTCGTACTAAGCTCATACTGTTGTTTTTTCGATTTGCGCTGCGCTTTTGAGTGTGCACTATAATACATTCATTAGGTAGGTATTTATTATTATCATTTTAGTATATATTATCTATCTATCTATCTATACTAATCTATACTATAATACTATATTATAAAATATAATAATATGATATAATATAATATATATTATATTATAATTATATTTTATATAATTTATTATTTTTAATTTTATTTATTTTAATATTTTATAATTTTATTTTATATTATATATCTGTAATACTTATAGCTCTTCAGCTTTAAAGAGTTTGTTTGTTTGTTTGTTTGAACGTGCTAATGTAAGGAACTACTGGTTGGAATTGGAAAAAAATATTTTTGTGTTGGATAGTCATTTTACCGGGAAAGGTTAAGGAAAGGCTATAATTAACATCACGCTACGATCAATAGGTATAGCATAAATGAAAAATGTTGCAAAACCGTTTTTTTTGTTTTACATTTTGAGACCATCCGTTGCGTGAACTGCGTAAACGGTTTAAGTTACGCAGTGCAGGATAACAGGATTTTTTTCATTATTTTTTCCTTTGTCTTTTTACCCTAGTCTAGCTACAGGATTTTTTTTAGATTCATTGGACAGAAAAAAATAATTCAGGTCTGAAAGGGCTAAGTAATAACATTTTTCATTTTTAGTTTTTCAAAACTACCCCTCAAAGGGGTCATAATTTGTATGTAGGAATTTTAACGCGCGGTTCGATCAACTTGAGACTCATTAGAAACACTTGCGACCAAAAATAAAGAATTACATGTATCAAGGTTTTTCAAAACTCTACCCTTATCGGGGTGAAAAAGGGTAGTCAATTTTACAGAAGAGGATTTTACTGCCGGGGCCTGATTAACTCAAAAATTTGTATAAATAATTTGTAGGTCAAGTTATGGAAACATCCCAAATATTTTTTTTTAATTCCACCCCGGGGGGTGGTGAGAACAAGGAATATAGTTTATATGAAAACTTTTATTCATTTGGTTAGTGGTTAATGTTTCAAAACTACCCTACCAAGGGGATTGGAGGTGTCAAAGTTTGTATTACGGGCGGTCCGATTAACTAAAAACTCGGTATTTATACTTGAGACCTATAATAAAAAATAACGTGTATCTGGGTTTTTTGAAAATCTACCCTTAACGGGGTAAAGAAATGGTCGATTTAAAAGGGAGGAATTTACTGCATGTGTAGTATGAGTATAATTATACGGTTCTTATACCAAAAAAACAATTTTTGAATTTTTGTGTCTGCTGGTCTGTTTGTCTGTCTGTCTGCTTGTTTGTTCCTGCTAATCTCCAAAAATCCTGGGCCGATTTTGACGGGACTTTCACTGGCAGATAGCTGATGATATAAGAAGTAACTTAGGATACTTTTATTTTAGAAAAATAATTTATTAGGGCTACAAACAAAATAGTTAAACCCATGATATTCTGGACAAAATCCGATTCAACTAGGGAAGTATTGACATCCACGCGGGCGAAGCCGCGGGTACCAGCTAGTTATATTATATTTCGAGCTTACAGCCACAGCTAGTTATATTATATTTCGAGTTTGCGCGCAAGCTCGAAATATAATGTAACTAGCTGTTGCCCGCGGTTTCCTAATTACCTACACGCATGCAAACCGCAATAGCGGTCCGCATGCATGTAGGTTATTAGGAAATCTACATCCTGTCAGATATTCATACAAACTTTCAATCAACACCATCATCCAACCACCCTTTCCTTTCATTCCATTTTTTCAAAAACACTGAAAGACGTATTACTTTATTGTCGACCAAAGAAACAAATACGAATTTTTCTATGTAATCGTTTTCTTTGCAGTTTACTTTTCAAATTAGTTACTTATTTGGATTTAATAATTATTTTACAAAATAAATTGTTCTATGAGTATAAATATTACCTTTATGGCTCGGGCGAGATGCGCCGACGATGCCACTACTTAACAAAAGATTGCCAATAACATTGTTTTATTTGCGTGAAACCTATTGGCTTACCTGACATTCTCTTCCTCTAGTATCCTTAAATAAGTCGGTGGCTTAGTAGCACAAAGTACTATTATATAGTTTGTGGTGTGACAAAACAATGAAACAGCAATTGTTAATGGAATAGTAATTCTACACGAATTCTGTGAAAAACTACCTGATGTAAGTCCATTTTTGTTACTAATAAATATTATTAGATTGCCTACATAGTTAATACTACGTTGTCTCATGTCGTAATAGTTTATGCTATCAAACAACCAGTCTAGAATTATTTGGTGGTGGTCCTACCATCAAAAACTAAATGGAACTAAAAAAAATATATAAATTACTAGCTTCTGTCCCGCGACTTCGTCCGCGTGAAATTTTAGGCCCCCGACCCTCCGTGTCACATCCCGTTGCCTACCCGCGCTATTACTTCCTTTTCACATAGCGTTCTTTCTGACTTTTTTTTCTTTTTCCCCGGCTCCTTAAGATCGCAGCGTGATGTTAAATAGCCTGTAACCTTCCTCAAGAATTGGGCTACCAAATAAAAAAGAATTTTCAGAATCCGTTCTGTAGTTTCAGAGATTACCCCCTACATACATACTTACAAACTTACAAACAAACTTTACCTCTTTATAATATTAGTATAGATTCCCGTTCGTCCCACCGTCAACAAAAAGGCGTAAATGTAAATAAATGCCTTTCAAGCGTTAACTAATGAGAAACAATGAACTAATTACGTATCTATTGTTCCGCGGCCGCCGCGCTCGTTACAGAAGATGTTCGAAATGGTATTGTCGTGGATGCAATGAGTCTCATGGGTAAGAACTAAATATGACATAAATAAATAAAAATGAATATAAAAATAAATAAATAAATATGAATATGGGTTATGAACTTATGACAAAATATTATCTAAATACATAATAATATATTAATCCCCGTCCCCCTTTCAATTTATTTTATTGTTTAACCACCCTCTCGCAACATCACTATTAGCTGCCGCTATTGTGGAGTTCAATTGCGGCGCCATTAATATTGGTGCACCACGCTAATACGTTAATAACCTCGGAATATATAAAAAAATCACTTCCGCGGGAACAAAAAATATTCATGAAGGCTCCTACAAACAAGCGCAACACGCGACGCGACACAAAGAGACCGCGCGGCACGCGGTGTCTGTGTGTCGCGTCGCGATTCTTGAATCCCGGCCGGGCGACGACGTTCAGAAACTGACTGGCATAGAATAGAAAACACGAGTGGAACTAGCGAATATTTTTGCGTGAACAAAAAAATGCATCTGTGTGCGTAGGCGTAACGCAGCAAATGCTGTGATTGGCTGATGCCACGATGCGCAGTCCCTTTCCTACAATTCTCTGTATTCCTGGTAGCGTAGTTATGGGTATATAGGGTGTCTAACTTGATGTGTCGCCGTGTGTACATGGTGCTCACGTATTTACAAACATTGTATATGATTTTGCAAAAAAATAAAATAAACATATCATAAGTGTGTGAGTTAAATTTATATTAATCACAGAAAATAAAAATTAATATCATATAAATTATACAGTTAAATTAGCAACCAGTTTGATTTGTCTAGACTCTAAATTGTCCTATGGAGCAGGACCAGCATGTTTCCAAGCATTCTTATCTTGGATATAATCCTCTAATTTGTAATATGCTTGTTTACAAAGTGTGCTTTTTATACACTTTGTAAACAAGCATAGTACATGATAGCACTTTCAACCTCTTCTATAGCGTTATTTGCTTATCTAATTTCTAAGTGGTGACGTTTGCTATTGTAAGTTTGGAACTGTATAAGTTTGGTTTTATTAATATTGACATGTAGATTGTTGTTGCCACCACTACGGTGGTTAATGGGCCGTATCATCAAGGTGTTTCCTGGTCCTGACGGCGTCACGAGGGTGGCAGAGATTAAAACCAAGAAGGGCAAGATTACAAGGGCTTTCAACAACATATGTCCTTTACCTATTGAAGACAACGCTTCAACCCGGGCAGGATGTTCGGAACCTTCTCGAACAATGTCGTCGGCGGAGGCGGCACCGGCCACGGCGTCGGCGGAGGCACGGCGGGACGCGGGTGAAGAGGTACCCGCGCCAGCCATGTCTATATAAAGGCTGAACCGCGGCGGGGAGCGACACACACGACCATCTCCCTTCGTTCCGTATTATATATGCATTGTACGCGTCATAAGTCATTAATTTATTGTAAAGCTATTCAGCAATAAATCATTTTAAAACAGAATCAGCATCATAATTATACAGTCCTCATAAACTCCTAAACAAATTGGTCCTTCGCAAGAAAACAAATCAAGACGAACGGCGTTTGCAGTGCAGAAAACAAGTAGTGCACGTGTCTGCGTGAGAAGAAATTCGAGAACGGAGGCCTGTGGCTACAGATCGGTAATTGGTGTGTCGTTCCATTAAAACATTTCTGTCCCTTCATACTATCTAAACTTTTCCAAGCTTTCTTTTGGCAATCATTGGCATTCATCTGTTCCATTTATCTTACCCATATTTTATTGTCTTATCTTTCATTTCGATTCACATATTTTGCACGTGCACGCGGTAGCTTGACCGCTCATTACATCAAGGTCAAAGCGGTCGCTTCTTCGCATTCTTAAAAATTAATCTACCTATCCTTTTATTTAATTATGGAGGCTAAAGTTAAAGAATTAATTAAGAAACGTGCAAGCTGTAAGGCTAAGCTTACGCTTTTCAGCAATTATTTAAATGTAGCCATTTCTTGTGCTAGATTAAGCGAACTACAGCTAACAGAACTGGAAACCAGACTTGATAAAATGGATTTACTATTTAATGACTATGATAAAATACAGGGCGAGATCGAGATGCTGATGGAGGACCCCAGCGAGGCATTGGGTGATCGCGAAGCGTTTCAAAACCAATACTTCTCCTTGGTGTCCTCGGCGCGTGAGTTGCGGCGTCATAGCGAGCGAAGAGCCAGCGTTTTGGTGAGTTCCGTACAAGCTACAGACGACGTCACACAGACTAAACATAGTGTTGTAAAATTACCTCAGATTAGTTTACCGCATTTTGATGGAAGTTATCAGCATTGGCTCGAGTTTAGAGACACATTTGATTCATTAATACACAGAAACACATTGTTGGACGATATCAGTAAGTTTCACTACCTTAGGTCTTCGTTAAAGGGTGCTGCTGCCTTAATTATGAGAATTTTGGATTTTAACTCTGGTAACTATAGCACTGCTTGGGATCTATTGACGAAACGGTATAATAATAATCGTCTTTTGGTAAATAATCATGTTCAATCGTTATTCAATGTCGAACAGATAGAAAAGGGGTCTAGTAAAGCAGTACGTTATCTAGTCGATGTAACAACAAAAAATCTGAGGGCTTTAACAATTTTAGGACAACCAACGCAACACTGGGACATATTGATTATTTATATTGTGGCTCATAAGTTAGATACTAAAACTTATATTCATTGGGAAGAATTTAGAAATACATTATCCGAGGCACCTACATTACCTCAATTTTTGTCGTTTATGAATAACAGGGCCGACTTATTAGAATCAGTTGAGGAATCTGACATTAATAAAAACAAAACCTCGAATAATAAAATACATTCTAAACAAAAAAGTTTTGCAGTAACATCAAACGAAAATAGTGGGTCAAATAAAGGTTCGAGCTCAAATTGTCCAATGTGTAAGCAAGGTCATGTTTTATTCAAATGCGATAATTTTCGTAAACTTTCTTCAGAGGTACGTAATCAGAAGGCTAAAGAATATAATGTTTGTCTTAATTGTTTAAACCCGGGCCATGCAGAAAATAAATGTAAATTGTGGGCTCGGTGCAAGTATTGTAAGGCTAAACATAACACACTGTTACACATGGACAAGGATAGTGAGCCGCCTGCCAGTAATCAAATGACGGATAATGTGACTTTAACAGCCAAATCAATACAGAATACTACTTCTTCCACCGTATTGCTTTCCAAAGCGCGGGTGAAGGTGCGAGACAGCAAGGGTGGCCATCACGTTGCGAGGGTGCTCTTGGACAACGGGAGCACTGCAAATTTTATAACTAAGGAGCTGTGTGGTAAGCTGGGTTCACTTAAACGTAACGTTAACTCCAAAATAACGGGTATTAACCAGCAAACTTGTAAAAGCACACAGTCTTGTTCTCTAATCTTAGAGTCTTATTCAGGTGATTATAAAACAACTATTGATTGTTTAGTATTACCAGAAATAACTAAATCATTACCATCGACATTAATTGACATTAGTACTATTCCACTGCCATCAGGCATCTGTCTAGCTGACCCTCACTATTATAAACCGTCAAGCGTAGACATATTACTAGGTGCTGAACAGTTTTGGAATATTTTGGGTACTAATACCATCAATTTAGGCAAATGTCAACCTAGGTTATATGAATCTAAATTAGGATGGCTTATCTCTGGGTATATAGCACAACCTAGTCCATCCTGTGACCAACCAGTGTGTCATTTCGTTCAGGACATGAAAACTGAACTGACTCGCTTCTGGGAGTTAGATTCTATATCTGATAAGCATTCATTGTCAGCCGAGGAACGTGCATGTGAGGAACATTTTTTACGCACTACTACTCGGGGTCAAGATGGACGTTTCATTGTAGAAATGCCATTTAAACAGTCATTCGAAGCATTGGGTGACTCATATCAGATGGCAAAAGTTCGATTCCTTTCGCTAGAACGTAGGTTCGTTCGTGATCCCATATTTAAAAATAGGTATATTAATTTTATGCGCGAGTACCTAGAACTAGGGCACATGTCTGAAGATAATAATTCAAATGATATTATAAGTTATTACTTACCTCATCACGGTGTTATGCGCGAGCAAAGTACAACAACAAAATTACGAGTTGTCTTTGACGCGTCAGCTGTGACAACTTCAGGTATTTCTTTAAATCACTTACAAATGATTGGTCCCACTGTGCAGGACGATCTTTATTCTATTTTATTACGCTTTCGGCAACATAGATTCGTAGTATCAGCGGATATTGAAAAAATGTACAGAGCTATAGAATTAAATGAATCTCAACGTTATTTACAAAAAATCTTATTCCGATTCAATCAATGTGAACCGCTAAAAACATATGTTCTGAACACAGTTACTTATGGCACAGCTTCGGCACCATATTTGGCGACAAAGTCACTCGTGAGTCTCGCTTCACAGGCCTCAAATAACGGCGTGAAGCAAGCTATACAACGAGACATGTACGTTGACGATTATCTGGGTGGCTGTGACACTGAGTCCGGCACCATACAGTTATGTAAGGAGGTGAGCTCGATTTTCGCTTCAGCTCAATTCAAATTAAGAAAATGGCAATCTAATAGCCCACAGGTGATGAAGGGTATATTACCATGTCTTGATCCTAATGACAATAACATACTCGACTTAAATCGTAACCAATCTCCTAACACTTCTAAGACATTGGGTTTAAACTGGGTTTGTGATTTAGACATATTAACTTTTTTCATAAACATATCTCCAAGTAATAAAATAACTAAACGTCATATTTTATCTAGCATTAGCCAAATCTTTGACCCATTAGGCCTAGTGGGGCCATGTGTCATGTTGGCAAAGGTAATAATGCAAAAATTATGGTTAGAGAAATGTTCCTGGGATGACACAGTTTCTCATGACACACAAGAACGTTGGTTGTCGTTCGTTAATATGTTATCATGTCTGAATAATTTAAAGGTACCACGGTATGCATTTGATGTTAACTATAAATTAATTGAGTTGCATATATTTACAGATGCATCTGAATGTGCCTATGGGGCATGCATCTATGTTCGAGGCCTAAATAATGATGGTACAGTGACTATTCATCTTTTAACTTCAAAAAATAAGGTCGCTCCCATTAAAAATACAACCATACCCCGTCTTGAACTATGTGGGGCTCTATTGGGAGCAAGACTGTGTGCAAAGGCAGTAGCATCATTAACTATTAATATAAATCAATTATATTACTGGTGTGATTCTACTATAGTATTATGTTGGTTATCTACATCACCAAATAAATTAAAGCCTTTTGTCCGTAATCGTGTCAGTGAGATACAAGAAACTACCGGGGATAATTCGTGGAGATACGTGGCGTCGAAAGAGAACCCGGCGGACTTAGTATCTCGCGGGCTGAGGGCCGATCAAATCGGCACCTGTTCATTGTGGTGGTCAGGCCCAGAATTTTTAAATTTCGGTGAAGATTGTTGGCCAAAGATGCCAAATATAGGCTCGAGTTCCAACATACCTGAAATTAAAGTTCATTTATTAGATCAGTCAACTGAATCGGTAATCAGTCATTTAATACGTAATAAATCAAATATAAACAAATTGAAACGTATTATCGCATACATACTTAGGTTTATTTTTAACTTAAAAAATCCTAATGACAGGTTAAGTGGTCATTTGTCATGTAATGAATTACAGGAAGCATTTATGGTCATGTTACGTATTAGTCAAATGGAAATGTTTCCTGACGAATACAAAACACTTAGTTTAAAAAAGCCATTATCTAAGAAAAATAGGCTAGTTTCACTATCTCCCTTTTTGGATAATCGGGGTGTCATTCGCGTAGGTGGCAGATTAGGTAACGCTAGTTACAGTTACGATATTAAACATCCCATATTGTTAGATAGTAAACATCACATTACAAAAATATTATTTCATTGTGAACATGTTAAACTTATGCACGCAGGGCCACAACTACTTCTGTCACACATTCGTCAAACTTACTGGCCTCTAGGAGGCAGAAATCTGTCTAAAGGTGTATTCAGAGAATGTGTCAAATGTTTCAGATTTAGAACTCAGGCGATGCAACCAGTCATGGGTCAGTTACCATGCACGAGGACACAGCTTGAATTCCCTTTTTATAATTGTAGTGTTGACTACGCTGGGCCAATGCTGATAGCTGATCGTAAAGGTAGAGGAACCAGACTTATTAAGTCTTATATCTGTGTGTTTGTTTGTTTGGCAGTAAAAGCTGTCCATCTGGAACTTGTTACGGATCTTACCAAAGACGCTTACCTGGCCGCTTTAAAGAGATTCGTTGCTCGCCGGGGTAAACCACACAGCATCCTTTCTGATAATGGCACGGCGTTTGTAGGAGTATTTAATGAGCTTGCACAATTCTTATCAAATTCGAATTTAGAGACAGATATTGCACAAGATGGCATAAAGTTTAGTTTTACGCCTCCTTATAGTCCACACTTCAATGGTATAACAGAGGCCGCTGTTAAATCTACAAAAAAACATTTAAAAACTATTGTTCATTCTTCTCATTTAACGTACGAAGAAATGAACACATACTTAGTTCAAATTGAGGCTATATTAAATTCCCGTCCGCTAGTTGCCCTTTCTTCGTCACCTGACGACCTTACTGCTCTCACTCCCTCTCATTTCTTAATTGGACGACCACTAATTGCAGTTTCTCAGCCACAGGTACACTCCATCAACATCAACCGATTGGATCGCTACAAAAGGATTGAGCATCTCCGACAACACTTTTGGAACCGATTTAGTTATGAATATGTTGTCATGTTGCAGCAGAGAAACCGATGGCATGCGTCCACTGGTGAACTCAAATTGAATCAATTAGTTCTGATCCGAGAGAAGACGCAACCACCACTACGGTGGTTAATGGGCCGTATCATCAAGGTGTTTCCTGGTCCTGACGGCGTCACGACGGTGGCAGAGATTAAAACCAAGAAGGGCAAGATTACAAGGGCTTTCAACAACATATGTCCTTTACCTATTGAAGACAACGCTTCAACCCGGGCAGGATGTTCGGAACCTTCTCGAACAATGTCGTCGGCGGAGGCGGCACCGGCCACGGCGTCGGCGGAGGCACGGCGGGACGCGGGTGAAGAGGTACCCGCGCCAGCCATGTCTATATAAAGGCTGAACCGCGGCGGGGAGCGACACACACGACCATCTCCCTTCGTTCCGTATTATATATGCATTGTACGCGTCATAAGTCATTAATTTATTGTAAAGCTATTCAGCAATAAATCATTTTAAAACAGAATCAGCATCATAATTATACAGTCCTCATAAACTCCTAAACAATTGTTGTCTTTTAGCCATTCTATTATTTTGTTTAACGTGTCATTAATCTCTTTTTCGTATTTGATGATATTGTTATCGTTGAGTTCAATACTAAGAGTTGTATCGTCGGCGTACAGAATGCAAGAATATGGGATTACGTTGGGCAAATCATTGATATATAGCAAGAACAAAAAGGGTCCTAATATACTGCCCTGGGGAACACCACATGAGTTTTGGCGATAAGCGGATCTATGTATTTTAATTTCTGATAACGTACGAGTATGCCTCGATATTTCTACGCATTGCTGGCGATTATTTAGATAAGATTCTATCCACTGTAATGCGTTTCCCCTAATACTATAACGATTCTGTTTGAAGAGAAGCAGTTTGTGATCTACGAAGTCAAATGCTTTTGACATATCGAGAATTATCGATGCTATTGGCCTTTTCTCGTTCAGACTAGAGGTAATCATATTCACGAGAGAGAAACATGCAAGAGTTGTTTATTTATTTTTCTGAAACCGAACTGTTCGTCTTTTAAAATGGAGTGTTTTATTATAATAGAGTGCAGTTTATCGTACATAATTCTTTCAAAAATCTTAGAAACTACGGGTATTAGAGTAATTGGTCGATAGTCATTCATGTCATTTTTGTCTCCTTTTTTGTATAGAGGTTTGACTATCGAAAATTTTAGTCTGGCGGGGAATAAACCTTGAAATAATTATAGATTAATAATGTGGGCCAGTGGATGAGATATATATTTAGAGCAACGTTTAAGAATTTTCGTATTGATAACGTCATACCTGGTTGAGTTAGTCGAGTTTAAAGAATTAATAATTTTGTACACAGTATCTTCATTAGTTGGAGTCAGGAAAATGGTATCCGATATGTCAGTGATGCTATGTTTGTAGTCAATGTGGGTTTCAGAATTAGGGTTATTGGGTTTGTTTGTCATGTTTATAAAAAAGTCATTAAATTTATTGGCAATTATATCGGCATTAGTGTATGTGCACTGATCATCTATGATAGAGGTAATTTCAGCGTTAATCCCAAAAGCCTTTACATTTGTTGTTCGATTGAAGAATATAACGAGTATTATCAATTCTCTGAGCATGTAATATACATCGTCTCAGTATTCTAGTACAATTTTGGTAATTCTTTAGGTTTTGATTTTTATTAGAATTTAATAGTCTATATTTTAGGTACATACTTCGTTTCCTGACAAAACATCTTTTTATTCCTTTTGGTATCCATTTACTTTTTGGCAGTTTGTTTGTAATTTTTACTTTGAGTATGGGAAAACAGAGATTATAAAGAAGGGACAGTGTATGACGAAAGTGATCAGTATCATCTGACTCGTATATTTCTGAAAAGGAAAGAGACGATATGCACGATACAAACTTTTCTATGTTGTGTTGACTCAGATCTCTTCTCTTTTCAAACCAAAATTGTTTTCTGCATCTTGCAGTATCTACAATACCTTTTCAGATGACATCATTCAAAAGTCAGCGGGTGGTTCCACACGGCTTTATGCCAACATTTAAAGTCCAGGGACAGGTTTACCACCTTGCAGATAGTCGTCTTCTTCCATGTCAACCTGATGACCTTAAATTTTTGCAGATTTATTTTATTGCTGATCCAGAAATTCAAACAGCTACTAGATGTAATATAAATAATAATAATAATACAAGATCACTACTTGATAGATCTATAGTATGTATGTCTTGCAAAGACCTGACAATCCTTTAAAACTGCCATGGAAAGTGTTCCTCCTGATGTCCCAAATTACAATGTAGTGATTTACGCCAAAAAAGTACCTACTGGTGAGTACCGTGGACGATATAACGAACCCTCTCCAAGTAAAGTAGCAGTTGTGATTGCTGGACAACAATTTGATAAAAGGGATATCGTGCTACGAAGTCGTGACGAGAGTCTCCATAAAATTTCTGAACTACATCGCTCATATGACAGCTTACAGTATCCTTTGATGTTTTGTCGAGGTGAAGACGGCTATTCAATTGATATTCCACAAGTTAATCCTGTCAGTAGAGAACCAGTACAAAAGAAAGTTTCCTGTATGAACTATTATTGTTACCGTTTAATGGAACGTCACAACAATTATAACGTTTTACTCAGATACGGCATGTTATTAAATCAATATGTGGTAGATCAGTATGCACAAATTGAATCGGAACGGTTAGCTTTCATAGTAACAACCAAACAAAATTACGAGCTGAAAATTTTGTTCATTTGCAGGACGCTTTGCATTTAAATGAGCATAGCAATGATATTGGACAAATGGTAATATTACCATCATCATTTACTGGAGGACCTAGGCATCTACATGAAAAAACTCAAGATGCCATGACATACGTTAGAAATGACGGAAAACCGGATCTCTTTATCACATTGACATGTAATCCTAATTGGCCAGAAATAAAGGATAACCTACATCCTAATGCAACGCCCCAAGATCGGTATGACATTGTAAATCGAGTCTTTCATTTAAAAGTCCAAAATTTGTTATACCTGATAAATAAAGCGGCCATATTTGGGCAACAGTAACTGCCCAATGGGTGGTTGTACTGTTTTATTCTCTGGAGATTTCCGTCAAATTTTGCCAGTTACTAGGGGAACGAGAGCAGATGAAGTCAATGCATCGCTCAAAAGATCGCATCTTTGGCCACATATAACGAAATGTGAACTTAAAACCAATATGAAGATTTTATCATCTAGCGAAGATAATAGGCAATTTTCAAACGACTTGCTCCAAATAGAAAATCTTAACAATACGAGTTTTGGAACAAAATATGGAAGAAATGATTGGAAAAGTTTATCCCGATATTAGTAGCATATCCACTAAGATACTAAATTGGTTTCAAGAAAGGGCTATACTATCACCCACTAATGAGCAAGTGAATAAATTAAATCTATTTATTATTTCCAAGTTCGAAGCATCATCGCAAACCTACTACTCAGTTGACACAGTTGTGGATAAAGAAGAGGCAGTACATTATCCAACAGAATTTTTGAATTTTTTGACACCTCCTGGAATTCCGCCACACAAATTAATATTAAAAGTAGGTGCCCCTACTATATTACTTAGAAATTTGAGTCCACCTAAACTGTGCAACGGTACAAGGCTCAAAGTAGACAATTTAAAAAGATTTTTGATCGAACGTGTCATATTAACTGGCAACGCAACTGCTGAAACGGTTTTTATACCAAGAATTCCCATGATACCCTCAGAATTGCCTTTCCAATTTAAAAGGCTACAATTTCCCGTAAAAATAGCGTTTGGAATGACAATTAATAAAGCGCAGGGTCAAACATTAAAAGTTGCGGGAGTAGACTTAAGCACACAGTGTAAGCGGCCATTGTATGTTGCCCTATCACGTGTTACTTCAAAACAAAATTTGTTCGTTTTTACACGTGATCAGGTTATTAATGTCTTATACAAAGAAATATTGTAATTTTTGTTTATGTTTAAAATAATATTCCTGGAAACTAATCTAAATGTTTTCTGTGTTGTTTGCCTCATAAATAATTGCCACTCAAAAAAATATTTAAATTAATAGGTATTATGTATAAAGAGGAAAGACGATTGATTTTTTGTTTGTTACGATTTACCTCAAAAACTACTGCACCGATTTTCATGCTGTTTTCACCAATGGATAGTGTGGTTCTCGAAACCGTCTGGAACGGATCTGGCTGAAATTTGGTACAGGGATAGATTATAGCCTGGAATAAGGCATAGGCTACTTTTTTATCCCTGGAATAGGTTCCCATCGGTTGCGGGAACGGGATCAAAATTTCATGATTAGTATTGGTCGCGATAACCGACAACCACGCGGGCGAAGCCGCGGGCAGCTAGTATAATATAAAACATACATTTTCACCATCATATTTATCATCCAGCAACAAATGGGGGAGCAGAGCGATTTATGGAGACTTTTAAAACCCGTGTAACTAAAATGAAGGAAAGCTGAAGCCCACTCAGTTCGGCTATCAACATAATCTTGATTGATTACAGAAATTTACCCCATAGTACTACTGGTGTAACACCTGCCAGATTTACGTTGCTAAGGCCGCCGCCTATTACTGATAAATCATATAAATAATATAATTATAATCATATATAATCATTATATTTTATAGTGTATAAGTTTTCTTTTCTTTTGTAATGTGTAATCTGATGTATAATAAAGTATATATAAATAAATAATAATGAAATGCAAGAAAAGTCTAAACTTTATTATAAAGGTATATCAGAATTACACCAACGTTAGAATCAGGGCAGAAAGTAATGGTTAGAGACTTCAGAAAGGGGCATAAACCTTGGATTTTAGGAAATATAATTAGTGAATCCTGTCCTGTTAGGGGTAACATAGAACATTGATGTGGGGGGTTTAAAATGGAAAAGACATCTAAACCAAATTCGTACATGTGATCAATCGGTGGATGAGTAAATTATGTTACATTATAAATACGATATGTAATACTAAATAATAATAAACAAATAATAAATAATAGTATAGAGTGTATATGTAAAAAATCAATTAAAATAAAGTCTAAAAATAACAAAACAATAAAGTGGATTACAAAAGGTATTAAAGTGTCAAGTAAAATGAAAAGAGTCCTGTGCTCTGGAACAAATGTCAGCATCAAAAATGATAAAATCAACTACGTTAGAATTTATAGAAGAGTTATTAAGCAAGCCAAAAAGCAAGCTACATCACGTTATTTAAACAGCGCAAAAAATATAGTCAAAGAAACTTGGAAAATAGTTAACGAACATACTAAAAAGAAGAAAAACAAGCAACGTAAAAATCTTGTCTTAAATGTTGACAATAAACAAATAACGACAGTTTCGTGTTAAAATCATCAATAGCGAATAAAGATAAAGACAGGGCAATGTCTTTTCTGATGGATACGACGAAAAGAGTTGAAAGTGATCTAATTTTCAAGCCAACTACACCAAATGAAATTATAAAGTTGGTTAGTAAAATGGCTAATAAACATTCTTGCGGCAGCGACGACATTCCGATTTCGATTATAAAGGGGAATATAGAGATATTAGCCTCTCCTCTTTCTAATTTCTTCAATAGATGCGTCGAAGAGTCAATCTTTCCTGACCAGTTGAAATTGGCCAAGGTGGTTCCGATACACAAAAAGGGCACTAAGACCGATCCGAAAAATTATCGCCCCATATCCTTATTACCCACTTTGTCAAAAATCTTTGAAAAAATCATTAAAGCTAGACTGATGGTACATTTAGGTATTCACAAAATTATCAATCTGAGACAATTTGGATATCAGAAAGGCGTTGGTACCTCGGATGCTATGATCACTTTAATAAATGACATAGTTGGTAAACTAAATGAAAAAATGAAAGTAGCTGGACTATTCGTTGACCTCAGTTCCGCTTTTGACACAATAGATTATGAACTACTACTTACTAAACTCGAACATTATGGTATGAGGCAAGACATTACAACTTATGACTTCTTACTTACAAAATAGACGAATGTATGTGGAAATTAAAAGCATAGACGAGAATAATCAAGAAGTGATATACAAGTCAAAAATGACATATGTAAAACGTGGTGTGCCTCAAGGCTCAATTTTAGGACCTATACTATATATTATTTTTACAAATGACTTACTCAACTTCATGAATAAAACTCAGCCGAGCGAAAAACTTGTTGTTTTCGCAGATGACACAAACATAATAATTGGGGCAAAAGACATAGAAAAATTAACATTAAATACAAATATAATTATAGAAAAAATTGGCGAATGGTTTACAGCCAATAACTTATTGCTAAATACAAGTAAAACCAACCTCATATTATTTAAGACTACGACTCGTCATACTGACAAATTAGATATACAAATGAATGGACACAAGATTGAATTAGTGGACAAGGTTAAATTCTTAGGGATTAATATAGATTCGCTTTTAAATTGGAAACCGAAACTTGCTGCTATTGACTCATCCATATCGTCAGCATGTTACGCACTCAGGAGCCTTAGGGATGAGTTGAACCTAGAACAGTTAAAGGCTGTATATTATGCGCTGGTTGAGTCCAGGATAAGGTATAGCATTGTGCTCTGGGGAAATAGTTACCGTTCATCTTACAGAAACGAGCCATACGGACAATAGTCGGAATTTCGCAACGTGTCTCATGCAGAGATTATTTAAAAAAATTGGGGATATTAACAGTACCTATACTCCATTTATTATAAGATTAGACAAATAACTGTTCTCACCCGTTCGTTATTTCGATGTAAAAGTTTAATAAACTCCGTTATTTCACGATAAATACAAAGCACTGTAATCTATTTACCATTTATATTAAAAAAATAACTAATAATTTCAACAATATTACACAATAACTGTCGTTATTTAGCCGTTATTTGTCTAATGCTATAGTAAATGGAGTATAGTTTATATGTATTGGTCCTCCTAAGTAATTTCGCTAAGTATCTACATGAGTTTGAATCACAGGAAGAACGTGAGATTAGAGAGAGCATGCGGAGAAAAATTTTTAAGCAACAAATAGCACCAAAATTTAACATAGTAGAGCATTGCTCGAAGTACCAAGCTGTAGAAATATTTAATGGGTTGCTTTCTGAGCTAAAGATCATGATTTATAACACCCACTTGTTTAAAGCAAAATTAAAGGCCTTTTTATTAGAAAAATGTCTGTATAATAAATCGGAACTATCACACAATAATAAATGAATAATCTGTATAATATAGTATAATCTAGAATCTTTTGACATTATATTTTAAACTGTTTGACATTATATTGAAAACTGTTTGACATCATATTTAAACCTGTTTGACATTACATTCAAACTATTTTGGCACTTTTGAATTTCACTTGTAATGTTCTATTAATCATTCATAGTTCTTTGTACTTGTATGTTTATATTAATATTCAACACAATGTAAATTGTTTTATGAATAAAATAAATAAAATAATAAATAAAAATGTAATAGTGTATAATTTCAGTTTATGATGATACTAGCTTTTGCCCGCGGCTTCGCCCGCGTGGATGTCGGTTATCGCGTAAAAAAGTAGCCTTTGTCCTTCTCCATATTCCAGGCTATATCTCTGGCGAATTTCATGACGATCGGTTAAGCGGTTTAGGCGTGAAAACGTAACTACCGACAGACAGAGTTACTTTCACATATATAATATTAGTATGGATTATTTTATGGTAGCGGAGAGGGTGATATCGAAACGTAACAGTATATCTAGACTGTTCATTAATTTGCTGTCTCGCTCTTTCGCGACTGATTAGCCATCTAGTAAAACCTGTGTTTAACTCTTGGTAAATAAATACAACTTTAATAAATAGCAGTGTTTATTTTAGTACATAACAAGCAGCACGTGTAGAACTCGGGTGAAGTGCGGACAATGCGTGTTTTACCGAACACCGCTATAAAACGTTTTATGGCGAATTTTTGCGTATTTTTTTTGGAATGCGGAACTCGCGTCCTCTCGGACTGTGAGAATACTTATGTGGCTGGATTAAAGGATTTTATGGCCTTTAGAGAAATGTCGAAATAGAACAGTTATATTTGGTTCTTACTTGCTGAAATACTATTTAAAATAGTAAGGTTTTTTCAAAATAGGACATTGGTAAATTAGGATCTGTAAACTTATTTGATATTAGTAGCTATTGCCCGCGGCTTCGTCCGCGTGCCTCTTTCTAAAATAAAAGTAAGAAAAAAAATAAAAGTTTTTTCTGCACAAACAAAACGCACATAACAAAAATAAAATTATGAAATGAACACACATTGAAGTGGCCAAAAGCCTCTTATTCAAGCAATAAAATTTGACAATTTATTTCATTGCTTGATGTCAGTACCAGGGACCAAAGACAATTATTTACATTGTTACTCAATAGTCTCAAGTTACTCCTTATATACATACATCAAAATCGAGCTAGCCGTTTCGGAGATTAGCTGGCCGGAACAAACAGACAGTCAGACAGACAACAATTTAAAAAATAGTTTTTTTGTTATAAGTACCGTTCATACTTTCATATGCATTTAGTAAAAAGATGTTATTAACCGACTTCCCAAAAAGGAGAAGGTTCTGAATTCGGTTGTATTTTTTTTAAATGCTTTTTATTTTAGTACTCCGTGGTTTATGAACCGATTTGACAAATTATTTATTTGTTAGATTAGTCCAATTTTTATCAAAATCCAGTTCTGATGGTGGAATTCATGAGGAATTGAGGGAACTCCTCAAATTTTATAGGCATACATAATAGCGATTTTTGTCTTTTCATCAACAAGTCAAGCATTTGCATTCAGAAAGTATCATTTGGTGAAATGGAACTGATGAAGAAGACCATAGATGGTCCCCCCCCTGCCAGCTTCAATGGGTGTACTTGGATATTTAAATAAATCACAGCAGTAGTATTTAAAATGAATTTAAAAGGAAAACTATCACAGCCAAGTAACTTGTGACGGAGTAATAGTCAACCAACTTACATTTACAGTTGAAAACCATGTTTTCCCATACATTCCGTATGGAAAAACATGTTTTTCAACTACGATGTTAAGTTTGTTCTTGGGATAAATTCATACCAACTACGGAACCCTTCATTATGCGTGGTCCGACACGCACTTGGCCGGTTTTAATAACTTTGCTTGGGTAGTTTTTGAGTTAGCTTCCTGTTGTTTGTGTGATGTAGCAAGTAGTGGTATACGAATTGGTGTGGGATAGGTACCATAACTAAAAACTGAAAAAAAAAAACTTTATAACAAAAAAAAAACAAAAAACAACCGACTTCTAAAAAAAACCAAAAGTTAAAAATAACTTTAATTTCGGAAGTCGGCGGCAAAAAACGAAAATAAAGAACCAAAGACACCGACTTCCGAAGTTAAAATTATTGTTCAATGTTTTTTTTTTTTTTTTTCGATATTACAGACAGATACATCTATTAAGTAGATGTATTTGTATAGATTAATAGCAGTGACTAGATTTACAAAACTAACATGGTTAGTTAACAACATTGGTAGCGCAGCAGCCTGCCTCATAGAAAACAAACACAACTCTCATTTTTCTCTAGCTCCGCTATTTGCCGGGATGTTCCCGAATCAGTATGTACGTACTAGTACATAGAAACAGTCAAGCGGAATAGTAAAACAAATAATATTGCTGTACATTTGTAGGTACATTCGTATATTATGTTCTAAGCTCATGAAGGTTATAAATATGGGAATCTTACCTTCAGTAGCACACTTTACGAGTTCAGTTCAGTAAGGGTAGGATGGGGTAAAAAAGGGTTCCATCTTGGGTTAGTGTTGTCGGATGGGCGAGAACGGCGGCGGCTGGTTTACGAGCGCGATATAAACCTGAATCATAACACAACGGCTGAACGCAAACACTGGATAATGAGATCACACAACGTGGCTACGTACCTGCTGGGTTTTAATTTAAAGTAGTTTTGTTTGAAAGAAAAAAAAGAGAAATAGGTATAGGTTTGATCACAGTCAGCCATAAGGCATAAGGCGTTGGTGTCTGACGGTCAAATAAAGGGACATAACACTATCACTGACCCAAGTCCTTGTTATTAAAAACGAATGCAACATAGCTGGTATTATTCAGATCCCTGCGCGCATTTACCGTGCTTGCATAGCTGGTATCATTGATAGTGCAGCGCGCATTGCTCCGCAAAAGTCACGTGTCGCGGTGCTGACTGGCCAATAACCTTCAGTTACAAAAAGCGACAAGCACCTCGTACAGTAAGAACTATGCGCTGCTTTCTTACTTCATCCGCGATATATGATATCTGGGGCTTGTCCTATCAAGATTGTGTTGTTATGATAAAAAAATAAAATAAAATAAAATATAATTTATTCAAGTATAAAGTAAAATTATGATTTAGATTAATTACAATCGAGAAACATTTTATTGTAACTGTAATGTAGACCTGCCTGATCTAGGTTTATTAAAAACCTGTGTATGATGAGTGACTTATGATTACAAAAATAAGCAGGTACTAATTTTCTCATTAATAATTATTCCTCCTATATATATAATATGGGTCAAGGACCTGAAATAAATGGATTTTTTTTTTCTCGACATTTTCCTAAATTTGTATCTCCATTGTGATTTTCCTTCCAGAATAAACGCCTACAATTGGCCGGGTTTCTGACTTAGGACTTTGATCCCGAATATGTTGTGAGTGAACCTAGAGACGGCAAGTAATAAGAAGTTATCGTCATGTCTCACATGAGTAGAACAAAGGAGACTTCAACATGCCGGGGTCAACGCCTCGCGCTATATATCCACATTACGTGGGGCTAAGCAATAACAGCCGCACGGCTTGACCGATCAGGTTAAGCTATGCTTGCCGATGGGTGACCATCTTTCCTTACCAAGACCCCTCCGTGCCTCGGAAAGCACGATAAGCCGTTGTTGCCGCTGTCAATTGTAGATCTTTGACAGTAGTTACAGGTCGTGAGAAGCCCGAAAGTCTAACAACTAGTCTTACCAAGGGGTATCGTGTTACCCAGTAACTGGGTTGTGGAGGGCAGGTAGGCAGTAGCTCCATGTAAATTACTGGTATTCAGCTGCATCTGGTTAAACTGGAAGCTGACCTCAACATAGTTGTGAAAAGGCTGTAGATACTCTCGTACTACATAAACGAATAAGTGGAGGGTTTCTATTTTACCTAAGACAACTAAGTAATGTTAGGTATTCACTCGTAGGATTCCACCTTTACATTGCCAATTAGTCTCTGAACATGATTGCAATCAAGCGGTCACGGGCTTGTAGACGAAGGGCTACAAGAAAGTCGTTATCCCGCGTCCTCCTCCGCGTCCTTATCGCCCCAAGTAACAAATAATACCACAAAACCTACCGATCCCACTAATACGGATCGTAACCAGGTAACTATCGGTAAAGACAAGCGCCGCTTTTTGTTGAGATACCATCCTACGTACCACCATTCGTTTTAATGGACCGATTAAAATGTTCATTGTGATGTAAAACAAGGTATCTGCGGGGGTGAGGCGGCGAGCGGCGGCGGGGGAGGACGAAAGATTGGAAAAACGCAGGTAATCAAAGAATTAATTGATTCGCGGCTAGCGGCCGGTACCTTTGTTCCTCGTTGTGGAATGGTCTTAAAAAAAGGGTATTACGATTGTTTCTGAGGGGTTTTTAAGAAATTAATTGTTTTATAATTGTTGCGGAGGAGAGCTGTTTGGATACCTGCGTTTGATTGGGAATCAGACGGAGCGAGGGGAGGTAGGGGGGAGGGGAGTCTTTTGCATGTCGATATAAAGTAATATTCTTTCGGATTGTAGGTAGGCTTTTCACTTCAGATTTTGTTTTTGGGCAGGTCTAAGTTCTGTTTTTCAATGCATTATTTATCGGGATTTCAATAACTTTATTTATTTACGAAGTATTGAATGTGTGGTAATGGAAGATTTATATATAGTTTTTATACTTGGTTATTCATTGAGTTTTTTACTATTATTACCTACTTGAATGATAGCATTAAAGTAGGTAATAACTAATTACGTTACTATAGAATAACGTATCACTCATCCATATGGACAACTTACTTTGAGCCTTCGCGAGAGTAGCCTTACTGGCTCTGTTAACATCGTGGCCCAAAAGTTCATCACAGTGTGTTTATATCTAACGAGATTCTAGTATTGACTGGTTCGGGACAGCGTTTTACTAATATTGTAAATATTTTAAAACGCATGATACAGGTGTAACACAAAACACAACACGTTGGTACGATGATCATTACGATTAGATTAGGTAGATACAAAACGCATTGTGCATTATAGAACATTCATGTTTCATGCTTCCACTGAATATTACATATGATATTGGAGTTTACCCAGACTTTAAAACTGAAACAAAATTCTATTTCGTAAACATGGTCCGTTGACCACGTATACATGTCCGTTGACGCTGACTTTGTGAAGGCCGCAGGAATCCGCTGGCTGCGAGAAGCACAGAACCGGTCGAAATGGCTGTGCTTGGGGGAAGCCTATGTCCAGCAGTGGACGTCTTGCGACTGAAATGATGATACACGGTCCGTAATCTCTTACATGTGACGTCATCGGAGACACTCTATGTAGTCTCTGGATGTACCGGAGCAGTCACTCAATACTCAAGCGTTACTTAAGACTAGATTCAAGCCATTTGATTGGTTGAAACTAGTCTTAAGTTACGCTTGAGTATTGAGTGACGTTCTATAATACGGGACTAAGAAGTGTGTATTACTGAGTGCAGTAGGTGCGCGCGGCATTAAGCGAACAAAGCATTTGCCATCGCGAATAATTCACTCGCCGAACTAGCAGAGTTTAAGTGCCCTCCAGCCCGATCTAAGCTTTGTTTTCATACTTTTCTTCACATCCCAGCTTGCGAGCATATCAATTTGCACCTTATTTTCATCAAGAGAGGGTCTCAATTTGATTGGTTGCATTGATGTTTTAGTCCGTTTACGCGCGTCAAGGGAATTTCTTTCGAATGTCTTCTATATATCTCGACGGGTATTATCCGCTGTATTCGCGGGAAAAATCTCTATTGCGCAGGGTACAGATGCATTTCCAGTGATTTTCCACTTTTACCCCTCCCCGTTTCTCCGTTCCTCCCCGCTCCCCGCGCTCTATACTAGGTTGCTTCGTTAGTTTCTCGCCGTGTTTTAGTTTTGTTTCATTAACTGCGCGACAGTTAGATGTCGCTACGCCCCCGCAAGGGGGCGTGGCTGGCGGAACCGGGGCATAGCCCCCCGTCCGCGGAGGGTTCGCGGTGGCCCATTAATATGGGCCCCTCCTCGTGTCGGCCTAATGCGGCCTAAGGATGTTGGGCCTGCGTGACAGACGCGGGCCCTGTGATAGGGTATATGAGATTGTTTCTGTAGTCGTGCCGCGACACTGTTGCACAGTGTCGCTTCTTCACGACATCTCGGCGGTCTGTCCCCGCCAGGTGAGAACCCCAGTTACCTGGGGGAGGCCCGGCGAGGACGACCAGCGACGAGATAGCGACTTTATGGCGCTTCTACAGGTCAATGTAGCCTATACCCGACCCACTTATCAGAGCTAGCCAAACCATGACCCGGGTAATAGGCGGAATATGAGTGTGAGAGCGGCATAGTACTGTAGTGTAACGCCGCCCGGTGAAAACGTGTAGTCGCGACCGCAGCTGCGACTATACGTGCATATATATGTGCCTGTATAGAGGTGAATGTCTGTCTTTGTTACGTATTCATTCCTATATTAACCTAGAATACAAATACGTAACAGATGCGTGTGGTTTGTGACGTATGAATTGTCTCAAGCAAGCCCAGCCAACTGCGCGAGCTAGTGAGCAGGGCCGGTAAATTTTCATAACGTTACCTTGTATTTGCAGAGTTAAAGTTATTATTAAAATAACGGTAATCGATTTAACGTTATTTATGCGACTATTAATTTTATCGTTATTTTAAACAGGTGAGATGTAAGTAGTGGGCCCTGAGGCATGCGGTGCGGCGGGAGCTCGCCCTCGCGCCTATCTGATGCCGTGCTGATCAAATCGTTGCCTGAATCTGCCTGATTCTTACCCACAGAACTGCAACGTAGCTAAATTAACGTTAGTTATCGTATTTTTGTTAATGTTAATTAACGTTATTTTACTGGTAATGTTATCAAGTAACGTAAAATTTTTGTAACGCTCGTTTTGTTTCATAACTGTGTGTCGCGGATTAGAACAGGAGAAGGTGCTAGTCGCGAGTGTACGATGCGGGTCTTGTCGGGAGGTACGTAGCCACTTAATTGGTTTACGGTTGCAGCCAAATTGCTTTATGTAAGTTTCTGTGGCACAGATAATTAGAATATAAACTAGTCAGATGAACAAATTCATTCCAAAGGTTGCCTGGAAGAGATCGCAGTAAGCGATAAGGCCGCCAATCGTATATTTTGTAGTGTGTAAGTTTTATTTTTTTTTAACCCCCGACAGAAACGCAGGGGTGTTATAAGTTTAACGTGTGTATCTGTGTATATGTGTGTCTGTCTGTGTCATCGAGCTCGCAAACGGCTGAACCGATTTTGATGTTTTGTTTTAAAGGTGACTTGATCGAGAGTG
Organism: Dryobota labecula; assembly: GCA_947523025.1. Taxonomy (NCBI): domain Eukaryota; kingdom Metazoa; phylum Arthropoda; class Insecta; order Lepidoptera; family Noctuidae; genus Dryobota; species Dryobota labecula. Next base: position 704,440 of record OX383291.1, on the reverse strand, counting down.
TTCTTAGCTATGATTCAAGAAAGTCGGTCCAGCTGTTTGAAGAATATCAGCTCTTTTCTAGTTGTTGAATTGACGTGAACATCTTCCACAGGTCGGATTGAGTTGAAATTTGGTATTTCGTTATTTCTTACTTCAATGATATTAAAATAACATTGTAACCTTGAACTGCTGCTGCAGCTTCACCTGGAATTTCCAGGATATCCAACTCCCTTAACATACAGCAGAGGTATCGTGTGTGGACTCCTTGGAATGGTCTCAAGGAATAGATTATTGATAGCTGGTGACCAGGGGCTTATGATGGAGGTCTGGACAAAATGGTCCCCACGCCTAATAACAACCAAACATATGCCATTAGATAGGCATTTTAATAAAGAGCAATAACTACTATGGCGGTTCTTTTCAAATCGATGTGCGAAAAAAGTTATGGCGATGTTCCGTAGGACGTACCTGAACGGTAGATAACGGAATAGGTACTTGAATGGTAAGTCACTTCTAGAGGTTTTAGTTTGAATATTCGCAAATGTATGCATTCCGATGATCCATCGAGCTGGTCAAATGATAGACCTGGACGCTAGATAACGGAATATGGCAGAGCTATTATTTTTTTTTATTAACCGACGAGTAACTTTAACTCAGGGTGTTCAAAATCATGAAGGTACTCATGGTTACAGTTTGCGCACTGGTTAAAATTTTATCCTGTATATAAATAAGCCAAAATATTTGGACTTGTATCATTAAAATTAAAAAAAAAAGTTCAATCTTACTCTGGGTGCCAGAGTTCATCTAAAACACTATTTGTCTTAGTTGTAACCCTGCATTTTGTTTTATTATATGTTTTTTGTACAATTGAAGTAAATAAAAAAATATTTTATAATTATTATTATTAACCAGGGAGAAAATATAGGAATACGTTAGTAAGGAATGAACGCCAACAACCACGAGTAACTAGCTTCACTGTGGTACAAATAAGTACCTACAGCTTCGCAGATATCAGCGAGGCAAGTGTCGATCCTAGTATGTTTACTATTAATATCTATATCTATACATATAGTAAAATCGTAGCGAAGTCAAAACTGTACATTGAATATTTTTGAAAAAAAGTAATTGCCACGAGATCTGGGAACGATTCTGATGCCGAAAATATAGTTTTTGAATTTTTGGCTGTTTATCTGTTTGTCTGAATGTATGTTCCAGCTAAACGCAAAAACTACCGGACAGATTTTGTTCAAATTTTGCATAGATATTTCTTATAGGTCTGGTCAAATTACTACGTATAAATTATCACGCTATTTGCTATGGGGGATGAGCAGTATTGCATTATGTTTTGAGATGGGTCCATAAGGGCAGGTACCTTAACCATGGTCGCTACAAGAAAATGATCTTAAGAGACTATCCTTAACTTTTAGAAAAAAATTGATCTGCATTCACAGATATTGAAAAAAATGTACAGTCAGCAAGAAAATGGGCAATTTTCACAAAAAAGTTTTTTGATGCCAATCGATCCTGTTTTTTACGAGGATCAAAAAACTTTATGGGACCAACTGAGGTTTGAGTACTAGAAAAGTCAGAAATCGAAAAAAGTTTTCCCATACAGGTCGTAGATGAGATTGAGATGAGAACGAACACAATGTATCAGTGTATGACAACAGTCGAATTATTCCATTACTACTTCGCGGTGTTGAATAGGAAAAGAATTTATCAGATAGTTACAGATAAAGGGGTTTATTCATAAACGTTGCTTAAAGTTAAGTGACGTTCAAACGTCAAAAATGGTTAAACAGTCGCTAATCATTACTTAACTTTAAGCAGCGTTTATAAATAAACCCCTTAATCTTTTAAATGATTCAAACTCAAACTCAAAGCATTTTTTTCAAATAAACCAATTACAGGCACTTTTGAATTGTCAAGGGGTCGGTCAGTCAGAATGATGAAGCTAGTTGCCCATTCCAAAGCGTAGTAGGTTCCTATGGAGAAGAACGGACAAGAAACTCCATGGACACTCTTTTAAAACAAAATATTGTTACAAAATATGGGTTACATCATTCATGTTGAAGTTATACATGTGAGAACAATGTAGAAAGACGTGCACGTTAGAAGCGTCCGTAATAGAAAAAAAAACAAAAATTAAAATAAGCCGTGGCAGCTAAGAGATGACCAGTCCCAACCGACGGCGCCCGTTCACGAACATGACGCATGGATCAGCACCATTTAGCTCAACCATTTTGAAAGGAACTTAATGATCCAACACACACGCCACCACCAGCGAGACATTTGAGTGAGCATGACATACTCTCAGCCGCCAGGGCACATTCAAGTCAATAAAAGACATTTACCCGGTAAATGGTAGCTATATAGTACATAGTACTCACACTTGTGCTATGCATTTATATAATTCAAGGACATTGAGTTTATACAATGCAAATATAGTCTTACAATCTTCAGCAGCTCCAACAATATTTTCAAATGCTAATCAATTAGTTTATGCGCCCTTATGGAGCAGGACCAGCATTGAATTGAGCCAAGCATTTTTGTCAGCGATGTAATCTCCCAACTTATAATATGCTTGGCTGCATAGTGTGCGTTTTATACAAGTTTTAAATTTTGTTTCGTTCAATTGGAGTATGTGGGGAGGTATTTTATTGTAACATTTTAAACAGTACCCCATGAAGGATGAGTCTATTTTAGCCAGTCAGAAAACTGGTTGAACTAATTGGTCCCTATTTCTAGTACTATAATTGTGTCTTTCACCTCTTTTACTGAAAATATTTACATTTTTCCTTACGTACATGATGTTTTAATAGATGTATTGACAAGGTACCGTCATGACGTTAATATCTTTAAACAGTTCCCTTAGAGAATCGCGCCTGCGGAGGCCATATATTGCTCTGATGGCTCTTTTCTGTAGAATAAAAATTAATTCGATATCCCGTCCCCAGAGTAAAATACCGTAAGACATGATACTATGAAAGTAACTAAAATAGACTAGCCTAGCGGTATCTACATCAGTAAATTGACGGATTTTTGTCACAGCATATGCTGCTGAACTTAGCCGCCCTGCAAGAGATGTTGAATGAGGACCCCATTGCAGCCTTGAGTCGAGCGTGATCCCTAGGAAAACAGTTTTATCGACGAATTCTAGTTTCTCCCTATTCAATACTAAGTCACAATCACCACTTTTAACATTCGGTAAAGCAAATCTTATGCATTTAGTTTTTTTTCCCATTTAATACTAAATTATTAGTAGTGAACCAATTTTGGACCTGCAATAGGGCGTTATTTACGTCTTCAAGATTTGATGCACGTCTATTTATCTTAAAAATTAAGGAAGTATCGTCAGCAAATAACACCATTTGTGGTTGGTTTTTTAATAAATGGGCTAGATCATTAATATATACTAAAAAGAGGAAAGGACCCAATATCGAGCCTTGTAGCACACCCATTTTTACTCTTAAGCCGAGTGAATTGACTCCATTTATTTGAACTTGCTGTTGTCTATCATTTAAATAAGATTTTACTAAACTGAGCGCAAGTTTACCTAGTCCGTAATGCTCCAGTTTCAAGAGTAAGGTTTCGTGATTTACGCAGTCAAATGCCTTGGAGAGCTCACAAAAGGTTCCTATGGCATCTTGGGTCTCCTCCCATGCTGTAAATATGTGTCTTAATAAGGTGACACGGTCGACATCAGGCGTACAACGTCCTTTGGTGAAACCATATTGCTGATCGCGTAAGATATGGTTGGTGTTAAAATGATTAAGCATTTGATTGAGCATCACCTTTTCGAACACCATGCTGAATACCGGCAACAAGGATACTGATCTATAATTATTAGTGTGTTTACTGTCCCCTGATTTAAAAAGTGGTATAACCTTACTGTATTTCATTAAATCTGGGAAGACTCCTTGATCCACACACAAATTAAATATTAAAGCTAAGTATGGTGCTATAGTCTCGATTATAGATGTAAAAACTTCGATAGACATTCACCATAGATCTTCGGTTAATTTGATTTTGATTTGCCGGAAAGCTTTTATAACTATCATAGGGTTTATATGTTCAAATTGAAATTCAACCGGGCAGCCTGGAACGTTCGCACTTAATAAATCAATTTAGACATCGGGTGAGGAATTTAAAGATTCCGTCGTTCTAGATGGTATATCAGTAAAGATATGTACAAATTCTTGAGCTACTTCTAAATTGGAGCTTATGGCGCCACGTGAAGTCTCCAATGTGAAATCTGTGTTTCGTATTTTCTTTCTATTGGTTTATTATTTATAACTTTCCAAACAGTTTTTATTGTATTTTCAGCTGATTTGATCTTGTGGCTAATGCATAAGGCTTTAGCTATCTTGCAGGTATTTCTAAAAAAATTGTAATAAATAGCAACATACTTGTTGAAAGTTTCAGTATTAATAAATGGCTGGATTATCATACCTTATGGATATAAGCAGTCAATTATGACATATTATGCTATTTCAGTCAACTTTCAACAAAGCAATGCAAATCTGATTTCGATTCCAAATAATTGATATTTACATATGTGCTTCTTTTTAGAGATCCGTACTAAATTGGTAAAAAAGAACCCTAATGGTGAGACTCAGTTTGTCTGTCCGTCTGTTTGTCACAGCTAGATATCTCAAGAATTACTAATGCTATCACGTTGCCCAACTATGTTGCAAATAAGAAAGTTTTTTTTTTTTGCAACTGGGACTTAACTGGGTGTCTTAAAAAATCGAACTGGGACTACTAGAGTATGTGGGGTATCGTATGAAAGAGCGCTATTTGCACATACTCATAAATTTTTCTTAGGCCTCATGTTTTCGACTTTTGACAAAAAAAAAACCATTCCCCCCCCTTATCTCCGTTGTTTCCATAGAAAAAATCTGAAATTATTTTATGTGATAGTAGTTTACGTAAAGATTACAGGAAAAATAAAACGATTTCTCTAAATAACACACTTTTTCAGAAATCATCAACAAAAATTACATTAGTTCCATTATCGGTCAAGAGATGGCGCTGACCTAAAGCTGCAATATTGTACACTGCAGTGTTAAAATTCTCTGATGAATATTGACCATTACGGGACACTGCACGCTAAACAAACAATTCCACATAATAGACATATCGGACAATCCTCTGTGCAGAGCTTGCATGGAGGCTGAGAAAACCGTCACGCATGTGCTCTTTGAATGCACAGGCGTCACCCAGATTAGAACAGAGACCCTCGGGGTACCCTGATCTTTCACAGATGTTCTAAACATACCGGGAGACGTAATCAACTTCTGGAGGGAGGTGGGCTGGTTGGAATAACCACTGATGGCCGCCATGGCCCATGTACAATGGTCCACCTGAAGGACTAAGTGCGGAAACCAAACCCTTTACCATAGAACATAGAACTGTACGTCGCTTGCTCCCGCGTCACCAGTCCTGACTCTTTGTATATTTTGACTGCTGTGACAAAAACTACAAACGTAGTGTTCAGGGAAGTTTTATTAAAATTTCGCTGGTATTTTAGTATATTATGGTGTTTTACGACTTCCACGCGAACGAAGTCGCGGGCAGAAGCTAGTAATATTATAAAATTTCAAAAGCAAGAAATAAAAATTGTTTTTTTTTTTTAACCCCCCTACTCAAACAAAACCTCTAAAAACTAAAATAATAATACTATATATTGACCCTTTTAGTTTAATTAAGTTGTAGGAAATATTTTGATTCAAGCGTCCTCGCGTCGGGGGAAGGCTAATGAAAACGCCAATCAGATGAGGCTTATATGTACCAAGCAATAATGAATGTATGCTATTGTAGAAAACATAGCTGCTGTTTCCAATCCAATTTTCACTAGTCCACTTAGTTCCATTTAGTCCAGGAAAATTAGGGGTTCACCTCGAAATGAGAGATATTCAGCTATAAACTTGTATAAATCTTTATTTTGGCACCCTAAAACTTGTCTCAAAACCTACTTATCGTAGGGTGTTCGCGACTACAGATATTCCAAGGTCAAAGATCAAAAAATAGATATTTTACACATTTATTGCAAATATCTCGTTTCCTATGGGTTTTATGCTATTTGTATTTATTATAAATATTGTAGAGGATTAAATTCTGTACAACTTTTGTTTAGATTTTTTTTAATATCTTGAACCATTTTCGAGATAGAGGGCAGAGCGCGCGCAGTGTTTGAGTATCATTCGAGGTCAACCTGTAGTCCCGATTAATCTGAACAGACTGATTTATAATATAAACAAATAAATTGATTATGATGACAACATCAAACGATAAAATGACCTAGCTAAACTGATAATTTGGTAATAAGAGAAGTTTGTGAGTCTTTCTTAGTTAAGCTTTAAGTAAGTCAGAATGACCGAACGGTAGTTTTCTGTGTAGGAAATCTCTGCTATTGCAGATTTACACACGAGGACGTGTGTCATGCAGGATGGCCGTGTCGGATCTTTCATGAGTATGCACTTAAAATGAGACACAAGCGCCTTTGCTTAGCGTTGTGCGGACTCTAGGATTGAGTATGGTGTTCGATACGGACCATGGAGCAACAGTGATCGTTTAGACGTGGTCACACATACTGGCTTAGGAACTGCTTAGTGTTTCCTTTTAAGTTCAAAGTATTAATTAGTACAGTAGTGTTTGTAATTGACTCTGTAACAATAAACTGTGTAGAGTTAAAAGAGCTATTTCTCTCGTTTACCCGTATCCCAATTCTGCGCCCACGACTGTAAATGCTGACACCAAGTACATATGTCACTAAGTATGTTCTGATTACAATCCAAATAGCATAAAACCCATTAGAAACGAGATATTTGCATTAAATGTGTAAAAAAACGATTTTTTTACCTTTGACCTTTATCTGTAGACGCGGACACCCTACGTTAAGTAGGTTTTGAGACAAGTTTTAGGGCGCCAAAGTAAAGGTTTATACAAGTTTATAGCTGACTATCTCCCATTCCGAGATTCTTGCAAAAAGTAATTGCCACGATTCTGATGCCAAAAATATAATTTTTAGAATTTTCGTCTGTTTGTCTGAATGTATGTTCCACAATCATGCAAAAACTACCGAACAGATTTTGTTCAAATTTTACATAGATATTCCCTATAGGTCTGGTCAAATTACTAGGTATAAATCATCACGCTATTTGCTATGGGGGATGAGCAGTATTGTATTATGTTTTGAGATGGGTCAATAAGGGCAGGTACCTTCAAGGCTCCTACAAACAGGCGCGACACGCGACGCGACACAAAGACACCGCCTGCCGCACGAGGAGCGGTCTCATTGTGTCGCATCGCGTGTCGCGCTTGTATGTAGGAGCCTTAACCGTGGTCGCTACAAGAAAATGGTCTTAAGAACCTATTTACTCTTTAGAAAAAAAAATATTTGCATTCACAAATTTTGAAAAAAAAAATTATAGTCAGCAAATAAATGGGCAATTTTCACAAAAAAGTGTTTTGATGCCAATCGATCCTGTTTCTTACGAGGATCAAAAAACTCTACAGGACCAACTAAAGGTTTGAGTACTAGAAAAGTCAGAAATCGAAAAAAAGTTTTCGCATACAGTTCATACGTGAGACTCAGACTGAGATGAGAACGAACACAATGTATCAGTGTATAGCAACAGTCGAATTATTCCATTAATACTTCGCTGGGTTGAATAGGAAACGAATATAGCAGATAGTTACAGATTTAATCCTTTAAATGAATATCATACTTTATGGATCTAAGCAGTCAATTATGCTATTTCAGTCAACTTTCAACAAAGCAATGCAAATCTGATTTTGATTCCAAAGAATTGATACTTTTGTGCTTCTTTTAGGGTTCCGTACCAAAATGATAAAAAGGAACCCATAAGGCGCGACTCAGTGTGACCGTCAGTCTGTCTGTCACAGCTGGATATCTCATGAACTACTAATGCAATCAACTTGTTTAGAATTGTTTTAGATGACATTTGTCCAACTATTTTGCAAATAAGAAAGATTTTTTATTTTGCAACTGGGACTTAACGGGGATCTTAAAAAATCGAAATGGGGCTTCTAGGGCATATGGGGTATCGTATGAAAGAGCGCTATTTGAAAATTCTCAAACATATTTTTTAGGCCGCATTGTTTTCGGATTTTGACAAAAAATAAATAAAAATAAATACCGTTTCCCCTCTTATCTCCGAAGTTTGAATAGATAAAAATCTGAAATTATTCTGTGATAGAAAATGTAAAGATTACAGGAAAAATAAAACGATTTCTCTAATTAACACACTTTCAGAAATCATCAACAAAACTTACATTAGTTCCACTATCGGTCAGTCAGTGTTAAAATTCTCTGACGAATATAGGCCTTGCCGATAAAAATTTAAACATATTTCACGGCTCATAATCAAAATGTTCTCCTTCCTATCTACTCGCAGGTTGCTTTGGGTGAAGCACAGTTGTAGCTTTTTCTGGGCACAGAACTATTTATGTACTTAGGTATACGAATCAAGCTATATATGATGGTACGGAACCCTCGGTGCGCAAGTCCGACTCGCCCTTGACCGGTAATTTTTTTTAAATTTAAATTTTTATTTTTTTACTGTAATTGTGATAGTTCGAGGAAGTTATCAAATAACTTCTCTTGCTCTGGGCGGAGCGGGAGGGCGTGTCAGACGTTTACTGATTAAAACCCACCCGTACTTCAGTTGCCTTTGTGCCAGGGCCACGGTATCCTATTCGGACAAACCCGCAACCCTGACAGGCATCGGTCCTAGCGGTACCCGTCAGTTCGTGCTGACATCTCTTTGAGGCGCGCATGGAACACAACGCGCCGTCGACCTGGGCCTGGTCCTTACCGGACTGCCAACAGCCCATTGCTCGCCGTCCGCAAGCCCGGGTCGACGGTGGCCGGGAATCGCCAATTGATTCCCACCGCCCGGGGCGTCTCCTGCGGCGACTAGGGGCATGAGGCTCCCTCACGCGTTCCGCCTCCTCTTCGCGCGCATTACTGCTTCGCAGAAGGAGGTAACGGCCTCCCATGCACACTCGCTCCGTACCATGGCCTGGATCAGGGCCAGACGCGAGCCGACCACGATAGAACATGGAGTTGTACGTAACTTGCTCTCGCGTCACAAGTCCTGACTCTCTGTATATATTAACTGCTGTCACCAAAACTACAAACGTAGTAATCAGGGAAGTTTTATAACAATTTGGCTGATATTTTAGTATATTGTGACATCTGACGACTTCCACGCGAACGAAGTCGCGGACAGAAGCTAGTTTAAAATAAATCTGATTGAGTGGAACCTTTGGCCAAGACGGTTGCTATTTTAATTTATTGAAAAATATGCATTAGGATTAAAATATAATATGAAGCGTTTCTTAGAGTAAAAAGATTATAAACATACGTTAGTCAGTCCGTTGTCGGCGCTTATAATAATTTGCAGTTAAGCACTCACTGATAGTACAACATTGTCGATGCATGCTACAAGGATCCATAAATAACGCGGTCCCGCGGTAATCCCGCGCCCCGGGATCCTCCCGGGATTGCGGCCGCGGCCTTCCTTACGCCCATCTATTTCGAATTAAATCCTTGCAGTTTAGGGTTGAAAGGACTTTTTTTTGCATTACTGGCGAATGATTAATTACTATAACATGGGTCGTTGATGACATATTGGGTCATTCTCGGACTATTTACGCGTTTAAAGGCTCTTGACCAAAAAGTAATCCCTAAATTCTGTTTTTTACCGTTGTGAAGACAATGCACTTAAGTAGAATAACATTACTATACCACAATAGGTAAAAATAATGAAAAGTGAAGCAATAACAGATAAATTAATAATGCGTTAGACACATGGTGCCCACATATTTACAAACATTATAAAAATAGGTTATTTACCTAAAATTTTTACATTTAATAACCTATATCAGTGTGTGAGTTAAAGTACCTATATTAATAACAGAAAATAAAATGAATGTCATAAAAAATTAAAATTATACAATTAAATTAGCAACCAGTTTGATTTGGTCTAGACTCTAAATAAATTGTCCTATGGAGCAGAACCAGCATGTTCCCAGGCATTCTTATCTTGGATATAATCCTCTAATTTGTACGAGTAATATGCTAGTTTACAAAGTGTGCTTTTAATAAAAGTTTTAAATTTTCTTTCATTTAATTGTAATATATCAGAAGGATTCTCAATTTAAATTCTTGTAACATTTAACACAGTACCCCATAATAGATGTACGTACTGTAGATAATCTGAAAAATTATTGATCTATTTTATCTTTATTTCTAGTATTAAAATTATGTCTATCACTGATTTTATTAAAAAGATGTAGATTTTTTCTTACATACATAATATTTTCATAAATGAATTGGCAAGGTACCAAATCAAATAAAATAAAATCAAATCATTTATTTCTTTGCAAACATGTGTGTAATACATAGGTGTTTTTATAATAAAGTTCTCCATATTTTACCGTCTCAGGGGCATGCAAAGGTTTACAATTCATAATAAAAAAAAAGTACCGTCATAATATTAATCCTATTCAAATGTTAATCAACTAGCTGTGGTTGTGGAGCAGGACCAGCATTCAGCCAAGCATAGTGTGCGTTTTATACAAGATTTAAATTTAGTCTCATTCAGTTGAAGTATGTGGGGAGGAATTTTATTGTAACATTTTAAGCAGTACCCCATGAAAGATGAGTCTACTTTGGCCAGTCTGAAACCTGGTTGAGCTAATAGGTCCCTATTTCTAGTACTATAATTATGTCAATCATCTCTTTTTCTAAAATGATGTAAATTTTTCCTTACGTTCATGATGTTTCGTAGATATATTGACAAGGTACCGTCATGATGTTAATATCCATAAACAGTTCCCTTAGAGAACCGCGCCTGCGGACATTATTTATATCTCTGATGGCTCTTTTCTGCAGAATAAAAATAGAGTCGATGTCTGAAGCCCGTCCCCAAAGTAAAATACCGTAAAACATTATACTATGGAAGTAACTGAAATAGACTAGCCTCGCGGTATCTACATCAGTAAATTGACGGATTTTTCTGACAGCATATGCTGCTGAACTTAGCCGTCCTGCAAGAGATGTTAAATGAGGACCCCATTGTAGTCTTGAATCGAGCGTGATCCCCAGGAAAACAGTTTTATCGACGAATTCTAGTTTCTCTTGATTCAATACTATCTCACAATCACTACTTTTGACATTTGGTAAAGAATCTTAATTGCAAGATATCATTTTATATTTTTTATTATTTGATTTTCATGTTTTTAAGACTTCTGAATCCAGAGCCCCACTTTTTTAATTTAGTCAGTTGACTTTTGAATATTTTTAATTGTTGAATAAAAAATATTATGACTCTCAATGATTTTTGAATTATAATAATAATAATTTATTTAATTCAGACATTCACAGTCCATAGACACACACATACATTAAAATTATAAATTATAATTATACTATTTTAAAACAAATAAAAACCCAAAATTAAACTGTGACTAATTAAATTTAAATTCTCTGTTCATTAAAAATAATAATTAAAATTGTAAAAATGTCAGAATTGTAAAATAAAATGTCAAAATAAAATAAAATAAAAATTTAAAAACTGTATAAATAAAATAAATATTATAAAGTATTTTATTTAAAATTTTCTTTACACTTTTTTATTTAATCCAATAAGTTACAGTTTGTTTTTACACAACATCTTCCAAACTGCAAAGCAATTTATCGCCAGTATTAAAAAAAAAATGTGTTTGCAAAGCTTTTGAGCCTGACTGTACGTCAGTTACCCTTTTATAGTAATCCGGTACATATTTAAATTAGCTTTTTGATTAAAATGGGGTGGAGTACTTTGAGAACATTTTAATATTATCGAAACCTAATTTAAAATACTATATTTTTCATGGAGTAGTTTGGGAACTCTTTTTAGAGTACTTTGGGAATAACCCGCTGTCACACCATAAAATTGAGATTTAATGTGTTTCTAAGAGGCCCCTTAACGTGTGACACTTTTGAAATAAGAATTTAAAATAAGATTGTTTGTTATTAGTTAAAAGTACATGACAGACAGTCACAAAGGAGACCATTGAAAATGTCTTCGTTTGTCACCTTACGACAAAATTGCAGAACATTGTTGAAGATGGCTTTGGATTCTCCCATAACTTGTCTTCGTTACATACTAAGCGCAGAGGTACAAAAGAATACAAATAAATACTAGAAATTAGTGTTGCACCGAATGTGGGTCCTGCCGAATGTCGAATTCGGCCGAATGTTCGGTTTAAATATGTACCGAAGCCGAAGTTCGGCCGAACTTCAGCCGAAATTCGGTTAAATTTCGCGTGCTTCTGATAAGTGCTGACAAAAACAAAGTGCAGTGTACTTTATGTGAAAAACTTATTTCTCGCGGAGGTACCGGATCGACTTTGGCCCTTTCAAATCACTAGAAAACACAGGCTCTTCTTAGAAGCCGGGAATATTTATGAAGGGAAAAGAAATAGTCTTCTCCCAGAAAGAGCTGAGACGCTAACTTTAGATAGATAGATAGATAGATAGATAGATAGAATACTCTTTATTATGTATACCATAAAAATTACAGATATAAATGTAGAACTGTTACATAGGGTGTCACAATGGGCGGTCTTATCGCTAAAAGCGATATTTTACAGACAACCTTTGGATGGATCAAAAAGTAGAAGGGGAGACAATACTGCACGTAGTCAGTGGTGTACCACTTACAAATATACAATAAATACACATACACAAAGCATATAGATACTTATCCATATAAATATAATAATGATAAACATGATACAAGAGCAAGGAACTTTAACACCCGTATTTACGTATAAACAAGTAAAAGTAATTACTTGAGTAAAAGTAATGACTCAAGTAATGATTTTTATTCTATAGTTTAGTAATTGCTTGAAGTTAGAACTGTCAAAAGTTAGAATTCTTAGCCAAGTAATAGTCACCATTTTCTTTACTTAAGCATTGAGAACTCGACAATTTTGCGTTTGATTTTGCGGTTATACTTAGCAATGGAAAGTATCGAAGCGAATTTTGATGTTATAGATGATATCGATAATGATATACTACCGGAGATTTAATTTGCTGAGCCTAGAAATATAATTAAAATAATAATTAATAAATAATAATTATAATAATTCTAATAATAATAATGCTCCCTGCTGCCGTTATCGGCGGACCACTTTTATTATTTTAAATGTTTTTTATATTTTTTTTAAAGAAATATTTAAAAATGTATTTAAATATGGATAAAAATTTAATAAACGTCAAAATAATAATAATAATTATTAAAATATATTATAATTATAATTTTTGTTTGTTTTCAATTACACCAAAAGAATACAACAGACAGATCTTGAACTCGCCTTAATGCTAGACGTTACTTGATTCACTAATCACTTGTATTATTGTTTGTTTGTACACATACACAGCACACAGTGACTTTTTTTTCCTGTGGCAACACTACAGCTAACAGCTGATTTGAATTTGTCCCTGTAATTTTAATTTTAAATAATATTTTTCATTCTTAATAAGACAATTTTGCGTTTGATTTTGCGGTTATACTTAGCAATGGAAAGTATCGAAGCGAATTTTGATGTTATAGATGATATCGATAATGATATACTACCGGAGATTTAATTTGCTGAGCCTAGAAATATAATTAAAATAATAATTAATAAATAATAATTATAATAATTCTAATAATAATAATGCTCCCTGCTGCCGTTATCGGCGGACCACTTTTATTATTTTAAATGTTTTTTATATTTTTTTTAAAGAAATATTTAAAAATGTATTTAAATATGGATAAAAATTTAATAAACGTCAAAATAATAATAATAATTATTAAAATATATTATAATTATAATTTTTGTTTGTTTTCAATTACACCAAAAGAATACAACAGACAGATCTTGAACTCGCCTTAATGCTAGACGTTACTTGATTCACTAATCACTTGTATTATTGTTTGTTTGTACACATACACAGCACACAGTGACTTTTTTTTCCTGTGGCAACACTACAGCTAACAGCTGATTTGAATTTGTCCCTGTAATTTTAATTTTAAATAATATTTTTCATTCTTAATAAGGCCTATTTCCAATTAATTATCTAATATAAAGCGTAATTTTGTGTTTTCGGTGTTAAATTTATGTATTAAGTGCAAAATAAGTGTAAAACTTTCATTGTGATTCAGTGACAGTTACCGGCTCAAGCAATTGTTGCATTTTCATCTCGGTATCAGGTACAATACTAAATATTTTACTTGGTATTAGTTTGTTTACGTTCTGATATTTTGCCGACAATTCGTTGGATAACTTTTATTACGGCTACAAGTTTATGCCAATGACCTTAAAAAACGTAAACATAATCTTAATTAGTTTGGTGACAGAACTTCTTTCTTAACAATCTAAATTTCATTTTCCGTTCAACTAATCATCTGTTATTCAATCCACTACTCTTTTCCAATCTCTTCTCTTTTCTCTTTAATCATGATTATGACTCGCAGCGCGCGTGCTCGCCTTGAAGAGTCAAAACTCACTCAGGCTTTGAGCGAACTAAAAGCGTCTAAGAAGCTCTGCGACCAACTGATTAGGGAAAAGGATGAAAGTGAAATAGAGTTCCTTGGTGTCCTTGAAAGGAATAGCAAGTTAAAAACAGAAATGGCTCAGTTATATATTCAACACACTGATGCCATAGCAGCCCGGGACAGGCTCCAAATTGTTGTGGACGGGTTCAGCCAGTGTAGCAATGAGTATGAACAAGCTCTTAATCACAAATATTTATTACAACAGCAGCTACATGAGGCTCAAAGTCAGATTGAACAACTTGAGACAACAAACCTTAACATCACTGCCTCGTTGAATCAAAGTCTTTTCAATGAATTGGTGCCTATAGCCCCATCAATGGTGTCTGCAATAAACCCCTCTTACACAATAGATTTAACAAGTCATGATGATTCAAAATCATGTAAATTAGTGAGGGTAGGTACTAGTAAAAATAAACTTAAAAAATACATAAAAATTAACAAATACATAGTTAAAACTAAGAAAATGGTCAAAAAACAAAAGTTTTTCATGAAAAATGTCAAACTTAATAGGGAAAGGTTAAATCTACTGAAACAATTAGATATGTATTCATTTAACTTAGAAAAAAGTACTAGGAAATACCAAATTGACACAGAAGACTTGCAGTATGAACTTGACCAACTACAAGAGAAACTTACTTCTATGACCATCAAATATACAGCCTCTGAAAACCAAATGAGGGAATATGTATTGGCAATGAATGAGCTGGTGAGCACAAACAAATGTGAACGTTGTCAACCACCATCTGTTGAACCCACACCAGATCATTCATTGACAATATGTGATACCACCATACCGCAGTCTTGTGCCAGTTTGCCAGTATCAATCACTAATTGTTTTCCTAAACAGAGTGTAAATAAAGAAATAGTTTTATTTTGTGATGAAATTGGAAAGGATCTAGGCCACTTGTTGACAAATAAATATCCGGGACACTCAATAATGAACTACTGTATGCCTGGTTGTTCTTTATTTGACATAATGAAAAAAATTATAAAATGCAATTTTAACCAGGATACAATTCTAATAATTTTTGTTGGTAATAGGGGTAATGTGAATAAAGGAGAATTACTCCAATATGCAACCTTAGTTTAAGAAAAATTGTGATGTTCACATTCCCATACAGCCAAAGTTTGCCACAGGAAGAAAACAACTTTAGATCTGAAATGAATATGACATTGCATAATTTGATGTTTAATAACAATTCATTCCATTTAATTGACACTAACAATTATGTTGGTAATCATTTATATTTGACAAAAGATAGATTTTTTATGGATAGGTACTATCTTTCAAAGTACTGTAAAAGACAGATAGCTGTGTCGCTATCATATTATTTTTCTATTACAGCCAAGAATTTGGCTAAACAAATTGCTTCTATTGAGCAATGCTATGACATGTTACATAATTCAGCCAATAATTTGATTTCAAAAATTGACATTGATAATAATTTAAATTAGAAATTAAGACAACAGAGGCAACCTCTAGCAATAATGTACAGAATTGCAAAAATAAAAGTTTAAAATCAGTAAATAGTATCAACCTGGTGCATCAAAATATTCAAGGATTTATGAACAAAGATTTAGAAGTAGAATTATTTATGAATTGTAACAGTATTGATATTCTTTGTATAACTGAACATTGGCTTAAAAGCCACCAGTTCTTGTTCAATTTTAGTAATCACCAGGTTGGTAGTTCGTTCAGCAGAGTAAATGCTATACATGGTGGCTCATTAATTTTAGTAAGTAACCGGCTTAAATTTAAAGACCGTAAAGATATTGTGAGCCTATCTGTTGAGCGGATAGTTGAAATAGCCTGTATAGAATTGGAGCAGTTTATTGTATTAAGTGTGTACAGACCTCCTTCAGGATTGTATGACTGCTTTGAAAAGGTAATGGATGAAGTGTTACACAAGATTTGTAACTCGAACAAGTCCATTATCACTTGCGGTGATTTTAATATTAATTTATTAGAAAAATCAGGTTCTTGTAGTAAAATAATAAGTCTTTTTCAGTCCTACAATCTTGGACACCTATTTTTGGAGCCCACAAGAATAACCCCTACTAGCGCCACATGCCTAGATAATATTTATACAGATATTATACCAAGCCACAAAGAAATTATAAATTTACAAGATTCTGATCATTGCGGGCAACGGATTACTATCCAAAACCAAAATAACAAAATGGCAAAAAAGGATATCACTGTTAACCCCAAAACTGCAAGTCACTTGGAAGCTTTTAAAGTTAAACTCATTAATAAATTACCAGCTTTGTCTATTCACGCTGATCCTATTCATCTATATGATGATTTTTTTGATATATACTGTAAACAATTTCATTCCACGTTTATTCCCAAAACTATCTCGGTTAATAGTAACGCATCTTTCAGTGATTGGGCTACCATTGGTATTCATAAAAGTAGAACACGGCTTTATGAGCTGTACAATGAAAGGACTTGTGTAAATACCGCTGAATTTAATTTATATGTTAGAAATTTTTCAAAATTATTTAAAAAAGTTTGTTGTATGGCCAAGTCGCGTTATTTGAGTTCGAAAATTAAAAACAGTAGTAGTGTTATTAAAACGACTTGGAATATTATTAATAGTGAAACGGGAAGGTCTAGCAACCGAAATACTGACTACAGCCTATCAGTTAATGACAAAATAATAAAATCAGACTCACAAGTCGCCGCGGCCTTTGAAAATTTCTTTTCGGATATTCCCGTTTTAACTACTAAATCCCTAAACTCTTCACCTTCTGTTGCTGAGTCTTTGCTTAAGGAAAATGTTAATGTTTGCGATTCGGAATTTAATTTTGAACATATTACCTGTAGAGATATAATTAAAACCTTTCACACTTTAAACGTAAAAAAGACTGCGGATCTGTGGGGTAATTCTGTAGAAGTTGCTAAGTCTATTATTGACATTGTAGCACCTACTTTAGCTCTTATATTTAATACTGTGGGGAGTTTCCCGATCTTATGAAAAATAGTAAAATAATACCATTGTTTAAATCAGGTAGTACATCAGACCCCACAAATTATAGACCTATTTCAGTACTACCTACCTTTAGTAAAATTTTTGAGAAATTATTGTTAGACCAATTGCAAAGATTTTTTTAATAAAAATAAATTATTACACAGTAAACAGTTCGGTTTTACAAGGGGTCGTTCAACTACTGATGCCGGTGTTGAACTTTTAGGACATATTTATAATGCATGGGAAGATAAATGTGATGCCTTGGGCATCTTTTGTGATTTGTCCAAGGCTTTCGATTGTGTTCTTCATGAAACGTTAATCAGGAAACTCCGCCACTACGGGATCCGGAACACCGCTCTGGATCTTCTTGCTTCATACTTGAGTAATAGGTTTCAGAGCGTTGACGTTAATGGGAAAAGTTCTCCCGGATCTTTAGTAACAATGGGAGTCCCACAGGCCTCAATTCTTGGTCCTTTTTTGTTTCTTATTTATATTAATGACTTGCCTTACCTCATAAAGGATAATCATGAAATAGTGTTGTTTGCGGATGACACTTCACTTTTGTTTAAACTTAAACGTCAGGAGCTGGTTACTGACGATGTAAATAGCGCGATCTCAAAAGTAGTTCATTGGTTCAATGTTAATAATTTACTTCTTAATGAAAAAAAAAAACCAAATGCATTAAGTTTACGCTACCTCACGTTAGGCAGGTGAAAAATAATGTGTTGATAAAGGGCGAAGAATTGAATCCTGAAGATAGCACAGTATTCTTGGGCTTAACTTTGGATGCTAAGCTTCAGTGGGGCCCACATATAGATAAATTGTCTAAGAAGCTGAGCTCCGCAGCATACGCCGTTAGAAAAATTCGTAATTTAACTGACATAGAGACAGCCCGTTTAGTGTACTTTAGTTATTTTCATAGTGTAATGTCGTACGGTATTCTGTTGTGGGGAAATGCCGCCGACATTCAGTCTATCTTTGTTTTGCAGAAAAGAGCTGTTCGATCAATTTATAAATTAAGTTCGAGACACTCTCTCAGAGAGAAATTTAAGGAAATTAATGTTATGACTGTGCCTTCTCAGTATATTTTTGAAAATCTTTTATATGCCCATAAAAACATAAATTTGTTTAAAAAATACAGTGATATCCATAATATAAATACTAGGAACAAACACATGTATGTTGTACCTAAAACACGGCTCAAGAAAATAGGTGGTTCGTTCAGATGTCAATGTATACGCTTTTATAATAAACTTCCAAGCCACGTTCAAGATCTAAGCATTAATCAATTCAAATCATTCATTAAACGTAAGTTGTGCCAGAAAGCCTTTTATACCATTAAAGATTATATTGAGGACAAAAAGGCTTGGGATTGAGCTGCTCCAAATTTTATATATTGAAACTTTTTTTTATTGTGATTGCTTAATACACATTGACATGTATATTTACTTGTGAAGTATAATGTTATTATTTTAATTATTGTGAATGTGAAGACTATGTGGGTCTTTGTTTATTTTTTATTTTTTTCCTTCTCAGTATATACATTTTTTTTTTCCTGTTCATGGTATGGCAGTTTGAGTAATTTATGCGGCCTGCCCAAATGTCCTTTCTTTGGTATTGTTCGTCGAATCGTTGAGCTCCTTATGTTCTGAGTTGAGCTGCACGATTACTGACAAATGCGTGCACTGAATGGACAGGTCCACTCAATCTGTGTGGTTCTTTCTTCAAAAGACCATTTCAAACACCAGTCTACATGGTCTTCACATGATTTGACCAAGATTATGTCTGGACTTTAAAAGAGACTGTGACCTCTGAGTTTGTTTCGGTCTTTCTTCTCAGAGTAGTCAGATACGAAATGCCGACCTCATCTAGTTTTAAAATTTGATTGACGTGTAAAAGTGTTTGTAAAAACCTACTTACAGAAATAAAATCATTTATCATTTATCATTTATAGGCTAGGAAAATAAAAATTACAATACCAGTAAGTAATTCAAGTGTATAAAGATACATTCTCTTTTGTAGGGTTATGTCGTGTCAAACGTTTTGTTTGTCCCAACGATCACTTCTTTTCTTTAGAAATAATAAAATGTAAAAAAGGATATTATTCATTAAAATTAGTTTTTTATAGATAATTTTATTATAATTTAAAAGTAAAATAAAACTTTAAGTAATATTATAAGATGTTAAAGTAAAATAATCTACATCTGACTTTTGCCTTCTAGTGAAATAAAACGCAGTAACTGAGTTACTGCGTTTCCATTATGTACCAAAAGAAACATCTATCAAGCGTTGATGTTTACTCAAGTATTTACTTATTTAGGTAACGTACATTACTCGACTATAGAATAAGATTTTTTAATGAAGTATTCTATCCTCAAGTAATGACTTCATTAAGAAATTACTTAGCAGCAAGTAATTGCTTGTTTATAAATACGGGTGTAAGTAATGATGATGTTTAAGGAGAGAGGAAGTGATTTTAACCAGAATTTTAAAAGTGGACAAAGATTGAGCACGCCTTATCGAGACGGGCAAGGCATTCCATAACCGTACTGCTTGAACTGTAAAAGACTTGTCATAAAAACTAGTGGAATGCATTGGCATCTCTAGTCTCAAGTTTTCCGATGACCTCAGATATCTATTATGTGTGTCATGAAGGAACTTGTAACGTTCTTTAAGATAAGAGGGGGTTTTAGGATTGAATAGAATACTGTAGAGCTGAAATAAGATATGAGAATTCCGGCGAAGACGTATGGGAAGCCACTAGAGCTTTGTACGAAACTGTACAGAAACTGTACTGTACAGAAATGTGATCATATTTGCGCAGGCCAAATATAAATCTAATGCAAAAGTTTTGAGTCGCTCAAGTTTATCTAGTTGTGCCTCAGTAAGATCGAGATAACTGACATCAGCGTAATCAAGGATGGGCAGTAACAGGGATTGTGCAAGCGCAGTTTTAGTGGCAGTTGGAAGAAAGTTCCGCAACCGTCTCAGGGACATACCAGATGCAAAAATTTTGTGATTTACTTCCTGTAACTGGGGACCCCAAGAAAGATGTTTGTCGATCAAAACTCCAAGGTTCTTAACCTTTTCGCTTACTGGAATAGCATTTCCGTTAAATTGAACTTGGGGAAGCTGCGACCACTTTATTTTGGGGGTCATCCTTGAGCTGCCAACAACAATGACCTGAGTCTTCGATGGATTAACCTGCAAGCCATGTGCCTCACTCCACTCGCAAATTGAACATAAATCCTTGTTTATGACATTAATTGCATCAGCTAAATCCGAAAGGGCAGCTTGCTTATATATTTGCAAATCATCTGCAAAAAGGTGGTAGGAAGAAAGAAGTTTTTTGGAAATGGAGTTTATAAATATTGCGAAGAGTACAGGAGATAAAACGCCGCCCTGAGGTACACCGGCAGCAGTATAACACCAAGAAGAGCAAGACTCTTCTATGCATACGCGTTGCCGGCGGTCATACAGATAACTACGAAACCAGTCAATCGCCGTTGGAGATATGTTAAGCGAGCGAAGCATGCCAAGCAGGATATCGAAATCGACAGTATTAAATGTGTTACTAAAATCCAGTAAGCAAAGATAGATTTCCTCCTTCAATGTGTCATCAGTGACGTTAACTAAGGCTGTAGCGGTGCTGTGACCAGGACGAAAACCGGATTGGAAAGGATTCAGCAGACTATCTTACAAAGAAAAACACTAAGCTGATTGTGGACAAGGCGTTCTAGGACTTTGGAGAGGAAAGGCAAGATAGAGATAGGACGATATTCAAAATAAGAAGTAGGATTCGATTTTTTACTTTCCTCCACCACAACCTGCCACTGATTAGAAATATTAAGAGAAAATAATGTTTTTGTCAATTAATTATTAAGCGTAATGCTAATTTAATAATAAATGTTTCAATAGCTAGACCTGTTTTGAAACTAAATGTTTAAAAATAATAATAAATAAAAAATATTGTTTTGTTACATAAATAAAAATTAAAAGACTGAAAGTCAAAGTAAAAATGTTATATCTAAAATAAGTTACAAAGAAGAAATAATTTTATGTTACCTTGCTGATAGATAATATTACAATTGATAATTTTAATATAGCATATTTATGATACGTGATGTTGTTTCTTTTCTACGGAAATAAAAACAAACACGAACATCCACGTTACCTATTTACTTACAAATCATCATTTGATCTAGATTTCATTTTAAAATAAATTTCTTTTCACTTTTCCATTTCTTATTTAAATTAATTTAAGCTACTGAATTTCGGCCGACTTTCGGCAGATCTAACCGAAATTCGGCCGGAGACGAAGTTCGGTAAAAGCTGCCGAACTTCGGTAATACCGAATGGGAAACGAATTTCGGTGCATCTCTACTAGAAATGTCTTCGTCTGCCATAGTTTGCTTATACAAACTTTGCCCTAAAGCACCATCAAAGCCCCACTTGCATATAATTGCAAACTCTTTGCCATCCAGCGAAGATTCCACGCGTAGGAATTTTCCAAGCCCATAAATAAATTTAAAATTTCATGGTCTTCCTATTATTTTACATGCAATATTATTTAGAATAAATAATGTATAGGTATGATTGAACTTTTCGGTCGGCACGGTAAAATTATAAACTATTAAGTTTTTTTTTCACATTTAGCAGATTCGATTCCTGATTCAGACAGGCGATTATTTAAAAAAAAAAATTAATGCAGTACGTATTGTTTTAAAATAAAAACGAAGTCTTCATTCAGTAAATTTTAGACAATAGAATTTTATTGTGAGTAGGCATCTTTTGGCCCCGCTAGAGCTTAACTGGTTAATGCCTATGTCATTAGTATCTAATTATAACTCAACCATAATCACAGTGATTAACAAATGATTTACTTAGTTCTTAGAATGCAATTTTTTTTTTTAAAAAACCTATATAATCAATATCGTTTTTAGGGTTCCGTACCCAAAGGGTAAAACGGGACCCGGGTATCTCATGAACCGTGATAGTTAGTCAATTGAAATTTTCACAGATGATGTATTTCTGTTGCCGCTATAGACTTGGCTTGCCGGTTATTTTTCATAATTCTCAACATAAAGGTGATTAGCAGGTTATAAACTAACTATAGCATAATTGAATCGATCGGCAACTTCATTTAAATACGTCAAATATTTGAAAAATCACATATCGAAAATTCAAAATTGCAAACATTTTCAACGCGCAAAGCAGCACCTAAAGGTGCATGAATTGTATGTCATTTTGATTGCCGTATATGGTACAATAGCTCGTGTGAGCACCAGCCCTACAGTTCCATTCAGTTTCAAAATAATGTACTTTAAGTGTTTTCTCCCATACAAAAAAAAAAAACTCATAAATTTATTTCTCACGCGTGGAGCTTCTAATACCATCCATACGTTAATATTACATAAAGGGAGGTATAACAGAGGCACCTTTTTTTAATTCCTTACTTTAGTTTCTATGAGTACCTATGGAGCTCGATTTTCAGACCACCTGTGCGGCGCTCGCCCCCGGCGCCTTGTAGGTGACAGGTTACGCACACAGCGGTAGTAGTGCTTCCGCGCTAGGTGTTATATGTAGCTTTCTATCTGAAAGCTTCACACCCACTCTCATGAATATCGAAGACGCTACACTCGAAGTTGTGAACGAGTATAAGTTTACCTAGGACAAACTGTCCAGTTAGGTAGGTCCAACTTCGAGAAAAAGGTCAATCGTCGAATCCGACTCGGCTGGGCAGCGTTCGGGAAGCTACGCAATATCTTCTCGTCCCACATACCGTAGTGTCTCAAGACGAAAGTCTTTGACCAGTTCGTGTTGCCAGTGATGACATATGGCACTGAAACGTGGTCGCTCACAATGAGCCTTATTATAAGGCTAAAAGTCACCCAAAGGGGTTGCCCTCTGGGTGACTTTTAGCCTTCTAGAGAGAGGGCTATGCTTGGAGTTTCCCTACGTGATCGAATTAGAAATGAAGAGATCCGCAGAAGAACCAAGGTAACCGACATAGCTCGAAGAATTGCCAAACTTAAGTGGCTATGGGCAGGGCACATTGCGCGCAGAACAGATAGCCGTTGGGGCCGAAAAGTTCTGGAGTGGCGACCGCGTACCGAAAGACGTAGCGTTGGAAGGCCTCCCACAAGGTGGACCGATGACCTTATGAAAGCCACAGGAATCCGCTGAATGCGGGAAGCACAGAACCGGTCGAAGTGGCGGTGCTTGGGGGAGGCCTATGTCCAGCAGTGGACGTCTTTCGGCTGAAATGATGATCTGCACGGTTTTTTAATCATGTGGTTTAAATACCTATGCTATGAACATGAACAATCACAAATCGCACAATCTACAGTCAGGGAAATTAATTGTCAAGCAAATTGACACCCTACGTCAATTTGCCGTGTCAGTACAACAACAATTTTCATACAACTGTTGAAGAATGAAAGTTGTGATACGGATAGTTCGAGTCGCTAGTCAACTAACTTTCTTTCTTTCTTTCTTCTTCTTTCATTAGAGCTGGCTGCTGAAAGTCACGCGTGTTTCCAATTGGATCATTATATTTATACGAGGATAAGTCTATCTGTATGGGGTATTGTGAAGAAAAACAGCCTCTACTAATACATATAAATACCCTACACGGCACATGGTGTACAATTCGTCGCTAACTCGCGCTCCCGCGGCGGTACTTAGCACCGACTTTTCGATCTCTCTCCATCACGGGACTATCACGCCGCGCATTACTCTTCGTCAGGCGGTAAGCCGCTGAGCTGCTGAGCTGGAAGGCTGCAGTCGCAAATGTATCTTGTACGGAGAGGTGAAACAATGAAATTGGAATTGATATTCACAGCTCAAGCAGGTCGCTTGAGACGAGAAAATAAAAACTTTTTATTGCACATCACTAAAATTACAATTTTAAACTTTTATGTACGTACACTGTAGAGGTTTTATCTGGATGGCCTTACCAACTGACCTCCACGAACGTTATAAGTTAATGGCAAATAAATAAAATGAAAAATTATATAGACACTAGCTGACCCGACAGACTTCGTTCTGTCAAAAGCTATAGTATAAACTCCACTACTCTACCCTACCCTACCTACCCTACCTACCTACCTACCTACCTACCTACCCTACCTACCTACCTACCTACCTACCTACCTACCTAACTACCTACGCTACCCTACCCTACCTACCTACCTACCTACCTACCTACCAACCTACCCTACCTAAAAACCTCACGGAGCCCGAGACCTTTCCAACGAATGCAAAACCGTGGAAATCGGTTCGTGCGTTCTGGAGTTATAGCGTCAGGAAGGAAAACCCGACTTATTTTTATATAGTAGATAAAAAAATATATATGCCATCAAAAATATAGCCTGTAAAAAAATCAAGTCTCGCAACTCAGTTCTTCTATCGTAAAAAGTTGTGAGATCCATGTAATACCAAGTCGGTCAATTTCATAGATATAATAAAGTTCTATGGCCAATTTATTCAGTCCCTAATTAAGGATCCTTCTGTCTGTTTCTTCTGTCTTCTGTGTAAGTTCATCAATAAGTTTAAGTGTTTTGTTTTATATGATCAATGCCGTCTGTTTTACAACAAACTTCCCATTGAAATTCGAAACTTACCCATTAAACGATTTAAAAGCTGTATTAAAACCAAACTTTGCAAAAAAGGGTACTATAACATTTCTGATTATTTAGAAGACAAAAAAGCTTGGGATTGAACTGTTCGCTCTGCTTAAAGCCTTTTGATTAAACCCTAAAACTTGACATTTTAATAATTATACAACGTTTTATATACATACCTAATTATTGACATTATTAAATATTATATACAAAATGACATGAATATTTACTTTGAAAAGTATTACATATATTACTTTAATTATTGTGAATGTGAGCACTATGTGGGTCATTTGTTTTCTTTAAGATTATCTCTTTTTTCCTCTTTCTCAAGTAGTTTTAATGATGGTCTGGTTTTTTGAGTACTTTATGCGGCCTACCCAAATGTCCTTTCTTTGGTATTGTTCGTCGAGTCGTTGAGCTCCTTAAATCCTGAGTTGAGCTACACGTTTACTGACAAATGCTTGCACTGACTGGACAGGTCCACTCAAAATTGTGTGGTTCTTTCCTCAAAAGACCATTTCAGACACGGATCTACATGGTCCTCACATGATCTGACCAAGATTATGTCTGGACTTTAAAAGAGACTTTGACCCCTGAGTTTGTTTCGCCATTTCTTCTCAGGGATAGTCAGATAGGAAATGTCGACTTCCTCAAGCTTGTTTTTATATTTTTTATATGACGTGTAAAAGTGATTCCGATATCCTATTTACAGAATAAACGATTTCATTTCATTTCATTTTTCATTTGTAGCAACGCTGGATACTGTGCCAGTAAACCTACCACATCACAAGATATCCAGCTGGTGAGATGTCCCCATTGCTCACAGGCACGCTTTTTTAAAGCGAACGGGGGTTACGGATAGTTACACTAAGGCAGTTTCACAACCTTTGTGCCCACATCAACACCTCCAGAAAAAACCTCGTGGAAAACGTTGGCAAAATTCAAAAATTCTACCCCTGTATTAAAGAGATTTCCCCGTGGCGCGAAACGGTCTGTTGCTTTGAGTTTGGCTCAATGTCTCCATCTTGTGACCCAGGAGAACTTACAAAATGCCTGGGAGCAATTACTCACCTTCCCTTATATTATAGGATTCCGCATGTCCAAAAAAAATCGGCAACTAAAAAAACCTTAACGAACCAAATTAAAAATAATTGTAAAAATTCTACCCTAATTTTAGATCCAAAATTACCTGCTTTCAATAACCTATCACAAAAAGGCATATGTGGAATACAAATAAAGTGAAGGTGACATCAGGGGAGTGGCCAAGATATTTTTCAGAAGTGATGTGGTGGCGCCTTACTCTCCAGAAACACTAACAGCTCTAGAGAGTAAACATCCAGCGACCCTCCAGACCTAAATTCAACCTTCTTAAACGTTTCGGCCCCCCAGTTGATTGGAACCGTGAGCTCCTTCCGAAGTGGTTCCGCCGGCGGCCTCGACGGCCTGACTCAACAACATTTAAAGGATCTTTTGAGTTCAGGCACCGGGGAAGCTGGTGAGTCGCTTTTAAAGAAGCTTGCGGCCCTGATTAACCTTATGCTGACCGGCGGTGTGAACGATGCTGTCGTCGATGTTTTTTACGGGTCCCATCGCCGTTGAGTGTACATACAGGCGTACGGCAGCCAAAATATTTTGTAAGTTATACTGCGATACTCTTACAAATAAGTTTCAGCCCGTGCAGCTAGGTTTTGCCTCGAAAGGGGGCTGTGAGGCTGATGTACATGCCCTTTCCAACATTTTAAACTCTAACGAAGATGAGGTCATTCTCAAGGTCAACATTAAGAATGCCTTTAATTTGTATACAGGGACACTTTGTTGGCTGGAGTCAAAAAGGAACATCCCGAAATGTATGGTTTTATGTGGATATGTTATAGGTAAGTACCCTTCTAAATTATTATACTAGGACAATGTTTTGGAATATGCAGAAGGTTGCCAACAGGGTGACCCTCTGGAGCCGGTCATTTCCAGTTTATCTATTCATCCAATTATCCAGCAACTAAATTCCAAATTTAGCGTGGTGATGTAGACACCATTTTGAAAGATCTACAACTGCTCAAAGAGCAATTTAAATCTATTGACCTTCACCTTAACCCATTAAAATGTGAAATTTACCTTTCTGACATTACCGACAGACAATCGACCCTAGAGAAATTTAATGCAATAGACCCATTTTTTTACAAGCTTTTATTTAACTTTCAATGTATGTTTGTCCAGGTGGAATCTTTGAAGCTGAATTAAAACATTTAAATATGATGCATGACCTGATTCTTAACCCAAGATTGGCTCCAGAAGAAGAAAGAAGAAGGAAAAGTTTTTTTTTTCCACTTTGACGATGAACTCCTCTACGGTCAACGGTATAAACACGAAATTGAATATACGCATTTATTTATGATACTCGTAGTCCGTTTTAAATTCTACCATGATCTGGCTACTGCACCCAGGATTGGCTCCAGAAGAGGAAACTCCTCAGCGATCAAAAGCGGAGATACAAATATATACGCATTCTATTCTAAAGTTCACCATGACCTAGGTGCTGTACCCCAGATTGACTCTAGATGAGGGAACTCCTCAGTGGTCAACAGTGCAGACACGAAATGTATACGCATTTAATTATGATAGTCGATTTTAAAGTCTACCATGACCTGGCTGCTGCACCCTAGCCCGTTCTAAAGTCCACCATAACCTATATGCTGCACCCAGAGATGCCTGCAGACGAAGGAACTCCTCAGCGGTCACCAGCACAGGCACGACATTTTGTATACGCATTCAATTATGATAGCCCATTCTAGAGTATGGCATGACTTGGATAGTGCAACTCGGCTGGTTTCGCACCGTGACTACTGTAAAGGCCTTTTTGGGTTCGTTGGATTTGTCTTTTCAAGTAGGTACCTTTCAAGTGAAGATTATAGAACAGATATTTAAACAAATTCTAAAACTAAAAAGTAGAAAATAAAATTTAAGTAAAAACCTTTTTTAAAACAAGCTTTTCATGAACTAAAAAGTACGAAATAAACCTTACCTAAACATAGAACTTCAATATATTCCAAAAAGCTTGAGGCGTGACCGTCCTTCTTACACTTTAAGATAAGCCTCAAGCTTTTAAGAAAATATTGAAGTTCTATGTTTTGTTTTATTTTGTTTAAATACTGTTTTCTTTTTGTACACCACTTTTACCATTTTATAATTTTTGTCATTGGAGAGCGGGATCTCCTAGCACAGGTATAGCTTTTACTTAAAAGGAGGTCCCTATGTAAGATTTACTGTAAAAGTTGTACAAGTTTCTGCAATAAACCTTTTTATTTATTTTTTATTTTATTTATTTTATTTGAAAAAGTTCACTGCACCTCCTAGGTTCCCCAATTTTAGAAGACAGCTTTGCTCAATTCATTCATAGTAAAATTAAAAATTTCAACGACATTTCAGACAGACTCTCCAAAATTAATTTACATTCGGCATTTACCCTGATTAATTACTGTTGTTTTGGCCCAAATTTAAGGTATATAGTTTTTCGCTTTTCCCCGTTATGGAAGCAATCACACCTCTTGGACAAAATTGACCAAATTATTCTCAGCACACTAACATTCATTTTAAATGTGGCCTTGGATGACCGAGCGTGGTTGCAAGCCACACTACCCATCCATTTTGGTGGCTTCGGCATCCGCCAAATTACCAGTATTAGCTTACCGGCCTGCGTTCCTGTCCTCTGTTTACAGCACTGAAAAGTTGCCCGGGAAAATTTTAGCCCCTTCCCTGGTTGACTCTGAAGTGCCGTGCTTGACCGATGCGGTGCTTGTCTGGAAAATAGCTTGCCCGGATACAGATCGGCCCGTGAATCCATCTTCCCAGAGACAGTGGGATGAGCCGCTCTGCAGATTGGTATGGATTAATCTTATTAATACGTCCACCAATACTGCTGAGCCTGCCCACCTGCTAGCTGTGGGTGAGTGAGAATCGGGCCTCTGGCTTCAGGTACTACCGTCAACCAACATAGGTAGGTACTATGCTGGGTGACACAACTTTCCGGCTTGCTTCTTATCTGTGTCTGGGCGCTCCTTGCGTGGCTCTGCATCGCTGCCAATGCGGTGAAGATGTCGACTGCCTCGGACATCATGGCCTATCCTGCAGTAGGAGCGCAGGCCGGATTGCACGGCACGCCAGCATCAATGACATCATCCGTCGCGCTCTTGTCACCGCCGGGATGCTAGCTGTTTTAGAACCCAATGGCTTTGCACGCGACGATGGGAAGAGACCGGACGGAAGGATCATAATGCCTTGGAAGTTAGAACATAGTATACAGAATTTTGCTGTATTGGAGTAACCAATACTCAACAAGAATGTTAGTAAAACTTACGAATATGACGTTACGCTACTTTAGGACGGCTTTTGGTGTGGGTTGCAACATGTATCGACACCCGTGCCCCATCCCATCTTCCTAGTACGGCGGGCTGTACTGAAGCGGCAGCTGCAGGTGCGAAAAACCTCAAACGGCACAAATATAACAACACTAGCTTTTGCTCGCGGCCAAATTTCATGTCGATTGGTTCAGCGGTTTAGGCATGAAAACGTAACATACAGACAGACAGATAGACAGACAGACAGAGTTACTTTCACATTTATAATATTAGTATGGAAGTATGGATAACTGACCCGCGCAACTTCGTCTGCGTCAGCTAAGAGAGAGAGTGGTTTAAGTAATGAATTTTCTACTTATTTTGTTACGGAGTTATTTTAAAATTATGATATCTCCTAAGATGTTGATTGAAATCAAGCGATGTCCAGGACAATTTTGTTTTATATATTAATAACATATTTATTTGGATAAGGATTAATATTATGTTGATAAAATTCCTTCGCAAATAATGCATTAATTTCGAACAAACTTGATTACCATAAAAAAGGTTATAGTGAGTCAATCTTAAAAGATAGACATAATTATGTGCTGTCGCGGACTTTTTTTTAGAACTTTTAAAGAGGAACAATTCCATCATACATGATATTTGCGTAACTTAAACCGTTTACGCAGCGCACGCAACGCAGGAATAATTTTTCCCGGTTTTGTAACATTTTTCATTTATGCTCCGCTCCTGTTGGTCGTAGCGTAATGTTACATAATATTCCTCGATAAATGGATTATCCAAAACAAAAATAATTTTTCAATTGCAACCAGTAGTTCCTGAGATTAGCGCGTTCAAACAAACAAACAAACTCTTCAGCTTTATATATTAGTATAGATATAGATTATTCGGAGCTATATGTTTGAGCCGTTTGAGGTTGAAACACTAATGCCCGTATTACAGAACGTTCCTCAAGTCCAGTTTGATCTTCAATCAGTCGATCACTGTTTAAGTATAGAATCAGTACTTGAGCATCGTTCTTATTCCAGAACGGTAGTCAGTCTATACTCAGCTGAATCGAGACTCAAATCGAGCCTCAAGCAGAGATGTGTATTGTCTATGCATCAGCCTGTTTTCGTTTACGATTTATTTTATTTACCAACTTTGTTCTGATCTTCACTGGGTTCGAAATATTAAAATATACCTTAGATTGCGCTCCTAAGGCTTAGGAGCGCAATTATTTAGGAAATCTGCGTTATTATTTTGGTTCTGAATAGTACAATCCCCTATTTATTGAAACTAAAGCTCTTCGAAGTATATTAATTTTGTAATCAAAATTGTCAAGCTTAAAAGACTTGTACTTGACTTGAAATGTCAGCATGTCAATTACCTATGTGAAATAAATACATCATTTTGTATACAACGTTGTTTGCTTTGATTATTAATAAAAAAACATAAAACGTAAACATACAAGAATTTGCAATTCTGAGGCTATAGGATGCCCACGGTTGTGTGATTTTCTGAAATCGTGGTATATTATACCTTGGTAGAATTTAATATTTTACCACATCTGTAACTCTTTTTAAAGTTTTCACAAATATATGGGTCCTGGTCCTGAGTATCTCTTAAATATCTGAGAGGAACGCTAAAGTTCAACCTTCTATTTAAATCCATAATCCAAATATACGTAGCAATAATTAAAAAAACAACAATAATATATGAAAACTCGACAACGCAGATAGGCTTGAACAGAACAAAAACATAACAATCTATGCTCAAGCGCGGTCTCGACCACACTTGGGTGATTACAGATCCAATCTCTGCTTGGGCTCGATTCACGAATTGAGTAACGATCTAAAATAAAGCCAAACTCAGCTGAACTATGATCAATGAATCCATGCTTGAGGAACGTTCCAAAATTAAAACTAGCCTCAAAACTAGTTTTAAACAGAGATCAACGCTTGAGTTTCCTTCTGTAATACGGACCTAAGACCGTGGGGTCCGAGTGCCCACTTAGTTTTTCGAGTTATCACCAAGCAGTTGGTCGACTCTTCACGTGACCAGAGGGCTGACTTATTTCTTGGCCAAAGAATCAGTATTCCCGTACAACGTGGCAATGCTGCCAGCCTTTTGGGTACATTTCCTGTTGACAGCGATGCAGACGAATTTTTTGATGCCCTTTAATTCTTTCCCTTCTCTTTTTTATATACTTGTACGTATTATTAATATTTTAAATGTTATTATTATTAAGACTATTAGCTTTTAAATTATACAAATATTTTCTTTAAATAAAATGTCAGTTAATGGCATAATTATAATATAATATATAATTTCAGTTTATGATTGTACTACCTTTTGCCCGCGGCTCCGCCCACGTGGATGTCGGTTATCGCGTAAAAGAAGTAGCCTTCTCCATATCCCAGGCTAATCTCTGCCAAATTTTATGACGATCGGTTCAGCGGTTTAGGCGTCAAAACGTAAGTAAGTAAGTAAGTAAGTATTTATTTGCATAAAACATGGTATACATGGTGTTACAATAATTTACAATAAAGATCTTACATGTTTTGCCAGAATTGTACTTAGCATGCATATGATACGTAATATACAGACAGACAGTTACTTTCACATTTATAATATTTGGTATGTATTAAGAGATAAACACTATTTCATATTTAGAAGAATAGAAAAAGACTAGACAGTCTGCTCGGACAGGTGACAATGCCCGTCTCGGTGTAAAATATGTCTTAGTTTTATTAGAGGAAAAAATATTATCTTTAATTAGAATCAAATACCGAGTTTAATTCTCAAGTAGGATCCTAGATCCCTTATAGTGCTGAAAAAAACCTTATGGTTTAGTTATTCTCGTTTTAGCTGTTTGTGCAAGCGGAAGAGTCTACACAGTTTAATAGTACATTTGAATCCACATAGGCCCCGCACAATGCAGGAGAAAACCTAGTGAAAAAAACCGCACCGTTAGCGTATTCAGCGGTATTTACTTTAAGATTAATGCCGAATCAAATAAAGCGAAATAACAAAAGACTTCAGTAATTTTATCAGTACATTTAGTCTGAAATACATTTGATGTTGAGTGTGCGCTCATTGTTCGCTTTATCGCCGCTGTGCTTTTAAACCTGCTCAAATATGTGCATTACAGCACAATGGCTGAAACCGAACACGCATTCGTTGAGAGCTCGCTATAAACATGTCGCAGTCTCGCGCAAATAGCTGCCAATGTCGTAGAGTGAATACTACCAATGTAGCTAACACATATTTATGTGTATACTAACATATAGGCAAGCATGCGCCATCGTCAACTGCATCATCGCTTATCATCGGGTGAATTAGCAGAACACGACCATATGCAATGTAAGAAACCTTTGCACCATTATTTTATATTCGTCAGTTTACGTTATACATAATAAACAAGTTATCTATAGCTACATAAAAAGTCTTAATCAATAATCCATGCTCCGATTGACAAGGGTAGCGTTATGTACATATAGTCCACGAAATATTAGGGGTTTCACCTCGGAATGAGAAATAGTCAGCTATAAACTTGTATCAACCTTCATTTTGGCACCCTAAAACTTGTTTCAAAACCTACTTATTGTAGAGTGTCCGCGACTACAGATATTCCAAGGTCAAAGGTCAAAAAATCGATTTTTGTATACATTTATTGCAAATATCTCGTTTCCTATGGGTTTTATGCTCAGTTTTATGCAGATAGGCTATATATAACATTACGCTACGACTAATAGGAGCGGAGCATCGATGAAAAATGTTGCAAAAACGGGGATTTCTTCCTTTTGAGCTTCCGTTGCGTGCGCTGCGTAAACGGTTAAAGTTGCGCAACAACCATGTATGACGGACGGAATTGTTCCTCTTAAAAAGTTTTAGAAAAAACTCCGCAATAGCATATGTCTATGATGTCTATCTTTTAAGGTTGACTCACTATAACTTTTTTAATGGTAATTAAATTTGTTATAAAATAATGCATTATAATGAAGGTGTTTTCATAAATATGGTATTAATCCTTATCCAAATAATAATAATGTATTAAAATTGAAGTTTGTTTTTTGTTTGTTTGTATGAACACGCTAATCTCAGGAGCTACCAGTCGGATATGAAATATTATTTTTGCATTTGATATCCATTCTTGAGAAAGGGTTTCGGCTATTTAACATGACGCTAGGACAAGGGTCCTAGCGTCATGTTAAACCTGCCTTTTTGCTCGGCTCCTGAGGAGGAGCCGAGCAAAAAGTAAGGAAAGATCACTAAGCGAAAACGAAGTAACAGCGCGGGCAGGTACCTACTAGAAAAGTCGGGTATTTTCTCGTAGTCCTACTATTTTGTCCAACCAGTAGGTCCACGAGGGAATGTTATTTCTGTTGGTCCTACTGAAGTTTTGAAACCAAAATATACCTCCTGTAGGTACAAAGAAATTAGATTAGGTGTGGGGGTATCTCAGTTTCAGTCGTCATACTGCCTTCTCTTTATAACTTAGAAACCATATTTTTGTATGTTCGCAAAAAATTAGGACTTTTCAAGATGAGAAGCGATTTCCATAATAAGTATAAATACACGTAGTAAACATGAAATTATGATACCTAACTAAAACAAGCTAGTCATTTCTTATTAACAGTATCCGCTTTTATAACAAGTTGCCAAAGCCAAAGTGCCGATGTTGGTATAAATGATTTTTTTTTTTCTCATTGGTAATAATACTAATAAACATTATAATATTGCATTAAATGATTTAGAATAAGTTCATTCGTTCTGTTCGCTAAAATTGTATTCATTCACTCTCTCGAATTTCGAAGCTTGTGATACAGACGTGTTTCTTGTGTGTTCGTTAATAAACTTGATAAAAGTGAAGAAAGCTAGTTTGAAATTCCGCTACCAGCCTCCGCCTACTATCTCCAGCACCGACGAAAACCTACAGTCCACGATTCCTTCAACCCTCGTGGACCTACTACTCGTAGTAGGACAAAATAGTAGGACCACGAGACAATACCCGAAAAGTCAGAAATCGAAAATAAGTTTTCCCATACAGTTCGTAGGTGAGACTGAGATGACTGAGATGAGAACGAACACAATGTATTAGTGTATGACAACAGTCGAAATTATTCCATTACTACTTCGCTGGGTTGAATAGGAAACGAATCTATCAGATAGTTACAGATTTAATCTTTTAAATGATTATCATACCATATGGAACTAAGCAGTCAATATTATGACATATTATGCTACTTCAATCAACTGTCAACAAAGCAATGTAAATCTGATTCCGATTCCAAAGAATTGATATTTTTTGTGTTTTTTTTTTTTAGGGTTCCGTACCAAATTGGTAAAAAGGAACCCTTATGGTGCGACTCAGTCTGTCTGTCCGTCTGTCTGTCCTAGCTGGATATCTTAAAAAAAAATAAAAAAAAAATAAGAAAACGACCATGTTAACATTTATAATGTAATATTAAGTAGGTAACTCTATCTTCTAATGTAACTTTATGGCGTTTGACATAACGTGTCAGTCATCATTTGGTAGGTCTGAGAATAGATTTTATCAAAAAATAAAATAAAAATAAAATTGAAGGTTTTAGTTAGGTAGGGTAGGGTAGTAGATAGTAGGCTTCAGTCTTTCCAAGGATATCGTGTTACCCAATTAATGGGTTGTGGAGGTCAGATAGGCAGTCGCTTCATGTAAAATACTGGTATTCAGCTGCATCCGGTTAAGACTGGAAGCCGACCCATAGTTGGGAAAAGGCTAGGCAGACTGAGTTAGGTAAGGTAGGGTAGGGTAGGTAGGTAGGTAGGGTAGGTAGGGTAGGGTAGGGTAGGTAGGTGGGTAGGTTCGGGTAGGGTAGGGTAGGGTAGAGGTAGGGTAGGGTAGGGTAGATAGGTAGGTAGGGTAGGGTAGGATAGGATAGGGTAAGGTAGGGTAGGGTAGGTAGGTAGGTAGGGTAGGGTAGGGTAGGTTGGTAGGTAGGTAGGGTAGGGTAGGGTAGGTTGGTAGGTAGGTAGGGTAGGGTAGGGTAGGTAGGTAGGTAGGGTAGGGTAGGGTAGGTTGGTAGGTAGGTAGGGTAGGGTAGGGTAGGTTGGTAGGTAGGTAGGGTAGGGTAGGGTAGGTAGGTAGGTACATAGGCAGGGTAGGGTAGAGTAGTGGAGTTTATACTATATTTCCTTTGCGCGTAGACAAACTGCCACAGTCAAATAGCTTTTGACAGAACGAAGTCTGTCGGGTCAGCTAGTTTACTAATAAATTAAATTGCGTTTAGTTACATTTTTGAATATATATTTTATAGTTATGTAATAATTAAACATAATTTAATTCGATTATCGATACCGTTCCGGAATAGTTTATTCCTAATAATGTTATAATGTTATGGCAACACTTGATGTAAAACTTCTTGTACATATTTGTCATTGTCAAAAAGTTAGACTTTTCCAGCGTGTTATTTATCACGAGCGACAAAGTGTTTCTTATCCCATCAGCTTCCCGGAATTATGCTAATGTCACTAAGACTCCAGTGCGGAATCCTGCTTTCCACTAAAAAACAGTGCCCGTGATAAAATACCTTCACCCCCGTGGTGGGATCCAGAGTGCACTTCGGCAATCAGGAATAGAGATGAGGCCGAGGAATGTTACAATGTGGATATGAGCACCGAAAATCTGTTGGCCTATTTGCAGATTAATGCCAGGACAAAACGTCACCTCCGAAAGAAGAAACGTGTGGGTTGGGTTAAGTTTTGTACCTCCTTATCTCCCTCCACTCCAGTCTCGGTAGTCTGGAAAAATATAAATAGATTTAGACGTGGGTGCTCCCCATCAGTTTCTTCACCAATAACTAGGGAAACAGCTGACCTTTTTTTTGACAAAATTGCTCCACCGTACGTTCCTCTCTCTTCCGAATTTTTAAATATGACCCTGCAAAATGTTTCAGACGATCCTTTTGATGTGCCTTTTAGTTTAGAAGAACTGAATGTGGTGCTCAGGCATGTCCGAGACTCAGCCCCCGGTATTGATGGTGTGCCATATTCTTTTATTGCTCATTCTGGAAACAAGACTAATAATAATAATAATAATATAATAATAACGTTTATTGTGTCCAAAAAATTATACATAAACAATTTTGGGTTTGGAGTCTTCATTTAAGCAATGCCTGTATTAGAGGACTCCGCTCCTTCACAACAGTAAGTACTTACTTAAAACACAATAAAAAACAGTACAAAAAACAAAAAATACAGTAAAAAGACAAATTATAATTATGTGAACTTGTGTGAGCGTGTGCATGAGTGTGTATGTGCTGTTGAGTATGTGTGTGTGAATGTATGTGTAGAATGAACGGGTCGTGTACTTGTTAAGTTACGTTTTGTAGGAGAGCTTCAGTATTATCATATGTCAGTGGTTTTATCCAGTCAATCAACATTTCTTTACTTAAATGATAAGATTTTTCATATATGAAAATTTCTTTATTTATTTTGTTATATAATTGAGCTGATCGTTTACTAAATTGCGTAGAACCGAATTTGGTCTTAGTTAAAGGTACTTGAACTATATTGTGTTTTCTTCTCCTAGAGAGTATATCCGGATTGTAAGGTAAAGTTTTGTGCATTTTTAAAATAATTTGTGTAATGTATAGTTTCCTAACTGACAGTACATCACTAAGTTTGTAGAGGTACTCTGTAGAATATCTTAAGACTAAACTCTACTTCCTTGATATTATTAATTATTGTTATAGTAATGGTTGGGTTCCAGATCAGTGGAAGTTACAAATCATTATTCCACTATTGAAGCCAGGCAAACATGTAGATGATCCGAACGGCCTTAGACCAATTGCTTTATTCTCAGTCTTAGCCAAATTATTGGAACACCTGATTAAAAACCGACTTGAATGGATAGTCGAATCGAGAGATTTACTGCCGAATTACCAATTTGGTTTTAGAAAGGGACTCGGTACAATGGATAGTGTTGGCGTACTAGTTACGGATATTCGCTTAGCGTTTTCCAAAAACAAATCTGTTGTTGCCGCCTTCCTAGATATCTCCTCTGCATACGACAACGTTCTTCTTCCCATACTCAGGCAGAAATTGCAACAGCTGAGTCTCCCGGTTAAGATGATCAAATGCATCTGTGCACTTCTTTTTTCTCGTTCTTTGGTTTTGAGAGTTCAGGGCGAGGACTTCGATGAAAGGCAGACTTGGAAGGGACTCCCGCAAGGTTTCATTCTCAGCCCCCTTCTTTATAATTTGTATACGCTCTTGTCTAAATAATAACTGTCACATCCTTCAATATGCCGACGACTTAGTCTTGTATGTGACAGATTCCTCCATTGTAGACGCGGCGTCATATCTCTGTCTCTCTCTGGACTCTTTGAATCAGTGGCTTTTAAGCCATGGTCTTTCATTATCCGCACCAAAAAGTTCGGCAGTAATTTTCTCGCGTAAAAGATTGATTCCGAACACCTCAGTGAATATTTTAGGTCATAATATTCCTTTGGTTAATAAAGTAAAATTTTTAGGCGTTGTTCTAGATTCAAAACTAAGTGGTAAACATCATATAAATTTATTAATAAAAAAATGTGAAAGAGTTGTTTCGATTTTAAAAGTTCTCGCGGGTGTCTGGTGGTGTGCCCACCCTTATACTATGAAATTGGTCTATAACGCCTTAGTACGTAGTGTTTTAGACTATGGGACTTTCCATCTAGTTCCATGCAACAAGGGTGCTTTGGCTGGGCTGGATAGGTTACAGTCAAAATGCCTTCGGATCATCTCTGGCTGTATGAAGTCTTCTCCCGTTAACGCATTGCAGGTTGAATGTGCTGAACCTCCACTGGCCCTAAGACGGCAGTATCTGGCCTCCCGTTTTTTAGCTAGGTTAATACCTAGATCTTCCCATCCCCTTTTAGCAAGATTGAATGATTTAGATGCCATATGCAGAAACTCAAACTACTGGAATAACAAGGAAATTCCCCTAATCCTAAAAGCATTTCGTCAAATTCATAATTTAGAATGTCCAATAGAACAGAATCCCCGATTACCTCTTTTTAACTTTCCCTATGAAGTCTTATGTTTCATTCCAAAAATTCTCTTTGACATTGGCATTTCCAAAAAGTCCTCATCGGCGAATTCAGCCTTCAATGCGGCGGTGGGAGACCGATGGACTGGTTTTCAAAAGTTTTTTACAGATGCTTCAAAATTTAATTATTGTAGCAACACTGGCGCTGCGGTTTATTACCAAAGCTCCAGAATTATTTTACAGTACAAATGCCCCGAGGAGGCCTCTGTGTTCACGGGCGAGTGTGTGGCTTTATTGGAAGCTTGTCTTTTGATAGAGTCACACCACAATATCAAAAAAAGCTGTTATTTTCACAGACTTTCTTAGCTGTCTGCAAGCTTTGGTACAGAACCCTTTCAAAAGTAAATTGCACAGTTCTCTTATTCTAAAAATTAAAAAATGTTTATTATCTTGTGCTAATAGTCAAAAAGAAGTTGAGTTAGTTTGGATACGTAGTCATTGCGGCATTAAGGGCAATGAGTGCGCTGATACTTTGGCCAAAGATGCGTGCTCATCAGCAGCAGCTGATCTGACACACAATATTTATCAGGGATATGACTTGCTGAGCCTTCCTAAGGCTAAGCTCCAATCCTCATGGCAGGAACAGTGGAATATCACTGGAAGAAAAAAGGGCAGGTTTTATTATGCAGTACAACCCGTAATAAAACCAAAACCTTGGTTCTACGGCTACAAAAAAGTCTCCAAAACAATTGTGTCCGTCCTTTGTCGAATCCGATTAGGTTTTTGTTGTACTCCCGTTTTTTTGCGAAAAATTCGTGTACGAGACTCCTCTCTCTGTGAGTGCGGTTTGGAGGAGGACACTCTGGACCACATCTTCTTTGAATGCTCGAACAACGTTCCACCTTTAGATTTATATAGGCGTCTCCCAAAATTTAAGATCCCTCTTCCAATTAATTTCCCCTCCTTACTAACATTCTCTTCTCCAGAACTACTTGTGGCGCTGATGACCTTCATCCGTCACAATAACATAAAGTTATAACATATTTATTCTGTGTGGATGGTGTGGTTTGCGTATATTTTATGTTTTAACAAATTATATCATTTATTTATTTATATTTTTTATTGTTTCAGTCCCGTACTAATCCAACAAGATCTACATTGTGTTCAACTGTATCAACCGAAGAATCTTACTACTAAAAAAAAAAAAAATCTCTCATGCACACTTGTTTTTCTAACTCACTTTAGACATTGGCAGAACAGTCGACATCGGCTTTGCTTGCCATATATTAAAAATAGAATAGAATAGACAAAGTGTTTCGAAGTGTGTGTTTTTTTTTTAGTTTGGTGTTGTTTATTGTTGTTTTTACTTATTAAAATATTTTTATGCGAGGATAATGTGCTAAAAGTAATTAATTTAATTAATAATTTAATAGTTTATTTCGTGTTATCGTTAAAATCAGAAGTATTAACTGGTCAACTTTAAAGAACTATAACTTGTTTTGGTGTACTTCTCATAGAAAACTAAG
The DNA here is from genome assembly GCA_947523025.1 of Dryobota labecula. Taxonomy (NCBI): domain Eukaryota; kingdom Metazoa; phylum Arthropoda; class Insecta; order Lepidoptera; family Noctuidae; genus Dryobota; species Dryobota labecula. Next base: position 664,367 of record OX383291.1, on the reverse strand, counting down.
TATACTATCAAATTCTATAATAATTTTCCTTTTTTATGAAAAATAGTTCATCTTTGTCGGTTCTGGCTGAGTCTTGTAGGCAGCCTTGGCATTGTCCTTTAGGAGGTCATTTCGAACAAGATTTGTAACTTGAGTTAATAAAAACGTAATAACAGAAACGACAACTACAAAATTTTTAGGGCTTGATCTGGATAGAGACATGTCGTGGAAAACTCATACTGACAGTTTATGTAAACGCCTGAGTCAACATTCGTATGCCTTACGTAATCTCGCAAAGGAGGTAAATCTGAAAGTTTTGGTTACGGCGTATCATGCATATGTTACATCCGCATTACGATACGGGATTATATATTGGGGTAACTCCACCAACAAGGAGATAGTATTTAGAGCGCAAAAGAGGTGTGTGAGGGCAATATGCGGGATTCAGGGCACGGAAAGCTGCAAACCGTTATTTTTGAATTTCCGTATATTAACTGTACCATGCCTATACATATATGAGGTAGCCGTATTTGTCAAAACAAACTGCCACCTATTTGAAAAACTACACAGTTCCCGACATAGAAATAAAATAAGCAGTAGGCAACACAAAAAAGCAGTATTCCGTAAAAACTTCCTAGGAATGGCATCTCACATTTATAATAAACTAGCTTTTGCCCGCGGCATCGCCCGCGTGGATGTCGGTTATCGCATAAAAAAGTACCCTATGTCTTTCTCCATATCCCAGGCTATATCTCAAATTTCTAACGTAATATTAATTTTAATGTGATTCACTATGTAAATAGAAACCGAAACAAATGATTTAATATAATAAAAGTACTTATGATTTGAACGTATAATGAGTCTTTACCTAAAGATAACAAACACAACATCAAAATACGAAATTTCACTCAAATTCTTAAAGCAATCAATTGTACCAAATTACAACACGAAATAAAAATGCGACACAAATAATAATTTTAAAATAATTCACGTAAGTACCAACAATGTGAAAACAAATCGAAATCCTCCGAAATGTCGCACAATACACCGTTTGTGCTGAAAAAACACTCGAAATCGAATGAACACCATTGGTGCATAACTTTTCTCAGGGTCACGTTTGCAATTGGACGAAATATTTGACATTTGTACTTGCAACACGATCTGGCTGTAGAATTGGATTAATTGACTAATACTTGACCGGTACTAATACATTTTAGCGGGAACACCACTAAACGAACGAAAAAAAAAAGAAAACAAAATACGTCTGTACTCTGTGGTCGTATGGCGGTGTGGCGCGATGTAAACATTCATCAAGGTTATACGTGCGTAAAGTAATGGATTCAATGAGAAAGCGGTTTAATCATAGAAGAATCTTATACAGAATTACTGAGGAATAAATATAGATTTCGTATTGAGTGATAATTTATCGAAAAGTGATAAATATGTCAGTGAAAAAGTAACGAAAGTTTTGGAATACACAAATTTTGATCATAAGGCCGCCGTGTTTAGTAATGTTTTTATGATAAATATTCTTGTATATTGTTTGGAATACACGTAAGTAGCTAGCTTATTTATCTACGAACATAATGTGGCTAAAAGCTACTGATATTATAGCGTATTGTTATCGTAATCGTATTTCCAAGAGTAAAATTCGGCAAACAAATACCTACAAAAAGACAATAAAATGGATATAGTATGTTATTCTTAAGAGATAGACATATGCCATTGCGGACTTTTTTGAAGACCTTTATAAGGTACACAATTCCACCATACATTATTTTGTTATATCTCAAAGGGTTTAAGACAGCGTTTTCGTTGAAAACTCCCAGACGGCTTATTTTTTTCCGACACCTCCAACAAATATCGTTTATTTATACAAAAATGTATAGAAAAAATTAACAAATTATATACTAAAACCTTCCTCGAGAACCAAGCTATCCATTGATGAACAGTATGCGAATCGGTGCAGTAGTTTTTGAGTTTATCGCGAACAGACAGACAGACAGACAGACGCGGCGGAGGACTTTGTTTTATAATATGTAGTGATTACCTAATGCTTTGTTAAGTATTAAAGATATCCATTTATTTAAGAAGCAACTCAATAATCTACTGATAAGTAAGACATACTACACAATCAATGAATACCTGTCTGATAGGAATTTGGGTGTATAATAATAATACCTTCATATAATTAGGGTGAAGACTGGAGTCCGATTTGTTTTTATTTTTAATAAAATTATTCTTATTTGTATTGTAAATTATGTGTGGACTGGACTGTATTAGACATTACTTAGTTATCATGACATTATATATTCTGACATTACATGCTTATTGATTTGAATTTATGACATTGTGTATGGTACTATTTTGAAATTATTGTATAACTGTCAATTTATGAAATGGTATAATTTTAATGGTGCTTATAATTTCATTAATAATTTAGCATGCCTGAATTGGTGCAACACAGTGGACTGCGCATTCACTTGACATCTAGAAATGTATGATTATGTACTGTGTTGAGCAATAAACATTTGAATTTGAAGTCTTTTCTTAACCCCGACTCTTCTAAATAGTATTTTGACTACATAATGAATTGTTTACTATGATATGTAGCTTACCCTTAGAAAGGGTATAAGCTAAAGAACTTTTTTAAATAAAACTATATTCAAAATGGTTGTTAGTTTTTTAAATACTGAATTTAGAAGTTGCAATTTTTCACACATTTCAAAACAAAAGTGACTTTGGAAGCACATAAGTATTTTTTTACAAATCAATTGCATCAAATAATGATCTATTTAAAATAAAAATACATTGCAGAATACAATAAAGGTTTATTTTGTGCAATTACAACCATTAATAAAAAAGTAATGACGATTTAAATGCGAGATTCCGGGTAATTTTAGGAAAAAATCAAAAGAAATCATATTTTAATAACCGTGACACTTAGGACGTGGGGTCTTTGGATGAAACCTCGCTAATAACCCTCCCATCCCCCCGAAAAATTGTGTCGGTCCATGCGCCAAACATCCTGTAGTATTTGACAGTGTGCTTCAACGATAGAGAGGTATCAAGATTTTAGTATATAGCTGATATATTATTATTATTTTCCTGCGTAAAATGGTCTTACACGAAGAATGTCGTGCAGGTAAGAGAATTAATGTACTTGCCCTGGAGGTCGCCATTGTTAAAATATTTTTCTATGAAAGCTTTTGACAGTGTCGCCCTCGACGTGGCGCACTGCGCGATATTTTGATACAACAAACTAACGAAACATTACCCAACAGGATGATCAAGGTCTGCCTGCATAAATGAACGAACTTACATCAAATGGTGTGGCCAGCAAAGCAGCTGGATTATCAAAGGAAAGAGACTCAAACAAGGTTGCCCTTTGTGTGAATGACAACCTAACACAGATGTCCTGTTTTAAGTTGTCATACCATGAATGACAAGGAAATCAGGATGGACACGGCTGAAAACCGAGATAAGATCAAGAAGGCTGCTAGCTAGATTTCGAGATTTACAAGAAACCCGAAACGGATAGTAGTGAAACCTCAGACGAAGACTTTGAAAATAGTAACGAGTAACACAACATAGCAGTGACATAGTATAGAGTCGAGAAAGCAGCTGGACCTGAGCCAACCTGGCGTTAAAAGATACCCTCTCGATAATATCACCCGTCTCTCTACAATTCCATTGCCTACTCTAGGATGCATATCCGGTACGGCTCTAATAATCTTTTATATCCTATGGGCACGTCTTCCCTCTCATTATCGCGCCCCCCGGTCTACTCCTTGTTATGTAATGGTCTCTGTAGCCCCATGAAACATGAGGCTCCAGGGGCTTGTGTGATTCTTTGAGGTCATTCGAGTAATCGATTCTGGTCTAATGATTTATATAGATTATTTTCTATTTTGTGAATGTGAGAATAGTGTAGGCCTAGTAGACTGTAGATTTGTTGACAGTTAATTTGTTACGTACCTGGAACTTGTTGAAAGGCCTACACTGTCCTCCCATACCTACTAACACTGTTATTTGAAAATATTATAAAAGCAAATTATTTTTAAAAGTGTGTCCGTGGAGTTTCTTGCCGGCTCTTCTCCATAGAAAACGAACAATTGGAACCGTGTACCTAGCTTCTGACGTTTCATAAGTGCCCATGTAGGTTTATGTGAAATGACATAATTATTTCGATTTTGGTCAAACCACGCTGAGGTCGGTGCATTTCATTCATTCAATCATTCATTATATTTTTTTTTTCGGTGCCATATTTGGATGAAACAAAGGATGATTACAAAAATTAAAAACCCAGGACTTAAATCGCTTATTTTATAACTTAGATTTTTTTTGTTGCACCAGGTGCAGGTTACGCTGAAGGGCTGGAAAGCGCTGAGCGACGTTATTACGAGTGACACTAGCTCGAGGAACTTAAGTAAATTACGATAGTACATAATAACTACTCGTACATGCACTAATGTGACAGTTGATGCGGACATGGATTTTATTAAGTAAAAGCTACTTATACATTCTAATAATAGTATATTATTTGGCGAGTGTGTCACGTTTTCATTAAAACTGCACAGAGCGCCGCCCCAAGGTACACATGTAACAGCGTTATAAAAGCTGATACGTATTACTAACTACCCTGGAACGCAGTTATTAGTTTAACAGGTTACAGCGGCGTCGTAGCTTCTACGCTACAGTGTGCTACGCCGTAGCAGTGCTACTTGTGCTACATCGTAGCAGCGCTGTGTATTATATCGTACTATTGCGCTACGCTGAGGCTACAGGATGCCGCGCGCCGCCCGCTCGTCTTGGGAAATCGCCACTTAGTTCTAAGATAGTTCATTTTGTTTCAAAGCAACGATCCTGGCGGTATTATTTCACTAAATATAGTGTTATAACTAAATAGGATGTTTTACATAATAATAATGTAGGTAGCCCTTACCTTTGTGGTTCCCATTTAGTAAATTATTTGAGATCTGTTGAAGATCCGCACATCTCCGAGTTCATCATCTGTTCTGATCATTCACAAATGTAAAGGCGCGTTTTGAGATTAAAGCTTCCGTGTATTCCCGTTCGTCCCCTCGACTTCGTCCACCTAGGGGGACGAACGGGAATTTACAAAAATAATATTAAAGTTCCCGATCGTCCCTCTCTGGATTTTAAGGGGGCGAATGGGAATATTTTCTTAAATTGGTGCCATTCGTCCCACTAAATAATATTGTGCATGAAATGGTAATCGTTGTTTTGCAGTTTACTTTTCAAATTAGTTACTTGGTTGGATTTAATAATTATTTTACAAAATATTTTTAAGCTATTGCATAGCTTCTATCGCGGGCCTTGAGCGCGGGGACCGAATCCAGAAATTCCGTAACGAAAAAACCTCACGCTATCGCTGTCTCGCTTTAACATCTATTCGACTCTATCGCACTACGCTACTCAGCCGCCATAGCTACCGGCCGCCATATTCTTGTCTTGTTTGTTGTCAAGAACATTGTCAACAAAGCGCTGTTTTTGTTTTTATTCTGTGTTTTGTGGATATTTATCGTAAATTAGAGTTATTGTTGTATTTATGTATGTACGTGTGACGTAATTTAAGTTGCAATGCATTACAAAGCGTGTGAAATATGTGTTATAAGATCCGGCCGGTCAGATGGTCAAGTGCGAATCTTCATAGCCAAATTTCCTTTGAATGAAGATAGGTAAGCATATATTTTCAATTGTTATGTTAAAAAACATTGATAAGCTCTTACAGAAAATAAATTACTTGATTTAAAGTCCAAAATTTACAAAATTACAAAGTAACCTATCAATATGCTAGTGCTTGACGCATGTTACTTTTTTATCGACTGTCGATATTTTTATTATTATAATATTCCTATTTCATTTAATTTTCTCTGTTATTCTATTAATATTGCAAAACCAAAATAACAAAGATATAAGTTTAAATACACTACTATTATAATCATAATAATGTAATAAAATGTTCCAGCTAGATGTAAAAAATGGGTTAAAGTTACAGGAAAGAAGACTTGGTGTATGTACCCATTGAAAAGCTACATCAATTGGAACATATTTGTGGCAGTCATTTTCTACCAAAGGATTTCAATAAAAAGAAGACACAACTAAGAAAAAATGCTACTCCGTCTGTAGAACTTACTGCAGAACCAATGGCAGATGAGCTGTTCGTTGGATTTCCACTACACATCTTCAAAAGTGAGCAAACAGGTAAGACTTTATTTTCCAGTCCTAATTCATCCTAACTCACCCTTTCCGATTAATTTAGTAACTCATGTTCAATTATATTTTGCAGAGTTATCTTCTACTTCGACTACTGCGATTCTTGGACTGGTACATCTAGTAAGTTTTTTTTTTTTTGGGTACTGTACGTCCGAATGAAAAAACGGAACCCTTTTGTACCTTCATCTACTGGACCGATTAAGTTGCATTTGGTACACATGCAAAATGTATCATGTGACATATGAAATGAAAGGACTTGACAAGAGAACTTTTTTTTAAATTATTTTTAAAAAAATCCTCTTGACAAGTCCTTTCATTTCATTTTACATTTTTAATGAAAATTATTAAAGAAAATAGATGAAAATTTACCATTTCCCCTCTTATCTCCGAAACTGCTGATCCTAACATAAAAAAAAAAGAAAATGGATGAAAATTTACCATTTCCCCCCTTATCTCCGAAACTGCTGATCCTAACATTAAAAAAAATACAGTGTACAGTTCTATACTTAAAGATTACAGCAAAACCTTTAAGAAGTCTATGGTCTTAAAATAACATGGTAAATTACTCAATATTGTGTGTACTTACATTATTATTATGCAGTTGGAAAGTATGGGGAAACATGTTTTTCAACTACAATGTTAATTCGGTTCTTGGGATTAATTCATCCCAACTACGATACCCTTCATTGTTTTTGGAATTAGAAGTGAATGACTACATTTTGTTTTTATTGCAGTACCTTCAACTTCAACTGCTGAACCATTGCCAGTAGAATGTTCAAAAGACAGGAAAATATGTTCTATTGCGGGTAAGGTTTATGTTTATTTTAAACTTATTAAATTCACTTTACTATTTGATTAACTGTATTGAATGTATCAATTGTAAATATTACAGATACTTTTTTGTCTATTACAGACCCTTTTTCAAATGAAAATGTGATAAAAAGAATGAGACTAAGCCCAAGTAACTATTCAAGATTAGAATTAAATTTGAATTCACTTGTTCATGTGTCAGTTAATAAGCAACGTGTTTTCTACATTTCAGTACCTTCAACATCAACTGCTGAACCATTGCCAATTGAATGATCAATAGAAAGGAAAAGGTGTTCTAATTATTATAAAAAAACTTAAGTCCAAAGTTTTGTTTTATTTTATTATCATCACAGCAAATCTCATCTTATAGTCAAGTCTACCTCGGATTAGATCTAGACTATACAATGGGATTTGTCTCTGAACCCCGCTTACGCCAACGTGGAATCACAGCCGTAGCTGGTTTCTTTTTATAAGAAAATTACCACGTAACCTTAGTTCAAATCGAAAGTTACCGTTGGCCTAAGTGACCTTTGCCTTAAATTTGTTAAGAATGAAACCGTAAAAATGTCAGGATCCTAAAACCCGAAATTTTTACAGCAACATATCGATAAAAATTACGAGTGAGTAGTAGTACATCCCTATCTTGTTATTATGTTGGCAGCTTTATGTCATGTCTGCAGTCCGTGTAATTTCTGTTATGTTGGTATTCATTATTAGCTCACGTTTCATACAAGCGACGTTTTTCATTTTTATCTATGGGACTCCCGTCTCTTAATATTATATACTCTTTGTTTATTTAATAAAAGAAAAATTTGTTTTCTTATCGGTCACCACGCTCAAAAAGTGTAACTTGAATTAATATCAAAGAAAAAGAAATGCTGCATAAATAAAATAAATAAATAATTATAATTGCATAAGTTGATACAAAATGCTATGCAATAGCTTTACCGCGGCAGTCCCCGAGTGCCACACGTCTTTTTTTTCTGTATATATATTACCTATATGGCTTGGGCGAGATGCGCCGGCGATACCGCTATTAATAAAAGGGTGCCGATAACATTGTTTCATTTGCGTGAACCCTATTGGTTTACCTGACATTCTCTCACTCTATATAGTGTCCCTAAATAAGTCGGTGGCTTAGTAGCACAGAGTACTTTTATATAGTTAGTGGTATGACAAAACAATGAAACACCACAGGTGTTAATGTAATAGTAATTCCACGAATTCTGCGGAAAACTACCTGATGTTAGTCCATTTTAACACGCTTTTATTAGCTTCTTAAGTATTGCCTATGTAACGGAAACTTTGAACATGATTTTGAGCCCCTTCAAAACGATGGATTAACTCAAAATTTTGGCATACTTATCAAGGACCGATGACAATTCAATATTTAAAAAAAAAACACGCTTGTATAGAAGATCCAACAATTTTTTTTTTTTTTTTTTATAAATTTGAATTAAGAATAGTATAATATTTTTTATTTTTTAAATAAATATAAATTAATAGTGTAAATAAGAAAAAAAAATGTAAAAATGTGTAGGGTGCATTGTGTCAATAGTTATAAATATTTTATTGACAGATAATTATGAATAGAAGGTTCATTTTGATAATATCTTAGAAAGCACCCCACGCTTTTTTTACAGTATTTTTTTTTTCTTATTTACACTACTCTTAATTTATATTTATAAAAAAAATTACACTATTCTTAATTCAAATTTATAAAAGAAAAAGTATCAAAACGGCTATCGCTCAGCATTGTGCTGTTACCCTATGCAAGACAGAGCCCCAGCGCTAGTTTTCAGCGACAGCCGGCGTTGACGTAATGACGTCGTCCGGTGCAGCAAACAATTATTAAGACACTGTACTAGTACAGCGTACTTAGAGAAAATTAATATGATTTAATTTAAAGTGTGATAGATAGAATATAGAAAAAGAAAAAGGAAGTATACATGCTATGAGAATATCATCCTCAACAAAACGTTTTACGCTTTATCTTTAATATTTTATCTATGTGTTTTATGAAGTGGCAGCATTTTGAAGCGTCCTATCAAAATGCACCAAATAAATTATGATGCAAGGAATTACAAAGTGGCCAATGATGTAATGTGTTACTATTATGCAGTTGTGTCGGTGCTTTAAAGCGTTTGTGAGTAAATGTGAAAGATGCGATAGACCCAATAAAAAGACAAATCTAGCAAAAAAGTCAACAGTGATCAATTGCTGATAAAATCTAATAATATTTGTCAGGATTCCTGGATTCAGGTCTTGGATCTGGGATCAACTTCACTTGAAGACGACGCAAGACGAATGTCGTCTGTAAATTCATCATCATCATTCATCATTTCAGCCGAAAGACGTCCACTGCTGGACATAGGCCTCCCCCAAGCACCGCCACCTCGACCGGTTTTGTGCTTCCCGCAGCCAGCGGATTCCTGCGGCTTTCATAAGGTCATCGGTCCACCTTGTGGGAGGCCTTCCAACGCAACGTCTTCCGGTATGCGGTCGCCACTTCAGAACCTTTCGGCCCCAACGGCCATCTGTTCTGCGCGCAATGTGCCCTGCCCATTGCCACTTAAGTTTAGCAATTCTTTGAGCTATGTCGGTTACCTTTATTCTCCTGCGGATCTCTTCACTTCTGATTCGATCACGTAGGGAAACTCCAAGCATAGCCCTCTCCATTGCCCTTTGGGTGACTTTTAGACTTCTAATAAGGCCCATTGTGAGCGACCACGTTTCAGTGGCATATGCCATCACTGGCAACACGCACTGGTCAAAGACTTTCGTTTTGAGACACTGCGGTATGTGTATGTGTTTTTCGAAGTTGGACCTAGGTAGGTCCAACTTGACAACTGGACAGTTTGTCCTAGGTAAACATACTCGTCCACAACTTCGAGTGTAGCGTCTCCGATATTCATGAGAGTGGGTGTTACATGGGCATTTGACATGACCTTTGTCTTGTCCATGTTCATTCTAAGACCCACTCTTTCGGAAGCTCTACTGCAATCGAGCATTGTACTGAGGTCTTCCATAGTCTTAGCCATGACAACTATATCGTCGGCAAACCGAAAGTGTGTGATGTACTCGGCATTGATGTTGATGTCAACCCCTTTCCAGTCCAAAACCTTGAAGACATCCTCCAGTGCAGCGGTGAACAGTTTCGGAGAGATAATATCTCCCTGTCTCACACCTCGCTGCAGAAGGATAGGTTTCGAGGTCTAGTCCTGGAGTCGGACTGACATAGTGACGTTTTTGTACAGACATTTCAGCGCCTCGATGTACCGATACTCGATCTGGCACCGTTGAAGAGACTGCAGTACAGCCCAAGTCTCGATCGAATCGAAGGCTTTCTCGTAGTACACAAACGCTAAGCAGAGAGGAAGGTTATACTCCTCGGTCTTCTGTATAATCTGCCGCAGCTTATGTATGTGGTCTACGGTGCTAAAGCCTTTACGGAATTCGGCTTGTTCGGGAGGCTGGAAGTCGTCAAACCTGCGTGCGAGACGGTTCGTAATGACTCTTGAAAACAGCTTGTAGACATGGCTCAGAAGTGAGATGGGCCTATAATTCTTAAGGAGGTCATTATTGCCCTTCTTAAAGAAAAGTATCACCACACCTCTGTTCCATGCCTGTGGCGTTTTGCCCTTGAGTATGACGGAAGCAAACAGCTTCTGGAGGGCCTTAAGAACGGGTAAATTATGTAAATTAAATCTTATGTTATGCTAGTTGACCGTTTTTGAAAAACTGATTGGTGATATTTCCAAATCACGTCGAAGGGTACTTCTCCTAGGACAAGTCATCAAGCTCGGTATACGCAAAGAGAAAGAAGTTGACATAAGGATCCAGTTGGGTTGGGCAGCATTTGGAAAACTTCGTCAAGTCTTCTCGTCGGCTATTACGCAATGTTTGAAGACTAAGGTCAAACCGCACTGGTTGACCTTAGTCTTCAAACATTGCGAAATCTACCCGTTATAACATACGGTGCCAAAACGTGGACACTGATAGTCTGGCTGGTCCACAAATTCAATGTCGCTCAGCGCGCTATGGAGCGGGCTATGTTCGGAGTTTCTTCGAAGGATAAAATCAGAAACTAAGTTATCCGAACAAGAATTGGAGTTACCGACATAGCTTACAGAGTAAGCAAGCTAAAGTGGCAGTGGGCTGGCCATGCTTGTCGAAGGACTGATGGCCGGTGGACGAGACGAGTCCTGGAGAGGAGACCGCGTATCGGCAAGCGTAGCGTGGTGTGCCCCCCAGCTACATAGATGGACCGACGACCTAAAAAGGTGGCTGGAATAGACTGGATAAGGCGGAAGACAGAGTGTTGTGGCGCAGCCTGGGAGAAGCCTATGTCCAGCAGTGAACTAGGGTTGGATAGTATCGTTTGGCAGGAGTTGGGGGGTAAAAGGGGCTAAAGCTTGATGGGTCCTCGAGTATAACGCTAATATTCTTATTACAAGGTAATGCATATTTTTCGAGAAAATAATAAAAAATATTTCTAACCTCAACCAGATAAAATTAGAAAAAAATCTTAAAATGGGCGATTGACAACGAAATCTGTCCCAGAATAATGTCCCTCGTAAAATATTAACCTTGGTTTGTTTGAAATTCTTCTGAAGCAATAACAAAAGAAAAACAATTTCACCGCAACATAAATACCGAAACACAAAGACTGTTCGGCTTACAATATAAAAGTGTAATTAAAGTCTCATTAGTGTTCCTAATCAGGCGCTCACTCTGTTACACTTTATTCGATTAAGCTCCTACTTCTGCAACTAAGCTGATCCTACGCTCATGGTAATGGTGGGGCAAAGGTAAATGAAAGTAAAATGAAATGTCGAAAATATCAGACGTAGAAACAGTATAACAACAGTACCACAATTATATTGCCGTAACAGTTGTAAACTGTTACTGTACCTGCAGACTTTGAGACGGAACAAATAACAATACGCCGGGTGTGGGAGCGAGACAAAGAACAAGTCGCGACGCAATATAACTGCGACTAACTGACGGACGACTTGTGCACGCTAGCACCACGCATGCTAGATGTTACTACGATCTCCGATTTGGAATTTAAATTGTGCGTAAGTACAGAAACTGCTATTTTATTTGAATCTAAACTACGGTTACCTTTTTATTGCTTCCTCTTCTAGTTAGTGATTAATTAATGTCCCCCAGGGGTTTGAAGTTCGCACTTCAAGTTATCTGCACAATAAGTCAAACTAAAATATAATTTCCTAGTACAAGCACATTGCATTTACAATCTACATTAATTTCATACACAGTTTACGTGACTTGAGTAATGGCAATAGAACGTAGGTACTCGGAACAATACGAACAGTAGTCGCATCCATCCGCGTGGTGGTGCGCGCTGTTCGTATTTATCTAGTAGTCGCACGCGGATAATTTTGTAATATCCGCCGCTTGTCCGCAGCGATAGCCGCTTTAATCTGTTCCTGCTACACAGCACTCGTCGTAGTTGTCTAGCTTTATATCAGATCATAACTTTTTATATTGATGTTTCAATTTTAATTACCTATTTTTGAATTTGTTGAATTTTAAAAACTCCTGATCCTGGTTATATTATGTTCTCAAACTATAGAATTAATTATACATCTCACATAAGAGTGAGCTGTCTCATTAATTCTATAGTTCTATTAGCGTTTGCCCGCGGCTTCGCCTGCGTGGATGTCGGAAAAATCCAACGGGAACGAAATTGTGAAACACAACGGGATGGAAAGTACCCTATGATCGAGATTAAAAATACTTTTGAGTAATTCAAAAACATGAAAATAAAAACTTTTGAGTTATTCAAGGCACGCAGTAAAATTCTCCTCTTAAAACTTAATTACCCCTCATTCCCCTGTTTGGGATCAATTCTCAAAAACGCCACCATTAGGTGGCGCCACTGCTACTGTAAACAACTAGCTCCGTATTTAAAATTATTAAAAAATAGTAATTCACCGTAAAAGTGCTTAAAATCGTGACTATCTTGTGCGCAAATGATCAATAGTTGCTAGAAAACATTTGCAACAACTTTGAGTGTGAATTCTGTGTAAAATCTTTGTCTGTGACTACATAAACAATCAGTGAAATAGTTAAGTTTTTGAATATCAAAAACGAATAAACGGTGTATTGTGAACTATATATTCGTCACAGTTTTACCTTCCTCTTGGCAATTTAAAACTAATGGAACTCAAATTCAAGTGTAAAAAAACGAAAGTTGAAAACTTACAAACTGTAACTTTTTTAAATTAAATCCGCAAGTCATACAATTGCAGATATACGAAAATTGAAAACAGCGTCATCTATCGCTGTGTAGCGGTATCACGAAGAACTGCTGTCGCCTACATCCGATAATTTACTGTTGTCAATCGATAATAACGCCATCTAGTTATACGCTATAGAACCAGATTGTATACAATACGCACCTAGAGAGCTTACATGTCATCCTAAACAAAACAAACTATTGGTGCCGATTCCCTTGTTCACAAACTAAACTAAATTTAAGTTCAGTGCATCTTTTCCTTTCTATTTCATTAAGAAAAGGACAGAAGATAAATTTTAGTTTAGTCCTGTCAAATTAATCCGCGCCTATCACTACTCCGTACAAGTTTAGACGTGATTAAAAACTTGCCGACTAAAATTACGTCAAGCGCTGATTAATTTGACAGGACTCAACTAAAATTTATCTTCTGTCCTTTTCTTAATGAAATAGAAAGAAAAAGACGCACAGAACTTAAATTTAGTTTAGTTTGTGAACAAGGGAATCGGCACCATTACCGAAGATACAAGCAGGAAGTGAACGTTAAAAATAGTTTTGTCTCGGTGTCGAAGTAGATTGACCTCTAAACGGATCAATAACACACGTCAAAGTCCCTTAAAATATTAGCAACAGAGCATCTAATTTCGCAGTGTTCTCGCTTCAGTGGTCTAAAGGTGTATGACACCTGATAGCACTTGAAGTCTCGAGTTCGAACCCCACAGCTACCAGCATTTTTTGGATGTTTTAATTCTTTCAATTTAAAAAATTTAAAAAGCAAAGACAATAATAGATAATTGGCTAGTGTTGTGGTGTTGATCCTAATTGGACTGACTAATTAAATGAACGAGTAATGAAGTAACCATATCATATCCAGTGTTAGAGAAAACAAAACTGTCAAATAACAATTTCAGTGTTGTACCGTAAGAAAAATTACCCTGATTCGGGGAATTAAATACAATTTAGGACCAATCAAGAAAGATACTTATCATGACTTCGAAAATTAAGTGCACTAACATTGTCCGAAAAGAGCAGCCACTAGTGACTTGTTATAAATGCAAGAAACAAGCGGAACACAGAAATACGCTAATATGCACTTCTTGTAAAAACCATTTTGAGTTTGATTGTGCTGGTTATCCGGAGAAAGTGTATCGCTTGAAGAATTTAGAGGAGAAAAAACAAATTCGGTGGATGTGCAAACCATGCTCTCTAAAAGCAAAAGAGCAGAATATACTCGTACATAGCCCTGGAGTATCCAATGTAACATTGAGGAAAAATCACTCATCACCTAAAGCAGAATCAACCAGATGTGTTACACCAAACGTATCGGAAGAGACTGCACCTTGGTCTACCCCAAAGAGCACAATGTCTGAAGCTTATGATTCACATATACTAACAATGGAACATATGTACGATGAATCAACTGCTTTATCTGATAACACACTGTCATGAAGTATGGATTATACAATAATTGATCCTATGCAGTACCATGAGCTCAAAGAATCAATTAAACACCAGATGGAACTTAGAAGTTCACAGAACGAACTTGATAATGTCATACTAGACAATAATGAGCTTCGCAAACAAAATGAAAAACTTCTTAAAGATAATATCAGTTTAAAAGGATTCTTAGGCCACTCCCCACAAAAAGAATTGAACAGCAATGAAGGCACAAAAAAAGGAAATGCGTACTCTTTATTACACTCGGATATGCAAGCATTCTTTACACCGCCCAGAAATTTGCCTAGAACCACAAATAACACAACAGATACAAAGAAATATCTAAGCGCGAATATCTTAAGCCTACAAAAAAATATCGCCGACCTGGAGGATCAGCTGAAACAAGCAGGAAACTATATACTACACCTCAAGGAACAAATATTAAAACTACAGAAACTATTAGAATTAAAAGAGAGCGATAATAAATTCAACGATAAGAAAACTTCTTCTGATGGACTAAAAGAAGAACGCTCTAACAAGATATTAATCTTTGGAACTCAACAATGTGTTGGACTTTCTTCTGCATTGATGAAGTCAAGAGCGGCTACACCGTACATAAAATATACTGTGAAGGCGGAAACAAAACCACACGCGCTAACTAGTGACATCATTAAGAATAGTCAAAATATTGCAACATGAAGTGGTGACAAACTTATCATTTGTGTGGGTGAAAATGACTACAACACAAAAAAAAATCTACGCAATTACGCCAATTCCTAGACATATTCAGTAATAATTATGTAATTGTTTTGAGTCCATTAAAGAATATGTATATAAATATAAATGATTTGAAACAAACTATTCGTGATATTTGCAGTGAATACAAATGTTGTAGATATATTGATTCTGAAAACAAATTGTACAATGCATGTACATAAATCTATAAACTATGCTATTGACTGTTACGATTACGAAAAAAAGTATTTAGATGTTAAAGAATTGAAGAAAATAATACTGCGTAATCAAACTAACTGTAAAAAACCTGATAACAAACATGTAATAGCTTCGAAAGGTACAATCCCTTATTATTTTGCACGTCATCAAACGGATTGCCATGCTATAAATGGTCCTGATGTTGAAAATTCTACTCATAAAAAAAAGGTACTATTCCATACTATTTTAAAGTTATAGATCATAAACAGCTTTTTCGTGAACAACAACAGTGTAACAAGTAAAACTAAAACTTTTAAAATATTGCACCAAAACATCGCTAGTATTCTATCAAAAAAGGAAATTTTGGAACTAACGTTGCTGGATTTACAAGACATAAATAAAGAACCAGACGTATTATGTTTGTCTGAAACCTTTATGCGTGCCGGAAATGAGAAATATTTAAAATTAAATAACTACGCTGTAGCAGCTGCATTTAGTAGAGACACACAGAGAGGGGGGACCTGTATACTCGCTAAACAGGGTATTATTTATAACGAGCTTTCCCACATTAAAAAGTACTCAACCCAAAAATCATTTGAAGCCTGTGGCATTGAATTTCCATTGCACAAATTACTAATCGTGTGTCTTTATAGAACGCCTAAGTCTGATCCTAACATATTTTTGGATAAACTTGATCAATTGTTGTGCGAAACGATGAAAAAATATGGGTCAAGAACAAAAATAGTTATTGCCGGTGATTTCAATATAAATACTTTTAAACAAGGAAAAGTCACCAACTACTTAAAGGATCTATGTAATAATTATAACTTACAGATGCATGTTGAAGTTCCCACACGTAAAGACTCCTGTATAGACCACATTCTAAGTAACATAAAAAAATCTTCTACTGAGGTTTTACCCCTATAATTATCAGACCACGACACAGCACTCTTAGGTTTCCCAGTAAAAGAGCAAAGTTTAAAGACCAAATCATATTTTATTTATAAAAAAGACTATTGTAGTGAAAATATAAGAAAATCCAAAAATTGCCTTGCAAGTTTAACGTGGTCAGAGGTATATTCCGAAACTGATCTAGATGTAGCATTCAATAAATTTTACGAATTTTTATGCTTATTGTACAATTTATGCTTCCCAAAGATTAAGATTAAAATAAAAAACTCTAATACAAATAAACAAAAATGGATAAGCAAGGGTCTCAGAAATAGTTGCAAAACAAAACGATGTTTACGGTATCTCTATTATAAAAATAAAACGCTAACATACAAACAAAGATATAAAAAATATTCATCAATACTGGAAAAATGTATCTTAAAATCCAAAATAAATTCAAACATTAATTACATAAATAACAGTCAAAACAAATGCAGAGCAGTCATTAACCGTGAAATTGGAAATACAAAATGTGACAACAATATTTCTCAACTAGAACTAGATAAGAGAATACTGATTAATCCCTCTGACATAGCAAATACTTTTAATGATTACTTTATTGATTCGACTAGCACATCTAATAATTTACATGATAATGACCTGCCTAATAAAACCATGACATTACTCAATTCCATGTTTCTTAGCTCTATGACTGAAGACGAGATAGAAAAAGAAATAATAGCTTTAAATAACACTAACTCAGAGGGTTACGATGGAATTAGTACAAAAGTAATTAAAACTTGCAGTATAGAATTAATTCCTATTTTGACTTATTTAATTCATCTTTCATTTTCATCTGGAACGTTTCCAGATGCCCTAAAGTTATCAGTCGTTAAACCTCTGTATAAAAAAACGATAAAAATGACGTTAAAAATTATCGCCCGATAACCCTTATACCCACATTATCTAAATTATTTGAAAAATGTATGCCCATGAGACTTTCCGACTTCTGTAGCAAATACAACATCATAACAAAAGAACAGTATTGATTTCAAAAGCACAAGTCAACAACACTAGCAATTGCTAATCTTCTAAGGCATATTCATAATTCCCTAAATAAAAAATATTTAACGACAGGACTATTCTTTGACCTGTCATAAGCCTTCGACTTTGTGGTACATGATATCTTGTTGAGAAAATTAGAAAAAAGTGGAATAAGAGGTTTAGCACTGCAGTGGATCGCGTTTTATTTAAGCAACCGAAAACAACACGTTGTTATTAATAAAATAAGTGATAATTTATTGACCTCGTATTCATCTGACTATAGAGTTAATAATTGTGGCGTCCCCCAAGGGAGTGTATTAAGACCTTTATTGTTTCTATTATACATAAACGACTTACCACTAGTAACTAATCATATATGTGTATTATTTGCAGATGACATTTCGATTATTGTGACATCTGACAAAAAGTATAAAACTAAATCTGATCACGAGATGGACATTAATAATACTATTGATGACATTATAAAATGGTTACAGACAAATAAATTAAAAATTAATTTAGATAAATCTAATTATATACAGTTTAATAAATCAAAACATACTAAATACAATTTCAAACTTAATATTGACAGGCTAAAAGAAGTTTCTCAAATAAAATTCTTAGGAGTACTCATAGATCAAAATCTGAATTGGAAAGTACATCTGGATAATTTGTGCAGTAGGATTAATAAGTTTGTTTATGCTCTCAGACAAATAAAGAATATAACCAACAAATAAAGAGCAATTACAACGTAGCACGCCTATATAGAATCCATTTTACGATACGGGCTTATTTTTTGGGGTAACAGCAAGGATAGGCACAGAGCATTTATTGCGCAAAAGAAATGCATCAGAGCCATTTGTGGTATGCGTTCCGACGAGTCATGTAAACTGTTTGTTAAAAAGCTAGGTATATGACCACTTCCGTCTCTACATTTATAAAATCTGTAATTATGTTTATAATAATAAGGGATTGTTCAAAAAAGCCTATCAAATGAACTGTCGAAATAGAGATTCATGCAGATTTGCATTGCAGGATACTCCTAAATTAGCCAAGTATGCGAAAAGTTTCCTAGTCATGTGTATACGCATTTATAACAAAATTCCAAAAGAAATAAAATTGTTATATAATATTAACTCATTTAAAAACAGATTATTGAGATGGTTGAAAGAACATATGTTTTATGACCTTAAAGATTTTTTTAAACAATAAACAGTAAATATCTGTCATTGCGGATAATGCTGAGATAAAACTATTATATTATTGTATTGACCTAATATCTGTGACATTGAACAACAATTAACTTAAAATTATTTTGCATGCAATTGATACATACCTGTATGGCTAAATATGTGGACTTTAGATTAATACCTGACTGTAACACCTTTATACCATGTTTAAGGCAAATAAAGACTTATCTTATCTTACCAATACTCGTAATCCTTTTTTTTTCCTGTCAAAAGAATGAGCAACTTTTTAGGGGATGTTTTGAAAAACGAATTATGACAAACTTTGTGTCTTATTTAACAACGTATTTGAGGTGAGTTTCAAGTCTATGAAATAAAAAAAATGAAAAAATTCATACAGGTTAAATCCCCCCCTTTTAAAGAAACGAAAGAAAAATTGTTTATTCTGCACAAACAAGACGCACATTACATGAAAAATAGACAAAATACAAATACTAATACAAAGTAAACAAAAGCCTCTTATTCAAAACCTTAAATGTAACAATAAAAATAAAAAGTTTGACTGTTGTCCATTGCTTGATGGCAGGCAGTGTCAGGCCAAGACCACAGATAATAGATGTTGCGTAAGCGTTGTGTAACACTGGTAAATGACAACAAACGTGAAAAGTTTCGAATGCTTTTTTCTTTAGTTTAATTGGGAGTTTGGATTTGAAAATGTGCTTTAATGACCAATATCTTTTCCAAGCAAGTTTTGTTCTACGGTTTACTTCACCTGCAATTTGCTCTTTGAACGTGATTCTCTGTCCTAAATATACATAATCTTCCACGTACTCTATTTTCTTTGATGATATTTTTACCGGTATGTTTTCTCCGTTGGTCATCATGCGAGTTTTCTCCAGATTCATAGTCAATCCATATTTTGATACTTCGCAGTTTTAATTTATTTAAAAATAAAATACGCCGTTATGTAAAAATATTTTTACATATGTCTTTAGTTGATTGAATTTCTTATTTGAAAGGTACAAAAATTTGAACAGTTATCGCTCAAAATATTGAGTATTTCGAGACGAAAAAGTTTTTTGTGCTATTTCTAGCGATTTTTTTTTCAAGATTCTGGATTCTTTTTAAAAAATATTTTTGCATAAGTCTTTTACTTATACATTTGACTACACACTGTATTTTTTTTTGGGCTCGTAATATGTAGCAATACGGCTAACTCTGCAACGAAAAAGAGGACGTTTTTACGCTGTCTCTATAGGGGTAGCACCTTAACTTACTCATAAATCTGTCATTATTATCTTGTATCATCAACCATCACTACATATTATAAAACAAAGTCCTCCGCCGCGTCTGTCTGTCTGTCTGTCTGTTCGCGATAAACTCAAAAACTACTGCACCGATTCTTATGCTGTTTTCACCAATGGATAGCTTGGTTCTCGAGGAAGGTTTTAGTATATAACTAGCGACCCGCCCCGGCTTCGCACGGGTGCAATGCTGATACTAAATACACTACAGAAAAACTGTGAACGTTGTATATAAAAACATAGCGGCCCGCTCCGGCTTCGCACGGGTATAAAATATATAGCCTATGTGATTAAAATCGATTCAGTAGTTTTGATTTATTCATTACTGCCCGTGGCCCGCACGCGTTAAATTTGGAGTAAAACAATCCCCCTTTCCCTATACCATGAAGATTTCCTGCTATCTTTGGAATATCTAAATTCATACACTACATTTTTACTTATTTACTTTTTACATTTTTAACTATTTATTTTATTTTTACAACATATTACAGAATGTCTTTATAAACAACGTTCACAGCTTTCTTGTCATTAGACAATACAAACATGTTTTCTCTGGAGGTCACTCTTGAAAGAGCGACATACAGTTGTCCATGTGAAAAACAGTCAACGCTCAAATCTAAGCCTGCAACGTTGAAGGTTTGACCCTGCGATTTATTAATGGTCATTGCAAAAGATGTCTTTACCGGAAACTGTAAACGTTTAAATTGGAAGGGTAAATCCGATGGTATCAGAGGGATTCGGGGATTCAATACATCTTCTCCGGTACCACATCCTGTGAGTATTGTGCACTCTATTATGAAAGTTTTCAATGATTTTACCAGCAAACCGCGTGCCATTGCAAAGTTTAGGTGGATTCAGGTTTCTTAATAAAATAACAGGACAACCTACTTTCAACACCATTTTGTGAGGAGGGAGTCCAGACTGGTTCAAAGAATTTAGAAATTCTGTAGGAAAATGAACAGCTTCTTCCAAATCGAGAACAGTATCGACCGAGTAGTATATTTTCGTCGGCGCATCAATCTTTGAAAGAATCAAGTTATTTACTTTATTTACTTGTTCGTTAGTTGGTGACAGAATCGCTCTTTCTTTAAACCAAGATATTGTCTTATAACTTATGTTATCAATGTCAGGATAGACATTGTTGACTAACTCTTGGATGTTGTCTATCAAAACGCAAAGGTTTTCTAGGTCAATCCTTCCCTCACTTTGTGTTAACTCTCCATTGCCAACTTTTAGCAGCATCTCTGGAAATAGCCTGTTCTCACGTGAAAATGACGAAACCCTCATATTAGTTTTAAGCTCTAATTTATTGACATGTGGCCAAAGGTTGGATCTTTTTAGGCAAGCATTTATTTCGTCAGCACGTGTTCCTCGAGTCACAACTGGTAGAATTTGACGGAAATCTCCTGAGAACAGAATTGTACATCCACCCATAGGTGAATTTTTGTTGCGCAAATCGCGCATTGTCCTATCCAGTGCTTCCACAGACGTCTTGTTTGACATGGTAGCTCCGTCCCAGACTATTAATGAGCAGTCACGCATCAATTTTCCTGTATTGCTCTGTTTAGAAACACTACAGACGCTGTTATTATCATCGGTGGCGATTTTCAGCGGGAGCTTGAATGTGGAGTGTGCGGTTCGGCCTCCTTCCAAAAGCGTAGCGGCAATGCCGGATGACGCAACAGCTAACGCAATTTTTCCGATAGATCTCACTTTTTTTAAAAGCAGATTGATTAAAAATGTTTTTCCTGTACCTCCTGGGGCATCAAGGAAAAACAATTTCCCTTCATTGTTATCAATTGTTGATAGTAATGCAGTGAATACTTTTTTCTGATCGATGTTTAATCGTGGCTCATCTTGAGCTATATTTTGTAAAAGTCTCGTTTGATCGTATGATGTTTCTCTTGTGTATTCGGCACTGTTAGTTAAATCTGAGTTAGTAGTATTAGCTGGCATCGGCAGCCCAAAATCCTTGATCGATTTACCCGAAAGTAATTGCACTACTTTGTTCAATTCCAATAATGCTTCGTCAAATATGTTTTGAACATATTGTACATCATCTGAGTTTAACTCTCGCCGTCGCCGAATCAGAATATCACTGGCCATATTTTCTTGAAATTTATTCCATAGATTAACAGAATCAGTTACTTGACAAAACACTACTATGACGGCAAATAAATATCTTAATGATGTAGCTGAACTACAAACAGCTGCTTCTGATAATGTGTTTTCCCAGTGAGAATCGTCTTCCAAGAGCCCCATAGCTTTGCATGCTGCTTGATAAGTATTGTAAACAACACCTTGTACAGTTCTTAGGTGTGCAAAAGATGTCGGGCCTTTTACAATATGCAGTAACATTCTCAGATAAAAGCATTCGCTGTTGTTGGGATGAACCACGTAGACTCTGCCAAGAGCATCCGTTTTTTTTACTCCGGGGAAACCATCAACCGCAGTACCTTGTTTTCGCCGTTGAAAAGTTTTAGAACTCTGGTTCCATGTATAGTAACCTGGAACTCTGTCATATGTCAGTGTTTTCGCGAAATCATCTTGAGCACATAACTTGAAGAATGCTGTCAATGTTGTATCCCGCGGGTTATTAACAACTTCTTGTATATTGTTCTCTGTGAAATATACTCTTTGTCCATTTTCTAAATTAACTGCAAGGTGGACATTATTGTGGGAGCCCGGTCGTGCACTTCGAATGATAAAATCCTCCATACAGCTTCAGAGCTGCAGATGTAACGTCCAGACTGATATTTTTCCACTTCATTTGGTGATTGTATGCTGAAAGTGGCTTGATCACTGCCTTTATTAATGTACTTAGTAACATATTGAATTGACTTTATTGAATTGCACAACTCTACGTTGATGTGGGCATCGAACATTTTCAATAGGAGCGGATTATAGGGAACGATCCATCGGTTATCAATATCATGGTTTCGGACGGTAGCATTTTGCCCACCCTGTTCTGGCGATCGTCGACGATATTTGGGATATCCGTCATCGCTAGTACTTGTTTGAGTTGGGAACGACTTCGGAAATTTTTTGCTGCATTTAGAATCTCGCATACATGGAGAATTCGGGTTTAAAGGCCCGCAAGGGCCGTGTACCATATGTTTCTTTACGATTTCGTACAGGATAGGATCTTCATCTTTATCCGGTAATTCAGCTGAAATAACCCTGTCAATTTGGTTTGGTCTAATTTTGTTCACTAACCACACCAACAGGTGTACATGTGGCAAGCCACGTTTCTGCCATTCTATTGTGTACATATGACAGCGCGGCGGACCGAATATATGAGACTTGTTAATGAGGTGCAGGAGTTTCTGTACTTTTAAATGGAAGACTCTGTTAACTATATCGTATCTGTCTTGTGGAGTTAAATTGGTGTTAATATTTTCTTTGATTTCCGGCCAATTTGGGTTACATGTTGCAGTTATAAATAAATCAGGTTTGCCGTAATTTCTTACGTAAGTCATGGCGTCTTGCGATTTTTCGTGTAAATATCGAGGTCCACCTGTGAATGATGAAGGTAGTATAACCAACTGCCCAATGCCGTTGCGGTGTTCATTCGCCTGTAAAGCATCCTGAAGATGAACGTAATTTTCAGCTCTCAATTTAGTTTGATTATTACGGATGTAGGCCAATCTCTCAGATTCAATTTTCGCATATTGATCTACCAAGTATTGGTTTGTTAACATTCCATATCTAAGCAAAGTATTGAAATTGTTACGTCTTGTCATTATACGGTAGCAATAGTAGTTCATACATGACACTGTTTTATGCAGAGGTGTACCACCGATTGGGTCAACTTGAGAAATATTAATGGCATAACCATTTTCTCCACGACATAGCATCAAAGGATATTGTAAGCTGTCATAAGATCTGTGTAACTCTGAAATTTTTTGCAAATTATCATCACGCCTATGCAATACAATATCTCTTTTGTCAAATTGCTGTCCAGCTATCACCACTGCTACTTCACTCGTGGAAGGCGCATTGTACCGTCCTCTGTGTTCTCCAACAGGAACTTTATTTGCATGGATTACGACATTAAAGTCAGGAGTATCTGCTGGAACACTCAATCGCAGTTTTGAAAGACTGTATGTAGCAATTATGAGAATGTAACATATCTTGGAGAGATCTAATCAAATCTCTATCAATTGGCTGTGCAACACTTGTACACCGCGTAGATGCTTGTGTATCTGGATCTGCAATAAAATATATTTGCAGAAATTTGTGATCATCGGGTCGAAGTGGTAGCAAGCTCCCAGCTAAGTGGTACACTTGCCCTTGAATTTTAAATGTAGGCATGAACCCACGCTCAACGACTTGCTTACTCTTAAAAGAGGTCATTTGAAATGCGTTATTATAACGGCGTATATTGCGCATGAATTGCTTGGATTTCTGATGATCACCCGTAAGAAGAGAGTGAAGTGGTTCAGGTGGAGGGAGAACTTCTTCTAATTTGACTTTTCCTTGTAAGCAACACATGCCTTTCGATTCGTCCTTGAATTTCAATGCCAAGCAATGTTCACACACTACTGACATAGTACCTATTGATACTATACGATCGTCCTTGTAAGAAATCGAAGGATCGTAATTCATGGCAGAATTTTCTTTATTCACCCATGAATTAGTAACTCGTGCTGATGATTCTCTGGCTCTCTGTATTCGATGTCTTTCCCTATCTCGGCTGCGGTGAACCTCACGCTCTACTGAAGATTCTCTCTCTCTCTCAGCTCTATATCTATCCCGAAGCTGACTGAGGCGAGCCTCACGCTCTACTGACGATTCTCTGTCCCTCTGAACCGTATGCCTATCTCGATCCCGGCTGCGGCGAATCTCACGCTCTACTGAAGATTCTCTCTCTCTCTCAGCTCTATATCTATCCCGAGCCTGACTGAGGCGAGCCTCACGTTCCGTTGACGATTCTTCATCTCTTGCTGAACGTACTCTTCTGGCATTCACTGTACTACGACCTATGTTCGAACGACGACGTCTTCCAGACATGACTTTATAATTTCTGTACAAAATTTACTCAGTTCTATATGTATGATTACCTATGCACAAATTGCCATATTATTAGTATGTGCTGCAGTAAAAAATATCTAAATTCTTACCATTTAGAAACAAAAGATAATCAACAATCATAAAAAACAAAAGATACCTATTCTATTCAGTTCTTTTTTTTTTTACTGAAATACCTCAACTTAAACAACGATTTTAATTAAATTAAAAGTACTTAAAAAATAATTTGCTATTCGTGCGACTAAAAACAAAAGATAATCAACAATCATCAACAACAAAAGATACCTATTCTATTAAGTACTTTTTCTGAACTTACATATCTCACTAAAAATGAACCTTAGAATAGAATATAATTTATATTTTAAAACTACTATCATACAATTATTTATCGTAACTTACTTATAATTACTGATACGTTGTCGCGCTGAAAAGCACGTTTTTATAATAAACGCGTCCGATCGCTGCTAAATTCAAAGTGCTACAGGGAAAACCGCGGTTTTTGTGTTGGCATCTCGGAGGTATAACCACTGGGGGTTCCTGCTCCTTAACCGGGCTTTCCTGTGGTGCCGCAAGCTCCTAAACGGAGTTTACGCCTCCAGCCAGGGGAGTTTTTAACTATAATCTACTTAAACTAGACGACTGCTCGCTAAGGGCACCCCAGGTGGGGCTCGAACCTCGGCTTAGGGCAGTGTCGGAGGGAGGGTGGCAAGGGACCGTCGGTGGCGGAAAACCGCAGACGCGCTATTTATAGGCACGCTCTTGCCGCACCGGGCGGCCGGCCGGTACCGCCGCAAACGCTACGTCCCGCAATTTTTAAATCTGTAATATCTTCGAAAATATTCACTTAAATCATACGGTGTAAAGGGCCATATAGATCTATATCAAATGAACAATGAATTCAAGGTATTTAATTGGTTAAGGATTAATGCTGTATTGGTTAAAATCGCTTCGAAAATTAGCCATTATTTGTCGTAAAAAGTAAATGACAAAAAAAAGTTATTGTGGGTTATCTATAAGAGATAGACATATACCATCAGGAACTTTTCTGTAGACCTTTTCAATGTGTACAATACTTAGTACATTATTTTGATAAAACTCGTAGGGTTCAGCCTGCGTTTGCAATGTAAGCGGAAAAAATGTAATTATTTACGACATCACATTAGAAACCTCAAAAATAACAGTACTTCTCCACTATTTAATGGATGTTATTATACATATAAACCTTCCTCTTGAATCACTCTATCTATTAAAAAAAACTGCATCAAAATCCGTTGCGTAGTTTCAAAGATTTAAGCATACAAAGGGACATAGGGACAGAGAAAGCGACTTTGTTTTATACTATGTAGTGATTAGTTAAGTTTTTTATGGAGGTGTCGGAAAAAAATAAGCCGTCTGGGAGCTTTCAACGAAAACGCTGTCTAAACCCTTATGAGATATAACAAAATAATGTATGGTGGAATTATGTACCTTATGTCTGTTGTCTTCAAAAAAGTCCGCGATGGCATATGTCTATCTCTTAAGGATAACATACTATATCCATTTTATTGTCTTTTTGTAGGTATTTGTTTGCCGAATTTTACTCTTGGAAATACGATTACGATAACAATACGCTATTATGTATATCAGTAGCTATTAGCCAAATTATATTCGTAGATAAAAAAGCTAGCTACTTACATATGTGTATTTCAAACAGTATACTTACAAGAATATTTATCATAAAAACATTATTAAACACGGCGGCCTTATGATCAAACTTTGTGCATTCCAAAACTTTCGTTACTTTTTCACTGACATACTCGTATTTATCACTTTTCGATAAACTAACACTCAATACGAAATCTACACTTATTTATCAGTAATTTTGTATAAGATTATTCTAAGATTAAACCGTTTTCTCATTGAATCCATTACTTTACGCACGTATAACCTTGATGAATGTTTACATTAAGCACCGCGCCACACGACCACAGAGTACAGACGTATTTTGTTTTCTTTTTTTTTCATTCGTTTAGTGATGTTCCCGCTAAAATGGCAACCGGTCAAGTATTAGTCGATTAATCGAATTCTACAACCAGATCGTGTTGCAAGTAAAAAATTAATGTCAAGTATTTCGTCTACTTGCGAACGTGACCCTGAGAAAAGTTATGCACCATTGGTGTTCATTAGATATTTCGAGCGTTTTATCAGCACAAACGGTGTGTTATGCGACATTTCGGAAGATTTTGTTTTATTTTCACATTGTTGGTACTTACGTGAATTATTTTAAAATTATTATTTGTGTCGCACTTTTATTTCGTGTTGTAATTTGGTACAATTGATTGCTTTATGAATTTGAGTGAAATTTCGTATTTTGATTTTGTGTTTATTATCTTTGGGTAAAGGCTCATTCACGTTCAGAACATAAGTACTTTTATTATATTAAATCATTTGTTTCGGTTTCTATTCACATACTCGTAGTGAATCACATTAAAATTAATATTAAGTTAGAATTTTAAGATATAGCCTGGGAAATGGAGAAGGACTTAGGGTACTTTTTATGCGATAACCGACATCCACGCGGGCGAAGCCGCGGGCAAAAGCTAGTGTTTTATAAAATCCTTTCGAAACATGAGACATCATCAAACAACTGCTTAAGAATGTTCATCGTTGCTTAAGTTAACTTGCCTGTATCGTTATCATAACCCAATTTGTAGTTAAACGAAATAGCCTATTCCTACAAACATTGAGTTACGTCGATTAAAGCATTTTGCTTTCTACTGCATAAGCAATGTAATATCACTTAAACCATTTTGCCTGCTGCTGATTGGTCACACTGTTGGAACTTGAATCATTTTTCTTTACTCTAGAAATAAGGCGATCCAGATCATATTGTATTAAGCGCCATTTATCTTGGTACTTAAAGCTATTTTTTATTGAAAATGATACCAAATCAATGTTGGATTTTTTTGCAGTAAAGATCCGCGATCCCCATTAAAGTAAGAGCAGTAGTTATTTTATAATGATTTTTTTCCAAATTTTGAATCTTTAAATAGCTCTCCTGTAAAGTTCGTAAAATGTCGCTTCAAACAAATAGCCTTTCACACGTCGAATCGAAATCGAATGTATCATATTATTTTAAATATATTAATTGCTATTTATCAAGATTTGAAATTATAATGAGAACTATTTTAACTAAATCAATTAGTATTTATCCATTTCAAAAAGAAATGTATCAAATTAATTCTAAATAAATATGTATAATTAAATCAAACGGTATTGAACTTTATTTTATTTTATTGTTGCATCTGATTTTATTACTGTATAAAATAGATTTTTAAGGAATGGTATAAAATTGTAATCTGTTATATTTTTGGGAATAAATGGCATTTTTTTTTTTTTGTTTATCTATCTCGGGACCCTGGGGTTCCGGACCTTTGTAAGGCGTACGAGGGGCCGAGGTCAACTCGCAGAGGCCCGTTAGATGCTTTTTAATTAAATGAGGCACCAACCGACGATTATCCCTGTACGCACTATGCAAGTGCACCCAAGGACAACCCCCGGTTGGTGTAGGACTATTGCAGGATATGGAAACAAAGATATTGGACTATGGGTTTGGGTGGTTAAAATGGACTGGTTACCAAAAACTATGGAAGGACTATGGCCTCTGCCTGATCAATGTTTTAATATACACGGATAAAATGGCAGGGGGTGACTTGCGCACTCAATAATGGGCCCCCGAAAACGGTCGCTAGCACATAGTGACGTAGCGACAAGGGGGCAACATGTCCTGAGGTGCTCGAGGAGTGGAGAGGTATTCCAAGGCTATCAGAACAATCCCAGAGCCCGGAAGATGGTCAAGATCCTCCTCCTCCTCCTTCCTTCCTCCGAGCACGTTTGCTCTTGCGAATCTCCACTCAAGCCGGCCAATAAAGGTAAGAATGAGGTGGGAGCTCAGTTTCTCGTCAGTGTTCACTCCAGCCGGCCAATAAAGGCAAGCCAGAGATGAGGAACATGACTTCTCCCGGGAAATAGGGTCCGTGGGGTCGCAACTGCCCAACAGCTCGCCACATGCTGCCCTGCAGGTTTCTGTATCTCTCTTGGTCTGGCTCCTCACCCTAGACATGTTCCGGGAAAGTAAACTCTACCGGCACAGACCTAAAGTTCGAAGCGCGCAAGCCCCACCATGACGTCAACGTAGAGATACGACGGTGGGGTTATTATTATTATTATTAAGAATTTATATAAAACAACAATTAACTGCATTTCGCTACCAAATTGTTATAACAAAACTGCATACGATTTTAACATAATTTTTTCGGGTTTTTCTGATGCTTGTACACCATTAATAATAATTTTTATTTTAATAATAAATTAGTTTTTATTTAATCAAGTTCATCTCTTATTTATATTTTGCATCGTTCACAATAAGAAAGAATTACTAATAAAAGTTTTGGTGGTTATGACCGCTCTTCTTTGAGCGCCGAACAACCGTGCTGTGCGAAGCCAAGACGAGTCGCTAGATTAATTAATAAAATAAAATAAAATCTCTATTTTCTATTCTTATGTTATTCTAAATATAATATCGCAAAAAAATCCCAATATTTATTCAAACGGCACAAACAATACAATGCGTGGGTGTAATTCAGCTTGTCAGAGTGGGTCCAATATTTGCACAATGTTTGCCTGAGCTCACTCAAGGAGTGTTTGCTCAGCGTTATGTTAGCCCATTGTCTTTGATAAGGGGCTTTGCTTTGTCTTTAAGGGAATAAGGAAAATTATCCGCAACTGATTAACTGACGATCACAGCTAATCGAGTGTGAGTCCTCGATTGTACGAGAGCAAGTGAAAGTACATGTCGCGAGTTATGGGGGGTTTTATGGTTTGTTGATAACAGTCACTCGTTTCTCCAATTGCTGGCTGGAATTGTATAGTAAGAAAAAAGCAGTGAATATACCTATTCAACGCATGTGTAGGAGCAGTCAAGAATAAAAATATGTATGTACCTTTGTACAGTAAAGTTGATCAACCACGCCGCAAGACTTCGAGCTAGTCTGCCTCCAGCAGGATTTTTCTCCTCAGTAATGATAAGAGGATTACCTCCAAGCAAATAATATTTGCGGCTTCAATTTGGATAACCTTTGAGGTAGCTTGCTGTACAGAATAACGCCATTACCACGTATTTTTTTATTCAATTTAATCGTATTAGTAAGGCTTATCTTATTATATCGGCTGAGCGATGATTGAGACGATACTCAGAATACATTTTTACATTACTTTGATGTACTTAGAAGTGGTTTTTAAAAGATGTTTTTTTCGAAATGAATTCGTTCTTTGTGCTTCTAACGATGTTAACGTCGGGCGGGCACGGCGCCCTTCAACCAGGAACGAGACCTACATATTAAAGACTTTTGGAGACCTCAAAGCGTCTTTTGAATTTATTTTTCATACCTGTAGATATTCCTTACTAAAGGTATGCCAAAACTGTAATGTTTATGTTGTATTAATTAAACAGTTAAGTGAACAGTGTTAAACGGGACAAGTACAGAACAAAGTTAGTTAGGAGAGGATTATAATATCCTGGCTGATGGCTTCTTCGTATGCTCATCAGCAATGTTTCTCAAGGTAGGTACGTATAGGATTCTGCTAAATTTACATTTACACATTATATTTCATGTTTATTTACAAACATTTGATCTTAGTTTAGTAAAAAAAAAACAACCGACTTCAAAAAAAAAAACACAAAAAAATTGAAAAATAACTTTAATTTTGGAAGTCGGTGTCTTTGGTTCCGGTTTTTCGTTTTTTGCCACCGACTTCCAAAATTAAAGTTATTTTTCAATTTTTTTGTGTTTTTTTTTTGAAGACGGTTGTTTTTTTTGTAAAAAGTTTTTTATTTTTCACTTTTTAGTTGTGGTACCTACCCCACACCAATTCGTATACCACAATAGTGACAGGAAATCTTATAACATCATGAACATATACCGAGTGAATTAAATACCAGCTAAATTAAATTATGGTACAGCTGTTTATTTTTTCGCGATTTCAAACTGGTCCCATAGTAAAAGTTATTCAGTTCGATGGTGTAAAGCACCTCTGAGCAGCTCGTGGCTAAGTAATAACAGCCGCATGGGTCGATCCGTCAGGTTAAGCTACGCTTGCCGGGGTTGGTCCGTGGATGGGTGACCATCTTTACATACCGAGACTCCTCCGTGCCTCGGAAAGCACGTTAAGCCGTTGGTCCCGGCTGTTATTCGTGGATCTTTGACAGTCATTACGAGTCGTCAGAAGCCCAATAGTCTGACAGCCAGTCTTATCAAGGGGTATCGTGTTACCCAGTTACTGGGTTGTGGAGGTCAGATAGGCAGTCGCTCCATGTAAAATACTGGTATTCAGCTGCATCCGGTTAGATTTGAAGCCGACCCCAACATAGTTGGGAAAAGGCTAGGCAGATTGATTGGTCTAAAGCACCTCTTAAAGTTTGTAGAGTACATTTTTTAATACCTTATACATATACACGAATTGAGAACTTCCTCTTTCTTTTGAAGTCGGTTAAACATCATTTATAGCCAGAGTGCATCTCATGACAAATCCAATAAGCCCAAACACGGCTAGGATACATTGTTTTATTACGGAGTTCCATTGCCTGCCTTCCGGCTTCATCATCAGATCAGTTTGATGGTACCATTTTGATCAGCATTTATTTAAATTTGCTTCATCATAGTCGCTTAACTATCTTAATCGAGATATCTTATCGCTACCTGTGAAATACGTATCATTGACGAGTTCCGGTGGCCATCTGTGGTCTTCTTCATCAGTTCCGGTTCACCAAATGATACTTTCTGAATGCAAATGCTTGAATTGTTGATGAAAATATAAAAATCGCTATATGAATGCCTATAAAATTTGAGGAGTTCCCTCAATTCCTCATGGATCCCATCATCAGAACTGGATTTTAAAAAAAATGGGACCAATCTGGAAGTATGTCCTTTCAAACAAAAAAGAATTTTCCAAATCGGTTCATAAACGACGGAGTTATGCCCGAACATACATAAAAAAAAAAATATAAACTTCCGAATTGATAACCTCCTCCTTTTTGAAGTCGGTTAAAAAGGGTTCATTCATTTAAAATTAACAAAAGCATTGAATAAAGTTAACAGTTTAAAGAAACACAAAGTCAACCTAAAGTTACCTCAGTCTCCCTCGTGGACTCGCATAAGAAACGCTAATTAAAACTCGCCTTTTATTTCATAAATAAGTGTCATCCCACACTTCAGCCAAACACCGCAGAATGAAGTACACTCATAAATATTTTAAACTAAATAAACACCTAGTGCGGGGCGTGCCGGTGAGGAGCGGGGCGCGGGGGGGGGCGCGTGCGGGTCTGCGATTAGCTCTGCTAATTAACGTTATTCAATATTTGTTTGCAACGAAAAGGTTCATTACCCCCCTCTCCCCTGCAGCCCCCCTCGCGCGGCGTCTCGGCATCGTCCTAAGCAAATAGAGGAATTACGCGAGCGCCACACAAACAAACACACAGACAGATAGGATACAGATGAGCTTTTCTTATCGTTTGCGCGCGATGACGATGTTTGACTAACACTGCTTGGATTTATGACGAACTGTTCGACATTGACGTTCTGATTATTATTATTTGCTTTACAGCTTACTTTGACGCTTTGTATTCCGTATTGATGAGTTGCTCTGTTATTTTAGAAAAGACGATGATGATACCTTAGATATTTCAAATTCAACTTACTTATGCGAAATTCTTAAGAATATAAGTAAAATAATATTGTGTACGACATAACAAAGCACCTGCGCAGGTACACACGGCGACACATCAAGTTAGACACCCTATATACCCATAACTACGCTACCAGCAATACAGAGAATTGTACGAAAGGGACTGCGCATCGTGGCATCGGCCAATCACAGCATTTGCTGCGTTACGCCTACGCACACAGATGCATTTTTTTGTTCACGCAAAAATATTCGCTATACCTGAAGTCTCTAATTCAGATAATTTATGTAAACAAAGTAATGTCAAGAAATGTCACTGTCAAAATGACAGGACAGTGGTGCAAAACATTTTATCGTTAAATGTTTTTGTAAATAATCATCGATAAAATTAAAGTGAATTAATTATAAGAACTATTCAAACAAAATACCGTTGCCAAACAATGTTTTTTGTAGTGTGTCGGAGACACGGTATATAATAGTCATAATCAGCCCTTTTAAGCCCAGTGCTAGACGAAGGCGTCCCAAAATCGATTTCCAATCGAAACAGTTTACAGCCGTTTTCGTCCAAAATGTGGCTAGATATGCTACTTACAATATGAATCTATTTATGAGAGTTGTAATATTAGTGTTGTTGAAGATTAAAAAATGTGAAAATGTTTGGATCTCCTGCATTGTTACCAGTATCATAAAAATTTTTTTTACCAGAAAATCTCCTTTTATTAATAACTTTGTTTAAAACCGAAAATTTATAACAATAATTACGGTATGATTATCTTTTAATTATTATTTCTTAAAATCAGTACTTAAAAGAAAATAGAACCTCTTTTTTTGCAATTTTATGTGAATTACCATTACGAAGATATTTTTTTGTTGTGTTATCCCCGTTGTTTACATAAATTATCTGAATTTGAGACTTTGAGTATAGTTTCACTCGTGTTTTCTATTCTATGCCAGTCAGTTTCTGAACGTCGTCGCCCGGCCGGGATTCAAGAATCGCGACGCGACACACAGACACCGCGTGCCGCGCGGTCTCTTTGTGTCGCGTCGCGTGTTGCGCTTGTTTGTAGGAGCCTTCATGAATATTTTTTGTTCCCGCGGAAGTGATTTTTTTATATATTCCGAGGTTAAAAACGTATTAGCGTGGTGCACCAATATTAATGGCGCCGCAATTAACTCCACAATAGCGGCAGCTAATAGTGATGTTGCGAGAGGGTGGTTAAACAATAAAATAAATTGAAAGGAGGACGGGGATTAATATATTATTATGTATTTAGATAATATTTAGTCATAAGTTCATAACCCATATTCATATTTATTTATTTATTTTTGTATTCATTTTTATTATTATTATTTATTTATTTTTTACACACAACGGGGAAGCTCTTGGCCTTCATCTCACCTGATGGTAAGTGATGATAAGGCCGAAGATGGAAGCGAGCTTCACCCGGAATCCTCAACCACAGAGGAACTGGCTATCTTACCTCTAACTGCCGAAACACAAAAAATGTTGTTAACATTGTTGTTTGGCGACAGACTTAGATAAGATGGTGGTAGCTAGCCAGGCGGACTTAGAACAAGCCCTACCACCAACCAAACCGAGCAGAAATTTTTGCCCCCGCTGGGAATCGTACCCGGGACCTCTGGATCCTCAGATCCAGAGGTCCCGGGTACGATTCCCAGCGGACAGGTGGTTTTACCACTAGACCACAGAGGCGGTATTTATGTCATATTTAGTTCTTACCCATGAGACTCATTGCATCCAAGACAAAACCATTTCGAACATCTTCTGTAACGAGCGCGGCGGCCGCGGAACAATAGATACGTAATTAGTTCATTGTTTCTCATTAGTTAACGCTTGAAAGGCATTTATTTACATTTACGCCTTTTTGTTGACGGTGGGACGAACGGGAATCTATACTAATATTATAAAGAGGTAAAGTTTGTTTGTAAGTTTGTAAGTATGTATGTAGGGGGTAATCTCTGAAACTACTGAACGGATTCTGAAAATTCTTTTTATATTTGGTAGCCCAATTCTTGAGGAAGGTTATAGGCTATTTAACATCACGCTGCGATCTTAAGGAGCCGGGGAAAAAGAAAAAAAAGTCAGAAAGAACGCTATGTGAAAAGGAAGTAATAGCGCGGGTAGGCAACGGGATGTGACACGGAGGGTCGGGGGCCTAAAATTTCACGCGGACGAAGTCGCGGGACAGAAGCTAGTAATTAATATATTTTTTTTAGTCCCATTTAGTTTTTGGTGGTAGGACCACCACCAAATAATTCTAGACTGGTTGTTTGATAGCATAAACTATTACGACATGAGACAACGTAGTATTAACTATGTAGGCAATCTGATAATATTTATTAGTAACAAAAATGGACTTACATCAGGTAGTTTTTCACAGAATTCGTGTAGAATTACTATTCCATTAACAACTGCTGTTTCATTGTTTTGTCACACCACAAACTATATAATAGTACTTTGTGCTACTAAGCCACCGACTTATTTAAGGATACTAGAGGAAGAGAATGTCAGGTAAGCCAATAGGTTTCACGCAAATAAAACAATGTTATTGGCAATCTTTTGTTAAGTAGTGGCATCGTCGGCGCATCTCGCCCGAGCCATAAAGGTAATATTTATACTCATAGAACAATTTATTTTGTAAAATAATTATTAAATCCAAATAAGTAACTAATTTGAAAAGTAAACTGCAAAGAAAACGATTACATAGAAAAATTCGTATTTGTTTCTTTGGTCGACAATAAAGTAATACGTGTTTCAGTGTTTTTGAAAAAATGGAATGAAAGGAAAGGGTGGTTGGAAGATGGTGTTGATTGAAAGTTTGTATGAATATCCGACAGGATGTAGATTTCCTAGATATTTCGAGCTTGCACGCAAACTCGAAATGTAATATAACTGGCTGTTGCTGTAAGCTCGAAATATAATATAACTAGCTGGTGCCCGCGGCTTCGCCCGCGTGGATGTCAATACTTCCCTAGTTGAATCGGATTTTGTCCAGAATATCATGGGTTTAATTACTTTGTTTGTAACCCTAATAAATTATTTTTCTAAAATAAAAGTATCTAAGTTACTCCTTATATCATCAGCTATCTGCCAGTGAAAGTCCCGTCAAAATCGGCCCAGGATTTTTGGAGATTAGCAGGAACAAACAGGCAGACAGACAGACAAACAGACCAGCAGACACAAAAATTCAAAAATTGTTTTTTTGGTATAAGAACCGTATAATTATACTCATACTACACATGCAGTAAATTCCTCCCTTTTAAATCGAGCATTTCTTTACCCCGTTAAGGGTAGATTTTCAAAAAACCCAGATACACGTTATTTTTTATTATAGGTCTCAAGTATAAATACCGAGTTTTTAGTTAATCGGACCGCCCTTAATGCAAACTTTGACACCTCCAATCCCCTTGGTGGGGTAGTTTTGAAACATTAACCACTAACCAAATGGATAAGATTTTTCATATAAACTATATTCCTTGTTCTCACCACCCCCCGGGGTGGAATTAAAAAAATATATTTGGGATGTTTCCATAACTTGACCTACAAATTATTTATACCAATTTTTGAGTTAATCAGGCCCCGGCAGTAAAATCCTCTTCTGTAAAATTGACTACCCTTTTTCACCCCGATAAGGGTAGAGTTTTGAAAAACCTTGATACATTTTATTCTTTATTTTTGGTCGCGAGTATTTCTAATGAGTTTCAAGTTAATCTAACCGCGCGTTAAAATTCCTACATACAAATTATGACACCCCGCAATCCCCCTTTGAGGGGCAGTTTTGAAAAACGAATAATGAAAAATGTTATTACTCAGGCAAGTATTTGTGCCAAATTTCAATTTAATCAACCAAATGAATAAAAATTTTCATACAAACTTTCATCCCCTATTTTATCCCCTTAGGGGTGGAATTTCCAAACATCCGTTCTTGGTGCACCCCTAAATCTCATAAGGAACCTAGGTGCCAAATTTGGAATCTCTAGACCCAGTGGTTTGGGCTGTGCATTGATATGTCAGTCAGTCAATCACTCAGTCAGTTTCTTCTTTTAAATATTTAGACTAGCTTCTGCCCGCGACCTCGTCCGCATGAAATTTCGGCCGACTCATCGCGTCACAACCCCTCGCTCGACCGCGCTATCACTTCGTTATCGCTTAGCATTCTTTCAGACTTTTGTTCTTTTCGCTTGGCTCCTAAGGATCGTAGCGAGATGTTATATAGCCTTCCTCGATAAATGGGCTATCCAACACTAAAATAATTTTTCAATTCGAACTAGTAGTTCCTGAGATTAGCGCTAAATCAAAACCAGTTGCGGTATGTCTAGTAATGTAAATTTTAGAAAAAAAAAAAAAACAACCTTTAAAAGAATTCACAAAACAATACCCAATAGAAAACTACTACAAAATGACTACTGCATTTAAAAAGTATATTTTTTTTGTTGCGGAGTTATTTTAAAATTATGATATCTCCTAAGATGTTGATTGGAATCAAGTGATGTCAAGGACAGTTTTGTTTACATTTAAATACTTGTGATTAATAACATATTTATTTGGATAAGGATTAATATTATGTTGATACAACTCCTTCGCAAATAATGCATTAATGTCGAACAAATTTGATTACCACAAAAAAAGGTTATAGTGAGTCAATCTTAAAAGATAGACATATGCTGTCGCGGACTTTTTTTAGAACTTTTAAAGAGGAAAATTCCATCATACATGATATTTGCGTAACTTAAACCGTTTACGCAGCGCACGCAACGGAAGCTCTCAAAATGGAAAAAAAAACCGTTTTTGCAACATTTTTCATTTATGCTCCGCACCTATTGATCGTAGCGTGATGTTATTCATAACCTTTCCCGATAAATGGACCATCCAACACAAAAATATTTTTTCCAATTCTAACCAGTAGTTCCTTACATTAGCGCGTTCAAACAAACAAACAAACTCTTCAGCTTTATAATATTATATATATAATATATTAATTATATATATATATATATAATATAAAATAAAATTATGAAATATTAAATTAAATTAAAAATAATATAAAATATAATAATAATATAATATAATATATATTATAAGCAGAACTTATTGCTAGTGGCGACAGTACTCACCAGTTCTTATAAAAGCGAGCGCTCGAACGAGTGCGGCCTCTCGGCGATCATAAAATAGACGTACTCCTTATCCAAGAGACCTTCTTAAAACCCCGGCACCGTAACCCGTCAATAGCGAACTATCGCGTAGTTCGTAACGACAGGTCGCGCTGTCACGGTGGAGGTACTCTTATTTACTTTAGAACCGAGCTCTATTGCATGCCCTTAGACCCTCCCCCCCCTCAAATCCCTCGAAGTATCGATGTGCCGCCTCGGCATGACCGGTCACCAGCCGATCACGATAATTTCGGCCTATCTCCCCCCCGCAAACTCAGCAGGAAATGACCATCAACTACTGACTGACGACCTCCGTACCCTCCTGAGCCTGAGTGACTCCGTACTAATTGCGGGTGATCTCAATGCCAAGCACCCAGCCTGGAATAGCACCAAGATCTCCCCCAGAGGCCAGCACTTGCATGACCTCTGCCCCCTCCTTAACTTTGACTTCATCGCCCCGATGAACCCCACCCACTACCCCCATATTCCCACCTCCACCCCTGACGTGCTCGACGTGGCGCTTCTAAAGAACATCAACCTACGGTTGGTTTCCATAGAGGCGCTGCACGAGCTTGACTCTGACCACCGACCTGTTGTCGTAGAGATGGCCCCTCGCATAGTTTTTTACCCAATGCCCAATGCCCCCACGCGCACCATAAGGGTAACGGACTGGAGGCGAGTAGGCGAAAGCTTGAAAGCCAAAACGTCCCCCCAATTGGACTCTATCCCCGACCTCTTCGACTCTATCGCTGACACGACAGCCGCGATCGACTCATTCACAGAACACGTACAATCTGTCCTGAACGATTGTTCAAGGGAAGTTTCGGCGACGGATAACCGTCGCGGGAAGTTGCCGGACGATGTACGTGCACTGATAAATGAGAAGAACGCGGCTACCCGTGCATACAGCACCTTCCCCTGTACGGCTAACAAAATCCACATGCGCTACTTACAGCGTGCTGTAAGTAACCGCGTGAAGGAATTTCATGACACCGAATGGGACAAGATGCTGAGCGATCTAGAGCCGAACCACCAGGCCTTTTGGCAATTACAAAGGAAACTAAACCCCCGAGGTTGTTCCGCCTCCATGCCCCCACTGATCCGCCCAGACGCGTCTATCGCTTTCGAAGACATCGACAAAGCCGAATGCTTAGCCGAAAGTCTAGAGGCCCAGTGCACGCCCAGCTCTCAACCAGTAGACCAAGCTCACCTCGATGAGCTCGACGCTGAAGTCGAACGTAGAGCCTCCCTCCCGCCCGTTGAAGACCCTGAGTATCCCCTGCCTCCCGTCACGCCAGACGAAGTGCAGGAACTCATCAAGGGTCTGAGACCTCGTAAAGCCCCTGGCTCAGATGGAATCACCAATAGGGTACTCCAATTGTTCCCCGCCCACCTCATAATGCTACTGGCCACCATCTTTAATGGAGCTATGAGCAATAATATCTTCCCACAAGCGTGGAAAGAGGCCATAGTTATCGGCATCCCCAAACCCGATAAACCCAAGGCGGAGCCCGCGAGCTACCGACCCATCAGTCTGCTCAAAGTCCTAGGCAAACTCTACGAGAGGCTTATTTATAAGCGACTCAGAGAGTACGCCGAGACCAAGGGCCTCATCCCCGATGAGCAGTTCGGTTTCAGAACCCAACATGCCTCGACCCATCAGGTCCACCGTATCGTAGAAGACATCAGCGCTGGTTTCCAGCGCGGTCTTAAGACAGGAGTGATCTTCTTTGACATAGCGAAGGCATTCGACAAAGTCTGGCACAACGGCTTATTATACAAGCTGTACCAACTCGGTGTGCCGGAACGTCTCGTGCTCATCTTACGAGACTTTTTGTCGAATCGCACTTTTCGCTATCGCATAGACGGTACTAGGGCATGCAAACCGATAACCGATAATCGATAATTTATCGGTTATCGATCCATTCTGACAAAACGATAAATATCGAAAACAAAAACGATAAATACCGATAATCGATAATTTTATATAAAGAATTCTGACACATTTCTGAACGAACGTTGGATGCGTCCCGTTCCCTCGCCGCGCGCGTTTTCTTTCCCGTCACTGTCATTTGCTCATTGCGCAATATTTGTGTGTGAACGTGTCGATCGCTGTCGGTCTACCATGTGAGTGAGGAGTTGAGGACGCCCGGATTAACTGAATTGAGAGTTTCGTTCTCGTCAATAAGAATATTATTGGTAAGTCAGATTTATACTACTTAATTGCAAACATTTAGCGTTGTTATTCGAAATGTTTCCGTTCAAAATGCTACACCATTTAAACATTTAAATATAGAAAGTAGGTACCTAAACAAGGCTTTTACCTTAAAAATGAAAAAATATATAGTTTGTAGTACGACATACACACAATCAATTTCTACCTATTAATTTCTTGTAAAGTGAACATAAAGCATAATTTATTGTTTTAGGTACCTACT
The DNA here is from genome assembly GCA_947523025.1 of Dryobota labecula. Classification (NCBI taxonomy): domain Eukaryota; kingdom Metazoa; phylum Arthropoda; class Insecta; order Lepidoptera; family Noctuidae; genus Dryobota; species Dryobota labecula. Next base: position 623,920 of record OX383291.1, on the reverse strand, counting down.
TTTTCAGTTTAGAATCTTGTTTACCACTTAAATGGTTACTTGATGTGAATGTAAAATTCAATACAGAAGTTCTGTCTACATAACTAATCTACATCATAATATTTTCATGTAGTTCAGTAAATTCAAAACTTCGTATGTTTTTGTTTTAGGTACTTTACGTACTGCACCTACTCATTCAGTAAAATGTCTAATAAAAACACAGTTAACTATGTACCTGTGTACAAAAAGTGTTCGGACCAAACGTCGGTATGGCGGCATTTTTTAAAAGCAGAAACAGGTGACACAGCATAATGTAAGATCTGCGACAAAGTTATTAAGTGTGTGGGTGGTACAACAACGGGACTTCGCAGTCATTTAAGGTCCTTACATGCCATAACACTTGACAGCGAAAAGTTTACACCGGAAGAAGGTAGAAGAGAGATTGCTGGGCCTTCAAAAAGAAAAAACGACGGTCCATCTTTGTTATCGTCTTTGGCGTCAATAGATGCTTCTGTATCAGTTAAAAAAAGAAAAATGTCTGATTATTTTACAGAATCAAACAGATCTTTAGATATTATGATATCAAGAATGACAGCTTTAGACGGAATACCTTTTAGGGCATTTACAGAGTCTGAAGATCTTAGGCATATCTTTAACAAAGCTGGTTATAAATTACCCTCTAGTGCAAATTCTATAAAAGATATAACTGTTAAGTTTTACGATAAAATTAAGAGTAAGGTTATAAAAGAGATACAGGAGCTAAAAAATGAAGGTCACAAGTTTTGCTTATCTTTAGATGAGTGGATATCGTCAAGAAATAGGCGATATGTAAATGTAAACATTCACTGTGCATTTTTCCAATGTAAGGATACTGCAAAAAACCTTGGCTTATGTAGAACATATGGCTCTGTAAACGCTGATAAATGTGAAGAATACCTTCGAAAGAGGCTAAATGAATTTGGTATAAACTTTGACACTGATATAATTTGTATAACATCCGATGGAGCTTCAGTTGTGACAAAACTTGTCCGAAATCTAAACTGCATTCATCAACTTTGCTTAGCTCACGGCTTGCAACTGGCCATAGTGGATACATTTTATGCCAAATCTCTAGAAGTAACTCATTATAACGAAGCTCAAGATGAGGAGGAAAATGATAATGATGACGCACTTGTTATTAATGATGATGCTGGTGGATTAGAAATAAAGAAAGCGTTTTCATATGTTGAAACAAATATTCAATTCAGACCTATTATAGAGAAGGTTAGAGCAGTCGTACGAATGTTTCGAAAGTCACCTACAAAATCAGATGTTCTTCAGAAATATATAAAAATGGAACTTGGCAAGGAAAACGCATTGTTGTTAGACTGCAAGACACGATGGAGCACACTATGTGATATGATAGGTAGATTCATTAAAGTAAAAGCTGCAATCTTAAAAGCTGTCATTGATGTCCAATGCGCAATTCAAATTTCGGAACAGGAGTGGTCAGTTCTTCGAGACATATATGAGAATCTTGAAATTATTAAGGTCACAGTTGAGGCCCTCTGTCGAGAAGATGCCACTCTAGTTAGTGTGGATGTTGCTACGAATTTTGCTTTAAAGAAACTTGAAGTTCGCAATACGCAACTTAGTCGGGACCTTCATACAAATCTCACAAATAGATTAAAACAAAGACGGCTTCCAATTGCTAGTCTTATGCAGTACCTGCATGATCCAAACCGTTATTTTAATGACGACGAATATAATACAGATGTATACCCTCGCTTAACCAATGATCGTTTACAGGACATGATACTAAACCTTTTATCAAAGTATGGTTCTGCTGCAGTGACTGCTTTGGATGTGATTGAAGATGACCACAGTCAAGCTCATTCAAGTGACCAAGTCACTGAAGTCACTGACAGCAATGCCCAATTGACCAATAAAGACTTGCTTGATCAATATATAAATAAAATTAATTATGACTCGAGAGGCCCAGGCATTTCAGCTTCAACGGAGGACACTTTGACACTTCTTAAAGTTGAAATGCTACTATTTGAAAACGGTGGTGATCGTGGTCAACTGCTAACAAAACTATACCGATGGCTTCGCTCAATTAAGCCAACTAGTGTAGAAAGCGAACGTGTCTTTTCCGCAGCTGGAGTACTATGTAATAAGCTGCGTACTAGCCTAAATGACAAAACAATTGATTGTTTGTCATTTCTGCGGACATATTTTCAGCAGCAAAAAAAAAACAAAAATCTCTTTAAAATGTGATTATTTCAAATGTGATCTCTTTTAATTATAATACAAAATTACTATTTTAAATGTGATTTCTTTTAATTATAATACGGAATTGTTATATGTTAATTTACCTATTGTCGTTAATTAATCGTTAAGAAATCTTGTTAGGATGTGTATGTTGTATGACTCAGATGTCCATACTGTACTACGAAATTATTTAAAGTTAATTTAATTATACTAAACGTCCAAAAGTTGCAATATTTAACTCATAATTATTATAATTATTTTAAAGAGTAACTTTAAAAAAAATTAAGCTAGAGGTTTCTAAGATTTTATTTAAAAGATCTCTTCAAGAAGAGTTTAGTGAGACAATCCAAAATGTTATGTTATATAATTTAAATATTATAAAGAAATACAAACGTTGATTTAAAAAAAAAACGCCTTGTTTTATTTATTTTTCAGTATATTATATTGTCCTTTATTTTAGGTAAGTAATTGCATCACTTTATCCCTTTATTTACAAGTAAAAAACAAGTTTAGGTATTTTTTTATAAAAAACGATAATTATCGGTAATTACCGATAATTAATATAAAATCGATATCTTTCATTTTATCGATTATCGGAATATTTCGATAATTGCATGCCCTAGACGGTACTCTCTCCGCCCCCCACCCATTACGCGCAGGCGTCCCTCAGGGCTCTGTGATTTCTCCCCTCGCGTTCACGCTATTCACCAGCGATATCCCGAAGCAAAGACAGGCTCAGTTGGCTCTGTTCGCAGACGATACGGCCATCTATTGCAGAGAGACCAGTCACGATAGGATCTCTAGCACTCTCCAGACCGCAGCCAACAAGCTTGGTGAGTGGTTTAGAAAGTGGCGCATAGAGGTAAATCCCGACAAAAGTCAAGCGGTACTCTATACAAAACCGCGTCAACGCCCCCCTAGTATCCGACCGATCACCATGTTCGGCAAGCCTATCCCTTGGGAGAAGCGAGCTAAATATCTGGGTGTGATTCTCGACCACCATCTCTCCTTTTCTGAGCACCTAAAGAAGGTACGAGCTCGCGCAGCTTTCGCTCTCTATAGGCTCCACTCCATCCTAAATGCAAAAAGCAAATTGTCACTCAAGTGCAAATTGCGCATTTACACCGCGTGCATCCGCCCCATCATGACCTATGCGAGTCCAGTCTTTGCACACGCCAAACCCCATCTCATCCATAAGATGCAAACCCTACAGAACCGGGTCTTACGTAAAATCACGGGAGCCCCCTGGTTCGTTCGTAACACTAACCTCCACGTAGAACTCAAAATCCCCACGATAGCCCAATTCATGAAGCGCGCTTCAAAGCGCTTCTTCGATTCAGCAGCCACTCATCGCAACGCTCTAGTTGTGAAGGCCGCTAGTTATGTCCCCTCTAGAATTAGTTCGACCCGCCGTCCAAGGCATGCACTGACCGACCCAGACGACCCCACTACTCTCCTCCAGGAGAGTCGTAGGGAAACTAGTACAGTTCGCAAGATAAGAGCACACAATACACGATCGTCATCGTCATCGTTTCGATAGGAGCTTAAGGCAACCACAGGAAAGTCCGGTTAAAGAGTCGGAACCTTAGTGGTTACACTCTGAGATGCCCTAGATAAAAAAAAAAAAAAAAAAGAGTGCGGCCTTTTTGTTGTTTGATCGTCGAACGGTAAGGTTGTCTGTACCTACGCTACTTTGCAGTAAGTTCGTGCCATATTTTATTTGCTGTTTTTGATTTGGATAATTGTGTGTTGAATATTAACGGTTGTTTGTGATTGCTCTAATTTTGATTATTAAATTAAGTTATTTTGTATTTTGCAATAAATTAGTTTTAGGTTGTTCGAAGTTGTTTTTTTTTAAATCGTTTTCCCTTCTGATCGCTAAGATCAGAAGTGGGATTGAACTTGTTTGCTCACAATTATTAGCCTTGATACCTACACAAACAACCGTTGATTTCAAATAAAAATGCCACGTGCGTCAAGATCGGGGAAAAAGCTAGTAAGGACGCCGCCTCGCTCTGGGGCTGGGCATAGCAGTCGCAGTGAAACGCGACAAGACGGTAGGCATAGTTCGCCTCACGATAAAACACGTTCGCGCCGTGATAGAACTCGTTCACAGTCGCGCCGAAGTAAATTTAGTTCGCGTTCGCACGATGACAGGACTCACTCGCGTTCGCGTAAAGATAGAACTCGTTCACGGTCGCGCCGAAGTAGATTTAGTTCACGTTCGCGCGGTGACAGGACTCGCTCGCGTTCACGTAAAGATAGAACTCGTTCAAGGTCACGTCGCTCGCATAGTGGTGACAATCGTGGTTCGCGTAAAGGATCTAGGCCACGCACGGTCAATTCACGTCACCATCGTAGTAGATCTCGGTCCTACCCTCATGATGTTTCCGTGAAAAATGTGCTAGGCACTATTATGACACGACTGACGGCCATTGAGGAAAACACTGTTAATGGTTCGCGTGTTACGCCGTCAGTTCGTGACAGCACACTTCCGTTCGATGAAAATAATGTCTCCACAACCCAAGCGCTTGTTCATGCGTTAGGAGTGTTAACCAAAAACAAGACTACAAGCTATTGTTTCGAATTTTGATCCAGCTATAAACAATTTTGAAGTGTGGTGTAACGAAGTGGACCGGGCTAGGAATGTGAACCGTTGGGACGATCTCGAATGTTTCTCGCGTGTGGCTCACTGTTTGAAAGGTGACGCAAAAACCTGGTTGAATGAGTGGACTACAAACGATCGTTCATGGTCCAATTTTGTTAAAGAATTTAAGTCGTTGTGTCCACAAAAGATTAATTATGCCCAAACTCTTCATGAGGTTATAAACACCACGTCTGACAAGTTTTCGTCATACGCAGAGTACGCGCGTCGTTCTTTGTTGAGATTACGTGTAGTAAAAGGGTTAAGCGAAGAACTTATGGTTCAAATAGTGATTCACGGTATCAGTGATGTACAGGTACGCGCAGCTGCTACCAATGGTGACCTAACGATAGAAAACCTAGTTTGCTTTTTAGCTACTTATGTAAAGCCTATTCGTACATTAGATAATCGTAACCCCGATAAATCTGCGTCATCCAGTAATACTACTAAAAGGCGTAATTTTAACGGTCCTAGTAGGTCTGAAAATAAATGTTTTAATTGCGGCCAGACAGGGCATTATAAAGATAAGTGCCCCAAGAAGCATAATTTTAATGATAAAGCTGATAGTAATAGTAATGCTAAACCCGTCTGTTCTTTCTGTAAGAAGGCAGGGCATAAAGAGAAGGACTGTTTCGCTAAGGCTCGATCCGAGTCTCAAAGTAACAATAGCAGTCAGCGTAAAGTTAACTTGTGTAGCGAACTTTCAAACGCGAAGGATAGCAACGATGTAAGTACAGCCGTAATACAGGGTATACCGGTCGACATTCTCATAGATAGTGGTGCACTCAATGTGTCCTTGATATCGTCAGCGGTGGTAAATTACTTTTCGGGTTTGCGTAAACAAATTAAATGTTCTTTGAAAGGAATAAGCGATAAAGAAATTGTTGCTCGTGAATACATCACTTTAACTGTCGAGTTTAGTAATATCGCGCTTGAGGTAGATTTTGTCGTAGTACCCGCGTCGTGTATGAATACGCCTATTATCATAGGGACTGACGTACTAAATCGCGATGGTGTCACGTTTATTCGCACGAAACACGGACAGTACCTGACTCATACACCTGATAGAGTACTAAAAGTAAACGCTGCGAGTGTTAGCGAGAATGACAAAATAAATACACCTCTCAAAGGTGCGGAACTTGTTAAGTTGATGGCTGTGATAGATGAATTCTCTCCGTTTTTAATATCCGGTACAGCTACCACTACCGTGAATACGGGCAAAATGCGCATCAGTTTAACAAGTGACGTACCTGTGGCATACTATCCGTATCGTTTGTCATATCAAGAAAAACTTAAGGTTCGCGAGATATGTCAGGATCTATTAGACAAAAAGATTATTAGGGCGTCAAATTCCGAGTACGCTAGCCCGGTCATTTTGGTCAAGAAAAAGGATGGCTCAGTGTTGAAGAACACAACGCCATCTATTGGCGACAAATAGAACTAATCGATGTGAAGAAGGGGCGCGCGGGGAAAGAGCAAGTACAACGGAGCGACACCAGCGACGCCCTGCGGATTTTCACTGTCTTGCTGACACGACAACGGTCAACTGCAATTTTGTAACCGCTAAAATAAGTATATTAAATAAAAAGACAAAAAACATTGTAAACCGATATTATACGCTATCTATCATAAGGAGCCTTGTGTCTGATTTCACCCAACGACACTGACACGAAGACGACCTGACGCAGAAATCCCAACATAATTGGACCTTCGAGCCGAACGTTCATCCGAAGCAGCAAGCACCATCTTCAGCAACGGTCAGGTCAATCCACCCAATTTCCTTCCAAAGTCCTGTGCTCAGTTTGTGCTAATATCGTTATTTTTCGTAAAAATTCCAGTGTTCGACTACGGTGCAAAATTGTGCGTCTACCTACATCGCTCGGGCGCACTCTCTCAGTCAACTGTAAGTACTTGATCTTTCTTTCTTGCAAGCCACCAAAATGACTAACAATAAGAGGCATTCAATAGTAGAAATAGAAAGTAGTGAAGATATCATTCGCGATTTAGTTAAGAAAAGAGGTACCGTTAAACGAAAATTAACTTTGTTTTCCAAATATGCGCAGCAAGATGTTTCGCATATAACGGACGCTCAGAAAGCGGAGTTAGAGGAGCGTTTTCAAGCCTTTAAGTTGCTAATCGATCAATTTTCTATTATACAAGATGAATTAGATTATATTGTGTCAGATAGTCAGTTGGACGGGGAACTGATAGAGAGAGAAACGTTTGAAAACCAGTTTTATACTATTGTGGGCAAGGCTAAATGTATTTTAAAAGATACTTCCACCCAAAATGTTGGCGGTCAAAGTCGCACTTTTAATTGCATGAAGTTACCCACAATTTCATTACCGAAATTCGACGGTTCATACGATCAATGGCTCGAGTTTCGCGATACTTACTTATCAATGATACACAATAGTGACAATCTAGATAATGTTCAGAAGTTCCACTACTTACGTTCAGTTCTTACAGGTGATGCACTACAAGTAGTTAAGGCACTAGAGTTTTCTTCCGACAACTATATAGTTGCTTGGAGTCTCTTAGAGAATAGATATAACAATGAAAATTTGCTAGTTAGTAATCACGTCAAAGCTTTATTCAATGCTCAATCAGTGAATAAAGAATCAGCTTCTCAAATTCGCAAATTAATAGATACAGTTTTAAGAAATATTCGGGCGCTAAAAACGTTAGAAGAACCTACGGATACGTGGGATACTTTAATTATCCACATAATAACATCCAAGTTAGATTCCTCGACCGATCGCGAGTGGGAAAGTTACAAAAGTACCCTACCGAAAGTAGGAAAATTAAAGCTGTCTGAATTAATGAAATTCCTCAAGGATCGAGCTGATTTTTTAGAATCGATTAGGCTTCAAAACAAACAATCAGTAGACGCTAACACAAAGAAACAGTCGGTCACAAAATCACACAGTCATGTTATTACACGCAAAGATAACAATAACAAAAAACCATCAAGTTCACCACGTTACAAATGCGCTCAGTGCGGTTCCAATCACCCGGTTTACTCGTATGAAGATTTCCTTAATTTATCTCATAAAGATAAATTATATTTCATTGAGGAGAAAAAATTATGTCGTAATTGTTTACGATCAGATCACGCAGTAAACGAGTGTTGGTATGGGCCGTGCAGACATTGTAACAAAAAACACAACACGTTAATTCACACAGATGCTGCTGTAGACACTCGCACATCATCAGCTGTTGCTCAAATCACGCAAATAGTGCCACAGTCTGAATCATATGACACGAGTGCTTCACACATACAGATGCCGCTCACCACTTCTCACAAATCTCACACAATCTACAAGGAAGACAATAATACCAAAGCGCAATGCTTTCTAAATCCGGTATTATTATCGACCGCATTAGTGGAAATAGCGGACAAACATCATAAATATCACACAACGCGAGCTCTCCTCGATAATGGGAGCCAACATTGCTTCATATCCGAATCGCTTTGTAAAAAACTTAATCTTCCATTGATACAGTCCACTGTTCAAGTTATAGGGGTAGGTAATACCATATCCCAATCCACGCAATCGTGCCATATTCAGTTGCGATCCAAAACGAACACGTATAGCACGCAATTTGGTTGTTTAGTTTTGAATCGTATTACGGCACAATTACCATCACTAGGAGGTAATTACCACATAGAAATACCAGGCAACGTTCAACTTGCCGACCCAGAATTCTACCTGTCTGGCGAAATTAATTTATTGTTAGGGGCAGATAAGTTCTGGGACCTGCTTAGTGAAGGTCTGATACGGTTGCCGAATGGTCCATATTTACAAAACACACAACTTGGTTGGGTCATATCGGGAACTGTTCATAAAAAGGTTTCACGTATTAACGAAACTCATTGTAATTTCACGCAAACATTAGATTCAGATCTCAAACGATTTTGGGAACTGGAAGAAATATCTTCCACACATAACCATCTCACTAAAGACGAAAGTGCATGCGAAGATTTATTTAAAGAAACGACTTTACGCGACGTTAAAGGCCGTTTTTCTGTGCGCATTCCACTCAGTCAATCAGCTGATGTTTTACATGACACATTTTCTATGGCAAAAAACAGGTTTCTTGCACTCGAACGCAAACTAATTAAGAGCGCGCCTAGCTATAGAAAAATGTATAACGATTTTATGAGTGAATATTTAGGTCTGGGACACATGAGTCGCATAACAGAATACTCTTCACCTTGTTATTTTTTACCTCATCATGGTGTCTACAGGGAGCATAGTTCAACAACCAAACTAAGAGTTGTTTTTGATGCAAGTGCAAAGTCCACTTCGGGCAAATCATTGAACGACATACAACACATTGGGCCTAAGTTGCAAAATGATTTGTTTTCAATTTTGCTCCGTTTCAGACAATTTAAATATGTAGCATGCGCCGACGTTGAGAAAATGTACCGGCAAATATTAGTTCACTCTGATCATAGAAATCTGCAACTAATACTTTGGAGGGAAGATCCATCAGAGCCGCTCGGTGTATTTCAACTTAACACCGTCACTTACGGGACGGGGCGTCCGCGCCATATCTCAGTATTCGATGTTTAAAACAAGTCGCGTTAGAATGTAAGGATGACGTCATCGCACAAGTAATTAATGACGATTTTTACGTCGACGATTTAATAACGGGACATCACGATCAACAAAGGTTACTAGAGATATGCAAAGAAGTTTCTGAAGTATTAGAATCAGGTTGTTTCTCCCTTAGAAAATGGATATTTAACTCATCAATTCCACAAACAGAGTTACCGTCTACATCTAAGGAATTCTCACTAGGAGACAAATGTCATACAAAAACACTAGGTATGGGATGGTTTTATTCATCCGATGAATTGTATTTTAGCTCAAAATGTGATCATGACGTAACTCACGCTACCAAACGCAATATTCTTTCAGTCATCGCGCAGATATATGATCCTTTGGGTTTACTTACACCAAATATTATTATAGCTAAAATTCTATTACAAAGGATGTGGCTATGTAAGATAGGGTGGGATGATGCAGTTCCTAACCATATACTAGTAGAATGGCAAACATTCATTAATAAATTACCCAATTTACAGGACATACGCATTCCACGTTATGTAATTGGAGAAAATACACACATTATTGAGTTACATATATTTTGCGACGCCTCACAAGACGCATACGGCGCCTGCGCATATATACGCAGCTATACAGATGCACAGGTAATATCAGTCACGTTGTTGTGTGCGAAAAGTAAGGTCGCTCCCGTTAAACCGGTTAGCGTGCCGCGCTTAGAATTGTGTGGCGCGCTAGTAGCTGCAAAGTTGTTTACAAAAATTAATAACTCATTAAGATTAACTTTTAATAACGTATACTTTTGGTCAGACTCAACAATAGTGTTAGGATGGCTTAAAATGTCACCTAACTTATTAAAAACATTTGTGCAGAACCGCGTTGTACAAATTAATGAACTCACGGGCGATAAGCCGTGGCTACATGTAGCCGGTAAACAAAACCCAGCTGATTTGTTATCGCGCGGTGTGCACCTAGATATACTTAAATCTTGTGAATTGTGGTGGCACGGACCGCCATTTCTACAGGTTCCTAACACACAATGGGAACATGATATCAATTCTTATAGTAATGTTAATCACGGTGAATTACCTGAATTGAAATCATTTAAAACTACATTGCTCATTCAAGTAAATTCAAACTGTTTTCTATTCGATAGGTACTCAAGTTTTAATCGTTTGCGACGCGTAGTAGCGTATATTATGCGTTTCATGAACAATAGCCGCTCAAAACTAAAAGCAGAACGGCTTACCGGTTGCCTATCAATGGATGAATTAGATATTTCTATTAGAACTTTAACCCGAATAGCACAACAGCAATCTTTCTCAGATGTTTATAAAACATTGAAACTAAACCGTCAATTAAAATGCCCACGCAGTATTTCTAGTTTAAATGTTTTCTCAGATGAACACGACTTAATTAGAGTAGGGGGCAGACTATCATATTCAGACTCGTTTTCATATGACAAAAAACATCCTTTGTTGTTGTGTGGTAAACACAGATTGACTCGACTTATATTTGAGCACCAACATAAATCACTATTACACGCAGGGGCTCAGTTATTACTGGCCACAATTCGTGATACTTGGTGGCCTATTAGAGGGCGTAACTTGGCTAAACAAGTGGTGCACACCTGTATGAGGTGCAAACGTATGCGACCTAAACCGTTAAACATACAAATGGGTAACTTACCTTCCGAACGATTGGAGCCTGGGTATCCATTCATACGTAGTGGCGTCGATTATGCTGGGCCATTGTTCATGCTGAACCGTGCCGGAAGGGGGGCAAAGTTAACGAAATGCTATATCTGTCTCTTTGTATGTTTTACTACTCGCGCAATACATTTGGAATTGGTCACAGATCTTACTACTAAAGCATACCTGCTGGCGTTGAAACGTTACATCTCTCGACGTGGCAAACCATTGCAGATTTATTCTGACAATGGCACGACTTTTGTAGAAGCTCTCAAGGAATTTTCAAATTTTTTAGATTCTTCAAAAATTGATATTTTAAATTTCACAACTAACAACTCCATAGAATTCACATTTATTCCGCCGTACTCGCCTCATTTTGGTGGTTTGTGGGAGGCCGGGGTCAAGTCCTGTAAGTTTCATTTATGTCGCATTATAGGCAATGCACATTTCACATACGAGGAGTTAAGTACGGTATTGGCACAAATTGAAGCTGTTCTCAACTCCCGACCTATGTACCCAATGTCCACAGACCCGAACGACCTGCTTCCCTTATGTCCTGCTCATTTCCTGATTGGCCGACCGCTCACCGCACCCGCCAGTCGGGATCTCACTTCGACGGCTACGCAGCGCCTGCCGCGATACGATCGCGTGGAACAAATGAGACAGAACTTCTGGCAACGCTGGTCAATCGAGTACATATCTGAGCTCCAGAAGAGAACGAAGTGGCAACTCAACCAGGACACACTCACCCCTGACACCCTCGTGCTAATCAAAGACGACAACTTACCACCATTGAAGTGGCGCCTCGGACGAGTGCTGCAGACATTCACCGGCAAGGATGGCATCTCACGCGTGGCAACCATCAAAACAGCGACGGGCGTTATTCGGCGATCCTACCCGAAAATTTGCCCGCTCTTGCATCCGGATGACAATCGAACCAGCAGCATCTCAGCTTCATTGGAATCTGGTGCTTCCAAGGCCGGGGGCATGTTGATGAACACAACGCCATCTATTGGCGACAAATAGAACCAATCGATCTGAAGAAGGGGCGCGCGGGGAAAGAGCAAGTACAACGGAGCGACACCAGCGACGCCCTGCGGATTTTCACTGTCTTGCGGACACGACAACGGTCAACCGCAATTTTGTAACCGCTAAAATAAGTATATTAAATGAAAAGACAAAAACCATTGTAAACCGATATTATACGCTATCTATCATAAGGAGCCTTGTGTCTGATTTCACCCAACGACACTGACACGAAGACGACCTGACGCAGAAATCCCAACACGTGCACTAAATCGTATTACTGTCAGGGATAGGTACCCCCTACCCTTGATTGATGACCACATTGACCGGCTTGGGGGCTCGAAATTCTTTACGTCTTTAGACATGGCGTCAGGGTTCCATCAAATATTAATTGATGAGGACTCGATCCACAAGACAGGCTTTGTAACTACGGAAGCTCACTATGAGTACCTAAAAATGCCGTATGGTTTATGTAATTCTCCCACTGTGTATCAGCGTATCATCAATAATACCTTGCGTAAATTTATAGAAGCAGGGAGTGTTTTGGTATATATTGATGATGTACTGGTCCTGAGCTTAACAGTTGATGATGGCATCACCTTGTTACGCGATGTCTTGAGGACTTTGACTGAGGCTGGGTTCTCAATTAACGTGCGTAACTGTTCCTTCCTTACCGCCGAAGTGGAGTACCTAGGTCGCGTTATTAGTTACGGTCAGGTTAGGCCGAGTCCCCACAAAATTGAGGCACTAGTTAACGCACCTACACCTAGTAACGTAAAACAAGTGCGCCAGTTCTTAGGCCTTGCGGGGTACTTTCGGCGTTATATTGAAGGTTACGCGACAAAAACCGCATGTATCTCACGTCTCACAAAGAAAGACGTAAAATTTGGATGGGGAACTGATCAAGATCAAGTCCGTCAATATCTAATAAAACGGTTAACTAGCGAGCCTATACTTGCGATTTTTGACCCGAACCTTCCTACAGAGCTGCACACTGACGCCAGCAGTGCAGGATACGGTGCTGTACTTCTGCAAGTACACGCGGACGGTGGTAAACGGGTTATAGCCTATTTTAGTAAAGTCACTCAGGGTGCGGAGGCAAAATATCATTCGTATGCATTGGAAACGTTGGCGGTCGTCAAAGCACTGCAACACTTTCGTCATTATTTGATTGGAATAACTTTTAAAATCGTAACCGATTGCAATGCTTTGAAGGCCACCGAGCGTAAGAAGGATCTCCTTCCACGGGTTGCACGCTGGTGGATTTATCTGCAGGACTTCAATTTTGAGATTGAATATCGAAAGGGCGTGATGATGGGTCACGCAGATTACCTGAGCAGGAACCCACCAACGTTGCAGGTCAATAGCATTGATAAACCATTGAATTGGGCACAAATGGCCCAGTCGGCCGATTCTGAGACTGTCAATCTCATCCAAAAGTTGAGGGATGGTCTCTTGGACTCTAATCGGTACGTGTGTCAGAACGATGTGCTCTATTATCGCTATTCACCGGTTGGTGAGGAGTCGCGCTTGCTATGCTATATCCCTAAAGGGCATCGGCTCAGTTTATTACGCGTTTTTCATGATGAGCACGAGCACATCGGGGCTGATAAAACTTATGACCTTATCCTAAAACATTTCTGGTTCCCTGGCCTGCAACAATTTGTTAAAAAGTATACTTCCCATTGCCTAATTTGCATATCCAAAAAACGTGTTCCAAGAGCTCCTCGTCAGCCTATTACGTCATGGGGAAAAACAGACATTCCCTTCAACACGGTTCATGTTGATGCATTAGGTCAATGATCTTATATAGGACTAGATCAGCAATGTGCGGCACCAACGCATTACTATGTCGTATATGTCCACAGGCATATCTGACTTCAGTTGTCAACTTAACGTCAAGTGAACGATAGCTTAAGGATAAAAAATATCAAAATGGTGAAATGTGCGGTTAAAATTTGCATGTTACGGTCTGAAAAGATTAATAAAGCAAGTGGTGTTACATTTCACAAGAAAGTTTGCTAAATTTTCTTCAGATTATCCAAAAAAACATTAAAAGACGAATTACATTTATCAAACATTTTATTGCCATCACGGTTACCAGTAAAAACGATTTTGATTTTGCCAGACTGTTGGGAGTTTAGTGAATGACGAATGTATGTTCCTGTAAGCCTAAATTATTAATATAGTCTGTTTGGTTTAAACATACTGTGCAGTACCCAAACATTTAATAAATCACCACTTTTTACAAAGAATAATAATTTTATTAGCAACGAATAATCTTAGACGTAAAGTGAGGTTATATTTTTAAACGAAAAATTCTAGACTTTTTATGATCACATTGTGTTAAATAGTGTTGTGCACTGACTGGACAGGTCCACTCAATCTGTGTGGTTTTTTCATCAAAAGCCCATTTCAGACACCAATCTACATGGTCTTCGCATGATCTGACCAAGATTATGTCTGGACTTTGAAAGAGACTGTGACCGCTGAGTTTGTTTCGGCCTTTCTTCTCAGAGTAGTCAGATAGGAAACGCCGACCTCATCTAGTTATAAAAATATGATTGACGTGTAAAAGTGTTTGTACAAACTTATTACAAACTACTACTTACAGAAATAAAATCATTTATCATTTGCGGCTCCGCCCACGTGGATGTCGGTTATCGCGTAAAAGGTAACCTATGTCCCTCTCCATCCCAGGCTATATCTCTGCCAAATTTCATGACGATCGGTTCAGCGTTACTTTCACATTTATAATATTAGTATGGATAAATGATTGTCATAAACATTGAAATAATATCATTCCATTTTAAACAATAGTTATTTGACACAATCTTAATAGTTTTGAAATATAATATTTACGTTTACGCACATTTTTTTTTCTTGTACCAAATTCTTCAATTTCTTTCAATCTTTAATCTATTGAAAGTTCCATAATACAATCTTTCATAGTAGGTAATTGATTCAATAAAAAATTTCTTTATTCATTCTGGGGTAATTACGTTGATCGTTGGCAACTCTGGCTGTTTTTCCGATGACAATGTCTTGTCTCGTTCCAACGTAATTAGTTTGACGGAAGAAGAAATGAGACAAACAGATTATTTTGACATTTTGACATAATTTATGTATCCGTTTCAAAGCTACGTCTTTAACTCGTAAGTGGTTACGTTTTTCGGAATATTTTTGTAGGACATTGCGCCTCTAGTATAATATAACCTCATTGCATTAGGTCCTCTACCCGAGTCCAACGGATATAAATTCGTACTAGTTTTGGTCGATTCATTTA
Organism: Dryobota labecula; assembly: GCA_947523025.1. NCBI lineage: Eukaryota > Metazoa > Arthropoda > Insecta > Lepidoptera > Noctuidae > Dryobota > Dryobota labecula. The sequence continues at coordinate 608,467 of OX383291.1, read as the reverse complement.
CAAAATGTTGTTTACTCTATCCTATGTGCAGACAAGATGCAAGCGAATTGAAACGAGTTTTCAATAGCGCTTTATCTTTATTTGGGACACCCAAACTGATAGTTTGTGACCGTGGTCGAATGTTTGAGGCGTCAGCTTTTACAAGCTGGGTATCTGAAATGGGTTGTGAAATCCATTACATAACGCCCGAAATGCATCATTCCAATGGACAAGTCGAGCGTTATGTAAGGACCGTCCTTAATATGATTCGTGTCGAGAGTAGTAGTAGAAATTCCATCTGGTCTGATAGTTTATGTAAAATTCAGTTAGTTTTAAATGTTACAAAGCAGAAAACTACGCAATACTCAGCTTTGTATTTGTTAATCGGTATTAACGCGACCACTCCTGTGATTCGTGCGCTGATCCGTGATGTTGCCGTCGAGAACTCCAGTCCAAACCGAGAAGCCATGAGGGAACTCAGCAGGAGCTCCGCTAAAGATTCTCTTCACAAAAATCAAGAAAGCCAAAACGCTCGGGTAAATCGTCAAAGACACCCGCCAAGAGCTTTCCAGGTTAACGATCAGGTGTTTGTAATAAAGTATTCTCAGTCCGTTGGGAAGCTTGACCCTGGCATGAGGGGTCCGTACCGTGTGACTAAAGTGTTACCAAGTGGTCGTTACGAGCTGAAATTGTTAAGTGGAGCTAGAGGCAAGACAACTCAGGCCGCAGCTCAGTATATGGTACCCTGGAAAGGCGAGTGGTGTCCCGAGAGCTGTGCTGCATTTTTTCAAAGTAAGTTTCAACCGAACCTTTTAATGTTTTTCTTAGTTCAAGTAGTGTGTTGTGTATGCGCGCGTGTGAGTGTGAGGCATATGTTTGCCTTGCTGGTTGGAACGGGTGCCTGGTGCAGCCCAGATGCAGCGTGCTCCTAAGGCTAGTGTCCTGGAGTGCCTGATTTTGGAAGCCGCGTACTATGAATGCGCATCGGGTGTTGTCCCGGAAGCCGCGTACTATGTATGCGCATCGGATGTTGTCCCGGAAGCCGCGTACTGTGTATGCGCATCAGGTGTTGTCCTGGCAGGCGCAGTCCTGGTTGACTCGTTTTTAACGAGTGAACTTGTACAAGTTCAAGTATGAGTATGATTGAGATATGATGTGTGAAGATGTATGCATATCTTTGAAAGCGAAGTGCTTTAATTTGAGTTGTGAAAGTGTATTTTTGTATGAGGGCCTTGTATGCGTGATGAATAACAGAATAGGCAAAGGTGTATGTCGTCACGTATAATTAACCACTTGTTTCTCATACAGATTACGATGACGAAAACCCTGGCGATGCTGGTGATCCTTCGGGTGCTTCTGCTGGTCCTCCTGGTGCTTCGAATACAGATGGGACCAATACAGATGAACACGACGATTCAACCCTCGCCGTACCTGCCACCTGTGCTTCCAAGGAAGGAGTCCCTGGTGCAGCCGAGGACGGCGCACGGTCAGGAGAGGCCGTATAAGCAGAACTTATTGCTAGTGGTGACAGTACTCACCAGTTCTTATAAAAGCGAGCGCTCGAACGAGTGCGGCCTTTTTCGGCGGCTGTAAACAAGAGGGAGTACGCCGCTGCAGTATTCCTCGACATGGAAAAGGCATTCGACCGGGTCTGGCACGCCGGTCTAATATACAAACTCACCTGCACCACAGCGCCCCGCCGCCTGATACAGGTGGTCTCCTCCTTCCTCCAGGACAGAACCATCAGGGTCTCGGTGGAGGACCAGCTTTCCAGCGCACGCCCCGTTACAGCGGGGGTGCCACAGGGAGGCTGTGTCTCGCCTGCGTTGTACTCTGTGTACACCGACGACATACCTGCCACGCACACAGCGAAGCTCGCGCTGTACGCCGATGACGCCGCGTACATAGTCACATCACTGTCGGCTAATCACGCGGCCATCAAGATGCAGCGCGCCCTGGACGACCTTCCCGACTGGCTCCGCAAATGGAGACTGTCGGTGAACGCAGGTAAAACGCAGGCGATTATAGTCACGGCACGCGGCCGCATGACCCCACCGAGCCTTGAGCTCATGGGGACCAAAGTCGAGTGGACCAAGACCGCCAAGTACCTGGGGGTCACACTAGACAATCGGCTCTCCATAGGCCCGCACGTCTGCGATACCGTCGCGCGCGTCAAGGTGACTCGCCACCTACTCCGCCCGGTGCTCTCTTCACGCCTCTCCATGCGAGTCAAGCTGGGGATTTATAAAACCTACGTGCGGCCACAACTCACATACGCAGCCCCGGCTTGGCTCGCCCTCACGGCCGAGACTCACATAAAAAAGCTCCGGACGCAGCAAAAAACGTGCTGCGTCAAATTACTAAAGCTCCTCGGTTCGTGAGGAATTCTGTTATCCACAGGGACCTGCGTGTCGAGAGCGTCAAGGAATTCACCGCTCGACTAGCGAAGGGAATGTTCGCGCGTGCTGACGTCTCTGAATTGCACCACATCAGGGACATTGCACCTTGGCACGCGCGGCCGCCCGACTACAAGCGCTTCCCGCGCGACTACATCGCAGACGTCACGCAAACACCGGACATGACGCCTGAGTAAGTCGCCATCACATCACACGCGACCTACTCAAACTAGAGAACTCCACACCGATTACACGACACCCGTCGCGCACAAAACATTCTAAGTTAATATAGGCGTCACGTGCGCGACACACTCACTCATCACTCCACACTCGCAGAGCACACACAGGAATAGCCACACGAGCGACGCACACACACAACAAATCGCTCGTACACCACAACGCCACGCGCCCTGCAGCGCTACCGGCTCGCTCTGGTTACGTTGTAGGGGACGGGGAAAGCACCCACTGTTGGAAAGCGCCAAACAAACCGTCGCCCTGTTGCTAGATCGGCTCCTGCCGGGCCTTCCCCAGGGAACTGGGGATCTCACCTAGCAGGGGCCTGGTCGCACGGGCGCCGTGAAGAACTTAGGGCGCTTCCACAGTCACACCACCAAAACACATTTCAGACCGCTGAGGGGTACTCCCCCTCTAGCGACTAGGTGTGCGAAGAAGCACTCCCACCCCCTCCCTTCGGGAGGGGGGAGGAAAATCCAAAGACGGGTCCCCAATTATGGGGACCGAGAGAAAAATGCCTCGGTCAAGGGGCCAAAAAGCCCCAAAACCGATTCCTCGCGCCCCCTTCGGGGGCGCAGAGACGACCACTACGGGTGCGGCCTTTTTGTTGTTCGATCGTCGAACGGTAAGGTTGTCTGTACCTACGCTACTTTGCAGTAAGTTCGTGCCATATTTTATTTGCTGTTTTTGATTTGGATAATTGTGTGTTGAATTAAACGGTTGTTTGTGATTGCTCTAATTTTGATTATTAAATTAAGTTATTTTGTATTTTGAAATAAATTAGTTTTAGGTTGTTCGAAGTTGTTTTTTTTTTAAATCGTTTTCCCTTGTGATCGCTAAGAATATTATATTATATTATTATATATTATTATATTATAGTATAGATTAGTATAGATAGATAAATAGATAATATACTAAAATGATAATAATAAACACCTACCTAATGAATGTATTATAGTGCACACTCAAAAGCGTAGCGCAAATCGAAAAACAACTTATAGTACGAGCTCAACTTGTCTACAAAATAACATGATACGTATCTGTATGTATAGTATAGTAAAGATAAAACGCCGCATGGTGGTGGCAGGCGGGCGGCGGCGGCGGCGCATGCCACGCGCTTGATGTGCGTGAGTGAGACGAAATAACAAAAACATATCGCGCCCTCGCACGATTCGCAGCGTTCAACTTCTAGTAGTCCACAGTCCAATCAGTATAGGTTGACGCGTAGCCGTGTGTACAAGTTCCACACGACACGCTTGAACTACAAAACACGAGTGTTTTCTGTGTGAATGGACAAAGTTATCGAATTCCCAAGAAATGATTCATGAGATCTGTATTTCTGTTTACTTTCTTTTCAAAGCAAATGTTTTTCGGATACCTAAAACATTCATGTTTTATTTCGTAACAAACATCTAGGCTTTTCCAATCGGTAAATAGGTTTTAAGTACAAAATTGATTATTACTTAATTGACTCTAGAAGACTAAATTGAAGACTTTGGATAAGGAGGCACTTAGGTGTCAACGTAAAAAATTGCATAGATAGGTATCCATAATTATCATGACTTGTAAGAGACAAAGAGGCTTGCAGAGCCATCCCTCTTATTACATCAAATTTCGATATAGCTGACCACGAGAGCAGCCTCCATATCCATACATCACGGAGTTCCGCCGCTGACACAACCAATTGGTCAACCGATCGCTTCCGGCTTCCGAACTCCGTACCTATTATACCGCAAGTTAGCTCGACATATCGTGGCACTCGTAGCGCGTAGCTCGTAGCACTTTGCTACGCCGTAGATCATCGCAGAAAGTTTCTTCACCTCTATGCGCCGTGCATGTTTCACACACATTGTTGCAGGCACACGGGAACTTAGCATGGCACATAAAAGCAGCACAATTGGAACAAGTCCAAGCCATAAATATTAAAACAACGGTCGGCGCATGACGTATAAAATACTCTAAAATATACGACTGCAGTTACTATAATTACTTCAGAATTTATTTAGGCCTAGTACATCTAGAGAATAAAAATACTGTTTTAAATTGTGCAGATGTGTTTTAATAATGTATGTTTGTGTGTTTAATGATTAATCAAACACAAAAGCATTTATTTAAATAAAACCATTTACTTTTGAATTATCAAAGAATCGGTCAGTTAGTCAAAAAGTAGAAGTTAGTTAAAGGAGAAGAAACTCCATGGACACTCTTAAGAATCCAGCTATTACAGAATTCTAGTTACTATATTCTTGATACGATCTAATAATAAAATCTAATTGATACATAGAGTGGACTTGTTTCCTGGCACATTGTACGTAATTGAGCATGTGCATCAGTACGTTGCGAGGCCTCAAGTTATAATGGGCTACACACCGCTCAGTTTTCGCGCCGGAGTCACGGATATCAACAAGCACGTGTCTGCGCGAAAGGACAACCGCGTTGCACTGCACACATACACTATCTCTCACACACACCCTCTCACACAATCCGTGTTTTGTGTCCATGTTATCGTGTTCCAAAGGCACAATGTTCGGTCATATGCATTAATCAGTTTAATATAAGCTATAAATTAAAATTAAAATTTATTTATTTCATTAGACAACAAAGATCCATAATGATAGTTAGTTAGTTACAAAAAAAAAACACTTAAAAACTATGTTAGTATGTTACACTTATAACTAAATACCTATCTCTTAACTTACAGTAAACAATATTTACATAAATTCACCGGATGTAATGAATCACTCCTGCATAACCAACACCTGCAGGAAGTGATTCATTATTGGCGAGTTAAATTTGTCCATTAACATCTTCAGAATGCCATTAGGACTTGACCGCGTTCTCTCCAATAGTGATGCCGTTTTTCTCCTCACCATTTCGTGGTAGTCGTGAACACACGCTTGAGCGAACATGCCAGAGGCACTACAGAAGCGCGGCAGCCCCAAAAGCAAACTGAAGCTGTTATTATATTGGACCCTCAGGGCGTCCGTTGTTTTCCGCGTGTAGTTGGCCCACAGGCTGCTAGTGTAGAAGGTCTGGCAGTAAGCCTTAAACAACGTAATCTTAACCTCCTTACTACAACAAGCAAACCTGCGAACCAACATATTGCTTCTCACAGCAAGCGCCCTGCGCTCGTGTTCGGTATCTTCATGATCCTTAAGGTCCTCCGTTACGTAATGCCTAAGATATTTTGTTTGTTTCACCCTTTGCAGGGGCTGGCCATTGAGGTTGATAATTGGCTCGTAAGACTGCTTCCTACCGGGGGCCCCAAAGATCATGAAAAGACTACTTGCAATTATAAACTAGACCATGGCTAGCAGCGTACCTTTCACAACATTCTAAAAGCTCTCTTATGGAGCCGGCCGTTGGACCCTGCAGCACCATATCGTCCGCGTAACTGAGGTTATTGACGCAAATGTTGTCAATCCAACATCCAATCCGTTTACTGCTGAGTCCAGCGATCAGCTCATTGATGTAAAGGTTGAAAGTTTAGGCGAGGTCAGCCCCCCCGCCTCACCCCACAATCCAACCAATACGCAGCAGAGAGTGAATTATTCCACTTTACATAGTTCACTTGATTACCATACCAGTACTGGAAAACACGTATAATTTCAGCTGGTACACATGCTTCCCCGAGCTTTTTGCATAATATGTCATAGAAGACGAGGTCGAAAGCTTTAGAGAGGTCGAGGAAACACGCGTACACTGGCGTGCTTCTGTCAGTATAATATTGGACAGTCTGTTTAAGACTCAATATTGCGCTTTCAGTGGAAAGTCCAGGCCTGAACCCGAACTGTGCGTCATTTAATTTCAACCATTTGTTGAAAGTTTTATCTATCAGACTGTCCAATACCTTAGCTAGTACAGTGGCAAGTGATATAGGTCTGTAATTTGTCACATCAGAGACGTCACCAGTTCTATTCTTTATGATTGGAACAACTAATGTGTGCATTAACTCGGGAGGAAGGTAAGAGTGACTCAAACACAAAGAATAAAACATGGATAGCACTATGGGACAGTGTACTCCCGCATGTTTCACGTGCTCGATGCTGAGACTGTCATGCCCTGGACACTTGCCTCCAGTGATTTTCTGTATTGCAGATGATACTTGATTGGCAGTAAAACGAATGAGAGGGCTATTGTGACAGATCTCAGCATCGACCATTGAGTTAGAAGGCCCCAGCGGCGAGGAAACGCGAAAGTGGTTCAAGAAAGTGTTCGCTATTTCCTCTGGTGTATTGCAGCCTGCTACTGTCACCGGCAAAGCTGGTTTAAGATCAAGCCGGGATGTCGACTCCCAAAACCGGCTAAAGTTTTTGGACGATCTTTGAGATGAAATTATGTCCATTTTTATTTGATGTTGATAATTTTGGCACCATTTAAGCTATGCTAGCTAAAAGCGTTTTCAGGTATGCAATGTATCTATAACTTTCACATTTTTTATTTTATTAATATTATTAGGTGCATACCCTCGTCAGTTCAGTATTAGGAGCGAAAATCCGCAGGTGGTACCGATAATGAAAAAAGATTTAACAAAAAAAAAAAACCAAACCTTTTTTGTTTTGTTTTAGGATTTAAATATGATCTGGTGGTCAGGCCGCCGATATGCCGTCAAATATTTGACACAGAGCGCTTCTTCGACGTGAGCACTTTGGGAACGTCGCGACCACAACACAAATACTACAATTAGGAAAATTATTTGTAAATCAAATTGACAATGTCAATGAAATCACATGACGTGAATGAAATGACTATGTCAATTTGCTTTACAAAATTGCTGTATTATAGCCATCTCATAAAACTATCAAAGAATGGCAGTTGTGATTCGAATAAACGACAATTAAATTTTCTAGTCAATTTGCTTTACAATTAATTTCCCTGACTTTATTATATAGTTTATAATGGTTATTATGAAGATTAGACTAATATGTGTGTCGCTATACCTAGTAATTACATTAGTGTCGGTAGTCGGGTTCCATGTAAGACCGCAAACAGTTTGATAAGTCTCAAGCAAAGCTGAGCGTGTGGCAGTTCCCCGAAACTTAAACGAGCTGTCCTACTGACTCGAATTCCACGAAACATAATCAATTACCTACTGAAAAAAACATTCACGTAATTTTATTACAAATATTTATTACTAGCTTTTGCCCGCGACTTCGTTTGCGTGGAAGTCGTAAGACGACACAATATACTAATAAACCAGCCACATTTTAATAAAACTTCCCCGAATACTACGTTTGTAGTTTTGGTCACAGCAGTCAAAATATACACAGAGTCAGGACTGGTGACGCGAGAGCGTACAATTCCATGTTCTATGCTAAAGGGTTTGGTTTCCGCACTTAGTCCTTCAGGTGGACCATAGTATAAGGGCCATGGCGGCCATCAGTGGTTATTCCGAACAGTCCACCTCCCTCCAGAAGATAATTACGTCACCCGGTCTGTTTAGAACATTTGTAAAAGATCTGGGTGTCCCGAGGGTATCTGTTTCAATCTGGGTGACATAGAGCACATGCGCGACGGTTTCCTCAGCCTCCATGCAAGCCCTGCACATAGGATTGTCCGTTATGCCTACTGTGTGGAAGTATTTGTCTAGCGACCAGTTTCCTGTGATGGTCCCCGTCACCAGGCGCAGGCCGGTCCTGCCCAGGGATAATAAACGCCTGGTTTGCCTACCATCCGGGAATGGCATAGCCTCCCTGGACTGTTTGCTGCCCGGTGTCGAGGTCCACCAGCTCTTTTCTAGTGAATTATTGAAGGCCTGCGTTCCTGCATATACACTAATGGTACAACATGGACACATTGAATGTTTCTCATTGTCATACTTACAGTTTATTCCTGACGAACAGCTATCATTAATCTATATACTTCTATACTAATATATGTATATAATATATATATATATATATATATATATATATATATATATATATATATATATATATAATATTATAAAGCTGAAGAGTTTGTTTGTTTGTTTGTTTGATTGTTTGAACGCGCTAATCTCAGGAACTACTGGTTGTAATTTAAAAATTATGTTTGTGTTGGATAGTCCATTTATCGAGAAATATTATTGGTTATATAACATCACGCTATAACCAATAGGAGCGGAGCATAAAGGACAAATGTTGCAAAATCGGGTTTTATTTTTTTCCTTTTTGAGAGCTTCCGTTGCGTGCGCTGCGTAAACGGTTTAAGTTACGCAAATATCATGTATGATGGAATTGTTCCTCTTTAAAAGTTCAAAAAAAATCCGCGACAGCACATAATTATGTCTATCTTTTAAGATTGACTCACTATAACCTTTTTTATGCAAATTTTATCGAAATTAATGCATTATTTGCGAAGGAGTTTTATCAACATAATATTAATCCTTATCCAAATAAATATGTTTTTAAATGTAAACAAAATTGACCTTAACATCACTTGATTTCGATCAATATCTTAGGAGATATCATAATTTTAAAATAAGTAGAAAATTCATTACTTAAACTACTCTCACTCTTAGGTGACGCAGACGAAGTTGCGCGGGTCAGCTATATTATAAAGCTGAAGAGTTTGTTTGTTTGGTTGAATGCGCTAATCTAAGGAACTAGATACTGGTACGAATAGAAAAATTATTTAAGTGTTGGATAGCACATTTATCGAGGAAAGCTATAGGCAACGACCATATGGCCCATAGACGCCTAATGTTTGATCTAACGCATCAAAACAATTCTGTCAACTAGCTGAGGTATGAGAAAGCGGGGTACTGCGTTCTGATTGGCCCTACCAAGGTCATTACGTATTACTAGGGATGGGGCAAGTTTAAATAAAACATGAAGATATCGATATTTTTTTTAATAAGTGGCTGTTTAACCTTCCTATTTCTTAATAGTATTTTAACATGCACTTAATGTAATTAATATAGGTACTTAAAGTAATAAAATAAAATGTTAAAAATAAAAACAAAATATCAAAATTCTTTCCGTATTTATTTAAAAAGGATTTTTTTTTTCAGAGGTTGTTTCCGCCACAGACGCCTCCTCTCCGTGAGGGGGAAATTTTCTGTGTGGATTAAAATACACCTAATTTTTGGACAATCAAAAACACATTTACGTTAATCATTTTTGAAATGTATTAACTTTGTCTAAATCTTCCGAACAGTGTTTGTGTTGAGCAGACTTTGTAAAAAAAGCTAGCCTTGTGGAAATATAATTTGTGCGTAACACGTATTGACAAATCCAGTACATGATTGGTTACTTCAGAGTGGAATTGATGGTTACATAAATTAGGAAATAGTTCCTCGTCAATGAAAATGCTGAAAGTATTATTGAACAGGACGTTGGTTTTACGCTTTTGTTTTTTTTTTTTTAATTTTTTCAAGGTATGCCTTTATGGTTATTTCAGAACGACGACAAATTTTGATCACAGTTGGTGAAGGGTATATCAAGCCACCTTTGTCTCTATAAGTTATTATACTACTTTTAACTTTGGATTTTATTTTAATCCTATCAAACACTAAAGTGGCGATAATAATAATTCGCCTTTGCATTGGGCAGCTTTTCTCTATTGTAATTAGTATTTTTTTTTTTCAATTTCTTATTTATACCTATAGTATAGGTTTTTGCTTTATCGATAACAGATTTGGTCAATTTGGATTTGCTGCATCACTATTTATGTTTATCTAATAATAGAGGAAAAGAAATAGCGAAAAAATTACTTTCAAAAGAAAGGGACGCAAACATGAAAGACATCAACGAGAGTCCTTGCACCTCTGGTTCACCTACAAGTATGACCAGTATAAGATGAACTCCGATAAATAATATAAGAAAATAAATCTTATTATGCATATGTAACTATTACCTTACCGATGAATTTGTTATGCCATCTTTAAGGAAACTCGAAGTCTGGCTGTTTTTACCACACCAACGTATTGTATTATAATATTTATTTTCACCAATTTTTATTGACTAACGCGAAAGTGTTTACGGCTCACAGAACTGGTCGAAACTGAATCGAAATTATTGAGTGGCGACCTACATCAGATCTATAAGTCTGATGTGTTGACAGACATCGGTCACCTGTTTTAGGCGTCTATGGGCTATATGGTCGTTGGCTATAGGCTATATAACATCACGCTATGATCCTTAGGAGCCAAGCGAAAAGAACAAAAGTCAGAAAGAACGCTAAGTGATAACGAAGTTATAGCGCGGGCGAGCGACGGGATGCGACGCGATGGGTGGGCCGAAATTTCACGCGGACGAAGTCGCGGGCAGAAGCTAGAATAATATAACAGTACATTGTAATTGTAAACACATGGGAAGTCAAGTATAAGTATAAGTATACTTATACCTCTCTCTACTTATACTTATACTTGACTTCCCATGTGTTTGGGTAGAGCACTGCCGTGTCTTCACGCCCTGGGCTGCAGGAATCAATTGGCGATTCCCGGCCACTGTAGGCGCGGGCTTGCGGACGGCGAGCAATGGGCAGTTCGCCGTCCGGTAAGGATCAAGCCCGGGTCGATGGCGCGTTGTGTTCCACGCGCGCCTCAAAGATATCTCAGCACGAACTGACAGGGTTCGCTAGGACCGATGACTGCCAGGGTTGAGGTTTTATCCGAAAGGGATACCGTGGCCCTGGCACAAGGGCAACTGAAGTAACACGGGTGGGTTTTAATCAGTTAAAGTCTGACACGCCCCCCGCTCCGCCCAGAGCGGGAGAAATTATTTGATAATTTCCTCGAACTATCACAATTACAGTAAAAAAATGTAAAAGAAACCGATCAAGGGCGAGTCGTACTCGCGCACCGAGGGTTCCGTACCATCATATATAGCTTCATGCGTATAAGTACCTAAATAGTTCTGTGTCCAGAAAAAACTACAACTGTGTTTCACCTAAAGCAACCTGTGAGTAGGTAGGAAGGAGCACATTTTGGTTTTGAACCGTGTTTTTTTTTAATTTTCAGCGGCGAGGCCTATATTCGTCAGAGAATAATTGTCTGACAAATATAGGCCTCGCTGCTGAAAATTTCAAAAAACTACAATATTCTACACCGCAGTGTTATAATTATTACAACACTGCGGTGTAGAATATTGCAGTTTTAGGTTAGCGCCGTATCTTGATCGATAGTAGAACTAATGTAAGTTTTGTTGATGATTTCTGAAAAAGTGTGTTATTTAGAGAAATCGTTTTATTTTTCCAGCAATCTTTACATAAATCACAGAATAATTTCAGATTTTTATCTATGCAAACTTCGGAGATAAGGGGAAGGTATTTTTTTTTAGGAAAAGTTTAGGTATGAAAACAAAGCGGCCTAAAAAATGTTTTGAAAATGTGTAAATAACGCTCTTTCATACTCGTACGACGAAGTCGCAAAAAAAATCTTTCTTATTTGCAAAATAGTTGGAAGAATGTCATCTAAAACTATTCCAAAGTAGTTCTTAATGCCACAAGGCATTCTCTACCAGTCAACCTTTTTTTTTGTTTTTTTATTATCCTCTGAATGGTAATATCCTCGCTATCAGATTCAAAAACCATTTCGTCAGTCGTCAACGTGATATCATTTGCTTCAAACTCTTCGGATTCTGATTGGCTGTAGTAAACAATGGTGCCGATTCTCTTGTCACAAAATTCTCTAAACTAGATTAAAAATCACCAAAATTTAGTTTATTCCTGTCAAACGACGATTTCCTATTCTGAAATTGACTAAAGTGACACAACTTAACTACATTTTAGTTTGACATCACTCAGATGGTACTGAGTTTTTAATTTAGTGAAAATGGCAATCTTGCTATTCTGAATTTGACGTTTTTAAATTAAAATTTAGATTTTCTAACTAAATCTGACTATTTTTAATCGCGATTAAAAAGGTGTGGAATAAAATTAGTTGTCATGAACTTAAATTCACACCAACACCTCGACTTCTGGTGTAAAAACAGTACTGTATATTTTTTTCTTTTCTTTTGCTTATATCTCGAAAATGGTGCGTCCTACCGCAAAAATAATGAAAATTTCGACCCCCTTTGAAACTTGCAAACCCCTATATCTCAACATGAGCAAGATTATTAAAGTTTTCAAGAAAAATTTGGTTCCTATAGTCAATTCCTATCATACCTTAGAACATTTAGTGCAAAAATTAAATCCAAACACGAGGTATTGCGTTTCTATGGTTTTTAAGGATTTTTCTCGATTTTCTTAATTTCTCTTAAACTATGGTAGTTAGAACCGGCGGAGTTTTAATGTGGTGGATGTTTGATTGTTAGCTTTTCAAAAAACACATAAAACAAGCATGTCCGCAACTAAGGCAAAATAACACACTGTGCTACGTTGTCTGTCAGTGAACACATTTGTTAAATGATCGTTTGCCGAACATGTACTCGTGAGAATCATCATGTATCGAGAGAAAAGTCGAAGATCTACAGCTGTCATCTCATTCATTGGATAACGGCATGAATGACAAACTATCCGGTCTGGAACTAAAAATTGAGTCGCTGGAACAGCAAGCCCGACTCAATAACATTGAGATCTGCAACCTGCCTGAGAAACGTGATGAGGACCTTCTTGGGCTCGTCGAAAAGATCGGTGCTACTGTGGCGTAGATTAATAGTAACATTAAATAATAATAATAATAAATAATAGTAATAATAATAAAATAAAAATATGTATAAGTATGCGGATTGCGGACGGACAAACAAACCATGTTCGTTAGTAGTGACCAAACCGGCCGGCCGCCTGATCGCTCCATTGTTTAGCGCGCGAGGTGGGGGCTCGCATTCTAGAGCTGCGCCCGCGCATCAGTGCCGACCGGCGGTCCGCCAGTCAGCCTACTGCCTTTCGCGGGACCACTGTGTCGCTCGATCCGCTATCCCGCTTACGCTAGCTATTTTAATATTTCACTGTGCTTTCTATCTGTCTACTCCGTCTATCTTTCTATCTAGTGTTATTCTTCTTTCTTATTGTGCTGTGAACTCTAATTTGTGTACGCTTCCTAATAAACAACAAACTTATCGTGTCAGTGTACAAACTTTTATTTATATCCGCACGCACGCATTATATTCTATCACTAAATTGGTGACCCCGAGCAAGAACGCTACAATGACAGACAAAAGCGATCGCAACGTAACCGCGGCAGGCCATGATGGCGGTGAAAAACACCTAGAAACATTCCGCGTAGAAGTGAGGGTACCACCGTTCTATCCGGAGAAGCCTTCACTTTGGTTTTCTCAAATGGAAGCACAATTTGCACTTTCGAACATAAAGGCAGATGACACGAAATTTTATTACGTCACAGGCCACTTGGATCCGCAGTACGCTTCTGAGGTTCAAGAAATAATTGAAAACCCTCCACCTACCAACAAGTATGAGAAACTCAAGGCAGAATTGATTAAAAGAATGTCAGCTTCGCGTGAGAAGAAAGTAAAACAGTTACTCATGCACGAAGAACTCGGCGATCGCAAACCATCGCAATTCTACCGCCACTTACTAAACCTTGCTGGACCGGGCGTTCCCGAGGAATTTCTCCGCACCATTTGGACGAGCCGTCTACCAAGTGGAACGCAGGCCATTATCGCCTCGCAGTCCAAGGCCGAGATGGAAGAATTGGCGGAGCTAGCAGACCGAATCAACGACGTCGTCGGGCCCCAGGTAGCATCTACATCCGCCATCACCAAGACAGCATCCTCGAGCAGTGCGAATCCCGAGATAGCTGCACTGGCCAGGCAGGTTGAAAAGCTGACCGCAAAAATCGATCGCATGTCACGAGCGCGGCAACGATCGAGCAGCCGTTCAAGTCATCGCTCGAGTTCGTCGAGATCGCAGTCGAGTTCCAGCAAGTATCCACAATGCTGGTATCACCACAGGTTTGGAGAACGCGCGAAGAAATGTGTGAAACCGTGCGACTACAAAGCAGCGGAAAACTCGAAGGGCAATCAGTAGCGGCGGCCGACGATTGTCCGAGCACCGGTCGCTTATTTGTTACCGATCGACGATCAAAGACTAAATTTTTGGTCGACACCGGCAGCGACCTTTGTGTTTACCCACGACCAGTATTACCAGGGCGACGTGAAACTACGGATTATCAACTGTGCGCGGCTAACGGTACTCCCATAAAAACATACGGTTATATTAGCTTAAGTTTAAACTTGGGGTTGCGCCGTGACTTCACTTGGTCATTTATTGTGGCCGACATTACGAAAGCGATAATAGGAGTGGATTTTTTGTCATTTTACAATTTAATTGTTGATTGCAGGAACCAGCGTCTATTAGACAACTATACAATGCTTGCGACCCCGGCTTCACTTACCCGTCCGTCAGACATTATTTCCTCGGTTAAGGTAATTATTGGTGACACCACATACCATAACATACTACGGAAATTTCCAGACATTACCAGGCCACATGGCATACACCGCACATCATCACACAATACAGTCCATCACATACAGACTACACATGGACCACCAGTTTCATGCACACCACGACGCCTTGCCCCTGACAAATTAAAAATAGCTAAAGACGAGTTTGAAGCGATGTTGAAAGACGGCACTGCCAGACCCTCAAGTTCACCATGGTCATCACCATTACACCTGGCTCCTAAGAAGAACAGGGTCGCCCCCTGTGGTGACTACCGCACGCTGAATTCCAGGACAATACCAGACAATTATCCAATCCGTCATATTCATGATTTTGCACATAGTCTTTCAGGATGTTCAGTTTACAGTACTATAGATCTTGTCAAAGCATATAATCAGATTCCTGTAAGTCCAGAGGATATTCCCAAGACCGCTATCATCATGCCGTTTGGTTTATATGAATTTCCTTTCATGACATTTGGTCTCCGCAATGCCGGATAGACTTTTCAGCGGTTCGTCGACGAGATGCTGCGAGGACTGGACTTCTGCTATGCGTATCTTGACGATTTCTTGGTCTTCTCAAAAGACCACAAGACCCACGAAGACCACCTACACCAACTTTTCACCCGCCTGCAGAAATATGGTATGGTGATCAATACTGCTAAGTGTGTATTCGGAGTAAAGGAAGTGACTTTCTTAGGTTATAGGATCTCGTCCGATGGTACCAGCCCACTACCCGAGAAAGTGGAAGCTATCACAAAATACCCGGTGCCCAAAACTGTCCGGGAACATCGCAGATTTCTGGGTATGTTAAATTTCTACAGACGATTTATACCCGACGCAGCTCAACATCAGGCCCCTTTAAATGCTCTGCTGGTAGGGTCTGTAAAAGGCTCTCACCCAGTGCATTTAACCACTCAAGAAACAGAAGCCTTCAATACCTGCAAGGAAGGCCTTTGCAAAGCTGCAATGCTCGCCCATCCCGACTGCGAAGCAAAACTAGCAATAGTGACGGACGCCTCGGATATAGCATTAGGTGCAGTATTACAACAGTGCAAGAATGAGGAACCATGGCAACCGCTAGCGTTCTACTCCCGCAAGCTAAGTCTGGCAGAAAAGAAATACTCGCCTTATGACAGGGAATTGCTAGCAATCTACGAAGCTATAAAGTACTTCAGGCATATGGTCGAAGCACGAAACTTTGTCATCTACACCGATCACAAGCCAATATGTTTCGCGTTCCACTCGCGAAAGGAAAATTGCTCACCAAGACAGTTCCGGCACCTAGATTACAATTCACAGTTTACAACAGATATAAGGCATATATCAGGCAAGAACAACGTCGTCGCTGACAGTCTCTCAAGGATCGAGGAGATAACTCAGCCAGTAGACCTGTACAAGCTAGCTGAATCACAGAAGCACGACACTGAACTAGAACAGCTGCTCACCAGCAACACGGCCTTATGCCTCACTAAAGTAAAACTGCCAGGATCAGAGACCGTACTGTACTGCGATGAGAGAAGCAAGATCCCTCGACCATATGTCACAAAAGAACACCGTCGCAGAGTTTTCGAAAGCATACACTCGTGGAGCCACCCTGGCGCAAACGCAACAACCAAAATGGTTACTGAACGGTACGTTTGGCCAGCAGTAAAAAAAGACTGCAGAGAATGGAGCCGTTCTTGCTTAGCATGCCAGAGATCTAAGGTAACCCGTCACGTCTCATCACCAATGGGAACCTTCAAGCTGCCGAGGGCTAGGTTCAACCACATCCACATTGACCTCATAAGCCCACTACCGCTAGCACAAGGATATCGTTATTGCCTCACAGCCATCGATCGGTTCACACGATGGCCTGAGGTGATACCTACATCCGACATAACAGCAGAGACAGTGGCAAAGGCCCTAGTAAATGGCTGGATTAGTCGGTTTGGCTGCCCCGTTGACATTGTAACGGACCGCGGTCGACAGTTTGAGTCAGCACTTTTCAGACACCTATCGGAGATGGCTGGGTTTCACCACAAGCGTACTACGGCATATCACCCTGCCTGTAACGGCCTTATAGAGAGGTTTCACAGGCAATTGAAAGCTGCTATTACCTGCCATTCCGCAGAAACTGGGTCGAGTCCTTGCCACTAGTTCTACTAGGTATTAGGAACGCGTACAAAGAAGACCTAGGTTCTACTTCGGCAGAACTTTTGTACGGCGAAACACTCAGGCTACCAGGGGAACTATTTCAGCCTCAGGTCGATGACACAATCGATATATCAGACTATGTGGCACGGTTAAGGGCATTTGCAAGAAAATTGCAACCGTCACCAGCATCCCGACATGGTAACAGATCAACATTCGTGTTCAAAGATTTAGGTACATCAAGTCATGTTTTTCTCAGAGATGAAACATCAGGCTCCCTAAAATCACCATACACGGGACCGCACAAAGTCCTGCAACACGGGGACAAGATCTTCAAGCTCCTCGTCAATGGCAAAACAGTCACAGTTACTATTGACAGACTTAAACCCGCCTACATATTACACGATCCAAACACTCTCACAAAAACACACACAAACACGCCGTCACCCACACCACTTAACACAGCACCCACTACCAAATTACCCGAAAACACAGGAACTAATGTTAGAACGACAAAATCTGGTCGTCGAGTCCATTTTCCAGACTATTATCGCCCGTAGCGACGGTCTCTGGAGGGGGGTGATGTGGCGTAGATTAATAGTAACAATAAATAATAGTAATAATAAATAATAGTAATAATAATAAAATAAAAATATGTATAAGTATGCGGATTGCGGACGGACAAACAAACCATGTTCGTTAGTAGTGACCAAACCGGCCGGCCGCCTGATCGCTCCATTGTTTAGCGCGCGAGGTGGGGGCTCGCATTCCAGAGCTGCGCCCGCGCATCAGTGCCGACCGGCGGTCCGCCAGTCAGCCTACTGCCTTTCGCGGGACCACTGTGTCGCTCGATCCGCTATCCCGCTTACGCTAGCTATTTTAATATTTCACTGTGCTTTCTATCTGTCTACTCCGTCTATCTTTCTATCTAGTGTTATTCTTCTTTCTTATTGTGCTGTGAACTCTCATTTGTGTACGCTTCCTAATAAACAACAAACTTATCGTGTCAGTGTACAAACTTTTATTTATATCCGCACGCACGCATTATAATCTATCACTAAACTACCATCAGGTGCTCAATTCCCCGTCAGGATGTTCTAGCCGTTCACCGTGTCCCCCACGCACGTACACAGGAAAGTAACAAACCAAAGAATATAATCGTGAAATTAGCCTCGCGCACCCTTCGCGATAATGTGATAAGTGCCTATCGTTTGTCTAAAAATGTTACGTCCGACCTAATCGGTATGTCAGGTACCCCCTGTAAAATGTATATTAACGAGCATCTCACTCTTTATAACAAAAACTTATTTCGTACATGTCGTGAGATGGCTGGGAAACATAACGTTAAGTATGTCTGGATTAGAAACGCTACTGTACTTGTTAAAGCAACCGATAGCTCTAAAACATTTGCTGTACGCTGTCCAAACGATGTCAACAAGATTGCGCAGTGTAATCATTAGGATGAATAGCTTATTTTTATGTTATGTTTACATTTATATCGATTTTAAACAAACGCATGCACAGATTTACTGTAAAAAAATGTTTAAAACTCTTATCGCATGCCATCAGTGTGTCATATTTGTTATAGTCACGAAGATCGGTTTTGTGTCATTGATAAGTAATATTTCTCGCCATTGTTGTTCTTATGAACATGTTGAACTAAATAAGTTGAACTAGGATGAACTGTTTCTTAATCTCTCTAGTGAACGGGCCGTAGATGCTTTTTATGACTATATATATGGAATCGTCAGACTACATGTTCCACTGTCACGTCATAAATCAGCTATGTTTCCCGTTTGGTTTAGCGCTACCGTAACTAAAACTTTCAAAAATAAAGAACGCGCGTGGATAAGATGGAAAAAACTGCGCAACTTATCTGATTATGAAAAGTTCTCTATTCAGCGTAAACGTTTCAAACTACTTTGTGAACAGTGTTACAATAAGTACATGCAAACTGTTGAAGAAAGCATACCTATTAATGTAAAGCACTTCTGGTCGTACGTCTCTAACCGAAAGAAAGGTTCTGGAATTCCAACTAACATGCAGTTCAAAAATAAATCATCTAACTGCCCCACTGAAATATGCTCACTGTTTTCTGCCTTCTTCAACTCGGTGTACGTGCCCTCTACTTTTGACCCTAACACCTGGACACCCCCAGAAACCCTGGATGAGAGTTCTGTATGCATTCCGGATATTTACCTCAAAAAGAGTGTCATACTTAAGGCACTTACCTCATTAGACTTAGCTAAAGGAGCTGGTCCGGATGGCCTGCCTCCTTCTTTCTTTAAGAACACTGCGCAAACCATCTGTGTTCCGTTACACATAATATTTAACAAATGTCTCCGGGAAGGGATTTTCCCTTGTGTTTGGAAGAGGGCTTTCATCACGCCCATTCACAAAAGTGGTTACAAAGGTAACGTTGAGAATTATCGACCCATATCTATCTTGTCCACCTTGTCTAAACTTTTTGAGGGTCTAGTGCACAGTCACTTATTTCCTTAGTTAAATCACCTTATTTTACCCGAACAACATGGCTTCGTTAAATCCAAATCCACTACCACAAACTTAATAATTTTTACACAATTTTTGTTTGAAAACATGGACATGCGCACGCAGGTTGATGCTGTATACACTGATTTTCAGAAAGCTTTTGACAGGGTGGACCACAAATTGCTTCTCGATAAAATCGCTTTCAATGGCATAAGAGGCAATTTACTCAGATGGTTTGCTTCATATATATTTCAAAGGACTCAAAAGGTTGTTATCAATGGATTTGAGTCTGATTATGTGGTCGTCGAGTCAGGTGTGCCTCAGGGATCTGTCTTAGGCCCATTGCTTTTTATCTTGTTTATAAACGACATAAAATCCTATATTCTTACTATTATTACTATAAGAATTAATACTATTATTACTATAAAAATTAAGAATTCTGAGTAATAGTAAATATATTACTAATATTACTATTACTCAGAATTCTTAATGTACGCCGATTACATTAAAATCTTTAAAGCTTGTGCGAACCCTCAGGATTCTTTACTACTACAAGAGGACTTATGCAGGCTTTCTCAATACTGTCTGGTCAATAAACTTCATCTTAGTCTTCCAAAATGCCACTTCATTTCTTTTACTAAAAACAAAAATACTATTAACTTCCCATATACCTTGAACGACATACAATTGAATAAAACTGTGTGCGTACGTGATCTTGGCGTACTTCTTGATTGCAAATTACATTTAAACACCCATATCGACAAAATAATTAACAAAGCCTTTCAGATGTATGGTTTTGTTATGCGGTCTTGTAAAGACTTCAGAAAGCCTTCTACTTTTCACTTCTTATATAAAACTCTAGTCCGTTCACAGTTGGAATACGCGGTACCCATCTGGTGCCCATATTATGATAAATATAAGCAAGCAATAGAAATGGTTCAGAAAAAATTTATTCGTGCTATGCACTATAAGTGCTTCCGTACAAGGATTCCCTATGCAGATTTGCTAAGGCAATATAAGATATTGAGCTTGCATTCCAGACGTTCACTGATCATGGTTGTGATGCTGTACGGAATATGCAATAACAAATTTAATTGTACTGAGCTCTCGAATAGATTGTGTTACGTAGTACCTAGAACTGTTATTCGGCGGGAGGTGCGCGCACCTCAACTATTCTACACTGCACGTTGTAGAACGAAGGCTGGGATGCGTGCCCCTCTTTGCCGACTTTTAGAAACCTATAACTCACAATTCATTGATTTTGATATTTTCGCGCTGTCGCAATCTAAATTTAAAAGAATAGTTTCACAATCTCTTGCTAGTCGCCTATAAGACTGATGCTCTTGTCATCCGCTTCCTTTAATCCGTCAGTATAAACTGTTTGTACTTTTTTTGTTTTTCATATAACATGCGTTCATTTTCATACTCCGATGTCAATCCGTGGACAATAGTGTGGGTTATACGTTTTTACGCCTATAATATAACTACTTTTTGTAAATGCTGTAATGTATAACTGTTTTTTGTCCCCAATAAATTAAATAAAAAATAAAATGTACAACAATTAGGCTTCCGGTCTTCTATTGAAAAAGTTTGTAAAGGTGATATTTAATTTGAAAGGTTTAAAGTAGTCTTTCTGTTCCTCTGTTGATCGTACACTGGCACTTGGCGACAGGGCATGGCTTAGTGTGACACTTTTTATGACTAAACCTTTGTCAGCAGACCTTCCCTCGTCAGCATCTACCATCACACAGTATTGCGACGTCATCTGCTCGCATACTGCTGACACTGCTTGCTTGCTTCTGCTCCGCCGTGCTGCAACGATTATGTCGGTAAATGATACGAGATGATTTCAGATGATAGGTCGCAGGGAAGGACATTTGTGCTTACAACGTTTAATACAAAATATAATTCGAGATAATTCGAGATAAAGCCTACTCAGTGTCAGCAGCTTTAAAGATTATCGACGATGTATCTACACTTGTTACATGTACGATACAGGAAAGCAGATTTCGAGCCGACCCGACTGCCGACTGCCGCGAGCGCGCCTCGTAAAACACACAACGAGATTTATAACATACTCGTGTGTTTTTCATGGCGGCTATAACATAGCCGACATGAAAATAATTAAAATTGAAATAACAAAACCCATTATACGAAAATGAGTAATTACTTTTTATAATGCCTCGGCCGCCGCACCGGTGGATTAAGCTGGGTCGACACCGCACACAAAGCGCGCGTAGAAAAAGTCTTGCGAACAAAGAATCGAAAATTGCGTGATCAGTGTTCAGTGTACCGTGTGCACCCGCCTTACTACACAATTTTCACTACTTTATTAAAAGGTTTTCTTTTATAACTTTTTAGGTCGTTTTACTTTGACTCCGGGGGCGTAATCACAGCTTTCGTTGAGAATTTCACACAACAGCGCCGCGACACTGAGAATTTGAAAACTGTGGCCGTAATAAATGTTCAGCTGAGGAGTAATAATGTATCTAATGTAATTGTTTAGATGTTAGCAGCGACCGCTGAACTAATTTGTGTCAGAGAGTGGGCGGCGACAAGTTGTTATTAACAAGATTGTAGCCACCTTCACGCTCATGTCGACGACCGGTATATGGGGCAGATGGATCTGAAGGTGCCCATGTCACGTAGCCTGAATATTATCTTTATCAGATTAGCAGGGACCGATACAGGCTGCTAACATTAAGTATTTGGCAATTTCAATGTTCAAATATGTAAATAGCTTATTTAATTCAGGTGTAATATCTCGCGGCGCAGTTGTATGCAAATCGTTACGTTTCGGTAACGAGCTTGGCGTTCGGCGTCCGGCGCCCGACGTATTTATTCACGGCGAATATTAAGCCAAATGAAGCAATAGGTTATAAATACTATCAATAAAATTAATTGTAAGACATCACAAGCCTTTATATATATATAGATATCTCTATCAATATTAACACGCCGTACGCAGGCCTGATCATAAATAATAACTACCACCCTAATGACTCGACCGCTAATATAACTTTAGAGCGTAACTTCCGTAAGGCAGACTTTTTTGTGCTATACTCTCAACTGGCTTCTGATAGATTAGGAACAGGTTTTGGATCATTGTTAAATAACCGCTCTAAACATACCATAGTTAATTATTGTCACCATAACCTGCATTTTAATGAGCTTGTTCATCACATAAAACATACACAAATGAATGAGCAGACTACTGTAGTTCTTTTAATTGGAAACAGTCTGAGTTTATCTAAAAGGGACATAGTTAATGGTGTCGACACCCAACTTAAATTAAAATTAGGTAAATTAATATTATGTGCATTGCCATATTCAGAAAATTTGAATACTGAAGAAAACGATTACATTTGTAGTTTAAATAATCTAATGCATATTTTGACATGCCGTCATAGTGACCGTTTATTATTTTTTGATACTAACAATTTTGTTAGATATTTTGTTTTAATTCGGGAACATATGTTTCTTCCCAAGAAAAGTCAACATGTATTGGCTACTTTGTTAGCATACAATATACACGCAGTTATTGATATTTTAACTGAGACTAGGTTAAGTGACGAAACAGTACTACTTCTAATAGTACTGTGTTAGATTCATTAAACTTTTAGACTCGACAAAAGAGAAGCATAACAAGAATATTTTACTATATCACCAAAATATAAATCGCTTTTCTGGCAAAATCCTAGACGTGGAATTGTTTATAGATAAATATAATATGGATATCTTATGTTTTTGTGAAACCTGGTTAAGGCCGAATAGGATGTTGTTTAATGTAAATAATTTTTCAGTTGCCAGTGCGTACAACAGGTCCTAAATAGGGGGTGGTACATTGATATTATGCAATAGTTGTTTCAGACATAAGGAAAGGAAGGATATCACTGCTTGCTCTGTTGATCGCATATGTGAGGTAGAATGTGCAGAGGTTGAAGGCCATACTTTCCTATGTGTTTATAGACCACCAGCCTCAAACTTGTCATCATTTTTAATAATTATGGAAGAAATATTAGTTAAACTTTTTAAAGATAATAGATTAGTTTTCGTTTGTGGTGACCTAAATATTGATCTATTAGTTAATTCACCAGATAAATGTAAGTTAATATCATTGTTTAAATAATTCAATTTAAAATGTATATTTAATGAAGCGACTAGAATAACAGCAACCTCAGCTTCATGCATAGACAATGTATTTACTAATTGTAAAATAAAAGAATCGTTCTTAATTACTGGCGGCAGGTCTGACCATACTGGTCAACTTGTATCGTTTGACTTACATAAATAGTTACACTTAGATAAAACTATTAAATTAAGACCGCTCACTAAAAATAAATTGAAAATGTTTAATAATAATGTTTTGAGCACTCTTTCAACAGCTAGTTTTGATTCACAAGACCCCAATATAAACTATGGTACATTATTTTCTACAGTATGCCATGAGTTCAATTAAGCGTGTCCAGTAAAAAAAAGTTACAATAAATGCTAAACCAAAACTTAGTGAATGGGCCACTGCTGGTATTAGAAAAAGCAGAGATTTTTATATAATTTGTACCACGAGAAATCATTGACTTCTGATCAAATCCTTCATAATTATATCAGGAACTATTCTAAGATATTTAAAAGAGTCTGCGCTCAAGCTAAATCTAAATTAATAAGTAACAAAATTAGTATTTCTAATAATAAAATAAAAGCTGTGTGGCAGGTAATTAACAAAGAAACTGGAAACACAATACAGCGAGATCAGAATGATCTGTCTTTAAAAATTCACAATGAAACCATTTCAGATAAGTTAAAAGTTGCTGAGACACTAGAAAATTTCTTTACCAACATCCCAATAGAGGTTACGAAATCTCTCCCCTCATCATCTATATTAGCTGAATCTCTTCTCAAAGAAAACTTCAGTAAGCATATTCCAAGTTTTGAATTCAAGCCCATTTCTATTGTCACAATAAAAAAGCATTCAAAAGTCTTAACATGAAAAACACTGAAGACTTATGGGGGATTTCCGTTAAAGTTCTTGGAGATATTATTGATACAATTGCCCCTGTCCTAACAGGAATATTTAATCAATGTTTGGACAGCGGTACGTTTCCAGACTTAATGAAGCATAGTAAAGTAGTACCAATTTTTTAATCGGGTAGTAAGAGTGATCCTTCTAATTATAGACCTATATCTGTGCTACCCGCATTGAGTAAAATATATGAAAAAATCATGCTAGACCAGATGTTGTCACATTTTAACTCAAATGGGATTTTACATAGTCGCCAGTTTGGTTTCACGAAGGGTAGGTCGACGACTGACGCAGGAGTAAAACTCATCAGTCACATTTTGGAATCCTGGGAGAAGTCCCAGGATGCAATTGGCATTTTTTGTGACCTCTCAAAAGCGTTTTACTGTGTTGACCACAACACACTGATCTGTAAATTACGTCACTACGGAATTCGTGGACAAGCTGCCGATCTCGTTCTTTCCTATCTATCAAATAGGCAGCAAAAAGTACACGTTAACGGGGCGACTTCCTCAGGGTCTCTAGTTAAGATGGGCGTGCCTCAAGGTTCAATTCTTGGCCCTTTTCTATTTCTAGTTTATATTAATGACCTTTCTTACATGATGGCTAACTTATCGGATATAATTCTATTTGCTGATGACACATCACTAATTTTTTAAATAGAAAAGACACGGATGTCTTACATGCCAACGATAGTCTCGCTGTTCTTTCAAAATAGTTCGCAGCTAATAATCTTTTACTTAATGCGAATAAAACGAAATGTCTTAAGTTCTCATTACCATTTGGTAATGAGAACTTAAGACATTTCATTTCTAGTTTCTTGCCATAAAGTTTTAAATTTAGAATTTAACTTTATGGCAAGAAACTAGATGCTATTACGGAAACTGTATTTCTAGGAATTACTTTAGATTCGAAATTGCAATGGGTCGCCCACATTAGAGCTCTTTCAGGTAGATTAAGTTCAGCTGTATATGCAGTAAGAAAAATAAGGCAGTTAACTGATATAGCCACAGCTAAGTTAGTATACTTTGCTTATTTCCACAGTATTACGTCTTATGGCCTTCTGCTGTGGGGATCGGCAGCTGACGTAGATTCCATTTTCATTCTACAAAAGAGAGCAATCCGCGCGATCTATAAAATGGGTCCTCATCCCAGTCCCTTAGAAATAAATTCAAAGTAATTGATATACTAACTTTGCCTTGTCTTTATATCTTAGAAAGTATTTTGTATGTTCGCAAAAACTTAGGACTTTTCAAAATAAGAAGCGATTTCCATAATATAAATACACGTAGTAAACATGAAATTGTGATACCCAAATTAAAATTAATTAAAACTAGCAAGTCATTTCTTATAAACAGTATCCGCTTTTATAACAAGTTGCCAAAGTCGGTTACAGAACTTAGCGACGGAAAGTTCAAAACCCACATCAAACGTGTCCTTATCAAAAAAGCATATTATAAGATAAAAGACTACGTTGAAGACAAGGAAGTTTTCAACGTAGTATAATTCCTTCTGCACATGTGGCTTCCCTGGTACCTCATAAACAACATAACTATGTCAATGTCTATTAACTGCTCCCAAATAACGATATTTATTTAAAACAATTTTTTTTTTTTTTACTTAATTCCTTGACATAATCTTTTCATTATTTGACATTATTTACCTACAAATCGAATTCCAATTCTTTATTAGTGGCTTTTGTGGACATGATATTTATTCAGATATGTTACTGTAGTTGTAATTGCAATCATGTCATTAATATTTTATATACTTAGATTATTTTATATTTTGTGAATGTGAGAACGTTGTAGGCCTAGTAGAGTGTAGATTTGTTGGCGGTTTTCTATTTTGTTAAGTACCTGGTAATTGTTGAAAGGCCTACACTGTCCTCCCATACCTATTATCACTGTTATTTAAAAATATTGTAAAGCCAATTATTTTTTAAAGAGTAACCGTGGAGTTTGTTGCCGGCTCTTCTCCATAGGAAACGACCAATTGGAGCCGTGCACCTAGCTTCTGACGTTTCATAAGTGCCCATGTAGGTTTATGTGATATAAAATATTGTGATTTTGATTTTGGCTGGTATATTTTGGGAGCCAATGTATTCATGCGAAGATGTTAACGTTGCTGATCGGACCTTTTATGGGTTGATTAACAACATTGTTAGTGAAACTGTTCCTTTAAAAAAGATGAAAACATTGCGATTGAATTACCCTAAATGGTTCACGCCTCTTTCTATTGAACTAAATAAACTTAAAAACTATTATCACAAGCTATACAAACAGAATAATTATAGCCAACTGCATTATGCATTATTTACCTACTATAGGCGCTTATTAAAGAGAAGTAAAGATGCAGATTATGCTACTTACATTATTCGTATCCAGTCGAATATTAAATGTGACCTCAAAACATTTTGGGCCTATGTAAAAAGTAACAGAAAAAACAATGAGCAGGCCACCTTTGGTGACAGATCGCCAACGCAAGTGGCAGACGCGTTTTCAAAATACTTTGGTAGTGTTTTTATTTAAAACTTACCGTCATTAGATATCGAGCATGCTGTCGCTGCTGCGAATGCGTCTCCTAGTAATATGGCCCGTCTTGTTGATATTGATTACGTTCACGAATCTGAAGGTTCGTGGTACTATGGCTCGACTTCCTTCAAAATCTACTCAAGATCCAGATGGAATACCACAGTACGTGGTAAAGGACGGCTGCGAAATTTTCAAGTTGCTCTTGCAGTTCATCTTCAACCTATCTATCACAACGAACATATATCCAACGGAGTGGAAGACCTCTAAGGTACTCCCGGTACATAAAGGTGGCCTAAAAAGTGACATTAAAAATTACAGACCAATCGCTATTCTATCGATATTCGGTAAAGTATTTGAATCGATACTCTATAAGAAAATATTTAATAAGCTGCAACGGTGGTTCGCGGATGAGCAGCACGGATTCCTTCCAAATCGCTCAACCACTTCTAATCTGCTTAACATAACTACACTCTTAGCCAAAAACATGAATGACAAAATACAGATCGATGTAGCCTATTTCGATTTCCAGAAGGCTTTTGACCGGGTTGACAACGACATACTTCTAACTAAATTAGCATTGGCAGGTTACTCTGTGTCATCGCTAAAATTCTTCGCAAACTATCTGCACGACCGCAAGCAATTCGTAACATACAAAAACGCCAATTCAGAGCGCTACTCAGTCACTTCTGGCATAGGGCAGGGCACTAACCTCGGGCCCCTTCTTTTTCTAATAGTAGTTAATGATCTTCCCACATATGTAAAACACTCCACAGTCTTAATGTATGCTGATGATGTCATAGTTGCTCTACCAGGGTCTAACTCCAGTGATACGGTAGCACTTCAAGCCGACATCGACAATATTCACACTTGGAGCACTATCAACAACCTCAACCTAAACATTAGTAAATGTGCGGTCATGACCTACTTAAAAGCCACACAACCTATACAGAACGTCTACACTATAAACGATGAGCCCCTGCAACGCGTCTTAACCGTACGCGATCTGGGTGCTCACTTCGATCCACATCTTACATTTAACCATCACATAATACAGACCTGTAACAAATCCCGCAGAAACTTAGGTTTTGTCTCGCATTAGGCCAAAGTTTTCAATAATCGTCAAGCCATAAGCCCATAACCATACTGTACAACTCTTTCATTCGAAGTTGCTAGAGACAAACAGCGCAATCTGGAACCCTCATGAAAAACTGTATACACTGGCCATCGAAAAGATTCAGAAGTCTTTTGTGCGCTACCTTTACTTAAAACTTTATGGTTATTACCCGAACCTGTACCCAACACCATTTGTGCTGGGTGTGGTGGGGTACCATAGTTTAGAATTAAGGAGAAATCTTAGTCTGGTAAAATATTTCATCCGCGTAATTCGTGGTATCCGTTTCAATTCCTCCTTACTTCAGTACATCTCCTTTACCATCCGACTAGCCATTAGGCACACACTTCGCCCTCGCCGACGTCCTCTATTCAAAATACCTCTTAGCGTTACCATAACCCTTAACACCAGTCCACTGTACCTAGCCCTCACCCATATCAACAACATTCTGTTATTTGACGAGTCTTCAGATATCTTCGCGAGTACTGAACTGAGTTTCTTGAACACTGCTACTCGATACCTGGAGTCCATTGCCACTCCCAGTACAATCTCCTTGGAGTAAATAAATTAAATAGTTACTTGTTATTAATAAGAATTTTATTCCAATTTATCCTAATTCTATCTAGTTTTGTCTAATTTTATCTTATTTCTTTGACCAATTTTGGATTACTTAATTTAATTTCTTAGAATTTTGTCTAGTGTTTATTATGTGTTTTGACCTAATTTTATGATTGTATGACATATGTTATTACTAATATTGACTAATAACTTGTATGTGTGGTGCAAACTGTTAGTATAAGTTGGTTATTAATAAATAAATAAATAAATAAATAAAATAAATAAGATTTGTTCACTTTAAAGTTATCCATAATTAATATTGATAACTGTTTGTTGACTGTCAAGGGTTAGGATATGTGAGTCTTATAGGTGCAAAGGCAGCAACATCCTATTTTTCAATGATAGCAACTTTGAATGCAGTCTGGCAATGTCAAATCAGCTTCATTGTTTGACTTAATAATATTGTAGCAAAAACAGCAAAATCTCCTAAAAAATTAACCGTCGAAATCATAGGTTTGCAACAAAAACAGCAATATCCAATCAAACTCAAAGCATTTATTTCAAAAAAACCAATTACAGGCACTTTTGAATTGTCAAGGGGTCGGTTAGTCAGAAAGATGAAGCTAGTTGCTCATTCCAAAGCGTAGTAGGTTCCTATGGAGAAGAACCGACAAGAAACTCCATGGACACTCTTTAAAAAAAAAATATTGTTACAAAATATGGGTTACATCATTCATGTTGAAGTTATACATGTGAGAACAATGTAGAAAGACGTGCACGTTAGAAGCGTCCGTAATAGAAACAATTCAAAAATTAAAATAAGCCGTGGCAGCTAAGAGATGACCAGTCCCAACTGACGGCGCCCGTTCACGAACATGATGCATGGATCAGCACCATTTAGCTCAACCATTTTGAAGGGAACTGAATGATCCAACACACACGCCACCACCAGCGAGACATTTGAGTGAGCATGACATACTCTCAGCCGCCAGGGCACATTCAAGTCAATAAAAGACATATTACCTGGTAAATAGTAGCTCTGTAGTACATAGTACTCACACCTGTGCTATGCAATTATATAATTCAAGGAGATTGAGTTTATACAATGCAAAAATAGTTTACAATCTTCAGCAGCTCCAATAATATTTTCAAATGTTAATCAATTAGTTTATGCGCCCTTATGGAGCAGGACCAGCATTGAGCCAAGCATTTTTGTCAGCGATGTAATCTCCCAACTTATAATATGCTTGGCTGCATAGTGTGCGTTTTATACAAGTTTTAAATTTTGTTTCGTTCAATTGGAGTATGTGGGGAGGTATTTTATTGTAACATTTTAAACAGTACCCCATGAAGGATGAGTCTACTTTAGCCAGTCTGAAACCTGGTTGAACTAATTGGTCCCTATTTCTAGTACTATAATTGTGTCTTTCACCTCTTTTAAAATAAACTAGCCTCGCGGTATCTACATCAGTAAATTGACGGATTTTTCTCACAGCATATGCTGCTGAACTTAGCCGCCCTGCAAGAGATGTTAAATGAGGACCCCATTGCAGCCTTGAGTCGAGCGTGATCCCTAGGAAAACAGTTTTATCGACGAATTCTAGTTTCTCCCTATTCAATACTATGTTACAATCACTACTTTTAACATTCGGTAAAGCAAATCCTATGCATTTAGTTTTTTTCCCATTTAATACTAAATTATTAGCAGTGAACCAATTTCGGACCTGCAATAGGGCGTTATTTACGTCGTCAAGATTTGATGCACGTCTATTTATCTTAAAAATTAAGGAAGTATCGTCAGCAAATAACACCATTTGTGGTTGGTTTTTTAATAAATGGGCTAGATCATTAATATATACTAAAAAGAGGAAAGGACCCAATATCGAGCCTTGTGGCACCCCCATTTTTACTCTTAAGCCGAGTGAATTGACTCCATTTATTTGAACTTGCTGTTGTCTATCATTTAAATAAGATTTTACTAAACTGAGCGCAAGTTTACCTAGTCCGTAATGCTCCAGTTTCAAGAGTAAGGCTTCGTGATTTACGCAGTCAAATGCCTTGGAGAGGTCACAAAATATTCCTATGGCATCTTGAGCCTCCTCCCATGCTGTAAATATGTGTCTTAATAAGGTGACACCGGCTTCAGTCGTACAACGTCCTTTGGTGAAACCAATAGTAACTGTACTGCTTTGAAACCAAAAATATTGTTTACCGCCATTTTGGTATAACTGGATGTTGCTTCCTTTGTATCTATAAATAAATATAATAATACCAGCCTATAACTGTCCCACTGCTGGGCAAAGGCCTCTTCTCATACAGAGAAGGCACGAGCATTGATCACCACGCTTGCTCAAGACGGGTTGGCGATTTCAGACTTATATTAACTATAAGTCCAGGTTTCCTCACGATGTTTACCTTCACTGATGTCAGTAATGTCCAAGATAAACTCAGAAAGTACATATGAATTGAAAAAGTCATTTTATTTATTAAAAAAACAAGGAATATATACAGACGAATTGAGAACCTTCTCCTTTATTAAGGAGTCGGTTATTAAAAAAAAAAAAAACACAGTCCTAAGGACTGCCGACAGAAGTGAAAACACAAAACTTTGGAATAAATGTTCTTTTTAAATGTTCTTTTTGAAGCAAAAAGGAGGGTTATGATTTTTGACCGGTACCATATGTATGTTCATCTGTTCCCTCATAACTTCTAAACTGCTTGTCATAATTTGACAAATGAGGTATTGTTGGAAGCGTCTTGATTGTCCGTTGGTTATAGGCTTTGTGATGTCACATTAAATTGTATATGGCGCCCTCTAGCGGACATAAAGCCAGGATGAAAAAAAAAAATATTCATGCCCTGTTTGGTATCAAATGAAAGAACTTAATTAGTACATTTCAAAAATATATATATTGTCAGGTCTTGCTCACGGCTTTGCTTGCATGCACCCGATAATTAGGAATAATTTCCATAACATCATGCCTTTGATTTGTGCCAAACATATTTTCTCTCCAAACCTATCCAAAATACATAAGTAATGAATACGAACTCAAACTCAACTCAAACTCAATTCATTTATTTCAATTAAACCATTTACAGGCACTTTTGAATTTTCAAGGAGTCGGTCAGTAAGAAAAATGAAGCTACATTCCCATTCCAAAGCGTAGGTACCTATGGAGAAGAACGGGCAAGAAACTCTATGGACACTCTTTTCAAAGAACCCACAACCCTAATCTATTCAAAGTAAGAGTGAACAGGCTTCTTCTGGGTAAGTTCACTCCATCGTAGACTTTGTCTCTGTCACCCAGACCTAGACCAAAGTCAAGAGCAAACCCATAGTAAAAAAAAAAAATATATAATAATAATTAAATTGTCACGAAAGTATTCGTTACATCTATAATGTTGAATTTATAACTAAATGTGAGAACGATTTAAAAATAATAATAATAAAAACTTACACGTTAAAAGCATCCAGAGTAGGTACAATAAATAGAAACAAAATAAAATAACCCGTGGCAGCTAAAAGATGATCAGTCCCAACTGACGGCGCCCGTTCACGAATGACGCATGGATTAGCACCATTCAGCTCAACCATTTTGAAGCGAGCTAAATGATCCAACACACACGCCACCATCAGCGAGACCTTTAAGTGAGCATGACATACTCTCAACCGCCAGGGCACATTCAAGTCAATGAAAGACATATTACCCGGTCAATGGTAGCTCTATAGTACATAGGACTCACACCTGTGCTATGCATTTATATAATACAAAGGAGATTGAGTTTATACAATGCAAAGATAGTCTTACACTCTTCAGCAGCTCCAACATGGTTGTCAAATGTTAATCAACTAGCTGAGGTTGTGGAGCAGGACCAGCATTCAGCCAAGCATTTTTATCAGCGATGAAACTTATAATATGCCTGCCTGCATAGTGTGCGTTTTATACAAGACTAGCTTTTGCCCGCGGCTTCGCCCGCGTGGATGTCGGTTATCGCATAAAAAGTACCCTATGTCCTTCTCTATCCCAGGCTATATCTCAAATTTCTAACGTAATATTAATTTTAATGTGATTCACTATGTGAATAGAAACCGAAACAAATGATTTAATATACTAAAAGTACTTATGATCTGAACGTATAATGAGTCTTTACCTAAAGATAACAAACACAAAATCAAAATACGAAATTTCACTCAAATTCTTAAAGCAATCAATTGTACCAAATTACAACACGAAATAAAAATGCGACACAAATAATAATTTTAAAATAATTCACGTAAGTACCAAAAATGTGAAAATAAAACGAAATCCTCCGAAATGTCGCACGATACACCGTTTGTGCTGAGAAAACACTCGAAATCTAATGAACACCATTGGTGCATAACTTCTCTCAGGGTCACGTTCGCAATTGGACGAAATATTTGACATTTATTTTGTACTTGCAATACGATCTGGGTATAGAATTCGATTAATCGACTAATACTTGACCGGTACTAATACATTTAAGCGGGAACACCACTAAACGAACGAATAAAAAAAAGAAAACAAAATACGTCTGTACTCTGTGGTCGTGTGGCGGTGTGGCGCGACGTAAACGTTCATCAAGGATATACGTGCGTAAAGTAATGGATTCAATGAGAAAACGGTTTAATCATAGAAGAATCTTATACAGAATTACTGATAAATAAATGTAGATTTCGTATTGAGTGTTAGTTTATCAAAAAGTGATAAATATGTCAGTGAAAAAGTAACGAAAGTTTTGGAATGCACAAATTTTGATCATAAGGCCGCCGTGTTTAGTAATGTTTTTATGATAAATATTCTTGTATACTGTTTGAAATACACGTAAGTAGCTAGCTTATTTATCTCCAAACATAATTTGGCTAATAGCTACTGATATTATAGCGTATTGTTATCGTAATCGTATTTCCAAGAGTAAAATTCGGCAAACAAATACCTACAAAAAGACAATAAAATGGATATAATATGTTATCCTTAACAGATAGACATATGCCATCGTGGACTTTTTTGAAGACCTTTATAAGATACACAATTCCACCATACATTATTTTGTTATATCTCAAAGGGTTTAGACAGCGTTTTCGTTGAAAGCTCCCAGACGGCTTATTTTTTTCCGACACCTCCAACAAATATCGTTTATTTATACAAAAATGTAGAGAAAAACTTAACAAATTATATACTAAAACCTTCCTAGAGAACCAAGCTATCCATTGATGAAAACAGCATGCGAATCGGTGCACTAGTTTTTGAGTTTATCGCGAACAGACAGACAGACAGACAGACAGACAGACAGACAGACGCGGCGGAGGACTTTGTTTTATAATATGTACTAAAACCTTCCTAGAGAACCAAGCTATCCATTGATGAAAACAGCATGCGAATCGGTGCACTAGTTTTTGAGTTTATCGCGAACAGACAGACAGACAGACAGACAGACAGACAGACAGACGCGGCGGAGGACTTTGTTTTATAATATGTAGTGATTTAAATTTAGTCTCATTCAGTTGAAGTATGTGGGGAGGAATTTTATTATAACATTTTAAACTGTACCCCATGAAAGATGAGTCTACAAAGGTAAATCTTATGTAAACAGTTTTGCTAAAGCGCCAAACAGTTAAAAACAACAGTAATGAATAATAGCTAACGTACTGTTTAACAATAAAATTCAAAAAATTTAAATTGCTAATTTAACAATATCATCCAAATTACAAAAAAGATAAAATGCTTATGTTGCTGTTGTGAAGAGACTATTGAAAGGAAAAACGTTCTAAAGGGCCTCTGTCCTAAAAAATGTGTTTCTAAAGCGACGTTTGTTCAAAAAACATCCAAAGTCTCTAATTCAGATCATTTATGTAAACAAAGTAATGTCAAGATATGTCACTGTCAAAATGACAGGACAGTGGTGAAAAACATTTTATAATATATTTTTTTTTGTAAATAGTTTTCGCTAAAATTAAAGTGAATTAATTATAAGAACTATGCAATAAAAATACCGTTGCCAAACAATGTTTTGTGTAGTATGTCGGAAGACACGGCATATGATCGTCATAATCAGCCCTTTTAAGTCCAGTGCTAGACGTAGGCCTCCCAAAATCGATTTCTACTCGAAACAGTTTACAGCCGTTTTAATCCAAAATGTGGCTAGATATGCTACTTACAATATGAATCTATGAATGAGAGTTGTAATTTTAGTGTTGTTGAAGATGTAAAAAAATTTAAAATGTTTGGAACTCTTTCATTGATACCAGTGTCATAAAATATTTTATACCAGAAAATCTCCTTTTTTTAATAACTTTGTTTAAAACCGAAAATTTATATTTATATTTAATTAATATTATTATTATTATTTATATATGTCTACACATCTTGGGACCCTGGGGTCCCGGACCTTTGGAAGGCGTACGAGGGGCCGAAGCCAACTCGCAGAGGCCCGTTAGACGCTTTTTAATTAAATGAGACACCAACCGACGATTATCCCTGTACGCACCATGCAAGTGCACCCAAGGACAACCCCCGGTTGGTGTAGGACTATTGCAGGATATGGAAACAAATATATTGGACTATGGGTTTGGGTGGTTAAAATGGACTGGTTACCTAAAACTATGGAAGGACTATGGCCCCTGCCTGATCAATGTTTTTTTATACACGGATAAAATGGCAGGGGGTGACTTGCACACTCAATAATGGGCCCCCGAAAACGGTCGCAAGCACACAGTGACGTAGCGACAAGGGGGCAACATGTCCTGAGGTGCTCGAGGAGTGAAGAGGTATTCCACGGCTCTCAGAATAATCCCAGAGCCCGGAAGATGTTAAGATCCCTACAAGCACTTACTGGAATACTTCCTTCCTCCGAGCACGTTTGCTCTTGCGAATCTCCACTCAACCGACCAATAAAGGCAAGAATGAGGTGGGAGCTCAGTTTCTCGTCAGTGTTCACTCCAGCCGGCCAATAAAGGCAAGCCAGAGATGAGGAACATGACTTCTCCCGGGAGATAGGGTCCGTGGGGTCGCAACTGCCCAACAGCTCGCCACATGCTGCCCTGCGGGTTTCTGTATCTCTCTTGGTCTGGCTCCTCACCCTAGACATGTTCCGGTAAAGTAAACTCTACCGGCACAGACCTAGAGTTCGGAGCGCGCAAGCCCCACCACGACGTCAACGTAGAGATACAGCGGTGGGGTTATTATTATTATTATTAAGTTTTAGTAATATTTATAAAGAATTTAAAAATTAAGAAAAATTAAATACTTTAACAATCATATCAAATAATCATATTTAATTTTGCTATCATTTAACAAAACTTTGATCTTATTTTACTACAAAGATTTATATTTTACAATTTGATTTGATAATTTGCAGTTATCATAATATTACCTAAAGATAATTTGCCAACTGACACAAACGGGTCCCTATACAAGTGACATCCTATTAATGCAAACGTTGTAGTTATAACTTAAGTAAAATTAATAGATACCCTCAAATTATAACATCTATCGATTAGACAGACACCTAAAGATAAACTGACACAGACGATAGAAGATAACAATTTCATGGGCTTGCTGGCTAGTGCGTCAAACTGTCGATATGAGTTTAACGACGTTCGGTAATGCGATGGTTCGAATCCAAGCCGAACTAATGAACTCTTTTTGAAGTATTCTTTAGATTATTCGTAACGAATTCAATATTGTAGCAGTGTAACATTTTAACACTTGAGGGGTTAGCACATAATGACGCTGTGTGGCATTATGCACAGTATCGGTCAGAAGTGTAGTAGCAACCTCACAAAGTTATAGAGTATTAAAACCAGTCGCACTTATAACCTTCTTCTATAAAGATATTTCAAACACATTCACACACACCCGTGTATCGTACTCTTTCATCCTTAGTCAATCAGAAAGAGCACGGTATATAGTCGTTTGTTTTAGTTGGTTGGCATGTCATGCCGCGCAAAAATGAATCTTACAAAATAAAACATCACAAAAGATGTAGGTGGATTTGAGACAAAATTATTTTTATTAATTGGATTGAATAAAATAGTATGACATTGTTGGTTGGTGAACTTAATTAAGAGTGTGTTATTGCTATTAGTGATGTTTTCTTTGATTATCTTTATTCAGAATGCAAGCAAATATAAGTATTGAAGCCAGGGCAAATATTGTCGCCTTGTTTATAAATGGATTTTATTATATCTATTTCCAATGAAACCGGCTTAAGTGTACGTTATTTTTTAATATTATGTGCTGATAGTTGTGAACGATGTATGATTTTCTTGTTAATAAATCGCTAGTTTCAAGTGTGTAATAAAGTGTTATTTTTGTTTTAGAGAAATACTGGAAGATGGTTTCATAGCAACTAGTAGATTTGCAGAACAATTTGATACGTCATTGCGCCATCAATTGAAAATATATGCGGTTTAATAGTGCAAAGGTGGGAAGCACGAGACGAGAGATGTCAGGAGCCTGAGCAGCTTAAGTCCCATTGCATGCAGTTGTGGGATAGTTTACATAAATACGATAATAATGGAGGTCACACTAAATATTAATTAAAAAGTGTAGATTATTTTTACGGGGAATGTGCCGGCTGTTATAGTAGGTAATAAGTTAGTTTATGATTGTAAGATTGAGGTTATGTTTCAATCTTCTTTTCGTCAAGAAAACGAACACTTAAGCTATAATCGCAAAACACACATAGATCAATTTAATGTAGCGGTTTATTCATTTTATTTTTAATGCGTTGTTAATAAATACTGTTGTTTTAATATCACACTTTTTTAAATTAAATTTATAAAAAACAGTAAAATAATCGGGTGATTATTTCACTGTTCTTTTAATTGCTATTATTTATTTGATTACTATTTTCAACAATATTTGACTAAGTTAAATATAATAACTATAGTTGAAAATAAAAATATGATAAAAAGAAAAATTCCTCTTGAGGATCGAACCCACAGCCTGTGTTTAATAATAATAATAATAGTTTATTTCAGACTTACGTCCATACATTTGTTAGTAATAATGTTCTTAACCTAGTGTTAGTAAAAGTACAAAAGTAGTCAGGCACTTGCTCTCGCGTGAAGGCCCATCCAGTGCGCCATCAGTACCGAGTCCCACCGGCCAGCGCACGCGGCCAGGATGGCGAGTGAGTGAGTGACTGTTGGTGAGTTATGAGTCCGATACCTGATTCTACCTACTGACGTTGCTTATTGAAATAGCGCGAATTTTAGCAATATACTGAACCGGCTAAAATCATGCGTTTACAGTCTGTCAAAACAATAAACGATGAGACAACGACGGACAGTGTGTATCTGTGTGTGGTGAGGTCTCATTAGTCATTAGATTGGCTGCGTTAAAACACCACTCACACAAACAGAAGTTCGCATTGCTACGTCCATAGAAATATGATCATTAACGTGCTACTGCACTTATGACCGCTGACTGTACCTCCGGCAGAACGTGAATACGCGGCGGCAATTTATCTTCTCGCTACGGATTGATTTACATGTTCCGCGCGCCACATAGATTACACCGAAAAAAGATTTCTTTCCTCGTCAAAAAATAATGAACGTTTCACCGTGATGCATGTTGTGGATTAGTGGAGGAGACAAACAGACGCACAGAACAAATTACTGACATAAATTGCTGAGATTAGGAGCGGTGCACACCGAAACGCTGCGTCGCGCCGCCGCGCATCGGTGCGGGTGGCGCACGACCTTTCACAACTCTCTCGAGTTCGAATTCTCGTAATGGCAGGTGTAATCAACAATTCTATATTTCAGAGAACTTGTGTCTCAAATATATCGCACCTTTAGAATTATAGAGACCTTATTTGAAATCATCAATCACATCATCAGTTAATGACATCATCAATTAATTCACAATATTATAGTGACCTCATTGGTGATGTTCTTTAGAAAAGTTGAAATCTTAAAATTTCAAATATAGGTCACTATAATATTATTATAGTGACCTAATTTGGTGATGTTTTTCAACTTCTGAAGAAATTAGGTCTCTATAATTCTAAAGGTGCGATATATAGTTTATACTTTACGTGTTTTCAAATAATTAAAGCAATAATCCGGTCAGTCGATGGTGTCCGCCTAAATGTTGAATGCATGGTGGAACACCACGCGGAGTGACAGCAATTGTACTGGGAGCGAAAAAATAAGTAAATAAGTGTTGCAGTACGGGTGCTGGAGCGAAGTGAGCGACGTACGCGAGCGGAAGGGAGAGCACTCGCGACTGAAGACTGAGCGGTGTTCATCACGAGATCACTCAGGGAGATACATTAAGTCACTCTGGGATACTCATCATATTATACTCGTATACAGTAACATTGTCTGCGGGATGTTATCAAAGTCATGCCATTTTATAGCATTATTTGACATGTTTGCCAGTTATAGCAGGGTTAACTTATTGAACTTATTGGCGGGTTACACATTATACCTGCTTAGTGCCAACGTCACTTGGGATTGTTAACTTGTGCACAAAGTAATACTTATATTAACGCATATCAGCACCAATCGTCAAACGAACATGCCAAAATAAACAGTAATCCTTGTTAAAATCCCGTGGACATTTGAAACATCAATGAAACACTCTCCGCGCGCCTCCCGTCTGAACTCCCCATAAAACATTCGAATTACATTTATCTGGC
Source organism: Dryobota labecula (assembly GCA_947523025.1). NCBI lineage: Eukaryota > Metazoa > Arthropoda > Insecta > Lepidoptera > Noctuidae > Dryobota > Dryobota labecula. The sequence goes on along the minus strand of OX383291.1, from coordinate 569,015 downwards.
ACAGGAGACATATTCGATTAACGGCCGCCTTCTTACCGCACCTCACCGCCTCGCACCGCACCGCACCCCGTTTGAATTTCATTTAAACTTACGAAACGAGTTAAATAAATCTAGTTCACGATAATAAGATGTTTGAAAGAGCCTCGCAGCGGAAAATGAAAAGTAATTCGCGTCTGGATGAAAATAGTAAATATGATATTGTGGGCGAGACGCGGCGCGGTGCGGGACGAAGCGGAGCGGTGCGGGATGGTGCAGCGCGGCAGAACAAACGCGCGGTCCGCTGTATCGCATTAAGAGCTCTAAACGGATTCAAGTAGGTACGAGTCCGATTTTAATTTCATCTCGCCGTCACGTTATATTAAAGTCTGAACGCGGCCGCTCCGCCACCGCGCCGCCCGCACCGCTCGCCGGTACTGCGGTACAGGTACACACGACCACAAATTAAGCTATACATTTCCAGCATAAGCTGACCTTTCATTGTACGGAAATCCTATACAATGCGAGATCTGCCTAAACTGGAAATATACAGGGCTGTTTGGCGCATGGACCGACACATTTTTTTGGGGGGTTGGGAGGGTCATTAGGTTTCATCCAAAGACCCCGTGTCCTAAGTGTCAGGCTATTAAGATATTATATTTTTTTTGGTTTTTTCCTAAAATTACCCGGAATCTCGCCTTTAAATCATCATTAATTTTTTATTAATGGTTGTAATTGCACGAAATAAAGAAGTTTTGGTCACAGCAGTCAAAATATACAGTGAGTCAGGAATGGCGACGCGGGAGCAAGGGACGTACAGTTCTATGTTTTATAGTACAGGGTTTGGTTTCCGCACTTAGTCCTTCAGGTGGACCATTGTACATGGGCCATGGCGGCCATCAGTGGTTATTCCAACCAGCCCACCTCCCTCCAGAAGTTAATTACGTCTCCCGGTATGTTTAGAACATCTGTGAAAGATCAGGGTGCCCCGAGGGTCTCTGTTCTAATCTGGGTGACGCCTGTGCATTCAAAGAGCACATGCGCGACTGTTTCCTCAGCCTCCATGCAAGCTCTGCACAGAGGATTGTCCGATATGTCTATTGTGTGGAATTGTTTGTTTAGCGTGCAGTGTCCCGTAATGGTCCATGATACGGAGCGAGAGTGCATGGGAGGCCGTCACCTCCTTCTGCGAAGCAGTAATGTTTGCGAAGGATGAGGCGGAACGCGTGAGGAAGAAGTAGTCTGTGCGCCCTCACGCCCCTAGTCGACGCAGAAGACGCCCTGGGCGGCAGGAATCAATTGGCGATTCCCAGCCACCGTAGGCGCGGGCTTGCGGACGGCGAGCAATGGCCAGCTCGCCGTCTGGTAAGGACCAGGCCCAGGTTGATGGTGCGTTGTGTTCTACGCGTGTGTTAGAAAGTGGATGAAAAACTACATTTATAGTTATAGATATCCACTTTGTTAGCAAGCTTTGTGTGTCAAAATGGTAACTAGTAATTTACTGTGTATGAAAGTCCCTATGAATATGGTGTATGTAGGGAAAGGATTTTATAAAGGAAAGCACAGACAGACAAGACTAGGTATTTATTTCAATTAGGCTTGTTAAAGTAAAGTTACTGAGAAAGCTAGATGTCCGTTCCAAAACTAGGTCTTCGTGGAGAAGAACGGCAAGAAACTCCACGGCAGCTTGTTTTTAAAGTATTTTACCAACACATTTTTACATTAGCATAATATACTTTGCTACAACATTAATCTCTTGGATCATTTCTCAAAGTTAGCAACTTTACCAGTGGAAAGAAACAGAACATGAATATTCCTTTGATTAAACACAATACAATATTAGCCATATTATAACACAAACAGAACAACATAGTCATTAGGACGAAGTTAGCCTCATGCAGATCTGTACCTCGAGCTACACCGAAGACGAGATACGCAGTGCAAAGACTACACTGTACACGTCGCTCGACTTAGCCGACCGAATGCCGTCCCGCAGGAGGGACGAAAAGGGAGAGAGGAGTCTCCAAGACATGTTTCGGGTGTTTAAGGAGACGGACGCTGACGACGTGCCGTCCTTTGTGGCAAAGGAGCTGCGGAAGCTGCCCCCCGTCACTTTTGACCACGTCGACGTCACCAGGCTGCTGAAGGATATTGTCACTCTGAAGGCAAGCCTGGCTGAGATGAAGTTCAAGCTGGATGCGTCTCAAAACACCATCAGTGAGTTTGTGGCGGTATCAACAACGCCACATGCGAACTACGCATCAAAGACCTGACGTCACAAATCCTGCATCGCGCTATCAGAATTTACCGCGCGACTAGCATATATACAACATCCCGACATCAACCGTTGGGCAGTTGCCCACCAGACACAATACCCGTCTGGTCGGAGGATCCTCCCTTTACTATGGAGTATGAGTGAACTTTACACCCTGTTCCTCATACCTCTAAATTGGTGACCCCGAAGATGGACATTAGCGCAGCCTTCGTGCAACTACTGCAGCGTGACGTCATCCATCACTTCCTCAAGCTTTCGAGCGGCGAGTCACACAGCCAGCCAGCACCCACGGCTTCAACGGGTATCCTGACCACCAGCATGCAGCGAACGCGCATACCTGGTCATCACCCTCAGCCTCATCAGCAACCTTGGCACAGCGCACTGCACTTTCGGCCGGTCCACAAGCAGAGCCCTTCAACGCTCTCCTGGTCGACGCCAGCAGTCAGCCTCAACCCGGCGCTGTACGACGTCCGACTCACTGGATGAACAAACGCAGCGCCACCCCGACTCACTGGGGAATCACCGCAGACAGTTCCGACTCACCGTGAACTATGCGGCACCCGGTTCCGACTCACTGGAATCACAACTGGCCCTGGCAAGCATCATATGCACTGACTCAGCCCACTATCGACCTCCGGTCTCCGGAGGGGAGTAATGTGGCGGTATCAACAACGCCACATGCGAACTACGCATCAAAGACCTGACGTCACAAATCCTGCATCGCGCTATCAGAGTTTACCGCGCGACTAGCATATATACAACATCCCGACATCAACCGTTGGGCAGTTGCCCACCAGACACAATACCCGTCTGGTCGGAGGATCCTCCCTTTACTATAGAGTATGAGTGAACTTTACACCCTGTTCCTCATACCTCTAAAAGTTACGTGCCGATATGGTTGACTTACGCAATACTGTATCGGTATGTCGGTCACCTGAGTTCGCATTAAAGGTGAACACTCGTCGTGCTGCAAACAACGCATCGCTGTCCGGTATCGAGTCAGCGAAATTGGACTCGTCACCGGCCGCTGTCACTGCAAGCGATGCAATACCGCGCCCCGCCGATCCTGTCTCTACCGTAGTAGAGGAGACGTCACAAGTTAGCATGTCAACACCTCGCCGTGCTTACTCAGCAGCCGCTGCACAACCTCCCATCCAAAAGGAGCAGCAAAAGAAGAAAGTTTTTGCTAAAAGTGCAAAATCAACCGTGGGGACATCTATAAGCAGCAAAGCACCGGCTTCCAGCATCGTGTACCCAGCCCTTAAGAAAGGGCAGCCAGACAAGGAGGGCTTCGTGACGGTAGAGTCAAAGCGAAGGAAGCCCACTTGCCGTAACCGATGTGGTACTGCTCTGGCGGGACCAAATATGTTGCTGCGTCCTGCTACACCGACGACGCAGTTGTACGTATCCCGTCTGCATCACTCCACGATGACTGAAGACATCGTGGAATACATCAGAGTCAAGACCAAGTGGACCTTGAGAGTAGAAAAGTTGGAGTCACGCCATAACATGAACTTCAAGTCGTTTGTGGTGCGGGTTCCAACTCAGTACATAGAAACCTTCATGAAAGAAGAGTTTTGGCCGAAAGGTGTGGCGTACCGACGTTTTCGTGGAAGGTTACGCGACACCACGCAGCGCAACACGACGCCGACACAGTTATCACTTCGTGTACCTACAATAATTTAGTGTAATTATATTAAAATACTAGCTTCTGCTCGCGACTTCGTCCGCGTGAAATTTCGGGCCACCCATCGCGTCGCATCCCGTCGCTCGCCTGCGCTATAACTTCGTTATCACTTAGCGTTCTTTCTGACTTTTGTTCTCTTCGCTTGGCTCCTAAGGATCTCATCATCATCATCATTTCAGCCGAAAGACGTCCACTGCTGGACATAGGCCTCCCCCAATTGTGGGGGTTTGCCATAATCGCCACGCTTGGCAGGCGGGTTGGCGATCGCAGTATGGTGTTAAAAATAAATAGAGAACGCTGCTGCCCATTCTCTAGTAAATCCCTTAGTCGCCTTTTACGAGACCCACGGTAGGAAATGGGATGGAGCTATTCTTTACGTCCGGCACCACACGGAACTAAGGATCTAACGTGATGTTATATAGCCTTCCTCGATAAATGGGCTATCCAACACTAAAATAATTTTTCTATTCGAACCAGTATCTAGTTCCTGAGATTAGCGCGTTCAACCAAACAAACAAACTCTTCTTTATACTGTACTGTATAGCTTTATAATATAGCTGACCCGCGCAACTTCGTTTGCGTCACCTAAGAGAGCGAGTGGTTTAAGTAATGAATTTAATACTTATTTTGTTACGGAGTTATTTTTAAATTATGATACTCGTATCTCCTAAGATGTTGATTGAAATCAAGTGATGTCAATGACAATTTTGTTTAAATTTAAATACTTGTAATTAATAACATATTTATTTGGATAAGGATTAATATTATGTTGATAAAACTCCTTCGCAAATAATGCATTAATTTTGAAAAAAATTGATTACCATAAAAAAAGGTTATAGTCAGTCAATCTTAAAAGATAGACATATGCTGTCGCAGACTTTCTTTTAGAACTTTTAAAGAGGAAAAATTCCATCATACATGATATTTGCGTAACTTAAACCGTTTACGCAGCGCTCGCAACAGAAGCTCTCAAAAGGGAATAATTTTTCCGGTTTTGTAACATGTTTCATTTATGCTCCGCTCCTATTGGTCGTAGCGTGATGTTATATAGCCTATAATATTTAATATTCCTCAATAAATGGACTATCCAACACAAAAATAACTTTTCAATTCCAACCAGTAGTTCCTGAGATTAGCGCGTTCAAACAAACAAACAAACAAACAAAAAAACTCTTCAGCTTTATATATTAGTATAGATTCGAAAAAAATGATTACCATAAAAAAGGTTATAGTGAGTCAATCTTAAAAGATAGACATATGCTGTCGCGGACTTTCTTTTAGAACTTTTAAAGAGGAAAAATTCCATCATATATTTTTTCAATTCCAACCTAAAAATCAAAATACTCACAACTCAAACCTCAGTTGGTCCCATAGAGTTTTTGATCCTCGTAAGAAACAGGATCGATTGGCATCAAGAAAACTTTTTTGTGAAAATTGTCCATTTTCTTGCTGACTCTAAATTTTTTTCGAAATCTGTGAATGCAGATCAATTTTTTTCTAAAAGTTAAGAATAGTCTCTTAAGACCATTTTCTTGTAGCGACCACGGTTATGGTACCTGCCCTTATGGACCCATCTCAAAACATAATGCAATACTGCTCCTCTCCCATAGCAAATAGCGTGATAATTTATAAGTAGTAATTTGACCAGACCTATAGAGAATATCTATGCAAAATTTGAACAAAATCTGTCCGGTAGTTTTTGCGTTTAGCTGGAACATACATTCAGACAAACAGACAAAAATTCTAAAAACTATATTTTCGGCATCAGAATCGTTCCCAGACCTCGTGGCAATTACTTTTTTTCAAAAATATTCAATATACAGTTTTGACTTCGCTACGATTTTATTATATGTATAGATAGATCATTATTTGATGCAATTGATCTGTAAAAAAATACTTATGTGCTTCCAAAATCAATTTTTCTTTAAATGTGTGAAAAATTGTAACTTCTAAATTCAGTATTAAAACATTTGAACTTAGTTTTATTTTAAAAAGTTCTTTGGATGAAACCTCGCTAATGACCCTCCCAACCCTCCAAAAACTTGTGTCGGTCCACACGCCAAACACCCTGTATAGCTTGATTTGTGGCCGTGTGTACAGTATAATCGCTGTCTGCTTCTGATTTCGGTACAAAGCCTCTTTATAGCTGTTTGGGATTATTTACATAATGCTCGAGGATACTCGTACAGAAAAACGTCTTAAGATTTCATTCCTTTAATGAAATCTTGAGAACTAAATGTTCAGTGGAGACTTTTTTTTTAAGTTTTAGATAAATGTAAACTGTACTGTAATTCAGTTATAAGCATAAGAGAAAACATTCATCATCTAACAACGATCCAATTGACCCAAAGCATATCAAGTGATTGTAGGTAGGTACACTTGCACACATCATTGAACATAGTGTTCTCCATAGAAGGTAGTTTATGTACATTAGGTGTATAGGAAACTAAACAAACAAACAAACGGTAATACAAATAAACGTTTGGTTTGATTTTTGAACCTAAAGTAAGAGTTGATAGATCATTGTCAGTCATTCACCACATTCACCACATCATACATCTTTTAAATCATCTCCCACATAAAGTTCAAATTAAGGTATTTTTAGTTCACCTCGATGTCGCATTCAAAATAACACAGAACACAACATTATGAAAATGTAAAATTTCGTCTGATGACAGAATTAAGCGAGTTTATAGCGTCACTCATTGGAGTGGGTACATTACTTAACATTGCAGTATAAAATTACTCTGTGAGTCGTCACCGTCACAGGTACCACACAACCATCTTCCGACACAATATAATAAAGAACGTCGTAATATGAAGTCTACAGACGGCCTGTGAAACACGGAGGCTCGTAAATTCTAGCTATTTCTTGATTGTGTACCTACAACATGTAAATATATGCCAGTAAACATATTTTCAACCTGTGATGTTGTTATTGTATTTTACTATTTGTGCCTGCGCAATATACTTCGGTCATCACTCTTCGGTGGTATGACGCCTGTGGTGTCAATAAAGGTGTCAGATAAGGAAACATGTTCTTCTATTCATCATTTCAACCGAAAGACTTCCACTGCTGGACATAGGCCTCCCCCAGGCACCGCCACTTCGACCGGTGCTTCTGTGCTTCTCGCATCCAGCGGATTCCTGCGGCTTTCACAAGGTCATCGGTCCACTTTGTAGGAGGCCTTCCTAGGTTCTTCTATTACACATTTGAAATTAAATTAGCTGGAAAAGTATGGCTGAAGGTGAAACTGATGATGGAGACACGTCGCTCTAGCCGGTTGAAGAATATTTCTGATAGTTCTGTACAAATATTTGCCCATATCATGCTAAAAGTACCGTGGTGAATAGGCGGATTGGCGGCAGTTCGCGGCCGCTGCAATGTTTTGTTGCATTTTACTTCCACATTCTTTTCTGACAGGATTTCGTCCAACGTGTTGCTTATTATTCAAGGATAAAACAAACCCATTTCACGATCACTCAGGCCCAGTCCTTTATGTATGAGTAAACTCTTCAAAAGAGAAACATTTCAGTTGAAACCACGTTCAATTATTTACTGTTGAACCAAATCTCCTCACTAATACTTTGGTAAAGTTTTATAAAAACAGTACAACAGTAGATTAGCTGCGTCGAAATGATTGATCTACTGCTGGAACTTGGAAATTTATGAACGGCGTCGTCTTAAAGGATTACTGCGGAGGACTTTACGATTCGCCTTTAATCATTGGAAGCGATCTCGGACGACGGGTGACAGGTGGCGGCTCCAGAAGGGTGCGCTTGATACGACGAGCTTGACCGAGAGCCACGGACGCAGCTGTTAGCCGGAGATAACCAACTGATGGACTGATGGTGGTGCCCTTAGGAAGACGAAGCGGTTTACTCGAGAACTAAAACAAAAAAAAAAAATACAAAATATAACTGACTAAATGTAGGTGTAACCTCTCTACTTAACCCTTGGCGGAATACGATCGGAAGTTCATAAAATTGATTGGTTTAACCAAAGTAATCGAATGATATACTAATCGATTTATTTCAAACATAAGTCGCCTATAGCGACAACCTGTCTGAATTAGAATTTAGAATAATGTAGGAAACGTAATTACGTTTCACAGCTGAGTTCCTTCAATTTCAGTAATAATGTAGGAGCAATCTTCCAAAAAGTTTAGCTAAATCTATCCATTTTGTACCTGGATTGAACCATTTATTTAGTTTATTGGATACTCAAGGTTTTGGATTGAATCTCACTTTTCCAGTCAAATCAAAAAAAAAAAAAAAAAACTGAAATGGAGACAAGAAACTGGTTAATTGCGAGTTGTGGCTTGTGCTGGAGGGTTCAGAGACATACTTAGACGCCGTTTTTGTAACTACTTTCTGAGATTTTCCTGTTAATAAAACATAAACAAATAACTTAGAGAGACAAATAAAAACAAATGCGATAAGAACGGAACCCTGATGCAACATCAACAATACACATACAATATACATATCGATGCAGCATCGTAAACAGCGGTCGTAAACAGCAATGTACAGTAGAACAGTGATGGACAATGGCTGATAAAACTCGCCGACACAGCGCTGGAACTAAAGGAACGGCGCAAACGTCCGGATCGCCGCGAAATATTGCGATCTTCGATAATCCAACCGCGGACCAAAAAGCGGGCTGCTGTGTAAACCACCACCAATAAGCTCGCTTCGTTGTCAATTTCTCATTTTTCATCGTATTTCGTATATTTGTTCTCATGTGTTGGCCGAGTCCACACGCGATGGAGCGAGAAATAACAAAATACGTCGATTCCGCTCGATCGGCGCGCAGTCACACAGAAGAGGTCGCGACTCGCGGGACAACGCCTGCGATAGTGAGCCGACATTTTCGATACACCGGGGAAATATAGTTAAGCAGAAAACATGGTTTTACTTAAACAAGCGTTTGTAAGGGATGATCTGATGTGATTATATGTGGGTTTCAATTCAGATTGTGGAAAGCGTAATGAAGCTACAGTAGTAATTGCGTTCGCTTCACTACGCTATCAGTGAATATTCGTCACTTAATGCGTAAACATGCGCAGCACAGCCGAGCGGCTGCTAAACCGATGTAAATTGATTGCACGCGAGTCAATTTGACGAGGAACGACCGCAACGTCCGCCCGATAAATTAGTGAGACAAACAGACGCGACACGACGCGGCCCGCGCCACGCCGCTCGTTGGCACCACAGTATAAATATGGACAGTATGGAAACTAGCTCTATTTGTGGAAATAATCACCTACGCTCCATTGGATCGTTAGGGTTGGCACTCTTTAATGTTTGTAAAAATGAAGTGTTTTATTGGAACGAAATTCTTTAACGCGGCTTGCGGTAGGAGTTGACTGGTAGAAATCGTCACGGGAGAAAGCGTTCCTCCATGTTATGCGCCACCCCCCCCCCCATGTGACTTTCTTCTTTGGTCAAAATATAAATCTAAGATGGCAGCTGCGAAAATGTTCAAATCTTTCGGCATGGGTGTCGTTTTCATGGTTTTCGAGAGTGCTAGAGTCGATAGTGAGGTCAAAATGTAAATCCAAGATGGCGTTTTTATTCTGACCTCATTATCGGCTCTAGCAGCCTCAAAAACCATGAAACGACATCCATGACGAAAAATTTTTAAATTTTTGCAGCCACCATCTTGGATTTACAAATAAATTCACACATTTCTAATGATCGATCACACGGTCCATAATTTTCTATATTGATTATTAATTTATAACAATAAATCATTCTTACATTTCGAGATCACCAGGGAGTTTAATAAACCAGCCCAGAAAAACTACAACTGTGCTTCACCCAAAGCACACATAATATTACGTACAGATACCCAATCCCACATGCCCTAGTAGCCGCATTTCGAATTTTTAAGACCACCTTTCAGTCTCTGTTGCAAAAAAAATAAAAACTTTTTTGTTTCTTTCGTATTTGCTAAATAGTTGGGCAAACGTTATCTAAAACTATTCTAAATTTCAAGCTGATAGCATCAGTAGTTCTTGAGATATTCAGCTGTGACAGACAGACAGACTGAGTCACACCATAAGGGTTCCTTTTTACCATTTCGGTACGGAACCCTAATAACGAAAGTAAACGTATAACACGACCATAATCGTCTCGACACTGTACCCGCGAATGAGAGCACCACCACGCTCGCTTCGGTATCTCGTCGATCGCCGTCTGTGTGAATGTGCCGTTTCGAACGTTTGTTCGTAGTTTCTGTACTGTCCATATTTATATTGTGTAGGCGCGGTCCCGCGGCGCCTTCCGTCAGCCGTACGCATACTAAGTATTGGCTACTGGCACTCTGTGTTATAAAAGTCAGTGTCTCTCTCGAAGTCCTGAGTATTTGCATCAGCTGATAATAATTTTACCTAAATTATTCTTTCTCTCTCTCGCTCCATGATCTAGTTCTGCAGTAGCAGCTCACGCAAGTTGATTGAATGAATGGTAATAGTCGACAAATCGGCACACGCTGGTTTTAATATTCGATGTGCATCGCGTCGTTAAGTCGGTGCTGATGATCACAACCAAATCACAACATGGCGCCGACTGTACGCGCGTTGTTTTATTGATAACGATTCATATTTCACTAAACAAGAGTTAAGGCTCGTACAGACTAGTGCGATATCGCGGGCGCGACGCGACACTAGTAGCACAATTTCTTTGTCGGTGCTTGTCGCGCCTGCGATATTGCATGAGTGTGTACGAGCCTTTATTGGGTAATAAATCTCTGCTTTGGAAAATAGCGTAAATGCTCTTCATTAGAGTATAACATTGTCTCGTAAAATATGGTTACATTGTAGACGCGTCGCCTCATTGACTTTGACGAGCCAGTGAATACGTTAACCGTAGCCGAGGTTGTCCGGACGAAATGGCGCGTGGCCGGTCGCACGGTCTGGTCGCACGGACCGGTCGCATGGGCTGGATCGCCAGGTCGTCACCACTTCAGCGTTTTTAGAAAAATGCATGGTGTCTATAGGTACAATGAGCTGTAAGTTGCTTCACGAGCAAGGATTAAAATTTAAACCCATTGTTATATCAATGTTTCTGTCTACCCCCATGGAAAGAAGGCGTCAGTTTATGTATGTATGTATGCATATCAACGTTTCCGTAATGCTGCAACGAAAATGATTTCAAAGCTATTATGACTTGGAGATCTCCAACCAGCACGGACTTATTTCAAAATTGAATAAATATGAACTGTTTAAAATTCTTGTCAGTGTATTCTTCAGGGGAATGTTGGTGTTAGGCCGCCAATGGCCCGTAATCACACGTCACGCAAATTGCAGAGCAGCCCGCGACGTGCGGCGCCGTGTCGCGAAGCAGACCAAAAATTAAATGATGCAGTGGGACGTCTGGAGCCACCAATTCGGAACTACGCACGACAACGTTTCCTAAAGTTAAGACGAGTTAAGTCGCGGCAGATTATATCGGGCCCTCGGGGGCCGGGTGAGGGGACACACACACAAAGAGTCCTTTGATCTGCCTCCTACCCCCCGAGCGGCATGTGCACGCTCGGTTGGTGCCGGTCACCTGCGGGCGCCGGGCACCTGTGGGGGTCACTAAACCACTTCAAGTTATGCACGAGTTCATTTGACTTAGTTGATTTTAAACATTGTGTCGCTTTTGTATTAAAATTTGTTGTAAGTGACCATTGGGCTGGGTCGGTTTAAATCTAGTCTACATAACTGATTCAGTTGGGTCACAATGTGTTATGGAAAGATAATTAGATGTATTACCTATTCTCTTTCCAACCTCAAACATTTTTATCACCATCACGATATACGTTCAATTCGTTTTACAATTCTCGATACTACCGCTTTAGTACTTGCATAACACAAGCGCAGCTGTATGTTACTGAACCTTGTATTCTATCCTACAATTTAACGAACAGTTGACGAATGGGATTCATTCTGTGATTTGATAAAAGATCGCTTCCTCTCAACGAGCGTCGCTCGCTCGCTTGTCTCTCAGTCGTCGCTTACTTCGCTTGTTGCAGAGTGCAAGACTGAAATCTAGTTATTCCATAAGTTTTCATTGTGCCAGCAGAACACTCGCGGTTACTCGGCAGTGATTGCTTTCTGACACAGATCTTAGGTAACGGAGTAATAGAAAGTTAACAAGACGTTATTGTATTTCAAAGGGTTTGGCAAACCTAGAGTGCCTTTCAGATGAGCGACACCTAATAGTTATAACCACTAGCCACCAGTAGAGAGCTCTGAACAAATAAAGAAAAGAAAGAAAAGGTATTTATAAAAATCAAAAAACTAATCACATCCATGCTGTAAGCATACACCTGAGTAACGTCACAGCTATGTTAAAGGATCATAACTCCGCTAGTACAGCATTTACCAAGTCTCTCCCTTCTCCGGCACAACACTGTGTTACTGTAACAGTAACGTTGATTAACTGAGACAAAGCGCGCTCATTTATTTATTATTTATATGGCGCGCTTTTTCACACAAGTGTGGCGAGACAAAGGACCTCATGTTATTTATTATGCATGGCAGAGGTAGCCACATGTTTGTTGCGATGTTCTCAAAATGTTATGTTTTCCCGTGTGTGCTACCGGCCGTAAGTTTACAACAACTTACGGCCGGTAGCACCCAACTATGTCAGATGGATGGACAGTTTATATTTACATAATGTCTAACAGCTGTTATTATCATAGTCTGCTTTACATACCTTCGTATGTAAAAAGCATGATGTTCCAAAGTCGACCTGCGTCATTACATTTGATCAGACGTGATACTGAGAACTGCTAAAAATATAGTAAAAATGGTACCGCGAATGCCCCCTGTTACATGGGACTTAAACATAACTAGCGAAATACACCTCTGCCTAACCTGTCAGGAAAACAAGGCGTGATGTTATGATGTTATGGTGTTTTGTTAGAACAATAAAACGATTGAGGATTAAAGTTTTCCGATTTCGAAAGTTGGAAGCCGTAAATGGTACATGACCCATGGTAGTGATTGTTGTATTTTCGATTATTCCCAATTTTACCATGTTTGATTTAATTAAAGAGTAAGATTTGGTTAAAATAAAACTATAGTGTTCTAAATTTCCTTATTTTCACCGACCCGATGAATCTAGAGTTTGGTTAGAATTGGCCGAGTGGAACAGGCACTGTAGGCCGTGTCGGAGACGTGTTGTATCTGGTACACTAGCGCTATCTAGTGGCGATCAATGGAGTTATTGGAATCCGCGCCATCGATTGTCAACTAATCGGGACGCCAGTGCTGTTTAGCGGCGACTGACAGAGTCTAAAACATAACGTTCGACCGGTGCCAAGTGATCGCCGCACAGTCAACAAGTGAAGTTCATCGGTGGCGGTCAAGCAGTGATGACGTCTAGAAACTGTTTCGCGTTCGGTATAGTTGTGTCGTGTTCCTACATTAATTACTTTGCCTAACTATTACTGTAAGATATTCGGGGACTCAGGTGTTGTAGGCGGGGGTGTCGAAAGGTTACCAACGCACTTACTCGTAACCAGTGAAAACCACACTGTCAGATTAAACACTTGTATAATCAATAAAATAACACACGATAATTACAGTCAACAAAAATAGAGTCAAAATATATATATCAGCACTTACGAACTAATAGAATATCTAGAAACTACCTTAAACTGAAATTATTGGCTAACTTAAACTGACTTTATTAAAACTATCTAAGCGCGGAGCGACTAATTCTCGAATATATGTGGAGAGCAACTGAATCGTACGGAGAGATTATTGCTATTGAGAGATTTACTTGATGTATTACTGATGTACTACCGATGTACTACCAATGTACTACAAAAATCAACTTGCTCGAGTTCCCTTTATAGGTTTTACCCATGATCACAAGTTGCGGGTGACTCTTGGTCGTATATTTAATGAAACTCACCAGTTACAAACATTCCTACCTGATGAGGGGGTGTTGAAGGGGAACGGGTGTCTGCGGGGTATTGCGCAGTTAGCTCTCCTTAGACGTAGGAGGGGTACGGGAGACGTGGTTCTACGCAGTATGAAAATGGTACATAACACTGTTTACTTTTCGACACAATGGATTTTACTTTAATCGGTACCCCGGGGGTATATACTGTTATATAAAATAGGTAATTAGGGGGTAAATGCTCCAACTAAGCTAATGGCAGTGTTTAAATTACGCTATCTCGTTACAGTTCTGAGATATCGATCATTTTCTTTAGTATATAAAGCTATTTAAGCAATTTATATTAGAATATTCGTCTCCACGGAACAATCGATACATTTCAATGATTTGATGACATATATAATTCATTTTAAGCTCGAATTATGGTGCTTTCAGTTACATTCCACCCCCTGTAAAAGGGTTCAACCGCATTACATCATATTTGGTCGGTGGGAAGCACGATAATCTTTGCTACGGGCCGACGCAGGACCCCATTTAACGTCCTAATGTCGACTACACGAACAATACCGTCATTGCCGTAATATACATTCTTAATTACACCTTTTGTCCATACATTCCTGTCCTTATTATTGTCTATAATCACAACTACGTCGTTGACCCGCACATTGGGTACGTTGTTAATCCATTTGTCACGACGTTGCAGCGTTGGGAGGTACTCTCGTAGCCAGCGCCGCCAGAACATGTCGGCGAGCGCGTTCACGCGCCGCCATTGCCGGCGCGAATCGACGTCCTCGAAGTCTCCCGGCAGGAACGGAGTACTCCCGGACGCAGTGCCCAGGAGTAGATGATTAGGTGTCAGGACCACAGGCTGGTCGTGGTCGTCGTAGACATAAGTTAGAGGCCGGCTGTTTACAATCAGCTCGGCCTCGGTGAGGAGGGTATACAACACCTCCTCTCGGGGAGCACGTTCCTTGAGCGTGCTTCGGAGTGCGTTTTTTATAGAACGCACCAGGCGCTCCCAGCAGCCGCCCATGTGTGGGGCTGCCGGGGGATTGAAGTGCCACTCGATGCCTCGGTTGATGGCTTCGGCCCTGACTAGACCGTGGTTAAGGTCCTTCAGGGCTGCTCGTAGTTCGGTGTTGGCTCCAATGAAATTGGTACCCTGATCTGAGTACAGATGCGCTGGTTGCCCGCGGCGCGCAATAAGGCGCCGCAAGGCTAGTATGGCGGAGTCGGCGCTCAATGAGGCGGCCAACTCGAGGTGGACGGCGCGTGTGGTGAGGCAGGTGAACAATGCACCCCACCGCTTTTCGCGGCGCCGCCCAATTGCTACCTCCATCGGGCCGAAGTAGTCGACGCCCACTCGGACGAAGGCTCGTCGCGAGGTCTCGACTCTCGCCAGCGGAAGATCGCCCATCTTGGGCGGGGCTGGTTTAGCTCTGGAATATTTCATAATTTCATAATTGACACTGGGCAACCACCGCTTTTACTGAGGTTCTTACCCTTGTGATCCAGTACTTTTCACGAAGGTTGTTGACGACGGTCTCATGGTTGGCGTGTAAAGCCATCCCGTGGTAAAATGTGATCAACTTTCGCGTTAGAGGGTGACGTCCCTCTAATATTATCGGGTGCCTTTCCCCGAAGGTGAGCACCTCGCAGGCACTCAGGCGTCCCCTCACCCGAAGCAAGCCGTCCTCGGTGATCATCGGGTCTAGGGCCTTGATGCTGCTGTTGTTGGGGACGGGCAGGCCTTCTAGTATGGCGGCCCGCTCATCCCGGAAGCTGTCTTCTTGGCACAACCGCATAAGGCAGTTGTGAGCTTCTTCCAGGTCGGGACGCTGTAGCTCTGCTGTTGACCGATGCTTACGACATCGGCCGATGAATATTAGCACGCGTGACATAACGCGCTGTATGCGCGCCCACGAAGAATAGCGCTCGTAGAGAAGGAGTGGCGCCATCGGCGCTGATGTAGCGTGGACCCGCTGAATGCGCTCGAGGTCCGCTTCCGCCGCTTCAGCCTCATGACACACCGGCCACCGCTCCTGTGGATCACATAGAAAAGGGGGACCAGAAAGCCACACCGCATGGTTATCGGGCCAAGACAATCTGGTCGCTTTGTCAGCAGGGTTATCCTCCGATGGCACCCAGCGCCAATTGCCTCGGTCCGATAATTTATCAATCTCGGCTAGTCTATGTGATACGAATCTCTGAAACTCATGGGCGTCAGAGTTTATCCATCTAAGAACCGTTTTACTGTCTGTCCAGTAAAATTTACGTTTTATAGATAGCCCTAGCTCTTTCTCGGCCGTGTCTGCTGGTCGGCAGGCTAACAAGGCCGCTTGTAGCTCGAGCCTAGGGATAGATATCACCTTTTGAGGTGCTACACGCGCTTTCCCTATTACCATGACAGCCTTCCTATTTCCTCCGGCGTCATGACCTACTAGATAAGTGACTGCGGCGTAGGCTAATTCGCTAGCATCCCCGAACACATGTAGTTCTAAATTGTCGAGGCTTAGCCCGTACCACTTTGGTATTTTGACTTCTTTTAATTTACTTAGATTATTAAGCCAAGTGAACCATACTTTCGCATCCTTATCCTGTAGGGGTTCGTCCCACTGGATCCCTGATTTCCAGATTTTCTGCATTAGTATTCTTGACTGGATAACGCAGGGATACAAAAAACCCAGTGGGTCATATATGGACATAATCATGCTCAAAAACTGTCGTTTCATGGGCACCACACTACCGTTTATAATGGTTTCTGGTAGTCATTTGAAGGATAGATCGAATCCTAATTCGTCATCTTTCGGTGCCCATATTAGCCCCAAAGTTCTCTCGACTGTACCTGCACCTTTTTCGAGGGCTACCCTTTCCGGCATGTCTAATTTTAATCTATGCCTTAGTTCTGATGAATTGGTGACCCACCCCCGTATTACAAATCCACCAGAGGCATGTATCAGGGTCACCTCTTCTATCAGTTTATTCGCCTGGTCCTCGGTACAGACACTATCTAAATAATCGTCCATGTAATGTTTGGCCTTTATGGCTTCCACTGCTTCTGGGTATCGATCACCAAACTCACTGGCGTTTTTGTTGAGTATATATATCGCCGTGGTAGGTGATGAGGTCGCCCCAAAGATCATGGAATTCATCGCGAATACCTTTGGTTCAATGGACTGATCCGCGTCTCTCCATAAAAATAACTGCGCGCCTTGATCCTCAGTCCTTATCCAAATTCTCATAAACATGTCCGCGATGTCTCCTGAAAAGGCTATGGGACCTACACGAAATTTCATCAATATACCAAGCAATGAATTCAGCAGGTCAGGACCGGTCAAAAGGTTATCATTTAAGCATGTTCCGTGAGACGTGGCGGCCGCATCGAAGACTAAACGGAGCTTTCCTGGCTTGTTGAGATTTACCACGCCAAAATGTGGCAGATACCATATAGGTGAGCTATCCAAACTCCCCTCCACCTCTCTCGCATAGCCCTCTTCTAGCAGTCTATCTATTTGCTTATTATACGCCTCAGCGAAGACGGCGTCTTTTCGCACGCGCCTTTCTATTCCGTATAACCGTTGCCGGGCCTGATTATAATTATTAGGCAATTCCACATCATCATGTTTCCATAATAGCCCTACTTCCCATTGTGAACTATCAGGTACGCGGCGGCTAGTATTATCTAGGATTTCTAACGCTCTTTCATTATTTTTATTTTTACGAGCGTTTTGCGAAATACCTATAGCTTCTAGCTCGAACTGAGCTTTGACTAGGTCATGCAGATCAGGCAGGGGAACTGTCACAAAATTTACTGACTGATCGCTAACATCGTTAGCACTATCGAATGGTCCGTGTACGACCCAACCTAGCTTCGTGAGGGAGGCATCTGCTTTACCGGATCGTCCATGTCGGATGTCCTGACTGACCAAAAGCTGCCAGTTATCCTGCCCAAGCAACAACATCGGCTTAGCGCCCCTCATCTCTACGCAACCCAAGTCCCGGAGGTGAGCGTTATCGTTCAGCATAGCAGCGGACACAGTTTGTATTGGCAAATTCATGTTGACCATGGTACGGCATTTGATTTCATGTTGTTGTCCGTTTGGCCCTGTGATCCGTGCTTGTACCGCTCGCGAAGTTAAATCAGTGACTCCGTAGCCACCCGCTGTTTTTAATGTAAGAGGTATGCGGGGGCCCGCTAGGTCTGAAGCTATAGCACTGTCGATCAGTGATACTGTTGCCCCGTCGTCTAGTAGCGCATAACATTTATGATGCGTTCCATTGCTATTGGTTATTCCAATTGGAATTATCTTTAATAGAGCCGTAGCTCGCCATTCCCCTATGTTAGTGACGCTTTCCGTTTTTTCACTAACTGTTTTGCCGGCCTCCGTTTTATTGCTGTCTTTGTTCTGTTTATCTGCATGCAATAAAATATGATGGCTGTAGCCACATTTCTCGCACCTTCTGGCGCGGCAAAACCTCTTAGGGTGTTTACTAACTAAACATTTGAAACATGTATTTTTCTCTTTAATAGTGTCCCATCGTTGTTGCACGCTTAATTTACCGAATGCGTCGCAGTGTTCAATGGCATGTTCCTTTTTGCAAATTAGGCATTCTTTAGGTACACTAGACTCGTCACTATGCGTATGTACCCGCTGAGCCGGCGGTACTTTATTATTACTTGAGCGCGCGGCTTGCTTTTGTTGCCTCACAGGTGGCTTGGCTGGACTTGCTTCGAACATACTGGCTTGAACGTAATATGAAGTCGAGCGAGTTAAATGTTTTAAGAAGTGTGACATTAATTCTAGGTCCGGTGACATTCTTAGGTCCACCCCCTGTGAGCTATCTATACCCATAGCAAAATCGCCGTATTGCGCGCGCTGTATTGGAGTTAATTTGTTAACTATCTCACTAACTAATTGCGGATTATTTATATACCCGTCGGCTCTAATGTTTTTAAGTAGGGACACAACATTCCTTATTGTAGACGTGAACCGCCTTAACTCACGGCCACTCTCAGTTATCCTAGGTAGATCCCTAATTTTCTTGAGTGCACTTTGTAATATTAACGTCGGATGACCGAACTCCTCATCTAGTGCTCGCATTATTTCGGAAGGATCTGTACCTGACCGTAATAGGTCCTCAACTGAGGTCTTCGCGTCGCCATGCAATGACGTCTTAAGCCGGGCTAAGTTTTCATGCGTTCTAAAATTATACTGTTCGGCTGTGTCCCAATACATATTCTTATAAGAAATCCATTCAGCTAGGTCTCCGCTAAAATGGGGTAGCTCGTACGCCTGTCTAGGTACCGGACGCGGTCGCGACATACTAGTAATAGCCTCTGCCAATCTGTCTATCTTGCTGTCCCTATCGCCCGACATTTCCCTTCGTCTTTCTTTATCATCCGCCCCGTAATTCTTCTGCCGCCGTGTATCCGACTCGGGTATCGAAACTCGAGGTACACTTGCGACCGGGGTGGTAAAGACGGGATACCTGTCAGGTAAATGGAACGTTACTCTATCCTGAGACACTGGCGTATGCGTCTGGGCCATAGGTACCGTTAGATTCGAAAACGGTACTGACACAGACGGACCTATTACATGCGACACATTATCACGGTATACATTTATATTACTTTCAAGCGTACTTACATTGAGCTGCCTTTGACTCACGGGTGGGTTACGGGGCGCGGCCATTTCCGTAGGCGCGCACGCTGCTGACGGGGTACACAACACTGCATCCGATTGACACAACACTGGGCCTGACTGGTGCAACACTGTTTGTTGTTGCGTTACCTGAGGCGTTGTGTCTATCCACTGCTCTACGCGCTGTGCCGTCCCTGCTTCCGTATTTGAGTCGTCACTCTCGGCAGCTGCTTCTATCTCTGCAATATCAGCTTCCATCCTTTTCTTGAGAAGGTTTTCTTTCAGCTGTACTAGCTCCTTTTCAGCTTCATACTGTATGCGTTTCCTTATATACTCGACGCTCTTGCGGCTAGCTTTTGATGACGTTCTACTTCGCGGCGACGTATGGCGACCTCTTGCTGCTGCCTGTCCTCCCTGGGGTCCCTCTGACGTACTTCCAGCACTGTAGTCGATTACTCGACCACCCGTCAGGGGGATGTTGAGGGCAGACGTTGACGCCATGGTCGGTGCGACAGACGGTGAACCCGGTGCCCTTTCAGACTGCAACCCGGAGTCCGATACTGGGTCATCAATTCTGCGTGCGCTCTGCTCTTCAGCCAGCTTTCGCAGCCTGCTGCGTGTGGTGATGGTGCTCCTCTGACTCATGGTTACTTGTAAACCTTATCCGGCTCGTAAGGACCAAAATGTAAGATTGTCAGAGGGGTCAGGTGTTGTAGGCGGGGGTGTCGAAAGGTTACCAACGCACTTACTCGTAACCAGTGAAAACCACACTGTCAGATTAAACACTTGTATAATCAATAAAATAACACACGATAATTACAGTCAACAAAAATAGAGTCACAATATATAAATCAGCACTTACGAACTAATAGAATATCTAGAAACTACCTTAAACTGAAATTATTGGCTAACTTAAACTGACTTTATTAAAACTATCTAAGCGCGGAGCGACTAATTCTCGAATATATGTGGAGAGCAACTGAATCGTACGGAGAGATTATTGCTATTGAGAGATTTACTTGATGTATTACTGATGTACTACCGATGTACTACCAATGTACTACAAAAATCAACTTGCTCGAGTTCCCTTTATAGGTTTTACCCATGATCACAAGTTGCAGGTGACTCTTGGTCGTATATTTAATGAAACTCACCAGTTACAAACATTCCTACCTGATGAGGGGGTGTTAAAGGGGAACGGGTGTCTGCGGGGTATTGCGCAGTTAGCTCTCCTTAGACGTAGGAGGGGTACGGGAGACGTGGTTCTACGCAGTATGAAAATGGTACATAACACCTGTTTACTTTTCGACACAATGGATTTTACTTTAATCGGTACCCCGGGGGTATATACTGTTATATAAAATAGGTAATTAGGGGGTAAATGCTCCAACTAAGCTAATGGCAGTGTTTAAATTACGCTATCTCGTTACAGTTCTGAGATATCGATCATTTTCTTTAGTATATAAAGCTATTTAAGCAATTTATATTAGAATATTCGTCTCCACGGAACAATCGATACATTTCAATGATTTGATGACATATATAATTCATTTTAAGCTCGAATTATGGTGCTTTCAGTTACAATTACTGTATAGAATCAAGTTCTTCTAACTGAACAGACAGATGTGCTGCTGAGGAGTTTGATCCGCTACTTCTTCTTCCCAGCTAAAGCACTAGGAAGTGGTGAAGGGCCGGGCGTTTTGGGGAACTGTGTAATGTAAATTTTAAAGTTAGTACTGAATATCAGCCTAGGTTGAGTAAATGACTTTGGATTCTAATAACGGTTTTTCTATTGCGCAATAACCAACACTACCCACAGTACGCCCACAGTAGTTAAAATATGGCTGATGATAACGAGAGCCGATGATGATGGTGGTGCGGGAATGGTGAATGGTGGTCGATTCCCGCACGGAACAAATATTTGTATGACCTACAAGTAGTTGCTCCGGGTCTGGCTGTTTGTGTATGTGAGTTTAAATGTTTGTAAACGCACCCACAACAGAGGAGAAATTCCTAGTGTGGGGCAAAGTTAAAAAATAAATAAAAAAGGAAAGAAAGATATTGCTAAATTTTAGGTTTACCAAGAATACACAATGTGTAAATATGTGTGCCCGGCGAGGCAGGCGGACAGGCCCGGACAAAGGCGGCGCTATCACGTCTGCATCTCGAGAACAAAGCGCCGCCACACGCGACTCGCGAGTCAGTCAGCTAGTCGGAACTAGTCGGTGGGTCACCTGGGCGAGAGCTGTCCCGTCTGCGTGGATACTAGAAATTCTGTGATCGAAATTATATTATGAACGTTCGGCATGTTACGCTACATGAATAAGCAACATATCAGGCAAGTACATATGATTAAAATGAGCTTACTTCGGAAGTTCAAAATACATTTAATATTCGTGGTGCTTGCCTATTATTTCGAGATAGTACTCGTATAAGGTGGAAATAAGTCGGTATCAGCACGTTGATCTGAGCTCAGTTTATCCGCGGGAACGCGACGGGGACTCGGCGGGAACACTGTGGGGACGCGACGTGTGCGTGCTTAAATGAGATGCGTGCGGAGCGATGACGCTCATCTCATGGTGATACTTATAATACAACAACCCAGCTTACTTGCCTCGCGTCGGATACCATCAGGTAACTTGATAAACTTGTAAGTTGTAAGTTTGGTTAACTTCACCCACACTGTTCAATCTCTACATGGATGCACTCATCGTCGCGCTCAGTAGTCAACATGTTGGTTGCCATGTTGATGACGTATGTGTAAACAATCTGAGCTATGCGTATAACATGGTGGTGCTAAGAGCGTCGGTTTGTGGATTACGCAAGCTATTGAAAATTCGTGATGAGTACGCTGGCAGCCATGACCTTATGTACAATGTCGCGACAAGCCAATACATGCCCAGATAGCAGTGTAAACTTGTTTCAGACTTGCAGCAAGTTAGAAATATCAAATGTGCAAACTTGCATCAAGTTTGACGAGGCAAGGGACAAACTTGTGGCAAGTTTGTATCAAACTTGTATCAAATGTCTAGTTTCCCTCTTTCAAACTTTGCATAATGTTTGCCAATGCAAACTTGACAAACTTGTGGCAATTTTGTATCAAACTTGTGGCAAGTTTCTATCAAACTTGTGGCAAGTTTGTATCAAACTTGTATCAAATGTCTAGTTTCCGCCCATCAAACTTGTATAATGTTTGTTTATCAGGAGGCTTACTCGCGAACGCAAACCACTACGACAAAAATTAAAAATTGTGTCGTCGTTTGCGAGTAGGCCTCATGAAGAAACAAAAAACTTGACGACATTTAAAGTATGAAATGAAATACATTGAAATTAAAATTGAATGGGTTTATTTAAAAAAATATTATTGTATTTAAAAAAAAGTAGGAACTATAAAGGACTAAACTAAACTCGCATCATAGTTGATTTTGTTTTTGTCTCTCGGCCCTGAAACAATGAAATAAAATGGCTGTTAGTCAATAAACACCTGCGAAACTAACTTTTAAATTAATGTACCATTGAAATACAACACAATTACAGTCACCCTGAACGAGCTGTCTTGTTATGAAATAAATAAATGTATGCAACTACCTATACAACTTTCAGTCATTGGTGTCAGCGCCGGGGTTCGAACCCAGTACCAAAGGCCCCACTAGACTATCTACACCCGCTCTACAGAGTATTATTATAAGAAGAGAGTAATTTACCTTCTTGACAATCTCACTTTGCCTTGGTTTAGCCAGTCACTGATTATCTCTTTCTGCTTATCGTCAGTAGCAGTTCCATGCACTTTCTTACACATTTCTGAAAATATAAATAAAACGGCTATAGTAATGATAGTTGACAATAAGCAGCATGTTTCGTAATGTGACTGTTGGTTATGTAGGAATTAAAACAATAATAAAAATAAACAGATCTACCGAAATGGGTAGGTACTTACGAAATATTAATTTGCAAGTTTCTGTGTCAAGAAATGATTTCTTTTGAGTTCTTCATTTGTTTTCCCATCAGAGAATATTGCTCAACTACTGCATCCAGCAGTATTTTTCTCAGCATGTTTGTGGTGAAAGGACGGAGGTTTTTATTGCCAATACCTGTCAAGAATTGTACCTGAAAAATTTAGGTAATGGCATATATATGGTACCTATAAATACATGTTGGGTGCATCATAAATATAAATATATATATATATTTTTTTTTGTTAAATAAGGTTTATACATACAAAGTCAATAGTTAGTTGTGCAATTACTCAAGTAAAAGCCAGATAAAATGGCATGGAATTGAATTGACCCTTAATATTAAACATTATTATAAGTGTATTTAATAAAATGTCACCCTTACCATTGCCTGTTGATTGTCACTATTTTTTAATTGTCCATTTAAATGACAGAAACTGTCATCGTCATTTACTGGCAGGTTTGTTAAAAACTGTGGCAGTGAAAAGGGATCATGCCTTCGTGAAGTTAATGGCTCTTCCGGCCGCCCTAAAATCAGGTCCATTTTTTTTTTTGTTAGTTTCTGACACTTGTTTTGACAGGTCAGTCACCATCTGGATGAGATGACTTTGCTGGATTGCCAATTGTTTGCTTGTAGCACAGTCTGTAACAAAAATATTAAAATTAAAATATCATTAACATCCTCTGAATACTGCATACATCACACTAATATTATAAAGGCGAAAGTTTATGTGTGTGTGTGTGTGAGGGTATTTGCGTATGTGCTTCATACTCAAACAGCTGGACCAATATTGATAAAATTTTGTATGGAGGTAGCTGACACTGTAGGTAGCTGTCATGTTATTTTTGTAGCTGAGTATGATATTTCTTCTTCTGATTGGTTGTCACCTCTAGTTGCTGAAGCAAATGTCATATTTTCTCTTTTAATGCTCTTTAACCGGCCTTGTCTCGACATTTGTACAAACGGTTTTTGAGACATTTTTGCTGAGTACTAACCTACAAAATTAAGAGCTGTATGATTCCAAAAACGAATTTTATACAAATTAGGGGTAATTGGAGCAGTTTTACATGGGAATTGTTAACAACATTGTTAGCATCAGCTTGCTAAAAATGAAGAAAATTTTGAGGAAACATTAGGAAACCCGAGTACCTGAGGTGTTTATACAGGCAGCTGTGGGCATACAGTAATTTCCCTCTCTCTGAGAGGCCCGTGCCCTACATTGGGATGTATGTTGGCTGGTATTATAATTAGGGAATCGTACCACATTGCGAGATAGTTAGCAGCCATCTGTGACAAAAACTGTTATCAGATTATGGTAAGTTGGGATTTTTTTGAGGTTATGTGACTTTATACAAAGTTCTCAGGGGGTCTGCATTAGCTCTAATTGATTAAAATGATCACCACACTGTAAAGCCGTGTCCGCTGAGGTATGTTTTAGTGTTTTTCTAACACATAACGTGTTATCCATTCGACTCTGCAAACAAACTGCGAACGAATAATGTGTTATTATCGAAAGTCGTGTTATTTTGTTAGCATTATACGAAAACATGCCGCAGCGGACCCGGCTACTACTAACCAAACCAAACTTACCATCAGTCAGTAGGGATGTTTTATCAAGACGATACTTAGTCCAACAAAATGCAATTTTCTTTTCATACACTTTTTGGAGGCTTCTTCAACAAACTCCTGGTTTTTCAATTTACAAAACCGTTTCAGGCATATTTATAGCAATTGTGCTAGATAAAATTTTGTTCATCATTAGGGTTGTAATGATCCTCACACCTCTTCAGCCAATCTGTATTTATGTTTTCACAAGCTTTAAAGAATTTAATTTAAAGTTTTCATGTCAATTTCGCACTGTAGAGTTTATCTCGTAATGATTATCGCAACAGGTTTGAAAACACAACACTATAGGGTCAATTTCGCACTGTATAGTCTATATCTCGGAGTGGTTAAGACAACAATTATTCACAAACAATGTAAAACCGGCAGAAAATACGATTTGGAAAAACGGGAACAATTACAACAAAAAGTATCAGAAACAAATCCGCCATGTTAGAAATGAGTGTGGCCACTTCATAAAAAAAAATCGCCATACAATCATTATTTGGTTCTAAGTTTTTTCTTTTAGTCTGCATTGTACGACAAATTGAAACACAAAATAAGGATTTTAACTGTTTTAAATAATTGCTTTACAATATTCGAATGCACATTAAAATTATCACAGCTCTTTATCTCGAATCTGCATTTACCGAAATGGTGGGTATCTGTTCAACCGGGCATGTGACATCACTGATCTTGTTATCACTTTCTATTGTAGAGCAGTATTTCGTTTTTGCAAATAATGCCAGTGTTGGCATTGGCAGATACGAAAGCTGACTCCCTGTGGTTGTTGGCTTAAGGGTCCGTGCACGAAAAAAACTCGTTTTTATCAATTTCTTATCTAATTGTCAGAAAACTTGAAATAATCGAAACATTAAGTCTGTGTAACTATAAAAGTACAGTTTTCATGGTGCTAAACCATTCGTGTCAGTCACAGCAGCTTTTAATGGTTTCATCATTTTTGTGCTCTCCAAAGTATAGTTTATTTCGCCATTGATTTACTTAATGAAGATATTGTTTAATCATTAAATAAAATTTTGATTATATTTCAAGGATAGCTGAAGACTAATTTGTGATTTTTAAATTTCTTGATATGATTTGCTAAATAATAGGAAAAATATATATTACTGACGAGGTTTAAAACAAAAAAAGGTTTTTTCAATATAATTTTTCTGCTATATTTTGTATGGAAGTTGAAAAAAGTGGTTACGCCACATGCAAGTAGACCATATAATGATGTTGATGATAATTTTTAATGTTCAAAATCAAAAGTAGTTTCTTGTAGAATGATGATCAAATGTCAGTCTCGCGTCATTTTTCGGAAAACTTGTTGCAAATATTAGTGATTTACCGTGCGTGAGTACTTAATTTATTTGAAAAATCCCTTTCAGCCACATGAAAAACAAAGAACACGACTTTTCAAATTTCAAATAATTTTGTTTAAATTATGTTTCCCTTTCTCACAAACAATGAACAAAATTGATCAAAATCAGTCGATTTCGTGCACGGCCTCTTAACAAGAAACAAAAAAGCTCGTAACTCGGAAATGGTGCGTCGTAGGGCCTTGCTTTTCAGAACCGAAATGGTTTTTATGGTCAAGGTCAACCTGGTACTGTAATAAGATTGCAAATTATCATTAAAAAAAAAAAAAACGAAATTTTACTAAGTCCCAAAATAAATTTTAACGAAAAGAATTTTTTTTTTGGATTTATTTGCTGCCCATAGTGCCCCTAACCGTATACTCCAACTCCTAAAACTCCGCCCCTAAGATGACCCACTGACTCGGAACTGATGGATGATGATTATGGTACAGGCCGAATCCTTGATGAGCTAGTCCAACTATCACTTGGCCGGATTTTATGGTTGTTATATTGATGACTGTAACGTTTAACGTGACAAGTTTATAGTAATAATGAATCAAACTTGACAGATCATACTTACATTAATAAGATTGCAACAGTATTAAAACAAACTTGCCGTATCTTTTTTACATTTGGAAGTATACAGCAAATTTGAAACAAATTTGAAACAAATTTGCCACGACAAATTTGACGTAACAACTCAATATCAAATAAAAAACAAACTTGCAGCAAACTTGAATGCTATCTGGGTGGTATTTCAGGGAGGTGCCAAACGCCCACAGCAAGTACCCCCTATTCGCATGAATGGTGTACCGTTAGAACGGGCGAACCAATTTAAATATTTGGGGCACCGGGTAACAGCCGATCTGAGAGACCATGTCGATAATATTGAGCGGGAGCGGAGGGCACTGTTTAAGAGAGGAAATATGATAGCCCGTAGGTTTGCACGTTGTTCAAATCACGTAAAAATCACACTTTTCAAAGCTTTCTGCACCTCCCTATACACGTGCAGCCTATGGACATCTTAATCACAAGCTGCTTACAATGCCCTTCGTGTCCATTACAACAACACGTTCAGGGCGGTGTTGGGGCTGCCCCGCTTCTGCAGCGCTTAGGGCGTTTGGATGTTTGCGGAAGTGCGCACCGACTGTTTCCACGCCACCATGCGCAAGTGGTGCGCGTCCTTGGTGCGCAGCAGGGTGCAGGCTAGCTCCAACACTGTCCTGGCGATGATTGCTCAGCGACTGGATTGCCCCTACATTGGGCATTGTTGTAGCAGGCAAGCAGGCATGTTGCTGGTGCTTGATTTGACTTTTTTATTTGATTTTTTATATAACTGTGTAATGACGTAGTCTTATGGATAATTATTATATATTTTTTTCTGACATAACTTCATTGAAGATGGATAACGCTCCCATACAAGTATGGCTTAAGCACGGACATAAATAAAACAATATATATCATGAAGTTGTCGGAGACGAGTTGTATCCGGTACGCCAGCGTCATCTGTTGGCATTCGTGGATTCACGCCATCTGTTGTTGACTAATCGCGACGCTAGCACTACCTAGCTGCGCATGACACAGTCTACGACATAACGTTCGACCGGCTATAAGTGTCCGCCGCACAGTCGACAAGTGGAGTTCATCGGTGGCGGTCAATCAGTGAAGACGTCTAGGAATTGTTGCGCATTCGGTATAGTTGCGTCGTGTTCCAACATTAATTACTTTGCATACCCATTACTGTATAGAATCAAGTTCTTCTAACTGAACAGACAGATGTGCTGCTGGGGAGTTTGTTCCACCACTTCTTCTTCCCAGCTAAAGCACTTGGAAGTGTTGAAGTGATGGGTGTTTTGGGGGACGGTCTTATGTAATTTTGAAGTTAGTGTAATCTCAGGTTGAGTAAATGAATTTTGAGTTTAACTCGGTTTTTCTATTGCACAATAACCAACACTACCTACAGTAGTTAAAATATGACTGATGATAACGAGAGAAACCTTCCGTTCTCCGATATCAGAAGTGGGATTCGTGTTTGTTCAGGCGCAAAATGAAAATGCTGAAAGTAACACTATTTTTTTTTGGTCTTCAAGATAGTACCATCTGTGTTGGATGAGGTGCAAGGGGGACCAAAAAATTGATAATTCTGGGCTACAAAGCCTAGTTTTCGAGATATTTCAACCGCCTTTAACGTAAATTTTGTTTAAACGTAAATTGAGTAGTTAAATCGCTTTCGTTTACAAGTTTCATTGTCGAGCCAAGCAGCGCCGCAGAAATGCATCAGTGAAGCCCTTCATATGCTTCAAGTGTGGGTGACCAAGAAATATTGCCGACGGGTGCA
Organism: Dryobota labecula; assembly: GCA_947523025.1. Lineage (NCBI taxonomy): Eukaryota > Metazoa > Arthropoda > Insecta > Lepidoptera > Noctuidae > Dryobota > Dryobota labecula. The sequence continues at coordinate 540,277 of OX383291.1, read as the reverse complement.
CGAACAGTGGCAGCCAAGCGGATGGTGGAGCACGTGCTACATGCAGTGTTTGGCGAGTAGATGATTACGTTGTACAACTACCCTCAGCACATGAGAACATAAAGGTGAGCTGTATTGTTTTGTTTACGATTCTGGTGCTGAATGCTCGTTAGTAACTAAATAAATAATAATAATCATTTATTTGTCAGAATATGGTACATTATAGGGTAGATTGTAAACTATTTTTGCATTGTATAAACCCAATGTCCTTGAATTATATAATTGCATAGCACAGGTGTGAGTACTATGTACTATAGAGCTACCATAAATAATAATAATCATTTATTTGTCAGAATATGGTACATTATAGGGTAGATTGTAAACTATTTTTGCATTGTATAAACTCAATGTCCTTGAATTATATAATTGCATAGCACAGGTGTGAGTACTATGTACTATAGAGCTACCATTTACCGGGTAATATGTCTTTTATTGACTTGAATGTGTCCTGGCGGCTGAGAGTATGTCATGCTCACTCAAATGTCTCGCTGGTGGTGGCGTGTGTGTTGGATCATTAAGTTCCCTTCAAAATGGTTGAGCTAAATGGTGCTGATCCATGCGTCATGTTCGTGAACGGGCGCCGTCAGTTGGGACTGGTCATCACTTAGCTGCCACGGCTTATTTTAATTTTTGTGAATTGTTTCTATTACGGACGCTTCTAACGTGCACGTCTTTCTACATTGTTCTCACATGTATAACTTCAACATGAATGATGTAACCCATATTTTGTAACAATATTTTGTTTTAAAAGAGTGTCCATGGAGTTTCTTGTCCGTTCTTCTCCATAGGAACCTACTACGCTTTGGAATGGGCAACTAGCTTCATCTTTCTGACTGACCGACCCCTTGACAATTCAAAAGTGCCTGTAATTGGTTTATTTGAAATAAATGCTTTGAGTTTGAGTTTGGGTTTGAGTTTGGTCTTAAGATTAGTCAATGGTATCATCACATTCTGCCAATTGTGGCGTACAAATGTTAGGTAGGTACATAATTTAAACGAATTTGTAACGAATAGTTGTGTAGCCAATTAAGTGGCAAACGAGTTAATAACGTTGTTGTTATGACTGGTATTGGTCAAACACATGTATTTAGCCCAGAACAAATCTTATGTATCGTAACGATTAGCGAACACCAATTTAAGATTTTGGTACATGTGCTTCCCGACAGTTACTTGCAAAGTAATATTAAGATAAGACGTGAAATTGAGGGTTTTTCCATTAGAATTTCTAGGACAGTTACCGTTACATAGAACTCTTGTGGTAAATTCGGTTGTAAATGGTTATAAACAAACATGCTGATTTTAATGCTATTGATACGAACAATATAAGTACGAAGAAAACTGAGCTATTGCAAATTTAAATCGATTTTCACATGTTTTTTATGGGTGAACTTAAAATAAAATTAATTGATCCGAACCGTACAGTGCAACGGCGATCGTATAGGATGTCCATTCATGTCATGACCGTGTTCGGAAGATACCCGAGGTACGAGTACCAATTGAGATTTTAGACGAAATAGATGATGAGTTGGCATCACTTTAGTTTGTGTAAACAAACGGCAGGTTCTCGGTTCAGTGGGTCGGAGTCTATACCAGGGTATCGTAGTCGTAGCTCGTAGAAATCGGTATCTGCTCATTGAGTGAAATTGGTATCTGTTCAATGAGTAGTCCGTGGGTAAGCGTTATGCGGTAACTCTGGGTGGTATAGTCGGGTTTTGCCTAGAAGCAAAGACCATAGATTCGAGGGTTGACTCGGTATTCCCGTGGGGAATAGTGTGTGATTGTTCTTGACCATGAATGAGGTACCTGAGGTTTTGTTTTCTTTGATTAATTTAATGTGGAATCATTGTGCTTGGTCTCGGTAATTTCGAAACTAGATATTTCCATTTCATAAGTTAACACAGTAGAGATGAGCGATAACAAATCATGACAAGATACGATAGGAGAAGTACACCTAGCGATTAATTGTACCATAAACCGCGTGACAAAAGCTTCACCTCTAGAGCTTTTAATTGGCAAAGTTGCGAGACCATTATCATTGACAGGAAAAACGCAGCTATAACTAAATTTTCAGTTCGCGATTTCATGTTATTAGAAAACGAAGAGCAGAATCAGACTAAGTTATATCGGAAGTTCAGAGATCCGTTTAAGGTAGCGAAAGTTTTAGATGGTGGTCGCTATACGCTAAAAGCTTTAAATTCTAACCGTACTTACTAATACGTTCACGATAGGTTAAGTCACGTACCAGTCGAAGTAAATAGTAATCACAGTGGTGATGAGCAAGCCTAAGTTATGGAAAGTACGCGAGTGGAATTCTCTATCGGCCGCATTGTGTTAGACCGTACCAGTAGCCATTTCGTAGCCGTAGTCTGGTAGAAGTCGGTGTCTGCTTGTAGTAGTCCGCGGATGCGCGGTGCGCGGGTGGCTCTGGCGGAGGTGTGGGTCTAGAGAGACCATAGTGTGTAGTTACTAGGATGATGTACACGGGCAATCCATGTGATAGATGTGTGAAAGCAATGTGATTGCTGATTGGCCGGAGAGCAGTGGCGTTAGAGTGGTTTACACGTGTATGGGTTTCCAGGTGTCTAATAAGGCTCTTAGTGAAAAAGATGATAGTTAATGTGGATGGAGATGATACATGGCTCTAGTTGATTATTTTTGTTATAATTAAGTAAAGTTTGCTTAGTTAATTTAGAAGTATTGTTTTGTTAAAACAACAAAACGATTGACTATTAAAGTTTTCCGTTTTCAAAAGTTTGAAGCCGTAAATGGTACATGACCCATGGTAGCGATTGTTGTATTTTCAATTATTCCTAATTTTACCATGTTTGATTTAATTAAAGAGTTTGATTTGGTTAAAGTAAAACTATAGAGTGCTAAATTTCCTTATTTTCACCGAACCGATGAATCTAGAGTTAGGTCAGAATTAGCCGAGTGGAACAGATACTGTTGTTGATATTTGGTTGCAGGTTAACACACGAGGACATGTGCTAGCAGGATGGCCGTGTCGGCGACGAGTTGTATCCGGTACGCCAGCGCTATCTGTTGGCGTTCATGGATTCGCGCCATCTGTTGTTGACTAATCGCGACGCTAGCGCTGCCTAGCGGCGCATGACACAGTCTACAACATAACGTTCGACAGTTTATAAGTGTCCGCCGCACAGTCGACAAGTATTTTAGACTAATTTTAGTAAAAACTCCCCTGGCTGGAGGCGTAAACTTCGTTAGGAGCTTGCGGCACCACAGGAAAGCCCGGTTAAGGAGCAGGAACCCCCAGTGGTTATACCTCCGAGATGCCATACACAAAAAAAAAAAAAAAAAAAAGTCGACAAGTGGAGTTCATCGGTGGCGGTCAAGCAGTGAAGACGTCTAGGAATTTTTGCGCGTTCGGTATAGTAGTGTCGTGTTCCAACATTAATTACTTTGCATACCCATTACTGTATAGAATCAAGTTCTTCTAACTGAACAGACAGAAATGCTGCTGGGGAGTTTGTTCCACCACTTCTTCTTCCCAGCTAAAGCACTAGGAAGTGTTGAAGGGATGGGCGTTTTGGGAGACTGTTTTATGTAATTTTGAAGTTAGTGTAATCTCAGGTTGAGTAAATGACTTTTGAGTTTAATTCGGTTTTTCTATTGCGCAATAACCAACACTACCCACAGTAGTTAAAATATGGCTGATGGTAACGAGAGGAACCTTCCGTTCTCCGACAGAGTAATATTTTTATTTAATAGTCTTGTTTATATTTTATTAATCCAGAAGTCCGTGGTGACGAGATATAAGACATTTTAGGTAAAATTATGGTATGACATTTTGACGTTTAAATATCGTAGGCATGTTATTCCCGTGATGGTCCAGTGGTTTATGCCTAGCTTCTCATGAGGTTGTGGGTTCAATTCCGGGCAAGAATCAGTGTGACTTTTTTCAGTTCATATGTAGTTTCTGAGATTATTTTGGATCTAATTTGATTTTTTCTCCATTAGAAATAGCAAAATCTGCTTTCAAAACGAGTAGCCAAAGTAAATCGAAATGAGAAAATGCAAAGTCCGTGAAAGCCGATGTCGGTCGAGAGAGCAGTACCAGATATCCAGAAACAAAGCCTAAGGTCGTCGTAAAACACCACAAGAAACTACAAGAAAACATTCAACAATATGCGAGCCACAAGAACCCACACAGAAATGACTTAAATTGTCAAATCATTTTTATTTAATTTTTTCTCAATGAAAGACGTGACTTTGTCATGACAATCGACATAAAACCCTTAACACATGTACCTAGCTATAATATATATACAAACATACATAAACTGCCTGCTTTTACAAAAGAAAAAAAAACTTAAATAAATAAATAAACGTAAACATAACTGGCGAAAGGTGGTTGTACTATAAGTACACCTCTGCTAAACCCTTCGAGGATTACAGGCGTGATGTTATGTGAATATTGGGTCTTAACAGAAGAAGATTCAAAGTAATGGAAACACTTTCATTACTTTGAAGAACGAAATATTCTATAGATTTTTAATTAAAGAGATAAATAAAATGTGTCTCTTTTACTTTTACTTCCATTATCACTAAACGCGCATACAAATATATATTTTTCATACTCTATTATCTAAAATACAGGTAATGTTGCAAGTGGAGGTTGAATGGAAAGTCCCAGGTATTGTTTTACTGTAGTTTATTAGACTCACAATATATTTTACATGCACACTGGGTGGCGTGTCTCGAAGAAAAGGGAAGAGGAAATCAGTGTTGCCATACACATAACCACTAATGCTATTTTTAACATTGCAATACTTAATATCTAACACCCTCCCTCAATGTTAAAACTCTAGAAATATACCTACAACTGAACAATAAAGGAATACAAAAAACTAACACATTCCCAAACAATGTTTAAATTTTTCAAACTTTACCCAACGGTTTAGTTAAAATATCTGCCACTTGATCTTCTGTGCTAATATAATCAACACTTACAACATTATTGCTTATCATATCGCGTACAAAATTTACTTTAATATCCATATGTTTAATTTTATGATGAAATTGTGGATTTTTACTAAGTCTAATTACAGACTGATTGTCTTCAAACAATTTTACACAACTAAATTTACCTTCAAAAAATTCAAAAAGATTTTTCAACCAACAAGCTTCGTTGACAGCTAAACTTAAAGCTACATATTCAGATTCGGTAGATGACAGAGCAACTGTAGTTTGTTTGCGAGAAACCCATAAAATGGTACAACCATAAATTTGAAACACATAACCACCAGTTGACCGTCTATCAACTTTGTCACCGGCCCAATCAGAATCAACAAAACCAATGATATGCTTAATATTACCTCTTTTAAAAACTAAGCTTATCTGTAAGCTCCCTTTTACATATCTTAGAACTCTCTTGAGGGCTACCCATAAATCCTTACTAGCACAGGACTGATATCTACTTAAAATAGTTATGGAAAGACATAAGTCAGGTCTGAAACACAACATTGCATACATCAGTGAACCAATTACCTTTCTACATCTATGTTCTATTTCTGGACTTTCTGACTTATCTCTTTTTAACACGCTGTGATCAAAATTTTCTTCCATTGGGGTCGCAGCCGCCTTACAATCTAACATATTACATGAATTAAGCAATATTTTAAGGTAAGTACCCTGGTTTATTATTATAGTACCCTTCCTTAAATTCTGCGTTACATGCATTCCCAAATAGTGACTAATTTGACCCAAATCTTTCATTTTAAAGTTTTCATTTAACAATTGCTTTACATTTTCTATCTCTTTGACAAAACTAGAAGCTAACAACAAATCATCAATATAAAGGAGTAAGTATACTTTACATTCTGCATTTATTTTCATATACAAACAATATTCATAATCACATATCAGAAAACCTAGTTTAGTTATAACATCATGAAACTTTTTATTCCAATTTTTGGGTGAGTCTTTTAAACCATATAAGGATCTTTTTAACTTATACACATTATTATTTTTCATCTCATTAAAGCACCCTTTAGGTAAGGTTACATAAACATCACCATCAATGTCCCCATACAAAAAGGCACTACAAACATCTAATTGATGTATAGGTAGGTTATATTCATTACAGAAAGCTAAAAATAACCTTACAGAAGTTAACCTCGCTACAGGACTATACATTTCTGACAAAGACAAATCTTGTTTAAAAACTCTAGCTACTAATCTAGCTTTATGTGACACTATGTTACCTTTTTCATCTTTCTTACGTTTAAAAACCCATTTACAGTCAATAATATCACAATTTCCCGGTTTCTCTACACTTATCCATGTTTCATTCTCAGTAAGTGCTTTCATCTCTAACTCCATGGCCTGTTTCCATTTATTACTGTCACTACTCAATACAGCCTCCTCATATGTTACAGGGTCTTCATCACAAACTGTTAACAAACTTAAATCATACTCAACTAACCTATCTGGTACTTTTATTTTACTGCTGTCCCTTAGCTGCATTCTACCATTTGCTTCTTCTTCATTATAAGCTATGTCATCACTGCACTGTTCGTTTATTGCATGTTCGCTTTCATTTGAGTCTACCTCCTGGTCTTTCCCTAGAATATTCTCATCATCACTCAACACAATATTCTCCCCATCTTGTATATTAAACACATTTAAATTCTCCTTTTTCACATGTTCAATCTTGCTCGAGTTAGGTAAAAACACTACATCCATATGTACCTCTACCTTATGTATGTCACTAAAATATATGCGATACCCTTTTACATTTTCACCATAACCCACAAACATACCTTCTACACTCTTGTTGTCCCATTTTAGACGCTTTTCTTTTGGTGTATGCACTGATACCTTGCAGCCAAACTCATGAAAGAAATCCAAGTTAATATCTTTATTATAAAACAACTCATATTATGGAGATTTACCCTTGACTGGGCTAGGACCTGTTCTATTCAATGTATAACAAGCAGTGTTAACTGCCTCTGCCCAAAAAACTTTACTCAGACCTTAAATCATGGCACGGGCAGCTTCTACAAGCGTTCGCATCTCTCTTTCAGCCCTGCCATTTTGTTGAGGGGTGTACACTACTGAACGTTGATGAATAATACCTTTTTCATCCAGAAAGACTTTCAACTCATTATTCATAAACTCTAAGCCATTGTCTGTTCTCAAAACTTTCACTTTTCTTTCACATTCCCTTTCCACCTTTGCCACAAAATTCCTAATACACACAGAAACATCAGATTTTCTTTTCATAAAAAACACAAAACGATAACCCGTACAATCATCTTTAAGTATCTTCAATAAGCATTCTCCATAGGCCCACAAACATCAGCATGGATTAGATCTAATTTTTCTACTGCACGACTCTCACTTCTAGGATAAGCTTTTCTATGCTGCTTACCACGCAAACAATTTTCACACTCAGTAGCATCACTGTTGTCTGCATAGTTAATGTTATTCCTCGTTAATATATCTCTAATTTGTGTAAGATTTTGATGAGAAAGCCTATTATGCCAAACTGAAATATTTTCTACCTTTTTAGTTAAATGACAACATGACATATCAAACACATTTGAGTTGCATTCCGGGTTGTGCATTTTAGTCAATGGAGCATCAACATACTTTGGATTATCATAAACAAAACTCATTTTATAAAGCTTACAAGATCTAGTCGCTGTTGCACAAACATCCCCATTTTTATTTATGAATTCACAAATATTACTATTTGACACTAAACGCATGCCCTTATCCAAAACATATCCTGCAGAAAACAAATTGAATTTTAAATCTGGGATGTACAACACATTTGATAAGATAGTTTTAATATACTTACATTCCAGGCATATACTACTACATTCCCAATACCATATACTTCTAGAAGACTACCATTACCAACCTTTACTTTAGAGGAACAAGGCTTTTCAATTAAGGACTCAAATAAGTTTTTATCACAACACATATGCTCGCTGGCTCCAGTGTCCATGTACCAAACACCACGTTCCATACCACTAGTGCTTGAACACATAAACGCATTTACTTCACTATTCTTCGAATCTGTATTTTCCTTTGAGTGAGCGTTGTTTCCTTTCCTATTCTTCAGCTTGTAACAATTTTCCATAATGTGACCTCTCTTCTTGCAGTAATTGCATGTCCTAGTTTCTTTCTGTGTGCTTTTATTTCTGCATACTTTAGCAATGTGTCCTTCTTTACCGCAACTATAACATTTCTTTATACTAACCAATGCCACTATTTCCGTATTTTTCGAGCCCAATCTTTCTTCTTCCAAAAACAATCTTGAAGTCATTTCTCCCAAATTTTGATTCTCACGGGGAACTGACTCCCACGCAGAACGAAAATGCTTGTACTGTTCCGGCAGACTCATGAGAATTTTAGTCATAGTCATCTTCTCTGACACTGATTCACCAGCTTGTTTAAGTTTGCTAATTACATCCTCCAATTTAGACAAAAAAATAGACATTGAACTGTCTTCAAACTGTAGCATAAAAAACGTTTGCTGCAGTAGGTGCACACTGACTACAGACTCTTTATCATAGACTGACCTTAATTTGCTCCACATGGAACTAGCAGTTGAGCAGGTTAACAAATGTGTCAGTGGCCCTGGCTCCATCCTCATATCAATAATCTCCTGAGCTTTTGCATCATGGCTCCTCCATTCCGTAAGGGCTTTCACATCTTCTGGCATAACTCGCTCTCCCGTAATTATTTCATATAAACCTTTGCCTCTCATAAGTACTTCTGTCTGAAACCGCCAGACCGCCCAATTCTCACCACCCTTTAATCGCAAACTAGTTTGCTGTAGTGTGCCGTCCATTTTTACTCAAATTTTCATAACCTCTAAATTTTACTTCCAATACTACTTCTCAAAAAAACAGGATAGAACAATACCTTGAAACTACGAATCCTGGGCCCATAACCTGCTGCAAGTGGAGGTTGAATGGAAAGTCCCAGGTATTGTTTTATTGTAGTTTATTAGACTCACAATATATTTTACATGCACACTGGGTGGCGTGTCTCGAAGAAAAGGGAAGACTCTTCCCTTTTCTTCGAGACACGCTCTTCCTGGAAGAGGAAATCAGTGTTGCCATACACATAACCACTAATGCTATTTTTAACATTGCAATACTTAATATCTAACAGGTAAATACATGTCGTTTCAAACGATGAACATGTACTAATTACCATCTTATTTCAAATAATTGCAACATTTGAAACTCACGGATGGTAATCAAAATAAAACAAACAAAATAACACTCTTTTAAATTGATATTTTCCCACAAACCTATGCGGGGAAATGAAAGTCATGATAGAAATTCAAATATAATAAGTTTTTTTTTTATATTATTAAGTCTTTGTCTGTGCCACACTTTATCCATCTCCTTTAATTCATTGTCCTATTTAATTAAATTTTATTTTACTTTGTACTTTTGACATTAATTGATTTGATCTGAAAAGCATTGTCTAGAATCGCCCTGTGAAATCAAAGCATCGGACATACACGATAATTGTCTTTTTTTATTAAATTAGTTGCAAATACTTTTACAGCACGGACTAGCTGCATGCCAAAAGAACATTAAATAGTAGATTGTACATTAAAATGTTGAAATGTCAAATGCACCGCATAGGTGCATAACTTTCTATCAAGGTCACCTTCGCAATTGGTCGAGGTATTTCACATTTATTTTGTACTTGCAACACGATCTGGCTGTAGAATTCGATTAATCGACTAATACTTGACCGGTTTTAGTAACATTTTAGCGGGAACACCACTAAACGAACGATAAAAAAAAGCAAATAAAATACGTCTGTGGTCGTGTGGCCGGACAATTTTATTTGTCTTAGTTTATACTAAGACAAATAAAATTGTATTTGTGTCTACTAAATAAAACTGTATTTTCTCCATTAAAAACCTAAAAGGGATCCGTTGTTGGTGCTGTCAGTCCACTGGATTGCAGGCGCTCCATCTAAACGTAGTTTATAGAGCCATTAGTAAGTGTGACGTCTTTAAAAATGCTTTTTTCATTTCAATATCCAAAGACTATCTAGTCTATCTATTATAATAAAAATAAGTCAAACACAGAGTTAATAAAGTTAATACTAAGTTCAACAGGTGTTAGAATCATAGAAATTGAGATTATGGGTATTTTTGTTAAGACGTCGCTCGCGCTACGGCTCCATAGGCAGGTTTAGGTTTCCTGAAATAAAAAATAAAAATATCAAGTACATAGAAAAATTACATTTATTTTATAATCAGCACAATCATTAGTGCAATATCTATACCTATCATTCCTACACATCAAACCATTAATAACCAGAATCCTACTATACTACCTGGGCTGATTGACAACCTGTCTGCCTATTTGGGAGAGGCCCTAGTCTAGTAGTAAAAAAAAAAAAAAAAAAAATAAGGGACCGTAACTTTGATACCCATCTGCGTGGATTTCGCGTGGGTATATTCAATGCGGAGCTCGACACACCTTGCCTTGTCCTGAATGAACACGGGCGGCGGGAGGGGAGTTTTCTTGACAGGGCGACTGTCAAAGAATGCCTGAATGAGGGGAGGGGGAACCTGCGACGCGGAGGGCGCGGACGCGGTGAACGGGGTGGGGGAGGGGGGGTAACCGAGCCCTCTGCTTTGCCCTTTTTTATCGTCTGGGTGGACGGGGCTTTGGTCTTCTTCCTCTTTCCCCCCTTTCCTGAGACTAGGCTGAAGCCGTCGTCTGAGCCAGAGGAGGAAGAGGCCGATGGGATGACCGTGCTATCTGAAGACTCCCCACCGTCAGAGAGTGCGGGAGTGTCGGCTCTGTCACTGACTGGCTCGACCGTGTCCATAGAGGTCACGGACGGGACGGCCAGTATTAATGGCGAGCGAGAGCGGGAGCGGGAGCGCGAGCGGTAGCGAGCGCAAACGGATGCAGAGAGAGTGGCCTGAGAAAGGGCCCCGAACTTTTTGCCGTACTTGGCAAAAACTACGGGGTCCTTCATGACGACCTCTTTGAAGAACGCCAAAATGGCGTCCTCCATGATTGGGGGTGGGGGAATTCGACTTGACGGGGAATGGTGGGGGAAATTTATCCTAACAATACCTATTCCTAACTCCCCGGGTGGATTGGCCCGGGGATAAGTGAAGCCTCCCTGCCGGGAATAGGCAGGGAGACGAGTACTTATGGCGTGCCCTAAGCTTGTAAACCCATCGCCAGTCTTAATGTGCGAACAGGGCCCTACTAGTCCAGCGCGAAAGGTGTAGACACACCTTAAAGACACTGTGTGAGTAGCAGTGGAAGGAAAACTGTCACCAGAGCCGACTAGGAGATCCCCCAAGGCCGGTTAGCTCTGGGACCCGTCCAATTGACTGCCTTGCCCTGATGGGGTTCGGCGGGTGTGATTGGGTCAACACCCCCTTGGATTCGTTAGCACCGTTAGGTATCAACCAAGGACCACGAAACTGTGGTTTTTCCCTGACGGGGTAAAAATACGCGGAACGTTTTGACGACTTTGGTTTAGAAACCAATACCAACCTGTCTTGAAAAAGACAATAGCTGATATTATTGTTAGTAGTCGGACTACTAGAGCAATCGTTATGACTGGGCGTAACGATTACCGGTTGGCGGCGGCGGACACTTGACACGGCACGGGCGCAGCGAGCCGGAGCTGCAGCACACGACCGTTCCGGACGATGTCGCGACGCGGAATAACCGAACAAGCGCACTGGAGCGGGCGCAGCGAGCAGGAGCAGCGTAACGACCGTCCAGGGCGGATGTCGAACGGAGAGTGACGTACGTCCAATACTACTTCAATACTTCATTTATTAATTTTTAGATATAATAGTTTGATTGTATTTGTGTATTTGAATCTTTGGTTACTAACATAATTCTTAAGTATACTAACAAAAATATGGATCACTGTGTCTGAATTAAATAAATAAACAAATAAAATATAGATGGTAATCGTTATACTATGAAATCGTCGAATTTTTCTAGTCATTCGAATTTGATCAGCTATCCAGCCGTTGTGTACATGTTTTGTTTTTTGTTTATATCTACTTAATGCGAACATTTCCAAGCTGAATATTTTCAGTATATATTTTTGACTAAACGCACTAATTCCTGGTTTAGACCCACACATCTTAATTTATTTCAAATAGGCACGAAGATGCACTTTTGAACGTCAAAAATTACATGAATAGTTAATTGATTCTAGTTGCGCCTTCCAAAATGTAGTTATGTATGGAGAAGAATGGGCAAGAAACTCCATTCTTACTCTTTTAAAATGTTAACAATAGTTTGTATACATTAATTAATATTTATAGGTGAAGACTATGTACCTAGAATAAAAAAATTAAAAAAATAAAAAAATTCATCAAAATTACTTACCACAATTGGTAAAAAGAATGAAAAGTGAAGTAATAACAGAAAAATTAATAAATGCGATAGGTACATGGTGCTCACATATTTACAAACATTGTATATGATTTCCCAAAAAAATAAAAAATAAAAACAACATACACTTCCCCGCGCGCCGCCTTCTTTCCATCGATCGGATTTATTATTCGCCAATAGATGGCGCTTTGGTCATCAACAGAGGGCAAGACGGATTTAGGGAGATGGGTAACAGTGTCAATTTACAATATAACAACAATACAACAATATAATATAAAATATAATACGAGATTTACAATATTTAACATTAGTTCCAACTTTTATGTCTTGAATTGAGTTTATTTTCTTGAAGACTCCCGTTACAACAGTAGGTATGTAGTAAGCATACATACACCCTGCATGTAAAGGGTTCATAATGGCCGAGCAGAAAACTTAGTGCAAACTAGTTTAAAGAAACATTCAAATAATTTCAGAACAAACTAATGTACTTTTCGCAAACTGTAGTACGAGACGTAAAGACGCTCACGACTAGATAATATCCAAGTTTGTAATACTATTCGTAGATAAAATTGCATCGCTGTAAAAGCGGCACGCGGGCACGTACTGTGCTCAAACTGCACTCTATTTACCAACATCGTCTTAAACCAAACAAGATACTCCGACTACTTCGTTGGGGAAAAATCTGCTCTCAGGTAAATGTTGGGAACTTCTGGCAGCGGTCCTCCGGTCCGCGCGCCCCAGCGGCCCGCGCCCGTGCCCCGCGCCCCGCACCCTACGAACCACCGGCCGCCGTGAGTTCCTTACCTACAATTCGCGCATACACCACACAACCACTTTGAAAACTTACTTTACTCCCCTTTGAGAGCATCCGCAGCGCCATAGCAGCTCGTAGCTCGTAGCTCGTAGCTCGTAGCAGCTTTGCTCCCATTTTTAGTGGAACGAAAAACTACACAACGAATATAAGTAAAGTTTCCTCTGTAAGACACATGTGACAGAACTCGCCTGTTTGTAATAAACACACAGTTTTTACACTTTATTCTCGTACATTTCGCAATGCGTTCACTGGCAGTCTAAGTAAGAATAACAGCGACAGTTCCGTTCCAGTTTAAAAGCATAATTGAAACTAAATTATATAATATAATTAAGAGTAAGTCATAGTGAAGTTAATGATTTGGTTTATTAAAGAGAATTCGGCGCGGGATGCCCCGAGGAGCGGATTAACGAGGTTCTTCCTGAGCGTCCGCGCGGCGGCGGAGGTCTCTAGCGGCCCGGAGGCCTCCAAGCGCGCCAATTAAGAGGACACAAAGAGGCGGCCGCGAGACCGCCGGATAATTATGTGGACCCAATGAGTCGCGCCCACCTTGAGTGTTATCTTTAGTCTGTTTAATTATTATGTGTTCCACAATTTTGGCGCGACCATTACGGAGGACGTTAGCGGTGGCTTTCAATAGCAGTCCTATTTGCACGTTGTGTGAGGTGGGGGAATAGTTTGATATTTCATATTTTTATTTTATTTTATTTTACTATTTAAGTGTGACGGAATAAATTAAAAACTAGGTAAACGTGTAACCATACCACGAAATCAAACATACGAAACCCTTATTAAAGATGTTATAAATATAAAGATTAGTACATTGTGATACAAGGGTGGGAAGTAGGTGGAATGACACGAGTTTGCAATAACCTACACACCCGTGTATCACACGACGTTTCTCAATACAGTTGTGGGAAATAGTAAAAAACAAATCAAAGAATTAGTAAATATAAAAATTAAAATTTTCAGAAAATGGCGCGATTTTGCAACTGGATTTTTTTTTTACAACGACACCAGCCTTTACAGCCTATTCAATTTTTGACAAATGTTGATGTGAAAATAATCGAATTAAAGCTGATAATTAAATATATTAAACAACCATTTATAAGACTTTTGAGAATTCAGTGCTATAAGACGTACGGACTCATTCATTTTTCCTCGTTTATAATAATAACTAGCTTCTGCCCGCGACTTCGTCCGCGTTAAATTTCTTGTTCCCCCGACCCATCTCGTCGCAACACATTGCCTGCCCGTGCTTTTACTTCGTTTTCGCATAAACTTTCATTAAAAAAAAATGGTGTTCTAGTTAATAGGAATGTAATTCTTCCTCAAGAATTGGGCTGTAAAATTCAAAAAGATTTTTCAAATCCAACTCGCAGTTCCAGAGATTAGCGCGTTCAAAAAACAAAAAACCGGCCAAGTGCGAGTCGGACTCGCGCACGAAGGGTTCCGTACCATCCATACAAATCCTTATCCTTACTAATATTATAAATGTGAAAGTAACTCTGTCTGTCTATTTGTCTGTCTGTCTGTCTGTATGTTACTTTTTCACGCCTAAACCGCTCAACCGATCGTCATGAAATTTGGCAAAGATATAGCCTGGGATATGGAGAAGGACTTAGGCTACTTTTTTACGCGATAACCGACATCCACGCGGGCGGAGCTGCGGGCAAAAGCTGTCCATACTAATATTATAAATGTGAAAGTAGCTCTGTCTGTATGTCTGTCTGTCTATCTGTCTGTATGTTACGTTTTCACGCCTAAACCGCTGGACCGATCGACCTGGGGGCCAAGTCTACTAATGTACAAACGTTGCAATGGTCTCTTCATTGTGAGTTTTTGACAGATTTGCCATATAAAAACTGTCAAATACTCACAATGGCGAGACCATTCTGACACTATTGTAATAGAAGACTTGAGGCCCTGGGATATAGAGAAGGACATAGGCTACTTTTTTACGCGATAACCGACATCCACGCGGGCGGAGCAAAAAAAACGGCAAAAAAATCATGGCTGTTGAGTCGTGAGTATAGTGAGTCAATCTTAAAAGATAGACATATGCTGTCGCGGACTTTTTTTTTGAAAATTTAAAGAGGAACAATTCCATCATACATGATATTTGCGTAACTTAAACCGTTTACGCAGCGCACACAACGGAAGCTCTCAAAAAAGGTCTCTAAACTTTTTAAATTATCTTATAAAAAAACTCTAATGCAAAACAAAATGATCGAGCTCGTAAACAAAAACGGAACAACTATTTGTATGATCTACAAGTAGTTGTTCCGGGTCTGGCTGTTTGTGTATGTGAGTTTAAATGTTTTTAAACGCACCCACGATACAGGAGAAATTCCTAGTGTGGGGCAACGATTAAAAAAAAAAAAAAAAGTCACGACCGCGTAACAGAAAGATGCCTATGTAAAAGATTCAATTTTCGAATCATAACTATAGCCTCTGAAAGTACGCCATGTTTAACAACTGTACCTATTGTTTTTTTTATTATTATTGGTTCTTTATAAATATAATAATTGTATGTTTTATTTAATAATAAATAAAAAAAATACAATATTTAATCTAACGCTAAAATATTTACATTATGTACCCCAAAAAAAGGGGGAAGAGCCCAATGGACAACAAAAAATTTGTCATGATAGGCCATGATGTCCGCAAGAGCCCTGCAAGAAGTGCCCAGATGCAGACTTGTAGCGAGCCGGAAAGTCGTGTCACCCAGCAAAGTACCGATGTTGGGTAACGGTAGCGCCCGAAGCCTGAGGCCCGACCCCCATTCTCCCACAGCTAGTAGGCGGGCATGCTCAACAGTATTGATGGACGTATTATATGAAGATGGAAGTGCAATTTGAGTCCATTGCAACACCGAGATCGTGAATATGGTCAACTCTCTGCAGGCAGTTAGTTACCATGTAGACCAGGGGTAGCGAACCGGTCGATCATGGCAAGGCAAACAATTTAAATACTTCGAACAGACTGCGCAACGTAATTACCAACTGCAGCACGCATCATTTTACAATGGCCGGTCCGTCACGTTATTTGTTCTCACTTCTACGCAGTATAGCTCTCTTTTGTTTTCGACACACGATAAACTAGGCGGGAAAAGCGTAGGTGAGTGAAGCGGGGGCGGGGCGGGTGTCAATTTGTCAGTTGACGACAGAGTGTAGCGGAGTTACGACGACGACGACTACCGATATAATTATAATAATAATTAACTCTTTATCGCGTCTCACAGGTACATACGCTATGGATAAGTGGTTGAAAAGAAACATTGAAGGAACATCCAATGAAGAAAGAAATGCTTCTGCAGGTTCATCAAATAAAGTAAGATAATATTTTTTCAATACAGCTGCTTTGATTTTTCAACATAGCGTACTTTCAGAGGCTTTAGTTATGATTCGAAAATTGAATCTTTTACATAGGCATCTTTCTGTTACGCGGTCGTAACTTTTGTTTACGAGCTCGATCATTATGTTTTGCAGTTTAGTTTTAAATTTACAAGACAATTTAAAAAGTTTAGTAGCAAGGATTTTTCATACATAGAAAAAAAAGGAATAGATTATAATAATAATTTAGTAACATAGTTATAAGTTCTATTTACTTACAATTTATGGAATGTTCTATTCTGAAATCAAGATCTAAGCATTAATCAATTCAAATCATTCATTAAATGTAAGTTGTGCCAGAAAGCCTTTTATACCATTAAAGATTATATTGAGGACAAAAAGGCTTGGGATTGAGCTGCTCCAATTTTATATATTGAATTTTTTTTTTATTGTGATTGCTTTATACTCATTGACATGAATATTTACTTGTGAAGTATAATGTTATTATTTTAATTATTGTGAATGTGAAGACTATGTGGGTCTTTGTTTATTTTTATTTTTTTCTTCTCAGTATATATATATATTTTTTTTTTCTGATCATGGTATGGCAGTTTGAGTAATTTATGCGGCCTGCCCAAATGTCCTTTCTTTGGTATTGTTCATCGAATCGTTGAGCTCCTTATGTTCTGAGTTGAGCTGCACGATTACTGACAAATGCGTGCACTGAATGGACAGGTCCACTCAATCTGTGTGGTTCTTTCTTCAAAAGACCATTTCAGAGACCAGTCTACATGGTCTTCACATGATTTGACCAAGATTATGTCTGGACTTTAAAAGAGACTGTGACCTCTGAGTTTGTTTCGGTCTTTCTTCTCAGAGTAGTCAGATACGAAATGCCGACCTCATCTAGTTATAAAATATGATTGACGTGTAAAAGTGTTTGTAAAAACCTACTTACAGAAATAAAATCATTTATCATTTATCATTTGAAATAAATGATTATTATTATTATTATTGTTATATATTTACATATCTCGGTACCCTGGGGTCCCCGACCTTTGGAAGGCGTACGAGGAGCCGAAGCCAACTGGCAGAGGCCCGTTAGACGCTTTTTAATTAAATGAGGCACCAACCGACGATTATCCCTGTACCCACTATGCAAGTGCACCCAAGGACAACCCCCGGTTGGTGTAGGACTATTGCAGGATATGGAACCAAAGATATTGGACTATGGGTTTGGGTGGTTAAAATGGACTGGTTACCAAAAACTATGGAAGGACTATGGCCCCTGCCTGATCAATGTTTTAATATACACGGATAAAATGGCTGGGGGTGACTTGCACACTCAATAATGGGCCCCCGAAAACGGTCGCTAGCACATAGTGACGTAGCGACAAGGAGGCAACATGTCCTGAGGTGCTCGAGGAGTGGAGAGGTATTCCAAGGCTCTCAGAACAATCCCAGAGCCTGGAAGATGGTCAAGATCCCTAAAAGCACTTACTGGAATACTTCCTTCCTCCGAGCACGTTTGCTCTTGCGAATCTCCACTCAAGCCGGCAAATAAAGGCAAGCTAGAGATGAGGAACATGACTTCTCCCGGTAGATAGGGTCCGTGGGATCGCAACTGCCCAACAGCTCGCCACATGCTGCCCTGCGGGTTTCTGTATCTCTCTTGGTCTGGCTCCTCACCCTAGACATGTTCCGGGAAAGTAAACTCTACCGGCACAGACCTAAAGTTCGGAGCGCGCAAGCCCCACCACGACGTCAACGTAGAGATACGGCGGTGGGGCGTAGAGATACGGCAGTGGGGGTATTATTATTATTATTATAAACGAGGAAAAATGAATGAGTCCGTACGTCTTATAGCACTGAATTCTCAAAAGTCTTATAAATGGTTGTTTAATATATTTAATTATCAGTTTTAATTTAATTATTTTCACATCATAATTTTTCAAAAAATCGAATAGGCTGTATAGGCTGTTGTCGTTGTAAAAAAATGTCCAGTTACAAAAACGCCATTTTCTGAAAAAATTAATTTTTCATATTTACCTAATTCTTTAGTTTGTTTTTTACTGTTTCGCACAACTGTATTGAAAAACGTCGTGTGATACACGGGTGATTAGGATATTGCAAACTCGTGTCATTAAAAACCCTCGTCTTCGGCTCGGGCTTGTTAATGACAGCTCGTTTGCAATAACCTACTTCCCACCCTTGTATCACAATGTACTATTATATTGTTACTATCGCAAACGTAGGTACCCCTCAATAATACGAAATTATAATTACGAAATGCGCTAATTATACTAATACTATGCTAATACACCGTTACTTTTTTAACAACAACGGGGTAGCTCATGATCGTTATTAGATTTCCAGATTTAAAATACTCTTTAGAATACTCTTTATTATGTACACCATAAAAATTACAGATATAAATGTAGAACTGTTACATAGGGTGTCACAATGGGCGGTCTTATCGCTAAAAGCGATCTTTTACAGACAACCTTTGGATGGATCAAAAAGTAGAAGGAGAGACAATACTGCAGGTATTTAGTGGTGTACCACTTACATATATACAATAAATACATATACACAAAGCATATAGATACTTATCTATATAAATAAATATATATATATATACACACACAATAATAAACATGATACAAGAGATTTACTGATTAATCACCTCATAACTACATTAAAAACACGCAAGTACATTAATTAAGAAAGCCGATCATTCCCAAGCATTGAGGAATAGGTAAATACCGCGTTCATGTCATTGACCTCCCAAGCGCTACACAAAGTTTTCGCGACTAAAATAAAAAAAATAAAAAATTGAATTGCTCCCAATTTTTTAAGTGTTTTTATAAAACTATTATTATTTTTGGTACTCGATGGATCAAGCGAATTATCCACCTACCGTCCGCGCGCGAACTCCGGGGAATCGGAGGCTGAGGAAGCGGGCGGATGAGCCACCACGTCTGACCGTCGCACAGTGGAACGAATGTATGGGAGCGGTTGGACGTAGACATGTCCGAAAAAAAAGAGTAAAATTATGCCAAACTAATGATGCCATCTTATTCGATTACTTAATGCCTTCATAACTTGTGGTGATGAATTTCTTCATAACTCCCATATTTCGGGAGTAATTTGAGAAAATGTGAAATTTTACTATGAAAATGAGTGTATCGAGCTCTCTCCCTCCTGATTCCGGGCTTGTTTCAAGTAGCGGTCTCTAATATCATAATGCTAATACTAAGAGCTATATTTAATACTAAGACACATAGTGCGCCAAATGTGCACTTTCTGGGATAAAGAGTGATGTTTATTTTATAACACAATTTTTTTATTTTTTGTTTATTTTGTTGATTAAAACCGTTTTTCTAAAGGTTTACCTTATTACAATAACATTTCTGAGCAGCCAATTAGAGAAGATATAAGCTAATTAGGATATATAATTAGGGACTTAAGGTTTACATATAAAACTGATGCACTAATGATTACTGATAAGAACATTGCTATTATTTAATTACTAAATGGCTCTTAATACACTAATTTAGCATGCATCATTTACTAATTATCACAATAACTAATTACCTTGCAATATTTAACAAAGGATACCTGGGATACCTGGATTTTATATAAATAGGTCACTATTAGTAACTTTAAAATCAGTGTTGATTTACACCTCGTTGTATCCAAGCTAATCTCGCAATGTATTTTCCAAATTTTAATACAAATCTTGATATTCACGTTGCTTTATGCGCACGCGCACATAAAGATTTACGCGACTTTAACTATTTGTTCAGTGTTTTAAAAGATAACAGTTGTGTTCAGTTATGTGAAAGTGCTGAAACAAGTTTAAAAGACTGGTGTCGTCGATTTTGCTACCGCATTTATGCAAAATGGACACAGTCTGGAAGAAGCACAGATAAGTTTCGGAAGAAACATGAGATTTGGCTACAGGCTGCAATTCAATGGCCGGAATTACAGAATGAAAATATGGAACCTTCTACAGAAAATATAAGTGACGTCATCGAGCCCATAATTTCTCCTGCTAAATCTGATGCTTCAACTTGTACACATCCTAGTCCTCGTAAATCTTTTGAGGACCTTAGTAACCGGCAAAAAAGAAGACGCACTGAAGATAGTCTTTCATGCAGCAGTAGCAGCGCTGAAATTATGTTTTCGGCCGAAAGGGCGCTTCAAAAGGCAGGACAAAGCGATACAGCTTATGTTATGAAATACTTGACGGAGAATCCAGAAGAGGCCTCAAAAATCAAAGCCTTCATTGAAGGTAAATCAATTCAGGTACGGGAAATATCCCCTTTGAAGGCATTGGCTCTTTATGTATCGATGAACTTATCGAAATGGCGCTATAACACTCTTCGGGATTTCAACACTCAAGAAGGAGCTCTTCAATACCCGAGTTACTACATGTTGGTTAAAGAAAAAATTAAGTGCTATCCGGCCAAAGAAGATCTCACAGTTACAGAGAGCTCTGCAAAAATCAAATTACAAGCCTTGATGGATTTAACCTCAAGAAGACTTATTAGGTCGTTAGAAACCCCTGTTGATCCCAATCAACAGCTCGTATTGACCAGCAAATGGGGTTTTGACGGATCATCTAGCCAAAGCATTTATCATCAAAGGACGAGTGAAGATGAGCAAATCGATCTTGCTAGTAATTTTATGATTAGTCTTGTACCACTGCGGCTCGTCTCAAAAGGTGTAACAATTTGGGAAAACGAGCGACCATCTTCCACTTCATTTTGCTGGCCAATATTGTTTAAGTTTATAAAGGAAACCAAAGAAAATGTGCAGAGAGAGATGGCTGAAATCGAAGCAGAGATTGAAGCCTTAACTCCATCCACCATCACTGATGGAATTAGTGTCAAACACCAACTGCTGTTGACAATGATTGATGGTAAAATTCATTCCATTATATCCAATACAGCAGCTTCAGTGTGTGACATATGCAAGGCTTGTCCTAAAGAAATGAATAATTTAGAGTTAATCAAAGATAAACACGCAAACGAGGACATGTATAAATATAGCTTAAGCACCCTTCACGCTTGGATTCGCTCAATGGAATGCTTATTACACATTTCCTACAAATTAGACATAAAATCATGGCAAGTAAGGGGTGATATAGCAAAAAGGCAAGTTGATGACAGGAAGAAAAGAGTTCAAGAGGCTGTAAGAAGAGAAACGGGCTTACTTCTCGATGTTGTGAAACAAGGCAGTGGATCCACCAACAATGGCAACTCGGCAAGGAGATTTTTTGAAAACTACACTAAATCTGCTGAACTGACCGGAATAGATGCTATGCTTTTAAGAAAAATCTGTGTGATCTTGCAGTGTATTTCATCAGGAGAGAAGATCAACGTAACTAAATTCCGAGAGTTCTGCTTTGATACTGCTAAGCTTTACGTGGAGTTATACCCATGGTATTATATGCCTTCTTCACTTCATAAAATTTTAATGCATGGGCCAGACATAGTTCAGAACATGTCAATTGTGCCCATTGGTTTTCTATCCGAAGAGGCATCTGAGGCTAGAAATAAAGATTTTAGAAAATATAGAGAGGGGCATTCTCGAAAGCATAGCAGTATCTCATGCAATGAAGATATTATGCACAATCTTTTACTGTCTTCTGATCCACTTGTTACAAGTATCCGTCCAAAAGGAAATAAGTTTGTAAAAAAATCTTCTTTTAAGGAATTTTATGAGCTTACGGATTCTGAGAAAAGTGATATCGAATTTGTTAACATAAATGATTTAGCGGACATCGATTCTGAATTTGAATTAATTGATGATGATGATGATGACGAAGATAATTAAATGATGTTATTGTTTTAAAATGTGTAACTTAGTAAATTAGAGCTTACATCTTAATTATTTATTGTACTTTTAATGAAACTAGGTAATTTATTATCAACTTACTTAAAAGTCATACTCTCATCAGTTCTTGTGAATATTTTTGTTAATATATATTTCTGTATATATATAATATATTTATAGACCTCTTAATAAGTCTGTCTGCGGTTTAAAGTAAATACAAATGGGGAAAAAACGTTTTTTTTTTTAAATTTTCATTTCCTTTTATCCCAGAAAGTGCACATTTGGCGCACTATGTGTCTTAGTATTAAATATAGCTCTTAGTAATAGCATTACGATATTAGAGACCGCTACTTGAAACAAGCCCGGAATCAGGAGGGAGAGAGCTCGATACACTCATTTTCATAGTAAAATTTCACATTTTCTCAAATTACTCCCGAAATATGGGAGTTATGAAGAAATTCATCACCACAATTTATGAAGGCATTAAGTAATCGAATAAGATGGCATCATTAGTTTGTCATAATTTTACTCTTATTTTTCGGACATGTCTACGTCCAACCGCTCCCATACATTCGTTCCACTGTGCGTCGCTCCATACGGGGGCACTCTCCCAGTACCGTGCCAGTAGAGCGCAATATCGACTAAATCACAATTTAAGCTCATTACGTCAACATTCCTTATAATTCCTCGGAGCTCGCGCGCGGACAGTAGTCAGTGGGTTAAAAACATAAAAATAATGTTCTCTCGCTAACTTTGTGCCATAATTAAGAAATAAAGTTTTAGTGGTATGATATTTCTACTTTTGTTATTATATTAATTAATTGTTCATAACAGTTTAATTTTATTTTTTGCAGATCCTTGATAAATGTGCTCCAAAAAAATCAAAAACATAACACTTTCACCAAGAATGGGATCTGGACTACTTCTTTACTGTGGTGAAAGAAAATTGTTGCTGCCTAATATGCAATACATCTGTGGCAATTCCGAAAAAAGGAAATTTAGAGCGACATTTTAACACAATGCATAGTAAATATCAGACTGACTTTCCACCTAACAGTGAAATAAGAAATGGTAAATTGCATTGAAATCGCAGTTAAAAGCACAAGAAAACATGTTTTCTGGGTCTATTGAGCGAAGTAAAGCTGCAACTGAAGCTTCTTTCCAAGTTAACTGCAGAATTGCACAGAAGTGCAAACCCTTTTTCCGATAGAGAATATAAAGCAGTGTCAGATTGGCTTTTCGTGAATTTCAAAAATAAAAACGAAATTAAAAAAGGTTTTCATGATTTACAGCTGTCTCGAAATACTGTGATGCGCCGTATAGAAACGATAAGTAAAAAACATAAACGAACAGCTTCAAAAAGATATCGTCCGCTGTGTTGCATTTTCGCTACAACTTGACGAGTCAACAGTGATACTGCACAATTACTTATTTTTATTCGGATGGTCTTTGAAGATTTCTCGACGAAAGAAATTCTTCTTTCGTCGAGAAGAACTAAGTATGATTTCCTTGAAAGGAAAAACTCGTGGCCTTGATATATTCACGGAATTTAAAGCATATATCGACACCCGCTAAGTATACGTATGTATCTGCCAGATACACGAAACGGTTTTTATTGCATTTTTGGCATCTATATACCTATATTTACCACATACAAGTTTATCTTATTTTTTCAATTAACCCAACATACTTTTTTCTCAAACGAACCTATACAAGTTGAAATTGAAAACATGCGACAAACCGAAACGGGAGATTGTACTTATCATTATGAACAACTTTTACTTAGGTACCAAAATTGCAATCGCGAAAAAAAAAAAACTGCTGTTCCCTACATTTTGACGAGTTATGCTAACATAAATGTAGGGGACAGCTGATTTCGTTTTCGCGATTGCAGCTTTGGTCCCTTAGTAAAAAATGTTCATAATGATAAGTACAATCTCCCATTTCGGTTTGTCGCATGTTTTCAATTTCAACCAGTATAGGGGCTTAGCTACGGCGATTTAAAGAAATTAAAATCTATAATTCGGTCTCCTATAAAAGAACAATGGCGAAAAAATTGTTGATGAAATTATTAAGTGTCTACATATATCACCGTGATAGGTACCGACGAAATAATTCACTTAGTTTTATCAAATCAAGCTTATCACCTATTAAACTCTGGAAAAAAAGTCGTCATAATTAAAAACGGAATTGACTAGATTAATGATGATGATAAATAATCATGGCTTCGTTACTTTTTTCTGGCTTAACTTCATGACTTTTGGCTAAGCTGAACGTTTAATGTTGCCATGCAATATAAATCTTGGTCAAGTTACATAAAATGCTTTGCTTTTCCTATTGCATTAATATACTTTTAAAATACATTTCTGCAACAGAAAATAAATGTGAAAATAAAAATAATTGTTTGTGCTAAGAATATAGCGGTCTAAATTGTTTAATTTAATATATACATGACCTCGTAGTGCAATTTATTCGAGTATGGCAACATCGCAAAAAATAGTTATTTGTGCAACAAGAGAGCAAAGTCGTTTTTTGCTGCGAGTGCTGATTTTGAATCCTGAGCAAGCGAAGGATTCACCGATTGAATCACGAGCGTAGCGAGTGATTCTAAAGTTGAATCATGAGTGTGGCGAGGGATTCAAAGGCACGAGATGCAAAAAACTTTGCTCTCGTGTAACACACATAACTTTTCACTTCAGCAGCGATGTCCCATTAGTTCTAACGATGGAACAGGTAGAACAAGTGGGAAATAGAGACTCCCACTAGTTGTACTATTTTGTAATATAGTATATCGTAGTACTAGTGAGAACAAAACAAAAACTCCCATTAGTTCTACCGTGGAACTTGTTCAGTAGAACAAGTGGGAATAGAGGGAATAGAGAATCCCAATCCCAAAGCACCTATTTTATTTACTCCCATAGGCTGTCTTGAGCATTTATTATTATGGTATTGTATGAAAAATCGGTCGGTTTTTATATTGGCTGGACGTAAATTTTGGTATTTTTCTACAATAGTTACATATTCTTCGCGTACGACAAAAGACCTGTCAAGGTTCGTCTTCGTATTTTTCAATTTTACTAACAGTAATTTATCTGAATGCTTTTCGATATTATTAACTGTTAGCTGTAATAGCTCGTTATTGCGAGACACTCCACTAATTCCTATGATCAGTACAACCTGTAATGAAAATATTACATAATTAATATGCATAATTTAACATTTACAGCATCTTTTACATATCGTAATACATATTTTAACAGTATTGCTAAACCATACTAGGATTCATTGAGCCTCCAAAAATTAGTAGTAGGCAGTAAGTACCTTTATACATAACAGTCTACACACAAATTTTAATAACTTACAACATAGATTCATAGGTACCACTTACTTTAGCGGCAAGAAAATTGCAGTCCGGAGCTTCATTAAGAAAATTTTCTATGTTAAGGGCCGTGAACATTTTGGACTTTAAAAAAAAAAAACGAGTTTTGCGTATGTTTCAATATGCACGTTATGTTTTGTTTTTAAAGTAGCTTTCAACATTGAGTAAATACTCGCCAGATGATCGCCTCGTCTGTGATAAATCTAAAAAATAAGATAACAACACTGTCTCCGAAAAACTGCTTGCGCCCTTTGTAAGTCTCCATTCATTGAAGATTTATGGTATGCTTTCAGATTTTTCTCGCGAGACTTCTCAGGTAGGAAACTTAATTCTGCATTAATAACTTGTTGTAACTCTTTCGATATTAAAATACTGTTCTCGTCGCTAGTTTCACTCATATTTTACGATTATTTTAATATTTTTTAAATTATTCAACTCTTTACGCCAGCCACGAAATTTTATTCCCGCTCTTTTATTTAAATTAAGGCGTGTTCGGAAATAGCACCCATGATATTTTATTATTCAAAATATGTTACGTAACATTATTGAAACTAGAAATAAATATTTACAGGTTAAATATCAGTTTTATTTGCAGTAAATACTTATTTTCGTTTAAATACAACAATAAGTTAAAAATTCAATAAATTACATTAAAAGACATAAATATCTTTTTGCAAAATTTCTTTTGTTAGTACGAAATTCCGAACGTGTTTGTCTTTGAGGTCGAATTCAAAATCGGAACTTCGAAAGGGCTGGTCTTTGTCTCTCTTTCTTCCTAATGGCGGGAAAGAGATAGAGTGTGAATGTTTCGAATTGTATGATTAACCCAAGGCTGAATAAGATATTCGCGGCTTTCATAAAAAAATTATTAAAAAGTTACTTTGTCTCACTCAGTGAGCAAAATCGCATTTTGCTCACTGATTTCAGGCAGCAAAACCTACATGATTGAGCTACTGAAGTAAAAAAGAAATATATCATTTAAGTTGTCAACGTTGCATATTGACAAGTACCGTACTGACAACTTGTTGTTTACGCGTGCGTCTCGTTATTTAGTTTTCCATCGATTTTCCGTGATTTTCTACTTCATCAATTGCTTCTGCTTAGGGACTCTGAGATTTACTGTCCCTGTGTGACTAGTGCTTGCCTAAGAATTCTGATTATTTGCCTATACGATGACATTTTTCTGTGACTCTGGATTCCGATTCTGGCTGATACCTTGAATTTTATTGTGTGTGCATCGATTTGTTTATCACGATGGGTAACCGTGCAAAGCCTACACGCATCATGTGTGTCAACTGCAACATATGAGCCAATAAAATACGCCGATACCGGGAAAAATACTGTGAAATAAAATAATAACGAACTGTTGGATGTTGCGCTCATACAATGACTGTAGTGTGATATCTAGGATGGGCTAGACATCAACAAAATATCTCAGCACCTGCAGGTTTTCTTGATGACATTGTAATAAGAGAAGATGTGGAATAAATATTTAAAAAACAAGTTTTTTTTTCTATACCCGTGACCTACCTCTACCATGTAATTTACCATATAATATATAATTATATAACTTTCTGAATACGTACTCCGTATCTTATTTTGTCGTAAAAATGCATTTCTATCAATGATATTTTAAGTGATATGTAGGTATTTCTTTTTCGATTAGTTTGTTGTTGACAAGACATAACCTCTAGAACTTCAAACTGGAATATATTTAATTCCTGACTTCCTATAAAAGTATAACTGAAGACAAACCTGTTCAGGAATTCAAAATCTATACTTTTACATATTTTTCATAAGCAAACGCAAAAAAAAAATGTCAACAAAAATTTGTTCGGGAGTTCGCCTTTGTTCTTTGCATTTGTCAGTTACTTCGTTGTACTTAGGAGGTGTCGATATTAGCCAGATTAAGCTACCTTTGTATAAACTCGTATCAATGACAACTGATGGGGCTCCTGCAATGACAGGTATTCATAATGGTTTTATTGCTCTTTATCACAAAGATGAAGATTTTCCAGACTTCATTAGCTACCACTGCATAATTCATCAACAAGTACTGGCTAGTAAGAGACTAAACACAAAACATGTTATGGATATTTCTTTCAAGATTGTAAATTCCAAAAAAGGAAAATCTCTACAAAGACGGCTGTTTAAACAGCAATTAGATGAAACAACCAGATGTGACATTGCACATTGACGTAAGGTGGTTGAGTCGAAGCAAGTTTTTGCAAAGATTTCGGCTAATGAAAATTGGATTGGAAGTTACCTAACAGCAACTATGTTTCTACAATAGCATACATTCATTATTGCTTGGTATAAGCCTCATCTGTTTGACGTTTTCATTAGCCGTCCCCCGACGCTAGGACGCTTGGATCAAAATATTTCCTACAATTTATATTAAAGTTAAAGGGTCAATATTATATCATTATTTTAGTTTTTAAAGGTTTTTGTTTAGGTCGGGTGTTTAAAAAAAAAAAAATTTACTTTTATTTCTTGCTTTTCAAACTTCATAATATTATATTAATAGTAAACATACTAGGATCGACACGTGCCTCGCCGATAACTGCGAAGCTGTACGTATTTGTACCACAGTGAAGCTAGTTACTCGTAGTCTTTGGCGTTCATTCCATACTAACGTATTCCTATATTTTCTCCCTGGTTAATGATACAAGACCGAATATTTTGGCTTATTTATATACAAGATAAAATTTTAACCAGTGCGCAAACTGTAACCATGAGTACATGATTTTGAACTAGCGTCCAGGTCTATCATCTGACCAGCTCGATGTTACCATATCATTTTGTTATCTTCGGAATGCATACATTTGCGAATATTCAAACTAAGACCTCTAGAAGTGACTTACCATTCAAGTACCTATTCCGTTATCTACCGTTCAGGTACGTCCTACGGAACATCGCCATAACGTTTTTCGCACAGCGATTTGAAAAGAACCACCATCGTAGTTATTGCTCTTTATTAAAATGCCTATTTAGATAGGCATTTTAATAACATATGTTTGATTGTTATTGGGCGTGGGAACCATTTTGTCCAGTCCTCCATCATCATCCCTGGTCACCATCTATCTATAACCTATTCCTTGAGTCCATTCCAAGGAGCCCAAACACGATACCTCTGCTGTATGTTAAGGGAGTTGGATATTCTACAAATTTCAGGTGAAGCTGCAGCAGCAGTTCAAGGTTACTATGTTCTTATAATATCACTGAAGTAACGAAATACCAAATTTCAACCCAATCCGACCTGTGGAAAACAGGAAGATACTCACATCAATTCATCAACTAGAAAATAGCTGATAATCTTCAAATGGCTGAACCGATCTATTTCTCTTTCCTACTCCATCATGAGCCCCTGGTCACCATCTTTCTATAACCTATTCTATTATTTATATTACCATTCCAAGAAACCCAAACTCGATACCTCTGCTGTATGTTAAGGGAGTTGGATATCCTGCAAATGCCAGGTGAAGCTGCAGCAGCAGTTCAAGGTTACTATGTTATTTTAATATATTGAAGGAAGAAGTAAAGAAATACCAAATTTTAAATCAATCCGACCTGTGGAAGATACCTCACATCAATTCATCAACTAGAAAAGAGCTAATATTCTTCAAACGGCTAAACCGATTTTCATGAATCATAGCTAAGAACACTCGATGAAGTTAACTTTCAAACAAAAAAAAAAAAACATCAAAATCGGTTCAGCCGTTTGTGCGCTACGATGACACAGACAGACACACAGATACACAGATACACACGTTAAACTTATAACACCCCTCTGTTTCTGTCAGGGGTTAAAAAATACTACATAATTGTGTACTGAACTATGGTGTTTCATTTAAGATTTCAAGAGATATGTAATTGGTAGATCGCACAGGGTTTCGTCAGTAAACAGTAGATCTTGGGTCTAATTAAGTTTAAATTTTATAATGTCTTTGTTTTTAGTGAAAGTGATTGCATTGCATTTAGGTACACTAAGCTGGAGTTTGTTATATGAACAATATCGAGAAAGTCAATCAAGGCCCTACTGCAAAAGCAGGCAATGTTCTGTGCATGTTTATTCATTTCGTTTTTACCTTAGGTTATCACTGTATTTGAAAATGATGGTTCACCTGTTATTGGCAACTGTACAAGCCCATCACTGTTACCTTCTGTTATACACGGTGGCATTTTAGTCGTCTTACAAAGACAGCCCACTTCATGTATCCAATGACTACTAATCATTCATAAAAATAAAAGATTTATGACAATTAGTTTATTTTTATTTTTTATTAATGAATTCCGAGGCGCCCTTGTAACACAAGGCTCGGACTGCACTCGTAACTGGGCGTTTTTAACAATATCATGCGCCATAATTAATAAAAATAAAAAACGAATGTTCATATTTTATTTTTATTTTTTAAAGAATGATTAGTAGTCATTGGATAGATGAAGTGGGCTGTCTTTGTAAGACGACTAAAATGCCACGGTGTATAGTTTGATATTTTGTATGCAGAAGCTATCTTTGTATATAAACTATATGTGTATCTTCACTATCACTATCACTAATATCACTATCACTATCACTATCACTACATATTATAAAACAAAGTCCTCCGCCGCGTCTGTCTGTCTGTCTGTCTGTCTGTTCGCGATAAACTCAAATACTACTGCACCGATTCTCATGCTGTTTTCACCAATGGATAGCTTGGTTCTCGAGGAAGGTTTTAGTAGTTGTTATGTTTTTGTATGCATTTTTGTATGAATTTACGATACTTGTTGGAAATGTCGGAAAATAATAAGCCGCCTGGAAGCTTTCAACGAAAACGCTGTCTAAACCCTTTGAGATATAACAAAATAATGTACGGTGGAATTATGTATCTTTTATAGGTCTTCAAAAAAGTCCGCGATGGCATATGTCTATCTCTTAAGGATAACATACTATATCCAATTTATTGACTTTTTTTAGGTATTTGTTTGCCGAATTTTACTCTTGGAAATACGATTACGATAACAATACGCTATAATATCAGTAGCTATTAGCCAAATTATGTTCGTAGATAAACAAGCTAGCTACTTATTTGTATTTCAAACAGTGTACAAGAATATTTATCATAAAAACATTACTAAATACGGCGGCCTTATGATCAAAATTTGTGCATTCCAAAACTTTCGTTACTTTTTCACTGACATATTTATCACTTTTCGATAAACTAACACTCAATACGAAATCTACACTTATTTCTCAGTAATTCTGCATAAAATTCTTCAAAGATTAAACCGTTTTCTTTTCTCATTGAATCTTTGCGAACGTATAACCTTGATGAATGTTTACATTAAGCACCGCACCACACCGCCACACGACCACAGAGTACAGACGTATTTTGTTTTTTTTTTTTTTTTCGTTCGTTTAGTGGTGTTCCCGCTTAAATGTCAACCGGTCAAGTATTAGTCGATTAATCGAATTGCAAGACCAGATCGACCAGATCGTGTTGCAAGTACAAAATAAATGTCAAATAAATTTCGCCCAATTGCGAACGTGACCCTGAGAAAAGTTATGCACCAATGGTGTTCATTATATATATTTCGAGCGTTTTAGCAGCACAAATGGTGTATCATGCGACATTTCAGAGGATTTCGTTTTGTTTTCACATTCTTGGTACTTACGTGAATTATTTTTAAATTATCATTTGTGTCGCACTTTTATTTCGTGTTGTAATTTGGTACAATTGATTGCTTTAAGAATTTGAGTGCAATTTCGTATTTTGATTTTGTGTTTGTTATCTTTAGGTAAAGACTCATTCACGTTCAGAACATAAGTACTTTTATTATATTAAATCATTTGTTTCGGTTTCTATTCACATTGTGAGTCACATTAAAATTAATATTAAGTTAGAATTTTGAGATATAGCCTGGGATATGGAGAAGGACATAGGGTACTTTTCTATGCGATAACCGACATCCACGCGGGCGAAGCCGCGGGCAAAAGCTAGTTATAAATAAACTTGCTTCTGCCCGCGACTTCGTCCGCGTAAAATTTTGGCCCAACCCACTCCGTCGCATCGCATCGCCCGCCCGCGCTCTAACTTCGTTTTCGCTTAGCGTTCTTTCTCACAATTTTGTTTACATTTAAATACTTGTGATTAATAACATATTTATTTGGATAAGGATTAATATTGGTGTCCCTTTATTTCGCAGACAGAAATTTCATAGAATTTCGCTTGCCAGAAAATGTTTCATATAATATTTGGTCCTTGTATTTTTAGTTCGAATATTATTGTTTCAAAAACTATTTACTTGAATGAAACATATTTCACAGAAACACAATTCAATGAATTTGTTATCACATATTTTTGTTTAACAAACTTATCAAACAGTATAATTATTTTTTAACGAATATTGTTTGTTCGGTATAAGTTAGTGACAAAAACGAATCGCTGCAAAATCGACTCCACGTAGGCTTGTCTGCCCTACCCCTAGAGTGTAATTTAAATCTGTGTAGGCGCAGAGGAGCGAGGCGGCCCGCGAGCTGAGGAGCAGGTGGTTGTAATGCTCGCCGCCGCGGTTGAGATGGTGAACATGAATACCATCTGCGACGATAAGCTCGCGTGGGTCCGTCGGCCGGAGCCCCGCAGTGCCGGAGCCGTGACAGAAACCATGCCTGCGGCATGTTGCAAGCTCGCTTGCATGCTGCATGCTTGCTTGCACGCTGCACACTTGCTTGCTTGCACGCTGCACGCTTACTTGCACGCTGCATGTTGCATGCTTCCTTGCAGGCTGCAAAATACAAAAAAAATATCTGTTTGAAAAATTTAAAATGGACAAAATGCTATTCTTGGTTATAAGTTTTATATTAAACTAACTTCTGCCCTTGACTTCGTCCGCGTTAAATTTCTTGTTCCCCCGACCCACCCCGTCGCAACACATTGCCTGCCCGTGCTTTTACTTCGTTTTCGCAAACACTTTCATTAAAAAAAAAATTGTGTCCTAGTTAATAGGAATGTAATTCTTCCTCTAGAATTGGGCTGTAAAATGCAAAAAGATTTTTCAAATCCAACTCGCAGTTCCAGAGATTAGCGCGTTCAAAAAACAAAAAACCGGCCAAGTGCGAGACGGACTCGCGCACGAAGGATTCCGTTCCATCCATAAAAATCCTTACTAATATTATAAATGTAGTAGTAACTCTGTCTGTCTGTAAACGATCGCTTTTAGCGATAAGACCGCCCATTGTGACACCCTATGTAACAGTTCTACATTTATATCTGTAATTTTTATGGTGTACATAATAAAGAGTATTCTATTCATCTATCTATACGTCTGTCTGTCTATCTGTCTGTCTGTCTGTCTGTATGTTACGTTTTCACGCCTAAACCGCTGAACCCATCGACATGAAATTTGGCAGGAATATAGCCTGGGATATAGAGAAGGACATAGGCTACTTTTTTACGCGATAACCGACATCCACGCGAGCGGAGCAAAAAAAAACGGCAATAAAATCATGTCCGCTGTATGGAAGACCCCCTTAAATATTATAATTTTTGCTATTTTTTTTTGTATTGTTGTTATAGCGGCAACAGAAATACATCATCTGTGAAAATTTCAACTGTCTAAATATCACGGTTCATAAGATACAGCCTGGTGACAGACGGACAGACAGACAGACAATCAGACGGACAGCGGAGTTTTAGTAATAGGGTCCCATTTTACCATTTGGGTACGGAACCCTAAAAACAAACTCTTCAGCTTTAGAATAGACTACTTCGCAGAGTTGATCATTATTTTGCTGCGGAGTTATTATAAAACAGTTATATCTCCTAAGATATTGATTGAAATTAAATGATGTAAGGGCAACTTTGTTCAAAATTAAATACTTGTGATGAATAACGTATTTATTTGGATAAGGATTAATACGATGTTTATGAAAACTCCTTCGCAAATAATGCATTAATTTCGAACAAATTTGATTACCATAAAAAAGGGTTCAATGTTAAAAGATATATATATGCTGTGGCGGACTTTTTTATTCAACGTTTAAAGAGGAACAATTCCATCATACATGATATTTGCGTAACTTAAACCGTTTACGCAGCGGCCAGCGCATGCAGCGGAAGCTCTCAAAAAGGAATAATTTTTCCCGTTTTTGCAGTATTTTTCATTAATGCTCGGCTCCTATTAGCCTTAACGTGATGTTATATAGCCTATAAGTTTTCTCGATAAATGGACTATCCAACACAAAAATTATTTTACAATTTCAACCAGTAGTTCCTGAGATTAGCGCGTTCAAACAAACAAACAAACTCTTCAGTTTTATATATTAGTGTAAACAATATAAGGATTAAGAATATTTGATTTGTTGTTCTATTTTTGACTATTCTAACATTAAACTTTATGTGAAACAAAAATCAATGATTTAAAAATCTTCAAAGTAAGTATTCTACGTATTGATTATTCTATGAAACGAAAATATGAGATTGTTTTTAATGTGAAACGCAATTCTATAAAACTAGTAGCTATGAAACAACGTACAACCATTAATATTATGTTGATAATACTCCTTTCTCAAATAATGCTTTAATTTCGAACAGATTTAATTACAATAAAAAAGGTTATATTGAGTCAATCTTAAAAGATAGATATTTGCGTAACTTAAACCGTTTACGCAGCGCACACAACGGAAGCTCTCAAAAAAGAATATTTTTTCCCGTTTTTGCAACATTTTTCATTTATGCTCCGCTCCTATTGGTTGTAGCGTGATGTAATATAGCCTTCCTCGATCAATTTTAACCAGTAGTTCCTGAGATTAGCGCGTTCAAACAAACAAACTCTTCAGCTTTATAATATTATTAGTATCATCACTACATATTATAAAACAAAATCCTCCGCCGCGTCTGTCTGTCTGTCTGTTCGCGATAAACTCAAAAAATACTGCACCGATTTTCATGCTGTATTCACCAATGGATAGCGTCATTCTCGAGGAAGGTTTTAGTTTATAATTTGTTAAGATTTTGTATTCATTTTTGTATAAATTAACGACATTTGTTGGAGGTGTCGGAAAAAAATAAGCCGTCTGGGAGCTTTCAACGAAAACACTGTCTTGTGTATCTTATAAAGGTCTTCAGAAAAGTCTGCGATGGCATGTGTCTATCTCTTAAGGATAACATACTATATCCATTTTATTGACTTTTTGTAGGTATTTGTTCGCCAAATTTTACTCTTGGAAATAAGATTACGATAACAATATGCTATAATATCAGAAGCTATTAGCCAAATTATGTTCGTAGATAAATAAGCTAGCTACTTAAGTGTATTTCAAACAGTATATAAGAATATTTATCATAAAAACATTACTAAACACGGCGGCCTTTGTGCATTCCAAAACTTTAGTTACTTTTTCACTGACATATTTATCACTTTTCGATAAACTAACACTCAATACGAAATCTACACTTATTTCTCAGTAATTCTGTATAAGATTATTATAAGATTAACCCGTTTTCTCATTGAATCCATTACTTTACGCATGTATAACATTAATGAATGTTTACAATAAGCATCGCGCCACACCGCCACACGACCACAGAGTACAGACGTTTTTTTGTTTTCTTTTCTTTTTTTCATTCATTTAGTGGTGTTCCCGCTAAAATATATTATTACGTGAATTATTTTTTAATTATTATAATTGATTGCTTTAAGAATTTGAGTGAAATTTCGTATTTTGGTTTTGTGTTTGTTATCTTTAGGTAAAGACTCATTAGACGTTCAGAACATAAGTACTTTTATTATATTATATCATTTGTTTTGGTTTCTATTCACATAGTGAATCACATTAAAATTAATATTAAGTTAGAAATTTGAGATATAGCCTGGGTTATGGAGATGGACATAGGGTACTTTTTTATGCGATAACCGACATCCACGCGGGCGAAGTCGCGGGCAAAAGCTAGTAGATAAATAAATAAGTAAATTATAAGAAATTAATTCCCATATAACTGCCTAGTCCCAAAAGTTAAGGGACAAGGAGGGGACACAAAGTGATGTTAATATTGGGAATTCACAGTTGTGTTTAAAAAAAAATTATTCTCAAAAAATAAAAGCCTACAGTCACATGAGAAATACAATATAATAGTGCTTATTACTATGATTTTCGTCGTTCGTTTTATTTTTTATAAGCAGGTACTTCTATGATGCATCCAGTAGTACTTCGCTGCTATTGTAGTATTATCAATATTTTTCGACTACATGTCGAGCAAGTTGTACTTTGAATACATTATTGGAGCTTACATGATAGCGCTGACAAATAAAAACAGTTCCGTAGACTGAAACAAACGTCATAACGGCTGATGTTGTAACGGAAACACGAATCAGTGCAATAAATAGTGATTTTGCATTACATCATAAAATCGTATTAAATAATAATGTGTAATCGTATTGTTAATTTGAAGGTTCGTTTTTATTTAAGTATTAATTTAAAAGTCTAAGAAAGAAATTGGAACATTGTTACCGTTAGTTTTTTTGAAATAAAATTATTGTTACCTTACCAAATTTACAATTTAAAAAGGGTTATTAATTACAAATCAAATATTGTGCGCACTTACATTATTTTTACTAAATACAATCTAAACTGTAAAAACAAATGACAACGGAAGTCGTTGCTGTCTGACGTTGATGTTATAAATAGGCTCACTCTAGTCACAGAGCGCTCAGTATTAAATTGTATTTTGAACTGTAAACATCTAGTTGTAAAATAAAGTTGTGTGAATCATTGTTGGTGTGTAATAAAGTGTTTACAAGATGTCTGATCGTTATCATTTGAGATCCCTGAGCCCTCCCGTTCTTACATACATGTTTAATGGTCGACGGTATTTTATTGTACGAGTAGGTAGATATCTGCGCCTGCATAGGTACACATTGTTTTTCCGAGCTTTATTATAAGCAGAACTAATAAACTAAGTCTTGGGTAGAACTAAAAAACTCGCTCGCCCTGAATTGTTGCTGTGCTTGTTGTTTCAACCATACAAAGGATAAGTTAGTATGGAAAGATTTATTTAACACTA
The DNA here is from genome assembly GCA_947523025.1 of Dryobota labecula. Classification (NCBI taxonomy): domain Eukaryota; kingdom Metazoa; phylum Arthropoda; class Insecta; order Lepidoptera; family Noctuidae; genus Dryobota; species Dryobota labecula. The sequence continues at coordinate 503,435 of OX383291.1, read as the reverse complement.
GCTTCTGCCCGCGACTTCGTTCGCGTGGAAGTCTTAAGACGACACAATATACTAAAATACCAGTCATTTCAATAAAACTTCTCTAAATACTACGTTTGTAGATTTGGTCACAGCAGTGTCAAAATATACAGAGTGTCAGGATTGGTGCCGCGAGAGCAAGCGACGTACAGTTCTATGTTCTATGGTAAAAGGGTTTGGTTTCCGCGCTTAGTACTTCAGGTGGACCATTGTATTGGGCCATGGCGGCCATCAGTGGTTATTCCAACCAGCCCACCTCCCTCCAGAAGATAATTATGTCTCCCGGTCTGTTTAGAACATCTGTGGAAGATCTGGGTGACCTTCCATCTGACGAAGGTCCTCACCAGAAACAGTTGTTTCGGGAGGTTTCTGTTCAGAATAAGGCGAGAGGAAACACCCGGGTGTTACGTGTATCGCTCGTAGGACACGGTAGAGCAAACTCAAACTCAAACTCTTTATTGCATTCACGTGTACAATTAGTTGTTACATAATAATATAAGTAAGTTCCAACACGAAACCCGGTTAGGGCACGGCAACATAATAATGTAATAAACTGGACAAAACAAGCATCCAGTGAATAGGTATACTAGATTGCAAGTTTGATAAACAAATATAATTATTGTCGATAATATTACTAGTATTTGGTATATGTGGTTATTTTAATTAATATCATGAAGTTATTAAATTATTTTATTTATGTAGGTATATTAATTATTATATTTCATTAATTTGTATTAATTATTATTTTCTATTAGTTTTTACATTTCATTAATTTGTATCAATTGTTATATTTAATTCATTTATATTTATTTATTTATTTTATTATTTATGTACACACAGTTAAATACATAGAGATACGACATAATTATAATTTCAGTACAAAGGTACTGCTTATTTCTTAAGAAATTTCTTCCAGCAGACCTGCGCAAGGAGAAATGAAAAAGAAATGTAGACAATAGTGTGTGAGAACATGAAGAGAATGATATGAATATGCGAAGTCTTAAACTAAAATATTAAATATAACATATACTTAAATAAAGCTACAAAAATATAAATACATATATCTGTAAATATATACATAAAATACTCACAGTTGAGAGGAAAGGTAATGCTCTTTTACTCGATGTTTGAATAGAGATATAGTTTTTAAATCGCGAATGCTAGGCGGAAGCGAGTTCCATAATCTTACAGCATGGACAGAGAAGGAATAAGAATAGTAGCTAGTTTTATGAGGATAAGATTTAAGGAGGGATCTAAGGTGTGATCTACATTTATTATATATTTATATTTTATTAATTTGTTTTGTTATGTGTATGAGTGTTTTTTCAATGACTAAGTAATCATTTATCTATCATATTTATTCATTATTTTATTCTAAGTATTCTGCGACCGAGTAAAAGCATTTTTGTGTTAGATATTCTTTTAAATTTCTGTTAAATTTATTTAATTTCGGTTCTTCTTTAATTTTTTCCGGTAATTTGTTGAAGATTTTTACTGCCATGTAGTATGGTATGGCTATGGTAAAGCATTTTGATCCGAGAGAGTGGAAGATATAATCTATTTTTATGGCGTGTGTTTAAGTTATGAAGGTCTTTTGCTTTAGGAAAAATGTTGCTACTTTTAAATACAAATATGCAAAGGTCGTGTATATACATAGAAGGTAAAGTTAGGAGTTTTAAACTAACGAAATGTGGCTTACAGCTTTGGGTATTGTCACTAAGGGCCAGTATTCTAAGACATTTTTTTTGGATTATAAATAGTTTCTTAGCCACGAGTTTGCGTAGGCGTAGTATGCCGATAGTGCTGATTCTGTATTTGTGCTGTGCTTAAGTTGAAACAAGGCGTAGGTAAATTTAGATAACTTAGATTTGACTGTTTCTATGTGCTTTTTACAATTAGAATTAGAATTAAGAATTAGAATTTTTATTTATTTGTAAGAATGTAGTTTTACATAGCATGGTGTTAATTATTTTGTTAAGTTCTATACACTCTACCACAACATATGGTGTACAAATATTCAAATGTAATTCTTAATCAATAAATTTTAAGATTTGTGATTTACAATAAGTCCATCATGAATTAATATTATTACAATTAGATAATCTGGTTTTACATAGTATGGTATTAACATTTTGTAAAGTTCTATAAATTCTACCACATCTTATGGTATACAAATATTGAAATGTCATTCCTAAACAAATATTTTTTAGATTTTGTGATTTACAATAAGTCCATTAGCAATTAATATTATTACAATTAGGCAATCGTTACTTTTTAATCAATGTCAAAATTAAATTAGTTACATGTCATCTTGGACTTTTACAATATTCTATGTATTCGCCAATTTCATAAAAGCAATTATCCAATAACCAACTTATCAGCTTTTTCTTGAACATGGGGATGGGAAGTTCCTTAAATGAGTTAGGTAACTTGTTATACACCTGAATGGCGTTAACATATATACATTTCTCCTAAATATTTGTAATCTACATTGAGGTAGATTCAGTTCGTATTTATACTTATTTCTAGCAGAAGCCTTTTTGTGGCTTACTTCTGATTGCATGCGAAAATAGTGCGGATATTGTTTTACTGGCATACATAGTTCTTTGATATACATGCAGGGCAATAGTAAAATTTTAAGTTTTTTGAATAAAGGTGTCAGCTGTCCAAAAACCAGGCGCCAGAGATTGCCCTCCTAACACACTTTTTTTGTACCCGAAATGCCATTTTAAGTTCCACTGAATTGCCCCATAGTATCAGACCATATGACAGCACAGACGATACGTATCCGTGGTATGCAGTGACTGCTGCGTCTACGCACACAGTTGATCGTAGACGTTTTATTGCGTATACGAATTTGTCTAGCTTATCGCATACTCGTACGTAATTTTTATGTGATTTCCAGTTACAGTTTTGGTCCACTAATAAGCCCAAGAATTTTGTGTATGTTAATTGTTCTAGGATACTGTCTTCATATTTTATACTAAGACTCTGACAATTTGATTTATAAGTTTGAAACATCGATTTAGAATACCCTAGATACACCGTAAACGCTTGAAATGTGTCTCGATACAACTGTGCTTAAATTACTTCTAAGCACAGTTGCACTTTCAGTAACGCGCGCTTCGTTATCGGGTGAACATGCCAAAGTGCTCCGTAAAAAAGTGCAAAAATAATACTTTAACCACGTTGAAAAGAGATGGCATATCGTATTTTCGGTAAGTACTAGATAATAGTTTTATAATGTAGTGAATTTGTGGCAAAATACGCCTTCAAACTCATTAAAAACATATTTTTTTTAAATTAATTTCAATACGTCTCTTCATTTGATGCTACGCAGTTGGCTTTTTCCCTCGCGCAGCACTTGTATTAAGTGGAAAGGGAATGGAAGTTGTATGAAGTGGAACATAGTCAAATATTAAATAAATAGAGTCGCTTATTGTTTTTTTTTTTTCTGCGGTATGTCAATAATATGGAATTAATTTTGAATAACTATAGCCGGTCCGGAGATGAGCAAAATTTTTTTGAATGGTGATTGGTGGTTTTTATATTATAGTTAAATAAAATTATTTTTTTATTTATTATTCCAGATTTCCTAAAAATTAAATTGAAAGGGAAAAATGGCGAAAAATTATAGCTAATGAGAGGAGTGAAGATTTTTTTAAGCCAAATGATTCTAGTGTGGTTTGCTCTTGTCACTTCTCAGAAAATGACATGTATTATACGAAGAAAGGCTTTCGGAAAGTAAAGAAAGGGGTTATTCCATGTATTGCAGTAAGTTTTTACATAAAATATTGTGACTACTGAGTACACAACATACGTACGCATGTACGTATGTTGTGTACAATCTTTTTAAATTGTCTTAATAAATAAAATAAAAATAAGTTAATTTTAACCACCTCAACCTGTTTTATTTTAAGCATCTATACCCAAAGTCTCTAATTCAGATAATTTATGTAAACAAAGTAATGTCAAGAAATGTCACTGTCAAAATGACAGGACAGTGGTACAAAACATTTTATAATTTTTTTTTTTTTGTAAATAATCATCTATGAAATTAGAGTGAATTAATTATAAGAACGATGCAAACAAAATGCCGTTACCAAACAATGTTTTATGTAGTGTGTCGGAGACACGGCCTATGATATTCATAATCAGCCCTTTTATACTCCATTTACTATAGCATTAGAAAAAAGAGGCTCGTAGAAGCAGGAGTGCGAAACATTTTATTCAAAGTTAAAAGTTTAAACAATTAAACTAAATAGGTCGTAATAACATCTTCATCACACATTACTTACAACGAAACGAATGAATGAAACAAACGATTACGTCGTGATGATTTAAATTTAATTAAGATTAAAGGAAATAAAAGTCTTTTTTTTTTACAATATTTTATTTAAAACAACAACTTTCAACACACAATAGTTGGTGTAACTTCTTCGTCTTCATCATATAATTTAGTCACTATCATCAGAGAATAAAGATGAAGAAGTTTCACCGACGTTACCTAATAATAAATCTTTCTACCACATCATCCATTATGCTTTAACTTTTCCTCTTCTTTAATTGCATGAGCAACGCAAGACTGCCATCGTTCTAGCGTAATACTATCCAGATCTTGTGGGAGTAATTGTTTCTTCTTGTCTAATTTGAACGTTTTGTTATGTTGAGCCACATACCCCATCATTTGAGCCCATATTAATTCTATAGGGTTGAACTCGCAGTGGCAGGGTGGGAGGCGCAATACTGAAATACCCTTCTCTCTAGCCATCTCATCTACAACAAACTTTTGGTATAAATGTCTTTGTATTTTTGCTTTTTCTAATAGAGTTGCCCTAAGATCTTTTTCCTCAAAAGGAATATTTTTGCTTTTAAACCATTCCTGTATATCTGCCTTTCGTGTAGCTGTGGTTGGCAGCTTCTCCAATGTCCTTGAGTGGTATAGCGCATTGTCCATAACAATTACAGCGCCACTCTCAATTTTTGACAAAATTAACTTGAACCATTTTCACTTTTGTCTATCGCGCTTCTATAACATATTCCCTGTAAATTGAGAGGTCTGGCTCTTATGAAACAGGAAATCCTAGTACAAGAGTCAGGGCTACACAGATGATTGTGTCTTGAAGTGTAAATAAATAAATTATTATTATTATTAAAGTTGAAGGCGTCCATTTCGGAGTGGTCATCTTCATCACCTTTCTTTGCATCAAATATTAATGCAGCATCCATTAAAAACCCTTCACAAACCCTGTGAAATAAAATTAATACAAGTCAATTATTCCGTACCCCCTATATAATTTCACTGCTGGAAATAGTTCATAGATAAATACTATAACTTCGCTTTGCATGCGTTAATTCATAATACAATATAATATGTATTACTTAATTAATAGTCAATAACAATGGGGTGTTCATTTTTTTATGTCGAGGACAGTCCATAAAATACATACCAGTATGACCGATTATAAGTTGGATTTTTTAAACCAGCAGATAGACCTTCCCAATATGCTTCTTTTGAAGACTTATTATTAGTGTCATGCCATATTAGGCTTTTCGTGTGACCTGTTTGTATGATAAAAGGTTATTAATATAAATACCATTCATTTCACGAACCAATTTTATGAAATTATGTTTAACTGTATAATTAATTATAATGTTATTGAATGCAAGAGGTCATACACTGCTTAGTGCATAAATAGCTGTTAAGAAATTTAGAAGCACTGTACCTTCATTTAGCCAAGTGTCATCTAAATAATAATATATTTTCCTTCCTTTATTCCTTAGCCTTTTTATTTCATGAAGATATTTTAGTCTCCAAAGGACGATCTCCTGCTTGTCTATGACTTCTATGAGTGCACTTTTTCTGCTCCGTTTGATTTATGTGAACTTTAATGTTTATTTAATTATTTTATACAGACTGCTTTTTTTTAAATCTGGCAGAGACTCGTCACTGTTAACTGCTTCCAGCATCTTGTCCAAGGTGGGCAACTCATTATTAAAGAAGAAGGAATGAATTTTCCTGCATATTCCACTAAATGTGATGTCATCAAAATCATCACGTTTCATGTGCTTTTGTTGGGGAGGGGGAGATTGCAGGCGACTTTTTATGTTGTACTCTTTGAGAATATTGGACAGAGTAGCCCGAGATACGCCTGTAAATAATAAAATCATGTGCGGAGTTTCTAAAATATAATACATTTTATCACAATGCATGTTAGTTTCAAATGTTTTTAAAGTAATAATTTTATGAATCATCCTTACCGGCAACTTCTGCGCTTTTGTTTATCATCTCAGTCCTATAATGAGGAGTATCTGCAGGCCAGGACTCCAATTGCTTAAAAATATTTATCACAGGTTGTTTTTCTACAGCACGCAGCGTTCTCTTTTTTTTGGGAGACCTTATTATTTCGTCGGAGTCAACTTTTGGACCACGTTTTTTTCGCCGTTGGCTTTGGTCAGACTCAGTACTTATATGTTGTAAGCCGCTCGGTCCCGCACCGGGATCACTCATAGCTCAAAAAAAAAGTAACGTTTTGTACAAACAACCCAATGACAACACTGATAACAATACAATAATAAAGAAATAACTAAATATTATTTATTATTTTAATAAATAACAACAAAATCACGAAAATTAAACAATAACAAACAAAGTATTCACAAGTAAATGACATACATGACAATCTTAGCACATTGTCGAGTCAATTTCACAGACGACATAAACCAGTAAAATTAGAAATCCCCCGCTGTCACAGCTTATGAAGGGATTAAGTAACATTTTAGATTTGGTAGGATTATAGTGAAACAAAAAGCGTTGCAGTATTGTTGACTCCTGCTTCTTTTAGGTTTTTAGCATAGGCACTGTAATTTTAAATTGGAATGAAATAATATATCTAAATGAAAGCTACTTAATTTCATATGGTTGTTTTTTTAAATGATTACAATTAAGTGTGATAGCTGATATATAAATTCATTTTAATCGATTTGGCGTCAATCGTAACTATAACAAGTTTATTGTACTTTTGTTATAAAGTGTGCATCAAAAATAACCTTTTTTAACTTCTGTCTAATGCTATTATAAATGGAGTATAAGTCCACTGCTAGACGTTACGTAGGCCTCCCAAAATCAATTTCTACTCGAAACAGTTTACAGCCGCTTTCATCTAAAATGTGGCTAGATATGCTACATACAATATGAATCTATGAATGAGAGTTGTAATATTAGTGTTGTTGAAGATGTAAAAAATGTGAAAAGGTTTGGATCTCCTGCATTGTTACCAGTATCATAAAATATTTTATACCAGAAAATCTTCTTATTTTAATAACTTTGATTAAAGCCGAAAATTTATAAAAATAATTACGGTATGATTATTTTTTAATTATTACCTATTTCTTCAATTCAGTACTTAAAAGAAAATGGCACCTTTTTTTTTTCGCCATTTTATGTGATTACCATTACGAAAATATTTTTTTGATATGTTATCCCCTGTGTTTACATAAATTATCTGAATTTGAGACTTTGGGTATAGTTAGTACGGAGTAAAATTTCAAGACCACTCCATTATCCTTCTGTTCCAAAGCAAACATTTTTTACGATTGTCACGCGGTGTAAACTGAATTTGACTTAATAAGTATTTACTTAAGGAATAGTATCGTTTAAAATTATCTTACCTACAGCTGAGAGCAATAAAATTTTACGACTTGCGCGATGGTCTAATTTTGTAATGTCATAACCGCCCAACGCGCGCACTCGAAACCACACCTTAATTCCATTTAAATAAGGTTGTATGTAAGGAAAATTGAAATGTTCTTAAGTACATTATGTGTTTTAGATTTGCCTTAGTAGACGCACACACTTGTAACTTAGCGATGGGACACTTTTGCGACATGGATTTGTAGGTGATAGTGTATCTAGGGTATTCTAAATCGATGGTTTGAAATTGAATTATTTTTGTTTTAATAATATTAATTTTTAAATTGTTGTCATTAAGCCAGATAATTATGTCTTTGATTGCTTCATTAATTTCCTGTTCCAATTATTTTTGTCACTACATTTTATTATTAGTGTCGTATCGTCAGCAAATAAGATTGTTACATGGCGCGTCGCATTGGGAAGGTCATTAATATATAGCAGAAACAAAAATGATCCCACCACGCTGCTTTGGGGTACTCCTACTGCGTTGGTTTTAAAATTAGATTTATATTCTACTTTGTTTCCATCAATTACTTTTGATATTTGAACACATTGATGCCTATCACTTAGGTACGATTTAAACCAGTCATTCGCTTGGCCCCTTACGCCATATTTTTCTAATTTGCTTAGTAATAGCTTATGATCAACGTAATCAAAGGCTTTACTCATGTCTAGAAAAATTGCTACTACGGGTATGTTGTCATTCATTGCCTCAGTTACAATTTTTAAAGTCAAAGTCAAAGTCAAAACACGCTCCGATGGTATTGTCACACCTGGCATACTAGCGAAGCGCACCTCATAAGTTCTACGAGCGGCTGCATAATTACAGTCGGTCTTGCCTAAGCACATCAACATATTAAACGAAACGATAGCGGCACGTGATACGTACAGACGTCCGATCAAAAGCTATCTCCACGAAAGACTGACCATTGGCCAACAAGTAGTGCGCCGGTAGGCAACCAGTCGGCGACATCAAAGAGTCGGCGACTAGTTGAAAAAGTGCCTACAATATGGTAGTGTAGGGCGGTGTTCTTTGAAATAAAAATAGGTAAAAATAAAAAGATTTTGCCGGCGGGTGGAGTGTTGTCAACTTATGAAAATTTGCCATATTCAGTGTTAAATTTCGCATGGATTATAATAAAAAGAAAAATCACTTTTGTTTTTTATGAGTTACATTTTTATAACCACTTTTTCTAGTACTTTTTTTATTTTTTTATTCTACTATGAATTTGCTCTTGACTTTAGTCTAGGTCTGGATGACAGAGACAAAGTCTACGATGGAGTGAGCTTACCCATAAGAAGCCTGTTCACTCTCACTTTGAATAGATTAGGGTTGTATGCGTTCGGAAACACAGACGCAGGCAGAGAGTTCCACTCCTTTGCTGTGCGCATTATAAAAGACATTTGAAAACGCTTAGTGCGAGTTGGTGGAATATCAACTATGTAGGTAGGGGTGGTAACTTGCAGTGCGTCTAGATGTCCGATGGTAGAAGGGGGCCGGTGGAATGAGGTCGTGGAGTTCACGGGCACACTCTCCGAAGTACAATCTGTAGAAGACCGACAAGCAGGCAACCTTGCGGCGATGAGCCAAGCTGTGAAGCTTGGCATCCACCAGTTTTACGTCGCCAATGAGCCTCTTAGCTCTGCGTTCCACCGAGTCAAGCGCAGCAAGTTGGTACTTTGCTGAGCCATCCCAAAGGTGGCTGCAATACTCCATGCAGGAACGGACTTGTGCTTTGTAAAGGGTTAAAAGCTGTCCAGGCGTAAAGTATCGCTTCACCCTATTTAGGACGCCCAGTTTCTTGGCCGCAGTTTGAGCTTTGCACTCGATGATGGAGCCGAAGTTGAGACCAGATGACAACTCCATGCCTAGGAGCTCGAGCCGATCAGTTACAGGAACAGATGCACCTCAAAAGTAGGAGTTTGATCAAAACGACTCCTTTTAGCGGTAAAGAGACACGCCTGTGTTTTGGTGGCATTAAAAGAGACCAGATTGTTATCACCCCATTGGGAGACAAGACTCAAGGTCAAATCAGTCCGCTCAACCATGGCCTCTCTCAGGGAACGAAGTTCAGCCCCGCTGGTTTTTGCGCTGGACAAGTATCTCTCTGAAACGGTACTGTCATCCGCGTACCCACCAATACCAGGCAGAAGCAGGTCATTGATGTGCAGCAGTACGTATGTAGAACCAGGAATACGCCTTTATTGGATCGGACAGGGTTTTTGTAACATATTGTATACAAAGCTGGTAGTGTAAGAATTTTATTCTTTCTGAAATATGGTAGACAACTGTCCGTAACCTGAAGCCCAAACATAGATATTATGCAGCGCTTTTGCGCTTTAAACGTAGCTTCCCTATTTGAAGAGTTACCCCAAAATATGATGCCGTATCTTAACACAGATGCAACAAGACCATGATAGGCTGTAAGTAGGGCATCAGTGTTCACGGTTGGAGCAAGTTTAAACAGGGCATAGGATGAGCAACTTATTTTCTTGCATAATGTTTCAATATGATTCTTCCAGTTAAGCTGTCTATCTATTATAAGACCTAGGAACTTAGCACTGTCCACTTCATTAATTAGATTGTTTTGGAATTTCACGTCCATTTTTGTAGTGGGTTTTCTATGGCCAAAGTGCATAATTTGAGTTTTACCTAGATTAATTTTTAAGTTATTATTGTTAAGCCAAGAGATTATCGAGTTTAACGCGTCATTTACATCAGCTTCGTACTGGTCAGACCCATGATGAAAAATTTGTACATTTTCGCAGCCACCATATTGGATTTTCATTTTGACCTCACTATCGGCTTTGGTACCCTCGAAAACCATGAAAACGATACCCATTATGAAAAATGTGTAAATTGTCGCAGTCGCCATCTTGGATTTTAATTTCGACCTCACTATCGGCTTCAGCCCCTTCGAAAACCACGAAAACGACACCCATGATGAAAAATTTGAACATTTTCGCAGCTGCAATCTTGGATCTTTATTTTGACCTCATTTTCGGCTCTAGCACCCTCGAAAACCATGAAAACGACGGTTTACGATTTATGACGTATTAAAAAAAAACTACTTACTAGATCTCGTTCAAAGCAATTTTCGGTGGAAGTAATGGTAATCAGTGCTGCCAGTGGCAGATAGTCAAATATAACACGAGACAGCTCAAAAAGTAAAATTTTTACGAGAAATGTAACTATACCTATTATAGTATTAGTGTCGATTTCTACAAAAAAAAAATATTGTAGAAAACGACACTAATACTATAATAAGACACTTTATTAAACAAAAATTTGGAAAAAATCTGGCCCATTAGCTAAGCGTCGAAAGAATCATTATAATTGTTGATCGAATAATTGACTGGTGAGTGATTTTTTTATGGGGGATGCGCTGTGGTAGCCCGCGAAATTCAATTTTACTTGCATTTTATGCAATTTACAGGTCCGAGTCAGGTTGTATCTTGATCAAAATATGATACGCGACAATAAAACACATATTTACATAATTTTAACCTTATAAATCATCAATACATCTTTCTAAATTAGATTTCGTGCAGATTCTTTAGATTTGGTTCGTTCGACGAATCAAAATAAAACTTGACACGGACCTGCAAATTGCAAAAACCCAAGAAAATTTGAATTTCGCGGGCTGCCACAGCGCATCCACCTTAATCAATTTTTTTTAAAACTTCATCAATACCAATTAAGTATTGAAATAGGCAGGGTAGCTAATTCGAACTGGAACCTTGGGCGCATTAGCGAAGAGATCGATGCCTATCGATAATCAAAATCAAATTATAGGTTACGCCGGCCGGTATTCAGCCCACTCTAGTTCCAGTACTAGTTCTAGAATTGTTAGCCCACACGTAGATAACGAACAAACCAATAACTTTTTAATTTGGTTTACCAAATTGAATCTTGTGAATCACAGAGCATAACCAAACAAAACACAAAACCACAGAATAAATAAAAATAATAGTACTGACGTACACAGACGCTCGCTCGTCTGAGTAAGCGAGATAGAATATTTAGAAATACACGCGAATAAGTGAATAAACGGTACATCGAAGTGACAGATTCGCGCGGTGTCAGGTCACAAAATCAAGTGTGCCAACATGACGAACGAAAAGGTTCTTCGAACCGTTCCGTTTCACGATATATTTTTTGTAAATCCTAAAAGTAACATTTTGAGTCCAGTAACAGGGAGGTAACATGAGAGGGTCAAAAGTAACGTAAAATGTTACAAAAGTAACATTCTGGCAACGCTGATGGTAATGTAATGGTAATGTACATTTTACATTTATTATTTACATTTTTTTTTTTTTTTATCATTCTCTTATTTTAGAAGTTACAGGGGGACACATACATTTTACCACTTTGGAAGTGTCTCTCGCGCAAACTATTCAGTTTAGAAAAAAATTATATTAGAAACCTCAATATCATTTTTGAAGACCTATCCATAGATACCCCACACGTATGGGTTTGATGAAAAAAAAATATTGAGTTCCAGTTCCAAATATTTTTATACCCCCAAAATTTCTTGTTTTTTTCTTCTATTTTTGTGTGAAAATCTTAATGCGGTTCACAGAATACATCTACTAACCAAGTTTCAACTGTCTAGTTCTTATAGTTTCGGATAAAAGTGGCTGTAACATACGGACGGACAGACAGATATGACGAATCCATAAGGGTTCCGTTTTTTGCCATTTGGCTACGGAACCCTAAAAAGGGGTTGGTACCATCTGACGGATAAATCTACCACCACACGCGCTCATTGGTCAAATCAAATAACGCGTGCTTCCCCGGCTTCCTATTACACACTTCCGTCCCTTTTCACGAAATCACTCCCACAGATTGCAGGAAAGGGAGAGGAAAAATGTTACACATCAAAAACAAAATAAACTTATACTAATCAATTCAAATTGATCTACTGCATTGCTTTATTCTGTGTCGCGACGAGTTCGTGAACTCATGAGAGCGGTACGTTAGGCGCGCGTGTCTCCCGCGCATCGTAATTTGTTACGTATCGCTACTCATTGCGCGGGCTGGGGTAAGCGTTTCATGCCTACGACGCTCGAGGAACCTCGACTTAGAAGAATAAATCTGTAACTATCTGCTATATTCGTTTCGTAAATGAATTTAGAATATTGGTGTCAGTTTTTGGGGGCAAACAAGAAAATTAAGAAAAAAAAGTTTTGCTAACTGTACCGTGTGACATATCAAATGAAAGGGCTTACTGTGAGAATCTCAAAATTGTTTTTTTTTTTTTCATAATTTTAAAATAAATTGTTTTAAATTTATAAGTGAAAATAGACCATTCCCCCCATCTTATCTCCGAAACTGCTGAACCTAAATAAAATTTTGAAAAAAATACAGAATATAATTCTATACTTACAGGAAAATCTATAAGAAGTCTATGGTCTTAAAATAACATGGTAAATCTCTCGATATTGTGCGTACAAACTTACATTTGCAGTAGGAATGTATGGGAGATTATGTTTACCAACTGCAATGTTAAGTTTGTTCTTAGGATAAATTCTTTCCAAGTACGGAATATTCTAAATTTATTCATTTACAGTTCACGTCCGTGTTTGGGTCACTCAAATTAATATGTATACCAAATTTCAACTTAATCGGTCCATTACATTCGGAGCAAATTGGCTGTGACAGACGGACAGACAGACACACGAGTGATATTAAAAGGGTTCCATTTTTTCCTTTTGAGGCCGCGGCCGGACTGTGATCGCACGTTGGAACAACGACAATTGTTACTTTGCACTTGTTTGATTCTGGACACGACGCGCTCCACCACATAGTTACTCGTATTTTTATTTATTATGCTTTCATTTTACCGCACGATAAGAGTGTAATTGTGATGCTTCGCGAATGCATCGATCCTGTATTTTGAATTAATAAACCCTTTACAAAAAGAAAAATGCACACATAACATCAGAGTAGTAGTTTGGTGACAGAATGACAGCTATTACAAAATCATCAGGCCAGTCATTTCGTTTGGGTCACGCTGCTATCCGATGAGGTCTGTGCTAGCAGGTGCGTTCAGAGGAGTTCCAAGACGGTTTGGGTGATCAATACTAATACAAAACATCTCAATTTACTTTACTAAAAGTATGGCAGGCTCGAACACATGCTCGTATTTTGATGCCCTCCGGGAATAAGAATATTTTGTGACTTAAACTACTATTAAATAGAAAGCGTGAGAACAGAAGAGTCTTCGCAACTACGAGTATTTGTCCACGTTTGCTTCCATTAGACGATATCTCCGTCATCGCACAATAGCGAAACAAAACGCAAACAATTACGAGCGTCCCGAGAACGCGCGATAATATGTGCGCGCGTTTTGTTCGCGCGGTGATAGATTGCGCAAGTGTTGTGGGGGGGGGGGGGACCTCCCGCGGCCACACTCAGCTTGCTTGTTGTGGAGCGGCGACCAGGCCGGGAAACAAATCGGTGTTGGCGACCAAACGTTTTATTATTATTGTGGCTGGTAGCAGTTGTACTAAAATGTACGACTGGGAAACATCTATTGAATAGTATTTTTTTTTTTTTCATGTTTGCTTACCAGTAATCTGTCATCATCAATCAACTCTGGGGACAAATATTAAACCTAGTTTTCTACCACTCTGTCATGAAGCCGTGCGCCATTGATCAGGCAGGGGCCATAAGTCCTTCCATGGTTTTAGGTAACCAGTCCATTTTAACCACCCAAACCCATAGTCCAATATCTTTGTTTCGATATCCTGCAATAGTCCTACACCAACCGGAGGTTGTCCTTGGGTGCACAGGGATAATCGTCGGTTGGTGCCTCATTTAATTAAAAATCGTCTAACGGGCCTCTGCCAGTTGGCTTCAGCTCCCCGTACGCCTTACAAAGGTCCGGGACCCCAGGGTCTCGAGATATGTAAAATATATATAGGTATATAACCTATAAATTGCGCTGCGGATGTCTACATAATACAATTATGGTACAGTTTGTGCTCACCCAAAAAGTAATCTCGTCGACAGACTGGAGCGTTTGTTGCGAACAGAAGTATACGAGCGAAGTACTCTATGTACTCACACTGTACGAAAGGTTACAATCACGTCGAGGGCGCTCGCTCACTTCGTGTACAACAGGTACCATGACACTCAAAGTGTCGCCGTCGACGGATCATTAATCAGACCTCGTCTCAAAACCGTTCGTTTGTCGGCCGGAGTCATGATTCATGGACGTTTTACAAGCATCCTTAATGTACACGTGATCAGTATTCCATCGGCAACGTCGCGTCGGTTCCATTCCGTATCGGTTTCAAATGAAAACTACAGAATACTATTTGGTTGCAGCTGCACCAAACCGACTGTCGGGTCTGCGTTCGCTGCTGCACTGGGGGGGGCGCACGAGGCGTAGGCAGGTTTAATGTTATTAGTTCATAATGAAGGCGCACGGTGTGCTGTGAATCGGCTTTAATAGACTTAGGGATTTCAATTTGCAAGTGCCGGTTTTTTTGCCGGATATAGCTTCTATTAGTCATTACTATATACAAACATGACATCCGACTCAATTCCGCTCAAAAACGAAGGAATTATATTTTTTTTACGATGAAATGAAATCGTTTATTCTGTAAATAGGATATCGGAATCACTTTTACACGTCATATAAAAAATATAAAAACAAGCTTGAGGAAGTCGACATTTCCTATCTGACTATCCCTGAGAAGAAATGGCGAAACAAACTCAGGGGTCAAAGTCTCTTTTAAAGTCCAGACATAATCTTGGTCAGATCATGTGAGGACCATGTAGATCCGTGTCTGAAATGGTCTTTTGAGGAAAGAACCACACAATTTTGAGTGGACCTGTCCAGTCAGTGCAAGCATTTGTCAGTAAACGTGTAGCACAACTCAGGATTTAAGGAGCTCAACGACTCGACGAACAATACCAAAGAAAGGACATTTGGGTAGGCCGCATAAAGTACACAAAATACCGGACCATCATTAAAACTACTTGAGAAAGAGGAAAAAGAGATAATCTTAAAGAAAACAAATGACCCACATAGTGCTCACATTCACAATAATTAAAGTAATATATGTAATACTTTTCAAAGTAAATATTCATGTCATTTTGTATATAATATTTAATAATGTCAATAATTAGGTATGTATATAAAACGTTGTATAATTATTAAAATGTCAAGTTTTACGGTTTAATCAAAAGGCTTTAAGCAGAGCGAACAGTTCAATCCCAAGCTTTTTTATCTTCTAAATA
Organism: Dryobota labecula; assembly: GCA_947523025.1. Lineage (NCBI taxonomy): Eukaryota > Metazoa > Arthropoda > Insecta > Lepidoptera > Noctuidae > Dryobota > Dryobota labecula. The sequence continues at coordinate 487,470 of OX383291.1, read as the reverse complement.
ATCAGAAATTTTATAGTACCCTTATTTGCAAAGTTTGGTTTTAATACAGCTTTTAAATCGTTTAATGGGTAAGTTTCGAATTTCAATGGGAAGTTTGTTGTAAAAGCGTATACATTGACCCACGAATGAGTTGCCTACTCTGTGGAGGCGAGTGCGATGTAGGTACAGCAAGATTGTGTTTATTTCTGGTATTTAGACTATGAATATCAGACATTTTCTTAAAATTTGATATATTGTTGTGTACATACAATAGATTTTCAAATATATATTGAGAGCCTACAGTCAGAATATCTATTTCTTTACATTTTTCCCGAAGGGAATCTCTTGCACCAAGGTTATAAATGGCTCGAACAGCCCTTTTCTGTAAAACAAAGATTGTATTAATATCCGCACAGGTTCCCCAGAGAAGAATCCCATATGACATAAGACTATGAAAATAACTAAAATAAACAATTCTGGCAGTATCTACATCAGTTATTTGTCGAATTTTTTTAACAGCATAGGCGGCCGAACTTAGCCTTCCTAACAATTTTTCTATGTGTGGGCCCCATTGTAATTTACCATCAATCGTTATTCCAAGAAAAACCGTCGACTCAACAGGGTCCAAATCTATTCCATTAAGTTGAACATTAGTAGTTAGCTGCCTGACATTTGGCGTTGAAAATTTAATGAATTTGGTCTATTTTTCGTTCAGGAGAAGATTATTTACATTAAACCAGTGAACAACTTTAGAGAGTGCATCGTTACCTTGTTCAAAGTTGACTAACTGACGTTTGATTTAAAAAAAGAGGAAAGTGTCATCTGCGAATAACACAGTCTTGTGATTATCTCTTATGTGATAAGGTAAGTCATTTATGTAAATCAAAAACAAGAAAGGACCTAGAATTGAACCCTGCGGAATGCCCATAGTGACCGCAGATCCTGCAGATCTCTTGCCATTAACATCAACCTTCTGAATTCTGTTGTTCAGATAAGAAGTCAGAAGGTCGAGAGCCCTGTCCCTCATACCATAGTGATGCAGTTTCCTGATGAGTGTATCATGATGTACGCAATCGAAGGCCTTAGACAAGTCGCAGAAAATGCCAAGAGCATCCTGCGACTCCTCCCAGGCCTCGAATATGCTCTTAAGTAATTCCACGCCCGCGTCTGTAGTTGAACGACCCTTTGTAAAACCAAACTGTTTCAAATGAAGTAAATTATGTGAATTGAAATGTCCTAACATTTGTTTTAAAATTAATTTTTCAAAGATTTTGCTCAATATAGGTAATATCGAAATAGGCCGTGGATTCGTGGGATCAGTTGTGCTGCCAGATTTGAACAGTGGAATCACTTTGCTAAGTTTCATTAGATCAGGAAATACACCAGACCAAATACAAGAATTAAAGACAATTGTTAAAAACGGTGAAATAACATCAATTATTGAAGACATGTTATGTACTGATAATCCCCAAAGGTCAGCAGTTTTTTTTACATCAAGATCTTTAAAAGTTTATATTATGTCTTTAGCGGTAACAATTGTGAATTTAAAGTGCTGATCACATTCTGGTACACATTCTTTTAGTATTGAGTAAGCAGAAGTAGAGGACGACGATGACAGAGTTTTGGTTGTTAAAATGGGAATATTAGTACAGAAATTTTCAAACTCAGCTGCCACCTCCACGTCCGCTTTAATATCTACATCATTGATTTTTAGATGGAAGTCACGATTCCGCACTGTCGTTCTTCCCGTTTCTGAATTAATAATATTCCAAGTTGTTTCAATTTTATTACCAGAAGATTTTATTTTATTTTTAATATGTATGGCTTTTGCTGAGGAACAGGCTCTTTTAAAAGTTTTAGAATAATTTTTAACAAATTCTTTAAAAGTTTCATCATGGTTATATGTTTTTTCATGATACAATTCATATAACCTCTGCCTACTTTTGTAAATACCTGGTGTTGCCCAATCACTAAATATAGCGCGGTCACAAACAGGCAATGTTTTTGATGTGAATACCTTCCTAAATTCGCAATTAATCAGGTTAAATAATAAAGTATAAGCTTGATCCGGGTCAGTGTGATAAGGCAAACCTGGTAGTTTTTCCATTAAATTATTTTTAAATTGTTATAAGCAACTTTTGTTTACAGGTATAAAACTTACAAGTTTTCTTTGAGCTCTGACAATTTTCTGAGGGAAAGTGACTAACTGACCACAGTGATCAGAGTCCAACTCATTTATAATTAAATGGCTAGAAGGTCTTAAGTTTGTAAAAATATTGTCAATACAGGTGGCGCTAGTGGTAGTTATTCTAGTCGGCTCAACGAATGTATTGTACAGATTATATGACCTTAATAAAGTTAAAAATGTATGTACTGTAGCAGATTTTTCCAGTATATTAATGTTGAAATCTCCACAGACAACCACGGCTTTATTACTGTTACAAGTCTTTAATAATACTTCTTCCATATACTTCTCAAAAACATCATATGAAGCACATGGGGGCCTGTATACGCTCATTACAATGAACTGCTCAAGCTCAATGCAAGCTATTTCAATAACTCGCTCAACAGAGAGGCTCACAATATCCTTACGTTCTTTAAATTTAATATTGTTATGAACAATTATGAGAGAGCCACCACGTATCATATTAACTCTGCTGAATGAGCTGGCAACCTGGTGGTTGTTAAAGCTGAACATGAACTGGTGGACTTTTAACCAATGTTCAGTTACACATAAAATATCAATAAAACTACAGTTCATGAACAGCTCCATTTCTAATTCCTTACCTATCACACCCTGTATATTTTGATGAACTATTTTCAGAATATTATTATTACATTTATTTAGGTTACTACAATTTGATGGGTGTGATATTAAAGAACTACTACTAACTAAATTTTCTTCATTTAAAATTAAGCCAGAGGTTTCCTCTATTGTCCTAATTTCAAATTTAAATGATTATCAAGGTCATTAGTTGTTGCCAAATGATTGGCATAAATATTTAAAATGTCATTGCATTGCTCAAAAGAAGCAAGTTGTTTAGCCATGTTGTATGAAACTAGTATGAAAAGTCTAATTATCTCTTAAACGGAAAGTTAAACACGAATATCCTAAGAGAAGATTATAGTGCTAATTATTTATGATTTGTTTGTCGCTGATTTGCGGTAAAATATTATACCGTATTTTTTTTTATATTTCAAAATATTTTTATTTATTTTTACATATGAAACGGTTCCTTTTAGTGTCTAAGTTAAGAAAATCGATATGTCTTTGACCCAAATATTAAGAATATATAAAACCAGAAAAAATATTTATAAAATTGCTGTTTATTCTTTTTTTTGTATTGTATTATATTAGTAAAATTATCATTAGTACTTACACCGTGACATTTTAATCATCTTACAACGGCAGCCCACTTCATGTATCCAATGACTACTGATCATTCATAGCAAAAAAAAAAAATTACAATAAGATAACATTTGAATAATTAAAAAAAATTGTATTAATTATGTATGACGCATAACGTATTTTGAAACACCCTGTTACGAGCGCGGTCCGAGCATTACGTTTCAAGGGCGGCGCGGAATGGAGCGGTGATATCTTTATCAGAGTTCATTCACCCTAGTGTAAAAATGTGTTTATTACTATTGCAACCTGTTCTCGATATATCGTAGTCTGTAAGGAGCCTGGTAGTTTTTGGGGACAAACAAGTAAATAAAAAAAATAAAGTTTTGCTAACTGTGACGTGTGACATATCAAATGAAAGGGCTGTTACTGTGAGAGTCTGAAATACAAAGTGGAGCAGGACGATTGACATTCCTTTAAACCACGTAAAGAGTGTCATGTTCTTTACCCGTATACAAAAAATCAATCAAATCCAATGAATACTTTAGCCACAGGAAATTATTTTTCAACATGATGTAGATCTGAGTCCGTAATAATAGGTAAACATTGTAAGGTCAGGAACCTGTGCAAAAACGTATGATTCTATTCTCTACGTCTCAATATGCTTGAAAGACAGAGAAAGGTGTCATACCATTCCACTCTTACGCGCCCCGCCCACTCCCACAAAATACTACAATTAGAAAGAAAAAGAAATATTACTTACGCAAATAATGCATTAGTGGTGCATAGAAAACTGCGAGTGTGTATGTGAGCGGAAGTTTTTCGGCAAAAAGACTTTTATTGACTCGTAACGTAACTATGTCAGTCAGTGCACAGCGGAGCCCTTTGATGAGAGCACACGCCTACTTTTGTTATCACAAGACGAGCCGCGCGCGCATTGTTGTGATTTTATGAAAAGTTTTAGTTTTTATTGTGTTAAAGACGATTTATGATAGTTAGATTAGTGCACAGGTTATTGTGACATATTGTTAAGTGTTAGTGTATTATTAGTTAGTTAATTAGGCATTTATTAGTTAGTTTTTGGATTTAGGTTAGGTTTGTACGTTTTTTAGTTTAGGTAATATTATGCCTCAAATAAGGTACACAGCTGCCGAGTACACTGACATGGTACTTATGTACGGAGAACGTCACCAAAATGCGGCTTTAGCATTGCGTACATATCGGGAGAGATATGGTGACACACGAACGTGCCCTACCAACAGCCGTGTTTTTACCCTGGCCGTTCAGAGGTTACGAGAGAATCGGCCTTTGGTTCCTCAAGGAGAAGGCGTGTCTTCAAATTCAAATATCGAGGAACGGATATTACAACATTTTGAAAATAACCCGACTTCTAGCCTCCGGAACGCAGCGCGGCGGTTTCAAGTGAGTCACAGAACTGTCCATAGACATAGTGATTGATTAATCAATTAGTGATCTTTTATTAATTAACAACGCGCAACTTAGTGAGTTTATGCCGCGGATTTGTTGTTCTCCGACTAAAGTACCTACCTACGTCCACCTACGTCCCGCACCCCCGCCCGCTGCATCCCGCACCACACCGCGCAACAGGTCAGTGACTTTTCGTAGATAAAGCGTGTTTACATTTTATGCAGTTGATTTTGCTATTAATTTTGTTTGAAAATTGCAATTCTTAAATTTTCCTTTAACTACTAATCTTCGTGTTTTAAAATGTTTCGATGGACTAGTACTGTGCTCGTTTTAATTTAATGTCGTAAGTCCAGATCCACATTGTATATATTTTTTAATCATTTTAAAATAAATTGTTTTAAAGTTATAAGTGAAAATACACCATTCCCCCCATCTTATCTCCGAAACTGCTGAACCTAAATAAAATTTTGAAAAAAATACAGAAAATAGTTCTATACTTATAGAAGTCTATTTAAAATAACATGGTAAATCTCACGATATTGTGCGTACAAACTTACATTTGCAGTAGGAATGTATGGGAGATTATGTTTACCAACTACAATGTTAAGTTTGTTCTTAGGATAAATTCTTTCCAAGTACGGAACCCTTCATTGAGCGTGGTCCGACACGCACTTGGCCGGTATTTTTTGTTATTAATGTTACTTTATTTTACCAACAATGCGTAGTATTAATTACATAAATTAGTTTTTAAATTATTTTGTATATAATATAACTGTATACACTGTGGCATTTTAGTCGGCTTACAAAGGTAGTCCACTCAATGTATCCGACATAAAATACCTCTAGGCGTGATTAAAAAATTGTTACCATTAATTAAGATAATAGGTACAAAGAAAAATAAATAATGCATTAGAATTATGAACATCCTGTTTATAATGTTTACGTAATAAACGGTAGAACATACCTACCCAGCGCACGAGCGAGTAGATCATTCCATCTCCATTTTCTATGAAACAAAATTATCGTAAGCCAATCTAGCATAGTCCACGTAGACTGTCATCCAATGAGATGTTCTAACGCAATGCGGCGCGTGCCACGCCCCCACCCCTTTCACAAAAAAAAAAGGTAAAGGTCACTCTCACAGTGTCTCAGTTGCGTCCGAATATCGGAAGTGCGCGCGCGCGCTACCGGTTATTAACCGTTGTTCGCGATCGCTACTAAGTGCACAGAATGAATTGAACTATCAATTCTCGAATATCGAGTTCCTACACATGGTACGCCTGTACGCAATAAGTGATGACAATTTACGGGAAGCAAGGAGATTATACGCTGCGCCTACTAATCTCGAAATGCTACGCAACCGAGGTGTTATCAACCCGCAAGTGCCAGGACTGCAAGTCATTTTAGCAGCAACATAACGATTGATTGATCACGGCCAGTTTCGCACCCCACCGCATGCGCAAGCTCGGGGCCGTTCACGATTTTCACCTGTTCTCGAAGAGATTGGATTATTTTGAACGACACCCGCGCACAGATAAAGCTTACCTACTTGCTTATTTGAATAAAAAGTGATCATTTGTAAATACGTAATTAGTGTACCTGAATAATTCAGTTGATTCCATTTTTTTAAATACGCCGGTAACATTTTACATACTGCCAATTTCATTAACTATCTTTTTTTGTTACTTGCCAGGTTAGAGATCAAAATTCTGGATTTAATGTACCTACCTACGATACAAGAGTCTCTATCTTCAATATGGTCGAACGAACACAAATTTATCAGTTATTGAAATCGGCCGTACGTTTGTAACTTAAATCGTACCTCTTTAATAATCTGCACTTAGTATGTACCTATCTATCTTATACAACTTAGTTTGGGTGTTTATTAAGAAAAATGTTTCTGACAGTCCTAAGCCCGTAAAAGTATGAAGGAAGAATTGGAATTAAGTGGCGTGAAAATCCTTACAGACTACGACATATCGAGTACAGGTTGCAATAGTAATAAACACATTTTTACACTAGGGCGAATGAACTCTGATAAAGATGTCGCTACTCCATTCCGCGCCGCCCTTGTAACGTAATGCTCGGACCGCGCTCGTAACAAGGTGTTTCAAAATACGTTATGCGTCATACATAATTAATACAATTTTTTTTTAAATTATACAAATGTTATTTTATTGTTTTTTTTTTTTTGTTATGAATGATTAGATTAGTGGTCATTGGATACGTGAAGTGGGCTGCCGTTGTAAGATGATTAAAATGCCATGGTGCAAGTACTTAAATAATAATTTTACTAATATAATATAATACAAAAAAAAGAATAAACAGCAATTTTATAAATATTTTTTCTGGTTTTATATATTCTTAATATTTGGGTCAAAGACATCGATTTTCTTAACTTAGACACTAAAAGGAACCGTTTCATATGTAAAAATAAATAAAAATATTTAGACAATTTAAAAAGAAAATTGGCATAATATTTTTCGGCAAATCAGCGACAAAAAAATCATAAATAATTAGCACTATAATCTTCTGTTAGGATATTCGTGTTTAACTATCCGTTTAAGAGATAATTAGACTTTTCATACTAGTTTCATACAAAATCGTAAAAAAAATATAATTCCTTCGTTTTTGAGTGGAATTAACTCGGATGTCATGTTTGTATATAATAATAATAATAAAAGCTTTATTAATTTCACACAACAATCAAATTAAAACATAAAAAAAAATTAAAATTATAAGTAACATTAAATAAAAAAATAAAAAATAGAATCAACAAATATTTACATTCATAATATTACTAGCTGACCCGACAGACTTCGTTCTGTCAAAAGCTATAGTATAAACTCCACTACTCCACTCTACCCTACCCTACCCTACCTCTACTACCCTACCTACCTACCTACCTACCTACCTACCTACCTACGCTACCTACCTACCTACCTACCTACCCTACCCTACCCACCTACCTACCTACCTACCCTACCCTACCCTACCCTACCTACCTACCCTACCCTACCCTACCCTACCCTACCCTACCTACCTACCTACCTACCCTACCCTACCCTACCCTACCTACCCTACCTACCTACCTACCCTACCCTACCCTACCCTACCCTACCCTACCCTATCTACCCTACCCTATCTACCTACCTACCTACCCTACCCTACTCTATCCTACCCTAATTGAAAAAAAACGTTGCTATAAACCTCACGGAGCCCGAGACCTTTCCAACGAATGCAAAACCGTGGAAATCGGTTCGTGCGTTCTGGAGTTATAGCGTCAGGAAGGAAAACCCGACTTATTTTTATATAGTAGATTTCATTTCAAATTAGTTGAAAATTATAGAATTAAATTTAAAATCATGCATTCATATAAATAAATATATTGATTCCGAATAACATAAAATGATTATGATTAAATATAAAATAACATTAGTGTGTGAACCCCCTTCGGGTAAAAGCCTCCTCCAAAGAATTCCACTTATCTCTACCTGACGCGATGACTAGCCAGTCTTGTCCAACGTTCGCAATAATCTCGTCCTGCCATCGGGCGCACGGTCAGCCCCTGTTCCTGGTACCTCGTGGACCTTCCCATTTAGTTGTCCTGATTGTCCAACGATCATCAGAATACCTTGCAACATGGCCTGCCCACCTCCATTTCAGGCTTTGCGAAAAAGAGAGAGCATCTGTGACTTTAGTTCTGTTTCGAATGTCTGTGTTTCTAACTCTATCGCTTAGTTTGATACTTAGGCAGCTTCTCTCCATAGATCTTTGTGTGGTTTGGATCTTGTTTCTCGCTTTGTTATCATATATCCAAGTCTGGCAACCATAAGTGAGACATGGCAAAATAGCAGAGTCTAGTACTGTCTTTTTAATTTTGATTGGAAGTTGTGATTTGATTATCTCTTTATGAATTATTAGTGACCATGACAGTTTAAAAACTTATATCTCTTTATGAGCCCAGTATTTTTTCCAGGTAATAGCTATCCTCCGGTCTATTTCTTCAAAATTCCTGTTTTTCCTGAAGGAGATTTGCTTGCCAAGATATATTTATATACTCCTGTACGTAATCGAGCGGCATATCATTAACCAAGATAGGCGTCATCTCGGTGTTGGTCATGACTTTTGTTTTATTAAGGTTCATCTCTAAACCCACATATTCGCTCGCTGCTTGTAATTCGTTAACCATATGTAATATTGAGTTCCAAAGGATTTTCCGATACTACGACAATGTCATCCGCAAAACGTAAATGGCTTAGAAGTTTTCCATTTACATTAATGCCCGTCTTTAACCACGGAAGATCTTCTATTATATTCTGTAGGACCGCTATGAACAATGAAGGTGAAATAGGAAATATTTTTTTTGGAAATAAATATATCAACATATTGCACCAAAATATTAGATTGAGGAGCAAGTCCGATGCACTTACGATTTGCTTACATGAATTATCGGACAAGAACACTGATATTGATGTAATATGTCTGACCGAACATTTCATGATGTCGGGCCATGAAAATATTTGTTTGATACCCAATTACTGCCTAGCTGCTCACTTCAGCTGAAGTAACTCCAACAGAGGAGGTTCGTGTATCTACGTAAAAAAAGGTCATAAATGGAAAGCGATTCCGAAATCAGTGTTATTTACTGAGTGCTCAACTTTTGAATGCTCTGCATTTGAGCTGACAGACTACAAAATGATTATTATTTGATTATATAGGGTTCCTTTAACTAGTAACTTACACAATTTCTTTGCAAGATTAGATAAGATGCTCAAATATGTCAATATAAACTATAATAAGCATAATGTTGTAATAGCTGGCGATTTTAATATTGATATTTTAAAACAAAATAATGCCACATCTGAATTTGAATGTTTACTACTTAACTATAATCTAAGGCTTAAAATAACTGAGCCTACCAGAAAAATTTGCAAAGCATGTATAGACAACTTTGCTCACAACTATCACAATAAATGCAAAGCAGAAGTGATTGATTTTGCATTATCTGATCACACAGCTCAGATACTGAGGTGTTTTGTTAAAAAAGTATGTCTGATTAAAATTAAACGTAGAGACCATAGTGAGGAAAATCTTAAGAAGTTTAAAAACTATATAGAGAAATTATCCTTTTCGGAAATGTACTCAACTTGTGATCCAAATGTAGCCTATAATATTTTCATTGATTTTTTAAAGTTATTTTATGATCTTTGCTTTCCATTTCAATATATCACAATTAATACTCATCGTAAAGCTCATTGGATAACACGAGGTATCAAAGTTTGCAGTATAAAAAAACGTGAACTTTTATGGCAATACAGAACAAAACCAAGCGAGGTAAACAAAACTAAACTGACTCAAAATTCAAAAAGATATAAGAAGATAATAAGACTTACTCAGCGCGCACAAAATAATCATTCAATTAATACGTCAGACAATAAAAGTAGAACGGCATGGAAAATTATAAACCAAGCAAAACAAAATGTACCAAAGGATACTGTAACTAGCATTAAAATGAATGATAGAACTATAACTGACCCAGGTGAAATTTTCAATGCTTTTAATATTTATTTCGTCGATAAAATTATACCTCAGGACAACTCAAACAAAATGCAGTATAACTCATATTTGTCTACTAAACTAAAGTCTATGTTTTTGAAACCATGCTTGCCACATGATATATTACAGATTATTAGAAGTCTGAAAAACACAAATAGTGAGGGATATGATGGAATATCAACTAAAGTTATGAAATTTATTGCTACAACTATCTCTACTCATCTTAGCTATATCTTAAATTTATGTATTGACGCAGGAGTCTTCCCTGATAAATTAAAAACTTCGATCATAAAACCGATCTTTAAGAAAAATGATCGAGAATATCTAGAAAACTATCGACCCTTGCCCGATTGCCCTAGATTCAGTTATTTCTAAAATATTTGAGAAATATGTTCACAAAGAACTTTGCAATTATTTAGAAAAAAATAATATTTTAGTAAAAGAACAAAAAGGGTTTAGACTTAATAAAACCATTAACATGGCCATATATGACTTTTTAGACTTTGTTATGGATAATATTGACCAAAGAATACCAGTCTGTTCTATCTATATGGATATGACACAGGCTTTTGATTACGTTGACCATGATATATTAGTCGGTAAACTCAATGCCTATGAAATAAGAGATAATGTTCTCAAACTGTTTGAATCATACCTCAAAGGCCGAAACCAATATACTGAAGTGACTAAAGTGAATGTTCTTACTAAACAAGAAGAAACTTTTATGTCACTTGAACGAAAATTTAACTACGGTGTACCACAAGCTAGCGTCCTGGGTCCACCGTTGTTTATATTATACATTAATGACTTACCCAAGGCCACTAATAATCCTATATCTCTCTTTGCGGATGATAGCACTGTCACTGTCAAATGTAAAGACAAAAGCACTTATGAAGATAACTTAAACAGCACCTTGAGCTCTGTTATGAATTGGTTGGATGTAAATAATTTAAAAGCCAACTTAGAAAAAACCAAATTAATGAACTTTAGACAGCGTATACCAACACAATATTTAAAAATTAACGTAAATTTTAACAACCAGCCTATTGAGGAAACAGACACATAAAAATTTCTCGGCTTGTTTATTGATAATAAAATGACTTGGAAACCACATACTGAACAATTGTGCAAGCGAGTGAGTCGATCAACATATGCCCTACATGAACTTGCATATAAATTAAATATTAAAAAACTCATAACTGCTTATCATGGGCTCGTGGCGTCTATCCTCAGATATGGTATTATTTTTTGGGGGAACTCCACCAACAAAGATCTTGTCTTTAAGGCACAGAAACGATGCGTTAGGGCTATGTTTGGTTTAAAATCTACCGAGAGTTGTTTTCCTTTCTTTAAAAAGTACAGTATCTTACCTTTGCCATCACTGTATATTTTTGAAGTAGCTGTCTTCGTGAAACAAAATCCTGAACTTTTTGTGCTAGCTTCTGAAGCTTTCAATCGTACTCAAAGAGATGAAAGTTGTCTCTGTGTTCACAAGACGAATACTGCCTTAATGTATAAGAGTATTTTTCATATGGCACCAGTCGTTTATAATAAATCGCCAAAGGACCTAAAAAAGTTTCAGGTTAATTTGTTTAAGCAAAAATTATAAACTTTGCTATGTCAACAATGTTATTATAGTGTCTCAGATTTTTTGACAGATAAATTTTGACATGTGTTTTAACAGTAGCTAAATAAATTGTTTTATTTAAATAATTCTAATTTCAATTCATGATATAATTCTATACTGTTGATACTATAATATTAGAGAAATTCTGACTGAAGCATTTCTTTTGACATTGATATTGTTTTTATTATGCATTATTTTTTTTTACTTACTGTTGACATTTTTAATTTACTTTTGTTTGCTGAATTCAATTTAAAATAATGATATTGACCTAAAATTAATTATTAACAATCATAACTATTGATATTTGCACGCCATAGCATGTGGCAATCATGTCTGAACCTGTATTTTTTCTTTGTCATCTTGCATGCACGTTTATTTAATACTTGTATGTGTACACATGTTTAAGCAAATAAATATATCTTATCTTATCTTATAGGATCACCTTGTCTGACTCCTCTGTTAATATTGATTTTAGCCCCAACTCTATCTAGCCTGACTCGACTTGTACTGTTTGAGTAGATATTTTTAATAATATTTATATATTTTGAATTCACAGATTGTTTATTTAGTGCCTCCCATATACTACTATGCGAGATAGAGTCAAAAGCTTTTTTATAATCGATAAAAGCTATATAGAGCGGTTTTCGGTATTCCAGATATTTCTCGATGACTTGATCTATAACATGTATATGATCTGTAGTGCTGAATCCCTTTCTAAATCCTGCTTGTTCCATAGGTTGGAATTTGTCTAATTCCGAACATATTCTGTCGAGTAGGCACGATGAAAATAACTTGTAAAAGCAGGACATAAGGCTTATCGGGCGGTAATTACCTATGTAATATTATTTCTGATTCAGACCACTGCTGAGGTACCACTTCTTCATCTAGAATCTTATTGAATAATAGTGTAAGAGGGGTTACTAGAAGAGCTCTGGCATGTTTAATACATTCGTTAGCAATTCCGTCTGGCCCTGGACTTTTTTCTGATTTTAATTTTAGTATTTGTTTAAAGATTTCATGTTCGCCAAACATTTGAACAGTTGACATATTCCTCGGTTGGTTTGAGGTCTCTATGTTTTGTATTGAGTTTGGTCGACTATACAAGCTTGCGTAGAAACCGGTTGCTATACTTACAATTTCACTGCGTGATTTACTATTTGTTGAACCGTGTTGAAGAGATGGTATCCATGTTTTGGTTCTGTCTAGCTCTTTGAATGCTTTTTTGGCTGATTTTGTGCTTTCTATGTGCTTTTTCAAAGTGTAAATTCTGTGCGTTTCATAACATTGTTTTATTTCTTTGTTTGTTTGTTTGTTTGTATAGTTGTTTCAAGTCTTCTCTGTCTTTTTTGTTAAGATTTGGTTGGTTTTGTAGGGCGCTTCTTTTTTTCATCAATTCGATAGCCTTGTTTGTTAAAATTGTTCGTTTCTTGGGTCTTGATTTGTCTTTTAAACTTGATTTTAATGCACTTTCTATCATCTGGTAGTATTCATTGGCTGTTATACTTTTCATGTGTTTCTAGTAAGTTGGGTATGTATTCACTTAGACTCTTTATGTACATTTCACGATCTTCCGAATTTATTAGCGTGTTTGTGCTGCCGTTGAAATTTCGTCTACTCTTTCTTATTGCTCTCAGATTAAGAGAAGCTCTCAGCAGTCTGTGATCTGTTCCAAAGGATAAGGAATTTAGCACCTCAAATTTTGAAAATAACTGCGGCTTGGTAGTTGCTATACAATCGATTTCATTTCTTGTCTTTTTGTCTGGTGAAATCCATGTCCATCTGTTCTCTTCTTTTGATTTAAACATAGTATTTATAATTTTAAGATTATGTTCATGTGCGTATTGAATGAGTCTTTCTCCTCTTTGGCTTCTCTTGCCATAACCATATTTACCCATCACTTTGTGCTCGTAAGGCTTAGGTTTCCCAATTTGTGCGATGAAGTCACCCATAGAAATAATGTACTGTGTAGAGATCATTTCATGGGCTTTTTCAAGATCTCTATAAAACCGCTCTATTTCGACTTGTGCAGAGCACTCAGTTGGCGCATATGCTTGGATAATCGCGAAATGTAAGTTTTCTAGTTTTATTTCTAACAAGCAGACTCTCTCCGATATTCCAGTAAAATTTATTATATTTTCTTTATATCGTTTTTTGACCAGGAAACCGACACAATATTGACCTTTTGTTTGTCCTAAATGATACATAATATACTACTCATCTTCTATTATATTTTCTCCCTGACGCCGAACTTCGCACAGTCCTACTATATCGTGGTTTATGTTACCAAGAGCTGTCTTCAATTCTAGTAGTTTGTAAGGTGTGCTAAACGATTTAACATTTAAAGTGCATATATTTATTGTATTTTTCTCTCTTGCAGTTTTTTTCTTCTTTGGAGGGTTTTTGTATGTTTGTATATAGTAATGACTAATAGAAGCTATATCCGGCAAAAAAACCGGCACTTGCAAATTGAAATCCCTAAGTCTATTAAAGCCGATTCTCAGCACACCGTGCGCCCTCATGATGAACTAATAACATTAAACCTGCCTACCCCTCGTGCACCCCTCACAGTGCAGCAGCGAACGCAGACCCGACAGTCGGTTTGGTGCAGCTGCAACCAAATAGTATTCTGTAGTTTTCATTTGAAACCGATACGGAATGGAACCGACGCGACGTTGCCGATGGAATACTGATCACGTGTACATTAAGGATGCTTGTAAAACGTCCATGAATCATGACTCCGGCCGACAAACGAACGGTTTTGAGACGAGCTCTGATTAATGATCCGTCGACGGCGACACTTTGAGTGTCATCACATGGTACCTGTTGTACACGAAGTGAGCGAGCGCCCACGACGTGATTATAACCTTTTGTACAGTGTGAGTACATAGAGTACTTCGCTCGTATACTTCTGTTCGCAACAAACGCCCCAGTCTGTCGACGAGATTACTTTTTGTGTGAGCACAAACTCTACCATAATTGTATTATGTAGACATCCGCAGCGCAATTTATGTTATTTTATGGCACTATTGATATGTTTAGTGCGAATAAACCGCACAGAGACATTACGGACGAATTGCTGCCGAGCGGAGCGGAGTAAAGACGCTTGTTGTAAAAGTGTATCGATGGTAACGTCACGCCGCATCCCGCCCGCGTCGCGCCTCGTCCCAACCGCGCGTACCTACAGTCCTTACATGCGTCTTCATCGAACGATATTACTCATACTTGCGGTTCGTTGATCAATTTGGGTCACAGGTCACTTGATTTACGTCGCTATTTATTTGACTTTATTTATTTATTAAAACTTTATGCACAAGTAAAAACTGTACAAAGGCGGACTTAATGCCTTGGGCATTTTCTACCAGTCTACCTTAGGGTGATGCAGTGATAATACATAGTAGGTGCAATAACAGAAAACAATTTAGAAGAATTTATAACTAAGATACAAGAATAAATACATATATATGGACATAAATACAAAAAAAAAAATGTTATGGGAGTTAAACAATAAAACCTACAACAACTTAATTCTGAGACGAATCTGCCAACTTCTTGTGTATGTGTTCTCGAGCTTTCACTTTAAATGTGAACTGATTGGTTACCGTCCTGATATTCTGAGGGAGCGCATTCCAAAGAAAAACCGCCTGGACAAAGAAAGAAGACTTTATAAAGCCAGAGCGATGAGAAGGACAACGAAGAAGACGATTATTCTCGGACCGAAGATTCTTGCTGTGTGCAGCGCACAAATACCGACAAAGAGAAGTCAGATAAGAAGAAGAAGTGGGTTTGTGAAGGAAAGAAAACAGGGTTGTCAAAGCCCTCAGAGCTCTGCACTGCCGGATAGGCAACCACTTTAAAAGCGATCGATGTGCGGATACAATATACTTGCGGAGATTGAAAACAAATCGAATGCAGCTATTAAGAAGTCGGTCAAGTTTATTGAGGAGATCTGCATATGACTTTACGGTTACGGAAGATGAAACGCGTCACAGAGTAATGTTCTAAGTGACGAGTTCATAACTTCGTATGCACGTTACGCTGGTAGTATGCATACAAACCCATCACTTGACGGCTCGTCACGGGACGCATAGCAGCAACTTAGTAACCATTATTCTGAATTGCACAAATCAATATTAATAGGTTGAAGAACACTGAACGAGACACAATAGAAGTTCTGTTGTTATGACGCCTATGGGCGTTTAAATTAAAATTAAAATTAATTTAATTCTATTGCATCTGCTCCTGGGGTAGCGCATCCGAATCAGTAATAATTGAATTGGAACGTGCTCAGCGTGTGCTCCTTAAAGTTCTAATGTCCCTGCCATACCGGCACCCCACAACGGATTTATACAATCGTACTGGTGTTCTATCGGTCCGTAAACTCTACGTCAGTCGAGTACTTCGCAGATTCCACCGCACCACAATTCCCCAGCTGCTACCAACCACTAAGAGACCCTTCATATGTCCAGTACCTTCAGTGAAATCCACTTTTGCAAAACGACGCTACAACTCCACCGCACCACGTATATATAACAAACTTACTATTAAAAATGCACAAAATTTGAAAAACCACAATTTCGGAAAGACTACTAAACTGGCTCAGCAAATTGGACTACGAACAAACAGAGAGTCTCGTCACCACTAACCCTAACAAATAAAAGGACTACACTACCTATACATCCACACACACGGTAAATCTTACGAAAACACACCATCATTCACAACACACTACATCACATGGGCAATCATGTTTTTTTTATCTAGTATAGTTTTATTTTAATCTTTATCACTATCACTACATATTATAAAACAAAGTCCTCCGCCGCGTCTGTCTGTCTGTCTGTCTGTCTGTCTGTCTGTTCGCGATAAACTCAAGTACTACTGCACCGATTCTCATGCTGTTTTCACCAATGGATAGCTTGGTTCTCGAGGAAGGTTTTAGTATATAATTTGTTATGTTTTTGTATGCATTTTTGTATGAATTAACGATATTTGTTGGAGGTGTCGGAAAAAAATAAGCCGTCTGGGAGCTTTCAACGAAAACGCTGTCTAAACCCTTTGAGATATAACAAAATAATGTATGGTGGAATTGTGTATCATAAAAAGGTCTTCAAAAAAGTCCGCGATGGCATATGTCTATCTGTTAAGGATAACATACTATATCCATTTTATTGAGTTTTTGTAGGTATTTGTTTGCCGAATTTTACTCTTGGAAATACGATTACGATAACAATACGCTATAATATCAGTAGCTATTAGCCAAATTATGTTCGTAGATAAATAAACTAGCTACTTACGTGTATTTCAAACAGTATACAAGAATATTTATCATAAAAACATTACTAAACACGGCGGCCTTATGATCAAAACATTGCATTCCAAAACTTTCGTTACTTTTTCACTGACATATTTATCACTTTTCGATGAACTAACACTCAATACGAAATCTACACTTATTTCTCAGTAATTCTTTTTTATATTCTTCTAAGATTAAACCGTTTTCTCATTGAATCCATTACTTTACGCACATATAACCATGATCAATGTTTACATTAAGCATCGCGTCACACCGCCACACGACCACAGAGTATAGAAGTTTTTTTTTATTTTTCGTTCGCTTATTGGTGTTCCCGCTAAAATGTCAACCGGTCAAGTATTAGTCGATTAATCGAATTCTACATCCAGATCGTGTTGCAAGTACAAAATAAATGTCAAATATTTCGTCCAATTGCGAACGTGACCCTGAGAAAAGTTATGCACCAATGGTGTTCATTAGACATTTCGAGCGTTTTCTCAGGACAAATGGACAAACGGTGTACCATGCGACATTTCGGTGGATTTCGTTTTGTTTTTACATCGTTGGTACTTACGTGAATTATTTTAAAATTATTATTTGTGTCGCATTTCTATTTCGTGTTGCATTTGGTACAATTGATTGCTTTAAGAATTTGAGTGAAATTTCGTATTTTGATTTTGTGTTTGTTATCTTTAGGTAAAGACTCATTCACGTTCAGAACATAAGTACTTTTACTATATTAAATCATTTGTTTCGGTTTCTATTCACATAGTGAGTCACATTAAAATTAATATTAAGTTAGAATTTTGAGATATAGCCTGGGATATGGAGAAGGACATAGGGCTTCAAAATGGTTGAGCTGAATGGTGCTATTACCATGCGTCATGTTCGTGAACGGGCGCCGTCAGTTGGGACTGGTCATCTCTTAGCTGCCACGGGTTATTTTATTTTATTTTGTTTCTATTTGTTTTACCTACGCTTGACGCTTTTAACGTGTAAGTTTTTATTATTTTTATTTTTACATCGTTCTCACTTTTAGTTATAAATGCAACATTATAGATGTAACGAATACTTTTGTAACTATTTAATTTAAAAGAGTGTCCATGGAGTTTCTTGCCCGTTCTTCTCCATAGGTACCTACGCTTTGGAATGGGAATGTAGCTTAATTTTTCTTACTGACCGACTGCTTGACAATTCAAAAAAGTGCCTGTAAATGGTTTAATTGAAATAAATGATTTGAGTTTGAGTTTGGTACTTTTTTATGCGATAACCGACATCCACGCGGGCGAAGCCGCGGGCAAAAGCTAGTATGTACATATATCTTAGTTTTTTTATTTTATTTCAATTATCATTGTATCATGTCATGAAATTGTACTTTGTAATTAGGAAGGGCACTGTCTCCTAAGATACAGATTAATTACCTAGTTCAGGAGGCAGAGCTTTTTTGTGTAACAGTGACTCTTGTTTGCAAATAAACGAATTTATTATTATTATTATTATTTTTATATATTTACATATCTGTGACCCTGGGGTCCTAGACCTTTGGAAGGCGTACGAGGAGCCGAAGCCAACTCGCAAAGGCCCGTTAGACGCTTTTTAATTAAATGAGGCACCGACCGACGATTATCCCTATACCCACTATGCAATTGCACCCAAGGACAACCCCCGGTTGGTGTAGGACTATCGCAGGATATAGAACCAAAGATATTGAACTATGGGTTTGAGTGGTTAAAATGGACTGGTTACCAAAAACTATGGAAGGACTATGACCCCTGCCTGATCAATGTTTTATTATATACGGATAAAATGGCAGGGGGTGACTTGCACACTCAATAATGGGCCCCTGAAAACGGTCGCTAGCACATAGTGACGTAGCGACAAGGGGGCAACATGTACTTTGATGCTTGAGGAGTGGAGGTATTCCAAGGCTCTCAGAACAATCGCAGAGCCCGGAAGATGGTCAAGATCCCTACAAGCACTTACTGGAATACTTCCTTCCTCCGAGCACATTTGCTCTTGCGAATCTCCACTCAAGCCGGCCAATAAAGGCAAGAATGAGGTGGGAGCTCAGTTCCTCGTCATTGTTCACTCCAGCCAGCCAAAAAGGCAAGCCAGAAATGAGGAACATGACTTCTCCCGGTTATTATTATTATTACTATTTTTATGTTTTTGACATATCTCGGGACCATAGGGTCCCGGTCCTTTGGAAGGCGTACGAGGGGCCGAAGCCAACTCGCAGAGGCCCGTTACACGCTTGTAATGAAATGAGGCACCAACTTACGATTATCCCGGTACGCACTATGCAAGTGCACCCAAGGACAACCCCCGGTTGGTGTAGGACTATTACAGGATATGGAAACAAAGATATTGGACTATGGGCTTGGGTGGTTAAAATGGACTGGTTACCTAAAACTATGGAAGGACTATGGCCCCTGCCTGATCAATGTTTTATTATACACGGATAAAACGGCAGGGGGTGACTCGCACACTCAATAATGGGCCCCCGAAAACGGTCGCTAGCACATAGTGACGTAGTGATAAGGGGGCAACATATCCTGAGGTGCTCGAGGAGTGGAGAGGTATTCCACGGCCATCAATCATAGTGCCATCAATCGAGCAACCGACGTTGGTCTCGCTGAGCTCACCAATCAGCTGGTTCATATACACGTTAAACAGGGCCGGGGACTTAAGTCCACCCTGTCTAACACCACACTCCAGGACGTACCTATTAGAGTGAGCATCCGCCCATCTAACACTGTTAGTCTGCGAGCTATACCAAAACTTCAGTAGATACATTAATAAGTTCCTCAGGTACCTCAAGAAGTTTAGGCTTCGACAAAAGCTTGTCGTAACAGACCAAGTCAAAAGCCTTTGAGAGATCGAGAAAAGTAGCATATACTGGCGTTTTCCTATCTGTGTAATACTTGACCGTCTGCTCAAGCGCCAGGACAGCGGTCTCAGTTGATAGCGCTTTCCTAAAACCAAACTTAGCATCACTCAACTTTAAATACTCACCAAGCCGGCGTTCAAGCAGACCATCAAATACCTTTCCAATTACAGCGGCCAATGAGATGGGCCTGTAGTTGGTTTTGTCCGCTATGTCGCCTGTTTTATTTTTAACCACAGGCACCACCACGCTTTCCATAAGCTCCATTGGTAGATAGGTATGACGGATACAAAACGCATACAACATTGCTAGAACCCCGTAAATGTGAGGTCCCGCATGTAACAGATGTTCAACACCAAACCCATCGTGACCCGGCGACTTCCCTCTAGACAAACTTTCTACCACTTCCTTCACCTCCTTAGCAGTACACCCAAGAGGAAACACGGCCGGCACTCTAGCTTCATCCGTAAACCGGGCAACAGCCAATGACGAAGATACCACAAATTGTTCTTTAAAAATGCTGGCTATGCGTCCCGGATCCGTCTCACCATCAACACTCATGGGCAGGCCCACTCTAGGATTCATCCTACTAGTTTGTTTCCAAAAACTCTTAAAATCCTTTCGTTCATTACTCTTGACTATCAAATCAATACGTATTTGCGATTTATGATTTTGGCAATATTTTAACTGTTTTTTGAAACGATTCCTACTCTGTTTCATTGCAATACAAATGGGGCCATCTGAGGGCATTCCACAAGATTTCCATATCTGAATCTTCACACGGGCCTCTCGCCACTCTTGACATACTTATTCCACCCTATTACATGCTTGCCGCTCACAACCCCCCCAGACTCATAACTTTGCACGGCAGCTTCGTGTAGTGCTCTAACAATTTTTTGGTATAGCTCGTCGATAACCAATCTATGCCTGACATCAGTATACATGTTTTCACAGCATTCACTGAGTTCTGAGGGAAAATCTATGGTTCTTAAAACTATATTACATAAGTGCTGGTAGGTATTGATCTGTTTTACATTTCGCTCTCCCCAGTGTATCTTAGTATTATTGGAGGCTGTATAACACAAAACAGACTTCACTCTGGTTACCTTTAGGTTACACTTTATTTTCAAAGGAAAGTGGTCTGACATCATGACAAATCGTGGCATCACTAACCGACTGCCACGTAGCTTCAGTAACTAAGTAATGATCCAGCCAGCGCTTCGAACCATGTGCATCGCTTATAAATGTATAGCTGTCACTGCTTTGACCAAGCGTAGCTACATCAGCGCATACCCAATTCTGTTCTGAACAGACATTAAATTATACGTAACAATAGACGGGACATTGCGAACAAAATCGTAATCCGATAGTTATGTCCTAGTGGTCATAAGTCGCTCAGTCTAGTTTGGTCTCCGCTAAGGAGTATAGTGTTCTGTGAGTTTGGTACGCCTGCGCGTCAAGTCGTATTCGTGTCCAACAAAGCATTGACATAAATACTAAAGAAAAATATTTTCTAAGGAAATATGCCGAGTTGCGCATTACGTTACTGTAAATCTCGTTATGGCAAAACGACTGGACCTAATTACGGCTTATTTTCACATGAATTGTTTATATTTACTCAGTAATTAGAATTAAATAATTTTCATAAATAGATCTAGAACATTTACAAATGTAATAAACGCCCTCTTTTGCTGAGTAGCTTTACTACTACCTTGCAGAGATGTGACGTTATTTATCGAATTTGTTATCGATAACATTTATTAACGTAAATAATAAATAACACTTAAAATATAATACTGTTTGAATATAATCATGTCATTTTATTTAGATGCCAATAAATGAACAAGTACTATTCGTTCATGTAGGTTTCTGTTACTAGGTTTCCAAATGTTAATAATCTAGAACGTGAAAAGTGGATACGGTTTGTTCAAATAGAACTATCAGTCGGATTTGAAAATTTATTTACATAAATTCATCACATACATATTTGTGTCCTGTGGAAATCGAACCCACGTCTAATAACGATAATTTAGTAATTTGTATGTAAAAAGAATTTTGTAAATAAATAACTTGTAAACATTGAAACTACTAGTCATTTTATTACTTTCCAATTTTTTCGGCACTTGTTTCAATCTATTCAAATGCGAAAAAAAAATAGTCTTAGTAGGTACCTACCTAACTTTTTTCAATATTATCGATACCTTTATATCTGGTGAAATCCCTACCACAGGTTTTATAGTTTCTACTTGACGTCACCCGGTATTGCCAGACCTACGAATTTATCCATAGATCTACGGATTTTGGATCGCTCCTCGGATACATGACACTTTGTGATATACCTAATAATTTGGAGGCAAACGAACGAAACGGCAACGAGGCACGTTTAAAATTATTTTATTTAAAAATGTACATAAAAACACACTAAAACTGATACTACTAGACTGATCTAGTCACACTAGTCATAGATGGTGACACGAACAATGAGTAGCGAATACAATTCTAAAATATTTTTTTCTGAGACAAGTTTTGCGTAGTTTGTTTAGTTTTTGACATTTAGTTAGTTTTGGATATTTATTTACCTGATTTGAACTATAATAGGTTTTTCAGGCTTATTCCACCAATTGAAAATCGGATCTGGCAACACTGACCACACTGGCCACCTACCGAGCGATAGCTGAATAAATAAATTAATCTTAGCTGTTTTTTGTGTTATGATGTTTCCAATTGCCGCTCTAATGTTGCTATATTATGCTAGATGGCGTCACTGAGACATAGGATCACAGTTTTTGTATGACATTTCTTTGCATAGCCTCTCTATTGTACCTTAAATCTCTTTGGTTCTGAACAAAAATATTGCAAATCCTTACCAAATAATTCACCGGGGTGAGCGTTAAAATTACCTAACATAAACACAGACTCAACAACACATGCTTCAATCGTAGCTGAGAATTTTTCAAAAAAAGTGTACATTTGTGAACAAAAATGATGTCATTAATTTGGACACAAAAATAGTCAATAAATACATCTTGTACTTTTTAATCTCTGCGTTGCATTTGACAGTAATATAATATATTCATTCGTAAATAGTCTCATGACATAATATTCTATGTATTGTTTACAAAAATATTTAAAATAATACCACTCAAAATATTTTTTCTATACGAAAAACGTAGTGTCACTATTAGCCTTAAAATATTTGGATTCGTTTAAATGGCTTTAAACTTCGATTTATTACGCGTGATTTGAATTTACTGTTGTAATGTATGTAGTGTGTTCTCATCTTTAGAATATTAGCATGGGCAACACTGCATCATGCTCCGGGCTTCATCCGGCTGCGATGTCATCCTAGTTTTTCATAAGTCTGTGCACAAGTCTGTGGTTCATTCTGAATACATGCATCACAGAACACTATACTCCTTAGCATTGGACGAAGCTTGCGTTTCCTTTCCACACAACCTGTTACCAAAGATTCTTCAGTGGCGACGAGGATAAAACACAAAAATCAGGGAGAAAACGACGTGTGGTTTATTTATACAAGAAAACAAGATGACCAGCGGCAAAGTTGGCGAGTTCAGAGTGGCGGATGACTGGAGATTATATGTGGAGCGCCTGGAAAATGATTTCGTGGTTAACGAAATAAAAAAGGAATTGAGGGTGCCGACGTTAATCACATTGATGGGGGCGGAGAGCTACGAGCTATTGGTCAATTTGTGTACACCGGACAAGCCAGGTACAAAAACCTTTGAGTACTTAACCGCCATTATGGAAAAACATCTACAACCTAAGCCGAGCGTTTTAGCCGAGAGATACAAATTTCACCAGCGGAAACAAAGCTCTGGTGAAAGCATAGCCGAATATACGGCAGCTCTCAAGAAAATGACAAAGTCCTGTGAATTTGGTTCGTGGCTGGAAGAGAGTATTCGGGATCAATTCGTATGCGGTATAAGCAGTGAAGTAATTCGGCAAAGATTATTCGCGGAAGAATAGTTGGACTATTCCAAAGCCATCAGTATGGCTATGAGTATGGAAGCGGCCAAGAGAAATGCAGCTGTTGTTGAGGGCAACGTGAAGTCCACGGAGACGGCGAGCACGGTGAGTGACCGCTTGGCGGTTGTCACCTCGACTCAAAACGGTGGCCGCGGCGGGCCGGAGCCTCCAGGAGCGGGAGCACGCGGTGAAAGGCGCCCGTTGGCGCGGCACGGACAGCGGCGTACAGGTTGGCGCAAACCGCGTCATGACGAGGAGGCGACGACGACAACCACACCGGGGGAGCGGGCTCGAAAACATCAACAGTGCAACGCTTGTGGAGGCCTACATGACACGGCGTGGTGTAAATTCACGCGATATGTTTGTCGCGTATGCAATAAACAAGGGCATTTGCGTCGCGTATGTCCGTTATAAGTAGAACATCACCATTTGGAAGGAGTTCAAACCACATCAAACATATATGATGGTGAACGAAGTGACGAGGTAAGGATGATCGAAATTAATAACTTGGAAGGAGTGCAATATCTTGTATTAATTATGAAACATACAGACAACTGTTCAGTGACTTAAAAATAAATCCATGTAACATTATGTTAAGATATTATACAGGGGAAATTGTAAAACCAGTCGGGGTCAAAAAGCCGGAAGTGGAATATAAAAGTAAATGTAAGAAATTAGAATTATATGTCATTAGAGGAGGAAAAACTAAACTAATTGGTCGACAGTGGATGGCCGAACTGAAAATAGTGTCCCCCTAGCTTACAGGGTGACGTAATATCGGTAAATAATATACAAGATAAGGAGTTTAATATGTGTGAATTCAGTTCCAGATACTGTAAAGTGTTCGAGGAAGGTCTGGGTCGATTCACGGGCGGTGCTGTAAGCATCCATGTGAAGGACAACGCGCGGCCCGTGTTCATGCGAGCACGTCCGCTGGCGTATGCGCTGCGCGTGCCAGTGGAGCGTGCGCTCGAGCAGTTAGTGCGGGACGGCATACTCACACCTGTGCAACGCTCGGATTGGGCCACACCCATCGTGCCAGTGGTAAAAAAAGATGGTACTATCAGAATTTGTGCTGATTACAAATTAACATTAAATAAAGTATTGGAAGTTGACCGTTATCCCTTACCGCGAGTAAAAGATTTGTTGGCTCGTTTGTATGGGGGTGAACACTAGTAAGATTGACTTATCTCAAGCATACGCACACTTTGAATTAGATGAATCAAAAAAATACATCGTTATAAATACACACAAAGGTATGTTCATGTTCAATCGATTAGTGTATGGTTTAGCATCCAGTCCAGCCATTTTCCAAAGAACCTTAGAGCAATTATTTGCTGATTTACCTAGTGTTGGGGTATTTTTAGACGATATTATCATAACAGGAGCTACCACTGAGGAACATATTAACAATTTAAACAAAGTCTTTGATCGTTTACAAGCATACGGTCTCAAGGTAAATAAGGAAAAATGTAGTTTTTTTTTAAAAGAAAATAAGTTATTTAGGTCATATTATTAGCAAGGATGGGGTGCAAACGTGTATGGATAAGGTAATGGCTATAATCAATACACCTGCCCCTACAAATGTATCGGAGTTGAGAGCTTTCATTGGTATGACGATGTATTATGCGAAATTCCTTAAGAATGTCAGTACAATTCTTTCACCGCTGTACAAGCTGCTTCGAGTAGATGTACCCTTCAAGTGGTGTAGGGAATGCGAAGAAGCATTCAAGCATATTAAAAACCAACTAGTTTCAGGTGAGGTACTGATGCTTTATACACCAGACTTACCACGAGTGTTGACGGCTGATGCGAGTAGCGTAGGGGTGGGTGCAGTGATATCGCATATCACCGCGACCGGGGAGCGCCCGATAGCATACGCGTCGCGATCGTTAAGTGCGGCCGAGCGTGCGTATTCACAAATAGACAGAGAGGCACTAGCGATAGTTTTTGGTATCCGGAAATTTCATCAGTACTTGTATGGGCGTAAATTTACACTAAGGATAGATCATAAACCATTAACACACATTTTTTGAAAAAAAATAGGCATTCCGATAATGGCAGCGTCGCGGTTGCAGCGTTGGGCGATTCTATTGTCAGGTTACGATTATGAGATTGAATATATACCATCCAAGAAAAATTGCGCAGATGCCTTATCTAGGCTGCCGCAGGGAAAACAACCCAGTGTGAGTTCAGAGGTTACATATCTGAACTTTGTAGAAGATTTCTTGCCAGTTACCAGTCACGAGGTTAGGAAGCAGACCGCGACTGATACACTACTCAGTAAAACTATGCTTTATGTGCAGTCAGGTTGGCCTTCATTATGCACAGATGAACAAGTGAAGCCGTATCATATTAGGTGGAACGAATTGTATTTAGAAGGTAGTTCTTTGATGTGGGGCGCATAATTATACCGATGTCGTTACGGAAAGCGGTACTTACTCAATTGCATACAAGTCACATGGGAATCGTCAGAACAAAGTCAGTAGCACGTAGCTACGTATGGTGGCCGAACATTGATATTGACATTGAAAAACTTTGCCGTAGTTGCGAAACGTGTGCGATAGAGGGCGCTGCACCGCCACGAGCTCAGCCACAACCCTGGCCGTACACGGTGCAGCCATGGAGTAAGTAGGTTGCACGTGGATTTTCTGGGACCGTATCATGGTAGCACATTCATGATTTTAATAGACTCCTCGTCGAAATGGCTCGAAGTGAATGAAATGTCGCGCACCAACGCAACACAGGTGATTAAGGTTTTACGTACTACCTTTGCTAGATTTGGCCTTCCAGTAGAATTAGTTTCCGACCAAGGGCCACCATTTACGAGTAAAGAGTTTAGCGACTTTTTGACAAACAACGGCATTCGCCAACGGTTTTCACCAGCATATCACCCTTCTTCGAATGGCGCGGCTGAAAACGCGGTAAAATTATGTAAAACAGCCATTAAGAAAGCTTATAGAGACAACAAAGACATTGATGCAGCTTTACAAACATTTTTACTTAATTATAGGAACACAGCCCAGAGTACTACAGGAGAAACACCGGCCATGTTGCTACAACGACGGTCATTAAGAAAGCGATTAGATTTATTACGTACAGACCGCGCATTAGAGGACCGGGTCCAAGCTGCTCAACAGCGTCAGACAATAAATGCAGGAGGGGTAACACGAGAGTTAGCTCCACAAGATACAGTATGGACTAGGAATTATGCAAAGGGCGATAAGTGGGTGAAGGGTGTAATAGAGGCTAGGGCAGGCACGCGGGAATACATACTGGATAACGGTGACGGTCAGCTTACAAGGAAACATGTAGATCACATAAAACGCAGATCTCGATTGTCAGGTTTGGCGTGTTCTGATGGTACCACTTTTGATATGGCTAGCCCAAATCCAGCACAGGCTGTTGGGGATGTCATTCCGACAGCAGGAGGGACGGTGGATGTTAGTAGTTCACAATCTAAAAATTCTAGCGAAAAGGCAATAATAACAGGTGAGGAACCTGGAACTTCAAGCGTAGAAAGACCGATACATCCATCGCCACTCCCGACACCACCGCCGGTGGATGGACCCAGACGTACTCGTAGACCGGTAGTGAGATTTGCAATAGATGATTAGCTAAATAGTCATCGATCAAAGTTAGTGGAAGAGGTCACTTGACCCCTTCCGGTCCCATGACAATGTCGCAGGGCTAACGACAATGAGTGAAGTTCTCAAGTTTATATCCATTCCATTGTTAACTTTAAGTTAAACATAATTTAATTAAGTTTATTTTACCATATGTAGCCAAAGTAAATGGTTAATTAAAGTACTTATGTATAATAGTTGTAAGTTGTCCATTGTTATAACTAATTAGCTGTAAATTAGGTGGGGAGGTGTAATGTAGGTAGTGTGTTCTCATCTTTAGAATATTAGCATGGGCATCATGCTCCGGGCTTCATTCGGCTCCGATGTCATCCTAGTTTTTCATAAGTCTGTGGTTCATTCTGAATACATGCATTGGACGAAGCTTGCGTTTCCTTTCCACACAACCTGTTACCAAAGATTGTTCAACTGTGTTATATGTATCCTCTAGTATTTAAATCTCTGTTTATTTGGGATTTTCATAATAATATAATTCAGTAAAACAGTTTGATTACCGTGTCTCAATATTTTACAAGTTTGTTACAAGCAATTTCGTTAACAGTTATTACACTGGTTTTGTGGTGTTTCTGAACGCAGTCGTAAATTTTAATATTGGCAACACTAGCCTGAACCTGATTGGCTGTTAAGAAGCTTTCAAACGCAACGATCACCCATTTTGTTGTGAAAGTCGTGAATGAAGCTCCGAAGAAACATTTTCGTTATCATAAATTTACAACACGCTATTTCGGTAAATAATTTAGATACATGACAGTGGATTTGATATGTTAATTAGTACAATATTATCTTTTAACTTAGTTCTCCTTCTGAACGTTAAACATTGTTATTTGCAGACAATTTACTTTTAAGTTTATTTAGGGCTTACATTTTAGTGACATTTTGTTACGTAACGTAAATTTTGAATATAAAGCTGCATGTACATGAATATTTTAACCGACTTTATCTAAGAAAGAGGTGAATCGTGATCTGATCAATAAAAAAATATAAAATGCATTTGTTATTTGTCGTAAATAGAGATGAGTAAATATTAAAAATTTAAATAATTAGAAAATGAATAAATATGAATTAACAGCCGTTTTTCTCATTTATCCCAAATTATGAATAAATATACAGTCTGCTGGTTTAGTCACCTACACCCGTTATAGGAGTGATTTTACCCGTCGTCGTACTGAACAACTTTTCATACGAAACCCATAATCGAATTTGTTTAAATTAATACATCTTCTTATACAAAAGTAGACTGAACACATTTAGACATGTATTAAAATTTGTTTTTCATAAATCAGTTATGTTATCCAGTATGACGGGTAGAATCACCCTCTTCACAGACGCAGGTAACTTAATTGGCAGCCTGTATTTGAAATATATTGTAATATAGTTTTTTATTGGCTCTGTATCAGAAAAGTTGAGAAATGATTTGTTATGAGATAAATTAACAAAGGCTATTCTTATTTTTTTTTTTTTTTTTTTCTTCAGATGCCGATGTCGAATGCTCTAAATCGTCAAAACATAAACATTCGTTTATGTTTTGATGAATGATGAAAATCTGGTGTATTTTTAAGGATTAAACTTCATTTCATTCAGTTCACTTTTTTCATAAGCTATAGGTACCGTTATGTCTGCAGAACCAAAGTATACCTAATTTTGTTAATTCTAATAAAATATTTTAATATTTCGTTTTCTTTTATTATTACAATAATTTGAATTAAGTAATCCACTACTGAACACTACGTCCTGGATAATGATATCTAATAAATAAAAGAGGACACAAAAATATTCAACACCGTGTGTATTAACCTTAATAATTACTTTTTTGTTACAAGTTACAATTTCATTACGAGTACAACAAATTAGTTATTACATTTTCGTTACTTACAAAAAAAAAAAATGAAAAGTACTCAGCTACAATCCCACTCAAACACTCATCAAATTCTGTAATGTTCTCTAGAGAGTCAGTAGGCATATTTATTTATTTATTTATCACATGGAAAACCAACAGCTTTACATTAACACAATAAATGAATGGCATAAGAAACATGAAGCCAATTATGGGTTTTCACGGCTAGCTATGGTGTAATACAATAAGAGATCTTATACACGACAAGTTGTCAAGAAGCACACCAATCATTAAATCGGCACCGCCAAACGTAAGGAATAAACTACAATAATAAAAAACAAGAACTAGAACCAATATTGATACTAAGAATTAATTTTGAATAATTCAAGGTTCAGCCTAATGCGAACGCTTGAGCCTTTGGTTGTAAACAAGTCAAAAGAGAACCGCTTACATAAGTCATTAAAGTCCTTACTCGCTCGCACTAAATATGAGTTTTGCCTGTAGTTGGAAGAAGACAACGGAATAGCAATAGGTGGATTAAATCTAAGTAATCGCTGGGGAACATTAAAATACAACTTACACAGTAGCTGTGGACAGTCCACTTCATTAGATATAACTTTGAACAAAAATGTGCAATCTGCCAAACGACGGCGGTTAGTAAGTGGCTGCAGGTGGAATTTCCTGCAAAGATTCAAATAATCACAACTGTGATATGGTATGCGCAAACGATAACACAGAAACTGAACAAGTCTTTTTTGCACACCCTCTATGCGGTCGATGTGCACGCCATAACGTGGGTTCCAAATTTGAGAAGCATATTCTAAATGACTTCTAACAAATGAGCAATAAAATATCTTAATAGTTTTTGCTTTCTTAAAACACGCTACTAGTCTCATCACAAAACTCAATGCTTTGGATGCTTTAGCCACTATTTGCTCCACGTGAACATTAAACTGAAGTTTAGAGTCATGATATACGCCCAGGTCACGAACACCATCACACCTCTGCAGTAGCTGACCTTTCAGACTATAGGAGGTATGTAGTGGAAAGCGTTTTCTGCTGAACGAAATTACGGAGCATTTAATAGGGTTTAGGTCTAATTTATTGACGTGACAGTATTCATCAAGTCCTATTAGGTCAGATTGGAGAGCATCCATATCGCTAAATGATAATATAGAAGAAAATATCTTCATATCATCAGCAAAACAAAGAAGGTTAGAGTTATGGAAACACGAGTCAATATCATTTACATAAATAATGAAGAGTAACGGGCCCATCAGGGAACCTTGGGGAACACCACTGGGAACCGAAACCCAGCTCGAAATATAGTTGCTGACAACTACAGCTTGAGACCTGTTATCTAAGTAAGACGAGAACCAGCGAAGTAAGTCACCTCTAATACCGATGTTAAAGAGTTTAGCTTTAAGTCGTGATCAATTCTGTTAAAAGCTTTGCTATAGTCCGTATAAACGACATCGACCTGCGCCCCATTGTCCATACTAAGAGTTAAAAAGTCATTTAGCAAAGCTAGGTTGGGAGACTGTTGAACGACCCTTTAAAAACCCGTGCTGAGAAGGACTAAAAGATGAGCTAAGTGCTGCATAAACCTGATCATAGACCAATCGTTCAAAAACTTGAGCCAGTATACACAGTTTGGAAATTGGTCTATAATTAGCTATTTCGTTTTTGCGGCCTTTTTTATGGACCGGTGTTATAAAGGCAGACTTCCAAATATGGGGCACAGTACAAGTTGATAGGGATTTTTTAAATAACAACGATGTCGGTAAAGCAATAGTTTTAGCACAACCAATCAGGAACACAGGTGACAAATGGTCCGGGCCTGCTGATTTTGAGGGATCTAGTTTACTAAGTAGCATAATCAAATCATCTATATTAATTTCAATGGAATGAATATCGGAGAGTATATTAGGATTAGAAGTAATTTGGGAAGAACAGTTACTATGGGGTGGGCCTGAGTGGAGAAACGTAGAATAAAAGTGAGAAGAAAACGCATTACAAATGGATTCAGGGGAAGATACTGTCGTGTCATTATATTTAAAATAGCTTGGCAAGACATTAGACTTTGAACGCTGCTTAACAAATCTCCAAAAAGTTTTCGGGTTTTTTTCAATTGAGGTTTCAAGTAGCTGCGATGTAATTAGAGTAACAGACCTGTTCCAGATGTTTTACCCTTTCGCGCAGATGTTTGAAAGTTGCACATACACACTAAAAAACAACACTTCTCGACTCGCTATAGTGGCTTTTACAGCTATAATACGGTCACTTTTACACGGCACAACGGACACTGAAGTGAAAGCATTTTTACGCCACAACAAAGCTACCCTGCCATAGGGCCTACCCCTCAATACCCCAGCTGTTAAGTCAGCGGCAGACTTACCCGTGTACATAAAGTCACGATGTATCTCCGCAAGGATTGGTATGTCAGACTGCAACAGCCAGGTTTCCTGTATAGCTACAATATCTGCAGATTCACAAAGATTTTATGCACTCACACGACCTCTTGATGCCTTTGCAATTAAAACTTATCAGTGTCAAATTACAGTCTCTATTGCCCATTTTTATTCGTGTTATTCTCTATTACCAATGTCTGAACTGAGTCTTTATCTCTATTACTAAAATGTACATATCTCCTGAATGCTACTCCCTTGGGCCAGATATTTTCATCCATAAATAATGATAATTTACTTACAGGTATATCAAATTTATAAGCTACATACTGTTTAGGCTCTTTCATCCTAATCTTGGTTAACACTACGGACACGCTAGTTTTCTCAAATACATACTTGACGAGGCACCCCCGTTCACCCTATAAATATAGAATGGAATCAACATTTCTGCTGCCTTAAAACTTCCAGTAGTAGACAATCCTATGCCCATATTTCCTATAAAACGACTTTTACTTTTATGACGAGTCGCCGTAATCCAGCCATCACATTCCTGTTTACTAGACTCATTACTAGGATATTTAGTTGCATTCGCGTACGTTTTATTATTATCTCCAATATTATTATGATCCAAAGTTTGTAACGACGACGGCGCAGGTGCGCTCGCAAGTAAAACCGGTTTGTTAACAAGTTTTGTACTGCATCCCTCCTCGTTTACATGCCGCGTCAGAACGAGAACGCCGCGGCCGCTATTCTCGCTTTGCTCGGATCCTGCGCGAGCGAGATGGCTTGCAACGTCATCGCGTAGTTGGTGCGAGACGGGTAGATGCACCCGATCTTGTGAAACCTTGAATGTTTTTTCAACAATTTTTTCTACCGATACAGATGGCTCGACGAACCGCTGATTTGTATTATTGTTTACTAACTCTTTACTCAAAACCGTGGAAACACTATCACACAAGTAACTTTCCAATACACAATCACCATCATTTGCATTCTTGCAATTTGTATTCAACGAAGACTGTGTTCTAGTAAAATCACAATTAGTACATAATTCTACCTTCAAACTCTCAAGCTCTTCTTATGTTGTATAGTTCGATGGTCCCTAATAACAATGTCGGTTATACATTTTTACCAATATTCACTTTTGTACATAAATAGAATCACAATAAAAAGATCTATCGCACGTAACATTTTATTTTATTGAAAATCATGATATCTAATCAGTTTCTTGGTTAATATTGTCGGTAATAACTTTGTCCGCGCAACAGTGTTGGTAGTGGTGGAACCGACGTTGTCCTCGGGACGGAGGGAGTTAGTAGATTAAACAGCCATTTCAATAATATTTATAGATTACAATTTTAATATTAAAACCATTCGTATTTTGCATAATTTAGATATATTCGCTTTAATAAAGAAGGTTCCGGTAGATACATCTATTTTCAATGGTATTCAAGCCGACAATTTTGTCGGATATACCACTTCCAAGATTATTACATTTATTTATTTATTTATTTATAATAATCTTACCTACACTATCATTACAGATCTATGATCCAATGCGACAGAGTGGCCTTACTAACTAAATCCTAAATCTACACCTTATACCTAGTTAAAAAATATCTTAATCTACATAACTTATTACATATAGTGTAACTTTTGCGAATTCACTCAATTTGCAACACAATACATCAACCCTCCCGTGAACCTCATTCACCACGCGTATGGCTCTAGTGAGAGGAGTTCTCGCCAGCAGGTTGGTCCTGGCTGCAGGTACAGCGAGCAGGGGCGGACGTTGCCGCTTCCACACGTACCGGTCGGGCACGTACAGCTGTAGGTGTCGCAGCACTCCCGGGTTATGCGCCACGCCACGTGGTAGTTTCACTACATACGCTACGAGCGAAAACTCCCGTCGTACTCTTAGAGTGTTATACCCTACCATACCCAGAACAAATAGTGTAGGGTACATCAATGGGTATAATGGATATACCCCATACAGCTTGTAATACAAGTGTCGCGTGAACTTATTTTGGATACGTTCCAACATAACACTATATTTCGCCTCATGAGGCGCCCAAATGAATGCGCTATGTTCGAGGTGACTTCTGACTAATGCGTCATATAGTACCCTTAGTGTATAGTAGATAATTTTGTTGGATGTGTCACTTCCGACATTATTACATGTACATATAGTAGATCATTTTGTTGGACGTGTCACTTTCGACATTATAACACGTAACCTAAAGTTTTTGGTCGGTTGGATATGTCACTTTTACACTAACTGCATAATGTACAGATTTTTTTGTCGGATGTATGACTTGCACTGGTTGTTCGCAAAGATATGGCAAACTTCACAAGTCTTTTTTGGGTTTGTGAAACGCTAATTTGAAATTTGCACTTACAATGTCCCGGTATTGACGTTTGTTGGCTTGATTAGTGTATTTATTAGGATCGTATCATTCAGCAAACAGTTTGTACATATGCGAGGTACTTTTTATGCCAACAAATGTCAATACCGTGACATTGTATGTGGTAATTTCAACTTAGCGTTTCACAAGCCCAAAAAAGACTTGTGTGTACTTTCCCATATTTTTGCGAACAACCAGTTTCCCACAAAAGAAGAAAAACAGAGTTACTTGGAACATCAAGCGCGAAAAAATAAAGCTCAATCACATAAACAAGCTGATAAAGCAGAAGCATGTGACAATCCTGAAATCGTTGTAGCTACGTTTGATTTAAAAAATTGTTTTGTAGGCACCGCATGGCATAATGAGATAAGCATAATCTATTACAAAAGAAAACTGAATACTTTCAACTTTACACTGTTTGAGCTAGGAAATAAAACTGCGACTTGTTACATGTGGTATGACTTTATTACTAAAAGAAGGGCTAATGAAGTTTCAAGTTGCTTGTACGATTTCATTAAAAAGAATGCCGAAAAGGGGGTGAAAGAATTTTGATAAAAATCTAAATTCTTTCACCCCCTTTTCGGCATTCTTTAATCTCACAATTGCGCTGGCTAAAATCGGAACCGCATTGTTCTTGCTTTATAAATTGCTTGCTACTAAGGAGTTTGGAGTAACTATAACGCATAGATTTATGGAAAAAAGACACATCTAAAATTAAAGGGACAGTGTTCGTGCGCTTGTAGAAAGAGAGAGTGAGAGGAGAATGATTTACATTCCTGATGGATGGCACTTACGAAACGTCAGAAGCTAGGTGCACGGTTCGAGTTAGTCGTTTCCTATGGAGAAGAGCCGGCAAGAAACTCCACGGTTACTCTTTTAAAAATAATTGGCTTTACAATATTATTAAATAACAGTGATAATAGGTATGGGAGGACAGTGTAGGCCTTTCAACAATTACCAGGTACTTAACAAAATAGAAAACCGCCAACAAATCTATACTCTACTAGGCCTACAACGTTCTCACATTCACAAAATATAAAATAATCTAAGTATATAAAATATTAATGACATGATTGCAATTACAACTACAGTAACATATCTGAATAAATATCATGTCCACAAAAGCCACTTATAAAGAATTGGAATTCGATTTGTAGGTAAATAATGTCAAATAATGAAAAGATTATGTCAAGGAAGTATGTAAAATAAAAAAAATAAAAAATTCTAAATAAACATCGTTACTTGGGAGCAGTTAATAGACATTGACATAGTTATGTTGTTTATGAGGTACCAGGGAAGCCACATGTACAGAAGGAATTATTGCCAAACTTCAAAAGTCTTTTATCTTATGATATGCTTTTTTGATAAGGACACGTTTGATGTGGGTTTTGAACTTTCCATCGCTAAGTTCTGTAACCGACTTTGGCAACTTGTTATAAAAGCGGATACTGTTTATAAGAAATGACTTGCTAGTTTTAGTTAATCTGAATTTGGGTATCACAATTTCATGTTTACTACGTGTATTTATATTATGGAAATCGCTTCTTATTTTGAAAAGTCCTAAGTTTTTGCGAACATACAAAATACTTTCTAAGATATAAAGAGAAGGCAAAGTTAGTATATCAATTACTTTGAATTTATTTGTAAGGGACTCACGAGGACCCATTTTATAAATCGCGCGGATTGCTCTCTTTTGTAGAATGAAAATGGAATCTACGTCAGCTGCCGATCCCCACAGCAGAACGCCATAAGACATAATACTGTGGAAATAAGCAAAGTATACTAACCTAGCTGTGGCTATATCAGTTAACTGCCTTATTTTTCTTACTGCATATGCAGCTGAACTTAATCTACCTGAAAGAGCTCTAATGTGGGCGCCCCATTGCAATTTCGAATCTAAAGTAATTCCTAGAAATACAGTTTCCGTAATAGCATCTAGTTTCTTGCCATCAAGTTTTAAATTTAGACCCACTTGGGGTACATTTGGTAATGAGAACTTAAGACATTTCGTTTTATTCGCATTAAGTAAAAGATTATTAGCTGCGAACCATTTTGAAAGAACAGCGAGACTATCGTTGACATGTAAGACATCCGTGTCTTTTCTATCTATTTTAAAAATTAGAGATGTGTCATCAGCAAATAGAATTATATCCGATAAGTTAGCCATCATGTAAGGAAGGTCATTAATATAAACTAGAAATAGAAAAGGGCCAAGAATTGAACCTTGAGGCACGCCCATCTTAACTAGAGACCCCGAGGAAGTCGCCCCGTTAACGTGTACTTTTTGCTGCCTATTTGATAGATAGGAAAGAACAAGATCGGCAGCTTGTCCACGAATTCCGTAGTGGCGTAATTTACAGATCAGTGTGTTGTGGTCAACGCAGTTAAACGCTTTTGAGAGGTCATAAAAAATGCCAATTGCATCCTGGGACTTCTCCCAGGATTCCAAAATGTGACTGATGAGTTTTACTCCTGCGTCAGTCGTCGACCTACCCTTCGTGAAACCAAACTGGCGACTATGTAAAATCCCATTTGAGTTAAAATGTGACAACATCTGGTCTAGCATGATTTTTTCATATATTTTACTCAATGCTGGTAGCACAGATATAGGTCTATAATTAGAAGGATCACTCTTACTACCCGATTAAAAAATTGGTACTACTTTACTATGCTTCATTAAGTCTGGAAACGTGCCGCTGTCCAAACATTGATTAAATATTCTTGTTAGGACAGGGGCAATTGTGTCAATAATATCTCCAAGAACTTTAACGGAAATCCCCCATAAGTCTTCAGTGTTTTTCATGTTAAGACTTTTGAATGCTTTTTTGTGACAATAGAAATGCGCTTGAATCACTTTAGTGGTTCTCAGATCCACCAAAAGAAACACGCAACGCCATAATGATTTTAAAATATCCCAAGCTTATGATGGCCCCGTTCTTATTCCATAAGGAAAGAACAAATATCTTAATAATATGTGCAGATCTGGTGTCATTCCGGAAAAATATCATGGTTTTTATAAGGACTTGCCACACGTTTCCCGTAATGCAGTAGAACAAGAAAGTGACTCCGAACTTTTTTGAGTTTTAGTTTGATACTGTTGTGATTTTGATGTTCCTGATTTATTATACAATAATTTTTAAGTATGATATGGTACGGTGCCTTAAGCTTAGCTGGAGAGATTAAGTGTAGACTGACTTTTAAAGTACAATACTAAGACTGTACATTGCTAGTAATAATTAATTATTATATGATCTCACAAGTGCACTCCTTTTTTTTTATTTGTGTTGATAGTAAACTGTTAAAATGTTCAATAAATGCAAGGTAAAGTTGACTAAATAAAGTTTAATCTTTTCTAATTTACGCAAGCAAACCAAACACATACGACAAAGTTATTTCTAAATCTCCATTTGAAAATGTTGAATATACCACTACCTACTTAAATTACTGTTAAATATCCGAATAAAACTGTCGTTTGTGTCACAACCGACAATTCACCTTGGAAATAGTCCATGTTACAATGTCGGTAGTACCTTATTTCCTAAACCATCAAGTAATTCTATATTTTCTCTGTGTCAGTACTTAGTTAACAATACATTAAACAATCAGTGCAAATTTGAACATCCAAAGTCTTATAATATTTTTTTTATCGCCAAAACAAACTTTGAACTGCTCTACTGAAAAGTAGTATTTTTGCAGAACCGACATTATTAATAGGGACCATCGAGTTGTTCTTTACAGTGTCTAATTTACGACGAAGTATCAACAAATCCTTTAACAACCTTGTCACATCTATGTGGTCGAAGGTAATTGGTGGTAATTTTTGTATCTCACGGGCTACGAATATTGATACTATTTCTGGATCCATAGACTTGAAAAGATCTATGATATCTTCTACATCTCGTGCGGTCTTTCCTTTATTCTTTCGTTGTATCATACGCTTTGCACTTGGAATAGCTTAAAACATTAGCGATTTAGCTCGAGTTACTTCCTCGTCCTTGAAATCACCAACACATAACTGCACTAGGCTCACATTGTCCATCACTTCTAGCTTATTTTGAATAAAACATTGTACTTCGCTAATCACAATATTGCAATTATTGCATTTAACAACGTCCGAAGACATTATAACTACACTCAAGTTATTAACCTCTCGCTCTCGAGTCAATGACACGTCCGCTCACGCTATTGGTCACGGCCGGACTAGCGCATTTAAATAAAAGCTTGTTTTAAAAAAAGTTTTTTTACTTCTAGTTTTTTGCAATAAATACTTTGCTTCTTAACCACTACGTAAGTAATACGCTAAGTGACTGGACAACGCAATATAAACATCACAAAACGATACTTTGTGTATACGGTTGCGTCGCGTAGTAAGGCCGCTGTACCTTGCCACGAGCTAATGATGTGCTTGTGCAGATCTACTAACGTAGGCTATCAAAAATAATCTCGATTGTCTAATGAATATATTGCTTTATAAATGATAGTTTATTCTTAAATTTGTTAACCGTTTTAACCCGATTGGAAAACTTAAGTGAAGTAATGTTTATTACACATCTGTTTTTTTTCATATTGTTTGTTTAATTTTTTTTTATTTACTTTATAATATTTTGTTTTTAGCAAAACATTGTTTATTTATATTATATTATTATTTGTATACCGTTTATTATTCATTTTATTTTCAGGTCCCCCACAAAAGTTTTAATCGCTACATATTATAAAACAAAGTCCTCCGCCGTGTCTGTGTCTGTCTGTCTGTCTGTTCGCGATAAACTCAAAAACTGCTGAACCTATTCTCATGCTGTTTTCATTAATGGATAGCTTCGTTCTCGAGGAAGGTTTTAGTATATAATTTGTTAAGTTTTTGTATACATTTTGTTACGTTGTATTTTTTGTGCCTACCACTAATTGGTTTTGCACATCAAAATCCTTAATAATAAATAAAGTGGCATTTACCTGAAAACATACGTAGTCAATTATAAAGTTTCTCACAGGGTTATTTTACAATGAATGATCCATTCCTTAAACTGTATTTAGTCACTGGACTTTTTAGTTTCACTTTCTGTAAAGAAATCACTTTTATAAACAGGTTTGCACAATTAATTAGACCAAATATTGTAAATAAGTTTGATTGCAAAATAGAATAACAACACAAATGTCATTCAATGAAACGTCAGCTTCTGTCAGTTATAAGCGACATCTGTTGTCGCCGATTCATGGTTGTAGTTTTAATCGATAATAGTTCATTTTAACATATTGATTGGTAATCATCGAATAAAAAAAAAACTAAATAACCGAAAACGGAAATGAATAAATTTTTTCATTATAAACTTTTTTCTAAATCTTTCATTGTCAAATGAATACATATTTAATCTGTGAAGTATCTTTGACGTAATGTTTCTGGTAATTATGCTAATTCTCCCTAATTAATATTATGGGTAAATTACCCCATTCTAGACAAATTTTGGCATTGCAGACTGCCAAAGATTTGTTTTAATTAGTTTATAATTCTGGATCTGAAGGATTTTTAGTGTTTCATCGTTCAAACGTCATGTTGGATAGTTGTTAGTGATTTTCAAGAGTTAAGTGTCGTAAGTGATGTGGATATCTTCCGTGAACTGGTAAGTTTTGCCTGAAGTAAGGGAGATTTTCTGAATGCTCTCGTCCAGTTCCGGTTGGCTTCTAGGCCATAAATATTTGCCGAGTTGAGCGTCCATTCGCCCTTGAACACGCTTGAGAAGTGGCTGCAATTTATTAACACTTCTAAAAGGTGAGCTTCGTTGTTAAATAGGGTTTGGAAGTATTCTGTGAGTCCCTTCCCTGTTATAAATATAGGGATTCGTTGTGAAGTATTTGATATTTATTACAGGATT
The DNA here is from genome assembly GCA_947523025.1 of Dryobota labecula. Classification (NCBI taxonomy): domain Eukaryota; kingdom Metazoa; phylum Arthropoda; class Insecta; order Lepidoptera; family Noctuidae; genus Dryobota; species Dryobota labecula. Next base: position 447,206 of record OX383291.1, on the reverse strand, counting down.
CTGAGCTGCGTCTACGCAGGTTGCTTTCCGGCCGGTCGAAGATATTGCAGTCGAGTGTTTTCTCCTTAAACCAACCGTGAGTATTTCACCAGCTGACTATTTACCATAGATATGCCATAGGAGGTTACTCATGGTATTGGATTAGAATGTTCAAGGCAGTGTATTGAGGTTTTTCTGTGAAGTTGATGGACGCCGCGTGGGTAATTCTTATTCCTATTGTCCCATCACTCAGGATAAGGCAAACAGAAGTCGTAGCTCATTATGTTGTGTTTGCAACAGGCTATGTTAACCGGCTAATGTTTTAGCCTTCTAGATTTCCTAGCTCGGTCACCTCAAGTAAAGTAAATTAGATTCTCATTATATTATTGGGTCTCCGTATTGTCAATTCCAGGTGAGGCACCTCGAGTGATTCGTCTCGCCGCCAGGATCTAGAGTGGCGTCTGGGGCCTGGACGCGAGACCCGTTCCTCAAGACAGCTCTAAGCCTCTTGCGGAGACGACTGTGCGGCTGGTCAAGTCCGCCTAGCGTTAGCGCAGGCGGGACGGTTTTTTTTTTTACCCTTACATATATTTATTCATTTTAATACGGTATACATATAAACCGGTATATTACTTTTGTCCGGGTTTCAATATTGGGAACCCGGTCTGTATCAGAAATTTAAATTAAGGACCCCGAGTTCGACATCCTCAGTTATCTGAATCTGGAAGAATATTGGACATCTTCGTCGGCTCTGGGATCCGGGATTTTCTAAATCCCTGGCGCCCATTTACTAATTGTTTATTTACAAAATAATTGGAAGGTTACACCTTTCTAATTCAATCTTTTATTATATTTTAATCTTAACTTAAAATTGGAACAGTACTGGCTTAATCTCCAACTCCCCACGACCTTAGTTCTTTAAGCTGAAGTTTGAGCTGGCTGGCATTAATAAGTGACAGTTCGTCACATTCTTATTATAGAGGTTAACTTAGTTTATGTGTTGGAAATAAGTAATTAATTATTAATGCGGTAGACCCTTAAAGGCTACCGTATATTGTTTTAAGAAGGAGTATTCTTTTTAAATATATGTTATTTCAAACAGTTTATTGTTTCCTTGTATTTCGATACGTAACCACCTTGCATGAAGGCTTTGTTCCATGACCTCTAGAGGGATAAAATCTATTATGTAACAATTTTTGTATAAATTAACTATATTTGTTGGAGGTGTCGGAAAAAAATAAGCTGTCTGGGAGCTTTCAACGAAAACGTTGTCTAAACCCTTTGAGATATAACAAAATAATATATGGTGGAATTGTGTATCTTATAAAAGTTTTCAGAAATGTCCACGGTGGCATATGTCTATCTCTTAAGGATAATATACTATATACATTTTTTTTTGCAGGTATTTGTTTGCCGAATTTTACTCTTGGAAATACGATTACGATAACAATACGCCATAATAAACTCAAACTCAAATCATTTATTTCAATTAAACCATTTACAGGCACTTTTAAAATGTCAAGGAGTCGGTCAGTAAGAAAAATGAAGCTACATGCCCATTACCAAGAACGGCAAGAAACTCCAAGGACACTCTTTTAAATTAAATTGTTACAAAAGTATTCGTTACATCTATAATGTTGAATTTATAACTAAATGTGAGAACGATATAAAAATAAAAACTTACACGTTAAAAGCGTCCAGAGTAGGTACAACATATAGAAACAAAAATAACCCGTGGCAGCTAAGAGATGACCAGTCCCAACTAACGGCGCCCGTTCACGAACATGACGCATGGATTAGCACCATTCAACTCAACCATTTTGAAGGGAGCTAAATGATCCAACACACACGTCACCATCAGTGAGACATCTAAGTGAGCATGACATACTCTCAGCATACTCTCAGCCGCCAGGGCACATTCAAGTCAATGAAAGACATATTACCCGGTCGATGGTAGCTCTATAGTACATAGGACTCACACCTGCACTATGCAATTATATAATACACAGGAGATTGAGTTTATACAATGCAAAGATAGTCTTACACTCTTCAGCAGCTCCTACATTATTGTCAAATGTTAATCAACTAACTGTGGTTGTGGGGCAGGACCAGCATTCAGCCAAGCATTTTTATCAGCGATGTAATCCCCCAACTTATAATATGGCTGCCTGCATAGTGTGCGTTTTATACAAGATTTAAATTTAGTTACATTCAGTTGAAGTATGTGGGGAGGAATTTTATTGTAACACTAGCTTCTGCCCGCGACTTCGTCCGCGTTAAATTTCTTGTTCCCCCGACCCACCTCGTCGCAACACATTGCCTGCCCGTGATTTTATTTCATTTTCGCATAAACTTTCATTTTTATACTTCCTCAAGAGTTGGGCTGTAAAATGCAAAAAGATTTTTTCAAATCCAACTCGCAGTTCCAGAGATTAGCACGTTCAAAAAGCAAAAAACCGGCCAAGTGCGAGTCGGACTCGCGCACGAAGGCTTCCGTACCATCCATACAAATCCTTACTAATATTATAAATGTGAAAGTAACTCTGTCTGTCTGTATGTTACGTTTTCACGCCTAAACCGCTGAACCGATCGACATGAAATTTGGCAGGAATGTAGCCTGGGATATAGAGAAGGACATAGGCTACTTTTTTACGCGATAACCGACATCCACGCGGGCGGAGCAAAAAAAAAACGGAAATAAAATCATGTCCGTTGTATGGGAGCCCCCTTTAATATATTTTTTCCGTTTTTTTGTATTTGTTGTTATAGCGGCAACATAAATATACTCGTATCATCTGTGAAAATTTCAACTGTCTAACTATCACGGTTCATGCAGTACAGCCTGGTGACAGACGGATAGACAGACAGACAGACAGACGGACTGCGGAGTTTTAGTAATAGGGTCCCATTTTACCCTTTGGGTACGGAACCCTAAAAACTAACTCTTCAGCTTTAGAATAGACTACCTCGCAGAGTTGATCATTATTTTGCTTCGTTATAAAACAGTTATATCTCCTAAGATATTCATTCAAATTAAATGATGTAAGGGTAATTTTGTTCAAAATTAAATACTTGTGATGAATAACGTATTTATTTGGATAAGGATTAATACCATGTTTATGAAAACTTCTTCGCAAATAATGCATTAATTTCGAACAATTTTGATTACCATAAAAAAGGTTATAGTGAGTCAATCTTAAAAGATAGACATATGCTGTCGCGAACTATTTTTAGAACATTTAAAGAGGAACAATTCCATCATACATGATATTTGCGTAACTTAAACCGTTTATGCAGCGCACGCAACGGAAGCTCTCAAAAAGGAATATTTTTTTCCGTTTTTGCAACATTTTTCATTTATGCTCCGCTCCTATTGGTCGTAGCGTGATGTTATATAGCCTATAATATTCCTCAATAAATGGACTATCCAACACAAAAATAACTTTTCAATTCCAACTAGTAGTTCCTGAGATTAGCGCGTTCAAACAGACAAACAAACAAACTCTTCAGCTATTAAGTATATATTTTAAACAGTACCCCATGAAAGATGGGTCTTCTTTAGCTAGTCTGAAACCTGGTTGAACTAATAGGTCCCTATTTCTAGTACCTACTATAATTATGTCTTTCACCTCTTTTTCTAAAAAGATGTAATTTTTTTTTAACTTTTAAACCGAGTGTATTGATAACATTTATTTGAACTTGCTGTTGTCTATTATTTAAATAAGATTTTACTAAACTAAGTGCAAGTTTTCCAAGTCCGTAATGCTCAAGTTTCAAAACTAAGGTTTCGTGATCGACGCAATCAAATGCCTTGGAGAGGTCACAAAAGATTCCTATGGCGTCTTGGGCCTCTTTCCACGCGTTAGAAATGTGTCTTAATAATGTTACACCGGCGTCGGTCGTGCAACGTCTTTTGGTGAAACCATACTGTTGTTCGTGAAGGATTTTATTCGTGTTAAAATGATTGAGCATTTGATTAAGCATTACCTTTTCAAACACCTTACTGAAAACCGGCAACACGGATAAAGGTCTATAATTATTGGTGTCTTTACTGTCCCCGGATTTAAAAAGTGGTATTACCTTACTGTATTTCATTAAATCCGGGAAGAGTCCTTGATCTACACACAGGCGCTATAGTCTCAATTATAGAGTTACAAATTTTAATAGATATTCCCCAAAGATCTTCGGTTAGTTTGATCTTGATTTGATTAAAAGCTTTTATTACTATTATGGGGTTAATATGCTTAAAGTTAAATTCAATCGGGCAGGCTGAAAGGTTTCAGTCGTTTTGAGTGGGATACTGGTAAAGACATTTAAAAATTCTTGCGCAACTACTTTGCTATCGCAAATAAGACCACATGACGTCTCCAGTGTATAATCAGAATTATGCTTTAGAATATCAGTAGCTATTAGCCAAATTATGTTCGTAGATAAATAAGCTAGCTACTTATGTGTATTTCAAACAGTATACAAGAATATTTATCATAAAAACATTACTAAACACGGCGGCCTTATGATCAAAATTTGTCTATTCCAAAACTTTCGTTACTTTTTCACTGACATATTTATCACTTCGGAGGAGCCCGTGGCTAAGTAATAACAGCCGTACGGGTCGATCCGTCAGGTTAAGCAACGCAAGCCGGGGCTGGTCCGTGGATGGGAGACCAAGACCATCTTTACATACCGAGACTCCTCCGTACCTCGGAAAGCACGTTAAGACGTTGGTCCCGGCTGTCATTTGTGGATCTTTGACAGTCGTTACGGGTCGTCAGAAGCCCAAAAAAAGTCTGACAACCAGTCTTTCCAAGGGGTATCGTGTTATTCAGTTACTGGGTTGTGGAGGTCAGACAGGCAGTCGCTCCATGTAAAATGCTGGTATTCAGCTGCATCCGGTTAGACTGGAAGCCGACCCCAACATAGCTGAGAAAAGGCTAGGCAAATTGATTTTTATTTATCACTTTGCGATAAACTAACACTCAATACGAAATGTACAATTATTTCTCAGTAGTTCTGTATAAGATTCTTCTATGATTAAACCGATGTCTCATTGAATCCATTACTTTACGTACGTATTATTAAAGAATAAGAATAAAAGATGTTTAGAAAAATGTATATTTGAGAAAAGCAAACTAGAAGAAGAATAACAACCCATAGCAACGTAACACAGATACAGAAATATAGTTATAAAGCAGCTGGATGCGCTCTATACTAGAAGTGCTTCCTTAACATTCCCTCTTCTTCAAGCCGAACTCTTCACAGAGCCTTACCAGTCTCGGTTTGTAAACAGGCTTCGTAAAAATGTCAGCAAGTTGTTCTGCAGTCGGTACTTGCTCTATGGTTATATCCTTCTCGGATACACACTGTCGCACATAGAAGTGTTTCAGTTTTATATGTTTAGTCTTGCGATGCTGCTCGTATGGAGGATTATATGCGAGCTTAATTGCAGATTCATTATCGATTCGCAAAGTAGGCGTATCTAGGTTAGTTTTTAGATCTTGGAACAATCTCCTCAACCAAACTATTTCACGACTAGCCTCACTGGCTGCAACTATCTCCGCTTCTGTGGATGATAGGGAAACCATGGATTGTTTCGAACTTCGCCAGGATATTGCTGAGCCAGCATACAGGCATACAATCCCGCTCGTTGAGCATCCGCTCGCTTCGTCTCCACCGTGATCTGCATCACTGTAACAGATGAGACGCTTTTCACCTTTCTTATACGCAAGTCCAGTATCGACAGTCCCTTTCAAATATCTAAATATCCTCTTCACCTGTTGAATATTACCTTTGGTAGGCTTATCTAGATTTCGAGATACTACCCCAACCGCATACGCAATGTCAGGTCGAGTTCCAACCATCAGATAGGACAAAGATCCAACAGCTTCCCGATAAGGAAAAAACTGCATTTCTGGATTTTCTTGTTCCTCATCTCCTTTCCCGGGTTTTATTATGGGTGTCCCAACTGCCTTGCAATTGCTCATTCCAAACTTTTCTAACAATTTTCTAGTGTAAGCAGTTTGGTGGACTTTTATAGTACAATCTTTGTGTTGTTCTATCTCCAGGCCAAGAAAATAGGACGGTACTTTCGTGGTGATTTTAAATCGCCGTTTTAATTCATTTTCAATGAAATCGTTAACCTCTTTTTCATCTGACGCAGCCACCAGTCCATCATCTACATAAATCGCGAGCATTATCTTCTTTTGTCCACGTTCTCTGATGTAGACACAGGGGTCCGCTTCGCTCCTGATGAAACCTGTCTCCATAAGAAAGTCGTGGATACACTCATTCCAACATTTTGGTGCCTGCTTCAATCCATACAAGTTTCTTTTCAGTTTGCATACGCGACCAGTCCCGTCATCGTATCCTTCCGGTTGTCTCATAAAGATTTCCTCTTTGACCGTGCCATATAAGAAGGCTGTAGAGACGTCAAACTGTCTGAGTGCTAAATTCTCATTGGCAGCAATACTTAGTAGTATTCGAATTGTGCTCATTTTAGCGACAGGACTAAATGTCTGGTCATAATCAATTCCCTTCTTCTGAGAATATCCAACAGCAACTAATCGTGCTTTGTACTTATCGACAGTACCGTCAGGGTTCTTTTTGATTTTAAATACCCATTTGCATCTTAGTGCTTTTCTATTCTTAGGTAGGTTCGTCAGTTCCCAGGTCTGATTATCTTGTAAAGATTTGACTTCATTGTTCATCGCTTCGATCCATTTATCTTTTTCAGAGCTTCGCAAGACGTCTTGATATGTAGTCGATTCAGGAATAGATATAGCTTCGCTAACAAACTGCTCAAACGATTGTGGAGGTTTGATCTGGCTTCGATCACGCAGTTGTCGTGTCGTAGGTTCCGTATTTACAGGTTCATCATTTACAGGCTCATCTTCCTCTAAGGACTCATAATCTTCGACGCTTTCATTTGCTTCTGAAGATGGACGAGAATGACTCTCTTCGTAAACAGTTTTAGAATCTGTAAGAGGCATTGGCAACTCGTAGGTGTTTATTTTAGGTTCAGGTATTGCAGAAGTTGTGTCAATCTTAGTTTTCTCAAGTGAAGGTAACTCATCAAACACAACATCTCGAGATCTGATCAGTTTTAATTCCTTTACATTGAAAATTCGATATCCTTCATCACTGTCGTACCCAATAAGAATGCCTTTCTCAGCTTTTCTGCCAATCTTACTTTTTCTCTTTTGTTTTGGGACATGCACATAGCAATCGCTTCCAATGATTTTCAAATGATTAATCTTGGGCTTCTTGCCGTACCAGAGCTCATGCGGTGACTTTTCTTCTATAGGAGTAGGTCCCGTTCTGTTTAATATGTAAACAGAGGCTTTGGCTATCTCTGCCCATAAACCATCTGGTATCTTTTCATGAGCGTGCATCAGTGCTCTTGTCATCTCCACGATTGTACGGTTCTCTCTGTCTGAGGATCCGTTTTGTTCTGGAGTATATGGCATCGTAAATCTTTGTTTTATGCCATATTTTCTCAAAGTATTACGTACTTGTTCATTATCGAACTCGCCTCCATTATCGCTTAGCAGCTCCATCACGACGTGTCCGGAAGTTTTTGCTTCTGCTAGAAAGTCCTTCAAGCGAGCGTGAACTTCAGACTTCTGTCTCAGGAAGTAGATCCATCGATATTTTGAGAAGGAGTCTTTGAACAGAACATAATATCTGAACTTTGAGATCGAGTAAGGGAATGGACCACATACGTCTGTACTGATTAGCTCTCCAGGTTTGTTTGCTCTTGGTCTCTCTCCGAACTTCTGCCTATGGCTCTTGCCGAAGACGCAGCCTTCACAGATATCAGTAGAACTTGAGTCCAGTTTCACTCCAAGCTCTCTTTGTATCAGTTTTGCTACATGTCTCTTGTTCTGATGTCCTAGGCGTTCATGGTAGAGTTGAAGATTCTGTGACGTCGTTAGTTGGTTTATCTTAAGCTTTGGCATCAGTAATTTTACTTTAAGTTTGTACAGACCACCATACTTGTCACGATTCCCGACTAAAATGACTTTGTCATCGTTCTTCACATAACATGACTCAGCAGTTGACTGAAAGATGCTATTCTTTAGCGTATCTTGTGCAGCTAGCACAGAAAATAGATTGCGTTCAATGCTTGGAATGTACCATACGTTTGTTAAGACCAGTAATTCTTTGTGGCCGTTTATGTCAGCTTCAAGTTGAATAGAGCCTTTTCCTATGGCTTCAATCACCTTTCCATTGGCTGTCAAAACTTTATGAGGGTCGTCAAAAACTTCGAAGGTGCGAAATACATCTCTTCTATTAGTGACGTGGCTTGTCGCGCCATTGTCCACATACCACAAGTCTTTATCTGTTTTCTAACTATCGCAGGCTAGAGCTAGGCCTGTCAGCATCCCAATATTTGAAGATTGATTTGGAGGTTTTGGAGGTCTACCGTCCGCAATCCACTTCTTGCAAGATGTGACTTTATGAAAGCCTTCTCCACAGTAATTGCATTTCTTCCATTTCTTTTTGCTAATCCCTTGTTTTTCGTAGCGCTTCTCTCCTCTTAACATAAGAAGTCCATTGCTACTTCCGCTTTCTTCTAAATTCTTCTGATCTAAAGACCTCTCAAAAGCACATACTTGTGTCGTCAGGTTTTCTATATTTTTGTCACTCTTATTCATTAACAGCCAGCTCGACTTAAAGTTGAAATATTGCTCAGGAAGTGTATCCAATATTTTACAAATCAATAAAATTTCTGGTAGATCATTTCCTTCAATCTCATTGTTCAAGTCATACCAAACAGTCTTGAGAGTCGAAATATGCGTGGCCATATCATGCTCCTTGCTTTTCTGGTAGCGGAAGAACCTCATGCAGAGATCGTAACTCCTGTCTTCCTTTGCTCCATCATAAAGCCTATGAAGCTCTTTCCACATCTCACATGACGTTTCACATCGCATTACCTTTTGTAGAGTTTCATCAGTCATATTCGAAGTAAGAATTAGAAGTGCTTGACTATCACATTTTTGAAACATTTCCATTTCATTCTTAAACTTTTGTAAATCTTCAGTTCTAGCCGTTTGTCCTGGATCTTTCGACTTAATTAACTTGCCTTCAATTGCTTCTAGCGTACCTGGAGTACTCTTCAGTAGTAATTTCACCTTGTATCTCCATGTTTGCCAGTTAGTGATACCGTCGAGTAGACCGATCTCTATTTTTACGCCGGACGATTGCATATTTAAAAACTCGTTAGTTTTTCACTATTGCAACTAAACAATGTTAATTGTTATCGCTCTGCTACCATATTAAAGAATAAGAATAAAAGATGTTTAGAAAAATGTATATTTGAGAAAAGCAAACTAGAAGAAGAATAACAACCCTTAGCAACGTAACACAGATACAGAAATATAGTTATAAAGCAGCTGGATGCGCTCTATACTAGAAGTGCTTCCTTAACACGTATAACCTTGATGAATGTTTACAATATGCATCGCGCCACACCGCCACACGACCACAGACGTATTTTTTTTTTTTTTTTTTGCGTTCGTTTAGTGGTGTTCCCGCTAAAATATATTAATACCCGTCAAGTATTAGTCGATTAATCGAAATCTACACAAAATGTCAAATATTTCGTCCAATTGCGAACGTGACCCTGAGAAAAGTTATGCACCAATGGTGTCCAACTGTTCATTAGACATTTCGAGCGTTTTCTCAGCACAAACGGTGTATCATGCGTTATTTCGGAGGTTAAAATTCGTTTTGTTTTCACATTGTTGGTACTTACGTAAATTATTTTAAAATTAATATTAGTGTCGCATTTTTATTTCGTGTTGTAATTTGGTACAATTGATTGCTTTAAGAATTAATTATTTTGGTTTTGTGATTGTCATCTTTAGGTAAAGACTCATCAGACGTTCAGAACATAAGTACTTTTATTATATTAAATCATTGGCATTTGTTTCGGTTTCTATTCTCATAGCGAATCACTTTAAAATTAATATTTAGAAATTTGAGATATAGCCTGGGATATAGAGAAGGACATTGGGAACTTTTTTATGCGATAATCGACATCTACGCGGGCGAAGCCGCGGGCAAAAGCTAGTACAATAATAAATGGAAGAATCGATAACTTTTCGATTTAGTCAATTATTAGCGTATATGTAAAATAAATGGCTTTTTCACAGCACAACGACAGAGCCCGATGTTTTCGAGTGAGTGAATTGTAAGTTGCATGGTAAATTCGCGTTGCGTTTGATGCGATAAGGTTTATAATTGATTGTGTAGTAAGTTACGATTTATGGATTGCGAGTGTGTGCGCGACTTCGTATCTATTGCTTTTACTGAACTGCATGTGTAGTTGTGGCGAGTGGAAGGGACAGACTGGAGACATCGGGTTTCTATTTTTAGCTGCCGGGCATATCTCCTTATTTCTTATATCTATGGAAACAACTTATGTTCTAGTGTTAGTAGTACAGACATAAAATATTTAAAATAATGCACACTGCACGCCGAGGACGACCAGACAAGAAAACATGTTTCCTACCTGATCAACCTCCGCATGAAGTGTCTGCATTAGGAGTAGGTATATAGCTCTCCGCTACAGCTCTCAGGATATAGTTGCGACTACTTCGCACTCTGCTCAGCAGTGACGCGGTTTTTTTTGCGAATGATTGCTTGGAAGCCATCTGTGTCGACCTCAGCTAACATTTCCGAGGCGCTTCAGAAACGGGGCAGTTTAGTGTCCTTGAAAGTGTTAATAATTAACAAGCCCCGCGAACATTTAAGAATGTCAAAAGCTACCGCGTAAACCTGCGAATCGCAGTCTGCCTCCGCATTAATCGGTAGTTTGACGAAACAGTAATGTTATAGCTTGTCCCTTATCAAGTTACCTGCTGTAAACGTAACCTACAGCTCATTTCGCGCGATCCGTCATAAGACGCGTGACACGCGCTCGATAAGGCGTTAAGTTACAAATTAAATTATTCACGTTGTTCAATAATAAATATAAAACCTTATCACAGAAAACATACCTAATCATCGTGTGAAACAAATTACTAAATTAATCTCTACTTATTTCATCTGAAAATTGGCTGATGGTGGGTACTGAAACGTTTAGTTTCACTTATTTGACTATTCATAAAAATAAATTAAATAAAATAAGCCTATTGCTGATTCCACAATTTTTCTATATTAGACTTATAAAATTTTCTTAAATATTGACGTTCGGTGCACTTTTTTTAAACAGATTTTCCTTCGACTGAAGCCTCCTCTAAAGATTTCCATCTCTCTCTGTCTCTCGCCCTCTGAATCCACTCTGGACCAGCTTCTTTTTACGTCATCTTCCCCAACAGTGAATAGAAACGCATTATTCATGGCGTATTATGGACTTATTGAATCGGTGCTTCGATACGGTCTAATATTTTGGGGTAATTCGACAAACACCGACGTAGTGTTTAAAATGCAAAAGCGTTGTATTCGGGCTATGTTTAAGATCAAAAATACCGACAGCTGTCAACCACTGTTTATAAAATACCATATACTGTCACTTCCGTCACTATACATCTTGGAAATAGCTTTATTTGTTAGAAGCAATCCTCACTGGTTTCCTCTTTTGTCAGACAATGTCACTAGAAATAGACGAACTAAATATAAGAACTTCTTACAGCCTCACTCTGCGAAAACAGCACTCCTTCATAAAAGTGTGTTTTGTATGGCACCATTAATATACAATAAGATTCCAGAGGTTATTAAAAATATAAACCAGCCAAACTTATTCAAAAGAGAACTTAAGAAGTTACTTACTGAAAAATGTTATTATTATGTTAAAGATTTTTTAAATGACAGTTTCTAATCTGTGTTATATTTTAATTTTGTTATTACTATTTTTTTTTTTTTTTTTCTCTTTCTAAATAGTGTTATATTTTAAGTGGCTATAATTATCTTTGTACGCCAATGGTGGCAAAACATGTTGAACTCGAATTTTTCACTTTGACATCCACATTTGCATTTATATGTGTACTGTTACACATGTTTACAAATAAATATCTCTTTATCTCTTTATCTTTATTCCCAACGTTTCTCATCCATTGCTCCTTTTTTCATCCTTTGGGTACCACTCTGTTATTAATTTAGTCCATTTCTCTTTTTCCTCTCTTAACATTTATGTCCTATCCATTGGCTTTTTTCTGTTTTACATATTTTTTCGCAACTTTAAACTTATACTTTTTATTTGTTCTACATAATGTTACTTTTTCTCTTCTCTTGGCTCCACTTATATTTCTTTCTTTACTATTTTGATGGACGTTTATTTTCTGAATTATTTGTTGTATTAATGCCAATGTTTGGCCACCATAGGTCAAGCACGTCAAAATACATATTTATGTTCTAATTTTTTCTATAATCTTTAATTGGAATATCCCTGTTCTTCACCACTTCGCTAAGAGACCAAAATCTCTTCTAAGTGTTAGCTATCCTGCTACATTTTTTTAAATGCATAATAGCTGTTGTAGATATTACCTGTCCTAGGTAAATATAGTTTTCTACGTAGTCTATTGGTCTATGAGGAATTGGTCATAATGTTGGTCTTTGTAGTATTCATTGGCAGCCCTGTCATATCTTTGGAGGATATAATGGTGCCAATAAAAACCCCCAGAATTGCAAAAATATTATATTTTATAAAAAAGAATGTTACTCGGACGATGGTTATTTCGTAAGTAGTTAAAGATGACAGTACACTTTGCATAGGTCGAAGTTACGCCTACTCGAATATCAAAGCTTCTTAACTGAACGCATCGTGTTGTTGCTTTTACTTTTATAAAAGGCGTTAAAGCCTGAACATATTCCCGGCATTGAAAGATCTCTTTCAATCCTTAAGCTCTTCTCCTGTGGGAAGTCTGCAGAGCCGTACTAGTGAACGTCGCACGCAGCCCTTGTTGGTGTGGATGTCTGCTACTCTGGATATCCCATCAGATCCGGATATAAGGCGAAGAACGCGTCCAAGTTTCCATGCAAGAGGGGGCGCGTTGTCATCTGCTAGGAGTACCATATCTCCAACATCCAGCTTTGACGAATCTGTTCGCCATTTTGTTCTCTGTTGCAATTCGCACAGATATTCTTTTTGCCATCTTTTCCAAAAATGCTGCTGTGTCTTCTCTAGGCGTTGATACCGTCGCAGCTGACTTTCCTTAACTTCTACCAGGTCAGGTGCTGGCAGAGCGGTCAACGGCCTCCCAATGATGAAGTGCCCTGGAGAGAGGGGAAGGAGGTCGTTAGGACTGGATGAGAGTGGACACAAGGGACGGCTATTGAGAATCGCCTCCACTTGTGTAAACAAAGTTGAAATTTCTTCGAAAGTGAAGTGGCTATCGCCAATAACACGTCTTAAAAAATATTTTGCTGACTTAACCCCGGCTTCCCATATGCCACCGAAATGAGGAGTGTAAGCCGGAATAAACTTAAATGTAATCGATTGCTGACTCGCAAAATCAGACAGAGGCTCCTGGTTATCTTTTATGAACGCTCCTATTTCTTTCGCGGCAGCCACAAAGTTGCCTCCGTTATCGCTGAATATTTCTGTTGGCTTACCTCGACGACCTATAAACCGCCTGAGTGTCATTATAAATGCCTCCTTTGTTAAGTCACTGACAGCTTCTAGATGGATGCACTTATAACGCAAACAAACAAAAAGACATAGATAACATTTAACTACACGGCTGCCACGGCCTTTACGATTGATAATATAAAATGGTCCAGCAAAATCCAAGCCGACAGATATGAAGGGATAGTCAGGTGTTATGCGCTGGGACGGTAAATTACCCATTTTAGGTTGTAAAGTCACGCCTCGTAGTCGTCTACATCTTACGCAACTATTGACTGTGCGCCTCGCAAGACACCTACCATTAATTGGCCATACCGCTTCTCGCACAGACGCCAACAACAGTTGCGGACCAGCATGCATATTACTTACATGTTCTCTTTTGAAATATAATTTAGTTAATCTATGTGAAGCATGAAGTAAAATTGGATGCTTCTTTTCAAAAGAATGATCTGACATATCTATACGTCCACCGACTCGAATTAGCATATGCTCGTCTACGAACGGCGATAACGATAATAACTTACTTTTATTATTTAAAGATTTACCTTTCACTAATGAATCGTATTCAATAGGGAACGCCTGACCTTGAGAGATAACGCATAGCGAGTGGAATGACTCACGTAGCTCATTAGCTGACAATATACCTACGCGCTTATTATGTTTGTTTTTAAGGTTGAATATGAATCTACGAACATACGCAAATGATCTTTGTAACTTAGTTAACGATGAGTAATTATCAAAGTCAATGACGGGTTGATCGCTTATTGTCGAATGATGTACCTTTAACTCTGGTATTTCTTTCGAATCATCGACGTTCAACTTAGGCCATTCAGATTCATTTTTTAATAAAAAACTAGGCCCTGTCCACCACAGTGCCATTGATATAAGACGTTTTGCATCTACTCCCCTTGATATTAGGTCAGCAGGGTTAGAATCCGTCGGAACATATCGCCACGCTGAAGTAGACGTTAGTTCCTTGATTTCAACAATACGATTGGCTACAAACACTTTTAATTTACTGACATCGCCACGAATCCAACACAATACTACTGTCGAATCGCACCAGTGCACTAGTTTATCCGGCTCGTATTGAAGTGAGTCAATTACAGATTTTGTAAGTTTAGCAGCAAGTAAGGCCGCGCACAGTTCTAGGCGGGGTATGGTGGTAAGCTTCAATGGCGCCACCTTTGACTTCGCGCACAATAATCTGACTGTGACGTCATCATTAAGGCTAATCGTTTTCATGTAAATACACGCACCATACGCATTTTGTGATGCATCGCTAAATGAATGTAACTCGATGTATTTAAATGATTCACCTAGAACTAACCTTGGGACTTGCAACGAAGACAAGTATTTTATGTTATCAGAAAACTTTATCCAATCGTCTGTTATCTCCGGAGGGACTGGCTGATCCCAGTCCAGTTTTTGTTGCCAAAGTTTTTGCAACATTATCTTCGGTTTCACTACAACTGGGCTTAATATACCCAACGGATCAAATATCTTGAAAGCGTTTGACATGATAAATCGTTTTGTTATTATTTGGTTATTATCATGTGAAAATCCCTTTATTGGAAAATATAAGGTATCGCTAGAAGGTGTCCAGCCCAACCCTAGTGTACTTGAAGACTCACTAAAAATTAACTTGTCCTGTTCATTCATAATAACATTATTAAAAATGGAAGGATGATTTGTTTTAAATTTTCTTAAATTGAAACAACTTGACTTTAATGCTTCAGATACAGCCTTATGTATATATATTAATTGCTGTGAATCATTCGAACCCGTTACCAAATCATCGACGTAGAAGTCCTTTTGAATAATGCCTTTAATTAGGTCATTATTCTGTTCCTGCCCTACCTGCCACAGACAGCGTGTGCTTAAGTAACTTGCGCTTGCTGTTCCGTAGGTCAAAGTATTGAGCATAAGCGTCTGAATGGGTTCAGATTCCTCTCCTCTCCAAAGTATGAGCTGTAGATGCCTATCGTCTTCGTGTACCAATATTTGGCGATACATTTTTTCTATATCTCCGGTGAGTAAGTATTTGTATTGCCTAGACCGTATCAAAATATAAAACAGAGTATCCTGCACGTTTGGACCCACCATCAATATATCATTCAGCGAGCAACCGGAAGTGGAGGGAGCGGAACCATCGAACACTACACGAACCTTAGTAGATTCGCTTTCCTGTTTCAGAACTGCGTGGTGACACAGGTAATAACTTGGGCTTAAGCTATAACTTAAATTACCATTTAACACCGATAAATGGCCTAATTCTTCGTATTCCTTAATGAATTTGGCGTATTCAAACTTTAAGTTATGGTTTCGTTTTAACCGTTTTTCCATATTAATGAAGCGTTTCTTAGCTAACTTATAAGTATCGCCTAAACAATCAGCAGTATCCTTAAGCGGTAATTTTACACAAAATCTACCTGTATCGGTTCTGGTTGTGTGATTGAGAAAGTGTTTTTCGCACTCACTTTCATTTTCAATCGTAATAATTGATTTTCCAGGAATTTCTTCCAGATCCCAGAATTTAGTTAACATTTTATCAATACTATCATCACCACTAGTACATTTGGAAACTATGCTGTGATTGCAGCGTATATTTTTATGTGGCTTCACAGATTCCATGGGACCAGATACAATCCAACCTAATTGTGAGCTTCTTATCTTAGGATTTTTGACACCTAATGAAAGTTGCTCATTACCTAGAATATCCCAGAATAAGTCCGCGCCTATCAAGACATCTATTTCGGCTGGTTTATGGAACATGGGATCAGCCAGTTGAATATTTTCAGGTAGCTTCAGAGAACCCATATCTATGGGGAACTTTGGCAGTCTACCTGTCAATTCCTTCAACACAAGACATGAACAACTTATGTCGAATTTACTATTTATTGATTGTAATTTAATATTACAACTTTCAATAACATTATTTGTTAATGTGTTGCCTATGCCAATGACCTTTAGAGTGTCAATGGGATGGGACTTTAATGATAACCTAATCTTTAGGGATTCAGTTATAAAAGATGATTGGCTGCCACAGTCCAATAGTGCACGAACTTTGACCTTTTGCTGGCCAAATGGATTCGATACCTCCACCATGGCTGTTGACAGTATAATTTGACCTGTATTATTAGAACAGTTGGCTACAATCTCACCTGGTTCATCAGCCGTAGCGAGACTGGCCTGCACCTGCGGCTGGTGCAGCAAGCTATTATGTCTCTCAGTGCAGCCAGACTCTTGGCATGACCGGAAACGACAATCCTTAACGGAGTGACCCTGTCTCAAACAGTTAATACAGAGTTTATACCTCGTCACATCCGTCATTCTATCACCAATACCCTTAGCTTTAAATGTTGGACAGTCATAAATTCTATGACGTTCGTCGCAAACAATACACGAATAACCCTTCTGTCCTTTATTCTTATTATTATCACTAGTGCTTGCAAAAGATTTAACATTGTTATTCTGACTCTTTCTTTGACCTTGTTTATGTGGAGTCGAACGTTGAGAAGTTGTAGGCTTCTTTGAGTCTATGTTAGCAGAATTATTATTACTGCGATTTGCAGATTCTAGCACACTAGCACGATCCATAATAAATTTAAAAAACTGCTCCAAATTTGGTAGCTTATTACCTAAACTATTGCGATATTCCTCCCATTTCAACAAGGTTTGACTATCGAACTTAGCTGACAACATGAATATAATAATGACATCCCAATTATCCGTCGATTGTCCTAAGCTGACCAAGGCACGTAAGTTTTTAGTAATGTGATCAACTAAATATCTTAAAGATTTTTCTGAATCACCAGGAAGCTGCTTTAAATTCAGTAGTGAATCAAGATGATAATCAATTAAGATTCTATTATTATCGTACCGTTGACAGAGCAGTTTCCAAGCTTCAGAATAATTCTTTGCAGAAACTTCAAGATTGGAAACAATTCTGGCTGCATCACCTTGTAAATATGAATTTAAATAATAAAACTTGCTAATTTCGGAAATATGATCATTTTTATGGATTAAACTTTCAAAAGTATCTCTAAACTCTAACCAACGGAAATATTCACCATTAAATTTACCTATTTGTATTTGTGGGAGCCTTAATCCTAAATTGTGATGATCCTCTGGACAACATGAAGCGTTATGAACAGAATTGCGTCTTTGTTCGCATTCATTTTTTCTAGAAAACATGGTAGCCAAATTCTTAGCAGTAGCTATGTTTATAATTATTTCTCTTTCAATGTTATCGCGCTCGTCAACTTCAGCCGCAATATTTTCAGGACTCAGAACCTCTATTTCGCTTTGCAAGTCATCAACCCTAACAGATAATGCCTCAAATTTTGCAAGTTTTAAATTTAGTTCTGTTAATTGAATATCATTTAACTCATCTTCTTTAGAAATGTTATTTAAATAATTTTTAAATTTTGTAATCTGTCCTTTGGCGGACGCTCTTTTTGTAAACAATTCTTTATAACGCTGCTTACTTTCAGCCATTGTGAATAAGCAGTATCAAGAAGTCAACGTTAAAGATGATATTAGACACTTTCGAAAATAAAATTAATAGACTGAATGGGCTCACGTTCCTCGTTTCGGTGTCACCTGCTTATAAGGAAGCCGGGTGCGCACGATAGCTGAACGCCAACCGGACGGTCGGGAAGTTTTTCGTTCGACCAGGCCGGGTGGCCGGTATCGCTCGAAGGGGCGTGATCTGAAATAGTCGGCACACTACGCTAAACCAAAAGCCAGAACCAAAATAAAATTATTGGAAGAGGTCGTTGACTGAACCTATTTTAATTGAAAATATTAATAATCTATCAACGAAGGAGGATATAAAAATTTACATATAATTGAAATTCGTTATAATTCAAAGAAGTAATAGAACTTTATTCTAAATTATAAGTTTTTTATTGTTTGTTGAAGGTAGATGGGAAAAAAATATCTGATGCAATATTTGCAATTCTCAGGAGATTTCGGCAATAATATGCACGAAAAATCTTTAATTTACACAAATGGAATGTTATTCTCAATATTTTAATAGGTATTATGGGTATTTTGGGTGAATGGATGGATTTTAAACAAAGGATGGGCACTCAACTTTGAGGCGACACGTCGACGCCCTGCTCGATGTGATGCTTTGGCTGCACCACTGCTCGAATCCTGGTTCCTTGTATTGACCAGGCGACAGTCCTCCATACGCTTGAACCCGTGGCTCTTGTCACTCCACTGCAAGGCTTCAAATCTTGGAGTTCGTTGTCGCGGCGCGCGTGTCGTACTCGTACCAATTTTATTGAATTTTATTTCTTTATTTACGCGGATTATTTTTAGTTCCCCTCATGGGCCACCATGTCATATCTTTGGAGGATATAATGGTGCCAATAAAAACCCCCAGAATTGCAAAAATATTATATTTTATAAAAAAGAATGTTACTCGGACGATGGTTATTTCGTAAGTAGTTAAAGATGACAGTACACTTTGCATAGGTCGAAGTTACGCCTACTCGAATATCAAAGCTTCTTAACTGAACGCATCGTGTTGTTGCTTTTACTTTTATAAAAGGCGTTAAAGCCTGAACAAGCCCTACTTTCGCACTTTGATCTAATCTTGCTGTAGCATTTGCTCTAGCTTTTTTGGGCACAAAAAACAGAATCAGATCGTCTGCAAAGTGTAGATGGTTTAAGTTTTCGCCGTTTATAACTTAATTCCTAAATATCATCTCGAGAAGTGCTGAGAATAACTTAGATGAGATCGGGTCTCCTTGCCGGATGCCTCTCTCTATAGGGAACTCCTCACCCGTTGTTTCCAGCCTAACTTGTGGAGTACTCCTCGAGTATAATGTTCGTCAGTAATAATAATAATAACCCCACCGCCGTATCTCTACGTTGACGTCGTGGTGGGGCTTGCGCGTGTCAGATTCTAAATGTAAACTACATTTATAGGTATTGATAGCCACTTTATTAGCAAGCTTTGTGTATCAGAATGGTAACTAGTAGTTTACTATGTATGAAAGTCCCTATGAATATGGTGTATAGGGAAAGGGTTTTATAAAGAAAAGCACAGAAAGACAAGACTAGGCATTTATTTCAATTAGGCTTGTCAAGGTAACGTTACTGAGAAAGCTAGTTGTCCGTTCCAAAACTAGGTCTTCGTGGAGAAGAACGGAATAGAAACTCCACGGAAACAGCATTAAGTATTCTATCATAAATTACCGTTATCTCAAAACAGATAATTCTATCTATTGGACCTTTACTCAGATTAATAGCAACATTGTTATAATAATATAAAGGTAGGAACATGAGTATTCCATTAAACAATTTAACACATTACCAATATTGGCAATAATATACTTTACACAACAACATAATCATAATAAGCAATAATTAAGGTATAATATCAAATCACTTAACTTACGTGACACCTGGACGAACCAACCACTTGAACATCTACCGAGCAACTCGACTAGACAGCGCACTGTCCATCGCTTTTATATCCGAACGTCTAATTCAATTGATCAACTTATAAACTTATAACAAACAAAAATAGTAGATAATAGCTTACCTTTTTAAATCACATATTAACTTACATTATATTGTAAGTGGATAATTCATAGTTTGCAATTAATATATTTTAGTTTGACTTTACAGATATTTGTAACAAACAATAATATTTCACGCCGGAAGTTCCGTTAAAGAGTATTGAATCAACAGTTAAGAATTACTTTAAAACAAAGGAATATAATGTACATAATTTACTTTTGATATTAATTGATACAGTTGTTTATTTGAAATTAGTAACTGATAGTTTTAATTTTTAACAGAACAAAGGAATGTCTTGCTCTTTATAATTGTTCGTATTTTATTACATAAATATACAGAACCTGTCACGCGCTCCGAACTCTGGGCCTGTGCCGGTAGAGTTTACTTTAACGGAACATGTCTAGGGTGAGGAGCCAGACCAAGAGAGATACAGAAACCCGCAGGGCAGCATGTGGCGAGCTGTTGGGCAGTTGCGACCCCACGGATCCTATCTCCCGGGAGAAGTCACGTTCCTCATCTCTAGCTTGCCTTTATTGGCCGGCTGGAGTGAACACTGACGAGGAACTGAGCTCCCACCTCATTCTTGCCTTTATTGGCCGGCTTGAGTGGAGATTCGCAAGAGCAAACGTGCTCGGAGGAAGGAAGTATTCCAGTAAGTGCTTGTAGGGATCTTGACCATCTTCCGGGCTCTGGGATTGTTCTGAGAGCCGTGGAATACCTCTCCACTCCTCGAGCACCTCAGGACATGTTGCCCCCTTGTCGCTACGTCACTATGTGCTAGCGACCGTTTTCGGGGGCTCATTATTGAGTGTGCAAGTCACCCCCTGCCATTTTATCCGTGTATAATAAAACATTGATCAGGCAGGGGCCATATTCCTTCCATAGTTTTAGGTAACCAGTCCATTTTAACCACCCAAAACCCATAGTCCAATATCGTTGTTTCCATGTCCTACAATAGTCCTACACAAACCGGGGGTTGTCCTTGGGTGCACTTACTTAGTGCGTACAGGGATAATCGTCGGTTGGTGCCTCATTTAATTACAAAGCGTCTAACGGGCCTCTGCGAGTTGGCTTCGGCCCCTCGTACGCCTTCCAAAGGTCCGGGACCCCAGGGTCCCGAGATATGTAAACATTAAAAAAAAAAAAAATATATAATAAAGTTTATTCATCAAAATTAAAATTAATCGTATGTACATTCCCTGTATTCCTTGCCTATGCAATGCCTTCCGGATATATTCGTGTTCCAAGGAATCGAAGGCTTTATTAAAATTAACGAAACCTAAATTTGTTATATTCTTTATATTTTTGTAAAACTTGTCTAAAAACATACATAGGTGATCTATGGTTGAAAAATTACTACTGAAACCAGTTTGCTCTTTTGGTTGGTTTTAGTCGAGTACCTACAATAGCAATTCGAGATAATAATATTTTGCAAAAAATTTATAGATATTAGACATTAGACTAATAGGTGGATAGTTTCCGACCTCGGCTTTATCTCCATTTTTATGTAACAGTCCAATCAGTAGGAATACTTTCGGTCTCTATAATTTTTTTAAATAGTCTGTCATTATAGGAGTAATCACTGGTATCTAAGTCGATTTTAGTAGTTCATTATTTTGTTATTTGATCCGATCGAGAGGTTTTGTCTATCTTTTGTGTGTTAATTGCTCTTATTGTTTCTGCTTTCAATATTCTCGGTATTGGTAAGTATTTCAGGTCTTTTACTTGTGTGTCCCATGTTTAGTTTTCACATTTGGCATCCAATCTTTTTTAGTGTTCAGTTCTTTTACTATTACACTCGTATTACATAATACAAATACCATATAGAACAGTTCCACCTCCACCTTTTGCTTAACAGCTGGTAGAGCAAGCATGGCATGTCCATTCCTTTAGCGTAATGTAACGCTTGTAGAGTTTAGAGCTTACACGAGAATGACTGAACTTTTTTGTAATAATAATATAACCACAGTAAATAATTGGATTGAGATTGCTAATAATATTAATTTACGATCCTTCGATTTTGATGAATGAAAGTTATTTATAGCTCGTAATTGGAGCAACCGTTCCAATTTATGTTACGGTGTCCGTTTACAAGGGGCTCGCTATTACAAATCAAACAGACAGCCAGCAGTTGGTATAGCGCCAGATTTAGATGAAGTATGTACCTACCTACGTACACAGTTACCAACACCCGCCGCCAACGAAATTATATATTCGCCCTTGATTAATCATCGGCACACTACCTACTACAGGTACATACTGTATAAGACAGTAGGTATAGACCTTGTACGGTCTACATACATGGTTTTAAAATAAGTATTTTGATGCAATAACTTAGTAGGCACGAGTATTTGCACTTTGATCGCAACCTCCATTTGGGAGTGCATCGACAAACGGCGGAGCCTAGATGATGCATTTTTGAACATAATTTAATTAGTGTTCAAATAGACGTGGTTTGAGTCGAACAACTTGCATTTCTATTTAGATTCATGCCCGTTGAGCATTCATTGACATTATCCATTGCATTTTCTTGATATTTCCTGTATACTTGCATTTTGCATTTGCATTGACTTTAATGTTTAGTTAACACACCGTATATACCTGATTCGTCATTGCTCTCACAAGTTAGCGCTCTAGTGTTTATTCGAGCCTGATTCAAGCCCCCCGCGGCGCTCTGCCTCAGGTATTTTTATCTAGCAGTAAACCCCGCGCGCTTCGCCCTGAATTCTGCACGGGAATGCGGGATTATTTCACGAGATTAGGCAGCGCTTAGTACATGACTGTAGACACGCGGGTAGGGAAAGGGTGTGGGGATTTCAACAATTCCGATCTATGAGTGATGTGTGTGTGTGTGTGTGATCTAGTGTCTATTTATTACCATCTACCCTGTCCACTTCTGGCTAAAGGAATCTCTCTTCCTTTTCCACAGACAAGATGTATTGTGTATGTATACTGTACTAACTTTAGATTTTTGATATGTCGTGGATACTTGTCGACCACAGCAACATAATTTTAATGTATGACTAATTGTATTGTTCAACTCATTATAATTAGTAGGTGCAATCATGCTTTCCTAATACGAACACAGCTTCACGTGTACAGATTGGTCGTGCGATGGGCGCGCTTACTGCACATTACTTGTATTTGCACTCCTACATCCGATGACAGATTGTCATAAACAAATAGTTCAGAAATAAAACGCAAATGTTTTCCGAATTTTTGATAACGTTTTGGTCGTAAACCGTCGCACTGTCGTCGACCGAAAAAGGTCCTTGCCGGATTCAATATAAATGCAAATTAGTTAAAAGAAAAACAGATTTGCGGAAATATCTACACATGTACAGCAAACTTTTACCTGCGTACACTCGCCTCACACAAACACACAAGTTTCAAACTTGTAACAGCTGAATTTTAAAGTAAACGAAAACTAATGTTGAATTATGTATAGCCCCTCCCCCCCTCCCGACTGCTTCTGTTTTTCGTGTCGATGGTACTTCGTTATTATATTGCTTCCGTTGGCTTCCATACGGCAACAGTTGGGAACGTATTGGCAGACGGTTAGTTATTCCGCCAACCTAAACTTAAAATAGGCCCATTGTCATAAACATGCACTATTTGCCCAACGGATAGCCAACGACGGGCCTGCTGTTACTATTCCTACTGTTGGGTGATTTTTGTAGGGATTTAAGTTATGATTACAACATTGGGCCAACTGACGCGGGCCTGCTGCTTCTATTCCTACTATTGGGAGATTTTTGTAGGGATTTAAGTTGGTAGTTACAACATCGGTCCAACTTAAAAACCCTTCAATGGGCAAATTACTGCTACTCCAACGGGGTGGTAGCGGGGTGCGCAGGGAGCAGGCGGCGGCACGCGTCGCTCGGCCCGCCCGCCATTTTGTTATTTATTTGTGCACCTGTGGCTATGGAGTGTTTGGGAGTGTTTGTTTTGTTCGCATCGCACAAAGATATTAGCCTGATATCAGGCTGGCAGGCTGTGTTTTAATTTAGTTAGTTAACCCTTAGTGTGTGTGAAAGTATTAAATGTATAAAGTTGTGGAGATTTACGACAATGATGGATACGGTGGGGAACTCGGTGTGGTGCGCGAAGAATGGATGACGCCACAGAAGACTCATTGCATGTGTGTTACAAACAGGGACCATTTCGGTTACCCATTGAAAGGGTTTTCGTTAGGGTTTTTCTAAGCAGTTATTCAAAAACCCATACGATTTGGGTAACCCTTTTGAACGGCTTAATATAAGCCATTAAATTTTTGGTTACCCACTGAAAATTTGAAAGGGTTTTCGATAGGGTTTTTATAAGCAGTTATTCAAAAACCCATACGGTGTGGGTAACCCTTTTGAACGGCTTAATTTAAGCCATTCAAAAGGGTGACACTTTCAACTCTCATAAAAACGATAACAGCGTAACATTCCGACTCCGAGCAATGTAATATGATCTCTTGATGATGGGCATAGGTAGCAAAATGGAAAAGCATGCGTTATGCGGCCGCGGCGCGGGCGGCACCTTTGTGGCTATTTACTGAGCGGGTTGTAAACAGGGATCTATGATCATTATTGCATGTAAGATAGAGTTCATTTTAGCATTGCTGGCTGTATATCAAAATTACTATTATGATTTTTTCATGTCTTTACTTGTTTCTTAGTATTACTTTATTGCAGGGACCGTAAAATTGACATTTTTGTGAGAAACGAGATGCTATATAGTAATAGTCCATTTATTTGTCAGAATATTGTTACAGAGTTGTTAAATATATTTTTAAAAGTTCATAATATTCTGCCGTTTCCGGCGTACAAATACATTTTCAGGATTTTGGTTAGATTATTAATTATAACATTCAATAAAATAAAATAGGATAAAATTCAAATTGCAAATTAGTCAAATATTAGGTATGGAAATGTCAACAATATTAAATTAAGTCAGAGATAATAAGTATTTAAGTTAACTTTTCATTCATAAAATCATCAGTCGAGTAGTAGCATTTAGTTAGGAGATAATTGAATAATTTACATTTAAATGTCCTAAAGTCAAGAGTTTTAAAACAATCTGGTAGTCTACTATATAAAAATAAGTCGGGTTTTCCTTCCTGACGCTATAACTCCTAACTAATTCTTTTTTTTTAATGTTCGTTGAAGTCCAAGGATGGTTTTTAGGTTTTTTTTTTATTTTTTTTTAATGGTTTTTACGAAAAATTAGGGTAGGGTAGGGTAGGTAGGTAGGTAGGATAGGGTAGGGTAGGGTAGGGTAGGTAGGTAGGGTAGGGTAGGGAAGGTAGGTAGGTAGGGTAGGGTAGCGTAGAGTAGGGTAGGGTAGCGTAGGGAAGGTAGGTAGGTAGGTAGGGTAGGGTAGGGAAGGTAGGTAGGTAGGGTAGGGTAGCGTAGAGTAGGGTAGGGTAGCGTAGGGTAGGGTAGGTAGGTAGGTAGGTAGGTAGGTAGGGTAGGGTAGGGTAGGGTAGGTAGTTAGGTAGGTAGGTAGGTAGGTAGGTAGGTAGGTAGGTAGGTAGGTAGGTAGGTAGGTAGGTAGGTAGGTAGGTAGATAGGTAGGGTAGGTAGGTGGGTAGGTAGGTAGGTAGGTAGGTAGATAGGTAGGTAGGGTAGGTAGGGTAGGGTAGGGTAGAGTAGTGGAGTTTATACTATAGCTTTTGACAGAACGAAGTCTGTCGGGTCAGCTAGTTTATTATAAACTTTGGTCGCCATACAGAATACATTGTTAGCAAATAGTTGATTATTTCGTCTAGGTACACGAAGCATGTGAACTTTGCGGCTCGGTCTGGATACAAGATCATTATGCAATTGCAATTCATTCTTATTTTGGTATACAAATATACAAAATCAAAAATATATAGAGCTGGGAGTGGTAATATATTTAATTTTTTAAATAATGGAACACAGCTGTCCAGTGGGTGCACTCCACATATTGAGCGGATGCATTTCTTTTGAGCTTGAAACACTCTGTTAAGTTCTACAGAATTACCCCATATTATAATACCATAACGCAAAATTGATGACACATAGCCATGGTATGCACATAGTGCCGCATCAACACTAGCCACACGTGTTAATCTGTATAGAACGAAGACGAATCTATCGATCTTTGTGCAGAGTTCGTCAATATGAGCTTTCCAGTTACAGTGTTTGTCTATTGTTATCCCTAGGAATTTTGTACTCTCAACCTCTTCAATTGCGTCATTACCATGCTGTATTTTTAACCGTGGGCGCTTACTGTTATATGTTTGGAACTGTATCATTTTGGTTTTGCTAATATTAATGTGGAGATTGTTTTGTTTGAGCCATGTGATAATTTTATTTATTGTCTCGTTTATTTCGGTCTGGTATTCACCTACGTCATAATTGTCGTTTTGAATGCTGAGGGTCGTATCGTCAGCATATAGTATGCAGTTGTGGGAGGTTACGCTAGCTAAGTCATTGGCATACAGCAAAAACAAAAGTGGTCCCAGTATGGTTCCTTGGGGAACACCACAATTATTTTCCCGATAGGGAGATCTACAGACGATTTTTTGGTGCCCTGTTTGTCTCGAGATCTCAACACATTGTTGTCGATGGGTGAGGTAGCTTTCGAGCCATTTCAATGCGTTTCCTCTAATGCCGTATCGATCCAATTTGAGAAGAAGTAATTTATGGTTGACGAAATCAAAAGCCTTGGACATATCTAAGAAAACAGAGGTAATTGGTATTTTATCATTAAGACTTTTAGTTATCAACTTTAATAAAGCAAAACAGGCCAATGTAGTAGATTTATTTTTCCTAAAACCGAATTGTTCTTCATTTAAGATGTCATACTTTGATATGAAGCTGTAGAGTTTTTCATGCATAACCTTCTCAAAAACTTTTGAAATTATCGGTATGAGCGTTATGGGACGATAGTTGTTCATATCATTGGTGTCACCCTTCTTGTGAATTGGTTTAACAATAAAGAGCTTTTTATATTGCTTTTCTTTGTTGGCATTTCTTAACTCAAGTTTTGTAGCTACTAATTTTTTGAAGTTAATATTGTGAATTTCTATTTATTATTTATTATTTATTTATTTATTTATTAACTCATCATCACTATCATTACAGGAATTTCCTAATTCAATAGCGTGGCCATAATTACATTTTTATTATTTGCAATAACATATTATGTACATCGTGGTTTTTGTGAACTCACTCAGAGAACAAGTAAAAATATCTATTCTGTCTGCTACGTCATTAAGTACACGCAAGGTACGCGACAAAGGGGCTTTACTCAGTAGATTAGTCCTACTACTGGGCACCGCCAATAGACATGGCCGTCGCCTTCGCAATACATAATTGTCGGGCACACACAGGTTTATTTCTTTCAATATACCCGGGTTTAAAGTCTTGCCACGCAATAATGTAAAAATATAGGTAGCAAGAGCTATGTCCCTCCTTGTTTCCAATTTATTGTATCCCACCATGCCTATAACAAACAAAGTTGGATACATCAATGGATAAAATGGATATACACCATACCACCTTAGGTACAGAAACCTAGTAAATTTATTTTGTATACGCTCCAGCATGAGACTATATTTAGCTTCATGCGGAGCCCATATGATTGCGTTACATTCGAGCTGACTTCTTACCAATGCATTGTACAAAGAAGTTAGCGCAGCGATGCTTGTAAAACCCGCTGCTCTTCTTAGGACGAAACCTAGGCTTCTATAGGCTTTCTTACAAACATTTACGATGTGATTACGAAATGCCAGGCCCGAGTCAAGGCGTACTCCTAAATCACGCACCGTTTCCGTTCTTTGCATGTCCACTCTGTAGTCATATTTCTTGGGCATTTTCATCCTACTAAAAGTTATTACCGAACACTTTGATGTATTAAACACCAACTTATTAAACTTATTAACTTATTTAACTTAGAACACATAAAGCTCTTCGATACAAAATTATAGTTATTGTTGCTTACCATAATATCAGATGTATCAATAAATTTGCAGTTTGGGTAATTTTTCACAAACAGTTTACAGTTATAATTTAAAAAGTTAGTATTTAGGTAGTCATTATTTAGGACATTAAGGATAAACACTTTGTTGTTTTTCAATTTATGGAGTAAAGCACATAACTCTGTCAGAAATAAGTACGGATTTCTGTCATTACTTCCAATACCTAACACGATAATGTCGTCACTTGTCACCTTTTTTAATATCTCGTCGAAGTTGGTTAAGACCTGTGTACTCGTTGCATATGGTTTTGAAGTTCCCGATACGGAGTAGATATCGTTCCATATATTATTATTTCTCTGTGTTGCTATTTCCTGAGCAACTCCCCGTACTTGTTGATCACCTAAGATTAATATTCTTGGTGTGATTTTGTTCTGGCTTTGTTCTTCCACTATTTCTAGTTTTGCGGGAGTAATCTGCAATTTGCAGTGATCGTTTTCGAGTATCATTAGTTACTTTGGGAGGGCACTTATTGGTGGATTCAATCGGACTTTTTTCCTGGTCTAGAGATGTCGTGGGCTTAGTTGTTATGTAGCCCTTTACTATAGATGGCTCGGGAGTGTTAATTGCATTGGTTATTGAGTCAACATTTTTAGCCTTTACGGGTGTGGAGTGTGTAGATGTACTGTTCATTCTGATGATGCTACGTTTACGTGAGGTTGTAGGTGTCATAGTTTTCCTATCAGACGAGATAATTTTCTTATAAGTATCAATAACTTTGTCCTTCACCTAAATCCATCTTAAGTCGGAAGTTTTCGCTGTTTAGGTTTTCAATTTCCTGATGTGCTGACTGTAGTTCTATTGTTAATCGATTGATTGTATCGTTAAGATTGGTTATAGTATCACTTTCATTCAATGACGTGTTTGGAAGGCTCTTGATAGTGGAATCGAGCAAAGTAGAGTTATTTGTGAAGAGATAATCTAGTGAGTTTGCCTGTCGTGGCTTTCTGGTAGTGATATTTTCTGCTTCCATTTCAAAGGAATTCATAGTGTGTGTTGCCATGATCAGTATGATGCAGAAAAAGGTATTAAAAAATCCAAAATAATATTTTTTAAAGTTATGTTGCTCGAAAAATATTGTGCTGTAGTCAGACAATAAACATTATAAAATAACCATCACAAAAAGATCATATTTGTGTAGCCGTGGTTTGAACGTGCACACTGATGTTTGAGGTGTTGACGTCTAAGCCTCTACGCCACGCCGTTTCTTAATAACGTAGGTAGACGAAATTAATAGGCTATTTGTACAGCCGAGTAATCAGTTAATTAGTGTTCCGGGTTTGCGACCATATATGGTAGCGAATCGCTCCGCGCACTCAGCTGATGAGTCACTGTGGTTCACGGTCACAACACGTCTTTCTAGGTACAATTTACTCACTTCTGTGATAGTTTATTGATTATTTATCACGCACTATTAGTTATTTGTTTAATTTAATCACTATCACTACATATTATAAAACAAAGTCCTCCACCGCGTCTGTCTGTCTGTCTGTCTGTCTGTCTGTTCGCGATAAACTCAAAAACTACTGCACCGATTCTCATGCTGTTTTCACCAATGGATAGCTTGGTTCTCGAGGAAGGTTTAAGTATATAATTTGTTATGTTTTTGTATGCATTTTTGTATGTATTAACGATATTTGTTGGAGGTGTCGGAAAAAAATAAGCCGTCTGGGAGCTTTCAACGAAAACGCTGTCTAAACCCTTTGAGATATAACAAAATAATGTATGGTGGAATTATGTATTTTATAAAGATCTTCAAAAAAGTCCGCGATGGCATATGTCTATCTCTTAAGGATAACATACTATAACCATTTTATTGTCTTTTTGTAGGTATTTGTTTGCCGAATTTTACTCTTGGAAATACGATTACGATAACAATACGCAATAATATGAGTAGCTATTAGCCAAATTATGTTCGTAGATAAATAAGCTAGCTACTATTTCAAACAGTGTACAAGAATATTTATCATAAAAACATTACTAAACACGGCGGCCTTATGATTAAAATTTGTGCATTCCAAAACTTTCGTTACTTTTTCACTGACATATTTATCACTTTTCGATAAACTAACACTCAATACGAAATCTATACTTATTTCTCAGTAATTCTGTATAAGATTCTTCTAAGATTAAACCGTTTTCTCATTGAATCCATTACTTTACGCACGTATAACCTTGATGAATGTTTACATTAAGCACCGCGCCACACCGCCAGACGACCACAGAGTACAGACGTATTTTGTTTTCTTTTTTTTTTCGTTCGTTTAGTGGTGTTCCCGCTAAAATGTCAACCGGTCAAGTATTAGTCGATTATTCTAATTCTACAGCCATATCGTGTTGCAAGTTCAAAATAAATGTCAAATATTTCGTCCAATTGCGAACGTGACCCTGAGAACAGATATGCACCAATGGTGTTCATTAGATATTTCGAGCGTTTTGTCAGCATAAATGGTGGATCATGCGACATTGCGGAGGATTTCGTTTTGTTTTTACATTGTTGGTACTTACGTGAATTATTTTAAAATTATTATTTGTGTCGCACTTTTATTTCGTGTTGTAATTTGGTACAATTGATTGCTTTAAGAATTTGAGTGAAATTTCGTATTTTGATTTTGTGTTTGTTATCTTTAGGTAAAGACTCATTCATGTTCAGGACATAAGTACTTTTATTATATTAAATCATTTGTTTCGGTTTCTATTCACACAAAAATCACATCAAAATTAATATTAAGTTTGAATTTTGAGATATAGCCTGGGATATGGAAAAGGACATAGGGTACTTTTTTATGCGATAACCGACATCCACGCGGGCGAAGCCGCGGGCAAAAGCTAGTATGATATAATTGTCACTTGCACTTCTTACTATGGATTGGAGTTAGTTTAAACGGTGAATTTTAATGTTTACAATTTTAAGAAAATAATAACACGGAGCTTCCACTATTTGCATGCGCTTCGTACGGCGCGCGCGCGCTTTTTCCGTGCTGTAGGTACACCGCTATGATTTATATGATGCATCAAATAATACAAATGTAATTTATGTGGACATTTCTTAAAGGTAAGCTGATACCTACCTACATAATTATCACTACATATTATAAAACAAAGTCCTCCGCCGCGTCTGTCTGTTTGTTCGCGATAAACTCAAAAACTGCTGTACCGATTTTCATGCTGTTTTCACCAATGGATAGCGTGGTTCTCGAGGAAGGTTTTAGTATCTACTTATATAACTTACTTTTAGCGAACACGTAAGCTAGCTTAGAAGATCAAGGTTTCATAAAAGTTGGGTGTGGCAACTCGTAATTTAAGAATCAAATTGAAAAGAGATTAGTTGTAGTTCACTCGCCGGTCGCTACCGTCACAGCCAGCACACCGCTCGTTTGCCGTTTGGCTCGTGCGTATTGTGTTCACGGTTGGTTCTAATCTAACTTATCCTACAAACACAGTGTAAGAAAGCATACCGTGATGTGTGCGTAAAAGCCACCGCCCGCCGAAAGGCAAATTATAGATGCAAGCTGCAAAACAAATTTACGTGACAACGGCCGAACGGATCGAAATGAAATATTATAGATGTACAGTTAACGCCTAAAGGCTCCTACAAACAGGCGCGATACGCGACCTGACACAAGGGCACCGCTTGTCGCACGGCGAGTGTTGCTTGACATCCACGCGGACGAAGTCACGGGCACTGCTAGTTTCTTAAATAATTACACGGGAATTAAAGCGCACACGACATGTCATGACACGCTTGGGCCGTGGTCTGCTCGGGACCACTACCTGTCTGCCGTTCTATTCTGTAAAAATATCACCGTGAAAACTTAGGTGAAGTGAGCTTGAAGTGAGCTGTCATCCTACCGAATCGGGGGATTGACAGCTTGGTTCAAACTCACTTCACCTAGGTTTTCACGGTGAGATTTTTACAGAATAGCATTACTGGTCGAAACGTTGTCCCAATAAATAGGTGTAAGTACTTAATATACATCTATTAAAATAAAAAAGATATACACATTATATAGGTACCTATAATAAAAGTCAAACAAAATTCTTACTTGACTACGATAACACGAGTCACACACACACACAATACAACTCAGTTGTCAGAAACTCAGGAGTTCAGGAGACACACCACCAGTAGGCATCTAAATCTAAAATGTAGGCAGCACGTGTTTCGTCTACACGTCTACATGTCTAGTGAAATAAAATACAGTTACAGAAGTTTACTGAATAACCATAAGGTAAGCCGAACCAAATCCTTATATTATATAGGTTATCATAATGAAGGAGTAACCCTTTCACTGGGTTTCAAGTATAGAATCCGTTCAATGGGTTATCATGTTACCCATTCAATGGGTTATCCATATTGAAGGAGTAACCCTTATAATGGGGTTCAAGCATAGAACCCATTCAATGGGTTATCCATATTGAAGGGGTAACCCTTATAATGGAGTTCAAGCATAGAACCCATTCAAAGAGTTACATCATGATACAGGTAACCTCATAAACGGGTTACCCTTTGAAAAGCTTAACTCTTAAACGGGGTTGTACGGTCCCTGGTTACAAAACGTGTAAAAATCGTCGCTGCACAGAAACCTTATCGGCTTCAAAATAAGGTTGGTTTTTCAAAACACATCGCTTAAACTAACCTTATTTTGAAGCCGTTAAGGTTAATGTACAGCGACGCGCGTACAGCCGGCGCTGGTGAGACGCGTCGCTCTGAAACCAGCTATAGAACCAACCAACATACAACCGCTTGCCTAAATGTATTATGTGTCGTTGGGCCTACCCATAACACGTTTTCGTCGGGCCTTCGTAGGGCAATGTATGTTGGTCCCATCGCAGGTTGGGCCTTCGTAAGCAAATCCACGTAGGCCATCAGTTGTGGGCCCAACCCGCATACTGCCCGCCAATTGTATGCATTTGCCAACTTACCAGAGGTATGTGGCCCAACTAAATGCCAACAAAAAATGCTACTAG
The DNA here is from genome assembly GCA_947523025.1 of Dryobota labecula. Classification (NCBI taxonomy): domain Eukaryota; kingdom Metazoa; phylum Arthropoda; class Insecta; order Lepidoptera; family Noctuidae; genus Dryobota; species Dryobota labecula. The sequence goes on along the minus strand of OX383291.1, from coordinate 414,156 downwards.
GGTGGTGGCCAAGTTAATTGCGGCATTAGTAGCGCTTGTTAGAAAGTGGATGTAAACTACATTTATATATAGGTATTGATAGCCACTTTATTAGCAAGTTTTGTGTGTCAGAATGGTAACTAGTAGTTCTATGAATATGGTGTTAGGGAAAGGATTTTATAAAGAAAAGCACAGAAAGACAAGACTAGGCATTTATTTCAATTAGGCTTGTCAAAGTAACGTTATTTGAGAAAGCTAGTTGTCCGTTCCAAAACTAGGTCTTCGTGGAGAAGAACGGCGAGAAACTCCACGGAAACTTGGTTTAAAGTATTTTATCAACACATTTTTATATTAGCATAATATACTTTGTTACAACATAAATCTCTAGGATCATTTCAGAAAAGGTAGAAACTTTACCAGTGGAAAGAAACAGAACATGAATATTCCTTTGATTAAACACAATACAATATTAGCCAATTAACCATATTTTAACACATACAGAGCAACATAGTCATTAGCAATAATCAAGATATAATATCAATTAACTTACATCTTACATTTCCATAAATTACCGTTAAAACAGATAGTTCTATCTATTGGACCTTTACTCAGATTAGTAGCAACATTATAATAATGGCAAAAGAAAGAACGTAAGTATTCCATTAAACAATTTAACACATTAGCAATATTGGCAATAATATGCTTTACACAACAACATAATCATAATAGGCAATAATTAAGGTATAATATCGAATTAAGTACTTAAACTTTTACTTGTAGGCCGGAGCTCCGTTTTGGTCGATGTCTGGATCCAGAATGGGCTCTGACACCCGGAGCTCCCCCTCTTATAGTCGAGAACAAACAACTTTGACGTTTCAATCTACCGTCATCCAAAATATCAAATATCAACGACATAAAAGGTGGATTTCCGTTTAGAATATTTCCTACATTATTCCTTAATATTTTAACTAATCTACTTTTATAGACATACTGAAATAAATAGTTAAAGAATTATTGGAATAAAGTAAATTAGGTATTCAGTTGTTACAAGTTTAGGTTATGCAAATCATTACAATTTCATCAAGTTTTAACAGTCAAATGAATACTCATGACATAACAACAATATACCTATAATCACAATAATCTATTACGCTCATGAGGTTTTCTTTAGTGCAAGTGAACGGGCACTTAGGACACTCCAGCAAGTGAGACATGGTCTGATCGGAAACACCGCTCTCCCACTGGGTGTTGAATATATCAGTGATACCCCACTTTGACAGACTGTGTTTGCAACAGCCCACCCGGGTACGTTGAGTGTGTGACTGTTCCTAAATTATCCTAGGCTGATAAAATTTTCGTTTTTCCTAATTATGTTTTAATAGCATTGTGCAGGTTACACTTAAATATTTGCACACCATATGTAATGGTAGAATGTAAAGGGGCCATTATAGTTTTAATATCATACCTTGTAAACCTACATTCTGGCAAATAAATGGATTTGATTTGATTTGATTTAATACTAGCTTCTGCCCGCGACTTCCTCCGCGTAAAATTTCGGCCCACAACCCACCCTGTCCGCGCAATTACTTCATTTTCGCTTAGCGTTTTTTTCGACTTTTTTTCGTTTTGCTCGGCTCCTTAGGGGCGTAGCGTGATGTTAAATAGCCTATACACTTATTTTGTTGCGAAGTTATTTTAAAATTATTAACTTATTATTATCTACTAAGATGATGATTGAAATCAAGTGATGTCAAGGACAATTTTGTTTACAATTTAAATACTTGTGATCAATAACATATTTATTTAGATAAGGATTAATATTATGTTGACAAAACTCCTTCGCAAATAATGCATTAACTCCGAACAAATTTGATTACCATAAAAAAAGGTTATAGTGAGTCAATCTTAAAAGATACACTTAAGCTGTCGGGGACTTTTTTTAGAACTTTTAAAGAGAAACAATTCCATCATACATGATTTTTTACCGTTTACGCAGCGCACGCAAAGGAAGCTGTCAAAAAGGATTTTTTTTCCCGTTTTTGCAACATTTTTCATTTATGCTCCGCTCTTATTGGTCGTAGCGTGATGTTATATAATCTATAATATGTCTCTATAAATGGACTATAAAACACAAAAAAAAAAAACAATTCCAACCAGTATCATATCGTAAACAAACTCTTCAGATTTATAATATTAGAATCTTCTTCTATATACATATATATAAAATTCAAAGTCCTGACTGACTGACTGATATATCAACGCACAGCCCAAACCGCTGGATCTAGAGATTCTAAATATGGCACGTAGGTTCCTTATGAGGTCTAGGGATGCACTAAGAAAGGATTTTTGGAAATTTCACCCCTAAGGGGATAAAATAGGGGATGAAAATTTGTATGAAAGTCCGTCAGTTTCGGAAGTTAGGATCTTCAAATTTGGTGTTTAGGCTGACAAATGAAAATTAATTTATGTGTCTCAGCGTTTTTGATAATTCTACCTCCGAAGGGTTAAAAAGAGGAATGAAGTTGAAAAGTCCTTAATTTTCGAAGAAAAATCACTAAATGACATTGCTCTGCGCCCATACATTGTTCGCCCTGGAACCAAAAGCATCGGAAAATTATGTGTTGTACGGTATATCATTAATAAATTCCTATATGATGTTATTTTTATAGCGGACTAGCTGCAGAATAGATATATGTATTTAAAAAAAGTATCAGATTTTGAGGTTATAATCGAACCACGAACATTATGGTTTTTCATAACTCCGTGACTCCGTGTGATTTTTAAGAAACTGAAAATCAATATCCATAATGCATTTAGCTATTTTTAGTACCTACCTAGATAATTAGGTATAAGTTGTTGTTCTAAAGTATGGCCTTTAGAACAAAAACTCGTCACTGTATACAACAATGGTGTTGTACAACAGCAGTGACGAATCTGTTCATCTTCCAATAACATGGAACCACTAGCAGAGCCATTGCGTATGCGTAAGTCTGTTTATGAGAGCCAGGTTATCGTTTGAGCGGTACACAGTTCCGAAAATCACAGCCAGGTAAGTCGTTCGTGAAAGCAATCAGAGTCCGTTCAAATAGCCAAGTCGTACTAATAAATAAATATTCCCGAAAGTCACCAAAACACATCGATACAATTATATACGAAGAGCGAGCGACGTGAATGTAATTGACAGAGTGAGAGACTGTCAAGTGACAACTTGGCCATTTAGTGACGTCAAAAATAGGGGTACCTATTTGGCACCCCGTTATGTTAAAAAACGGTATTTCCTAAGATTTACTATGGCCTTACTTTACAAACAGTATCACATCAACTTTTGTCATACGATTAATAACATTACAAGTATGACGAATGTCCTACTTATATAACACCTTACTTCTCTACTTCTTATATACTTGTAACAATATCACTACATATTATAAAACAAAGTCTTCCGCCGCGTCTGTCTGTTTGTCTGTCTGTCTGTTCGCGATAAACTCAAAAACTACTGCACCGATTCTTATGCTGTTTTCACCAATGGATAGCGTGGTTCTCGGGGAAGGTTTTAGTATATAATTTGTTAAGTTTTTGTATGCATTTTTGTATAAATTAACGATATTTGTTGGAGGTGTCGGAAAAAAATAAGCCATCTGGGAGCTTTCAACGAAAACGGTGTCCAAACCCTTTGAGATATAACAAAATAATGTATGGTGGAATTGTGTATCTTATTTAGGTCTTCAAAAAAGTCCGCGATGGCATATGTCTATCTCTTAAGAATAACATACTATATCCATTTTATTGTCTTTTGTAGGTATTTGTTTGCCGAATTTTACTCTTGGAAATACGATTACGATAACAATACGCTATAATATCAGTAGCTATTAGCCAAATTATGTTCGTAGATAAATCAGCTAGATAAAGATAAAGATAAGATAAAGATATATTTATTTTGTAAAACATGAGTACAATATTTAGGTCTTATATGTAAGTTAGGTAGCTACATGTTTTGCCATGTATGGCGTACAAAATTAGTCGCACTAAGCAGACAATACAATAAAATAGAATTAAAATTAAAATGGCAAAATTCAAATAATACAAAAAACAAAACATTAAAGCAACACAAAAAGAGAAAAAAAAAAAAAAAAAAAGTCAATATCCAAACAATACTAGAAACATAATTAAATAATAATGTCATAGTCCAAACAAATACCAGAAATAAATTAAAATCACAATGTCATAAAAATTCAAAGAATTCCAAAAATAAAATTAAATCATGTCAAAATCGAAACAAGACCAGAAATCAAATTACGTCATAATGCCAAAGATTCAGTTACATTACACCAATAGGAGACACACAAAAATAAAAACGCACGATCAGACTTCTAAATAACAATGTCATTCAAAAATTCATCCACGCTGTAATAGCATTTGTTAATTAATAACCTTTGAAGGGAGTTTTTAAATTTATTTATAGGCATAGATTTAATAATGTCAGGTATTTTATTATAAATGTTTGGAGCATTACCGAAGAAACTCTTTTTCAGCTACTTATATGTATTTCAAACAGTATATAAGAATATTTAACATAAAAACATTACTAAACACGGCGGCCATATGACTAAAATTTGTGCATTAGAAAACTTTCGTAACTTTTTCACTGACATAATACGAGTATATTTATCACTTTTCGATAAACTAGCACTCAATACGAAATCTACACTTATATCTCAGTAATTCTGTATAAGATTCTTCTTAGATTAAACAGTTTTCTCATTGAATCCATTACTTTACGCACGTTTATCCTTGATGAATGTTTACAATAAGCATATCGCGCCACACCGCCACACCACTTTAGTGGTGTTCCCGCTAAAATGTATAAATACCGGTCAAGTATTACCTAGTCGATTAATCGAATTCTACAACCAGATCGTGTTGCAAGTACAAAATAAATGTCAAATATTTCGTCCAATTGCGAACGTGACCCTGAGAACAGATATGCTTATGGTATGATATATACAAATGGTGTATCATGCGACATTTCGGAGGTTAATTTCGTTTTGTTTTCACATTTTTGTTGGTACTTACGTGAATTATTTTAAAATTATTATTAGTGTCGCATTTTTATTTCGTGTTGTAATTTGGTACAATTGATTGCTTTCAGAATTTGAGGGAAATTTCGTATTTTGGTTTTATGTTTGTTATCGGTAAAGAACATAAGTACTTTTATTATATTAAATTGCTAGCTTTTGCCCGCGGCTTCGCCCGCGTGGATGTCGGTTATCGCATAAAAAAGAACCCTATGTCCTTCTCCATATCCCAGGCTATATTTCAAATTTCTAACTCAATATTAATTTTAATGTGATTCACTATGTGAATAGAAACCGAAACAAATGATTTAATATAATAAAAGTACTTATGTTAGAAATAAACCTAAAGATAACAAACACAAAACCAAAATATGAAATTTCACTCAAATTCTTAAAGCAATCAATTGTACCAAATTACAACATGAAATAAAAATGCGACACTAATAATAATTTTAAAATAATTCACGTAAGTAACAACAAAAATGTGAAAACAAAACGAAATTATCCTCCGAAATGTCGCATAATACACCGTTTGTGCTGAGAAATCGCACAAAATGTCTAATGAACACCATTGGTGCATAACTGTTACTCAAGGTCGCGTTCGCAATTGAACGAAATATTTGGCATTAATTTTTTACTTGCAACACGATCTAGCTGTAGAATACGATTAATCGACTAATACTTGACCGGTATTAATACATTTTAGCGGGAACACCACTCAACGAAACCAAAATACGTCTATACTCTGTGGTCGTGTGGCTTATTGTAAACATTCATCAAGATTATACGTGTGTAAAGTAATGGATTCAATGAGAAAATGGTTTAATCTTAGAAGAGTCTTATACAGAATTACTGAGAAATAAGTGTAGATTTCGTATTGAGTGTTAGTTTATCGAAAAGTGATAAATAATTATGTCAGTGAAAAAGTAACGAAAGTTTTCTAATGCACAAATTTTAGTCATATGGCCGCCGTGTTTAGTAATGTTTTTATGATAAATATTCTTGTATACTGTTTGAAATACATAGTAGCTAGCTTATTTATCTACGAACATAATTTGACTAATAGCTACTGGTTTTATAGCGTATTGTTATCGTAATCGTATTTCCTAGAGTAAAATTCGGCAACCAAATACCTACAAAAGACAATAAAATGGATATAGTATGTTATCCTTAAGAGATAGACATATGCCATCGCGGACTTTTTTGAAGACCTAAATAAGGTACATAATTCCACCATACATTATTTTGTTATATCTCAAAAGGTTTAGATAGCGTTTTCGTTGAAAGCTCCCAGACGGCTTATTTTTTTCCGACACCTCCAACAAATATCGTTAATTTATATAAAATGCATACAAAAACTTAACAAATTATATACTAAAATCTTCCTCGAGAACCACGCTATCTATTAGTGAAAACAGCATAAGAATCGGTGCAGTAGTTTTTGAGTTTATCGCGAACAGACAGACAGACAGACAGACAGACGCGGTGGAGGACTTTGTTTTATAATATGTAGTGATAGTGATGATTTGTTTCGGTTTCTATTCTCATAGTGAATCACATTAAAATTATTATTAAGTTAAAAATTAGATATAGCCTGGGATATGGAGAAGGACATAGGGTACTTTTTTATGCGATAACCGACATCCACGCGGGCGAAGTCGCTGGCAAAAGCTAGTTAGTAATAACATCTGTATCTAGTCTTTATTTCTTTTTTTAAAGAAAACATATATAATTATCCAGTAAAGATAAGTAAAAAAAATATATATGAATCGTCGTAAACTCTTAAGTGATCGTTTAGTTAGAAGTAAACCACACACTTTTCTAAACAATCTTAGAAAACCCTGAATAATGATCACGATGAAATAATTATGTAGGTTTTGTTCACTTCAGCATTATTCTTACTACCTATATACTTATTTAAAATAGGGTGATCAATGAATTATAATAATAATAATAATAACTCTACCGCCGTATCTCTACGTTGATGTCGTGGTGGGGCTTGCGCGCTCCGAACTCTGGGTCTGTGCCGGTAGAGTTTACTTTACCGGAACATGTCTAGGGTTAGGGAGGAGCCAGACCAAGAGATATACAGAAACCCGCAGGGCAGCATGTGGCGAGCTGTTGGGCAGTTGCGACCCCACGGACCCTATCTACCGGGAGAAGTCATGTTCCTCATCTCTAGCTTGCCTTTATTTGCCGGCTTGAGTGGAGATTCGCAAGAGCAAACGTGCTCGGAGGAAGGAAGTATTCCAGTAAGTGCTTGTAGGGATCTTGACCATCTTCCGGGCTCTGAGATTGTTCTGAGAGCCGTGGAATACCTCTCCACTCCTCGAGCACCTCAGGACATGTTGCCCTCTTGTCGCTACGTCACTATATGCTAGCGACCGTTTTCGGGGGCCCATTTTTGAGTGTGCAAGTCACCCCCCGCCATTTTATCCGTGTGTAAAAAAACATTGATCAGGCAGGGGCCATAGTCCTTCCATAGTTTTAGGTAATCAGTCCATTTTAACCACCCAAACCCATAGTCCAATATCTTTGTTTCCATATTTTGCAATAGTCCTACACCAACCGGGGGTTGTCCTTGAGTGCACTTGCGTAGTGCGTACAGGGATAATCGTCGGATGGTGCCTCATTTAATTAAAAAGCGTCTAACGGGCCTCTGCGAGTTGGCTTCGGCCCCTCGTACGCCTTCCAAAGGCCCGGGACCCCAGGGTCCCGAGATATGTAAACATTTAAAAATAATAATAATTATAATCAGGAACTAGAGCCAACCGTCAACGTCTCGGCCCAACGACTGTCGGATCAGGTGCGGGTCATCCAACGCGATCATAGGTTGGACGATGCCGCACTTGATAGGCTGCGCTCAGAGGTACTGAGCAACCACATCGTCTTAACTCCGGCACAAACCGCGGCTCAAGCGTCAATTATTGATGCAATCCCGCCGCGGTCCAATCATGGTGTTGAAGAGGAGGATGACAGGGTTGCCACAGTAAGTAGCCAGTACAACGCCCGATTGAGGAGCGCACTGGAAGATGCGTTTTGCGAGTATAGGTCCACTCTAACCGAACTTAGACCCCGATTACCACGCTTGCCTATGCATAAGAAAAATAGGGTGCTGGTGTGTGCCTTGGACTCGCAGCTTAAGATTTTTTCGAGAGCAGCGAGGATCTCGTTGATACACACTCGATCCTGTATTGCGCGGCTGTTGCGGCATGTCGTTTAGCTAATGTCAAATTCCCAAACTGTGACGGAGCTACTCGACCAAAACCTGCCGTACCAGCCTGGCAGTGCAGGATCGAGCGTCGTATCGATGAGACCACGGTACTCATCGGCAAACTATACTGCCTCAGGGAGGATAATTCACGACCACGAGTGATGCGCTTTGTAAGGCGGGCATTCTCGGGGACTGGAATCAGCCCCCGAGAATACATGACCCATATCACAGAGCGCATCGACTTCCTGAAGCAGAAAGTTTGTGCATGGGCGAGCCGTATTCGGCGGTATAAGCGGCGGGTTGATCGGTAGAGCGATGAGAGGTGGGTATACAGAGCTTGGGAGCGACCTGAACAAAATGTGACAGAGGGGTGCCGCCCGGATGATGCTGCTACGAGTGCATTCTGGCGCAGCATTTGGTCGGTGCCCGTCTGTCACGTTGAGGCTGACTGGATTCGGGATGTCGAGCGAGTGTGTGGACTATACCAGAAATGGACAGAGTAGAAATTACACCATTAGACGTAGCTAGAGCAATTCGTCCGTTACCAAATTGGAAATCGCCGGGACCGGACGGACTGCACAACTTTTGGTTAAAATGGTTAAGTAGTTCACACACTTGCCTGGCATCCCAGTTCCAGTCATCTTTAGAGTCTGGGTCGCTACCGCAGTTTCTAACAACTGGCGTTACCCACTTGCTCCATAAGTCAGGTAGTCCCGCGGAACCCAAGAATTATAGACCGATCACATGTTTGTCGACGGTCTATAAACTTCTAACATCCATTTTGAGAACGAAAATTAATATGCACATTGACAGTAATTCCATCATGTCTGTCTCTCAAAATGGATGTAGGAATGGGTCCCGCGGTACTAAGGAGCTACTCTTCATCGACATGGCCATAAGCCAACAGGTTCGTCGATCCCGCAAGGATCAAAAACTCAAAAAACTCAAAACTCAAATAATTTATTTCAATTAAACCATTTACAGGCACTTTTGAATTGTCAAGCAGTCGGTCAGTAAGAAAAATTAAGCTACATTCCTATTCCAAAGCGTAGGTACTGTTAAATAAAAGGCTATTGAATTTTATGTAATTTATTTAGTTTTATAGAAACAATGTGTCTGTTCATAGCACAGTGAATCCTGAAGATAGCACAGTATTCTTGGGCTTAACTTTGGATGCTAAGCTTCAGTGGGGCCCACATATAGATAAATTGTCTAAGAAGCTGAGCTCCGCAGCATACGCCGTTAGAAAAATTCGTAATTTAACTGACATAGAGACAGCCCGTTTAGTGTACTTTAGTTATTTTCATAGTGTAATGTCGTACGGTATTCTGTTGTGGGGAAATGCCGCCGACATTCAGTCTATCTTTGTTTTGCAGAAAAGAGCTGTTCGATCAATTTATAAATTAAGTTCGAGACACTCTCTCAGAGAGAAATTTAAGGAAATTAATGTTATGACTGTGCCTTCTCAGTATATTTTTGAAAATCTTTTATATGCCCATAAAAACATAAATTTGTTTAAAAAATACAGTGATATCCATAATATAAATACTAGGAACAAACACATGTATGTTGTACCTAAAACACGGCTCAAGAAAATAGGTGGTTCGTTCAGATGTCAATGTATACGCTTTTATAATAAACTTCCAAGCCACGTTCAAGATCTAAGCATTAATCAATTCAAATCATTCATTAAACGTAAGTTGTGCCAGAAAGCCTTTTATACCATTAAAGATTATATTGAGGACAAAAAGGCTTGGGATTGAGCTGCTCCAAATTTTATATATTGAAACTTTTTTTTTATTGTGATTGCTTAATACACATTGACATGAATATTTACTTGTGAAGTATAATGTTATTATTTTAATTATTGTGAATGTGAAGACTATGTGGGTCTTTGTTTATTTTTTATTTTTTTCCTTCTCAGTATATACATTTTTTTTTCCTGTTCATGGTATGGCAGTTTGAGTAATTTATGCGGCCTGCCCAAATGTCCTTTCTTTGGTATTGTTCGTCGAATCGTTGAGCTCCTTATGTTCTGAGTTGAGCTGCACGATTACTGACAAATGCGTGCACTGAATGGACAGGTCCACTCAATCTGTGTGGTTCTTTCTTCAAAAGACCATTTCAGACACCAGTCTACATGGTCTTCACATGATTTGACCAAGATTATGTCTGGACTTTAAAAGAGACTGTGACCTCTGAGTTTGTTTCGGTCTTTCTTCTCAGAGTAGTCAGATACGAAATGCCGACCTCATCTAGTTTTAAAATTTGATTGACGTGTAAAAGTGTTTGTAAAAACCTACTTACAGAAATAAAATCATTTATCATTTATCATTATCATTTATCAGTTGAAAAAGTAAGAGTGAAAAAATATGGTCACCAGAGTGGTCAACATAAAAAAAAACTAATTCTAGTGTTGCTATTACAATAGCTTAAAATACTACTTATTTATTCTATGTTTTGTATTGAACATAAGTTGGGGCGGGCAAAGTGCACCAGCCATAGGTAACTGGGTTCGCTAAGTTTAAATTATAAATTATTTTACAGAAATGGTTGTTTTAGAAAATATATATATAAAACTGTTATAAACATAAATATTTAAGTTATTATCAACACAGAGGGTGTGACACAATTTTACTGAATTTATTTTTAATTAAAAACTAACTTATTTTTATATTTTTAAATTAACCTAATCTAAATTATCTTTCATGGGCACAGGACATAATTTGGTATAGGACCTTAAGTAAACATTATTTTTAGGCCCCATTCTCACTTCTGCTACCCTGACTCTACCATCTGGTCCAGGAATAGTTTTAACAATGCGCCCCATGGGCCAATTTAGAGGAGAGATGTCCTTTTGTTTGACAATAACCAAGTCTCCCTCTTTTAAATTATCACTACTATACTTCCATTTGGGTCTATTTTGTAGGGAAGTTAAATAATTTCTGGACCAGAAATTCCAAAAATCTTGTTTTAATTTTGTACATAGTTCCCAAACTTTCATTCTATTAATATTTTTCATGGTCACATTTAACTCTGGGTAGCTTGTAAGTGCAGTTCCTACCAGGAAATGGCCTGGGGTCAGGTAATTTAAATCTGAAACATCACTACTCAGGGGAAGAAGTGGCCTTGAATTTAATATAGACTCTATTTGTGTGAGTACAGTATTGAATTCTTCGAATGTCAAAGATACATTACCAATCACTCTCCGGATGTGATGTTTGGCACTTTTCACTCCGGCTTCCCAGAGCCCTCCAAATTCTGGAAGTAACTAGGTATGTACTTGAACCTAATAAGTTTTGTGGAGCAAAAATTCTCTACATTGTCTACATGACATTTGGATGAGTGTAATTCATACAATTCTTTTAATTTATTTTCAGCTCCTTTAAACGTTTTTGCATTGTCACAGTAAATTAAGGATGGCAATCCTCTCCTAGCTATAAAACGCTGAAGGCATGCCAGGAAAGCTGCAGTAGTCATGTCACTCACCAGTTCAATGTGGTTTGCTTTTGTAGCAAAACAAACAAATAATGCGACATAACTCTTTTTTGTTATTGGTTTCCTAATCCGTGCTACTTTAATGTCAAATGGACCGCAAAAATCTACGCCTGTTATTTCAAAGTACCTGTTGATATTCTATGTGAAGGTAGAGAACCCATTAATTGCTTTGCAGCTACTGCTTTAAGGCGGAAGCATTTGACGCACTTGTGGACAACTTTTTTTACTTCTCTGATGCCATTTAATAGCCAAAATTTTTGAGAAAGAGAACTTAATACTAGCTTTGCACCAGCATGCAGTAGTCTTAAATGTTCCTTTATAATGATCAAATTGGTAATGTGGTTAGACTTTGGAAGAATAATTGGGTGCTTTTTGTCATATGACAAGTTGGTTGCATTTTGGAGGCGACCACCTACTCTTAGAATAGTATTGCAGCTTAAGAAGGGGTGCAAACTAGCCATTTGATTTTTGATTTGACTTCCTTTCTCTAACAATTGAATTTCACTTGAAAATGCTTTATGCTGAACATGTCTTATAATGACTAAATTAGAAGACTGTAGCTCTTTTGGCATTAGTGAACCAACTAACTTATCATTCGGATTTAAAATGTTATGTTTGAACCGTAAGAGTAGAGAGATTACTCTTTGAAGTTTATTAAAGTCAGAGTTTTTTTCAAAATTATCATCTGAAACTTGAGCAGTTTTTTGTTGCAGATTACACACAATAACATGGTTAAGTGTGGGGATATCTTCAATTTCTGAATTTGAGACAGCAAAATGCTGTTTATTATTATGAATGGAGGTAGCAACATTGTGCTGAAAATGTTTATCTAACAATGAGGATGGACCAAACCACCATAGCTGGTTGTCCTGTAATTTGTGTGGAGCAGTGCCTCTTGATAGTACATCAGCAGGGTTATTGACCCCTTTGACATGAGACCACATAAAATCTTTAGTTAGGGTCCTAATTTTGTTGACTCTATTGGAGACATAGACACCTTTTGAATTGTGGGAATTTATCCAGGCTAGCACCACCTGGGAGTCAGTATGTAAAAACACCTTTGAATTTGGATATCTAATTTGTAGAACTTTATGAACTCTAGAAGCAAGTTTTGCAAGAAGGAGAGCGCCATTCAGCTCTAGATTTGGAATGGTAAGTTTTCTATTGAAAGGTGCAACATGGGACTTAGAACACAATAAGCTCACATTAACTTGGCCATCATTGGACAAAACTCTAAGGTAAAGGCAACAACCAGTTGAACTTAATGAAGCATCTGAGTATCCCACAAGTTCAACTGATTCTATATCTTCTTCAGCAGTTTTATTAATTGCTCTAGGTATGTAAATAGTACCCATGTCATTCAAATTTATTAAGAACTCTTTCCAAGATTTCATTATATTACCAGGTAAAGTAGAGTCCCAGTCCACTTGGACTTCCAGATCTCTTGCATTAACAATTTAGCTTGTACGGTCAGCTGCAGAGAAATCTCACCCCCTAGCAATGTATTTATTCATTGCTAGGGGGTGAGATTTCTCTGCAGCTGACTGTACTACTATGGGTCCTATAAGACCAAGAGGGTCAAATATTTTCCCAATGAAACTTAGAATTTCTCTTTTTGTTTTAAGCAGATTATAGTCATCTGCCATAGGGCAGGAAAACATCAAAGTGTCTGTATTTAAATTGTATTTCAAACCTAATGTTTTTATTATATTATCCTTATTGAGGTCAATTTGTTCAAAATATTTTACATTGTCAGGAAGGTCTTTAATTGATTCTGGAGAGTTGGAACACCATTTGTGTAACTTAAAATTGCCTAACTTCATTAGCTCTATAAGTTGAGTCTTGAGCTCCAATAGTTGCTCTACATTATTAGCTCCGGTTATGACGTCATCAATGTATGTGCTTAACCGTAGAGCTTCTGCTGCTATTGGGTACCTATCATGATAGAGATTGGCTAACTCTATGAGACATCTTGTGCTCAAAAAAGTAGAGGCTTTTAAACCATAAGTTATTGTTTGTAACTGTAAGCAAACAATGGGTTTGGATGGATGATCTCTCCAAAGAATGTTTTGCAACGGTTTAAATTTTTCATGTATAGAGATCATTCTGAACATCTTCTCTACATCACACATTATAGTGTAGCGGTAGGTACGAAAGAGTATCAGTATGTTAAATAATTCATTTTGAACTATGGGTCCATTTAACATAACATCATTCACTGAGAGACCATTTTTAGACTTCATGTTCCCTCCAAAGACGACACGCAATTTGGTTGTCTTGCTACTTTCGTTTTGTACTGCATGGTGTGCAAGAAAATACACTGGATCATTCAGGACATCATACTGACTTATGTCAACTTCCCTGGCATGACCCAACTTTACATACTCATCAATAAATGTTTTATATTTTTGAAAATAGTCTTGATTGGTTTCAAACTTTCTTTCAAGTGCGTGAAATCTTTGCAAGGCATGTGAAAAAGAATCACCAATATTTAACTCTTCTAAAGGGCATTGTAATGGAATGTCGACTGAAAACTTGTTATTTTCTAACTTTACTGAATTTTTTAAAAATATTTCAGCCTTTTCAAACTCTACATTTTGATCAACTACCTCTGTTGGGGCTGTGACCTCGTCCCGTTGTAATGCTTGAGGGAAGTGTGCGGAGATAACGAAAAGATGAATTTCAAACTTGCTTGTGTTTTAATGCAAAAATATATAAAGATTTTATATGGACCGCGACGCGACAATATAAGGATCGCACATAATTTATTATGATAGTTAACGTATCCGCTCTTAGCGGCTGCTGCGGTCGAACTGCCGCGCCGCGCCGGCCGGCCGGCGGCGCTGGCGCGCGTCTGCGAGACGCCGTGGCAGGATCGGCTACCCCTCTCCTCCCGCGTCCCGCTCCTGCATGGTTGGGGGGGCGCGTGTGCACGCCAACAACCTCTTTAGTATTTTTTTCGGATAGCCAGAAATTTTTCATGATGTTTTCCAAGCTATCATCATCTTTTCCTGCACTACAAAGTTTGAAACCAAGTTCACACTTGACAAGTTAATTTTACATTCATTTTTAATTGTACCAGTAACTACATGACCAAATAATGTGTTTTGTAGTACAATACCATTTACTAATTTTATTACACCATCAATTATGACTTTAGAATAAAAATCTACCCCTAATAATAGGGCAATTTCTGATGGTTTGTTGAAATCATTATCAGCAAGCTGCACATTAGCTGGAATATTGCATTTTTTTATATCAAAATAATTTAGAGGTAAGTTTGTAGTAATAGTATCTACAATATGACATTTGATTGAACATTTTACATTGTATAGAGTGGATTGTAACAATATGGAAGCGCATTCATTTACCTTGTTTGGAGTATTGCCCAAACCAATAATTTTTGAATCTTGAGCAATAGTGGTCAAGTCCAATTGGTTTACAAGTGTACGCTTAACAATACATACTTGGCTACCACAATCAAGTAGAGCCTTAACTTCAATTTCTTGACCAGCTTTGTCAATGAGTTTCACCTTCATAGTAGGCAATAATATGTTTGTTTCATTTGTTGATAGATTGGAAATTATAATGCAATGACCTCATCTTCCCTAGGCTTGTCCTCATGCAAAAGAGTATTGTGACTATTTTTACAGACCTGACATTTAAAAGAATATCTGCATTTGTCAGGGTGATTTCTCAGACACGTAGTGCACAACTTATTATCAGTAGCAAACTTTATACGCTGTGAGGCTGGAGCCTATTTGAATTTAGGGCATGTATAGATGGGGTGATCATTGCTGCAGAATATGCAAGATCGCTTTGAATTTGTTTTGGTTACAATATTGGAAACCATGTTATTGTTGTGATTTAATTTTGACTTACCTTCATAGCAGGTAATCTTTTGAGGAGCACTGTCCTCCAATGCTATAGCTCTTTTTTCTAAAAAGGACATAAATTCTTCCATAGTAGGTAAATTGTCTGGACACAACCTGTCAAGATGGTACGCCCGGTTAGTATAGCTATCGAGCTTCCGTGATAATATAGATATCAACAGCATATCCCAGTTCTCAACAGGTTGCTTCAGATTTATCAAAGCATAAAGTTGTTGACGCACTTCAGATATAAATGATCTGATACTTGCCGCAGTACCCTTTTGCATTTGGGGAATGTCCAAGAGAAGACCAATATGGTTCGAAATAATTCGCGTTTTATTGTCAAATCGTTTCTCTAATAATTTTATTGCTTCCGGGTAAGACTCATTGCTAAGTGGCAAGTTAATAATAATAGCCAATGCATCAGCAGTTAAATATTTTCGTAGGTAAAACAACTTTTGTATGTTTGACAATGAATTGTTTCTATCAATGACAGCATTAAACAATTCCATGAAAGGTTTAAACTGAGCAAAATCTTTACCATCAAATGTTGAAATTTCTATATTTGGTAATTTACAAGTAGAAATGGAATGCCTTTCAGAGTCTACTGTGGTTTTCAATTGTCTTAATGCTACATTGATTTTTCCTAAGACAGAGAAGTATTTGTTTGCAATTTCACCTACATGTTCTGTATCCTTATCATCTAGGTTCAATATGTCTAAGTGGACACTCTCATAAGTCATAAGCGTACTAATTAGTTTCTCCTTGCGCGCTTCTAAAGTGTCTATGGTGGATGATGCGACATTGATAGGATCATTTATAAAGTTCTCAATACGTGTTATGGTTGAATTACATTGTCCTCGCTGAGCGCGTAGCCGCCTAAGTTCAACCTCCGCCATGGTAAACAAACGTAACACAACCAACTTACGATTCACTTTTTGTCCGCACTAATATTACGCATTACCGCACTGATTATTGTAGATTTAGACCGCACGAAACGAATACCGCACTTATTGAGCACCAGACTTCTTCTATTTAGCCGGTAACTTCGCCGAAAAACGTTACGAAAACTTTGTTTTGATTCCAATGTAATGTTGTTTACAACTTTGAAGACAGCTGATAGTGACACTTGCTTGACCTGTCTTGACGTATGGCGTTCCGAACTAGACGAGTGTGAAGTTGCTCCAGCGCATCCGACCAGAATGACCAACCGAACAAAATCAACGATGAATCAATGGACAATCTCGGGTCTTGACTTGTTCGTTCTTCAGTCTATTGACGTCACAATTTTCTTGATAAATGATAAATGATAAATGATTTTATTTCTGTAAGTAGGTTTTTACAAACACTTTTACACGTCAATCATATTTTAAAACTAGACGAGGTCGGCATTTCGTATCTGACTACTCTGAGAAGAAAGACCGAAACAAACTCAGAGGTCACAGTCTCTTTTAAAGTCCAGACAATAATCTTGGTCAAATCATGTGAAGACCATGTAGACTGGTGTCTGAAATGGTCTTTTGAAGAAAGAACCACACAGATTGAGTGGACCTGTCCATTCAGTGCACGCATTTGTCAGTAATCGTGCAGCTCAACTCAGAACATAAGGAGCTCAACGATTCGACGAACAATACCAAAGAAAGGACATTTGGGCAGGCAGCATAAATTACTCAAACTGCCATACCATGATCAGGAAAAAAAAATATGTATATATACTGAGAAGAAAAAAATAAAAATAAACAAAGACCCACATAGTCTTCACATTCACAATAATTAAAATAATAACATTATACTTCACAAGTAAATATTCATGTCAATGTGTATAAAGCAATCACAATAAAAAAAGTTTCAATATATAAAATTTGGAGCAGCTCAATCCCAAGCCTTTTTATCCTCAATCTTTAATGGTATAAAAGGCTTTCTGACACAACTTAAGTTTAATGAATGATTTGAATTGATTAATGCTTAGATCTTGAACGTGGCTTGGAAGTTTATTATAAAAGCGTATACATTGACATCTGAACGAACCACCTATTTTCTTGAGCCGTGTTTTAGGTACAACATACATGTGTTTGTTCCTAGTATTTATATTATGGATATCACTGTATTTTTTAAACAATTTTATGTTTTTATGGGCATATAAAAGATTTTCAAAAATATACTGAGAAGGCACAGTCATAACATTAATTTCCTTAAATTTCTCTCTGAGAGAGTGTCTCGAACTTAATTTATAAATTGATCGAACAGCTCTTTTCTGCAAAACAAAGATAGACTGAATATCGGCGGCATTTCCCCACAACAGAATACCGTACGACATTACACTATGAAAATAACTAAAGTACACTAAACGGGCTGTCTCTATGTCAATTAAATTACGAATTTTTCTAACGGCGTATGCTGCGGAGCTCAGCTTCTTAGACAATTTATCTATATGCGGGCCCCACTGAAGCTTAGCATCCAAAGTTAAGCCCAAGAATACTGTGCTATCTTCAGGATTCAATTCTTCGCCCTTTATCAACACATTATTTTTCACCTGCCTAACGTGAGGTAGCGTAAACTTAATGCATTTGGTTTTTTTTTCATTAAGAAGTAAATTATTAACATTGAACCAATGAACTACTTTTGAGATCGCGCAATTTACATCGTCAGTAACCAGCTCCTGACGTTTAAGTTTAAACAAAAGTGAAGTATCATCCGCAAACAACACTATTTCATGATTATCCTTTATGAGGTAAGGTAAGTCATTAATATAAATAAGAAACAAAAAAGGACCAAGAATTGAGCCCTGTGGGACTCCCATTGTTACTAAACATCCGGGAGATCTTTTCCCATTAACGTCAACGCTCTGAAACCTATTACTCAAGTATGAAGCAAGAAGATCCAGAGCGGTGTTCCGGATCCCGTAGTGGCGGAGTTTCCTGATTAACGTTTCATGAAGAACACAATCGAATGCCTTGGACAAATCACAAAAGATGCCCAAGGCATCACATTTATCTTCCCATGCATTATAAATATGTCCTAAAAGTTCAACACCGGCATCAGTAGTTGAACGACCCCTTGTAAAACCGAACTGTTTATTGTGTAATAATTTTTTTTTTTTAAAAATCTTTGCAATTGGTCTAACATTAATTTCTCAAAAATTTTACTAAAGGTAGGTAGTACTGAAATAGGTCTATAATTTGTGGGGTCTGATGTACTACCTGATTTGAACAATGGTATTATTTTACTATTTTTCATAAGATCGGGAAACTCCCCACAGTCGATACAATTATTAAAGATAAGAGCTAAAGTAGGTGCTACAATGTCAATAATAGACTTAGCAACTTCTACAGAATTACCCCACAGATCCGCAGTCTTTTTTACGTTTAAAGTGTGAAAGGTTTTAATTATATCTCTACAGATAATATGTTCAAAATTAAATTCCGAATCGCAAACATTAACATTTTCCTTAAGCAAAGACTCAGCAACAGAAGGTGAAGAGTTTAGGGATTTAGTAGTTAAAACGGGAATATCCGAAAAGAAATTTTCAAAGGCTGCGGCGACTTGTGAGTCTGATTTTATTATTTTGTCTTGTCTTTGATCATAAAATTTTCGTAATACCGCCTTATTTCCTCAGTGATGAATTTTATGAAGTTGATGAATCGACGATATAGCATCGAAATATAGGTCCCCCGCGACTCGCAACAATGCGAATCTGCGAGAAAATCTTCCGTGTCCCTCCGCCCGCGGCGACCGGCACTCCAACGATTCGATATTGCAAATCGTCGAAACACAATTTTCGATACGCGCACACCGGAGAAAACACTTGTACTTGTATAACACACTCGAAGGACCACAAATAGCCTGTTAATTAAAAGGCTATTGAATTTTATGTAATTTATTTAGTTTTATAGAAACAATGTGTCTGTTCATAGCACAGTTGAAAAAGTAAGAGTGAAAAAATATGGCCACCAGAGTGGTCAATATAAAAAAAACTAATTCTAGTGTTGCTATTACAATAGCTTAAAATACTACTTATTTATTCTATATTTTGTATTGAACAGGTACCTATGGAGAAGAACGGGCAAGAAACTCCATAGACGCTCTTTTAAATTAAATTGTTACAAAAGTATTGGTTACATCTATAATGTGAGAACGATGTAAAAATAAAAAATAATAAAAACTTACACGTTAAAAGCGTCAAGCGTAGGTACAACAAATAGAAACAAAATAAAATAAAATAACCCGTGGCAGCTAAGAGATGACCAGTCCCAACTGACGGCGCCCGTTCACGAACATGACGCATGGATTAGCACCATTCAGCTCAACCATTTTGAAGGGAGCTGAATGATCCAACACACACGCCACCATCAGCGAGACCTTTAAGTGAGCATGACATACTCTCAACCGCCAGGGCACATTCAAGTCAATGAAAGACATATTACCCGGTCAATGGTAGCTATGGGGCAAAGGAGATTGAGTTTATACAATGCAAAGATAGTCTTACACTCTTCAGCAGCTCCAACATGATTGTCAAATGTTAATCAACTAGCTGAGGTTGTGGAGCAGGACCAGCATTCAGCCAAGCATTTTCCAAGCCAAGCATTTCACTTTATCAGCGATGTAATCCCCCAACTTATAATATGCCTGCCTGCATAGTGTGCGTTTTATACAAGATTTAAATTTAGTCTCATTCAGTTGAAGTATGTGGGGAGGAATTTTATTGTAACATTTTAAACAGTACCCCATGAAAGATGAGTCTACTTTAGCCAGTCTGAAACCTGGTTGAGCTAATAGGTCCCTATTTCTAGTACTATAATTATGTCTTTCACCTCTTTTTCTAAAAAGATGTAAATTTTTCCTTACGTACATGATGTTTTCGTAGATATATTGACAAGGTACCGTCATGATGTTAATATCCTTAAACAGTTCCCTTAGAGAATCGCGCCTGCGGAGATTATATATAGCTCTGATGGCTCTTTTCTGCAGAATAAAAATAGACTCGATGTCTGCAGCCCGTCCCCAAATTAAAATACCGTAAGACATTATACATTAGAGGTATGAGGAACAGGGTGTAAAGTTTACTCATACTCCATAGTAAAGGGAGGATCCTCCGACCAGACGGGTATTGTGTCTGGTGGGCAACTGCCCAACGGTTGATGTCGGGAAGTTGTATATATGTTAGTCGCGCGGTAAACTCTAATAGCGCGATGCAGGATTTGTGACGTCAGGTCTTTGATGCGTAGTTCGCATGTGTCGTTGTTGATACCGCCACATTACTCCCCTCCGGAGACCGGAGGTCGATAGTTGGCTGAGTCGGTGCATATGATGCTTGCCAAGGCCAGTTGTGATTCCAGTGAGTCGGAACCGGGTGCCGCATAGTTCACGGTGAGTCGGAACTGTCTGCGGTGATTTCCCAGTGAGTCGGGGTGGCGCTGCGTTTGTTGATCCAGTGAGTCGGACGTCGTACAGCGCCGGGTTGAAGCTGACTGCTGGCGTCGACCAGGAGAGCGTTGAAGGGCTATGCTTGTGGACCGGTCGAAAGTGCAGTGTGCTGTGCCAAGGTTGCTGATGAGGCTGAGGGTGATGACCATGTATGCGCGTTCGCTGCATGCTGGTGGTCAGGATACCCGTTGAAGCCATGGGTGCTGGCTGGCTGTGTGACTCGCCGCTCGAAAGCTTGAGGAAGTGATGGATGACGTCACGCTGAAGTAGTTGCACGAAGGCTGCGCTAATGTCCATGTTCGGGGTCACCAATTTAGAGGTATGAGGAACAGGGTGTAAAGTTTACTCATACTCCATAGTAAAGGGAAGATCCTCCGACCAGACGGGTATTGTGTCTGGTGGGCAACTGCC
The DNA here is from genome assembly GCA_947523025.1 of Dryobota labecula. NCBI lineage: Eukaryota > Metazoa > Arthropoda > Insecta > Lepidoptera > Noctuidae > Dryobota > Dryobota labecula. The sequence continues at coordinate 392,683 of OX383291.1, read as the reverse complement.
CAACGGTTGATGTCGGGAAGTTGTATATATGTTAGTCGCGCGGTAAACTCTAATAGCGCGATGCAGGATTTATGACGTCAGGTCTTTGATGCGTAGTTCGCATGTGGCGTTGTTGATACCGCCACAATACTATGGAAGTAACTGAAATAGACTAGCCTCGCGGTATCTACATCAGTAAATTGACGGATTTTTCTGACAGCATATGCTGCTGAACTTAGCCGTCCTGCAAGAGATGTTAAATGAGGACCCCACTGTAGTCTTGAATCGAGCGTGATCCCCAGGAAAATAGTTTTATCGACGAATTCTAGTTTCTCTTGATTCAATACTATCTCACAATCACTACTTTTGACATTTGGTAAAGAAAATTTTATGCACTTCGTTTTTTTTCCATTTAATACTAAATTATTAGCAGTAAACCAATTTTGGACCTGCAATAGAGCGTTATTTACGTCGTCAAAATTTGTAGCACGTCTATCTACCTTAAAAATTAAGGAAGTATCGTCAGCAAATAACACCATTTGTGGTTGATTTTTTAATAAATGGAGTAGATCATTTATATACACTAAAAAAAGGAAAGGACCCAATATCGAGCCGTGTGGAACACCCATTTTTACTTTTAAACCGAGTGAATTGATACCATTTATTTGAACTTGCTGTTGTCTATCATTTAATTTAGATTTTACTAAACTAAGTGCAAGTTTTCCAAGTCCGTAATGCTCTAGTTTCAAAAGTAAGGTTTCGTGATCGACGCAATCAAATGCCTTGGAGAGGTCACAAAAGATTCCTATGGAATCTTGGGCCTCTTCCCACGCGTTAAAAATGTGTCTTAATAATGTTACACCGGCGTCGGTCGTGCAACGTCCTTTGGTGAAACCATACTGTTGTTCGTGAAGGATTTTATTCGTGTTAAAATGATTGAGCATTTGATTAAGCATTACCTTTTCAAACACCTTACTGAAAACCGGCAACACGGATACGGGTCTATAATTATTGGTGTCTTTACTGTCCCCGGATTTGAAAAGAGGTATTTATTACCTTACTGTATTTCATTAAATCCGGGAAGACTCCTTGATCTACACACAAGTTAAATATTAAGGCTAAGTAAGGCGCTATAGTCTCAATTATAGAGATACAGACTTTAATAGACATTCCCCAAAGATCTTCGGTTAATTTGATCTTGATTTGCTTAAAAGCTTTTATACTATTATGGGGTTAATATGCTTAAAGTTAAATTCAATCGGGCAGGCTGAAACGTTCGCCTTTACTAAATCAAAAGAGAGCGAGGGTGAGCAATTTAAGATTTCAGTCGTTTTGAGTGGGATACTGGTAAATAAATTTACAAATTCTTGCGCAACTACTTTGTTATCGCAAATAAGACCACACGACGTCTCCACTGTATAATCAGAATTATGCTTTTTGTTCCTATTTGTTTCATTATTGATAATTTTCCAAACCGTCTTTATTTTATCGTCTGCTGATTTAACCTTGTTACTAATGAATAAGGCTTTAGCTGCCTTACTAAAACTTGCCTTACTTAAAAATTCTAGAGTAAGTAGCAACATACTTATTAAAAGTTTCTGTGTTAATATAAGGCTTAAGGCCATACAGCTCGAAAAGTCTTTCCCTACTTTTCCTGAGTCCTTTAGTTGCCCAGTCACTAAATAAAAACCTAGGGCTGATAGTTTTAGTGTTCTTTTTAAAATAATTATTGATCTCGGTTTGGACTACTGAAAAGAATTCTTTATACAAAATATTAACATTGTTCATTGTAAGGTCCTGATCATTTAACTTATAAATTAAAGTGCTATTAAATTTATTTAAATTAACTGTTGTTAATGGTCTGAACTGTATCTGCACTTTTTGTATTGATATGTTGGACTCAAAAGTTACGGTTTGACCGCTGTGATCAGAAGGGAGATAATTAACTATGGCTTTATCTAAATAGGTGCAGCAACAAAAAATATTAACAATACATGTAACAGTAGTCGTAGTCGTAGTGCATAAGTAGAAAAACACCACACTACACAACGTCTATAGTAATCACTTAATATTGTTTATTTTCATTGTTTTTATTTCATGTTCTTAATTTATTTATCTTTAGTTTTTAAAGTTACGTATTATTATGAATCTATATATTTTATTTTTATTTGTATGTACATGCTATGTTCAGCTAGAATCACGTTTCTGTGGAAAAATTTTACTTACCCGATTTATTAAATCACACAGTGGGACGTCAATACGTCATTCCTAACGGTTGTTGCTGAAAATCAGCGCTTTGATGGTAGGTTCGTCCGAAGCCACAGCATTTTGCTGAGCAACGACCTATTCTTGCACAGATGCGACGCACGGCTTAATTGTTCTTGTTACTGTTGTTTGTTTGTTACAAAAGTAGTCATTTTCCACTCTGTGATCGGCATAATGTTTTTGTCTAAATCGTTTGTTTGTTGACATTTTTGTCAGTGACGCAACACAGTGTAACAATATAAATTGTCTTTGGTCCCTGGTCCTGACATCAAGCAATGGACTAAATTGTCAATCTTTTATTGCTTGAATAAGAGGCTTTTGGCTACTTCAATGTATGTATTTTATAATTTTATTTTTTATTAAGTGCGTTTTGTTTGTGCAGAATAAACAATTTTTCTTTCTTTCTTTCTTTTTCTAGTTATTCTGGTTGGTTCTACAAACACATTTGACAAATTAAATGATTTAAACAAATTTAATAATCTACTGGTATTTGAATTATTTTCTAAAATATTAATGTTAAAATCACCACAGATAATTACTGATTTATTAACAGTTGCAAGTTTTGCCAAAACATCTTCCATAACAGTCTCAAATATAGTTTTGATAATTTGGGGGTCTATAAACGCACACTATAACATGCTTATCTAGCTCAACACAAGACAACTCAATGCTATGTTCAACCGACAGTTCACCTATGTCTTTACGAGTTTTGGATTTAATACATTTTTTTATTAAAATTAGTGAACCACCACGCAGCATTGATTTTCGGTTAAAACAACTGGCCACACTATAATTCTCATAGTTAATTAACATTTCATGTTCTTTTAACCAATGCTCAGTTAAACAGATAATGGTGCCGATTCTCTTGTACACCGAACTAAACTAACTAAACTATCACTAAAATTCCTTACTTTTGGCTATGAGAATCTTAAAGCTATTCTGCAAACAAAATTCTCTAAATTTAAAAATAAGTTTGACACAACTAAATCGAATTTGACAATCGTGACTCCACGTGGTTTTTTTTTTTTTTGGCTTCGCAACGTTGTACTTGTTTGCCTATGATTTATTTTAGAGCCGAAGGCGCACATGGGGGGCAGCCGAGACGTGTTTTTTTATGGAATTTTTCACTTTTTGTGTGGAAAATAAAAAAAAGATTACCTACATGTAGCGTAATAGTGGTTTAAGGTTTTCTAAAAGGGGGTCGAAATTTTCATTATTTTTGCGATAGGACGCACCATTTTGGAGATATAAGCAAAAGAAAAGAAAAAAATATAAAGGGATAAACACGAAATATTTTAAGTGATACACCTATAAGTGGTAAAGAAGCCATGGAAATGATTTTCTTTTTTATTCCGAGAATATTATTAAAAAAATTAAATAATTTAAAATTACTTGATATGATGATTAATTATCAAAATTTCACCGCGCTCGTGCCGCCACCCCACCGCACCGTTCGGCGTCACCGCGTCGAGGCGGGTCATTCATAGAATATGTAAATATAGGTTTTTTTCGCTTTTTTACGACATAAAGATGTTTCTCTTAAAATATTTCGTGTATGAATAGATACACCTTATATACAGTACTAGTTTTGCACCAGAAGTCGAGGTGATTGGTGTGAATTTTAGTTCATGAAAACTAATTTTATTCCACACCTTTTTAATCGCGATTAAAAATAGTCAGATTTAGTTAGAAAATCTAAATTTTAGTTTAAAAACGTTAAATTCAGAATAGCAAAATTGCCATTTTCACTAAATTTAAAAACTCAGTACTATCTTAGAGCTGTCAAACTAAAATATAGTTAAGTTGTGTCACTTTAGTCAATTTCAGAATAGTAAATGGTCGTTTGACAGGAATAAACTAAATTTTGGTGATTTTTAGTCTAGTTTAGAGAATTTTGTGACAAGAGAATCGGCACCAATGTCAAATATTGTTTTTTCTAAAAACAATTCAATTTTCAATTGTTTGGAAGAAAAACCTTGAATATATTGGTGAAATAATTTCAAGGTTTTCTGCTTAGCCCCTTTTCTACAGTTAACTATACTAGTGCTAGAAAATACCTTTTTGCTCTTAAGTGTAACTATACTGTCAGTGGTATCTTCTGTTGTCTTACAAAATGATCTGATCTGTCGACATGCTGGATAGACTATAAGAAGGCTTACGACTCAGTGCCACATACATGGCTCATGAGGGTACTGGAGTTGTACAAGATAGATACAACTCTGCGCACCTTCCTGATGTCATGTATGGGGCAATGGAGGACGGTCCTTCGCTATCCAGGATGTCGACAAATTCATGGGAATGATGAACCTGTATGGATTAAACGGGGAATATTTCAGGGCGACAGTTTGAGTCCACTTTGGTTCTGCTTAGCCCTGAATCCTCTAAGTACCCTGCTGGAGGATTCAGGTCTAGGTTATCGGTTGAGGAGAGGTGGTCAGGTCATATCTCACCTCCTTTACATGGATGATTTGAAACTCTTTGCCCCCAACAAATTGCGACTGATGGAGCTACTGAAGGTAACTGAAACATTCAGTAGCGCCATCAAGATGGAATTTGGTGTGAACAAATGTGCAGTCATGCATGTAAAGCGAGGGGAGATTATGGAATCCGAGGGAATTCAACTCTCGGATTCCATACACCTTAGATCCCTCTCCTCATCCGAAAGCTATAAGTATTTGGGTATGTCGGAAGCGTTAGGCATCAACGTTGCTGACATGAAACAATGGTTGAAGGAACGCTTCTTTGGTCGCCTGAAGAAGGTATTAATTAGCCTTCTTTCAGGCGGAAACAAAGTGCGCGCCTTCAACGGTTGGGTCATGCCAGTTTTGATGTACTCTTTCGGCATACTCCAATGGACTCAGATTGAACTCGAAGCCCTGGATAGGAGGGACCGTACACTGCTGACCGCAAACCGGATGCATCACCCATGATCATCGGTGATGAGACTGTACATCCCGCGGAAGTGCGGGGGTCGAGGATTTTTAAATGCGAAGACCCTTCACAGCCACGAGGTGTGCAGCCTCAGAGAATATTTTTTTAAAGCCGAAGTGGGTGTGCACCGTGATGTGGTCGCAGTGGACAAGGGGCTCACCCCGCTGTCCATGGCTAAAGAGAACTGGCGCAAACCTGTAATACTTACTTCAGATGACCGCAAGAAAGTATGGCAAAGCAAGGAGCTTCACGGGCGCTTTTACCGGGCTCTCCATGAGCCAGATGTAAATTGCTTAGCGTCCGTATCCTGGCTACGTTTTGGTGACCTTTTCGGGGAAACTGAAGGTTTAGTTTGTGCAACTATGGACAAAGTTATCTTGACGAATAACTACCGCAGACATATTATGAAAGACGGAACGGTTGACGTATGTCGGGCATGCCACCGTCCGGGTGAGTCCATCAGACATATTATATCTGGTTGTTCTCGTCTGGCTAACGGCGAGTACTTGCACAGACATAATCAAGTAGCTACGATTATTCACCAGCAGCTTGCTTTGAAATATAAACTTGTGGATTCTGAGGTACCGTATTACAAGTATGTGCCCGACCCAGTTCTTGAAAATGACCATGTCACGTTGTACTGGGATCGGTCTATCATTACTGACAGGACTATTGTTGCCAATAAGCCTGATATGGTGGTGATAGATCGATTAGCGCGCCGCGCAATGATAGTTGATGTTACCATTCCACATGACGAGAACCTCGTGAAAGCTGAGAAAGAGAAACAAATAAAGTATCTCGACTTAGCACACGAGGTTGTTGACATGTGGAATGTGAGCTCAGCTATCATTGTGCCGATTGTCGTGACGGCCAATGGCCTGATGGCCGAAAGCCTCGATCAACATCTCTCGAGGCTTTCGTTAAGACGGTTGGATCAAGGGCCTGATTCAGAAGGCAGTACTCCTTGATACGGCTCGTATTGTGAGGAGGTTCCTGTCTCTGCAGCCCTAACCACCGGTAGCTTGGACCCTGCTCCCGACACCGGCGGTCCACTATATTTTATATTTTTAAATGTTTTTTATATATATTTTTAAGAAATATTTAAAAATGTATTTTATATGAAAAAAATTGAATAAACGTCATAATAATAATAATAATCATTTATTTCAGAATAGAACATTCCATACATTGTTAGTAAATAGTACTTATAACTATGTTAGTTTATTATACTTTTAGTGAATGATAATAATGAAATGGTGATTGAATTATTTTATTGTAGCTTCTATTTGTACTATAATCGAAATAAGTTAGGTTAGGTTAGTAGGTGTTTCTGATTAAAAATAAGTAAGAGTTCAAAAAAAAAAAAGACGTCGATTACAATCGATTGGGCATCCCTAATCTTCTTCGACACGACATGACGTTTGGCGAAGATGGCGGCGATTAATGATATTAGTCGCATAAAATACTTTTCAATGTTCTTTTGGCATGCAGCTAGTCCGTGTTATAAAAGTATTTGCAACAATTTTAATAAAATAGACAATTAATTATCGTGTATGTCCGATGCTTTTATTGCACAGGGCGATTCTGGATAATGTCCTTTACTACCTAGGCTTATGGCTGGAAGTTAACGCAACGCTGTTGTTAGAATTTCAACCTTTAAGGGAGTGAAAAGGGGGATTAAATGTTGGATTGGAGTTGTTCACTCGCTAAAGGAGACTGAAACGATTACATACATTCTTGGGCCTTGATGTGAAACGATGAAAGTGGTGTCAATTAATAGCATAAATATTATCAACCTTTCACTGAAAATTCTGCGGATTTTGTCAATCTGAGAACAGCGATATAAGAGATTAAGTAAAAGTGAGGTTATGTTACAATCTTAACTAACAGCTGATTCCTGAAATGCAAAATATATTCTTCTGCACTAATAGTTGTTATATTTAGTAGAAAATGTTTGAAAAATCATAGGAATGAACGTCAATGACTTCAAGTCATAGGTAGGTACCTAACAGGTATGGAGTTATGGAAAGGATGTCTAAAATAAAATAAAAAATTTGGTTGTCTGTAAAGTTGGTTTACGGACGATAATTTAACGTGACAACGTCATAACAAAACATTGATGCGGCGCAAGCGTACAATGAGCGTAACGGGACAATGAGCGTAACGGGACAATGATTCATCCTTTTTCGTGCATGCAGCCGGCGTTCATCGATTTATTAGACGTTGTCACGTCAAAATCATTTAATATTGTGTTTTATTCATCTTATATTATAATTAAAATGTCGTCTAGGAATTGTGCAGGTGGTACTATAATATATAATCTTGGTACCCAGCTAAGGTACTATATAATGCACATTATATAAGTGCAGCAGCCTACAGTTCGTCTCCCTACAATGCAATTACAGTAATGCATTACTATAGCTTCCCTTCCTCTACGAGAGCCACACAAAGACGGTTAATTTCGGGGATGTAATATTTATATTGATGAAGCAACATTTTCCTAGTCGAAAGTGGAACTCTGTATCTTTCTGTTCTCTGACATCCTTCTATGAAGCACCTACATTCAGTTTCAATTGCTCTCATGTATTCTGGCAAAACAATATAATCACTGACCGAATTGTTTCATCATGTAAGGGTCGTCCCACAATCCCACAATTCACACAGCGATCCATAGTTTGAACAATATCCAATCCACAAACCGGCGGTAACATCCAAAATAACAATTCCAAGTCAAACGTGTGAGTGATCTTCGGTGTCCAGTGTGAATGCAAGGGTCGTACAAGGTAGGCAGGGTCGGAATCCGTAAAATACAAAGCAGTGGTCGTGAAAAATGAAGAATCATTGGGAAAGCACTCACAAAACGCATATAACTTTTTATACTCACAAAACGCATCGGAAAACACAAAACGAGTGAGCAAACATGAGCAGTCGGCAACTGTCTAGTGTCAATGTCAGTCAGGTCTCATGCCAGTGACATAGACTAAAAATAAAAGACTGATTTTAATAGATATGAAATCGATAATTATTAATATTGGTTTTTCAGTAATTAATTGATATTTTATTTATTAATAAGACTGTAATTATATGCACTATATTGCATATAAGTATATATAGTGCATTTAATTACTTTGAGTTAATTATTATTTAGTGCAAAGGTTTTATTTTCGTAACTGTGTAATCGATTACTTAATCGATAATCTCATGAAAACTATCTTTCTCATATTTCTCCGCTTCGAGATTGAGAATTAAGGTGATGTTTCATATTCTAAGATAAAAAAATATGACTAATTTTTTAGATCATATCTCAACTTATTACATTTGGGCCCACCGTTTTCCATCTCCTTTTGCATTCAAGTAAAAATAATATAAGTACACGTGTACTGTTTCTAACTTTACAGTATTTTACATGGAGCGACTGCCTATCTGACCTCCACAACGCAATTACTGGGTAATACGATACCCCTTGGTAAAAATAGTTGTCAGAATTTCGGACTTCTGACTTCCCATAACAACTGTCAAAGATCCACGAATGACAGCCGGGACCAACAGCTTAACGTGCTTTCCGAGGCACGGACGGGTCTCTGTATGTAAAGATGGTCACTCATCCACAGACCAACCGCGGCAAGTGTAGCTTAACCTGATCGATTGACTTGAGCGGCTGTTATTATTTAGCCACGGGCCCCTCCCCCAGAGAACCCCCCCATCCCCTTCTCCGGGACAAACGAGATATAGATATAGATTAGGATAGTTAGATTAGATTAGGATATAGAGTAGAAAACGTCAGCTAAGAAAGAATTTTTGAAAATTCAACCTTTAAGGGGTTAAAAGGCGGATTTTGTTTGTTTGAAAATCTTATTCCTTGAGTAAATAAACATGAAACTTGGCACAAGGGGGGATTGGGGGATGTCCAACATTGTATGGAAAAAAAATCCGTAACGGATTAATCTATTTTAGAATAAATTTACATTCCGTACATGTAGGCGAGCTTTAAGAAGGGCTTCAAAGGGGTGAAAAGGGGGGATTTAGACTGTATGAAAAATCAATTTTTTTAGTTCATAAACTTGAAACTCAATACAAATATGTTCTTAAATAAGACACAAAGTTACACAAAGTGACACAAAGTTTGTCATAATTCGTTTTTCAAAACCAAAAAAAAGATTACGAGTATATGGGGTTTTTGAGAATTGATCCAAAACACGGGAATGAAGGGTAGAAGGCTTGAAGCTCACGGGTTTACCTTCTGCTGGAAAAAGGGTGGCAACATCTTCGTTCGCAAAGAAGTAGGAGCTCAACAAATCCTGGTTAGATCGGATAGTAATCTGAAAGACTTAACGATAGTGCAGGAAAATCAGTGACTTGTTGTTTCAGTGAACCTGTTTTTGTTTTTGTTGCCATTTTTTCCGCTATCCATACAAATATCGTTATGCATAATGGTTATACTAATTGTTTCCAGTTATTTGTGATGTCAATCCGTGGACATTAGTGTGGGTTATACGTTTTTGCGCCTATAATATAACTACTTTTTGTAAATGCTGTAATGTATAACTGTTTTTTGTCCCCAATAAATAAACACGTACATCCCATACACTATTTTTCTTTTCTTTTCTTCTTCTCACTAGTACATAACCTTATCTTTGACAATTATCTAATTTAAAATCAACTTGTACGCTCACAAAAATCGCTCGACCGTAATATTGTAATGTGAAGACACTGCCTCCCAAGATACAGGATTTTCCTAGTTTGGGGAGCAGGTTACATATTTTATTTGGACTGTCGACCACACTACCTACCTATTGTATCCAATTTTGTTTACCTAAACCTGCTCACCTTTCTGTGTTATTTATTGTCAAAGTTTATTGTTTTTTTGAATAAAGAATTATTATTATTATTTCCTTTATTCGAATTAATACATATAAATTATATTTTTAAATATTAGAATACAAAAATATAACAACATTTAAAAATATAAAAAATAGTAGCCCACCGGTATCAGGAACAGGGTCCAAGCTACCGGCGGTCAGGACTCCAGAGAGAGGAACCTCCTAACAATGCGAGCCGTGTCCAGAAGTACCGCTTTCTGAATCAAGCCCTTGATCCAGCTGCCCAACGAGAGCCTCCTTAGATGTTGGTCGAGGCTCTTGGCAATTAAGCCATTGGCTGATACGACTATCGGCACAATGATCGCTGAGTCCACATCCCACATGTCGACAACCTCGCGAGCCAAGTCAAGATACTTGATTTGTTTATCTTTCTCGGCTTTCACGAGGTTCTCGTCATGTGGAACTGTTATGTCAATGATCATTGCGCGCCGCTCTGTTCGATCCACCACCACTATATCAGGCTTATTGGCAACAATAGTCCTGTCAGTGATGATGGATCGATCCCAGTACAATGTGATATGTCCATTTTCGAGAACTGGGTCGGGCACATACCTGTAGTACGGCACTTCCGATTCCACTAGGTTGTATTTCAGAGCAATTTGCTGATGGATAATCCTGGCTACAAGGTTGTGTCTATGCAAGTATTCTTCGTTAGCTAGACGAGGACAACCGGAGATAATGTGTCGGATTGATTCTCCCGGACGGTGGCATGCCCGACAGATGTCAACCGTGCCATCTTTCACAATAAATCTCCGGTAATTGTTCGTCATGATAACTTCGTCCATAATTGCACAGACAAAACCTTCGGTTTCCCCAAAGAGGTCACCGAAACGCAGCCAGGCTACGGACGCTAGCAAATCTACATCGGGTCCATGTAGGGCCCGGAAAAAGCGTCCGTGAAGCTCCTTACTCTGCCATACCTCCTTGCGATCGTTAGTGTCAAGCACTACAGGCTTGCGCCAGTTCTCTTTAGCCAAGGAGAGCGGGGTGAAGCCCTTGTCCACCGCGACTACATCTCGATGCATCCCCACGTCGGCTTTTAGGAAATATTCCCTGAGACTGCATATCTCGCGATTGTGGAGTGTCTTAACATTTAAAAAGCCTCGACCTCCACACTTTCGCGGGATATACAGCCTCATTACCGATGACCGTGGGTGATGCATTCGATATGCAGTCAGCAGCGTACGAACCCTTCTATCCAGGGCGTCCAGTTCGGTCTGAGTCCATTTGAGTATGCCGAAAGAGTACATCAAAACCGGCATGACCCAACCGTTGAAGGCGCGCACCTTGTTTCCGCCTGATAGAAGACTATTAAATACTTTTTTCAGGCGGCCAAAGAAGCGTTCCTTCAACGATTGCTTCATGTCAGTATCATTGATGCCCAACGCTTCCGACATACCCAAATACTTATAGGTTTCGGATGCGGAGAGGGCTCTAAGGTTTATGGAATCCGAGAGTTGGGTTCCCACGGATTCCACAATCTTTCCTCGCTTCACATGTATAACTGCACATTTGTCCACACCAAATTCCATCCTGATGGCGCTACTGAAAGTTTCAGTTACTTTCAGTAGCTCCATCAGTTGCAAATTGTTGGGGGCAAAGAGTTTTAGGTCATCCATGTAGAGGAGGTGAGATATAACCTGACCACCTCTCCTCAGCCGATAGCCTAGACCTGAATCCTCCAGCAGTGTGCTTAGAGGATTCAAGGCTAAGCAGAACCAAAGTGGACTCAAACTATCGCCCTGAAATATGCCTCGCTCAATCCGTATCGGTTCGCTATTCCTCTGGATATTTCGACATCCTGGATAGCGAAGGACCGTCCTCCATTGCCCCATACATGACATCAGGAAGGTGCGCAGAGTTGCATCTACTTTATACAATTCCAGCACCCTCATGAGCCATGTATGTGGCACCGAGTCATAGGCCTTCTTATAGTCTATCCAACATGTCGACAGATCCTTTCGGGAACGACGAACCTGTTGGCTAATGGCCATATCAATGAGGAGTAGCTCCTTAGTACCACGGGACCCGTTCTTACATCCACCTTAAGAAGCAGACATGATGGAGTTGGTGTCTACATGTTGGTTAATTTTAGCTCTCAAAATGGATGAAAGAACTTTATAGACCGTCGGTAAACACGTGATCGGCCTATAATTTTTGGGTTCCGCGGTGCTACCTGATTTATGGAGCAGGTGGGTAACTCCTGTTGTTAGAAACTGGGGCAGCGAACCGGACTCCAAAGCAGTCTGGTACTGAGCCGCCATTATTATTTTTATTTTTATTTTTATATATTTACATATCTCGGGACCCTGGGGTCCCGGACCTTTGGAAGGCGTACGAGGAGCCAAAGCCAACTCGCAGAGGCCCGTTAGACGCTTTTTAATTAATTGAGGCACCAACCGACGATTATCCCTGTACCAACTATGCAAGTGCACCCAAGGACAACACCCGGTTAGTGTAGGACTATTGCAGGATATGGAACCAAAGATATTGGACTATGGGTTTGGGTGGTTAAAATGAACCGGTTACCAAAAACTATGGAAGGACTATGGCCCCTGCCTGATCAATGTTTTAATATACACGGATAAAATGGCAGGGGGTGACTTGCACACTCAATAATGGGCCCCCGAAAACGGTCGCTAGCACATAGTGACGTAGCGACAAGGGGGCAACATGTCCTGAGGTGCTCGAGGAGTGGAGAGGTATTCCAAGGCTCTCAGAACAATCCCAGAGCCCGGAAGATGGTCAAGATCCCTACAAGCACTTACTGGAATACTTCCTTCCTCCGAGCACGTTTGCTCTTGCGAATCTCCACTCGAGCCGGCCAATAAAGGCAAGAATGAGGTGGGAGCTCAGTTCCTCGTCAGTGTTCACTCCAGCCGGCCAATAAAGGCAAGCCAGAGGTGAGGAACATGACTTCTCCCGAGAGATAGGGTCCGTGGGATCGCAACTGCCCAACAGCTCGCCACATGCTGCCCTGCGGGTTTCTGTATCTCTCTTGGTCTGGCTCCTCACCCTAGACATGTTCCGGGAAAGTAAACTCTACCAGCACAGACCTAAAGTTCGGAGCGCGCAAGCCCCACCACGACGTCAACGTAGAGATACGGCGGTGGGTATTATTATTATTATTATATAGTCTACATATCTCGGGACCCTGGGGTCCCGGACCTTTGGAAGGCGTACGAGGGGCCGAAGCCAACTCACAGAGGCCTGTTAGACGCTTTTTAATTAAATGAGGCACCAACCGACGATTATCCCTGTACGCACTATGCAAGTGCACCCAAGGACAACCCCCGGTTGGTGTAGGACTATTGCAGGATATTAGAGCACGTTTCCTCTTGCGAATCTCCACTCAAGCCGGCCAATAAAGGCAAAAATGAGGTGGGAGCTCAGTTCCTCGTCAGTGTTCACTCCAGCCGGCCAATAAAGGCAAGCTAGAGGTGAGGAACATGACTTCTCCCGGGAGATAGGGTCCGTGGGATCGCAACTGCCCAACAGCTCGCCACATGCTGCCCTGCGGGTTTCTGTATCTCTCTTGGTCTGGCTCCTCACCCTAGACATGTTCCGGGAAAGTAAACTCTACCGGCACAGACCTAAAGTTCGGAGCGCGCAAGCCCCACCACGACGTCAACGTAGAGATACGACGGTGGGGTTATTATTATTATTATTATAGGTTATATAACATCACGCTACGACCAATAGGAGTGGAGCATAAATGAAAAATGTTACAAAAACGGGAAAAAATATTCCTTTTTGAGACCTTCCGTTGCGTGCGCTGCGTAAACGGTTAAAGTTACGCAAATATCATGTAAGATGGAATTGTTTCCTTTAAAATTTCAAAAAAAAAAGTCTGCGACAGCATATGTGTATCTTATAAGATTGACTCACTCTAACCTTTTTTTATGGTAATTAAATTTGTTCGAAAATAATGCATTATTTGCGAAAGAGTTTTGTCAACATAATATTAATCGTTATCCAAATAAATATATTATTAATCGTAAACGTAAACAACAAGTAACAAGTATTTAAATGTAAACAAAATTGTCCTTGACATCACTTGATTTAAATCAACATCTTAGGAGATATTATAATTTTAAAATAACTCCGTAACAAAATTAGTAGAAAATTCATAACTTAAACCACTCTCTCTCTTTTAGGTGACGCTAGTAAATAATAAACGGATGCAAAGTACATTACAAACTTGCGATCAACCCATACGCTAGCGTAACGGATATTTGGTCAGTAATTACTCACACGATACTTTACATCTGCACTTGAAGTACCTATACTCGTAACTCAGAGCAACACATCCATAAAGTGACGCAAGAGGCTCTTCAGCGGCATTACGTCGGTATCATGATCTTTTGGAGACATTGTCCCTAGTAGTTCTCTCGAACTGATAAACGTGACGAAGCAGCTTTCCCTGCGGTAACCATGCGTCCGTCCTTGTCTAGCAACGGGCGGCTAGTTCCAGCGGCTTTGCATCGGCATCAAGCTCTTAAGGAAACATGGTCCCTATCAGTCCTTGGACTTTATACGAGTATGAGATAGATGTAGTCACCCAAACCCCTGGAAGTTCACCCTTTGCACAACAAGCATATCTGCAAGACACGTGTTCATATCAGTCTGCCCTTTTATTGGCCGGAGGCAAAGAATACAAAATTCAAGAATTTGGTACTAGATAATAGAGTAGAGAACTGAAATTCAAGAATAATTAATTATTAGAGTTGTGGATCAACTCACTTAAAGGTCTATAGACAGCCCCAAAGCACCCACAATTTCACCACTTCCTAGTGTTTGAGCTGGGGAGAAGAATTGTCGCAACAAACTCCCCAACAAAATGTCTCCGTCTGTTTAGTTAGAAGAACTTTAATATCACTATTAGCCTAGGATAATTATTATTATAACAACACACCCACACACGCATTTACCATAACGTGGGTACTAGTGGTAGGTCTAACCTGGGCTTTAACCCAACCATATTTAACTTGATAACTAATACCTACTCGCTTTCTTGCGACAACCCACTCTGACATGACCTCTTGGTATGAAGACAAAGTCCCTAACTTAACTAGCATAGACTCGGACGTCTGTATCCTATAGCGGTTCAAAACCGACTGTCCTGACATAAAACTTCAGTTACCTTAAAATCCCTCTAACACAACACACGGGCGCGGAGCCTTTGCCCACATTCCGATCCTTTCTAGAATATCTTTATGGTGGTTTTTGTGCAATTTTTCAATTGTTTTAAGCGTTCGCTTGGGTTTTGCCTGGGCCCCATTTATGATGGCCAGATGAGGGACGCATTGTGATTTGAGATTAGAAATCGGATATTTTACTAGTTTCTTTAGAATGTATTGAATTATTCCCTTCGACTTGTCCTTTCGTACTTTTCCTTAGTTTGTTTCTCATAAAGTAGAGAACTTATGTTTTTCTAAGTGGCCGTAACCATGTGCTGTTTTAAAATTAATATAATATTTTGTTATAAAATTGGAGTACGTGACTGACAGTCACAAGTCCTTTCCATATAGGCCACTGCAGATCACGCTTGGGCCTCTATTCTGAGCCCCGGGAATGGCACGAGGATTTCGGCTACAAAGAAACTCATATTTAAAACTCATATTAAAAGGACACTTTGTAAACAAGCTTATTACAAATTAAAGGATTACATTCAAGATAAGAATGCATAAAAACATATTGGTCCTGCTCCATAAGACAGTGTAAAGGCTAGACAAAATCAAACAAGTTGCTAGTTTAATTGTATAATGTATTATTTTTATGACATGAATTTTACACTCTGTGATAAGTTTAACTCGCACACTGACTTTTTGTTGTTAGTTCATATTCCGTTTATAAATTTTTAATATACTTAATTGTTCGCTTTTCTTGCGACAGACTACATTTTGGCTCGAGACGTAATCGACACAATCATATATTCCACAAAATAAGTACAACGTGAAATTTACTTTGATACAGAAAGCTTTGATCGTAGCGCCTTTGACTCGACGTAGCAATGCGTAGCACCTACGTAGCGCCGTAGACTCTCTACGAAATGTGAAGCTCTACAAGACGAGGTCGTATTGTGAATACGTGACACAGTTTTACTGGTGCGTACCCACGCCACATATACACACACAGTTACTTGTGTCGTTTGATATTGTGTAAGTTGTCGAAATAGGTGAGCGCCGCGGTTCCCAAAGTGTGGCCGCGGCGCCCTGCGGCCCTGGTGTGCCGTAGAGTAGAGCTGCTTCCTATTTTCCGGAAACTAAACTTAGGTATTCGCGGGTACAAAATAAAAGCTCTAATTATTCTTATGAATAGATTTATAGAATTCCCCTTGAATGAGATGTTTATTTATGTGAAGCCGGATTTTCAGCTGTAGCTGTAATAAAGATCAAATATCGCTCAAAAATCAATGTGGAGCAAGTAATGAGAGTAGTAGTGTCAAGTCTTATCCCATACCTTGAAAAAAATTATGGAGATCATCAAACTCACACGTCACATTGACTAAGTTGTGGATGTTATAATTTTTGTGCTAAGCTACCTATATAGCATCATTGTATTCTATTTAAAGGGTATCTGTGACGTTGTACCTTATTTTTACAGTAGACAGGAATTGACAAGATTTTGACGACGTAAACAGTGCACTCTCAATAGTTACGGATTGGTTTACGACAAATAACCTAGTCCTTAATGCCAAGAAAACCAAATGTGTAAAGTTTGCCTTACCGAATGTTAGAAATCTAGGACTCAACATCGTCTTCACTAATATTATAAAGAGGAAAGATTTATATTTTTGTATCTGTAACGAATAAACTTAACAACTACTGAACCGATTCCAAAAATTCTTTCACCCTTGGGAAGCTACACTATCCCTGGATGACATAGGCTATATAATAGTTTCAATAAACTTAGGGATTCTTACTAAAACTCCAATAATGCAACCCAATGTATAAAAAATTTACCAAAACAATTCTTTACATCGCGTGCGCTGCGAAAACTATTGATAACTAGCTTCTGCCCGCGGCTTCGCCCGCGTGGATGTCGAAAAATAGCCGACGGGAACGTACTACCGGGATTAAAAAATAACCTATATGTTAGTCCAGGTTATAAACTATCTATGTACCAAATATAATCTAAATCCGTTCATCCGTTTTTATGCAAACCGGAACATACATACAAACAAACAGACCAAAATTCTAAAAACTATATTTTCGGCATCAGATTCGAATATTCAATGTAAGGTTTGACTTCGTTACTATTTTATTTTACTTCGTCTGCGTAGAGTATAAATTCTTTTTTCTAGATAATTATGAATTATTATAACAATAACAATATAGAGCTTTGTTCATGGCTAATTGTCGTCCACTACGTGTGATATTTGAGGAATACTGTAAAGAAATACCTACTGTAAAGGACCGATATCTACTTGGTCAAGCTACACTTGCCGCAGTTGGTCTGTGGATGGGTGACCATCTTTACATACAGAGACCCGTCCGTGCCTCGGAAAGCACGTTAAGCTGTTGATCCCGGCTGTCATTCGTGGATCTTTGACAGTCGTTACGGGAAGTCAGAAGCCCGAAACTCTGACAACCATTTTTACCAAGGGGTATCGTATTACCCAGTAACTGCGTTGTGGAGGTCAGATAGACAGTCGCTGCATGTAAAATACTGTAAAGTTAGAAACAGTACACGTGTACTTATATTATTTTTACTTAAATACCAAATTTAGCGAATTGAAAGTACCCTATGACCGGGATTAAAAATACTTTTGAGTAATTCAAAAACTTGAAAATAAAAACTTTTGAGTTATTCCAGGCACGCAGTAAAATTCTCCCCTAAAAACTGAATTACCCCTCATTCCCCTATTTGGGATCAATTCTCAAAAACCCCATATTATTAAACTCGTAATCCTTTTTTTTCTGTCAAAAGAATGAGAAGAGGTACCTTTTGATGTCTTGAAAAACGAATTATGACAAACTTTGTGTCTTATTAAAGAATATATTTGTGCTGAGTTTCAAGTTAATGAACTAAAAAAATTGATTTTATCATACAGTCTAAATCCCTCCCTTTTCACCCTTCTTAGAGCTAGCCTACAATGTATGGAATGTAAATTTATTCTGAAATAGATCAGTCCGTTACGGTTTTTTTTCATACAATCTTTGACATCCCCCGATCCCCCCCTGTGCCAAGTATAATGTTTATTAATAACTCAAGGAAGAAGATTTTTCAAATAAATCAAATCACCCCTTTTTACCACTTTACGGGTTGAATTTTCAAAAATCCCTTCTTAGCGGATGCCTACGTCACAATAAATATCTGTGTGCCAAATTTCAGCCAAGTGGTTTGAGCTATATGTTAATAGTCATCACCCAAGTAACAAATTTACGTTGTATAATAGATGAGTAAACGTTTTTCATTTACTGTTGGTTCTATAAGGTGGGTTGTATAAACGTAGTTGTAGACGTTTATATAACGCGAAATAGGCCCAAATTATACAACATTATGGTTATTTAAAAGTTACATAAAAGTTAGTGGGGAACTATTTTAACGTTGCTTAAATGTTAAATAAAAGTTTCCGACCGACTTTTTGGTTAGATAATTGTTATATCTCGACTGTTATGGAACCACTGGTGTCCCATAAAAGTTAAATAGACATTAGAAGATGACTGAAATGTCGCACAAGTGTTTAACATCGACGTTTATAGTATACATTCAGTCCATTCCATTCATTCTCATTCGTTCCTGATATTTGCTGCATCGTGTTTTATAAAAATAGAATTTAAAAGGTAAGTTAGAAATTATCATAACTAAATTAACATTTACTATATAAGGTTTGTAATATACGCGAACAGAGTGTGTAACACCTTGTTTTTATGGGACCTTTAGTTTTATGATTAAATATAGGTGTGTTGTTGTGAAATTTTTTGCACCCCCCTCGAATTCGTTGAAATTTAACTATTGTTGATTATGATTTAAAATTTGTTTTAATACTAAATACCAGCCATCTTGTCAAAGTTATGAAGTGACTTCTATACAACAATTTATAGAACGAAAAGGTCCATAATGCGGTTTCTTGGGACCAAGATAGCCGGCCATTATAAATGATTTTAGAGTTCCGTGAGATATAAACATTATGAACAGAGAATGACGATCACATTACAAATGACATTAATTTTATTGAATGTACTTGATTTTAATGACTTAATTAAAATTATGTTACTATGCTTGTGTTGCATTTACCTATTTTGCAAAATAAAACCATTACACACGGTGTAATATTTTATAAAAAACGCGTTACGTATTAATGTGACTTTTTTATTTTAATACTTACTTCGGACCCACGTTTCATAAAATGACAGAAAATTAACATTTTTTGTAATTTTTCAGGTGAAGTAAAGTGGACATCAGTAAATTATGGTAGTGTTTTTGGATGTCGATAAATTTATAACACGGCATGATTTAAAAAACCTCAAAAGGAGCAAGTGGCCTTGGAGAAGAACTCATTTTATATTGTCAAGCAATTGCTTTAACTGTCACAGTCCCACTCCTACTAATAATACTCGAATACCAGCTCATTTTGTTGTAACTGGTAGCGATAAAGTTATGCAATTATTGAGTTATAATTTTTTCTGGTGTCAAACTTGTTCAGTATTCAGTATATATGATCATTTTCCGGAAGACGAGTGTAATCATTGTTACTACCATTTGTCTGCTTAAAATATCATTCGCGACCACATATCCGACTTAAGGTACTTATGTTTCAAACTGTTGTTGTTATTAAACTACTCTCCCACCTCTCCCGTTACCCCGCTAGTCAGTCAGCTTGCGCCACTACTCACGCGACTGGCCGTAAGATACAGTAGCCGGCACGTAAGTTGGCAAGAGTTGTTAGATGCGCAAAACGTTGTCTTCCAAATTATATCTAATAAAGAAGAATTGCAAACCTTTGAAGAAAATTTAGCATTACCTGAGTTTAGACAAGGAATAAAACTACGTTTGGAATCTGTATGTGGAAAAGGAAAAGGCCGAGGAGTTAACAACGCGTATACATTAGCGGATATAATGTTTACTAGACAGTTCATGACTCAATGCTCATGGGCTGGGGGTTCGAAAAACAATACTAACAAAATTTGTTTTAAAATCTATTCAAAAACCACTGATCTCTTTTTCGAAGTAATTCATGGATCAGACAAAGACTTTTCAAGAAAACAATGTGAAGATTTTTTCAAAAATATAATGCGCCATGCTTTAAGACGTAACAAATTAGAAATAAAACGAGCTCCATCGTGCAAACGCAGACGTCAAAAGCTAGTTAATGTCTCACAATTTGCTCCTGACAAAGAGTTTGATAGCGATGGTGCCAATAAAAATGTCAATCAGCAGACTCTCCGTTTAACGACAAACAATAATAATAATCTTGCTAGCGGTAATGTTTCCGTGGCCAGTGTGGCTCCAGCTTCTAGTAGCAACGTGTTAGCTCCAGTTAATTTGTCTGTAGCTAGTAAGGCATCTGATGATATATAAACATCAAAATAATTAAAAAATCTGAAAAATGCTCTTGATATCTGATTCCTAAATATTTTTAATAATGTTGTCCTAACCTGTTATTTTTCAAAATTTAGGAGCTCTCTACATTTTGAAAAATAATATTTATATAATATACTTATCGCATTAAATAAGACTGAGGTCTCAGCATTAATAATAGCTGAGGTGGTGATTTTTGTTTATTACTACAAGCATTTAATTTTTAGAATATTTAAAAAAGATTATTAACAAATAATTAGTAGCTTAGAAAGTTATATATTTTTTTTATACCTATATTATAGGTACTTATGGAACCTGTTAAGAGGATTGTGAAGCTGCAAATTTCCATACAAAAAGAAATAACGTTTTTCACCCAGTAAACATAGTCCAATTTTTATGAATTTTGGAAACGTAGATACAGTGAAAAACTAGGTCTGTACGTTTTTATTTGAAATAAAAATTCATCACTATATCTACAACGTTTCCAAAATTCAT
This sequence comes from Dryobota labecula, assembly GCA_947523025.1. Classification (NCBI taxonomy): domain Eukaryota; kingdom Metazoa; phylum Arthropoda; class Insecta; order Lepidoptera; family Noctuidae; genus Dryobota; species Dryobota labecula. The sequence continues at coordinate 371,606 of OX383291.1, read as the reverse complement.
AAAAATTGGACTATGTGTACTGGGTTAAAAACGTTATCACTTTTTGTATGAAAAAAAAAAATTAATTTCGCGGGCATGGTCGGCGCTTCCACGTTAAGCTGTGTCTCAACTTTGCGCGGCAAACCTTTATTTTTAGTGATTGTGTAGGTAATAAGGAAAGTTCTAAAAATATTAAAAGTTCCACTTTTTTATTTAATTGTACTTACTGTGATTTTGCATGCCAAAACTTAGTAAATAAAAAGATATAAACAGTTTTTCAGCATTTTTATTTTTAAGTTACCACTTACGTATGCACTAAAGGTACAAAATACATGTGCTCGTTAAACACTGTACACACCAATTTGCATTTAATATCTAAAACCCCTCTTCCTATCTCTTTTGGTCACATTATTGATATTACATATAAATATGTTGAGTAGTGAAGATTTCATGGGCTTTTCAAATGCATCGATGCAATTATCTAAATATTTATCAAGTATTAATATATTTTCATCACATCACATGCAAAATAATAACACATCATTATTTTGATGTAGAATATCATACAACACAAAAAAAACGGTGTTTTTTTTATATTTTTAGGGAATTTTAATCTATAGTAGCTCAATCTCTTAACAAAATCATGATGTGTCTTTTATCAACTGGAGCTGGACCTTTTAGAAGAGCTCTAGCAGGAGAATCACAAATAAAAGCTCTAATTTTAACAACGCATTTCTTGTCTAATGCATCTTTAGTAGTAACTTTTAAACCATCTCGAAGAAGTTCTTGCATTTCAGCCACAAAATGTTGTAAATAAGCTTTAAGGTCACTAGGTTTGCCATTTCCTGCATAAATACCGACAACAAATGGTGAATATGACAAAGTATAGGCCAAACTTGTTGTCGCGAGCTATTATAAAGAGGGAGACCATCTATATTGAATGTTAATGTGATATTATCTGGTACATCAGAACTATTCTCAAATATTCTTCTCAGAGTCACTGTTACTCCAATGTGCCAATACTGGCCTGCATCAACAGTATATAGTGTTATATTGACACTATTTGTCCTTAGAAGCGTTCTAGGATCTTTCGGAACTATATTAGGAAATCTTTTATTAAGGAGTGTGCTCAAAGATTTTATTGCTTCATGAGATATGTTGAAATTAACAGCCCATTTCTGTATATCTTCCTGAAATTCGATATCTCTGTCAGCAGATAAGCTTGAAGTATCGGAAGATAGTCCTTCAGAGGGCTCTAAATACTCCAAATAATCATCAACGGAGTCACCTAAAATAATTAAATCAACTTGAAACATTGTATATAGTTATAATATAAGGTGATTATCTTAAAATATAAACTTACTGTTTATTTCTGGTACAATATTTTTTTGTAGTATGTCAATGCCACCAGATGAACTTTTAATTTTTGGTTTTGACTCATAAGTTTCATCTGGAATATTTGAGAATGTCATTTATAAGAGAACTATAATAATAAAAAACAAGCAATAGAAATACTTCTAATAAAAATAAAATTTATACGGAACCATTTTTGTTGTTGAGGCTTTGTTGAGGTAAAGAATTCGCAGATGGCGGGCCAGTTTTCAGTGATTCAAAAGTTTTTCTTACTTTCCGTTTAAAAGCCCCACTTTGTTTAAACTTTTTCCATTGATCTGGATCCATATTTTTGTAAATATCGTAACAATGTTTGTTAACTGACAAAATGGAAGTTAGTTTTAAAAAAAGGCCCTTTTGGAACTTTATATAATTTTTAGGTCTGCTTAAAGTTCTGTAATGGTTATAAAATAACGCTAAAGTCGTATATTGATTCGTACTTCACCACTAGAATACTTCGTTATATACAGGTCTAAAAATAAACTTTTTGCGACGGTTTGATTACATAAAAGTCGTGTTACGGTTACGTAGATCACCAACGCTGGTTAAACGAACCCTTTTAACTAACTGTTATATAACATCGTATTATTTAGTTGGGTAAACGTTTACCCAACCTACAATATACGACGTCGTATAAAGCAGTCGTAAAAACGTTTACGTAACTTATTCACTGGCAAAATTATACGACGTTATATACAGAAGTCATAAAAACGTTTACCTAACCTATACACTTGTACCACTATACGACGTTGCATTATATAGTTGTAATAACGTTTACCTAACCTATTTTTTCGTACCATTATACGACGTTGTATAAAGTGGTCGTTAAAACGTTCACTCAACTATTTAGTAGGACCTTTTAGTCACTGGGACTGAATCGTTGTAGGAATAACGGTTACACAACGTCGTAGTTGTCTAATAACGTCTATTCAACCGTTAAATAACCGAAAGTCGCATAAGATATGTTTTAAATAACCAATTTGTTTGTTGGGCAGTTTTTCCATACAAACTTTGACAACACCATACCTCCTTTATGGGGTAGTTTAAAAAAACTGAAATAATCAAACTTTATTATTTAACTAGCTTCTGCCCGCGACTTCGTCCGCGTTAAATTTCTTGTTCCGCCGACCCACGCCTACGCAACAAATTGCCTGCCCGTGCTTTTACTTCATTTCCGCATAAACTTTCATTAAAAAAAAATTGTGTCCTAGTTAATAGGAATGTTATTCTTCCTCAAGAATTGGGCTGTAAAATATAAAAGATTTTTTTCAAATCCAACTCGCAGTTCCAGAGATTAACGCGTTCAAAAAACAAAAAACCGGCCTTACTTCCTTACTAATATTATAAATGTGAAAGTAACTCTGTCTGTCTATCTGTCTGTCTGTCTGCATGTTACATTTTCACGCCTAAACCGCTGAACCGATCGTCAAGAAATTTGGCCTGGGATATGGAGAAGGACATAGGCTACTTTTATACGCGATAACCGACATCCACGCGGGCGGAGCTGCGGGCAAATGCTATCCATACTAATATTATAAATGTGAAAGTAACTCTGTCTGTCTGTCTGTATGTATGTTACGTTTTCACGCCTAAACCGCTGAACCGATCGACATGAAATTTCGCAGGAATATAGCCTAAGATATAGAGAAGGACATAGGCTACTTTTTTACGCGATAACCGACATCCACGCGGGCGGAGCAAAAAAACGGCAAAAAAATCATGTCCGTTGTATGGGAACCCCCCTTAAATATTTTTTTTCTGTTTTTTAGTATTTGTTGTTATAGCGGCAACCGAAATACATTATCTGTGAAAATTTCAACTGTCTAACTATCACGGTTCATGAGATACAGCCTGGTGACAGACGGACAGACAGACAGACAGACAGACGGACAGCGGAGTTTTAATAATAGGGTCCCATTTTAGCCTTTGGGTACGGAACCCTAAAAACTAACTCTTCAGCTTTAGAATAGACTACCTCGCAGAGTTGATCATTATTTTGCTGCGGAGTTATTATAAAACAGCTATATCTCCTAAGATATTCATTGAAATTAAATTATGTAAAGGCAACTTTGTTCAAAATTAAATACTTGTGATGAATAACGTATTTATTTGGATAAGGATTAATACCATGTTTATGAAAACTCCTTCGCAAATAATGCATCAATTTCGAACAAATTTGATTACCATAAAAAAGGTTATAGTGAGTCAATCTTAAAAGATAGACATATGCTGTCGCCGACTTTTTTTTAGAACTTTTAAAGAGGAACAATTCCATCATACATGATATTTGCGTAACTTAAACCGTTTACGCAGCGCACGCAACGGAAGCTCTCAAAAAGGAATATTTTTTCCCGTTTTTGCAACATTTTTCATTTATGCTCCGCTCCTATTGATAGTAGCGTGATGTTATATAGCCTATAATATTTCTCAATAAATGGACTATCTAACACAAAAAGAATTTTTCTATTTCAACCAGTAGTTCCTGAGATTAGCGCGTTCAAACAAACAAACAAACAAACAAACTCTTCAGCTTTATATATTAAGTATAGAAGTATAGATTAGATACGTATTCGTGCCAAGTTTCAAGTTTTTAAACTCAAGGAACAAGATTTTTAAAACAAACGAAATTCCCCCTTTTTACCCCCTTAAAGGTTGAATTTTCAAAATCGTTTCTTAGCTGACGTCTTCTACTCTACATATCCTAATCTAATCTAACCTATTCTAACTATCCTAATCTATGTCTACATCTATATCGATTCTCCCGTAGAAGGGGATGGGGGTTCTCCGGCGGAGGGGCCCGTGGCTAAATAATAACAGCCGCACAGGTCGCTCGATCAGGTTAAGCTAAACATGGCGCGGTTGGTCTGTGGATGGATGACCATCTTTGCATACATAGACCCGTCCGTGCCTCGGAAAGCACGTTAAGCTGTTGGTCCCGGCTTTCACTCGTGGATCTTTGACAGTCGTTACGGGCGAATGAACAACTTCAATAAAAAACTTGATCACCCTTTTCAGACCCTTGTGGGTTGAAACTAAAAAAACTTTAACAAAAAAAAAAAAAAACCCAAATGAAATACTTATCATTGAGGAACATATGAGGCCTTTTTCACTTCATCAAATGATACTTCATGAATGCAAATGCTTGAGTTGTTGATGGAAATACAAAAATCGCTATATGTTTGCTTATAAAATTGGAGGAGTTCCCTCAATTCCTCATGGATCCCATCTACAGAAATGGATTTTGAAAAAAAAAATGGGACCAATCTGGAAGTATATCCTTTCAAATAAAAAATAATTTTCCAAATCGGTTCACAAACGATGGAGTTCTGAGGTAACAAACATTAAAAAAAAAATACAACCTAATTGAGAACCTCCTCCTTTTTGGAAAGTTGGTTAAAAATACTTTATCGCATGAATTTAAAATACGAAATACAAAATGTTTTCAAGTCATGTATTTAAAATACAAAAACTTAAAAAAAAAAAAACAAAAGAAAAAACCGACTTTCAAACAAACACTAATAAAAAACAACCGACTTAAAAAAAAAAAACTTAAAAATGAAAAATAACTTTAATTTCGGAAGTCGGTGTCCTTGGTTCTGTATTTTTGTTATTTGCCACCGACTTCCGAAATTAAAGTAATTTTTCACTTTTTAGTGTTTTTTTTTTAAGTCTGTTGTTTATTTGTTAAAAAGTTTTTTATTTTTCAATTTTTAGTTATGATACCTGTCCCACAACAATTCAATTACCACTACTTGCTACACCGCACAAACAACAGTGACACAAGATATACGAAGTGGATTAAATACGTATTATCGAAGCTAACTCAAAAAGACTACCCAAGCAAAGTTAATAAAAATCGGTTAATAATCATTTATAGCCCGAGTGCATCTCATGATAATTCAAATAAGCCCAAACACGGCAAGGATACATTGTTTAATTACGGAGTTCCGGTGCATACCTTCCGGCTTCATCTTCAGATCAGTTCGATGGTACCATTTTCATCAGAATTTTTTATTTAAATTTGCTTCATAGTCGCTTAACTATCTTAATTGAAATTATCTTATCGCCACCCGTGAAATACTTATCATTGAGGAACATTTGAGGCCATTTGTGGTCTTCTTCATCAGTTCCACTTCATCAAATGATACTTACTGAATGCAAATGCTTGAGTTTATGATGAAAATACAAAAATCGCTATATGTTTGCCTATAAAATTTGAGGAGTTCCCTCAATTCCTCATGGATCCCATCATCACAACTGGATTTTGGGACCAATTTGGAAGTATATCCTTTCAAATAAAAAAGAATTTGCCAAATCAAATTTCACAAACGACGGAGTTCTGAGGTAACAAACATTAAAAATAAAATACAACCGAATTGAGAACCTCCTCCTTTTTGGAAAGTCGGTTAAAAAAAAACAACGATTTACGTTGGTTGTGTTAGTTTCTAAATATAAGCCGAAATTTTAGTGATTTTAACTTAAAAAATAAAGTATTTTAATTAAAAACAAAATGTCACCCCCCTTAGGGTTGAAAATCCGACAACACGCGTTAGCTTCCAACCATAAGCCTTGATAGTAAATTTTGTGATTATTCTTCGAAAAATAAGGAACTTAACTTCATCCCCCTTTTGAACCCTTCGGGGATAGAATTTTCAAAAACGCTGAGACACATATAAATTAATTTTCAATCATCAGCCTGAACACAAAATTTGAAGATCCTAACTTCAAAACTGACGGACTTTCATACAAACTTTCATCCCCATTTTATCCCCTTAGGGGTGGAATTTCCAAAAATCTCGGTTTGGGCTGTGCGTTGATATGTCAGTCAGTCAGTCAGTCAGTTTCTTCTTTTATATATTTAAGATAAAATGCGCCGATACCGGGCATTGGGACTTGACTCGAGAGTCACTGCTTTAATCTGCAGCTGTGTATACCCTCAAATTGTAAGTATTACTGACGATTAGTCACTTTAAGGTGGGTACTGACCGTACCCACCTTAAAGTACCACCGTACGGGGCGTAATGTAACATGTTACAAAGCGAACATTCGTGCAGTCAGTACGTGGAAACAAGCACGAACACGCGAGCAACGAGCCGCTCGTTTCTCGCTTCGAGTGCTCCACCCGCTGTCAAATGCCCGCCCGCTGTCAAAATGTCAACAAAAATTTGTTCGGGAGTTCGCCTTTGTTCTTTCAACACGAAATAAAAATGCGATTCTAATATTAATTTTAAAATAACTCACGTAAGTACCAACAATGTGAAAACAAAACGAATTAACCTCCGAAATGTGGCATGGTACACCATTTGTGCTGAGAAAATGCTCGAAATGTCTAATAAACACCATTGGTGCATAACTTTTCTCAGGGTCAAGTTCGCAATAGGACGAAATATTTGACATTTATTTTGTACTTGCAACACGATCTGGCTGTAGAATTCGATTAATCGACTAATACTTGACCGGTATTAATACATTTTAGCGGGAACACCACTAAACGAACGAAAAAAAATACGTCTGCGGTCGTGTGGCGGTGTGGCGCCATGCATATTGTAAACCAATGAGGTTATATTATACTAGAGGCACAACGACCTACAAAAATATTCCGAAAAACGTAACCACTTACGAGTTAAAGACGTAGCTTTGAAACGGATACATAAATTATGTCAAAATGTCAAAATAATCTGTTTGTCTCATTTCTTCTTCCGTCAAACTAATTACGTTGGAACGAGACAAGACATTGTCATCGGATAAACAGCCAGAGTTGCCAACGATCAACGTCATTACCCCGGGCCAGAATGAATAAAGATATTTTTTATTGAATCAATTACCTACTATGAAAGATTGTATTATGGAACTTTCAATAGATTAAATATTGAAAGAAATTGAAGAATTTGAAACATGGCAGAAAAAAAAAATGTGCGTAAACGTAAATATTATATTTCAAAACTATTAAGATTGTGTCAAATAACTATTGTTTGAAATGGAATGATATTATTTCAATGTTTATGAAAATCATTTATACTAATATTATAAATGTGAAAGTAACGCTGAATCGATCGTCATGAAATTTGGCAGAGATATAGCCTGGGATGGAGAAGGACATAAATGTACTCGTAGGTTACCTTTTAGGCGATAACCGACATCCACGTGGGCGGAGCCGCAAATGATAAGTGATTTTATTTCTGTAAGTAGTAGTTTGTAATAAGTTTGTACAAACACTTTTACACGCCAATCATATTTTTAAAATAAAACTAGATGAGGTCGGCGTTTCCTATCTGACTACTCTGAGAAGAAAGGCCGAAACAAACTCAGCGGTCACAGTCTCTTTCAAAGTCCAGACATAATCTTGGTCAGATCATGCGAAGACCATGTAGATTGGTGTCTGAAGTGGGCTTTTAATGAAAGAACCACACAGATTGAGTGGACCTGTCAGTGTCCAGTCAGTGCACAACACTGTTTAACACAATGTGATCATAAAAAGTCTAGAATTTTTCGTTTAAAAATATAACCTCACTTTACGTCTAAGATTATTCATTGCTAATAAAATTATTAGTCTTTGTAAAAAGTGGTGATTCATTAAGTTAAAACCTTCGAAATACACGTGAATGTGTTACTTTTCTATTTAGTAAATATTTGGGTACTGCACAGTATGTTTAAACCAAACAGACTATAATAATAATTTAGGCTTACAGGAACATATATTCGTCATTCACTAAACTCCCAACAGTCTGGCAAAATCAAAATAGTTTTATTGGTAACCCTGATGGCAATAAAATGTTTGATAAATGTAATTCGTCTTTTAATGTTTTTTTTGGATAATCTGAAGAAAATTTAGCAAACTTTCTTGTGAAATGTAACACCACTTGCTTTATTAATCTTTTCAGACCGTGACATGCAAATTTTAACCGCACATTTCACCATTTTGATATTTTTTATCCTTAAGCTATCGTTCACTTGACGTTAAGTTGACAACTGAAGTCAGATATGCCTGTGGACATATACGACGTAGTAATGCGTTGGTGCCGCACATTGCTGATCTAGTCCTATATAAGATCATTGTTGTAAACATTCATCAAGGTTATACGTGCGTAAAGTAATGGATTCAATAAGAAAACGGTTTAATCATAGAATAATCTTATACTGAGAAATGTATAGATTTCGTATTGAGTGTTACGAGTAGTTTATCGAAAAGTGATAATTACGTCAGTGAAAAAGTAACGAAAGTTTTGGAATGCACAAATTTTAATCATAAGGCCGCCGTGTTTAGTAATGTTTTTATGATAAATATTCTTGTATACTGTTTGAAATACACATAAGTAGCTAGCTTATTTATCTATGAACATAATTTGGCTAATATATACTGATATTATAGCGTATTGTTATCGTAATCGTATTTCCAAGAGTAGAATTCGAAAAGTAAAACAAATACCTGTAGGTATTTGTTTGCCGAATTTTACCATAAAATGAATATAATATGTTTTCCTTAAGAGATAGACATATGCTATCGCGAACTTTTCTGAAGACCTTTTATATTATTTTGTTATATCTCATAAGGGTTTAGACAGAGTTTTCGTTGAAAGCTCCCAGACGGCTTATTTTTTTCCGACACCTCCAACAAATATCGTTAATTTATACAAATATGTATACAAAAACTTAACAAGTTATATACTAAAACCTTCCTCGAGAACCAAGCTATCCATTGGTGACAACAGCATGAGAATCAGTGCAGTAGTTTTGGAGTTTATCGCGAACAGACAGACAGACAGACAGACGCGGCGGAGGACTTTGTTTTATAATATGTAGTGATGATTAGGATATGTAAAGTAGAAGACGTCAGTTATGAAAGGATTAACGATTAGAAAGGATTTAGACTAACGACATAAAAATTTAACAAAATGATGAAATATTTACTAAACGGCTCAGAAAACTACTGGTCGAAAAATGTTATTATACTCTGAATGATTTTTTTAATGGTGACATCAAAATGTGATAACTTTTTTCATTTTTAGACATTAATTTTAGTTATTTAATTGATCTTTGTATTATTCCTATTATTGTTATTATTATGTTATGTATTTTACTTACTTCAGAATAGTTGATTTTTTAAAGATATAATTGTAACGTCGTATAATATCACTAAAAGGTGATAATATTTAATGAAATTGATCAGTTTATTTTATTTTTATTTTTAATGATAACTGAATAATAATTATGTCCTATTTTTTAATTACGACGTACATACAACATTAATTTCAAGCATGCTATCTCTTCTTATTGTATCTACTAATTGTTGTGCCCGACAGGGTCCATGTGAACCATGTAACTATTATTAAGATCTTGTACACACATTAGATATGCAATAAAGATTTGAATTTGAATTTGATTTTTGAAAATTCAACCTTAAAGGGGGGATTTCGTTTGTTTGAAAAATCTTATTCCTTAAGTTTATGAACTTGAAACTTGGCACGAATGGTATTGTTGTTATGTCATGAGAATTCATTTCACTGTTAAAACTTGATAAAAAGGTAATGTTTTGCATAAACCTAAACTTGTAACAACTGTGAATACCTAATTTACTTTATTCCAATAATTCTTTAATTATTTATTTCAGTATGTCTGTAAAAATAGATTAGTTAAAACATTAAGGAATAATGTAGCAAAACATAGGAAATATTCTAAACTGAAATCCACCTTTTACGTCGTTGATATTTGATACTTTGGATGACGGTAGATTGAAACGTCAAAGTTGTTTGTTCTCGACTATAAAAGGGGGAGCTCCGAGTGTCAGAGCCCCACTGACCGACCCAGACGACCCCATCACTCTCCTCCAGGAGAGTCATAGGTCTACTAGTACAGTTCGCAAAAGAGTACACACTACAAGATCGTCATTCCGACCTCGCCGACGAGGCCCCGCGCAAAATCCCCGACTAACGAATAGTCCTCCCCGACCCTTGACTGTAAGTGAAGCGCCAGCACGCGCTTTAGCTAAGCAGCATTTAGTCCAAACTCCCCATGATAATAATCAAAACCCAGATTTTATCCAGCCACCGACGGTCCCTTGCCACCCTCCCCCCTCCTCCGACTCTGCCCAAAGCCGAGGTTCGTACCCCGCAGGGGGTGCCCTTAGCGAGCAGACGGAAATTATTTAGCTTATAAGTATGCCCCTGGCTGGAGGCCTTAAAATCCGTTAGGAGCTTAAGGCACCACAGGATAGTCCAGTTAAAGAGTCCGAGCCCCTCGTGGTTACATTCTCAGTTGCAATTTCAACAAAAAAAAATTAAATAAATGTCAGAGCCCATTCTGGATCCAGACGTCGACCAAAACGGAGCTCCGGCCTACAGGTACAAGTTAAGTAATTCGATATTGTAGTTATTGCCTATTATGATTATGTTGTTGTGTAAAGCATAGTATTGCCAATATTGCTAATGTGTTAAATTGTTTAATGGAATACTCATGTTGTTTCATTGTTGTTTTTCTATAAATCTGAGTAAAGAATTATCTGTTTTAACGGTAATTTATGGAAATGTAAGATGTAAGAAATATGATGATAGAATACTTTAATGCTGCTTCCGTGGAGTTTATTGTCCATTCTTCTCCACGAAGACCTAGTTTTGGGATGAACAACTAGCTTTCTCAAATAACGTTACTTTGACAAGGCTAATTGAAATAAATGTCTAGTCTTGTCTTTCTGTGCTTTCCTTTATAAAATCCTTTCCCTAACACCATATTCATAGGGACTTTCATATATAGTAAACTACTAGTTACCATTCAGACACACAAAGTTTGCTAATAAAGTGGATATCAATACCTATATATATATAAATGTAATTTACATCCACTTTCTAATGAATGCGTATTTAATTAAATAAGAAAGTTTGAATATTTCAGTTTTTTTTAAACTACCCAGTAAAGGGGGTGTCAAAGTATGTATGGAAAAACTGATGACTATCAACACATAGCTCAAACCACTGAACGGATTTCGCTGAAATTTGGCACACAGATATTTATTGTGCCACAGGCATCTGCTAAGAACGGATTTTTGAAAATTCAACCCGTAAAGTGGTAAAAAGGGGTGATTTGATTTGTTTGAAAAATCTTATTCCTTGAGTTATTAATAAACATTAAACATAGCACAAGGGGGGATTGGGGGATGTCAAAGATTGTATGGAAAAAAAAAACCGTAATGGACTGATTCATTTCAGAATAAATTTCCATTCCATACATTGTGGGCGAGCTCTAAGAAGGGCTTTAAAGGGTTGAAATGTGGGATATTTAGATTGTATGAAAAACAATATTTTTTTTGTTCTTAAACTTGTAACTCAAAACAAATACGTTCTAAATACATAAAACACAAAGTTTATAACACAAAGTTTGTCATAATTCGTTTTTCAAAACAAAGGGGGTGTTTTGAGGAGACAAAAGGTGCTCATTCTTTTGACAGAAAAAAAGGGTTACGAGTATATGGGGTTTTTGAGAATTAATCCCAAACAGGCGAATGAGGGGTAATTAAGTTTTTAGGGGAGAATTTTACTGCGTGCCTTGAGTAACTCAAAAGTTTTTATTTTTAAGTTTTTGAATTACTCAAAAGTATTTTTAATCCCGGTCATAGGGTACTTCCAATCCCGGTAGTATGTTCCCGTAGGATTTTTTTTCGACATCCAGGCGGGCGAAGCCGCGGGCAAAACCTGGTCTCCAATATATATAGGAAAAAGATTTTTTTTGATTGCGTTAAGTAATAATTGACCTACATAACGCTAATTATTAGGGTTCCGTACCTAAATGGTAAAAAAGGATTCCTTATGGTGTGACTCAGTCTGTCTGTCTGTCAAAGCTGAATATCTCAAGGACTACTGATGCTATCAACTTGAAATTTAGAATAGTTTTAGATGACTTTTGCAAATAAGAAAGAAAAAAGTTTTTATTTTTTTTTGCAACAGGGACTGAAAGATGGTCTTAAAAATTCGAAATGCCGCTACTAGGGCAAATGGGATATCATATGAAAGAGCGATGTTTGCACATTCTCAATCATTTTTTCTTATTTCTTTAGGCCTCATAGTTTTCGACTTTTGATGAAAACTGTAAAAAAAATACCGTTCCCCCCTTATCTCTGGCATAGAAAAAAATCTGAAATTATTCTGTGTTAGAAGCTTTTGTAATAATTACATGAAAAATAAAAGTACGTCTCTAAATAGCACACTTATCAGAATTCAACAAAAATTACATTAGTTCCTTTATCTGTCAATAGATGGCGCTGACCTAAAACTGCAATATTCTACACCGCAGTGTTAAAATTAACTGACAAATAAAGGCCTCGCCGATGAAAATTAAAAAACATTTCGCGGTCCACAACCAAAATATCCTCCTTCCTACCTACTCACAGGTTGTTTTGGGTGAAGCACAGTTGTAGTTTTTTTTGGGCACATAACTATTTAGATCCTTCTTATACGAATGAAGCTTATGAAGCTATATATGAGACGTCTAATTGCAAACACCGCTAAAACGATTTTACTTTGAAACCGACCTTATTCTCTCTTTTAAAAGTTTTCTCAATTCTGTACTAAGTGACAAACTCATTTCCGAGCAAATCCCTCTCTAACAGTACTAAATTGAGCCTCCAACCTTATGCTTGGTAACAAAATACACTATAAATGGCATGGGTAAAATTCAAATTCCTCTATAACGAAAACAACCAATCACAGCGCTTGCTTTTGCACCAAGTGACCTTACGAATAGTATGGCGGACCAATGGGGACTTGTGTAAATGTGTCGTGCACCAAGGAGTGCGATTACATTTTATTGAATTTAAAACTCATCAATAACTTTATCCAGAAAAATCGTTTTAACAGGGTTTGCAATTAGACGCCTCATATAATGGTACAGAACCCTCGGTGCGTGAGTCCGACTCGCCCTTGACCGGTTTTTTTTAATGTTTAGACTCATAGTTAATGCATGAGTACACGTCAACGGTAGTTTTGTCCGGGCGAAATTACTAATTTCTATGGTCATTTTTTTTCGCCGTCCTGAGCTTAACTGCAGGGCTTGCACCAGTTGTGTAACGCCAATGGAGCCGTCCGCTCTACAAAAGTCGGTGGCAGTGACCCCGTCACCCCCGCTTACTTTGTGCTGAGGCAACTGTGTAGGGTTCGGTACTGCGACATTCGTTGACACGACGACGTCATTATGAAGTGGAAATGCCTGAGAACATGTAACGTTGTTATTCTAGGCATTGCCTCATATCCGGTTTTAGATGGCGAATACCAATGAGTTTAAACGAACAATAAATCTCTGCCCGGCAAGAGACAATCGTGCGCTTACCCTAGTAGCATTTTTTTTTTGGCATTTAGTTGGGTCACATACCTCTGGTTAGTTGGCAAATGCATACAATTGGCGGGCAGTTTGCGGGTTGGGCCCAAAACTGATGTCCTCTATATAATAAATATAAGCAAATGATTGAAATGGTCCAAAATAGTTTTTTACGCTCCATTCACTATAAATGCCACCGTTCAAAACTATCGTACGCACAACTACTAAAACAATATGAACTCCTGGGCTTGGAGTCCAGGCGCACCCTACTTATGGCTGTGATGCTGCATGGCATATTATGTTATTGTAATAACAACTTTGACTGCTCTGATATCACCAATAAACTTTGTTATAATGTACCCAGAACTGTATTACGGCGAGAGGCGCGTGTCAGATTCTAGATGTAAACTACATTACTAGGTATTGATAGGTACTTTATTAGCAAGCTTTGTGTATCAGAATGGTAACTAGTAGTTTACTATGTATGAAAGTCCCTATAAATATAGTGTGTAGGGAAAGGATTTTATAAAGAAAAGCACAGAAAGACAAGACTAGGCATTTATTTCAATTAGGCTTGTCAAAGTAACGTTACTGAGAAAGCTCGTTGTCCGTTCCAAAAATAGGTTTTCGTGGAGAAGAATGGACAAGAAACTCCACGGAAGCAGCATTAAAGTATTCTATCATTATATTATACATTTCCATAAATTACCGTTATCTCAAAACAGACAATTCTATCTATTGGACCTTTACTCAAATTAGTAGCAACATTATAACAATAGCAAAGGAAAGAACATGAGTATTCCATTAAACAAAATAACCCATTAGCAATATTGGCAATAATATACTTTACACAACAACATAATCATAATAGGCAATGATTAAGGTATAATATCGAAGTACTTAACTTACGTGACACCTGGACGAACCAACCACTTGAACATCTACCGAGCATCTTGAACTCGACCAGACAGCGCACTGTCCGTCGCTTTTATATCCGACCGTTTAATTCAATTGACCAACTTATAACTAACACAAAAATAGTAGATAATAGCTTACCTTTTTAAATCACATATTACATTATATTTTAAGTTGATAATTCATAGTTTGAAATTCATATATTTTAGTTTAACTTTACAGATATTTGTAACAAACAATAATATTTCACACTGGAAGTTCCGTTAGAGAGTATTGAATCTACAGTTTAGAATTACTATAAAACAACGGAATATAATGTACATAATTTACTTTTGATATTAATTGATACAGTTGTTTATTTTAAATTAGTAACTGATAGTTTTAACAGAACAAAGGAATGTCGCTCTTTATTATTGTTTGTATTTTATTACATAAATATACAGAAACTGTCACGCGCGTGCCCCGGCTGTTCCACACTGTACAGTGCAGAACCAATGCCAGCGCAAGGGCGCCCCTCCGTCGTCTCTTAGAAATATATAACACACACTTTTTCGATCTTGATATATTTTGTCTATCTCAAACAAAATTTAAAAGAATGGCTATTCAATTGCTTGCACAATAATTTATGAATTGTGGCTTTGTTTCGTTTCATTTCTCCATAATATTATTCCGCGGACATTGGTGTGGGTTACATGTTTACCTCTATTCACTAAAATTGTAACGTGTGACTGTTTTATGTCCAAATAAAATAAAATGTATACATCGACGCTTGATAGGCAATATTTACCAAACGACATGTTGGCAACTTTACACTGGAGCATTTTAAAGTATTAAAAAAATAAACCGGCCAAGTGCGTGTCGGACCACGCACAATAAAGGGTTCCGTAGTTGAGATGAATTTATCCCAAGAACAAACTTATCACTGTAGTTGAGAAATATGCTCTCATATACAGATTGTATGGAGGGACATGTTTTTCAACTGCAAATTTACTCAATAAACGGTAACGAACACCTAATATTTTTGAAAGAATTATCTGCTATTTTATTAGAGCTTCCGTTGCGTGTGCTGCGTAAACGGTTTAAGTTATGCAAATATCATGTATAATGGAATTGTTCCTCTTTAAAAGTTCAAAAAAAAAGTCCTCGACAGTATATGTCTATCTTTTAAGATTGACTCACTATAACCTTTTTTTATGGTAATCATTTTTTTTCGAAATTAATGCATTATTTGCGAAGGAGTTTTCATAAACATGGTTGTACGGTTCACGTACAGGCAAACTGCTAACGCCGCAACCTACTTTTCGCTACTCGTTTTATTTACTTGTATTATTATATTATTGAGTTGACCAATAGCTGCCGTAGCGCTATAACCGCGGATTAGCATCCAACGAAACTTTGTTGTAACTTTTACGAATAAACTGAACTATCGTGAAGTCTGTGGTTTTCGTCAACTCACATCCAACAACTCAACTACAAGTAACTGACCACCCTGAGCCATACATAAAAGTGGTCCTTCGAACCGGATGTAACAGGTGCGTAGTGTCTCTGTTAACGTTAGTGAATCTGTCTAGCTGGTATCCCAGAAGAGCGGATCGCGTTAGTGGGGTGCCGACGCACTTATTATCCAAAACTTGCGGAAACTTCGCAACTTTGGTGAACTAGTACCTGCGGTGATACAACTCTACTCTACCAACGGTCAAACCAATAACTAATAACAATGGTTCAGAGTGTAACGGAACGAATTTTGTGGGCGCAGCGAGACTACTTCAACAGGAATTTGAACAACACAATACGTTTAAGACTTCTGAATTCTTCGATGAGATGAGCCACTTACAAATTGAGTGGCATTTCAATGCACCACTTTGGCCAACAGCTGGAGGCCTGTGGGAGGCTGCCGTCAAAGCCATGAAATATCACCTACATCGAGTACTGGGGGAACAGAAGCTTACTTTCGAACAATTCACTACTTTACTAAATCAAATTGAAGCCTGTCTTAACTCTCGACCGCTGTGCCCCTTAACAGAGGATGTCGAAGACCTGGAATATCTAACTCCTGGTCACTTCCTCATTGGCGGCCCCCTATTGTCACTACCGCAAGAAGAGCAAGATTTTGCTGAGCACGACTTAAGAAACAGATGGAGGCTTGTTGAACAAATGAACGTGCACATCTGGAAGCGCTGGTCGAACGAATATCTACATCAACTGCAAATCCGAAGCAAATGGCAGAACCCAAAAGAAAACCTGAAACAAGGAAGCCTAGTATTAGTAAAAGATGAACACTTACCTCCTGGCCGCTGGGCTATAGGAAGAGTTCAGGAACTACATCCAGGCGCAGATGGTCGAGTACGGGTCGTTACCTTGAAAACTAATAAAGGGTCACTTAAACGACCAATAACGAAGCTTTCACCATTACCGCTGGAACTCGAAGAATTAAAAGTATGAAAGAGACATACAGAATCTCCAATCAAATTACGAAACATGCAAAAAAACCTGGACAAAGCTTCACAAACCAAACATGTGGCTATTTACATTGTGCGGCAAACAGCTGATGCGCGTCATATGTAACGATCAAGTTACGCCAGCGGTCATTGACGGGACTGGAGTGATTTCCTTGAAATCAAAGTGCTTACTGCAGAAAAAGGACGCCACAATATTTACACACAATCAGCTGGGAAGTAGTTTAAACATGAAACCAGAGATAGAAATACCAACCATAAATTCAACAATTAATAACATCTTTGACCTCGGCTGGAAGAATGCAAAATTAAATATAACAGATCAAGAAACGCCAACTGCAGTAGAAACAAGAAAAATAGACCAGCAGTTGGAATTCCAGAAAAGCAGAGAAATATTACCGAACGCGTCTGACATGTCAAGTCACGACATCTATCTCTACTCGGTTACTTCTTTGCTGTTGGGAGGAATCGCTGTGCTTGCCCTCTTTATAATCATTAAACGATGGTGCAAAACACTGTCTGCCAAAACAGAAGTGACACCTAGAGGAAGAGACAACTTTGGAGGGGACATCGAGCTACAAGAAATACATTCGACAGCTGCGGAACCCGTTTACAGCGAAGCAAGACAGCCGAAGAAAGCATTTCACTTTGACGAATTAAATTGAGTGTTATACCTACACTTTTACATTTATATTTTACACATTTACTATTGTTTACTTTTTAACTTTAATTATTTACTTAACACGTTTCTTATATTATTACTTGCTTTGTAATGGATGCTCATCCCACTTTTCCCTCGGGAGCATGTACGGTTCACGTACAGGCAAACTGCTAACGCCGCAACCTACTTTTCGCTACTCGTTTTATTTACTTGTATTATTATATTATTTAGTTGACCAATAGCTGCCGTAGCGCTATAACCGCGGATTAGCATCCAACGAAACTTTGTTGTAACTTTTACGAATAAACTGAATTATCGTGAAGTCTGTGGTTTTCGTCAACTCACATCCAACAACTCAACTACAAGTAACTGACCACCCTGAACCATACAATGGTATTAATCCTTATCCAAATAAATACGTTATTCATCTCAAGTATTTAATTTTGAACAAAGTTGCCCTTACATCGTTTAATTTCAATGAATATCTTAGGAGATATAACTGTTTTATAATAACTCCGCAGCAAAATAATGATCGACTCTGCGAGGTAGTCTATTCTAAAGCTGAAGAGTTAGTTTTTAGGGTTCCGTACCCAAAGGGTAAAATGGGACCCTATTACTAAAACTCCGCTGTCCGTCTGTCTGTCTGTCTGTCTGTCTGTCCGTCTGTCACCAGGCTGTATCTCATGAACCGTGATAGTTAGACAGTTGAAATTTTCACAGATGATGTATTTCTGTTGCCGCTATAACAACAAATACTATAAAACAGAAAAAAAAAATATTTAAGGGGGGCTCCCATACAACGGACATGATTTTTTTGCCGTTTTTTTTGCTCCGCCCGCGTGGATGTCAGTTATCGCGTAAAAATGTAGCCTATATCCTTCTCTATATCCCAGGCTATATTCCTGCCAAATTTCATGTCGATTGGTTCAGCGGTTTAGGCGTGAAAACGTAACATACAGACAGACAGACAGACAGACAGACAGATAGACAGACAGACAGACAGACAGAGTTACTTTCACATTTATAATATTAGTAAGGATTTGTATGGATGGTACAGAACCCTTCGTGCGCGAGTCCGACTCGCATTTGGCCGGTTTTTTATTTTTTGAACGCGCTAATCTCTGGAACTGCGAGTTGGATTTTAACCTTTTTGTATTTTACAGCTCAATTCTTGAGGAAGAATGACATTCCTATTAACTAGGACACAATTTTTTTTAAATGAAAGTTTATGCGAAAACGAAGTGAAAGCACGGGCAGGCAATGTGTTGCGACGGGGTGGGTCGGGGGAACAAGAAATTTAACGCGGATGAAGTCGCGGGCAGAAGCTAGTATTAGTAACCAACTCTTATTTTATGTATGAAACTGACATAAATTAATAATTAATTTATAATTACCAATTCAATTAATCTATACATATAATAAAATCGTAGCGAAGTCAAAACTGTACATTGAATATTTTTGAAAAAAAGTAATTGCCTCGTGGCAATTCAAAAATATCATCAGAATCGTTCCCAGACCTCTTGGTCTGGGAACGATTCTGAAGCCGAAAATATAGTTTTTATATTTTTTGTCTGTTTCTCTATTTGTCTGTTTGTCTGAATGTATGTTCCAGCTAAACGCAAAAACTACCGGACAGATTTTGTTCAAATTTTGCATAGATATTTCCTATAGGTCTGGTCAAATTACTACGTATAAATTATCACGCTATTTGCTATGGGGGATGAGCAGTATTGCATTATGTTTTGAGATGGGTCCTTATGGGCAGGTACCTTAACCGTGGTCGCTACAAGAAAATGGTCTTAAGAGACTATCCTTAACTTTTGAAAAAAAATTACAGTCAGCATGAAAATGGGTAATTTTCACAAAAAAGTTTGTGAAAATTACCCCTATTGGGATCAACTGAGGTTTGAGTACTAGAAAAGTCAGAAATCGAAAAAAAGTTTTCCCATACAGGTCGTAGGTGAGACTAAGATGAGAACGAACACAATGTATCAGTGTATGACAACAGTCGAATTATTCCATTACTACTTCGCTGTGTTGAATAGGAAACGAATTCATCACATAGTTACAGATTTAATCTATTAAATGATTATCATACCATATGGATCTAAGCAGTCAATTATGACATATTATGCTATTTCAGTCAACCTTGAACAAAGCAATGCAAATCTGATTTGGATACCAAAGAATTGATTTTTATGTGCTTCTTTTTAGGGATCCGTACTAAAATGGGTAGAAAAGAACCCTTATGGTGCGACTCAGTATGTGTGTCCGTCTGTCTGTCACAGCCCCTTATCTCAAGAACTACTAATGCTATCAACTTGAAATTTGGAATAATTTTAGATGACGTTTGCCCAACTATGTTACTAATAAGAAAAAATTTTTTTTTTTTGCAACTGGGACTTAACTGGGTCTCTTAAAAAATCGAAGTGGGACTACTAGAGTATGTGGGGTATCGTATGAAAGAGCGCTATTTGCCCCATTTTTTCGACAATGACATATACTTAAAAAACCATTCCCGCCCCCTTATCTCCGTTGTTTGCATAGAAAAAATCTGAAATTATTTTATGTGATAATAGTTTATGTAAAGATTACAGGAAAAATAAAACGATTTCTCTAAATAACACACTTTTTCAGAAATCATCAACAAAAGTTACATTAGTTCCATTATCGGTCAAGAGATGGCGTTGACCTAAAACTGCAATATTGTACACCGCAGTATTAAAATTCTTTGATGAATATTGACCTCGCCGATGAAAATTTAAAAACATTTCACGGTTCACAACCAAAATGTCCTCCTTCCTACCTACTCGCAGATTGCTTTGGGTTAAGCACAGTAAGTTGTAGTTCTTTCCTGGGCACATATGTAACTATTTAGGTACTAATACGAATAAAGCTATACAATTATGATGGTACGGAACCCTCGGTGCGTGAGTCCGACTCGAATTGTAATAGTATTGTGACAGTTCGAAGAACTTTATAACACTTTTTTTTTTGGGTGGGAAATTATCAAATAACTTCTCCCTCGGGGGGAGCGGGAGGGCGTGTCAGACTTTTACTGACTAAAACCTACCTGTGTTACTTCAGTTGCCTTTGTGCCAGGGCCACGGTATCCCTTTCGGAAAAACCCGCAACCCTGGCAGGCATTGGTCCTAGCGGACCCCGTCACAGTTCGTGCTGATATCTCTTTGTGGCACGCGTAGAACAAAACGCGCCGTCAACCTGGGCCTGGTCCTTACCAGATGGCGAGCTGCCCATTGCTCGCCGTCCGCAAGCCCGCGCCTACGGTGGCCGGGAATCGCCAATTGATTCCCGCCGCCCAGGGCGTCTTCTGCGGCGACTAGGGGCGTGAAGGTGCATAGACTACCTCTCCCTCACGCATTCCGCCTCCTCCTTCGCAAGCATTACTGCTTCGCAGAAGGAGGTGACGGCCTCCCATGCACTCTCGCTCCGTACCATGGACCATTATGGGACACTGCACGCTAAACAAACGATTCCACACAATAGACATATCGGACAATCCTCTGTGCAGACCTTGCATGGAGGCTGAGGAAACCATTGCGCATGTGCTCTTTGAATGCACAGGCGTCACCCAGATTAGAACAGAGACCCTCGGGGCACCCTGATCTTTCACAGATGTTCTAAACATACCGGGAGACGTAATTAACTTTTGGGGGGAGGTTGGCTGGTTGGAATAACCACTGATGGCCGCCATGGCCCATGTACAATGGTCCACCTGAAGGACCAAGTGCGGAATCCTAACCCTTTACCATAGAACATAGAACTGTACGTCGGCGTCGCTTGCTCCCGCGTCACCAGTCCTGACTCTCTGTATATTTTAACTGCTGTGACCAAAACTAAAAACGTAGTGTTCAGGGAAGTTTTGTTAAAATGTGGCTAGTATTTTAGTATATTATGGTGTTTTACGACTTCCACGCGAACGAAGTCGCGGGCAGAAGCTCGTAGCATATAAACATTTTGTACGCCGAGTGAGGCAAAACATGTTGGTCCGGTAAAAAATATTTTCCATCCAATGTGCATATTCATGTATCATGATACACATTATGTTTGAACAAATAAATGTATCTTTATCTTTACCTTTTTACATATGTACCAATAACATTAATTTTATATGTGATTCTTTAATCAATTAATGTTACCTCCAATCGCCTGAAACACAGGATTACCTAATTCAGGCACAAATAATGGGTGAACTTGAGATAGATTTAAGAAAAACTCTATTTAACTTATACCTTATATTTTTGAATAAATTTTATTATTATTATTAATGTTAAGTTTGTTCTTGGTATAATTTCATCCCAACTACAAAACCCTTAATTGTGCGTAGTCTGTCATGCACTTGGCCGGTTTATTTTCTTCATATTACACTCTTTTTTCCAAGAAAGTAAAATATAATAGGCTGAAAATAGATACCTAAATACCAAATATTGTGATGGTAGTCTCGCCGCTGCAGTGCTGGCTATGTCATGAAGTGTTCGATGGCACTGCGACACGAGCGAGTAATGACGAGCGCGACGCGTCACCATGGCCCCAGGCACGGGCGTTGATACACGCCGGCGACAGAATGCAGCGCGTCACTAAACTATCTGCTTCCGCGCAGCCCGGCCTCATTATAGCAAGAAAGCGTCGTCTTTTGTGCTTGTATTTATTTCTGTTTCCCAACAATAGCGCATTGTGACGCGGCGGACGCAATCAGCCGGCCCGTACCGCGCTCGCCTGCATGCAGCGTTGCTATGCTACATAGACGTCCATGAATTTCAAACGATAGAATTTTCATCACTTCATCAGCGTTTCGGTTTCACGGATACGCGAGCCGTGCTAAGTACGAGGAGCTGACGAACCCTGTACGAGGCGCGGGCTAGGTAGTCCAGCTCAAAACATTTATTCAAAACTAGCTTTTGCCCGCGGCTTCGCCCGCGTGGAGGTCGGAAATTATCCCATGGGAACGTACTGGATAAAAAGTATCCTATGTCCCATAACAATAATGCAAAGTAATTTTAATAAATTTATAAATCTTATGTTTAAACATTTTTGTAAACAGCACAATAAGTGCAAAAGGGATTTTAAAAAAGGAAATATTTTTTAAACCTAATGAACTAATTAAAAATACGTCTTATTGAATACACTACTTATAAAACAACATAAAAAACCTACGAATTACTAAAGTCAACATCAACGGAGACAACTAACAACTTTGAGATTGTAAAGGTAACCTGACATTCTCGTCAACTGCGATCAACGGAAGTTAGATTAAAATCATAAATTGATTAAAAACTCGATAGAGTAGATTTAGTAAACACTTGACCGAGAAGCGAGACCTCCTGACCTCATAGTGAAAAAAAAAATCCGATCGAACCAGAACAGAACTTCGACCAGTTCGATCGATTTTTTTTTCCGAGAAATGTACAGTGGCTAGCACATCAAGCTACACGAAACTGTCAGATTTCTCCAAACGATTTTAAACTTTCAAATGTTGACGATTAAGTTCCAAATCGAACGTAAAAATTTGACAGTTTGTGGTATTTTGATGTGCTGGCCACCGTACATACACAACGAAGTGAAGAGAAGAACCAATAAAATTTAGAGATAAGTCCGATATCATGTCACATGTAAAAATCATTTCATCATGCAGTGACAACGACAAAATCATCAATGCCAAAATCATTACTTGAATGAACGCAAACTTCGGTAATTCAGACGGGCGTGCCGTCTCGGGCGACTAACGACGCGGCCGTTGCGAGGCTTCGCGATTGGCGACACTGAAGTCACAGAACCACAGAGTTTCGATAAAATGGCTGGTGCTGGGCACATAATGATAATTTCACTAAGCCGTTCCTGTTCATTTCTGCACTCATAATTGAAGTGACGTGATCATAAACATACTCAAATAAAAATCATTGATGATTTTTTCATTGTTCACGTCATCAATATTTTTTTTCATTGTCATTAGGAGTGGGCGTTGCGACAACGAACCGTTTTCAAAGACCGTTTTGTATTCTGCGACGATGAAACCGTTTTACGTCCTGGGTTCAAACAGTCTTCGTTGCACAAATCAGTCGTCGAATTATTTAGGACGATTTTATATTTTACATCTATGAAAATACAGTCTAGAATGCAATGAGTCAATTATCTCGTCCGTCGCGTCGTCGTCCGTTCATTTACAAAGCGTTGCTTGCAATAGAAAGTGAACTTTATGTCAATGAAATACAGTCGATAATGTATTACCAATTGTCAATGCGTCTCGTTCCGTTCGTTTGCAAAACAGTCCTTTCAATAAAAAGTGAACTTTATGTCAATGAGATACAGTCGATAATGTATTACCAGTTGTCAATGCGTCTCGTTCCGTTCATTTGCAAAACAGTCCTTACACTAGAAAGTGAACTTTATGTCAATGAAATACAGTCGATAACGTATTACCTTACCTTACCTACCAGTTGTCAATGCTGTCGTTCGTGATGCGACGATCTAACCTGTTGATAGTTGTAAGAAACTGCAACTATTTCACTCGACGAAAACGCAATTAAGTTTCGTCGTCCGTCTTCAAACCAGTTGCAACGACGACCGTTTTCGTCGTCGGGAAAACGGTTGCGTTTCGTCCGTCAAAAATTCGACAACGACCCACTACTAATTGTCATGCACTCATTGATATAGTTACAGAAAAATCATCACTCAGAGTCAGCCCATCTCTTCTCTACCACTAATAAAATCCAAGTTTTCAAAATTTAAGTATCTACTCGTATATCTATTCGTCTATATCTATATCTTCTATACATATAATAAATCTGTAGACGAGGCGTTTCTGTACATTGAAAATATTTCAAAAAATAAATAAATTGGGGTGTTAAAGAATAACCAACAGATGCCATTTCATAAATTTTTGGAATTTTCATCTGTTTGTCTGTTTGTCTGTCTCGAATGTTTGAACAGGTTCAACGTAAAAAGTAACAAACCAATATGGTTAACTTTTCTACTTAAATATTGTGTATAACTCGGGGTAGTGATTAGTTTTTGTTTCATCGCAATCGCTTCACTCTATCAAAAGATATTGTCAATTCAAAATCTTTGAGAATTTAACTATTCACTTGAAACACGTAACGACATCTACTAACCTAATGATACTATAAGTAGGTTTGAGAGATAGTGTTTTTAGGGTTCCGTACTAAAATGGTCAAAAGGAACCCTTATGGTGTGACTCAGTCTGTCTGTCAAAGCTGAATATCTCAAGGACTACTGATGCTATCAACTTGAAATTTAGAATAGTTTTAGATGACTTTTGCAAATAAGAAAGAAAAAAGTTTTTATTTTTTTTTGCAACAGGGACTGAAAGATGGTCTTAAAAATTCGAAATGCCGCTACTAGGGCAAATGGGATATCATATGAAAGAGCGATGTTTGCACACAAAATAGTTGGTATTTTGTTTACAAATAAGAAACAAAAAGTTTTGTTTTTTTTGCAACAGGGACTGAAAGGTAGGCTTAACCTTTCACCCTTAGATATTATGATTAGTCACAGGATAATTGTCTTTGTTTACAATATTTACAGCTGATTTTCCATGAGACAGTACCGCTGCCCACCGCGGCGAAACGTACGGCCTGCCATGCCTCTACTTTTTAAATCTCTGATATCTTCTAAAATATTCATGCTAATGAAATGCTTTTAAGGGCAGTTTTGATCTACATGAAATATACAACGTATAATATGTAATGTATTTAATTGGATAAGGAATAATACTGTATTGTAGAAAATAGCTTGGAAAATAATACTTTTTTTTTTTTGTAATTTGCAAAAGATAAAAATGGTTACTGTGGGTTATCCTTAGGAAATAAATATATGCCATTGCGGACTTTTTTATCGATCTTTTTAAGATATACAATTCCGTAGTACATTAATTTGATCCATCTCATAAGGTTTAGCCAGCGTTTGCGATTTAAGCGCACAAAAATATATTTTTCGGCTTTTCTTTACTATAATATGTATGTATTATACATATGTATAAACCTTACTCTTGAATCACTCGTATCTATTGCTGAAAACTGCATCAAAATCCGTTGAGTAGTTTAAAAGATCTAAGTGAACAGACAGAGAAAGCGACTTCATTTTATACTATGTAAAGAAGAAGATGTAATAAAGGAAATAATATTAATAAGTAGCAAGTAGCTTTGTATTTGTATATCTTTAATCATTATCATTGGTTGTCTGACCATAAATTGTAATTAATTGACTAAAAACCATCAAAACTTGAATTGGATTTATTTTTTACTCATCTCCTAGAATCAGTAAAAGTAATATATACAGTCATTTTCTGACGATACACCTGCGTCAGCTGCCATGTAAAATTCTTGGATTGCTTGTGCTACACGGAGCGAGCGTTTTAGTGATCACGATGCAGCCCAGGTCTACTATCTGATGGAGGAAGACAGATCTTGATTTAGATCTTGTGTCGACAAGACGGTAATTTGAGTGTCATCTTAAGAAACATTTAGCAAGCAGAGTTAAAAATGCCGGAAAAACAGCAGCGGCTGGCGACGCTGCAGGAACGTCAGCCGCGGACTGAGCAAGCTGAGCTGTCTGTAGACTGGAGCGACCGAGTACGGGGGCATCAGGTCGTACGGTGACAGCATCGCGGAGTACTGCGACCCGTGCGAGTAGTGCGGTGGCCGCAATAGCGGGTGCGGCGGCGGCCGGTGTGCGCCGTACAGCCAGTACGCGCTTTGCTGTTGGTGCCCTCCGGGCGGCCTGTGCGGTGACCCTGGCCCACGCGGCTGCTTGACGTGATTCCACGGGGGCATCGCAGAAATTCGTGGCGGCGTCATTATGTATGGTACTGATGAAAACCTGGGTCTGAACGATGACATCACTTCGTTTGGCTTTTCTTTGTTCAATAGCAAAGGCAGCTCTACGCCATCGCCATAAGACTCCGATACATCTTTCTCTGTAGATATTTGATTGGTTGGTGTAATATTAATCGTTACTTTCAGTGAGTTTGGTGTTTTTTCTTTTGGACGGGTCGTGTTATTCGATGGAGCTGTAACCACTTCAGTTGATGGTGTTAGTTCAACCTGCGCTGTCGTTTCTTCTTGAGTCGGTGGAAACGTTGTGCTTGAAGATGGCTTCACTGTTGGTGCCAGCTCGATCGATTGCAAGACAGTTGATTCCAATTCGTACGATGTTACTTCGTTTGAAGTCACTTCTTTTGAGCTCAGTTCATACGATAACATTTCGTATGCAGACCTAGAGTCTGTGAGGTGCGACAGTGGCAGGGCGATTCTGGTGGTAGTGGGAGGCGGCGGGAGTGGCGGGGGTGGTCGGGGTAGGATGCAGTAGACGGTGACGTTGACGGTGGCGAACCCGGTGAGCTGCCCAGCGCGGTGCACGCGCGCCGACTGTGCGTCGCTCATGTCCACGTCCGGCGGCGCGTCCGCGTCACACACGCGCATGTCTACGCCGGTCACCTGCGCCTCCACGCATGGCGGTGTTATCTGCACAACGATGCCAAGTAATAAAGTTTACAGTTTCTAGGAAATGGGTACTTACAACTGGCTGTGCCGTAGCTTGCTTTATATTTTAAAATAAATAATGTGTGTATGTTACTCACAGGTACGACGATGTTCCAGTCGGCGACCCCAGGCGCCAGGTGCGTCTCGACCAGGCGCTGCGCCGAGCCCGCGGCACTGCCTGTCCGTCATATAACAACACATGTACCTACAATACGCTACGGCAGCTGGTAACAATGAATCACATGCAATTGTTCATAACTCTAGAATCCATACTAATCCATACTAATATTATAAATGTGAAAGTAACTCTGTCTATCCGTCTGTCTGTTTGTATGTTACGTTTTTACGCCTAAACCGCTGAACCGATCGTCAAGAAATTTGGCCTGGGATATGGAGAAGGACATAGGCAAATTTTTTTACGCGATAACCGACATCCACGTGGGCAAAATTACTTTAATTTCGGAAGTCTGTGGCAAAAAACGAAAATACAGAACCAATAAAGTTATTTTTCAGGTTTTAATTGTGGTTCCTACCCCACACCAATTCGTATACCACTACTTGCCATGCAAAAAAACAGTGACATGAAGTTTTATAGCATCATCAACATACACCGAGTTGATTAAATACTGTCTAATTTTTAAAGCTAACTCAAAATCTAGGCGTGTCATTCTGTTTCGTACCATACCACTTTAGAGGGCTTTAGAATTTACGAATGAAATATTGGATATCTGCGTACGCTACTCGTTACTAGAGGGACGATTTATGAATGAATCATTGTTTAGTCATGAATGAATGTTGTAGTTATCGCTTCTCGACGCCGCCGGCAGCAGCACTGTAATACGTATCGGAATGTTCTCGAACTTTCTAGAAGCCGGAAGTAGAAACGAAAGCAGCATCCGCCCAGTATTATTTTCATACTGCCTGTTCCCTTCTAGACTCCGGCAGAAGCGTACGTGTTCGCTTCCAGATAGGGTTCCCAGATCAATATAATTGGTTTCCGGAGGAAAATCCGGACATTTCTTAAAATTTCAGGACTTTTCCTTCTAAAATTTAAATTTCGTGGCATATTTGTTTCTTAATGTGACTCAATATAATTTAAAAGAAATAACATGTCAAAACTTTTACAAAACTATAATAAAGAGAAAGGTTTGTTGCAAAATATTGTGGGGTGCCTGAAATACAAATAACATAATCATAAATGTACAATCTAGTTGTTGAGTTTTGAATACAAAATAATGTTTTATTTTAACCTTATTTTTTCGACTATTATTTGGAAATTCCGGACGCTTAAGGATTCCCCCCGCATTCCGGACAATGAGATAAAATTCCGGACTTGTCCGGAAAATTCCGGACGTATGGCAACCCTACTTCCAGATGTAAGAAGTTTTACTAGTCTCGTAATTGTTGTAACCGCGTATTGTTATAGGACACGGTATCTTTAACTAAAGCTATACTTGCCTAAAATCAGCGTCTATAATTGATAATTTACTAAACAAACCTGTGGATATTGATAATAAATATGGTGGTATCACCACATTGGGTCTTTCCTTTTTAAGGCCCTATGATTCCACGCTTGAGCAGATTTGAGGGGGTGAGGTGCAATCCGCGGGGCGCCGCGCGCACGTCCTGCTCGTCGAGTACGTTAGCGCGCCATTAAAAGTTCGGGCGGCTACAATAACACAGGGTCATAGTACAGTGATATCAATAAGACTGTAGTATTTGAACAGAAAGAAAGTTAATACAAATACAAAAATATTTATTTCTATAGAAAAGTGTTTTTACACAGTTGGTAATTAGATCCTATTTTTAATTTAATTGGTACAATTATTTAAACTACTAAATGATTACCAATTCTTCTCTCTCCTACTAATTCAATATCGGCTAGTTTACAGTTAAATAATCCATTTTATTGTGTTTTTTCTTGAAGCTGGGTAAGTAGATAATTGCAATTAATTATCCTTTCGTCCTTGAACCGGTTGAAAATCATCAGGCCTAGTTTTTATTATTTCTACCACGAATGGTTCATTCGAGTCAAAAGCAGCATTCCTGAAATAAAATTGAAAATAAATGTCTGATTCATGTAGGTGGATACTGATAATAGTTTGAAAATAAGTTTAAAGATGATATGACTTGGTTACTGATATTTTTTTCAAAAACCTAAAAAGAAAAAGGGTGTTGGTTAATGGATTCGAAAATAAAATATATTTATTTGACTGAACTTACTTGTGACTTATATCATCCATACACCCATTGTGTACGTTTTTTAGTTGGTTGAAAAAAGACAAAAAATTTGTAATCTGTACCTAGTGACGTGCCGGTGGCAATATTGCCACTGCCGGCAATATTCCGAGCATCAATATTGCCGGCGAATTTCTTACTTGCCAGCAATATTGCCATTGACAACTTTTAAAGATTCCTTACTCAAAGAGTGCCAACGGAGCCAGCAATATTGTCAGTTGAATTTAGTTGTAGTATAAATAGATTTAGACTTCATTTTTAGGGTTATGTTAGGAAGCGGTTCCCAAACCTGGACCCGAGATGGTAGCGCGTAGTGTTCCACGCGCGCCTCTCTAAGACGTAACGGGGGAGTTCAACACTCTCCCTATGGGATGGGGACTTAAGCGCGCGGGCCGTCACCAGCCCGGGGCAGTGGAAGACACATTCGCACCCGCATCCGAGGAACCACCGGGATGAATTTAGTCAGTAAGAGTCGGACAGACCCCTCTGCCCGGCCTAGGGCGGAGGACATCCATGAAGATTACCACACCGACAAAAAAAAAAGGTAGCGAACCCTTCCATAGGTCTCGGTCGTAGGCCTGCTCCTGTGGAACATCGGGTACGACTGGGTACTGAGCGGCGAACTCCAACCGGGCGTAGACCTAACGTGCTACGCGGACGACACTCTGGTCACGGTCCGGGGAAGTTCGTAGGGAGGCAGCGTTGCTGGCGAAGTTGGTTGGTTCGTCGGTTGGCGCTGGTGGCGGTGGTGAGCCGCATATGGCGCCTAGGTCTGGAGGTGGCCCTCAACAAGTCGGGGGCTATGATATTTCATGATCCGCGGCGGGCACCACGGCCCACATCACACATAGTGGTCGAGGGGGCTCGAATTGCTGTCGAGCATACCATGAAGTACCTGGGATTGGTGGTCGACAGCTGATGGGATCTCGGCCCCCACTTCCGGCGGCTGGAGTCCAAGTTGCTGAGCGCGGCTGGAATGCAGTCAACGCTGCTTCCCAATTTGGGGGGCCTGAGCGCCGCTTGTAGGCGACTGGATTGTGCGATCGATGCCCCCTTACGGGGCCCCGATCTGGGTCCGGTGTCACCACTTCGTCAACTGCCGGGAGAACACGGTGCGGCATACGCTGGTAGAGTGAGCCGCTTGGGAAGACTAGCGCCGTGCCCTCATCTCAGGAGTAGGCAGTAACTTGTCTTTGCCGGCTCTAGTGAATGCGATGGTCGGCAGCGAGGAGTCCAGGGACGCGGTAGTATCCTTCTGCGAAATAGTAATCTCGCAGAAAGAGGTGGCGGAAAGGGAGAGATAGATCTCATCCTCTCACCCGGCCCATAGCAGGCGCACCGGCCATCGGCGGAAGGCAGACAACGCCCTCTTCCGGCCCAAAAATGGGTCCAAGAGCGACGGATCCGGGGACGTCCATCACCCCCCATACATCAGAATCTGAGGTAGCGGCGCGTAGTGTTCCACGCGCGCCCCTCTTAGACGTTGCGGGGGGAGTCAAACACCTCACTCCTCCCCCCGACCTGAGGAGGCCCGCGGCCGGCACTAGTCGGGAGTTGCGATCTTTCGTAACCCCCAATTAGTGCCGGCCGCGGGTCGTATGTTCCCGCGATCTGCGCAGGTGTGAGATGGAACACCGGGGTGATTTATTATTCAGTAAACCCCCCCCCCCCCCCTCAGGGTGAGGGACATCCATGAGGATTTTACACCCATAACAAGAAAAAGGTAGCGGACGCTATTACTAAGGCTCCGCTATCTGTCCGTTCATCCGTCCGTCCGTCTATCACAGGGCTGTATCTTTTGCTAGAAAGGTGTACTACCTACCTTGGATTTTCTATATTCACATCAACTGAGGGCAAAGGAGTGAAAAAGCTTGTTGAAGAAAGCTCAGTACGATGTTAAAAATCTGCGGGTTTGACGAATATCTGTAAAATAATATAAAGATATACAAATATATCATACTTGCCTACTGTATTCAGTGTTTGTGTTGTTTTGCAAACAATCAAAATAAAATATTATAATTATTGACCTACATTATATCCACACTGGTTGTTTACCTACTAAAATAGTTTATTCGTATACCACATTTCGTATGGTTATACACAGCTGATCCTGATACCTCAATTCTATCAATTTCTTTTGCTTCTAGCATAGTATAATAAATAGAGTTTTTTTTTTTTAACTTTTCCCCACACTAGGAGTTTCTCCTGTATCGTGGGTGCGTTTACAAATATTTAAACTCACATACACAAACAGCCAGACCCGGAACAACTACTTGTAGATCATAGAAATATTTGTTCCGTGCGGCAATCGGCTTATTCCACAAATCCCCCTTGAGAGAATCCCCCTCAAGGGGGAAAACTGGACTCTAATGTAAAAAACGTCCAGAAAGTCCCCTTATCATTCTAAGTTATTCCACTTTTCCCCCTGAGAGATTCTTATCAGGGGGGAAAACTGGACACTAATGTAAAAAAAGTCCAGAAAGTCCCCTTATAATTTTGAGTTATTCCAATTTCCCCCCCTGAGAGATTCTCCGCAGGGGGGAAAACTGGACACTAATTTAAAAAAAGTCCAGAAAGTCCCCTTTTCATTTTGAGTTATTCCAGTTTTCCCCCTTAAGTTTTGATTTCTACGCTCTTAAAGTAAATTTTAAAAAATAGGCGGGGCGTAGCTAGTTACTAATAAATAAACAACATGGTGTTGTTTATTTATTAGTAACTAGCTACGCCCCGCCTATTTTTTACTGCGTATTTAAACTCGAATAACATAAAACAATTCAGTATACATTTTATATTAGCTATATTGACTATGTCGACGACGGCCCCCTTCGGTGCTCCTAGTGGTGTTTGAATGGTCATATTAGAAAACAAATTTAATTTGTTTAGGTTTGTGGCGGCATCTACGTTGCCACATGCGAACTGCATCAAAGACCTGACGTCACACAAAATCCCGACGTCACACAAATCCTGCATCGCGCAATTAAGAGTTTACCGCGCGAACGACATATACAGGATGGAAACTTTGAGCGGGGCAGTAAGGGGAAGTACCTTATCCGTTGCAGCTACACGAAAATGGTTTTAGGAGACTATCCATCATTTTTTATGGAATTTTGATCCCCATTCACAGATTTTCAAAAAAATGTTAAAGTTAGGTGGTGGAGATGTAGGAAAACAGTTAATATGAGAAAACGATAAAGAAATATATTGAAACTTAGTATAACAAAATAATTAGAATGACTGTCATCAACAGTATGTATTGCTAGGCAACACAACCATAGAGAGTCTACTAATAAGGAGTATGCATTCCTTAACATCCACCCCTGTTGATGATAATGCCAGCCATCTTCTTTAGCATTTCAAGTCTGGGCCCATATAACGGTTTTTTTAACATGTCAGCTATCTGTCTGGTTGCTGGCACGTGGCTGATTACCATGCTTCCATCTTGTAAGCATTCTCTGATGAAGAAAGATCTTATCCTGATGTGTTTTGTCTTCTGGTGAAATTCATTCGGTTTTTTCGCCAGCTTTATTGCACTTTCATTGTCAACACCTAAGGTCGCAGGGCAGTTAACACCAGTAAGATCTTTTAATATCTTCTGTAACCATATAATCTCTTTGGCGGTTTCGCTGGCTGCAACAATTTCCGCCTCTGTCGAAGATATTGCAACAGTGCTTTGCCGTTTGCTATACCAAGAAACAGCACCTCCAGCGTAAATACAGAGAATGCCTGATGTAGATCGCGCAGTTTCCATATCACCACCATGATCTGCATCACTATAACATTCCAAACTATGAACATTATCTGTCCTGTAACATATACCTTCATCCATAGTTCCTTTTAGGTATCGCATAATTCTTTTTACGTTTAGAATGTTCTCTTTTGTTGGTTTCTCCAAATTTCGCGAAGCAACGCTTACTGCATAGGCAATATCAGGCCTTGTGTTTGTCAATAGAGCCATCCGGATTGGTCTTTATTTTGAAAATCCACTTGCATGGGATGGCTTTACGACCTTTTGGTAGTTCAACTAGTTCCCATGTTTCGTTCTCTCTTAACGAATTTATTTCGCTCTCGATAGCATTTGTCCACTTTTCTTTGTCTTTACATGATATTGCCTGCTTATAGGTTAGGGGCTCGTATAAATTGTTGGCTTCCAGAGCCATAATATGATCATTAAACCTTACAGGAGGCTTTAGATTTGCTCTGTCTCTGAGAACCATGCGGTTTTCATCAGAATTGTAGCTTTCGTTTTCTTCAGCTAGGTTTTCATTTTCTTCTTCAGAAGGCAAGGACTCGAAATCTGATTCATTCATATCATCTACCTTTTCTTCATTGGTTTCGATATGTGCCCTTGATGAAGAAGGTCTTGAAATGATTTCGATTTCATCCTCTGAAGCATGTCGTTCTCCAATCTCTCTATTAACATTCATTTCATGTTCACTCTCGAGACTTGGGAAATTATGATTGAAGTTCCTCTGAAGAACAGGAGTCGGCTCTTTCGGTTTAGGTACATCCTCTTTTGATTTTCCCAGTAAAGATACCTCTTCAAAAGTGACATCTCTGGATCTAATCAATTTAAATGCTTCTTTGTCCCAGATCCTATAGCCTTCATCTCCTTCATAACCAATAAGTATCCCTTTTTGTGCCTTTTTGTGCAGCTTCTTGCGATTAGCTTTAGGAACATGGGCATAGCAGGTGCAACCAAGTATTCTTAGATGTTTTATCGCTGGCTTCTGTCCGTACCACAACTCATGTGGAGACTTGCTTGGTACGTGCGTTGGCCCTGTGCGATTCAACACGTAGACTGTCGCATTTACTATCTCTGCCCACAAATCATCAGGAATTTTATCATGTGCATGCATGATGGCGCGTGCGGCTTCTACTACCGTCCGATTTTCACGCTCTACGCAGCCTGCTTGCTCTGGGGTGTAGGGCATTGTGAATCTTTGCTTAATTCCGTTTTCAGTTATGATATTTTTGAATTCCGCGCTAACAAATTCTCCTCCGTTGTCACTTAACATTTCTTTAATAACATGTCCTGCTGCTTTAGCTTCATTTAAGAAAATCTTAAGCTTTGAAGCTGCTTCAGACTTTTGTCGAAGAAAGTAGATGTGACGATATCGTGTGAAGTCGTCCTTGAACAAAATGTAATATCGAAACTTCGAAATCGAATATGGAAATGGTCCGCATAAATCTGTATGGATTAGTTCTCCGGATTTAGTGGCTCTAATCCTTGTTCCAAATGAATGCCTGTGCGCCTTTCCATAGACACAGCCTTCACAAATGTCGGATTGGTTGTTCTCCATTTTTAATCCTAGCTCTTTTTCGATGACCTGGCGAACATGTCTTTTGTTCTGATGTACCAGCCTTTCATGGTATACTTGTAAAGGGTTTGTCAGTAATTGATTGACTTCCTGATTTTTGGGCGCAACACATTTCAACTCCAGCTTGAATAGTCCCCCTTTAATCGTTCTAGTTCCAATTACTTTTGCTTCTCCATTTACTTTTACTACACATTGCTTAGGTTTAGATTCGAACGTACTTGTGATCAAGTTATCATGCACAGACAGCATTGAGAATAAGTTTCTTTTAATCTTTGGGACATACCAAACGTCTTTCAAAAGTATTTGCTCAACTTTTCCATTAACGATGGCTTCAGCTCTAATGTTGCCTATACCAATTGCTTCAATGGTTTCTCCATTCGCCGCAGTCACCGTATGTGTTCCTTTGAAGTGCTCGAAGCTCTCGAAGAAATCACCTCTGTTAGTAACATGGCTTGTCGCTCCGTAATCAACGTACCAGTTACTTTTATCTATTGGCAATCCATTCTCAATAGCTAACACAGTCATATTTACATTCACATTTGGGTTTTGTCTAGCGTTTGACGGCTTTGGCGGTTTACCATCTTTTATCCATTTTTGGCATTTCCGCACAACATGGCCAGCTTCTCCACAATAATTACATTTGAAAACTTTATTCTTCGTCTTCTTCTGTGTCTTCACGGCTAATACTTCCTCGGTATTTTGCGTTTCTTCTTTAGTAGTCAATGCTTTTTCATAAGCCCTCAGTTGCGACGTCAGATTCTCCACTGTCCGATCCTTTTTTGTTATTAAAAGCCAACTTGACTTAAAAGCAAAATAATCTTGTGGCAAAGTTCCAAGTATCTTACAAATCAGTAATATCTCAGGCAGATTTGCTTCGATTTGGCTATTCAGCTCGTGCCAAATATTCTTCAACGCCGATATGTGCTTCCTTATGTCATGTTCAGGATCTTTTTTATAATCAAAGAATTTCAGACAGAGATCATAACTTTTGTCTTCGCTACTTCCACTGTATAGGCGTTCTAGTTCGTCCCATACCTCTTTTGCGCTTTTGTAACGCATGACTTGCTCCAGTAACTCGTCCGTCATATTCGTTGTCATCAGAGTCAATACTATACAATCAATCTTTTTATATTGTTGTAAATCGTTCTCATAATTTACTTTAGCAGCAGCATCAGCAGTCTTTGCTAGTTCTCCGGGCTTGATAATTTTTCCTTCCAAAATTTGTTCAGCTCCGGGAATGGCTCTGCATACCGTTTCGATCCTATATCTCCAGTGCTTGTAGTTGTTTCCGTTTAGGTGCACTATTTGTACCTTTGAGGCTTCAGCTATAGCTTTATCCATTTTCGATGGATTTATCTTGGTACACTTTCTGCTAGAATAAATTTATTTTTCTTATTTATTCTTTCCTACTAGGAAAAAACTTTTGCAGCTTCTCTCGCAACTAACCACGCTCTGCTACCATGTTAAAGTTAGGTGGTGGAGATGTAGGAAAACAGTTAATATGAGAAAACGATAAAGAAATATATTGAAACTTAGTATAACAAAATAATTAGAATGACTGTCATCAACAGTATGTATTGCTAGGCAACACAACCATAGAGAGTCTACTAATAAGGAGTATGCATTCCTTAACAATATTAGAAAACAAATTTAATTTGTTTAGGTTTGTGGCGGCATCTACGTTGCCACATGCGAACTGCATCAAAGACCTGACGTCACACAAAATCCCGACGTCACACAAATCCTGCATCGCGCAATTAAGAGTTTACCGCGCGAACGACATATACAGGATGGAAACTTTGAGCGGGGCAGTAAGGGGAAGTACCTTATCCGTTGCAGCTACACGAAAATGGTTTTAGGAGACTATCCATCATTTTTTATGGAATTTTGATCCCCATTCACAGATTTTCAAAAAAATGTACAGTTAGCAAGAAAATTGCCATTTTACACAAAAACATTTTCCATTTCACACACCTAGCTGGTCGCACGGGCGTCGTGAAGCACTTCGGGTGCTCCTACAGTCACACCCCCAGAATTACACTTCAGAACTCAAGCGACTAGGTGTGCAATAAAGCACTCCCACCTCGTCCCACGAGAGGGGGAGGAAACCCAACGACGGGACCCCAGTCATGGGGACCGAGAGACAAATGCCTCGGGCAAGGGGTCAAAAAGCCCCAAAACCGATTCCTCGACGACCACCGACGACCACCGACGACCACCGACGTCATTGGGCAGTTGCCCGCCAAATACAACACCCGTCTGGTCGGAGGATCCTACCTTTTCTATAGAGGATGAGTGAACTTTACACCCTGTTCCCCACATATCTAAAGGTAAGACTGAGCTGACTACCAAATTCAAGTTGTTAGTATTCGTTCCCACATTAAATTTAATTATTTAAAGAGTGGTATCCGTTCGGAATCCATACATATAATACTTATACTTATCCATACTAATATTATAAATCCATACTATAATATTATAAATGTGAAAGTAATTCTGTCTGTCTGTCTGTATGTTACGTTTTCACGCCTAAACCGCTGAACCGATCGTCTTGAAATTTGGCAGAGGTATAGCCTGGGATATGGAGAAGGACATAGGCTACTTTTAAACGCGATAACCGACATCCACGCGGGCGGAGCCGCGGGCAAAAGCTAGTATAATATTATAAATGTGAAAGTAACTCTATCTGTCTGTCTGTATGTTACGTTTTCACGCCTAAACCGCTGAACCGATCGTCTTGAAATTTGGCAGAGGTATAGCCTGGGATATGGAGAAGGACATAGGCTAAATTTTTACGCGTTAACCGACATCCACGCGGGCGGAGCGCGGACAAAAGCAAGTAGAAAATAAATATGAGTTGAAACAAATACCAGTTGTATTAGTTAATAATGGATAACTAACGGAATTAAAACAGCTAGCAAAGTAAAACGTTTCCGAAACATATTCGATAAGACGCAATGTGACAATTCGGTTGTTGAATATCGTAACAAGTATATTAGAATGTATAGGAAAGTATTAAGTTGTGCAAAAATGAACAGTGTCAGAAAACAAATAGAAATGGCATCAGATTCTAGTAGGATGATTTGGAAAATAGTCAATCGACGGCGTAATGCTACGAAAAACCTTGACAATGACCAAATTATTCTAAAGATAGAAAACACAATTATTAATAATGCTGTAGACGTAGCTAACATTTTTTCAACAAGTTTCGACAACAATGTCCGCCTTAAAGAGTGTGATCATAAATTGGCAATTACATATCTGACTGAAAGTGTTAGCAGAGTAAATTCTAACATGAGTTTTGAGGCAGTCACACCCCTTGAAATTTTCAACTTAGTTAAAAAGATGTTCAATAAATCGTCTACAGGCTATGACGAAATTCCCCTAACTATCATTAAAGATAATATTGACATATTGGCAACTCCACTAGCATCACTTTATAATAACTGTATTGATGAAGGCCTGTTCCCTGATCAGTTAAAAATTGCACGAGTAATTCCAATTTTTAAGAAGGGTTCAAAAACGGATCCTGGCAACTACAGGCCGATTTCTCTATTGCCTGTACTATCAAAGATTTTAGAAAAGATTATGAAGCTGCATAGCATCTTAAATGGACAACAATTTGGCTATCAAAAATCATTGGGAACCGCCGATGCTGTTGAGGCATTAGTCGATGATGTTATTTGCCTTCTTAATGACAAACATAAGGTAGCAGGTGTATTTCTGGATCTTAGTTCTGCCTTTGATACGGTGGACCATGAAATTTTGCTGGCCAAGTTGGAACATTATGGCATAAGGGAAGACGTTCTGAAGCTATTTCGATCTTATTTGCATAATAGACGTCAATTTGTAGAGATAAAGTCGGTAGTGGATGAGGAACAAAAAATATCGAACTCTAATTTAAGGACCGTATTTCGAGGGGTCCCTCAGGGATCTGTTCTAGGTCCAATTT
Source organism: Dryobota labecula (assembly GCA_947523025.1). NCBI lineage: Eukaryota > Metazoa > Arthropoda > Insecta > Lepidoptera > Noctuidae > Dryobota > Dryobota labecula. Next base: position 332,877 of record OX383291.1, on the reverse strand, counting down.
TCTTCATCATTTTCCTTAATGATTTAATTGAGTACATTAAAAAACGTTTCACAGACACTAGGCTCGTTATTTTGGTGGATGACACTAACGCAATAGTGTCTGCAAATAACTTGAATAATTTAGAATTCAAAATTAATAACTTATTAAAAGCTTTTGAACACTGGTTTGCTACAAACAATCTTAAGCTCAATGTAAATAAAACAAAATGTGTACTATTCAAGTCACACGTTCGGAACAATGCTAGTCTTGAGGTTTTGTCATGTGGCAACAAAGTTGAAGTGGTTGACTATGTAAAATTCCTAGGTGTTCACATTGATGCGTTGTTAAACTGGAAGGTTGAGACATCCTTTGTAACGAAGTCAGTTAGCTCAACATGCTATGCAATCAAAAGCCTGAGGGAAGAACTGACCTTGGCCCAGCTTAGGATGGTTTTCTTTGCCTTGGTTGAGTCTAAGCTTAGATACAATATTGAGTTTTGGGGCAACAGCTATAAGTACAATATCCACTCGGCATTTGTAATTCAATAAAGAGCCTTAAGGACAATGCTCCGCTTAAAACAGACGGCTTCGTGCAGAGACCATTTTATAAGACTTAATATTTTGACAGTGCCATGTCTTTATGTATTGGTGCTGCTAAACCGGTTTTGTTAAGAACTTGCACAAATTTGAAACAGATGACCAACGACATGTTAGAATTAATACACGCAGGAAAGACTTGCCTAACACAATCCAACCGAAAATAAACGTGGTTCATCACAGTCCTAGGTACCAATCAGTACTTCTATACAACAAGCTTCCCTTAGAATTTAAAAGCATAAATAGCGCAAACTTATTTAAAAACAAATTGAAGACATACTTACTGAGGAAGGGCTATTACAGCGTCGATGAGTACCTTGATATAGGCGACAACCGTAATATTAATATTGTTGATCTAGATTGGAATTAATTTTTAAATGATATGTTAACTATTATTATATATTTTATTTTACAATTAGATGACATATTATTACGGACATTTTATAGCAATTTGTTTATATTTTATTTTATATATATTTGACATTCTATTTTTATTATTGTGTATTCACAGAAAATTACATGAAATATTAATCTTTTTTTATGCAATATTTTTAGATAATTGGATGTCATAAATCACGATCTTGATCTTTTTATATTAATTAGATTTTCCTTTTTCCTTTTTATTTGTTTTATTGTATTATTAATTATTTTAAATTGCATGTGGATTATTATTGTGTTGAATTTGCTATTTAATAATCATTGACATGTTTGACATTGTATATTGTTCCGAAATAAATGACTTATGACTTATAGTTGTTGGTATTAGAACGGATTAAATCAAAATTATTACCAAGCTCGCTTCGCTCGCTCCTACATTCTACGTTATGAAAGTAAAATATCCGCCGGGGCGCCCGCGGTAAATATTTTGGCAACCAACACTGGCGAAGAAATAGGCGCGCAGCGCCGCGGCCGGTAGCAGAAGAACTCCTTAAATTTTAAGGACTTCAGGGGGGATTTCTGGACGTTGTTTTTTTATATTCCAATTTCCCCCCCTAAGGGGGATTTTCAGGGGGGAATTATAGACTTTTCTTTTTTTAGATTCCAGTTTTCCCCCTCAAGGAACATTTTCAGGGGGGATTGTGGAATAAGTATTTTTTCGATTCCAGTTTTCCCCCTAAGGGGGATTATCAGGGGGGAATTCTAGACTTTATTTTATAAATTCCACTTTTCCCCCTCAGGGGGGACTTTCAGGGGGGATTTCGGGAATAAGCCGCGGGAATCGAGCCCGCGACACGCAGCACAGCAGTTAATCGCTTAACCACTGCGCCAACCGTGTCGACGGAGAGTATTACGTCTTCATAGAAAACGACCGAAATGACGCGCTTCGAAATCTCGGTGAATACCAGTACGCAACAGTCTCGAGTGCCCTGTGTGAGTGTTCGTTACGCATGGACGCGGTAGGTGCGAGATTTATTTACGTGAAATATGGATGTTTGAATTCATCAATATCGAAAAGTTTTTTTTTTTTTAATTTCCAACTGAATCGGCAAATCTATAAAAATAATTTTTGTTTTTATTTATATCTGTGTTATGTAGGACGTTATATTTATTGAAGCGTAGTGGCATAACGTCCTTGACAGGTACTTAGTAGATGATTATCTCACTTTTTCCATGCAATCGGTGCGAGTGAAGGAACAAGATAATACACGGGGGCGAAACCGCGAGCAGAATCTAGTATTGGTATTTATACCAACATAGATTCTGCTCGTGGTTTCGCCCCGTGGATTTTGGAATATAAAAACCTATTTAACAAAAAAAAAACGATCTTCGATTTATTTTTATTTTTTTGCCACCGACTTCCGAAATTAAAGTTATTTTTCTCTTTCTAGTGTTTTTTTTGGAAGTCATTTTTTTTTTGTTTAAAGTGTTACCTACCTCAACATCAATTCGATTACCACTACTTGCTACACCGCACAAACAACAGTGACACAAAATAATATACGAAGTGGATTAAATACGTATTATCGAAGCTAACTCAAAAAGACTACTCAAGCAAAGTTAATAAAAATCGGTTAATAACCATTTATAGCCCGAGTGCACCTCATGACACTTCCAATAAGCCCAAACACGGCTAGGATACATTGTTTTATTACGGAGTTCCGGTGCATACTTTCCGGCTACGAATTATTTACCTATATTTGCTTCATAGTCGCTTAACTATCTTAATCAAGATATCTTATCGCCACCCGTAAAATACTTATCATTGAGGAGTTCCGGTGGACATATAAGGTCTTCTTCATCAGTTCTACTTCATCAAATGATACTTTCTGAATGCAAATACTTGAGTTGTTGATGAAAATACAAAAATCGCTATGTGTTTGCCTATAATATTTGAGGAGTTTCCTCAATTTCTCATGGATCCCATAATCAGATCCTGGTTTACTTATCATATTACCACCCTTGGGATATCTCCATTCCAACAAAAAAAGAATCATCCAAATCGGTTCATAAACGAGGAAGTTATCCGCAAAAAACACAAAAAAAAAATATATATATATACGGTCGAATTGAGAAACCTCCTTTTTTAAAGTCGGTTTAAAAGAGCGTTTTATATAGCTTTATCAAATCACCGCCGAGACGAAATACTGTTACTTGATTATACTGTGCTTCTATAAAATCTATCCTAAAATCTGATAGACATCAATTCAACATTTTAATTAATTTTTCAGGTTTCTTTGGAGAGAATATTCTTTGTTTATGATTGCGCGACTGAAGTGAACTCGCCGTGAAGTTGCGAGTGGTTGCCTTGCGCATTTGGTAGGTATTTGATCATAGTAATTATTTTAACATTCTATCAAGATAAACTCAGCGACTGGCACTAGAAAATTTTAATACCTTTTCAATGATATAAAAATTATGAAAAAAGGGTCTGTTTTGTAGCCATGAGATTGATTTAGCGTTACGAAAAGGGCTAACTTTGTGATTTTTTTCCATCGAGAAAAGTTAATCTAATCGTGTTATTAAAAGCGATTGCATCTCCGCCAGATCCTTAAATAACACATTTATTTTTGTCTGAATTTTATACCACTGTTTTTTAGGTTTCCCATGGATTCTAAAAACTAGTAATCGCGGTCTCTGTCGGATCACCTCGCCTTAAGACGCTGACAACCGCTATCGAGCTCCGATGTTTCAGTATTTTAGCCACGCCCACTATTTCTCCGGTATCCTAGCGCCATTCTTAAAGGGCGGCGATACAGCGAATTACCAAGTAAGAAACAAATTGACGCGGTCAATAATAATTAACAATGAACCAATAGATGGCGCTCTTGCATATTTATTGTTCTGTATGAAGAGCTAAAAACAAATTAGACAAAGCGATTAAAAAGAAACGAATGTATATTTTTATTTTTTATTATATTATTTAAGATTATACTGAATTTAAAAACAATATAAATGTAAGGAAAATAAAAACTTAAACTGCCGACCTTATAGGCGTATTTGGGCATATATTCCCCGTGGTCCCTGCCGTAGTCCCTGGAAGGTGCCGTCTCTCCGAGAAATACCGTCTTGTACCCATGGTCCTTCCAATTTGTCCTACTGGTTCCCACCAATAGGACAAATCGGTATTACAAGTGAAAGTCGGAAAAGATTTGCCTATTTACCTTATTGACATTTAAAATTCGGTTTGTTTTACCCCACATTCTCGTTCGTTAACGTTGCTCCTTCATTATAAACCAGTGTTTTGATAAATGTCAATAAGGTCGATAATCGCTTGGACCTGCGTTTTTAACTTGCTATCGTTAGGCAAATGTTTTCCGACCTTCACTTGATTTACACATTTGTCTTTATTGGTGGGAACCAGTAGGAAAAATCGGTAGGACTACGTGTACAGGACGGTATTTCTCGGAGAGACGGTACCTACCAGGGACTACGGCAGAAACAACCATTTTAATTCGGCAGCATTATATTTCTCGAAGGGACCACGGGGAATACATGTATTTAGGCTTTCATTTTATTTACATAGGTTTTTCGATGTTACGATAGGATTTATTATTAGGTCCTTACCTATGAAATTGCCGTTTTTCATGAAATAAGTTAACGCCCTTGTTTCTCTATATTTTTTATTTTTTATTAATCAAAGTAATTACCCATGCAATCAATGCATTTTGCCAACGTAGTGGTAGCTTATTGATGTCTTTTTTGAAAAAGTCTGCTGGACGGGAGGCAACAAATTCTTCAAAGGCATTTTGAACTGCCTCTCGGTTATTGAATTTTTTCCCCGCCAAGAAGTTATCCAAATTCTGGAAAAAGTAGAAGTCTGTAGGGGCAAGGTCTGGTGTGTACGGTAGATGACGGAGAACTTCCAACCCCAGCTCTTGTAACTTGGAGACCGTCTGCTGTGCAGTATGAGGTCGCGCGTTGCCGTGCAGGAGCAGCGGAGCCGAACGATTAAACAAAACTGGTTGGAGATGTGCGAGCTTCTCCATCATTATGTTCAGTTATTCACAGTACACATCTGCATAATGCTCATCCCGTTTGGTAAGAAGCTGTGATGAATGACACCGGCGCTAGACCACCAAACAGTGACCATTACTTTTTTAGGGGTCAGTTTTCGTTTGGGGCATTGTTTAGGTGCTGAACCAGGATCTAACCAACTTGCTGAGCGTTTGCGATTGTCGAACAGAATCCATTTTTCGTCGCAAGTAACAATGCGATTCAATATGCCTTCGTTTGTGTGACTGTTGAGCAGTGCAAGACTCAACTCGACGCGTGCTTCGCGCTGGCGATCATTCAATTCGTGGGGCACCCATTTGTAAAGCTTTTTTACCTTGCCAATTCGACGCAATTGGACCAATATTGTTTTGATGCTAACATTGAAAGCTGCTGCTAATTCAGCTGTAGATTGAGAATCATCAACTTCCACAATTGCCTATATAATTCATCATTGTCGACTAAAGTTTTCGGTCGACCATGGGGTTCATTTCTTAGGTCGAAATTTCCAGAACGGAAGCGGGCAAACCAATAACGGGTGGTGCGATCGTTAGTAATGTTCGCTCCGTATACATACGTTGTTGATGACGATAAACGTACAAATGCGATGAAAACAGAACGCTAACCATTAAACAAATGACTAATTTTCAAAAAATAATTCCATATTAAAAAAAAAAAATTGAACTTAGAATTCTTAGCCAAAAAATAAAAAATTGGACTTGAAATAGCCAGTATGGCAGAACGGCAATTTCATACCTATTATTTACAAGTCTGTATTACTGAGATATCTGGAACATGTGGGTTGATCGATTGGTGTCTGAAGTACTATTTCATGCACCTTGATGTTGTCTCTTATAGGCAGGTTCCGTGTGAATCTCGGGTCTATTATTTAGTAATTTTTCCGTTCCCAAAATAGGTCATCTTTTTCTATTACTTCCATCTTTAATTTAACTTTTTCTCCAGACCATACTGCAAACAAGCATTTTATTTTATTTTTATTTTATTTCTTCCGTCTTGTAATATGGAGCTGGCCCTGAATTTGATAATACCAGTTGTGATTGGTGTTTATTTTTAGGCACCCTTCTTTGTCTTTTACACAAAAATTTACTTTTTTTTTGCAGATAGCCTCATTCAGGCCCAACTAGTACGCAGTGATTGGGCATTTAATTTCAATTATGGCATCTTCGCCACAGATACCATCAGGTGTTGCTCCGAGATAAGGCAACTCTGCGTCTATAAACAACCCACAAGGCGCAATTTTAATAGTCTCTTGTTTCAACAATTGCAGTATGGCTATTTTTTCGTTTTGCTGGCCATGTTTGATTGACGAAATGTGATCCATATTTTTTTTATATAAAATATCTTTCACCAAATTGGTGCATCCAGTATTTGGTCTTTTCTTTATCACGCGGCCAAAATTGGAGGCTGTCAGCAGCGACCTCCGAAGTTCCATCCACTCACTACTATATTTTTGAAGAATCGTTTTTTTTTCTATCAAACTTCGTTCTTCGTCAGTTTTTTTTAGCGAAAGGATAAAATTGTCTTTCATTTTTTGAAGAATGTCTTCTGGCATATCTGGTTTGTTACACTGATCTCCATAACTTTCATCTGTTTTTGTGAATATAATACGTCTTTTTTTCTTTATGTACTTGCTATTTAAGTGTCTCTTTTTCATTCTTCTTTCTTCTAACATCTTTAGTTTCCCTTGTGGACTTTTTGCTAAGATGTGTTTATACGGTTGCCGCAGTACATCTCGTAGCATATGAGCTCTTCATGGAAAAATTTATTATTTTTCCTCCAACATATTTTGCTATTATGCTTTGGTAGCGCTCGACAATATTACTGTCCACGTCATGGATGAGACGTTCTATAAGTCCAGTTCTAAGATAGTCATAGGTCTATGTAAATTCGATAGTTTATCACTGGACTTATTTGTGACTTTCTTTTTATGATCAAAGTAATATTTGTTTTATCTATATTAGTACCTAAGTACTTATTACACACTTACTGGTAAAAAACAATTTCCGAAGCTTCACCTACACCTACTTCTGAACTGTTCGCCAAACGTCTCAAAAAAGCTGTTATTGTCCCTGTATATAAATCAGGCAGCAAAGAACAAGTGACAAATTATAGACCTATTTCTCTATTACCTTCTATGTCAAAAATATTGGAAAAAATTATAAACAAACGGTTGTTGAAATATTTGGAAGATAGATCAATTCTGTCTGAACGGCAGTTTGGATTTAGGCCAAAGGTTTCAACTTCCGATGCGGTACACCATCTGACTGATTATCTAGTGCAAGAACTTGACAAGGGTAACCACACAGTAGGAATTTTCCTTGACCTTGCCAAAGCGTTTGACACAGTTTCCATTCCAATTCTGTTGCGCAAGCTTGAGATCATGGGTGTAAGAGGCACCCAGCTGAAAATTTTCAAAAGTTATTTAGAAGATCGCACCCAGTGCGTAAAGATTGGCAATGTTCTCAGTGCTGTTCAAAAAACACATATTTTGGTGTTCCCCAAGGGAGTATTTTAGGGCCCACTCTGTTTTTGATTTACATAAATGACCTTTGCAATCTAAAGCTAGAGCATGGCACTATTATAACTTACGCTGACGACACTGCTCTACTTTTTTCGGCTGACTCAGAAAATGAAGTCTACAATCTTGCGCAACACGGATTCAATATTGTAAATAAATGGCTTCACAATAAGTCACGAACTCTAAATGCAGAAAAGACACATTACATTAAGTTTTCGATGCGCAAGCAAATATCGCATATCCCTTCAACGTTGCATGCTCATTATTGCCCAGTTCCTGCAGATAGCCAGTGTAAGTGTCCCAATATTAAAAAGACAGATAAACTAAAATACCTAGGTATAATAATAGATGAAACCCTTTCCTTCAAACAATATATGGAAGCTCTAAATAATAGAATTCGTAAGCTGATATATACATTCAAAAAGCTACGATTTATTGCAAATCCAAAAATAATTAGGCAAGTATACTTTGTTCTTTGTCAGTCAATTTTGACTTACTGTATTACTTCATGGGGTGGGGCGAATAAAACTTTGTTATTGACCATTGAAAGAGCTCAAAGAGCTATTCTCAAAATCGATACTTGCCGCCCTTTCCTTTTCCCCACTAACCTCCTGTATAAATCTTGTGAAGTACTAACAGTTCGACAGTTATTTATAATGAGCACTGTACTAAAACAACACTCAACACTTCCACACAGCACTGAATTTACTAAAAAGAGACGGGAAGATATAGTTTGCCCTCAAAAAAGTACAAAACATGCTTTCACAGCCAAATTTTATATGTACCTCGGACCGCTACTCTACAACAGGCTAAATGAAAAGGGAAACATCTACTCCTTAAATCGTAGTAATTGCAAGAAAATCCTTAAGGAAACTCTTCAAACTATGTCCTATGAAGATACAGAGAAATTATTACTAGTGCTAAAGTAAATATTATTTGTATGATGGTTATTTTGTTTTTTAATTAGTTAGCTAAGTTAAGAGTCTATAATTTTATACACCTTTTTCATAGGTACCAAATATTTAATAATTTTATGTGATTATTTAATCAATTAATGTACCTCCAATCGCCTGAAACACAGGACTACCTAGTTCAGGCACAAATAATGAGTGAACTTGAGATAGATATAAGAAAAACTGTATTTAACTGTATACTTTATATTTTTGAATAAATTTTATTATTATTATTATTATAATACTAGCTTTTGCCCGCGGCTTCGCCCGCGTGGAGGTCGGAAATTATCCCACGGGAACGTACTGTCGGGATAAAAAGTATCCTATGTCTATGTTAAAACATTTTTGTAAACAACATTTTTGGTTTTACCATCCTTTGCTAGAACATGAAGATTTTGTGGGCTGGATACTCGTGAGCACGCCACATACCATTGCCCATGGGAAAAACAGATTTTCTCTAAATGTACACCTGCTACTTTTAGTGTTTGTCCTTGAGCCTTGTTTATTGTCATCGCAAATGCTGCTTTCAGAGGGAACTGCACTCTTCTAAATTGTAATGGTATATCTGTCGGAATTATTGGAATACGGGGAATCAAAACATTTTCTCCTTTTGCTATACCTGACATAATTATTGCTTTTGTAATATTCCGCCCCAGGTAAGTAATTTGTAACCGCGTACCATTACATAACCTTGGCGCATCAAGATTACGCATTAACAGAACTGGAACACCAACTTTCAGCCTCAGCTTATGGGAAGGCACTCCTGATAACTCTAAAGAGTTGAGAAATTCAACAGGGTACGATGTTACTTGTTCGGTGTCTATGACATTGTCTATCTCTCTCGACTCTGTTATATGTTGTTGCAAAGATCCCGTATCGTAATTCAGTTCTCGTATTAAATCACTACTAACTTCCCCGGTTCTCTGTGGCCTGCCCATTCCCAATTCAGATAAATCTTTTCCAGTAATAGTTATCACTTGGTCTTCAATCTTTGTTAGGGCTTCGCTGTATATTAAATCATTGAATGTGACATTTGGATTATTTTCTTGTAATCTATGTAATATATCGTCCGTCATATCAGTTTTATATTTTTCCCACAGTTGTTGAGGATTTCAAAGTCCACATGTTGCTATTAATATAGCAAATAGCTTTCGCACTTCGGTCGCTGATCTACATTGTGCTGCCTCTTCCAGTGTAACATTCCAATGATTGTCATTTTCTAACAACCTTTTTGCCTCACATGTCTCTCTATATGCCGAAAATTCCTGGTTATTGTGTTTTTTAAGATCTTTAAAAGAGGTTGGTCCTCGCTCATGGTGTAAAAGCATTCTCAAACAAAAACATTCCATGTTACTAACATGGACCGTGTAAACTCTACCTAAAGCTTCTCCAGATTTAACACCAGGCCAATTCTGAACAGGACTTCCTTGAATTCGACGTTTCCACTCTTTTCTCGATGCATTCCAGGTGTAATATCTTGGTACTTCAACATACAGAAGAGTTCTTGCAAAATCATCTCTTGCGCAAAGTAAAAAAAAAGCGGTAACGGTAAGTGTGGTTTTTGGCGGAGTGGATACTCGCTCGCGGAAATTAGTTTCAGTAGAATAGATCCGTTCACCATTCTCTAAGTGCACATTGAGATGTGTAACAGCGGGATGCCTTTCGTGTAGTGGAAACCCTAACAGCCTCCATACAGCTTCGTTGCTGCTGACATAACGACCGGACTGATATGTTTGTACTTCATCTACAGGATTTGCGAGGTCACTGTTTCTAAAATTGAAAATAGCTTGGTCGCTACCTTTATTAATATATTTGCAGATATATTTTATTGCACGCACTGAACTGCAAGCCTCTACATTTATGTGAGTATTAAACATTTTTGATAATATAGGCGAAAAATGGACCACCCAACTATTATCAACAGTAATTTACCTGCCATTTCGGAGTTTCACAGATGCCGTTCGACCTCCGTCTGCTGGGGCTCTTCTACGATACATTGGGTATCCATTTTCATAGTGGACAGTTTCTTTGAGTAGTTTGCGCAGAATTTTTTTTGTACACTTCCCGTCTTTCATGCAAGAACATTGGGGATTCTCAAGTCCGCATGGTCCATGTATCATATTTTTAACAATAATATCATGCAGTGCTTGGTCACAGCTTGGATCTGGTATTTCAGCAGTAATGATTTTATCAATTTGGTCGGGTCTCAACTTGTCTTTTAACCACAATAATATATGAACATGTGGTAAACCACGCTTCTGCCATTCTATGGAGTACATGAAACACAGCACATCTCCAAATAGTTTGCCTTTGGTAATAAAAGACATTAGTTTTTTAACTTTAATCTAAAAACTCTTGCAACAATATCATGTCTATCAATCGCGCTTTGTCCCGGCATCAATTCATCCACTACTTCAGGCCAGGTTGGATTACATGTGAACGTAACAAATAAATCAGGACGACCGTATGTGCGCACATAAGCGAATGCGTCCTGGGTATATTCATGTGAGTATCGTGGGCTGTTCACAAAGGATGACGGTAGGATGACCATTTTTCCTAAATCGTTAGCATTCACATTCGCATCATATGCGACAGCATCCTGAAGATGAATATAATTTTCAGCTCTCAGCTTCTTTTGGTTTAACGATATGAATCGCAGGCGCTCACTCTCGACTTTAACGTACATATCGACATAAAATTGGTTAGCCAACTGTCTACATCTTGGTATTAAATTAAAATCATCTTCGCGTATCATTAAGTGATAGGCATAAAAATCCATACAGTACACTTTTTTGTTAGGCAAGGGAAGACCTGTCAAAGGGTTAATTTGCGGTATCTGGAAGTGGTACCCTTCCTGCCCCTTGCTAAAGATTAGGGGATATTGAAGCGCATCATAAAATGTATGTGTGTCAGGCACCCTGGTTAATCTACCGTCACGAGTTTGTAGCACAATATCACGGGATGCAAACTGTTCGCCTGTAAACCATAGCTGCGACTTCATTAATTAGTGGTGCGTTAAATCGTCTTTCATGTTCGCCACTCGGTGTACGATCTGGATGCATGACTAATTTATAATTTTCTGGCGGCATTCTCTCCAAAGCACTTTTGAATGTGTTGATAAGACGATTATGTTCGTGCAGCATTCTTTGTATTTTTATCACACTATCTCTTTCTACTCCTACAATATTTTGACACCTGCGGTCCGCTTCATTATTTTTATCCCCCATGAAATAAATCTGCAAGAATTTATGTTGCTCATTATCTGGAGGAAGTAAAGAACCAATTATGTAGTAAATTTGTCCTTGAATTGTAAAAGTAGGGGAAAAACCAGGCATTACAACTTCCCTGTCTACGCCAAAAGAAGTCATTTGGAACCACGAATTATATTTTCTAATTTTATTCAAAAACGTCGCGATTCATTGACTTCGTATAAAAGCAATGTTTTCAGCGGTTCCTCGGGCACATCTAACGTTAAAAGTTTAACTTTTCCACCAGAACAGCACATACCAGGAGTTTCGTCTTTCCATTTTAGTGCTTTACAATGCCTACACTTTTGATCCATTCTTTTCAAACCCACTAATCTATGATTAACATAATTAATGCACGGGTCATAATCAAAAGCGGCATTATTGAAAGCCTCCCATGTGTTAAATGTAAATGTTCGTCTTCTTTTGGCCTGTCGCTCAGCATTCAAATCACGACGTCTTTGAGACTCTTCCAACGTTTCCGCGGCTATAAGAAATGCGTGACGGTCTGCATCTAAGGTCCGGCGGACCTGAGTCTGCTCTTTGGTTTCAGCCGCTCTGAGAGACGCGTGGCGCTCCGCATCTAAAATCTGCCGAGCTTGAGTCTGCTCTAAGGTCTCGGCATCCCTAAGAGACGCGTGGTGCTCCGCATCTAAAATCTGCCGAGCTTGAGTCTGCTCCAAAGTCTCGGCATCTCTAAGAGATGCGTGGCGCTCTGCATCTAAAATCTGCCGAGCTTGAGTCTGTTCCAAGGTCTCGGCATCTCTAACAGATGCGTGGCGCTCCGCATCTAAAATCTGCCGAGCTTGAGTCTGCTCCAAGGTCTCGGCATCTCTAAGAGATGCGTGGCGCACCAGATCTAAAATCTGCCGAGCTTGAGTCTGCTCCAAGGTCTCGGCATCTCTAAGAGACGCGTGGCGCTCCGCATCTAAAATCTGCCGGGGTTGAGTCTGCTCCAAGGTCTCGGCATCCCTAAGAGATGCGTGGCGCTCCGCATCTAAAATCTGCCGAGCTTGAGTCTGCTCCAAGCTCTCGGATCCCTAAGAGATGCGATTTTCTTTTGCACTAGGTGCAAAAGAAAATATTTGAAACCTAATGAACTAACTAAAAATACGTCTTATTGAATACACTACTTATAAAAAAACATATAAACCTACGAATCACTAAAATAATTTTTTTATTGATATAAACACTGTCGTCAACAGCGATCAACGGAAGTAAGATTGACCGAGAAGCGAGACCTCCTGGTCCTGACCTCGTAGTGCCTCGTACTAAAAAAATCTGATCGAACCAGAACAGAACTTCGACTCGATCGATTTTTTTTTTCCGAGTGTTACACAAACGAAGCGAAGAGAAAAACCAACACCAATAAAATCCAATTTTTCCAATTTAACTATCTACGAACGAACAAGAATATTTATAGAAACGAACGACCAACCAATCACGACTCTCATACGTTGCCTGAATGAGGGTCACTATCCTACGGAAAGTCATAACACCGCGATTCAGAAAAGCGCGTCATTTGCACAGCGCCATCTATCGAGAACACTGGTAAACTCTCTGTTCCAACCTGTTGCAAGTAGTGATATCTTTTGACGGAGTGGACCGATTTTAATGAAATAAAGACTAAATGTCACCTCCAGATAGATACGGACTATGACTATATTTCCAATCCTTTAAATCTCTTAAAAATAGTTACACAAAAATGTCATTATTACATGTGAATTTGAAAATCATCCCCTATTTTACCCGCTTGAGGGATCATTTTAGAAAAATTATGATATACGTAATTCATTATTTGTTACCAAAAGCATAAATTTGAATTTTCATATCCCTAACTTAAGAAATAACAGGTTTCCCATACAAACTTTCATCCCCTATATCCCCCCATTTAGGGATGTTTGAGACAAAATGTAGCCTATGTCCTTCCCCGGGATGCAATCTATCGCTCTGCCAAATTTTATCTAAATCCGTTCAGTGATTTAGGCGTGAAAAGGTAACATACAGACAGACAGACAGACAGTTACTTTCGAATTTATAATATTAGTATGGATTATTATGTCGCAAGTAACTATTTACACTAGGTGCCAAATTAAAAGACTATAAACTAAATATATATAATATATAAGTTATAATACCATTTATGTTCGTACCTGATTTGTCAACATTACTATGGTATAATAATCTATACTAATATATAATCTACTATACTAATATCTATATCTATACTAATCTATATCTATACTAATCTATCTATCTATACTAATCTATACTAATCTATAAAGCTGAAGAGTTTGTTTGTTTGTTTGTTTGAACGCGCTAATCTCAGGAACTACTGGTTGGAATTGAAAAATTCTTTTTGTGTTAGATAGTCCATTTATCGAAAAATATTATAAGTTATATAACATCACGCTACAACCAAAAGGAGCGGAGCATAAATGAAAAATGTTGCAAAAACGGGAAAAATTATTCCTTTTTGAAAGCTTCCGTTGCGTGCGCTGCGTAAACGGTTTAAGTTACGCAAATATCATGTATGATGGAATTGTTCCTCTTTAAATGTTCTAAAAAAATTCCGCGACAGCATATGTCTATCTTTTAAGATTGTCTCACTATAACCTTTTTTATGGTAATCAAATTTGTTCTAAACTAATGCATTATTTGCGAAGGAGTTTTCATAAACATGGTATTAATCCTTATCCAAATAAATACGTTATTCATCACAAGTATTTAATTTTGAACAAAGTTGCCCTTACATCATTTCATTTCAATGAATATCTTAGGAGTTATAACTGTTTTATAATAACTCCGCAGCAAAATAATGATCAACTCTGCGAGGTAGTCTATTCTAAAGCTGAAGAGTTAGTTTTTAGGGTTTCGTACCCAAAGGGTAAAATGGGACCCTATTACTAAAACTCCGCTGTCCGTCTGTCTGTCTGTCTGTCTGTCCGTCTGTCACCAGGCTGTATCTCATGAACCGTGATAGTTAGACAGTTGAAATTTTCACAGATGATGTATTTCTGTTGCCGCTATAACAACAAATACTAAAAAACAAAAAAAAATATTTAAGGGGGTTATTTGAAATATTTATTTATTTATCCCATACAACGGACATGATTTTTTTTCCGTTTTTTTTTTTTTTTGCTCCGCCCGCGTGGATGTCGGTTATCGCGTAAAAAAGTAGCCTATGTCCTTCTCTATATCCCAGGCTATATTCCTGCCAAATTTCATGTCGATCGGTTCAGCGGTTTAGGCGTGAAAACGTAACATACAGACAGACAGACAGAGCTACTTTCACATTTATAATATTAGTATGGATAGCTTTTGCCCGCGGCTCCGCCCGCGTGGATGTTGGTTATCGCGTAAAAAAGTAGCCTATGTCCTTCTCCATATCCCAGGCTATATCTCTGCCAAATTTCATGACGATCGGTTCAGCGGTTTAGGCGTGAAAACGTAACATACTGACAGACGGACAGACAGATAGACAGACAGACAGACAGACAGACAGACAGACAGACAGAGTTACTTTCACATTTATAATATTAGTAAGGATTTGTATGGATGGTACGAAATCCTTCGTGCGCGAGACCGACTCGCACTTGGCCGTATTTTTGTTTTTGAACGCGCTCATCTCTGGAACTGCGAGTTCAATTCCAATTCTTGAGGAAGAATTACATTCCTATTAACTAGGACACAATTTTTTTTAAATGAAATTTATGCGAAAACGAACTAAAAGCACGGGCAGGCAATGTGTTGCGACGGGGTGGGTCGGGGGAACAAGAAATTTAACGCGGACGAAGCCGCGGGCAGAAGCTAGTGTATAAATATTACAATATAAAAAAATGTACTTACTTTACTACTTACTTCCATGAGATGTTTTTGTTTGTTAGTATAGAAGCGCTTTTTTGCTGGCCTCCGGCATATTTGTTTGTTTCCCGTTTTGCACAGCAAATATTTTCACAATTTAGAACTTTTTAGGGTTCCGTACCTCAAAGGAAAAAACGGAACCCTTATAGGATCACTCGTGTGTCTGTCTGTTTGTCTGTCCCTCTATCACAGCCAATTTGCTCCGAATGTAATGGACCGATTAAGTTGAAATTTGGTATATACATATCAATTTGAGTGACCTAAACACGAATATGAACCGTTAATAAATGAATTTAGAATATTAGGGTCAGTTTTGGGGGGTAAACAAGAAAATTTAAAAAAATAGTTTAGCAAACTGTACCATGTGACATATCAAATAAAAGGGTTTACTGTGAGGGTCTCAAATATATTTTTTATATAATTATATTTTTTTTTTTTTTAAGTTATAAGTGAAAATAGACGAAAATTTACCATTCCCGCCCCTTATCTATGTAATGGACCGAATAAGTTGAAATTTGGTATACATATCAATTTGAGTGACCCAAATACGGACGTGAATTGTAAATAAATGAATTAAGAATATTGAGGTAAGTTTTGGGGGGCAAACAAGAAAATTAAAAAAAAAAGTTTTGCAAACTGTACCGTGTGATATATCAAATGAAAGGGCTTACTATGAGGGTCTCAAAAATATATATATATTTTTTTTAAGTTATATGTGAAAATAGGCGAAAATTTACCATTCCCCCCTTATCTCCGAAACTACTGAACCTAAAAATGTGAATAAAATACAGAAAATAGTTCTATACTTATAGATTACAGGAAAATTTATAAGAAGTCTATGGTCTTAAAATTACATGGTAAATCTCTCGATGTTGTGCGTACAAACTTACATTTGCAGTTGGAATGTTAGGGAGATTACGTTTACCAACTACAATGTTAAGTTTGTTATTAGGATAAATTCTTTCCAAGTACGGAACCCTTCATTGTGCGTAGTCCGTCACGCACTTGGCCGGTTTTTTTATGTTTAAACTTATATCCTATACCAATGTCTTTACGTGCAAATCTTTTTACAATTTATTGTAGGTAGTTTTAGGAACAAAATAAAATATTATTATGTATTTTGAAATTATCAAACATCAAAATATGTAATGAACGGATAGCGGTGCAAAGCGACATAGGTCCATCTAGCAGCGCGTCTATGCGATCACTGTCGGATTGCATACATAGGAAAGAGAAGCGTGATGAAGAGACGTTCGTAACTTTTTACAAACCATACAATAAATTAATTACTTAAAAATAAGTTGAGTAATCAAAAATAAAAAAACAACCAAGTTCTGTATTTAAATATGATACGTTATTGTTATAAATTTTACCAACGTACGTTGATACAGATATTTTTGTTGGAAAATCATTTTAAGAGGTTAGTTTACCATTTTTTTGTATCGAGAAAACTTTTCAAAAACGTGTTTTGAAAACAACAGAGTTCTCAGAAATATGTTCAAGATCACTACATATTATAAAACAAAGTCCTCCGCCGCGTCTGTCTGTCTGTCTGTTCGCGATAAACTCAAAAACTACTGGACCGATTCGCATGCTGTTTTCATCAATGGATAGCTTGGTTCTCAAGGAAGGTTTAAGAATATAATTTGTTAAGTTTTTGTATACATTTTTGTATAAATAAACGATATTTGTTGGAGGTGTCGGAAAAAATAAGCCGTCTGGGAGCTTTCAACGAAAAGGCTGTCTAAACCCTTTGAGATATAACAAAATAATGTATGGTGGAATTGTGTATCTTATAAAGGTCTTCAAAAAAGTCCGCGATGGCATACGTCTATCTCTTAAGGATAACATACTATATCCATTTTATTGTCTTTTTGTAGGTATTTGTTTGCCGAATTTTACTCTTGGAAATACGATTACGATAACAATACGCTATAATATCAGTAGCTATTAGCCAAATTATGTTCGTAGATAAATAAGCTAGCTATTTACGTGTATTTCAAACAGTATACAAGAATATTTATCATACAAACATTACTAAACACGGCGGCCTTATGATCAAAATTTGTGCATTCCAAAACTTTCGTTACTTTTTCACTGACATATTTATCACTTTTCGATAAACTAACACTCAATACGAAATCTACATTTATTTCTCAGTAATTCTGTATAAGATTCTTCTATGATTAAACCGTTTTCTCATTGAATCCATTACTTTACGCACGTATAACCTTGATGAATGTTTACATCGCGCCATACCGCCACACGACCATAGAGTACAGACGTATTATGTTTTCTTTTTTTTTCGTTCGTTTAGTGGTGTTCCCGCTAAAATGTATTAGTACCGGTCAAGTATTAGTCGATTAATCGAATTCTACAGCCAGATCGTGTTGCAAGTACAAAATAAATGTCAAATATTTCGTCCAATTGCGAACGTGACCCTGAGAAAAGTTATGCACCAATGGTGTTCATTAGATTTCGAGTGTTTTCTCAGCACAAACGGTGTATCGTGCGACATTTCGGAGGATTTCGTTTTGTTTTCACATTGTTAGTACTTACGTGAATTATTTTAAAATTATTATTTGTCGCATTTTTATTTCGTGTTGTAATTTGATACAATTGATTGCTTTAAGAATTTGAGTGAAATTTCGTATTTTGATTTTGTGTTTGTTATCTTTAGGTAAAGACTCATTATACGTTCAGATCATAAGTACTTTTATTACATTAAATCATATGTTTCGGTTTCTATTCACATAGTGAATCACATTAAAATTAATATTACGTTAAAAATTTGAGATATAGCCTGGGATATGGAGAAGGACATAGGGTACTTTTTTATGCGATAACCGACATCCACGCGGGCGAAGCCGCGGGCAAAAGCTAGTTAACATATATTTTTTCCGCCGTCACAAACTGTATAGATTTGGCTAAAAAATTGTTTGAGTCAAGCCTATTTGGCTGTTGTCAGCGTCTTAACGCGCTACCAAACCTAAGTCCTCTGTCCTCAATACGAATACTTTTTTTTACTAAAATCGTTTTTTTTTGTAACTACGACGGATAATGTCTCAAAAATCCATCCTGTATAGACTAATTTGAGAACTTCCTCCATTTTTTTTACTGTCGGTTAAAAATCATTTAAAGCCAGAGTGCATCTCATGACAATTCCAAGAAGCCCAAACACGGCTAGGATACATTGTTTTATTACGGAGTTCTGGTGCCTACTTTTTTGGCTTAACCATGAGATCAGTTTTGTACCATTTTGATCAGCATTTAAATTTACAAACATTAAAATAAATTTATTAAAAAAAAAAAACATACCGACGGTCCCTACGTACATAAAGACATGTCAAAAACCGAGGTTTACAGGAAAGCGTTATTTATGTTCAAACTGCTCTAGAAATAATTGTATGTACAATTTGTAAATAACGTTAAATACGTAATATTAAAAAAATATAACTATACAGGTATGTGCATATGGAAAATCTAAACCCAATTGTGCAATTAAATAAAATAAAATTTTGACATGTCTTTATGTACGTAGGGACCGTCGATACATTAGATTAAATTAAAATTATCAATAAGTTAATAACTATTTAGTCACATCATTTTAAACTTAAAAAGAAACAGACTAGTATTAAAAAAAAAAACATTTTTCTACTAATCACTTCTCAGATAGTACAGGAATATTTAGTATTGATTATAATAAAGTTCCATGATTCAAAATCAAAATCAAAATCAAAATATTTTATTTCACATAAACCTACATGGGCACTTATGAAACGTCAGAAGCTAGGTGCTAGATTAAAACCAATATAGACTTTTGAAGTATATATCAATATTATATTAACAGGGTGGGGGAGGGGGGCCGCTGGCTACAATAGTCACTGGCAACATCAGTCATATTGAAGCCTGGGATCACTACAACACATCAGAAGTCAGAAAGCGGTCTGCATATTATGCATACGGGTCTCCACTGGGAGCATAGTCTAGTGGTACAATAACATTCAGATCCTAGTATGTAGGATGTAGGTGTGTCATCGCTATTAGTCATCACTCACATATTAAGTTCAGCAACGGCATCTGCATCAACCCCTCAAATAGCTCGACGTCAGCCAGGCGTCAACGCAACGTAGGCACGTAACCGGAGAACCTCTGTGATGTCGCCGTGGCCGCCGTGCTTAAAGCTGCATGTAGGGGGCGACGACCCTACGTAAGCATGGTGACGCCTCGACTATTGCCATATCAAACGGGGTGACGCCCAGCCAAAGGCTCGGCGGCTGCGAAGTGGCCATTGACCGCATGCCGTTTACTAAATTATCCCCAAGGCGAGACGATGCCGTTACGATGATTAGTGGACGTTGCCGTATTGTATTTCATAGAAAAAATGCTAATTGCATTGCGCAGGGGTGACGCCGATCTGGTGTAGAACTGATAATGTGTGCGCTGACATTAGCATGATAAAAACTAACCGTAATGGGTGAACCCACAATTGCTTGGCGGTCCTTCCCAAAGACTGTAGTGAGGCGAGCGCAGCGCGGCGACGCTCGCGACGAGCAGGAGAACCGCGGGCATCCAGCGGCGGCAGGCCATCGCTTAGGTATCGGTTAGGTAAGGTTATGGCTATCTAACGGAAAAGCGCTCCACTACCTCGCCATCTTAAATTATTCTATAGGTCATGTTCTGAAAATTGTTTTAAATGCAAAAAAATTGTAATCACTGTAACTAATACGTGGATCGAATTTTGACTTGCACTTACTTATTTTTACAAGGCAGTTAGCGGAAATGTAATATAATTGATGTTTGGAACGAGTTATTTATTGACTACACTTATCCGCCGAGTGGACGCGTCGCCCTGCGTCCTCCCGACACAATGACAGTCAGACACGCCAGTTGAACGCCGTGACGCTGCGGCCGCAATGCCGCACGCAACCATCGCGATCGCACGACTTCGTAGCGGCATGCCTGATGCCTGTTGATCACCGCGCTAAAACTAGAGTCCCAACGAAATTTTTAGTAGAGTCCGATCGAAAACGTATTTTTTTTTTGCGGTCTATTATGAAAGCGATATTTGGCGTGATTTGTAATTTCGACCGAACCGAAAACGAAAACATTTTTTAGGGTTCCGTAGCCAAGTGGCAAAAAACAGAACCCTTATAGATTCGTCATGGCTGTCTGTCTGTCTGTCCGTCCGTATGTCACAGCCACTTTTTTCCGAAACTATAAGAACTATACTGTTGAAACTTGGTATGTAGATGTATTCTGTGAAGCGCATTAAGATTTTCACACAAAAATAGAAAAAAAAAACAATAAATTTTGGGGTTTCCCCATACTTAGAACTGAAACTCAAAACAATTTTTTTCATCAAACCCATACGTGTGGGATATCTATGGATAGGTCTTCAGAAATGATATTGAGGTTTCTAATATTGGTGACGACGTTAGGTTGTATAAACAACCTAACGTTATAAAAAAATATCCCATAAAAATGTACAACGCATAAGCGTTGTAAATTTTTATGGGATATTTTATTAAATAAAATGATGCGACTGTTTGCTAGCTCTGTATTGAGGCAACTAAAACATGCAGAACGATCGGACTTACCGCCCACCAAAAGGACCCTGTGTCCTTTTATATATTAAATACTACTACTGCTACTTCTGCTTACAATAAATTGGGCTTAATAACTAACTTATTGTTCTACATTTTTAACTAGTTGAAACAATATAACAAATCTTACAAGTGGACTGTATGAATCAAAAAAATGAATAATAGATTATCCAATAGTAAGTAGATAAGTACAGAGTAACCTACATGTCAGTTTATTTCATGTTTATAAGGCGAATTAAGCAGCATGATTAACCTTCTGCGACTGAGGTGGTAGTCTATCGGACACCACCAAACAAAAAAACGTTGCTAGATCGTAACATGGCGTGATGTAGCTCTGTCTCGCTCAATACCTTCCTGTAACGGCTCGCGCTAACGGTCAGTGAGGCGCGGGCGGCCCTGTGGTGTGCACGTTGGGAGTTTTCGACCGCGCACGTACGCCAAAATGATCGATTTACGACGACAAAGCATTTAAAACAAAATCTTTGAAATACGCTAATTACATACGTTAGGTGTTCTTTACCCTTCAATGGTCAAAAATCAACAAAAGATTTTTTATTTGCGAGCGAGACCCGTTTACAAAAGCCGCTATTGTTCGACTCTTCGCTTATTGTTAGGCGTGCCGCTGCCGCCAGTATTCTACTAAACTCGGTGCGAATACGTTGTGTCGATGTGCAGTTCTTTTGAAGTGAAATCTTGTTTTTTAGTATGGATCCATTACCATGTAGTAAGTACTTCATTTTAAACCTATTATTGAGTTTTTTCAATACTTTAAACATAGAAAATAATCTAAACATATCGATAGACTTAAAATAATCTTGTTTTGCTGTAGAAAAATAATTCGTGGAAGCTTTTCTAAAAAGTTCCAACGAGTACCACTTTAAATTTGTTTGTTATAAATAACTCTGATTGTTGTTATTACGAGGAAACTGGTTTTAGCTGCACGTATATGCACATCTCTGAGTATTTGTTGTTTTTGTTTCAGGTAGTCGAAATGATAACGTGAAAATGCGAAATATTAAAAGACTAGAATTGTATTTTGTTTAAAAAAGTGAAAGTTTTTTCAAATTTTCTTTGCCTAAATGTATTGAACATTTACTTAAGTATATTTTGAACAAATTAAACATTGTAAAATGTGGTGAAAACTTTGAAAAATCGATCAAATTGAAAATTCAAGTGTTTGTGGCAAAGTTATTGGGTGCGTCTCATAACGTATAAACTCATTTGGTCTAATTTCATTTTATTATCGTTCATAAGATATAATCAAAGTGAGATATACCAACTGTTGATATAATTTCTTTACATATAACATTTATTTATTCTAAAACTTAATTAGTATAACGTTGTTTGATATAACGTTTATGTAATCGAAAATCATTTGGTCTAACGTTTAATATGTATATTGTTTATTTAATCGAAAATCATTAGGTCTAACGTTTAATATATATGTATAAAAAACGTCATTATGGTTAACACCCCGACTCAGAGTACCCCGACTCGGATAGGTTAGGTTAGAAGGCTAAGGCGGGAGCTCCGCTCCGCTTCGCTCCCGCCTTAGCCTTCGTGGTTATTTTTTTAAACCACCCCGAAATAGGAGCCCCGCCAAGCGGGGCTCCTTCGACCTATCTTAGCGCAGGTGGTAATCAGTTACTAGTTATGTTTAATATCTACTTAGCTTACTATTACCTATAACTACGATAGAACTTATAAAGAATAAAACAAAGAAAAAATACAACAAACAATAACTTTTGTTGAGCCAACCTCAGGCTACAACAAAAAAATAATACGAAATAAACTAACCCGTGTCTATGCAATTTTGCTTTGTATTTTTAAGTATACCCAAAGAAAAAAAAAATATCTTCGTAATGGTACGAAGATATTTTGTTGATATGTTATCCCCTTTGTATACATAAATTATCTGAATTTGAGACTTTAGGTATACTTAAAAACACAAAGCAAAATTGCATAGACACGGGTGTTGATGAACACAACGCCATCTATTGGCGACAAATAGAACCAATCGATGTGAAGAAGGGGCGCGCGGGGAAGAGCAAGTACAACGGAGCGACACCAGCGACGCCCTGCGGATTTTCACTGTCTTGCTGACACGACAACGGTCAACCGCAATTTTGTAACCGCTAAAATAAGTATATTAAATAAAAGACATCAAACCATTGTAACAACTGATTAAACACAGGGTATTAATAAATGAAATTCAAACACAACTTAGTAAATTATTTTAATCAGATATTTATAGAAATCACAGCAGCTTATTTGAACTTAAATCAATTACAATTTAGTCATACGAAAAGCAAATTAACAATCACTGATTACAATACAAAAATAATAAACTATCATCATTTTATTACATACAATTTATATAAAAAGATTAGGTATACTTAACGGGTTTAATTCTTTGTGGATACACAGACAGCAATGCAAAACAAAATGGTGAGTTGGCAGAGGTTCGACCTGGTTAGTTGTCCTGGTGAAAAGAGAGCGAGAATGACATGTGCAGGCTTATTTAAGCACCATCTCCCGTCATGGCGTCTTGGAGTGCGTGGAGGGGCTTGACAGTGGCGAGGGCACGCCGACAGTGTTGCCAGCGTCTTGGCGGGCCAGTATAGATGTAACAGCTCGGCCGTCCTGAAACAAAGTGTCCACACGATGTGCATTAGTTAACTTTCCAATAGATCTTCCGTTTCTAATTGACTATCAGCGTCATCACTATCAGAACCAACAACAGCTACATACGGCCTCAAAGAATCTACAGCCACCACTGTACTAAATTTCTTATATCCTCTAAATCCTTTTACGCTGTGTATCATATACCGGTCATGACCAAGCGACTTAGTTATACTATACGGCCCGGCATACGTAGCATCAAGCTTCGTATTTACTCCAGACCGACCACAGCCTTTTGGATTACGCCATAGGACCGAGTCCCCTTTCTTGTAGATACGACCCTCTTTACGTTTCTTATCAAATTGACGTTTCACTAATTGTTGTTTACGTTTAATGTTAGCGGTAGCCTTTGATCTTATGTTGTCTATATTTAAATTGATTTCGCTATTTTCCAAATTTGTTACTTTACTCTTATGTTTGAACATTAAATTAAAGGGGGCTTGGCCTGTGGTTTCATGGCGAGTGTTGTTAACACCAAAAACTACATCGGGCAGGCAACAGTCCCAGTTACTTTCCTCACTGCTAGTTCTTAAACCATTTAAAATTGTTCTATTGACCCTCTCAACCTGACCGTTAGCTCTTGGTGTTGCAACTGATGTCAGCACATGTTTTATAAGGTGTTTAACTGCAAAGTCTTTAAAATAACGGCTACAAAACGCAAGACCACGATCGGACACTATGGTGGAAGGGAAACCAAATAATGAAAATACATCATGTAAAATATGAATAGTTTCAGCTGAACTTAGAGTTCGTGTTGCTCTGGCAATAACAAATTTTGAGAAGGAACAAGTAATTACTAAAATATATTGATTGTGTTTACTGGACTTCGGAAAAGGCCCCAAGTGGTCAATATGTAGAGTGTCCATTGGCACCTCAGGTTTTGTGATAGGATTTAATTTTCCTTCCAGTTTTCCATAATGGCCTTTCCGAAAAGCGCAATCCAGACACGAAGTGACATATTTCTTTATAAACTTTGTCATTTTAGAGAACCAAAATTTTTCTTTTATAGCGCTATCGCATTTCTTTAACCCACTATGCCCCGTATTATCGTGATATTTTTGCAAAAGCTTCCAACGAGCATTACAAGGGACTAACAAACGATCCCCATATAAAGTTTTCTTATACAAACGTTCATTACTAATTTTATAATTATTCAATATGTCTGGATTGGCATTAGGTCCACGCAACTAGTTAATAATATTACATAGCTTAGGATCTTGCATTTGAACGGTAAGAAACCAATCATCAACAGACAGAGCATAAACATGGGCATCTACTGGGTTACGGCTCAGGGCATCAACGTGCCTCATTTTGTCTCCAGCCCTATATTCTATTTCTAAATCGAACTCTTGAATTTGCAGCCACCAGCGTGCAATTCTCGGAATTAAATCTTTTTTGACAAAAGTGTGACGAATAGCAACACAATCCGTTAATATTTTTACCCGAATACCTAATAAATAAACTTTGAACCTTTTTAACGACTCGACAACCGCTAGGGTCTCCAATTCGTAACTATGATAATTTTGTTCTACACGAGTAGTTGTGCGACTAAAGTACATTACAGGTTTTAAAGAGTTATCTACTTGACGCTGAAGCAAAATTCCTGCAACACCGAACTTACTTGCATCCGTATGGAGTTCAGTGTGAAAATCTCTATCATAGATTGCTAAAACTGGTTGCGAGACTAAACTAAACTTAAGATCTTTAAAAGCTTGATCTTGGGCTTCTCCCCATGACCAGGTTATATTTTTCTTTGTAAGGTCTGTAAGGGGTTTGGCAACGAGGGAAAAATTACGTATGAACTTTCTAAAGAATGAACAAAGACCAACGAATTGCCTGACTTGGTGAACATTAGATGGGGTAGGAAAATCACGCACAGCTTTTATTTTATGATCGCCTGGCTTAATGCCATCCTTACAAACGTAATGACCGAGATAATTTAATTCAGTTTGAAGAAAAGAACACTTTTTCATATTAAGTTTAAGATTGGCCTGACGTAATACTTTCAGAAGAAGTTCTAGTAGCTCTAAACCTCGTGGAATATCACTGCTTGGTAATAAAATATCATCCATGAATGCCAGAATTTGATCACCATCACCCATTTTATTAACTTTATTAATAATTTTATTCATCAAACGTTGAAAAACAGCAGGTGAATTGGATAAACCGAACGGAACCCTAACGTATTCATATTGCCCGTCCGGTGTAATGAAGGCAGTTTTGTGAATCGAATTTTCAGAAACAGGTAATTGATGATAAGATTGTGACAAATCTAAGCTAGTGAAGAAGTTTTTACCTGCTGATTTAGAAATTTCGTCATCAATTATAGGCAAAGGAAATCTATCTTTTATAGTTACTGCATTTAAAGCCCGATAATCTACACATAGCCTTATGTCTCCATTTTTCTTTTTAACTAATACAACAGGTGATGCAAAATCTGAATTCGATTCCCTAACAATGCCGGCTTCTAAAAGATCTTTAACTTTTTCACGAACAGTTGAAAGTTCTGGTAGTGAAAGTCTATACGGGCGATGATACACAGGCTTATCAGAGTTCAATTTAATTTCCATCTCTGCTAGGCTTGTGAGTCCCAATTCAGACGTTTTAGATGCAAAACAAGAACTATATCGAGACAAAATAGAAAACAGACGTAACTTATCGCTGTCGCTTATATTACCCACGTTTATGTTTGCCAAATGAACACCACCAATACTCATATTATTATCAGCATATAAACTATCATCAACTAAAAGTATATCCTTTTGGTCCAATTTTGTCACATCTGCATTAGCAACATTCGGTACGAAACCACCAACAGCTATATTATTTTGGCTTTGGAGCCCAGCGTCAGAATTGGACCAACAACAAAGAAAGATTTGACTCACCAAACTAACTTCAGCATCTTGCAATATTTCGGCACAGCATTGCCCTCTTGCCACCACCTGGCCAGCTGTAAACTCCACAGCTTTCGAGCCCAGGTTATAAACTCTGAGCAAACCCTCGGTGCCCTCCACCACAGACGCCGGGATAATATACTCATGATCTGCTAGGATGAAATAACGAGGATTAGTATTGACAACTCCCTTTGATCCACCATTAATTAGCACCGGAACCATTGCTGCTTCGTTAGGTAGAATAGTCAAACTATTTTTGGAAACGAGATCTATTCTTTGTTCAGTATTTTCTACGACTATGCCTTGAATATTATTGTGACGTTGGGATAGGATTACAGAGTCACCATTTATTACAAGGGATACATCATCTCTATTAATGACAGGCTGCCCTAACAATACATCGATTTTTCCCAGGTCGACATGAGTAACTAAAGCACTCGTTTTTACAGATAAACCATCCAAGGAAACATTGATTTTTATTTCGCCCAGTGCGGGTATTGGACTGCCACTAAAACCTTTTAAAATTTTATCACTTGGTTCGATAATACATTGTAATAAATTCGCAAAACTATAACTTATGACATTACTTTGTGCTCCAGTGTCTAAGTATGCAATAGCCTTTAACCCATTAACCGTTATATCTTTAAAGTATGAATCGTTAAAACTTTGTATAACTTTCACTTCTTTTATTTTATTCGAGTCAGTATGAACATTCTGCCTACAAAATCTTGCAATATGCCCGCTCTTCCCACAGTTTTTACATAACCGAGTGTCAGGGTTAGTGCAATCCCTAACCAAATGGCCTTCAGTATTACAGCGGTAGCATTTAATTGGACTGGAAGGAGAATGGTATGGTTTTTTTTCAGCGGGCTTCGAAGTATTGGTAGCATTAGAAGAATGTCTCAAAGCACGTTGATCATTCTCACGAAATCGCGATGAATGCGACTGGTAATTTTCCATTGATACTAAAAACTGACAGTATAATTCTTCTGGATTTGTACTTTTCAAAGCTTTAGCGCTAGCTTGTAACTCCGAGGGTAGGCTGCAAACAATACACGAGACCGCGGCACTATCATCAAACCTACATCTACGGCACATTGCTAATTTATCGTAAAAGTATTTACGCATAGTCTCTTTTGGTTCTTTCTTACGACCGACTAACTCTTCAATTAGTTCCGAAAACTCAAACATTCTAGGAAACGTACGTTTCAAAAGTTCCTGCCACTCGCACCAAGTGAGATCGTAATTATCTAGCCTATTATACCAACGTCTAGCTGAACCATCTAATCTAGTCTGCATGTAATACGAGCGCTTCGTCTCATCCCAGCCATAAATATCACCCAACTGGTTTATTTTTTTCAGCCAAACAAACACGTTATTATCTTTATCATCCGGGTCAAATAACGGAATTATTATGTCGCCTTTAACACTGTCACTTCTATTTTCCCGCGTTCTGCTAAAGAATTTGTTCATCATACCTTCAACTTTTTCATTTACCAACTGTTCTAGCTTACTGCTCGATGATTCTCCGTAGGTAGACGGTACTGCCCGCTTTGCTGCGACTTGCACATCAGAATCGTCAGACTCACTGCTACTGCGCCTGGCGTGGTGCCTCTTCATAATGAGCGGAGTAATCCCACTTCTGAAACTGTAACAACTGATTAAACACAGGGTATTAATAAATGAAATTCAAACACAACTTAGTAATATTTTAAACAGATATTTATAGAAATCACAGCAGCTTATTTGAACTTAAATCAATTACAATTTAGTCATACGAAAAGCAAATTAACAATCACTGATTACAATACAAAAATAATAAACTATCATCATTTTATTACATACAATTTATATAAAAAGATTAGGTATACTTAACGGGTTTAATTCTTTGTGGATACACAGACAGCAATGCAAAACAAAATGGTGAGTTGGCAGAGGTTCGACCTGGTTAGTTGTCCTGGTGAAAAGAGAGCGAGAATGACATGTGCAGGCTTATTTAAGCACCATCTCCCGTCATGGCGTCTTGGAGTGCGTGGAGGGGCTTGACAGTGGCGAGGGCACGCCGACAGTGTTGCCAGCGTCTTGGCGGGCCAGTATAGATGTAACACCATTGTAAAACCGATATTATACGCTATCTATCATAAGGAGCCTTGTGTCTGATTTCACCCAACGACACTGACACGAAGACGACCTGACGCAGAAATCCCAACAACGGGTTAGTTTATTTCGTATTATTTTTATGTTGTAGCCTGAGGGTATTTGGTCTAATATGATGAAAACGCCTATACCCAAAGTCTCTAATTCAGATAATTTATGTAAACAAAGTAATGTCAAGAAATGTCACTGTCAAAATGACAGGACAGTGGTGCAAAACATTTTATCATATTTTTTTTTGTAAATATAGATCGCTAAAATTAAAGTGAATTAATTATAAGAACTATGCAAACAAAATACCGTTGCCAAACAATGTTTTGTGTAGTACTCGTATGTCGGAGACACGGCATATGATCGTCATAATCAGCCCTTTTAAGTCCAGTGCTAGACGTAGGCCTCCCAAAATCGATTTCCACTCGAAACAGTTTACAGCCGTTTTCATCCAAAAAGTGGCTAGATATGCTACTTACAATATGAATCAATGAATGAGAGTTGTAATATTAGTGTTGTTGAAGATGTTAAAAATTTGAAAATGTTTGTATCTCCTGCTTTGTTACCAGTATCATAAAATATTTTATACCAAAAAATCTCCTTTTTTTAATAACTTTGTTTTAAATCGAAAATTTATAAATATAACTACGGTATGATTATTTTTTAATTATTATTTCTTAAAATCAGTACTAAAAAGAAAATGAAACCTTTTTTTTCGCCATTTTATGTGAATTACCATTACGAAGATATTTTTTTGATATTTTATCCCCTTTGTTTACATAAATTATCTGAATTTGAGACTTTGGGTATAGAGGCACCACATTGAAGGATCAAGTAAAAGAGAAGATGAAAAATATAACAGACCTGTTTTACGAGAAGATGAGTTTAGTAGTGGACCAACCTAAGCAAGGAGGTGGAAACACAAATGACGGCAACACGGCACGGATTTTTTTTGAAAATCCAGAGATAGTTGCTGAAATTACTGGAATCGATAAAGAATTGATTGAAAGGTTTTCAAATATTTTAAAGACAATTTCCAGTTGCCATTATATCAACATAAACACTTTCAAACTATATTGCATGGACACAGCAAAAAAATGCAATGAACTGTATGGATGGTACAAAATGAGTACGACAGTACATAAACTACTTATCCACAGCAGCGACATCATAGGTCAGCTACCTCTGCCTGTGGGTCAGCTATCCGAGGACGTATTGGAAGCCTCTCAAAACGAATATAAAAACATACCGACTCATACACTCACGAAAAACTTCAAGAATTAATACTAACACGGACATTTTACACTGGCTATGTATTAACTCTGATCCCCTGATAAGTCAACATCGATCAGTGAAAAAAAAAGCCAATGAAAGGATTTAATGATACCGTTATGAATATGCTCACGATGCCAACATATTTAGGTAACAATCAGAATGAGGAAAACGATGACGAAGAAGATATTAAATAATGAAATAATGAATGAACGAATCATTATTCGTTCATTCATTATTTCATTATTCATTATTATTATTTTTGGTAAACAAGTTTTGTTTCTTAGCTCTTTGGCTAGTTTAAGCTACATTAACGGGCCCAAGCTAAGTCAATGTAGCGTGTGTGGTGAATTTTTATCACGAAGAATGAATGTTATGAGGAGAGATTTCATTTTCCTCAATTTGCAGGAACTTTCTGACTATTCTGCAGGTGTTTAAAATTGCGGCCTTTTGAAGTGTTATATAAATTGAGTCTTTCAGGTCTATTAGTTTAAGGCTATGGTGGAGGTGATTGGGTATAACACCTGTTGTGGAGACAACAATGGGGACTACGTACACCTTTTCCTGTCTCCAAATTCTGGTCACTTCTTCCTTCAGTTCAGCGTATTTACTGATTTTCTCGCCTATTGTTTTTTGTAAATTATGTGTATTAGGGACTGCAATATCTATAAGGTATGTGACTTTATTAACTTTATCTTTAATGATTATATCTGGTCTATTATAGTGAACGGTCCTGTCTGTTAGTATGGCGCGATCATAGTAGAGTTTGTGTGTGGTACTTTCTAGAACTGTTTGTGGTACATACTTATAGTAAGGAGTGTTTGTGTCTTGTATGAGTTTATATTTGAGTGCTAGATTTTGATGGATGATATTTGCTACCTGATTGTGCCTGTGTGTATAGTCTGTTTGTGTGAGTGTTGTGCATGCCCCTGTTATGTGTTGTATGGTCTCTGGTTGGCTGTGACATTTGCGGCATTTATCGTTTGTTATCGTGGGGTCTTTTATAATGTATTTCTTGTAGTTTTTAGTATTAATGATCTGGTCCTGTATTGCAATAATAAAACCCTAAAAAAAAATTTTTTTTATAAATTACCGATTTTAAGCCATTTATTTGATGCTATTGTATCTATATGTGATTGTTCTAGGTCATGGGGGTGCCGTCCATGCAATACTTTCTTTTTCCAGTCTTCTAATTTTTGCTTATGTGGGTCTTCATTGCTAGTGTGTTGTGTGTCTATCTGTTCGTGTAGGTTAAGTGGGGTGTAGCTGATATCGTTCATAACTACGGCTTTATGTATGTTGCTTGTGTGTGACTTAGAATGAAAGAATGCTCTTAGTTTGACTATTTGTTTCTGCCAAAGATGATGGACATCTATAAGGCCTCTCCCTCCGTATTGCCGTTTAATGGTGTCTTTCTATTGCAGATTTAGGGTGTAGGTTATTGTGTTTGGTAAGTGTGGCTCGTGTTGTTCTCTCTATTTGTTGAATGTCAGTTTTAGACCATTTGATCACTCCAAACGAGTATGTTAGTATCAGGATTGCGTAGGTGTTCAACGCTTTTATTAAATGTTTTCCGGAGAGTTGGGTTTTACATACTGCGACCACTCTTCTTTTGTATTCTGAGTTTAATGTGTATTTTATTGCTGAATGATCTAGTCCTTTGAGTTGCCTGTACCCTAAATATTTATATAAATCCGTTGATTCCATTGCTGTGATTGTGTCTGTATTGTTAATAGGATAGTCTCCCGGTTTTATTTTTCCTCTTATTATATGAACTGTTTTGCATTTATCTAAACCAAATTGCATGTTGATGTCTTTATTATTATTATTATTTTTTTTTTTATTATTATTATTATTATTATATCGTTTATATATCTCGGGACCCTGGGGTCCCGGACCTTTGGAAGGCGTACGAGGGGCCGAAACCAACTCGCAGAGGCCCCTTAGACAATTTTAA
Organism: Dryobota labecula; assembly: GCA_947523025.1. Lineage (NCBI taxonomy): Eukaryota > Metazoa > Arthropoda > Insecta > Lepidoptera > Noctuidae > Dryobota > Dryobota labecula. Next base: position 300,714 of record OX383291.1, on the reverse strand, counting down.
ATGGAATGAGGCACCAACCGACGATTATCCCTGTACGCACTATGCAAGTGCACCCAAGGACAACCCCCGGCTGGTGTAGGACTATTGTAGGATATGGAAACAAAGATATTGGACTATGGGTTTGGGTGGTTAAAATGGACTGGTTACCTAAAACTATGGAAGGACTATGGCCCCTGCCTGATCAATGTTTTATTGTACACGGATAAAATGGCAGGGGGTGACTTGCACACTCATTAATGGGCCCCCGGAAACGGTCGCTAGCACATAGTGACGTAGCGACAAGGGGGGCAACATATCCTGAGGTGCTCGAGGAGTGGAGAGGTATTCCACGGCTCTCAGAACAATCCCAGAGCCCGGAAGATGGTCAAGATCCCTACAAGCACTTACTGGAATACTTCCTTCCTCCGAGCACGTTTGCTCTTGCGAATCTCCACTCAAGCCGGCCAATAAAGGCAAAAATGAGGTGGGAGCTCAGTTCCTCGTCAGTGTTCACTCCAGCCGGCCAATAAAGGCAAGCCAGAGATGAGGAACATGACTTCTCCCGGGAGATAGGGTCCGTGGGGTCGCAACTGCCCAACAGCTCGCCACATGCTGCCCTGCGTGTTTCTGTATCTCTCTTGGTCTGGCTCCTCACCCTAGGTATGTTCCGGCAAAGTAAACTCTACCGGCACAGACCTAGAGTTCGGAGCGCGCAAGCCCCACCACGACGTCAACGTAGAGATACGGCGGTGGGGTTATTATTATTATTATTATCTTTTATTTCATTAATACTTACATATAAATTACATTTTTAAATATTTGAATATAAAAAATATAAAAACATTTAAAAATATAAAAAATAGTGGCCCATCGGCATCAGGAACAGGGTCCAAGCTGCCGATGGTCAGGGCTCTAGAGAGAGGAACCTCCTCACTATGCGTGCCGTGTCTAGGAGTACTGCTCTCTGAATCAAGCCCTTGATCCAGCCGCGCAATGAGAGCCTCCTGAGATGGTGGTCGAGGCTCTCCGCTATTAGGCCATTAACCGTAACAATTATCGGTACAATGATTGCAGAGTCGACATCCCACATGTCGACAACCTCGTGTGCTAAGTCAAGATACTTGATTTTTTTATCTTTCTCAGCTGTCACGAGATTCTCGTCATGAGGGACAGCGATATCAACAATCATTGCACGGCGCTCTCGTCGATCTATCACCACAATATCAGGCTTATTGGCTACAATAGTCCTGTCTGTGATGATAGATCGATCCCAGTACAACGTGGCATGACCATTCTCGAGAACTGGGTCGGGCACATACCTGTAGTATGGTACTTCGGAGTCCACAAGGTTGTACTGCAAGGCTAGTTGCTGGTGAATAATCCTAGCCACTAGATTGTGTCTGTGCAAATATTCGCCGTTAGCAAGACGAGAACAACCGGAAACAATATGTCGAATTGATTCACCGGGACGGTGGCATGCCCGACAGATGTCAACCGTACCATCCTTCACAATGTATTTCCGATAATTATTCGTCATGATAACTTCATCCATAATCGCACAGACAAAACCTTCGGTTTCCCCAAAGAGGTCGCCGAAACGCAGCCAGGATATAGATGCTAAAAAGTCTACATCAGGCCCATGGAGGGCCCGGAAAAACCGTCCGTGAAGCTCTTTGCCTTGCCATACTTCCCTACGATCGTTGGTATCAAGTACTGCAGGTTTGCGCCAGTTCTCTTTCGCCAAGGAGAGCGGGGTGAGGCCCTTGTCCACTGCGACCACATCTCGGTGCATCCCCACGTCAGCTTGAAGGAAATATTCCCTGAGACTGCAAATCTCGCGGTTGTGGAGGGTTTTAGCATTTAAAAAACCTCGACCCCCACACTTCCGCGGGATGTACAGTCTCATAACCGATGATCGTGGGTGATGCATCCGACATGCCGTCAGCAATGTACGGACCTTCCTATCCAGAGCGTCAAGTTCTGTCTGAGTCCATTTGAGTATGCCGAAAGAATACATCAAAACCGGCATGACCCAACCGTTGAAGGCACGCACCTTATTTCCGCCTGATAAAAGACTATTTAACACTTTATTCAGGCGGCCAAAGAAGCGTTCCCTCAACGATTGTTTCATGTCGGTAGCATTGATTCCTAATGCTTCCGACATACCCAAATACTTGTAGGTTTCGGTTGAGGAGAGGGATCTAAGGTGTATGGAATCCGAGAGTTGGGTTCCCACGGATTCCATAATCCTCCCTCGCTTTACATGCATGACTGCACATTTGTCCACACCAAATTCCATCCTGATGGCGCTACTAAACGTTTCTGTTACCTTCAGTAGCTCCATCAGTCGCAAATTGTTGGGGGCAAAGAGTTTCAAGTCATCCATGTAAAGGAGGTGTGATATCACCTGACCATCTCTTCTCAACCGATAGCCTAGACCTGAATCCTCCAGCAGCGTGCTTAGAGGATTCAAGGCTAAGCAAAACCAAAGCGGACTCAAACTATCGCCCTGGAATATTCCCCGCTCAATCCTGATCGGTTCATCGATCCCCCGGATCTGTCGACATCCTGGATAGACAAGGCCCGTTCTCCACTGCCCCATACACGACATCAAGAAGGTGCGTAGAGTTGCATCTATTTTGTACAACTCCAGCACCCTAATGAGCCATGTATGTGGCACCGAGTCATAGGCCTTCTTGTAATCTATCCAACATGTCGACAAATCTTTCCGGGATCTACGAACCTGTTGGCTTATGGCCATGTCTATAAGGAGCAGCTCCTTAGTACCGCGGGACCCATTCTTACATCCATTCTGAGACACAGACATAATTGAGTTAACATCAACATGGTGCGCAATTTTTGCTCTTAGAATGGATGTAAGAACTTTATAGACCGTCGGTAAACATGTAATTGGTCTATAGTTTTTAGGTTCCGCAGTACTACCTGATTTATGGAGCAGGTGGGTAACTCCTGTCGTAAAGAACAGTGGTAGCGACCCAGTCTCTAAAGATGACTGGAATTGTGAGGCTAAGCAGGCGTGTGACTTTTGTAGCCATTTAATCCAGAAAGTGTGCAGTCCGTCCGGTCCTGGAGATTTCCAGTTAGGCAACGGGCGGACTGCACTGGCCACATCCAAAGGACTAATAGTAATAGTCTCCATGTCTGGTATTGAATCACACGTCTGCTCAACAACTCGCATCCAATCACCTTCAGTGTGACTGACGGGCACCGACCAAATGCTTCGCCAAAAAGCACTCATGGTTTCAGCATCCGGTGGACGCGCGTCAGTCACACCTTGAGCGGGAATGGGCCGCTCCCATGCTCTGTATACCCACCTTTCATCGTTCTGGAACATGCGGTTCTGAGTGTATCGATCCACTCTTCTCCTATACCGACGGATACGGTTTGCCCATGCATAAACTTTCTGCTTCAGGAAGTCGATGCGCTCTGTGACACGGGATACATATTCTCGAGGGTTAATATTAGTTCCCGAGAACGCCCGCCTCACAAAGCGCATCACCCTTGGGCGTGTATTGCCCTCCCTGAAGCAGATGAGCTTCCCGATGAGCACCCTGGCCTCATTAATACGACGCTCAATCCTGCACTGCCAGGCTGGTGCGGCGGGTTTCGGTCGTATAGTTCGGTCAGTGTTTGGAAATTTGACACGAGCTATACGACATGCCGCAACAGCCGTGCAATACAAGATTGAGTGTGTATCGCAAAGGTCTGCGCTGCTATCAATAAAGTTTGGTAACAGCGCATCCAGGGCACACACCAGTGCTCTGTTTTTTTTATTCATGGGCAAACGTGGTAGCCGTGGTCTAAGGTCAGGTGATGTGAACCGATACTCACGGATCGCATCCTCCAGAACGCTCCTTAATTCCACATTGCATAGGTTATATGCAGATATAGCCCTGGCATCCTCCTCCTCATCACGCTGGTTTGCCCGCAGTGGAAAGTCAGTAGGTGCATGCAAGACATTCTGAGATGGAGGAGGGTTATTAACAGAGCTACTCTGCACTTCCGAGCGTAGCCGATCAAGTGTAGCGTTATCCAATCTATTATTGTGTTGAATGACGCGCACCTGATCCGACAATCGTTGGGCCGAGACGTTGACGGCAGGTTCAAGCACCTGAAACAGAGAGAGCATCCGACCTCGGTACGCCGTAAGGTTAATTCCTCCCTCTGTAGCCCCATAATATGCGCGCATGACATTTTCATTAATGGAATGGGTCCATCGCATGCGCGACACATTTCCACCGGCAGCGGGGACCCTGTTCGGGGCCTGTTGGCCTCGAAGTCCCAAGCCCGCTGGTGGCCGTCCTCTTCCTCGCCGCCGTGGTGGTGTTGGTGACGGCGCAGGTGAGAAAAACTCGTCGCTCGAGCTCGACGCAACTGCAGCGACCGGTGACACGGCGCTCACGGTTGAGGCGCGTACCGGCAGCTGTGAGGCGGAGCTGAGCGACGAGTCCGGAGATGGTAGGTGTGCCTGTTGTCGTGCTCTGGCTCTGGTCTGCATTGTTTACTCACATTTTCTATATATATAGTCTATTTTTTTTTACAGTTTTATAGTCCGTTTTTCTGTGTTTTTTCTTCATTTTTACTTTCGTCTGGTATTTGCTGGGGTTTTTAACTGCTTAAGTTGAATATAGACTGTGAAAATTTATCGTTTTTATGTAAAAATGTTGAGTGTAATTTTTTTCATAGTGACATTGACAGATGGCCATAGAGACTTATTTATGTTATTATTATTATTATTTCTTATTATTATTATTTATTATTAATATATAAAGCTGAAGAGTTTGTTTGTTTGTTTGTTTGTTTGAACTCGCTAATCTCAGGAACTGCTGGTTGGAATTGAAAAATTATTTTTGTGTTGGATAGTAAATTTATTGAGAAATATTATAGGCTATATAACATCACGCTACAACCAATAGGAGCGGAACATAAATGAAAAATGTTGCAAAAACGGGAAAAATTATTCCATTTTGAGAGCTTCCGTTGCGTGCGCTGCATAAACGGTTTAAGTTACGCAAATATCATGTATTATGGAATTGTTCCTCTTTAAAAGTTCTAAAAAAAAGTCCGCGACAGCATATGTCTATCTTTTAAGATTGACTCACTATAACCTTTATTTATGGTAATCAATTTTTTTGGAAATTAATTCATTATTTGCGAAGGAGTTTTATCAACATAATATTAATCCTTATCCAAAAAAATATGTTATTAATCACAAGTATTTAAATGTAAACAAAATTGTCCTTGACATCACTTGATTTCAATCAACATCTTAGGATATCATAATTTTAAAATAACTCCGCAACAAAATAAGTAGAAAATTCATTACTTAAACCACTCTCTCTCTTACGAGTAGGTGACGCAGACGAAATTGCGCGGGTCAGCTATATAATTTGCTAGCTTTTGCCCGCGGCTCCAACTGCGTGGATGTCGGTTATCGCGTAAAAAAGTAACCTATGTCCTTCTCCATATCACAGGTTATATCTCTGCCGAATTTCATGACGATCGGTTCAGTGGTTTAGGCGTGAAAACAGACAGACAGACAGACATACAGACAGACAGAGTTACTTTCACATTTATAATATTAGTATGGATAAAGCTGAAGAGTTTGTTTGTTTGGTTGAACGCGCCAATCTCAGGAACTACTGGTTCGAATTGAAAAAATATTTTAGTGTTGGATAGCCCATTTATCGAGGAAGGCTATAGGCTATATATCTACGCTACGATCCTTAGAAGCCAAGCGAAAAGAACGGAAGTCAGAACGCTAAGCGATAACGAAGTTTTAGCGCGGGCGAGCGACGGGATGCGAATGCGACGCGATGGGTGGGCCGAAATTTCACGCGGACGAAGTCGTCGGCAGAAGCTAGTATTAAAATATAATTTCAATATATTAAAAAATCAGTACTTATAGGTCCGTAGGTTGAGTTAGAAAACGTCAAACTGCTTAGTATAGGTACCTAATAGCCACTCAAAAATATGTTTAAATAATTAAATGTAACAAATTTTCGTTATAAATATTTTTCCCACAAACGTAAGTACAGCAATAAACGTTAATTCTGATAAACGTAACCTCACCAATATCGTTTTAGATTCATAGTATCTGTTAGTCGTTTTATCAGTAAAATATTAATACTACCATAGTGTCTCTCAAACATAACCTCACATTTAACTTGCTTAACTTATAATATTCATAATTTTTTTAAATGGTGACTCAAAGTACAGATAGTAGGCCACCAAAACGAGACAGCAGTGGAAGATATACAAATGATGATGGGCAGATTGAGGAATGGCTTGAAGAATTAGAAGAAGTAATCGAGTTTAGCGATCCTGATGATTCGGTAGAAGATCCTAATTGTGTGGAAGGAAATGTACAGCAAGAGGAAAATGAAAACCTCGTGGAACAGAATGCTCAATCGAGAGAGAGCGATTTTAACTCTGAAGACGAGGAGCCCCTTAGCTCTTTAGTTTGTGGTGATCAAGATGGTCCAAACTACATTGGAAAAAACGTATTTTTATGGTCTAAGAAGGAAATAGCGAGGACAAGCAGAACTCCTGCACATAATATTGGCAAGAGAATTGGTTCTTTCTAGCTTAAAAGAACGCGTTTATAATGACAGACTGCCCAGAGAACTCCGTCTTACTATAACGCGAGTTTTAGGCAATGATTTGCCTCCCCCTCCACCCGTGGCTCAGCTTCCAGGTCCAGCTGGAAGGAAGCTATGCAGCATATGCCCCAGTAAATTGAAGAGGCCAACAAGGTACCATTGTTGCGCATGCAAAAAGCCAATTTGTCTACAATGTTCTTCTCCACTATGTCAAGACTGTAAACTTAAGTTTTAGATTTAGGGTTAACTTTGAGACTGATTTGTGCCTAATTGAACCGTGATATCACGTTGTGTTTTTTGTTTTAGAGCTATAAGATAACGCTTAAAAGATTAATATTAACAGTTTTAAAATTTAGTTTTTTTTAAATAGTTTTGTAAGATTAAAATACTGATCTGAATAAATGATTCCATAATAAACTCGTTTTTTGTTTTGAGCATGCTTGTTTATTTTTATTTCATTATACATAAACCCATTAATAGTAAAACAAAACTAGAGCCCTATTATTTCTAAAAGTTATAAACGAATCATGCTGTATATAGTGACGCCTGATAGACTACACCTCAGTAGAATATTGACGAGAAACTCACCTCAGTTACAGAAGGTTAAGGTAAGTACCTATCTATTCGTTTAACAACATCATTAGTTATTAGTTGTACATAATTATAGTTTTAAGCAATAGCATGCAGGTGGGGAGTTACGTATCGTGAAACAGTTTAGGAACTTGAATCATTGAATGGTAAGTGTGTAGGCACATATATCTCAGAAGGTAGTAATTAAGTAGTTTATGTAGTTAGTATTAAAGTATTAATATGACAATACATTATACAAACTTAGTCGTAGTCTAGGATGTATACATAAAAAAGGTAAGTATATTAACAAACTTCGAATGAAATAGCTTACAATAATGATTAGTTAAGCATCTTTAGGTAGGAATATTAACTCAGATAAGGGTCTTTTTAATTCACTTTGTCCTTTACACTGCACTGTAACTAAAACACTCTGACTAAATTGTCTTTTCCAGGATGCAGCGATTTTATTTTTCCCAGGAGCCATCTCGTAGGTGGCAGGTTTTCCTCTTTAATGACCACAATATCTCCCACGGTAGGTGACTGGATAGCTGATTGCCACTTCGACAGTTGTTGCAGAGTATTCAAGTATTCTGAATGCCATGTTCGCCAGAAATCTTGTGTCATTCGCTGTACTAGTTGCCATCTAGTTAAAAGGTTGATGTTGGAATTTTCATGGTTATCATCAGGAACACTGAGTAATGGCTCACCTATCAAAAAGTGCCCAGGTTTAAGTGGTGTCATCGTCTCAACAGTGTTGTCCAACTGGCATGATGGACGGGAATTTAGACAAGTTTCTATTTGTGTTAGCAATGTCGCTATTTCTTCATAGGTAAGTTTTGTGTCTTTACTAACCCTTGCTAAATGTCTCTTTGCAGATTGCACTCTAGCTTCCCAGAGGCCCCCACTGTTTGGTATTCGCGGCGGGATAAAATGCCACGTAGTTCCATTGGTTGCCAATTGCTCGGAAATTTATTTATGAATGCTCTGTTCACCTGCTTTGAAAAGGTCTTGGTGCCATTATTGCTGAACAGATGAATACATCGACCTCGACGTGCGACAAATCTTCGAAATGCAGCCAGGAATGCTTGAGAAGTTAAGAAAGAAAGAAAGAAAGAAATCATTTATTTGCTGATAATGTACGTATACATGTAAGTTGGAATGTTTAATTAAGTGTCCCGGTACATTTTACCTTACGGCATGCAAAATATTATGTTTGAATGAAATGGTAATATAGATACAGCTATTACAATTATTATTAGCCATAGTCTAATTTAATATGTAGTAACAGATCAGACTAAAAACAAATCAAAATAATTAATGAATTAAATATTAAATCTCTCACAAATCATAAAATGAAGAATATAATATGTCGTAATGTGTAATGTCAAAAAGCTTAATGTCAGAATATTCTAAAAACATTTGCAACAATCACAATTATTATTAGTTAAAGAATTTAGATAATCTGTGTCACAATCTGTTATGTCAATTTATAATTTAAGAACAAACATTAACAAAAAAAAAAAAAATCGCATATAAAATAAATAACAATGTCATCATTTTATTCTAAAACATTTGAAATTGCAAAACCAACGTACATTTTTATCAATAACATTTTCCTATAAAGTTTTGTCACTTAAAAAGTCTTTAATTGTGTGATAACATTTCTGCAGCAATAGTTTAGTTAATTGTTTCTTAACATTTTTATGGGAAGGTCTTTTAAATTTTCAGGTAATGCCATTTTTTAATAAAGCTGTTTTATGGCCACCTGTGCACAATCGGGTTTTATACTGGGACCTCATTGGTGCTGTGCGTTGTCTTTTGTCAATCATTGAGGTAAATTGGTGTTTATTTAATTTAACGAATAGGGCAACTTCCAGTATATATAAACAAGGTAATGTCAGAATTTTTAGGGATATAAATACAGGTTGACAACTTTCAGTAGACTTAAGACCTGTCATTGATCTAAGACATCGTTTTTGGGCCCTAAATATTATTTCCCTCTCACTGCAGTTGCCCCAAAATATGACACCGTATCTTAATAATGAAGCAACTAATCCATGATAGGCTATAACTAATGTATTTATGTTTAGTTTATTTGAGAGGTTATAGAGTACATATGATGATTTATTAAGTTTTTGGCACACATTTTCAGCATGAGATTTCCATGTCAATTTGTCGTCAATCTGCACTCCTAAGAATTTAGTCACTGAAGTTGTGTCTACAATTTGGCCATTATATTCAGTAATAACTTTTTTGGCTGTAACCTCTGGTGAAAATGCATGACTTTAGTTTTTTGTAAATTTATGACTAGATTATTTTTAAGATAAGATAAGATAAAATAAGATAATATTTATTTGCTTAAACATGTGTCATACATACAGGAAAATACATGCATGCAAGATGGCAACAACATTATTAGGTACAGGCATGTTTGCCACATGATGTGACGTGCAAATGTTAAGAATATTAGAATCAATTAAAACATTCTCTTAGAATAACAATAAATTAGGTAATTAAAGTGCAAAAAATAATATTGTAATAAATTTAAAATATCAAAAATCAGTCCGAACATAATAATAATAATAATAACATAAAGATCCAATAAAAGCAAATTAACAAATTCTAAAAATGTATAATCAAATCAAATAGTTACTATGTCAATACACATCTTTCCTCTAGGAACTCGTTAATATTATAGTATGCTTTATTTACTAAATGTGTCTTCAGTTTTCTTTTCAAGGGTACATTATTCAGCTCCTTCCAACTCTTAGGCAACTTATTGTACATAATTGGAGCCATATGAAAAACACTTTTGCGCATAAGTGCAGTCCTACAGGGAGGTACACAAAGTTGGGTTTGGTCACGCCTGTTCCTGGGAAATTGATCTGCTCTGCGCGGAAATAATTTAGGATTGTTCCCGACAAACATAATGATTTCAAGAATATAAATAGATGGCAATGTTAAAATTGTATGCATTATAAAATAGGGTTTGCAGCTGTCCGTAGTTTTCAAATGAAACATTGCTCTAAGGCATCTCTTCTGTGCTTTAAATGCTACTTCTCTATTAGTCGAGTTACCCCAAAAGATAACACCATATCTGAGAACCGATTCAGCCAGACCGTAATAAGCTGTTAATAAAGCCTCCCTATTAACATTTCGTGACAGCAAGTACAATGCATAGGCACTACTACTAATTCTCTTACTCAGAGAATCTATATGATCCTTCCAATTTAAATTTCGATCAATAATTAGTCCCAGAAACTTAGTTGTATCAACTGTGTCAATTGTTATATTATTATATGTTATGTCAAGATTGGAAAAAAGTCAATAAACGCTGGCTAAAATGCATAATTACTGTCTTACTTAAATTAATTTTTAAATTATTATTGTCTAACCATTGTATAGTATTGATCAATGTACTATTAATGTCATATTTATATAGGTATTTATTATTACAGGGTATCGATATAGTACTGTCGTCCGCGAAAAGTGTTACTGGGTGGTCTATTGATTTAGGAAAGTCATTTATGTACAGTGTAAAAAGTGGAGGTCCCAAAACACTTCCTTGCGGAACTCCGTAGGTAACGGTTCGTTCCTCCGATAGAATGTTTTCTTCATGTTTGGTTCTAGTGTTCAGACTACTTATTTCGGTTATTTGTTTTCTGTCGTACAAATATGATTTTATAAGTTCAAGTACATTCCCTCTAACACCATACGCATCAAGTTTTTTTAATAAAATATCATGTTGGACATAATCAAATGCCTGAGTCATGTCACAAAATATAGCACATACTGGAGTTTTTTTATCCATATTTGACATAATAGAGTGCAAAAAGTCATAAACTGCCTTATTTATTGTTTTCTTTTTTCTAAATCCTTTTTGTTCATTACAGAGTATATTGTTCACTTCTAAATAACAACTAAGTTGGTTATAAATATAGTATTCAATTACTTTTGAAAACATCGGAATTAATGCAATCGGCCTGTAACATTCCATTAGTTCCCTCTCTTGTTTTATAAACAATGGCTTTATTACCGATTTTTTTAATGCGTCTGGAAAAATACCTTCACTTATACACAGATTTATAATATGACTGAGCGGGTGACTTATTTCATCAGCAACTGTTTTTAGTATTTTTGTACTGATCCCGTCATAACCCACACTATTCGTATTGTTTAACGCTAGAATGATTTTCGATATGTCATTCGGAAAACTTGGAGCGATAAACATAGAATCCTTTCTGCTCAGAATATTTTTTGTTACCATATGCCCTGAATTTATCGAGGGTTGAATTTTGTCAATAAAATAATCGTTAAATGAGTTAGAAATACGGTTTGGATCCGAGATAATTTCATTATTAATTCTAATTTTGGGGATATTATTCTTTGGTATATTAAATTTTGTATCGTTTATAATTTGCCAGGTAGTTTTGGATTTATTTATTGATGTCTTTATTTTGTAATTATTTTGTGATTTCTGAGTTAAATTTATTATTCTTTTGAATAGTTTTGAATAATTCTTAAATCGCGTTTTATTCTGTTGACTAGGTTTTCTTCGATACTGCCACAATAATTGACGTTTATTTTCACTGCATTTTTTAATACCGCGCGATATCCATTTTTGTTTATTGTTAACATTAACTGTAATAAGATTTACGGGGAAGCACTGTTCGTATAACAAAATGAAAATATCTACGAATTCCTTATATGCTACATTCGGGTCCCTGGCTGCATAGACGTCAGAAAAGGTTAGGTTTTGCAGATAGCTTTTAAACTTATTGATGTTGTCGTTATTGTAGTCCCGTCTTCTCTTAGTCCACCGTTTAAAAGTGCATACGTTACTAATTGGACATTTCAATAACTGCGCAGTATGGTCAGACAACGCTAACTCCAATACTGTGGCTTTACAGGACTTTTTAAAATTATGCGCAAAATTATCTATACATGTTTTGCTCTTAAGGCGCGTCGGTTGATGAAGAGCTAGTTTTAAGTTAAAGCTCAATAACATATTTTCAAATTCTGTTGATTGCTTATTTCTCCTAAGTACATCTATATTAAAATCACCTACTAAAACAATATTTTTATAATTATTTTTCACTATAGTCTGTAATATTATTTCCAATTTATTCATACATTCGTTGAAATTTTTAGCATTAGAATAAGATAAGATAAGATTGTTTGTGTTTGTATTTATAGAGTACTCTATAAATACAAACACAAACAATCTTATGAGCAACAATTTCAATGGCACAGCACTCAAAGATACCTGTTGATGACATTTTCGCTATTTTTGGCAACTCTCTCCATTGAAGGCCTGACTTAACCAGTATGCATGCACCGCCTCTCGTTGCTTTCTTTTCTACTGAAAGAAGCCGCCAAGCAGTAATTCTTTAAGTTAAGGTGTTTTTCATAGCCTTCCATCATGAAATGCTCCGTAATGCATAAAACGTCCACGTTTATGTTTCTATCTAATAATTCATTCAAGCTGACTGCAAGGGCATCGCATTTCGCAAGCAGGCCTGCCTTTATTAAGCCAATCTATTATTGTTTTAAGTGTGCAGTTTATTTCATCTCCGTAGTTCGTCTCATTCATGCATTCGACTATAGCAGTACTGTCTGTTCATGAACAACAGTATGGTTTCACCAAGGGGCGTTGTACAACTGACGCCGGTGTCACCCTAATAAAGAACATTTTTAACGCTTGGGAAGAAGCACAAGATGCCATTGGAATCTTTTGCGACCTCTCTAAGGCGTTCGATTGCGTAAACCATGAGACACTTCTGCTGAAACTGGAGCACTACGGAATTAAGAATACCGCTCTTGATTTACTTAGATCATACCTGACGGATAGGAAGGTTAAAGTTCAGGTAAACGGCGTAAACTCATTAGGGTCTGAAATGAAAATGGGCGTTCCTCAAGGTTCGATATTGGGTCCATTCCTCTTTTTAGTTTACATTAACGATTTACCCCAATTACTTCAAAATCAACCGCAGATGGTGTTATTTGCAGATGACACATCATTGATTTTTAAAATAGATCGACGGTCACAAAAACTTGACGACGTGAATAACTCTATTCTTCAGGTCCAAAATTGGTTTACTGTAAATAATTTGGTACTAAATAATAAAAAAACCAAATGCATTCGATTTAAGTTACCTAATGTTAGAAGTAGCGAATGTGACATCTTATTGAACGGAGAAAAACTGGAATTTATTAATCAAACGGTTTTCCTAGGAATCACGCTAGATGAGAAATTACAATGGGGACCTCATATAACATCTCTTGCGGGGCGGCTAAGCTCGGCCGCGTATGCTGTTCGAAAGATAAGACAGTTAACAGATATAGAAACCGCGCGTTTAGTTTATTTTAGCTACTTCCATAGCATTATGTCGTATGGCATTTTACTGTGGGGTCGGGCTGCCGACACTGAATCCATTTTTATTTTACAAAAGAGGGCTGTCAGAGCCATTTATAATCTACATCGCCGCGAATCTCTTAGAGAACTATTTAAAACGATTAATATAATGACGGTACCTTGCCAATTCATTTATGAAAATATTATGCATGTAAGAAAAAATCTACATATTTTTAATAAAATCAGTGATAGGCATAATTTTAATACTAGAAATAAAGATAAAATAGATCAACCATTTTTCAGATTATCTAAGGTACATACATCTTTTATGGGGTACTGTGTTAAATGTTACAATAAAATACCTTCTGATATATTACAATTAAATGAAAGAAAATTTAAAACTCATATTAAAAGTACACTTTGTAAACAAGCATATTACAAATTAGAGGATTATATCCAAGATAAGAATGCTTGGAAACATGCTGGTCCTGCTCCATAGGACAATTTAGAGTCTAGACAAAATCAAACTGGTTGCTAATTTAACTTTATAATTTATAATTTTTATGATATTAATTTTATTTTCTGTGATTAATATTTTAACTCACACACTGACTTATTATATGTTGTTTTTATTTTTTATTTTTTTGGGAAATCATATACAATGTTTGTAAATATGTGAGCACCATGTACCTATCGCATTTATTAATTTTTCTGTTATTACTTCACTTTTCATTCTTTTTACCAATTGTGGTAAGTAATTTTGATGATTTTTTTTATATTTTTTATTTTTTTATTCTAGGTACATAGTCTTCACCTATAAATATTAATTAATGTATACAAACTATTGTTAACATTTTAAAAGGGTAAGTATGGAGTTTCTTGCCCATTCTTCTCCATATATAACTACATTTTGGAAGGCGCAACTAGAATCAATTAACTATTCATGTAATTTTTGACGTTCAAAAGTGCATCTTCGTGCCTATTTGAAATAAATTATTTGACTTTGACTTTGACTTTGTCATCGGCAAATAATGTCATTGGCTGTTGAATTTGACGGGGTAGGTCATTAATATAAAGTAGAAACAGTAATGGACCGAGAACACTGCCCTGTGGAACTCCGAACTCTGTTACTCTGCAACTGAATAGGTATTTCAGTTCACGTTTAGTTATAGTACAGATTCTCGATAATTCAGTGTACTGTTTTCTATCTGTGAGATATGACTTAATTAGGTTTAGCACGTTTCCTCTTATGCCATAATCGCTAAGTTTATTTAAGAGAGTGTCATGTTTTACATAATCGAATGCCTTTGTCATGTCTGTGAATATTGCACATATAGGGTTTTTTAAGTCTGTCACGGCTTCTAGGTGTATGGCACGAGTAGCCATACACACAAATAGACAGATGTACCCTTTAGTAGCATGATGTCCTCGCCCCTTTGATGTTCTTAACAATACTGGACCTGCATAGTCGACTCCACTGTTCAAAAAGACCCGCTTTAGACTGACCCTTACAGCTGATAATTCACCCATTAACTGGTTGTTTGTCTTGCCTTTATTGATAATGCAAACCTTACAACTTCTTATGCATTTTCTCACTGCTGATTTTAAGTTAATTATCCAATAATTACTTCTTAGGTACATCATCATGACTTGTATACCACCGTGTAATGTGTGTTTGTGTGCTTCGTTGATCAACAATGTAGTGATATGTTGATTACTCGGTATTATTATTGGATGTTTAGTTGTGACTGGCAAATTAGCGTTTTGTAAACGACCTCCTACTCTCAGCAGATTATTTTTATCTAAAAATGGTGTCAAGCTAATTAGTGAACTTGATTTTCTCACCTTGCCATTTTTCTTAATGTATTCTATATCTCTTTCATACGCTGTCTGCTGATAGTAAATTATGCAATATTGCAAAATTGTATTAATTTCACCAGCAGTTAAATACTTCTCTTTATTGTTTTGGTATAATAATCTTCGGCAATAAGCGAATACCCTTTTCATTCTAGTCAGATTAGAAAATCTTTCCCAAATTGGTTTTTCTTCATTTTCTTCATTTTTAGATGTAATAGTATAACATGTTGATTTTAACTCTAAATCAGTCTCTGTACTTTCTGATCTTCTCTAATGAACTTCCCTTTTTGATAGCCATTCTGGCCCCTTCCACCACATCTTCTCCTTCTTTAGATCTGCCAGGAACATTCCTCTGGATGCTATGTCGGCAGGATTTTCTTTTGATACAACATGATGCCACTGAGTGTTATCTGTATTGTCTTTAATTTCCACCACTCGATTTGCTACAAAGGTCTTCCATTTTTGGGGTCCCCATGAAGCCATGCCAGTACAATCGTTGAGTCTGTCCAATAATAAGTTTGATTACAAGGAATTCTCATGGCTAATGTGACTTGTTTTAAAAGCCTTGACAACAATAAAGCTCCACACAGCTCAAGACGAGGAAGCGATATTGTTTTTAATGGAGCAACTTTGGTTCTCGATGCAATTAAATTTGTGGATACAGTAGCATCTTGTTGTTCCACTCTGCAATATACAACGGCTGCATAGGCCCGAGTTGAGGCATCGCTAAATCCGTGCAGCTGTATTGCTTTTATATTGCTGCTGTACGAGTGTAACCATCGCTCTAGAGAAATCTGGTTGACATTCTCGATATCCTTTCTTATCTTCAACCAATCTGAGGTTAATTCTTCGGATAATCGTTGATCCCATTGTGTGCCAACTAACCATAGTTTTTGAATGAGCATCTTAGCGAACACAATGTTTGGCGATATCCATCCCAATGGATCGTAAAGGTTTTGTACGTCTGATAAAACATTTCTCTTCGTAATGGTAGATGGAGATGAAGAAAGAGTGATTATGTAAAGAAACTGATCAGTACCAAGATTCCATGCGATACCCAACGCTTTCACAGTACCATCTAGGTTTATATCAAGTTGGATGCTTGAAGAAATGTTGCTTGGATCCATCGACTTTATCAACTCGATGTTGTTTGATGCCAACTTCTTCAACTCAAAACCTCCCTTGCATAACATAGCTTTGATTTGATTACTAGCTTCTATGGCTTCTTCAACAGTGTCACAACCCGACATTACGTCATCGACATAGAAATCTGACAAAGTAATGTCAGTAAGTAATCTATAATCTTTTATTTCTTCAGCGCTATTATTTATCCATAGGATTCTTTGAAAATCGGCATCTTCCTTGTGTATCATCACCATTCTGTACATCTTTTGTATGTCTGCAGTGAAACAGATGGCGTGCATTCTCCAGCGCATGATTATACAACGTAGGTCTTCGTGGAGCACTGGACCAGGGCCTCAATTCTGCTAAATATCATGTAGTTCAATTGCACGTCGTCAGCATAGCAATAGCATAAAATGACACTTTTGGTATTCTGCTCCTGTTAAGAAAGTTGAATAGTATTAACAAATGACGTCACAATAGCGTCAGCACGGCAACATAAATATGTATTCTCCTCTTATTTGACGTTTGTACCGATAGCGTTGGCATTGTCGATATCTGTCAAAATTGGCCATCGAGAAGCATCTGTGCAGCCACACGTTTTCTCTCACAATCTCCAATAAAAAAGTGGTAACAACAATGCCGCATCACATTTTAGGTTGGAGATATTTAGAATTGGCCAGCAGGGAGGAACGGCGTCGGGACGAGAGGCTCGTTCATGCGGGAGTTTTACACTCTGCTTTTTACTTCGATTGCGAGAAAATCGAACAGGCATATAATCACTTTTCACTGTTCAAAAATGTTGCAAAATTGAAGAAATTCCCGCCACGAAACTTTTTAAGATTTTTTTATTTTTAACATGTCATTCGACTTGGGGGTAGTTCATACTGCAAAGTCATAAAAACGTTTCTTTGCGTTTTTAAATAATAAAAGAAAACAATTTTAACTGGTTTTAATAAATTAAGGGTAGAAAACACAGAAGTGATTTAAAAATTAACGCAAATGAAATAAAATAACGACTTTAGTCTGCGACGTTTTATTGTGTGTGTGGCTGTTGGGCCTAATTATCTTAGTCTTAATAAAAACATACTTTATGTATGTACTAGGACATGAAAAGCGATTTTATGTCGCCTACGCACGACATAAAATCGCTTTTTTTACTAGCGCTTTTTTAACTTTTAGAGCATGAGAAGTGAAAATAATAATACGGAACGGAAGCTTTGGTATTGATAAATAGATATTGATATGGGAATAACTTCCTGAAATAAATGATTATTATTATTATTATTTGGTAGCAAAGGAAGATGTCAGACCACTATCAAACATCAAAAACCTCCGATTTTTTTTTAAGTCTGACGAAGGAATTCAGTAAATTTTGGCTGCATAATGTTTTCATAATAGTGTACGTATAGTGGTTTAAAGCCAAGCTGATCCGATGCTGACGACATGCAAACGATATGCTGACGACATCAAAATTAGTGGAATACCGTTTTTAGATCAATGGCGTTGGCAAATCAATCACATGTCGGCGACATAGCAATTTGTGGTAAAATAGCAGAATTGAGGCCCAGTTTTCTTGTTGTTTTCGTGGATATAAACAACAACTTCTTCGCCTCATCTATTTCCTTTTCAGAAAATGCAGTTTCACATATCTTTATCAAGCTTTCGTTATCGACTACATGATGTCGATCTCGTATGATACTCGTAGCAAGCACTTCCGATATCACTAGGTTACAACTCGTGCACTTTAGTTTATTTACGGACATTCTCGTAAGACACAATCGGCGACCGCTAATGACAGCGCGTGCGCGATGTTTTAGGACAATCAGATTGTATAATAATCCCAACCTTCACCAATATTTTTTTTTTCGTGTTGCAAAACGAGTGCAGCACATCATTCGACTACTCATTCAAATGTATTATTATTTATTATTGTATTATATATATATATATATATATATATATGTATATATATATATATATTGTTGCGCGCCACAATTAATGTCTGGTACAGTACCACTAGCGCCATCTAGTATCGAGTAGCAGAACTAGTAGACTCGAGATTCTTCTAGAAAATTCGATGCTGAAACTTTCTAGAACGTTCGACATCTGGTCAGTAAGGGCCGGTATAAAGATAAAGATAAAGATAGTTTATCTTAAATAAGTCCGTACATGTTTTGCCTGAAGAGGCATACAAATTTTATTTTATTTTTATATAACAAACAAATAATTTAATTCACTATACTGGTTCAATAACATTCATATTTTAATTTTTATGAGAATAATAATAGAAATAATTACAAAAGTTCACGCATGCCAAAAGGTATCTGTGAAAAAGTCATTTATATTATAATAACACTTGTCTGATAGTAAATTTCAAATCTTATTTCTAAATTGATTTGTTATGACAACAAAGCTTTATAGGACTGTGGTATTTTGTTGTATATTTTCGGGTCCATACAAAAAAAGCTTTTCCCCATGAGGGCAGTTTTTGACGAGTGCAGGCAAAGTTGGCTATTGTCACGTCTGTTGCGCGGTATGTACTTGAACATTCTAGATGTTTCTACAGTAGAAGGTTGTGGAACTATCTAAGGACTATATAAGGCCGGTATAGACCGAGACCCGCTTCAAACGATACAAGCGATATTCGAGTGCAACTTTAGAGTGATCAGTAGTGCATTTGTGTTTTATAATTAGTGTGTTTGAGTTGTTATCAGTGTTGTTTAATTAAAGTGTCATTTTTGGTTTTTAAATCGGCCGTTTTTATTGTCACGAACCGCAAGCTCGTAACAATATATTTTTTATTATTTTAAATTCAACAAAGGAAAATAATTGTGAACGACGCGACGCTTGACATTTGACATTGATTTTATCTTTGACTATACTTATACTGCATTCATATAGGGTGCTAAAAACTCAGTACCAATAAAATTTGACCACGGGGAAAATTATTCCTTGTGGTTAAATCAGTCGGACAAAATAGTTTCACTAAGGAGAAGGACCCGCTTTAAAAACTTATCACTTAACTTATCTCTATTCAATTATCGAGTAAAAGAGCATTACCTTTCCTCTCAACTGTGAGTACCTACTTTATGTGTGTGTGTATATATATATATATATATATATATATATCTTCTAAATATATAAAAGAAGAAACTGACTGACTGACTGACTGACATATCAACGCACAGCCCAAACCGCTGGGTCTAGAGATTCCAAATTTGGCACGTGGGTTCCTCATGAGGTCTAGGGGTGCACTAAGAAAGGATTTTTGGAAATTCCACCCCTAAGGGGATAAAATAGGGGATGAAAGTTTGTATGAAAGTCCGTCAGTTTTGAAGTTAGGATCTTCAAATTTTGTGTTCAGACTGATGATTGAAAATTAATTTATACGTATCTCAGCGTTTTTTATAATTTCACCCCCAAACGGTTAAAAAGGGGGATGAAGTTAAGTTCCTTAATTTTCGAAGAAAAATCACAAATTTTTACTATCTAGGCTTATGGGTGGAAGCCAAAGCGTGTTGTCGGATTTCCAACCCTTAAGGGGATGAAAAGGGGGATGAAATTTTGTATTTAATAAAAATTCTTTATTTTTTATGTTAAAATCACTAAAATTTCGGCTTATGTTTAGAAACTAACACAACCAACGTAAATCGTTGTTTTTTTTAACCGACTTTTCAAAAAGGAGGAGGTTCTCAATTCTGTTGTATTTTATTTTTAATGTTTGCTACCTCAGAACTCCGTCGTTTATGAACCGATTTGGCAAATTCTTTTTTATTTGAAAGGATATACTTCCAAATTGGTCCCAAAATCCAGTTCTGATGATGGGATCCATGAGGAATTGAGGGGACTCCTCAAATTTTATAGGCAAACATACAGCGCTTTTTGTATTTTCATCAAAAACTCAAGCATTTGCATTCAGTAAGTATCATTTGATGAAGTGGGACTGATGAAGAAGACCACAAATGGCCTCAAATGTTCCTCAATGATAAGTATTTCACGGGTGGCGATAAGATATTTCGACTAAGATAGATAAGCGACTATGAAGCAAATTTAAATAAATAATTCTGATGAAAATGGTACCATCGAACTGATCTGAAGATGGAGCCGGAAGGTATGCACTGGAACTCCGTAATTAAACAATGTATCCTAGCCGTGTTTCGGCTTATTGGAATCGTCATGAGATGCACTCGGGCTATAAATGATTATTAACCGATTTTTATTAATTTTGCTTGGGTAGTTTTTGAGTTAGCTTCGATAATACGTATTTAATCCACTTCGTATATCTTGTGTCACTGTTATTTGTGCGGTGTACCAAGTATTGGTAATCGAATTGTTGTGGGGTAGGTACCATAACTAAAAAGTGAAAAATAAAAACTATTAAACAAAAAAACAACCGACTTCCAAAAAAAAAAAACACTATAAAGTGAAAATAACTTTAATTTCGGAAGTCGGTGGCAAAAAACGAAAATGCAGAACCAAGGTCACCGACTTCCGAAATTAAAGTTATTTTTCCCTTTTTATATTTTTTTTTTTTTAAAGTTGGTTGTTTTTTTTGTTAAAAAGTTTTTTTTAATTTCAACCCACAAGGGTCTGAAAAGGGTGATGAAGTTTTTTTATTGAAGTTGTTCATTCGCTAAATTTTGTATTCAAGTAAAAATAATATAATTACACGTGTACTGTTTCTAACTATACAATATTTTACATGGAGCGACTGCCTATCTGACCTCCACAACGCAGTTACTGGGTAATACGATACCCCTTGGTAAGAATGGTTGTCAGACATTCGGGCTTCTGACTTCCCGTAACGACTATCAAAGATCCATGAATCACAGCCGGGACCAACAGCTTAATGTGCTTTCCGAGGCACGGACGGGTCTCTGTATGCAAAGATGGTCATCCATCCACAAACCAACCGCGGCAATTAAGTGTAGCTTAACCTGACCGATTGACGTGTGCGGCTGTTATTATTTAGCCACGGGCCCCTCCCCCGGAGAACCCCCCCCCCCCCCAACCCCTTCTCCGGGAGAATCTATGTAGATTAGAATAGATTAGGTTAGATTAGATTAGGATATGTAGAGTACACGTCAGCAAAGAAAGGATTTTTGAAAATTTAACCTTTAAGGGGGTAAAAGGGGGGATTTAGTTTGTTTGAAAAATCTTATTCCTTGAGTTTATAAACTTGAAATTTGGCACGAATGCGTATCTTATTAAATAATAAAGTTACCCATATAAACTACCCCATAAAGGGGGTGTCAAAGTTTGTATGGAAAAACTGATGACTATCAACACATATAGCTCAAACCACTGAACGGATTTCGCTGAAATTTGGCAAACAGATATTTACTGTAACGCAGGCATCCGCTAAGAACGGATTTTTGAAAATTCAACCCATAAAGTGGTAAAAAGGGGTGATAAAATCACCCCTTTTTGTTTGAAAAATCTTATTCCTTAAGTTATCAATAAACATTAAACTTGGCACAAGGGGGAATTGGGGGATGTCAAAGATTTTATGGAAAAAAAAAACCTTAACGGACTGATCTATTTCAGAATAAATTTCCATTCCATACATTGAAGGCTCTAAGAAGGGTTTTAAAGGGGTGAAATGGGGGAGATTTAGATTGTAAGTTTTTTTTTTTTTTTTTTAGTTCATGTACTTGAAACTCAGCACAAATACGTTCTTAATACATAAAACACAAAGTTTGTCATAATTCGTTTTTCAAAACATCCCCTCTTAAGGTGCATATTCTGTTGAAAGAAAAAAAAAAGGATTACGCGTAAATGGGGTTTTCGGGAATTGATCTCAAACAGGGGAATGAGGGGTAATTAAGTTTTTATGGGAGTATTTAACTGCGTGCCTTGAATAACTCAAAAGTTTT
Source organism: Dryobota labecula (assembly GCA_947523025.1). Classification (NCBI taxonomy): domain Eukaryota; kingdom Metazoa; phylum Arthropoda; class Insecta; order Lepidoptera; family Noctuidae; genus Dryobota; species Dryobota labecula. The sequence goes on along the minus strand of OX383291.1, from coordinate 278,329 downwards.
ATTTTTATGTTTTTGAATTACTCAAAAGTATTTTTAATCCCGGTCATAGGATACTTTCATTCGCGGTAGTACCTTCCCGTTGGATTTTTTCCGACATCCACGCGGGCAAAGCCGCGGGAAAAAGCTATCTCTATATCTATATATATAAAATTCAAAGTTCTGACTGACTGACTGATATATCCACGCACAGCCCAAACCGCTGGGTCTAGAGATTCCGAATTTGGCATGTAGGTTCCTTATGAGGTCCAAAGATACACTGAAGAAGGGTTTTTGGAAATTTTACCCCGAAAGGAGTAAAATAGGGGATGGAAGTATATGAAAGTCCGTCAGTTTTTAAGTTAGGATCTTAAAATTTTGTGATTAGGCTGACGATTATCTATATACTAAAATGGTAAACTGACTGACTGACTGACTGGCTGATATATCATAGATATATAAAATTCTAAGTCCTGACTGACTGACAGATATATCAACGCACAGCCCAAACCGCTGGGTCTAGAGGTTCCAAATTTGGCACATAGGTTCCATAAGAGGTCTAGGAGTGCACAAAGAAAGGATTTTTGGAAATTCCACCCCTAAGGGGATAAAGGAGGGGATGAAAATTTGTATGAAAGTCCGTCAGTTTTGAAGTTAGGATCTTCAAATTTTATGATTAGGTTGACGATTTAAAATTAATGTATAAGTGTCTCAGCGTTTTTGATAATTCCCCCTCGAAGGGTTAAAAAGGGGGATGAAGTTGAAAAGTCCTTAATTTTCGAAGAAAAATCACTCAATTTACTACCTAGGCTTATGGTTGGAAGCTAACGCAACGGTGTTGTTAGAATTTCAACCCTTAAGGGAGTGAAAAGGGGGATGAAATTTGGTTATTAATTCAAGTTCTTTATTTTTTAAGTTAAAACCACTAATATTTCGGCTTATGGTTGGAAACTAACACAACGTAAATCGTTGTTTTATTGTTTAATTTCAACCCACAAGGGTCTGAAAAGGGGGATGAAGTTTTGTATTGAAGCAATTCATTCGCTAAATTTTGTATTGAAGTAAAAATGATATAAGTACATACACGTGTACTGTTTCTAACTTTACGGTATTTTACATGCAGCGACTGTCTATCTGACCTCCACAACGCAGTTACTGGGTAATACGATACCCCTTGGTAAAAATGGTTGTCAGAGTTTCGGGCTTCTGGTAACGACTGTCAAAAATCCATGAATGACAGCCGGGATCAACAACTTAACGTGCTTTCCGAGGCGCGGACGGGTCTCTGTACGTAAAGATGGTCACCCATCCACAGACCAACTGCGGCAAGTGTAGCTTAACCAGGTGGATACTGGTCCTTTACAGTAGGTATTTCTTTACAGTATTCTTCAAATATCACACGTAGTGGAGGACAATTAGCCATGAACAAAACTCTATACTGTTATTGTTATAATAATTCATAATTATCTAGAAAAAAGAATTTATACTCTACGCAGATGAAGTAAAATGAAATAGTAACGAAGTCAAACCTTATATTGAATATTCGAATCTGATGCCGAAAATATAGTTTATAGAATTTTGGTCTGTTTGTTTGTATGTATGTTCCGGTTTGCACAAAAACGGATGGACGGATTTAGATGATATTTGGTACACAGATAGTTTATAACCTGGATTAACATATAGGTTATTTTTCCCGAATCCCGAATCCCCCCTGAAAATCCCCCTTAGGAGGAAAAGTGGAATCTATAAAAAACAGTCTAGAATTCACCTCTGATAATCCCGCTGAGGGGGGAAAACTAGAATTGAAAAAAAAAAGAAAGAAAAAAAACTCACCTGAAAGTGATTTTTTTTACATTAGGGTTCAGTTTTCCCCACTGAGGGGGATTAGTGAAATAAGCCGGATTATCAGTGGTGAATTCTAGACTGGTTTTTGTATATTCCACTTTTCCTCCTAAGGGGGATTTATCAGGGGGGATTTGTGGAATAAGCCGCACGTTCCCGTTGGCTATTTTTCGACATCCACGCGGGCGAAGCCGCGGGCAGAAGCTAGTAAATAAATAATCTGAATCTGAATCTGAATCTGAAAGCATAAACGTCAAAAAATGTATGGATATACCGAAGTTATTCCTAGCAAACTTTATTCCGTGTTTAGTTGTAAGGCCCATAGATTATAAACCTATCATAGAGGTTGTTATTTACTGATTTTTGGAAGAATTCTTAGTCTACCTACCCCAGTACCGTGGCAGGTTGACAACAATTCAGTAATTAAGTAATCATCAGAAGGGATAAGTAATTAAACAAGCCTCCAGATACTAAACAATTTAACCCGATTCTAAAGTTAGAATGTTCACAAGTAAATACTTACTTCTTTATTAATTGAGTTTTATTTTCTTGTTTTACTTTTTTGACTTCATCAAATATAGCGCTTCAAGGTTATTTTAACTTCATCACGTGTAGATAGCGCTACAACGTTATTGGGTGGAATAAACATGTAAAAATTGCTTACGAGGAGGCTCGATTGGCTTTTCAAGGTTGGCAGTTATGCGGTAAACCAGATACAGGAATTGAATTTAACAAAATTTACTACGCGAAGAACTTCCAAAAGTAATTTAAAATGATGTCGCAATAATGAAAAACAAATTAAACTAGATTTAATATCCGAAAATCATAAAAATAAAGACTTTGGTAATTTTTGGAAAAACACGAACAAGCTGAGCCCTAGGTCGAGGCTCCCCGTAAGTGTTGGTGGGAAACATGACCCCACACAAATCGCAAATGTGTTTGTGGATCAATTTAAAGTCGAGCCCTTAGCAAATCCCACAGTGGATCATGTGACGCAGACGGTGACTGACGCTGATGTGAGCATGAAGCTGGGAGTCTTTTTCTCTACTAAAGCTGTCGTGAAAGTTATTAAGAATATGAGTAGAGGTAAGTCCCCAGGACATGACCACCTCAGTGTTGAGCACCTTAGGTATGCAGGCATGCACTTGCCGAGTTTGTTGTCGATTTTTTTTAGACTGTGCATAAGTCATTCTTATCTGCCTAGTGCGCTTATGAGAACCATATTTGTACCTATCATTGAGAACAGAACTGGTGATGCTGCAGATCCCGCAAATTATAGACCAATATCACTTGCAACGGTCATAGCCAAAGTACTGTACAGCTTTCTGGATACATACATGGCCCCTAGGATTAATCTGCACGATGCACAGTTTGGTTTCAGGCCCGGGCTATCGACAGAAAGTGCCATTATGTGTCTAAAGCGGACAGTTCGGTATTATACGGATAGGAAAACACCGGTTAATGCGTGCTTCTTAGATTTGTCCAAGGCATTTGACCTCGTGTCTTATGACCTGCTATGGAGTAAGCTAAGAAATACGGAAAAAGTAGAAATCGAAGTTACCTCTCTACTAAAATTTTGGTATGAAAACCAAATAAACAATGTTAGGTGGGCAGGGACTCTGTCCGAAGAATATAAGTTGGAATGTGGGGTGAGGCAGCGGGGAATCACCTCCCCTCGCCTATTCAATTTGTACATTAAGCAGCTGATTGTTGAATTCAGCAATACCGGCATCGGCTGTCATGCTGATGGAGTTGCTATGAACAACATCAGTTATGCGAACGATATGGTCTTGCTAAGCCCATCAATTAGTGCATTAAAACGTCTATTGAAGGTCTGTGAGGACTACACGGTGACTCAGGGCTTAGGTATAACGTCGCTAAGAGTGAAGTAGTTGTTTTTATTATTGGCGCCAGAAGAGACTTAAATGTGCCGTGCATCTCACTAGCGGGTAAGCCCTTGAAGAGCGAGTCTCAAAATTTAAGTACCTGGGTCACTGGGTCACCGAGGACTTATGTGATGATTTAGACATAGAGAGCAATATGCTGGCCCGCAGGTTTGCACGGTGTAGTTGTGAGGTTAAAATGACGCTTTTTCGAGCCTGTTGTCAGACTTTCTACACCTGCAGCCTCTGGGTCAAGTATACGCAGAAGGCATACAGCGCCCTGCGTGTACAATATAATAATTCCTTCAGAATGCTCGTGGGGCTGCCGCGGTATTGTAGCGCTTCGGGTATGTTTACTGATGCGAGGGTAGTGATTTCTACGCCATTATTCGGAAGCGAAGCGCTTCTCTCTAGCAAAGAACATTTTTTAGCCCCCCAGCATTGAGTGACCGGTGGGACTGCCCGATGCTTGGCCGATGGGTGAGACTGCACACACAGGTCGGCTCGAAATAGGACGGGCATCTTGTTTTGTTTATTTTATTTTTGTTATGTTGTATGTTATTGTTTGTTGATTGATTATGTGTTACTAATAATAGTTAAATAAGTATATTTCATGTTATTACTAACACTATGGACTTCAAGGTCTGCAAATAAATTATTATTATTATTATTATTTATTATTATTTTAACGAAAGAAATTAAAATGCACATAATGTCAGAACGACGAGCTAATAAAAATTTCTATGCATTCTGGAAGCCAACAGGTAAGTTGGAGGCTAAGCCTGTAGAGCAATTCTGTAAAAATCTCACGGTGAAAACTTAGCTGAAGTGAGCTTGCAGTGACGTGTAATTCCACGATGCTTGAGATTGACACTATTGACAGCTCAGTCCACGCTCACATCACCTAAGTTTTCACGGTGAGATGGTTACAGAATAGCACTGCTGGTCTCGCGGTGGAGATGGCTCATTTATATAAGGACCATTTTAAAGTAAGGACTCCACTTGGCCCCTCAGTGTCTGAAATCGGCTTTGTGTCTCATGACCGGGGGAGGAGCCGCTACTACTTAACTGCACTTCACCACGTAAGTAGGTTCGGTGATAAATAGTATGAGTAGGGGCAAATCTCCTGGGCATGATGGGCTTAGCATAGAACACCTGCAATATACAGGCATGCATAGGCCGAAGGTCCTGTCCTTGTTCTATAAGATGTGTCTCAGCCTTCGTATTTACCGGCAGATTTAATCACGACCATTGTTGTACCCATAGAAATACAAAAAAACAGCTCGCTCGCAATGATCAAAATGCACGCAAAATAGGCAAATGGCGGTCTCCGCGAACTAGTGCGCTTTCGACCGTGATCGTGAAAAATTATGAAGAATGCCGTGTTGTTCAGTGATTTCTTGTAAAAACCGAAGCCAAAACAAAATATTTGTACATCATGGAATCACTTACCATAAGTTAGTACAAGTATTTAACTATATTTGTCTTTAAAATCATGAAAAACAACAAGTCGTAAAATATTTCTTGCTTTTACTACGTTATTTTTGTTTTCATACATAACAGCGACTACATTATTTTTGCAATAAATACATTGCTTCTTAACCACTACGTAAGTATGACGCTAAGTGACTGGACAACGCAATGTAAAAATCACAAAACGATACTTTGTGTATGCGGTTGTATCGCGTAGTACGGCCGCTTTGTCTTGCCGCGAGCCAATGATGTGCTTGTGCAGATCCATACTAACGTAGGCTATCGACAATAATGTCGATTGTCTAATAAATATATTGCTATTATAGTTTATTCTTCAATTTGTCAACCGTTTTAACCCGGTTAGAAGACCCATGAGAAATAATATTTATAGCACATCTTTATTTTCTCAAATTGTTTGTTTTCTTTTTATTTACTTATTATTTTGTTTTTAGCTAAATATTGTTTATTTATATTATACTAGCTTCTGCCCGCGACTTCGTCCGCCTGAAATTTCGGCCCACCCATCGCGTCGCATTCGCATCCCGTCACTCGCCCGCGCTAAAACTTCGTTATCGCTTAGCGTTCTTTCTGACTTCCGTTATTTTCGCTTGGCTTCTAAGGATCGTAGCGTAGATATATAGCCTATAACCTTCCTCGATAAATGGGCTATCCAACACTAACATATTTTTTCAATTCGAACCAGTAGTTCCTGAGATTGACGCGTTCAACCAAACAAACAAACTCTTCAGCTTTATCCATACTAATATCACTATCACTATCACTACATATTATAAAACAAAGTCCTCCGCCGCGTCTGTCTGTCCATCTGTCTGTTCGCGATAAACTCAAAAACTACTGCACCGATTCTCATGCTGTTTTCACCAATGGATAGCTTGGTTCTCGAGGAAGGTTTTAGTATATAATTTGTTAAGTTTTTGTATGCATTTTTGCATGAATTAACGATATTTGTTGGAGGTGTCGGCAAAAAATTGCCGTCTGGGAGCTTTCAACGAAAACGCTGTCTAAACCCTTTGAGATATAACAAAATAATGTATGGTGGAATTATGTATCTTATAAAGGTCTTCAAAAAAGTCCGCGATGGCATATGTCTATCTCTTAAGGATAACATACTATATCCATTTTATTGTCGTTTTGTAGGTATTTGTTTGCCGAATTTTACTCTTGGAAATACGATTACGATAACAATCCGCTATAATATTAGTAGCTATTAGCCAAATTATGTTCGTAGATAAATAAGCTAGCTACTTATGTATATTTCAAACAGTATACAAGAATATTTATCATAAAAACATTACTAAACACGGCGGCCTTATGATCAAAATTTGTGTATTCCAAAACTTTCGTTACTTTTTCACTGACATATTTATCACTTTTCGATAAACTAACACTCAATACGAAATCTACACTTATTTCTCAGTAATTCTGTATAAGATTCTTCTAAGATTAAACCGTTTTCTCATTGAATCCATTACTTTACACACGTATAACCTTGATGAATGTTTACATTAAACACCGCGCCACACCGCCATACGACCACAGAGTACAGACGTATTTTGTTTTCTTTTTTTTTCGTTCGATTAGTGGTGTTCCCGCTAAAATGTCAACCGGTCAAGTATTAGTCGATTAATCGAATTCTACAGCCAGATCGTGTTGCAAGTACAAAATAAATGTCAAATATTTCGTCCAATTGCGAACGTGACCCTGAGAAAAGTTATGCACCAATCGTGTTCATTTGTTATTTCGAGCGTTTTATCAGCACAAACGGTGTATCATGCGACATTTCGGAGGATTTCGTTTTGTTTTCACATTGTTGGTACTTACGTGAATTATTTTAAAATTACTATTTGTGTCGCACTTTTATTTCGTGTTGTAATTTAGTACAATTGATTGCTTTAAGAATTTGAGTGAAATTTCTTATTTTGATTTTGTGTTTGTTATCTTTAAGTAAAGACTCATTCACGTTCAGAACATAAGTACTTTTATCGTATTAAATCATTTGTTCGGTTTCTATTCACATAGTGAATCACATTAAAATTAATATTAAGTTAGAATTTTGAGATATAGCCTGGGATATGGAGAAGGACATAGGGTACTTTTTTATGCGATAATCGACATCCACGCGGGCCAAGCCGCGGGCATAAGCTAGTTATATTATAAATGTGAAAGTAACTCTGTCCGTCTGTTTTCACGCCTAAACCGCTGAACCGATCGTCATGAAATTTGGCAGGGATATAACCTGGGTTATGGAGAAGGACAAAGGCTACTTTTTTACGCGATAACCGACATCCACGCGGGCAGAGCCGCGGGCAAAAGCTAGCAAATTATATAGCTGACCCGCGCCACGTAATCTGCGTCACCTACTCGTAAGCGAGAGAGTGTAAGAGTGTGAGAGTTTAAGTAATGAATTTTCTACGTATTTTCTTGCGGAGTTATTTTAAAATTATGATATCTCCTAAGACGTTGATTGATATCAAGTGATGTCAAGGACAATTTTGTTTACATTTAAATACTTGTAATTAATAACATATTTATTTGGATAAGGATTAATATTATGTTGATAAAACTCCTTCGCAAATAATGAATTAATTTCGAAAAATATTGATTACCATAAAAAAAGGTTATAGTGAGTCAATCTTAAAAGATAGACATAATATGCTGTCGCGGACTTTTTTTTAGAACTTTTAAAGAGGAACAATTCCATAATCTATATCTATACTAATATATAAAGCTGAAGAGTTTGTTTGTTTGTTTGTTTGTTTGAACGCGCTAATCTCAGGAACTACTGGTTGGAATTGAAAAATTCTTTTTGTGTTGGATAGTCCATTTATTGGGAAATATTAAAGGCTATATAACATCACGCTACGACCAATAGGAGCGGAGCATAAATGAAAAATGTTGCAAAAACTAGAGAGCTTCCGTTGCATGCGCTGCATAAACGGTTTAAGTTACACAAATATCATGTACTAGCTTCTGCCCGCGACTATTATTCCATTTATTCCTCAATAAATGGACTATCCAACACAAAAAGAATTTTTCAATTCCAACCAGCAGTTCCTGAGATTAGCGCGTTCAGACAAACAAACAAACAAACTCTTCAGCTTTATATATTAGTAAGTATAGGTTATAATTTGTACACCGTTTATTATTTATTTTATTTTCAGGTCCCCCACAAAAGTTTTAATACAATAATGAATGAAAGAATCGATAACTTTTGGATTTAGTCAATCATTAGCGTATATATAAAATCTAAATGACTTTTGCACAGCACAACGATAGAGCCCGATGTTTTCGTGTAAGTGAGTTGTACGGTGCATGGTAAATGCGCGTTGTGTTTGATGCGATAAGGTTTATAATTGATTGTGTAGTAAGTTACGATTTATGGATTGCGAGTGTGTGCGCGACTTCGTATCTATTGCTTTTACAGAACTGCATGTGTAGTTGTGGCGAGTGGAAGGGACAGACTGGAGACACCGGGTTTCTTTACAATTTTAGCTGCCGGGGCATATCTCCTTCTTTCTTATATCTATGGTTGTACCCATCGTGAAGAATAGAACAGGAGATATCACGGACATAGGCAAATATCGCCCGGTCTCTCTTGTAGCAAAGGGTTTGGACAGTTTTTGGGGTTCCGTACCTCAAAAGGAAAAAACGGAACCCTTATAGGATCACTCGTGTGTCTGTCTGTCTGTCCGTCTATCACAGCCAATTTGCTCCGAATATAATGAACCAATTAAGGTTAAAATTTGGCATACATATCAATTTGAGTGACCGAAACACGGACGTGAACCGTAAATATTATAAATGAATTTTAAAAAGAAAATTAAAAAATAAAGTTTGCAAACTGTACCGTGTGACATATCAAATGAAAGCGCTAACTGTGAGCGTCTCAAATATATATTTTTCATAATTTTAAAATAAATTATTTTATAGTTATAAGTGAAAATATACGAAAATTTACCCCTCCCCTTATCTCCGAAACTGCTAAGCCTAAAATTTAAAAAAAAAATACAGAAAATCGTTCTATACTTATAGATTACAGGAAAATCTATAAGAAGTCTATGGTCTTGAAATAACATGGTAAATCTCTCAATATTTATCCCAACTACGGAACCCTTCATTGTGCGTGGTACGACACGCACTTTTTTTCACCCTTATTTTTTTTAACCCTACTTAATTATATTTTAGTTTGACAGAACTAAGATGGTACTGAGTTTTTAATTTAGTGGAAATGGCAATTTTGCTTTTCCGAATTTGACGTTTTTAAACTAAAATTTAGATTTTCTTGGTAAAATTGGCCCTATCTGACTATTATTAATCGGGATTAAAAAAGTGTGGAATATTTGTTGTCATGAACTTAAATTCACACCAACATCTCGACTTCTGGTTCAAAAACAGTACTGTATATTTTTTTCTTTTATTTTTTTATATCTCGAAAATAGTGCGACCTATCACAAAATTAATGAAAATTTCGACCCCCTTTGTAAACCATGGTGTGGTATTTATATACTTACAATATTAAATTAACCTAATAATTCCAATTTAAGTCTTTAGTATTTAACTTTTTTTTTTATCCATAGGTAATCGAATCCAGGTAAATTCATCAGTTTCTTATTTTCCATAGGTAAAGTAAATCCGTTTAAAGTCATCAGTTTATTTTAATAAAATCCATGTTTTTAAGATTTGTTAAACCACAAAATCTTGTGTCACGTCCAAGTAATTTTTATTCAATGTGTATGTTTGGTTGCGCTGATCGATTGGAATTACAGTATTGCCACTTCCTTTCTCTTTTTTTGGTATGTTGGCAAACGTATCAATATATTAAGGTTGGTTTTGCTGCATATCTACTATCCCATTCCTGCACATTGCCTTTCATCCGAGTGGGAGCAAGACAAAGCTACTCGTCACCATATTGGAATTAGAAGAAAACCAATATGACGTTCGTCTGTGATCGTATTGCGTTGCGTGAGCAGCTCCTGTGCTCAAATTCGTGCATCAAGTGGAAATTCGTGGAAAATCGCTTGTGTCGTCGCTCCAGGCCATATCGCGTCAAATAAGGTATTGTGCAACCCTCTCCTTCAAAACAACTGCTGAATTTCACCAATTCTCTCCAACAGTCGTTGTTACGTCCATCCACCGTTTTCGTAAAACCAATTTAAAAAAAAACCTATCGAAAATCATCGCTTCGCGCATCCAATGTTACTGTGTAAGAGCAGAGTGTCGAATCCATTTTTTTATTATTTTTTTTGTAATCCCAACTGACGGTAGACAACTGTTAACTGTACAATATCAGATCAGGTTTTTTATTTGAAATCACAGTTTTAAATATGTTTCACACTACTAAACACATGACTGATATTAATTATCTTTAGACACAGTTAAGTTAAATTTGCCCAACTGTATTAATAATAAAATTAAACAAAGGTAAATACGTAGAGCTATTTACAAGAAGAGCCTGAATGGAGTGCGGTACCAAATCAGGACTACCATAAATTTAAATTAGCTCATCCATCAGCACAAGGCGCTGGATGCCAAAAGATGAGCAATCAAAGAAAAATTTAAGCAGCAATTCTGGTTCCGTAAATTCTGCCCCTTGTGCTCCCAACCTAACACCACGATCTTCTATACCTGCTATGACACAGTCAACAGCACGTTTTCCTGATATTTCACAACGGTTAAGAAGATTCATTTTAGCATAGTAATATATATCCAATGACTCTCCATAGCGTACCTTTTTATTCAGCATTTCCGTTAGTAAATCTGCATAATTATCTCTAGTTGGAAAAGATTCCTTCAGCTTTAACTTCCATTCTGGCCAAGAAAATAGCAGTGAGGGTAGACCCTGATACCAGGTTTTAGCTACCCCTGTTAATTTCGGTAGGGCATAGTGGACTACTTGTTTATTGATCCAACCATAGATCTGTGCACATTCGTCGACCTTATGAAGCCAGGTATCAACCGTTTATTCCTTACATAACGGATCAAAATCAGGAATTACGTTATTTATAACAGGAAACCCATCGCGATCGCTTGTATTATTCATACCCTTAAGCACATTAATAAAGTTCTCAATAAACAGGTTATTATTCTCCACGGGACAGTGTACGAAGGCGAGACGCTCTGCTCCTAGGTGAATGTCTGGATTCCGCATGGCGCGTCTCGTGCCGCCCTGGAGTGCGCGACCGTGTCCTGGAGCGCCCAGCACGACGACTTGCCCTTCTTGAATAGTGAGGCCGGGAAGGAGACCGACTAAACGTCTGTCGCGGTCGTCTTCCTTTAGACTGCCGGGACCACTACAGATGGTTTCGGCTGCCACAATTTTCTTCAGATGAACGCGTATACCCTCGACCCCGGTTGCGGCTTCGAGTTGCATCACGGCATTTGAGTGGCGGCGTCATCGTCTCGCGAGAGGTCCTTCTAGGTCCATGACATTCTCTTCGGGAACTAGACCTACGCTCGTCCATGTTCTCGCGGCCTAAAAAACCTGTCTTAATAAACCGTGCTATACTAAACTTGTGACCAAGATTTTTTTATTGACCTGCACATCTGACCATCAAACATGTCCATCTCCAGGGAGTACCCTGGCAAGTTTAACATGCATAACTAACTATATAAACCTCCGGAATTTCTCCGTTACGGTAAATACAGTTGATTTCCTGAAGTTATAAACCGAAATATCAAATATGTTCATCTCCAGGGAGTAACCTGGCAAGATTAACATGCATGATTAACCATATAAACCGCCGGAATGTCTCCGTTACGGTAAATAATAATAATAATAATCATTTATTTCAGATTTCTCCATATAAATTGTTAGTAACACGAAAATACTTAAGAGCTAATGTTAGTAAACAAAACTAATATAATAAAAGATAGATTTCAGGACAATCCGACACCAGAACGCATGTATGCTACTTCACTACGTGCAGCCGCATCCAGCGCTCAAGTATCGGAGAATCCCACCGGTCCGTCAATACAGTTCATTTCCAGTCTGATAAAGACAGGCAGGTAATCATAAAGGAAGAAAAGAAAGAGAAAAAAAAAATACGTTACAGGAATAAACCTGTAGCAAATTACAATAGTATGATTAATGAGCGTAGGCAGCAATATTAAAATAAAATGAACAAAGGAAACTTACGTTTTCTACGTACGCCAAATACTTAAGCGTATCCCCAATCCTTTTGTGGGCACTAAGTTGCTAATCCTACTTCTGAGATGTAAACCGTACTGGTTCAACAATCAGAAGTAAGGACTTTTGAATATAAAAAACACTGTTTAAAACTTGGATAGATCAGCTTTATTACAGCAGTACAATAACAGTTTGACTTGGACATGATACTATACAAGTGACTAGCACCGATGTCGAAACACGAATGGTCTGCTTTGGCGAGCATATCACTCAAATGCCCGCCGAGTATTTTCTTATTCCCACCATTTTACTTGCATGAGATTGGTCATCGATAACTGTCAGTCTCGACCAATCACACGAAGTCAATACACCTACTTTTGATCATACAAGTTCACAGAAATTATTGTATTTATTCAACAAACAAATAATTATAAGCATAATTGAAATAATTATAACACTAGCAACATGTCTCAGGGTTTTAAAAATATGGATCAACTTGCGGACTCTTTTGGCGATACCCGGGATACGTTGTGACCATTTAAGATTGTCGTCAATGGTCACTCCTAGATATTTAATGGAGTTCACTCTGTCTATCGTGGGGCACGCGCTCCTTCTTGGGATAAATTCCTAAAAACTACGGAACCATTCATTGTTCGACAGGCACTTGGCCAGTTTTTCTTTAATACATACTCGTACAATTCAAGTGACATCACAAAACAATTTCACAAAATGTTTACCGACAGCGCCTCGTACACGCCGTCTTTCTAGCACCAAAATATTCTTGTATTATACACTATGAACCGTTATTCTAGACCTATACAGTGAGACAGCAACTTTCCGGATCTGACGTCACGACCTCTTTTATGCCCCTCCCACCCGGCTCCGCCCCGCTGTGGCCGGGGGGAGGTTGCGTGGAGCTTGCCCGAACAGTCAGGCGTGCTCTTCACATTGGCATCGTTTTTCGGTGCGATCACACCTCATCTAGTGCGGGCAACAGCGCTGCTGTTTAGTGTTTATAATTATTAGTTTAAATAAATTTTTAGTTCGTGGAAAAACTTTATTCAGTGGTTATTTGAAAAACTCGGTAATAGTGTTTTGAGTACTAATAGAGTTTTGAGTGCGTGTTTTGTATACGTAATGAAAAATTCCACGAGAGCGCCTGCCGAGGGTAACGGGAGTCGCCCGCCTCCCCCTGCATCACCGCAGGCATCTTCGTCGTCGTCGAGCAGCTCCGCCCCACGTCAGAGACGCCGGCAGCTGCGGCAGGAAACCCGAGAAGACGAGCGCAGGTTAGATTTGCTGTCAAATCAAGTGAGTGAAATATTATCCTATTTAAAAAATAACGATCGCTTTTCAAACAAAGAAACCGAGCCTGAATCTGATTCTGATATTTCCATACATCCATTTGATGGCTTGAGGGTTTCTCTTGGGAATGATCACCTTCTCAGTAAACCAGAGAAGGCTAAAGTATTCGAATTTCCGGTGTCCACTAACCTACAAGAACCTACTGTTGAAAATGCTTCTGAGGGTAGATTATATGTGCTAAATAAACTACATCATTTTGATACTAATGATTGGCAAAGGGTTAGATACCTAGAAACTGAGAAAAAGTATGTCGCTAAGCCAGGTTTTTACGAACTTGATGTTAACACTGAACTTAGACATTGTGATGCAAATTCTTCTTGGCTTAGATTACTTGATAGATCGTTTGGAGCTTTTACTCATGGGCTTATACAACAAAATGAGCTGCTAAGAAACAACTTTCAGCAAATCATAGAATGGGCGCAATCGCCTGGCTGTGTACTTAACGCTGACACGCTTTTTGAAAAGATTAATGCTTCTTTTTCCGAAAACTCATCTTACATGAAAGTGTCCGAGGATCTCTTGCAAATGAGTTGTGGAAGACGTGCTGATATTATTCAAAGACGTCGTGACTGCATTTTGTCGGGTGTCAAGGACAAATATGTAAAGGTGGACTTGCAAAAGATCCCCCCAACACAATATAACCTTTTTAACCCACAGGATTTAACCACCTTTTTACAAAAGGCTGGTGGTACTAGTAAGTTGTTCTCTGCCCAAAAGCGCTCTGCGGAATAGACAGGATGGCCCTCCAGCTAAGCGACCACGCAAGCCCTTTCACGGTGACAATCCTGGGTTCGATCCCCAGCCATCCACGAGCTTTCAAGCGCCCCCCAAAAGTAGAGGCCGAAAGTCGGGAAACAATAAATCCGGTACAAGGCATAATTAATACAAAAAACGGTCCTTCGGCAATCGTAAATCCGATCAGTATCGTAAGTGACTATCCTCAAGAAATTTCATTTTATGGCGGGCGGTTAAAAAATTACATTCAAATTTGGAGGAATTACGGTGCTCCAGAGAACATTATAAAAATGATATCTGGTTACCGAATTCCCTTTTTCAAAATACCCCCACTTCAAAGTCCAGACTTATTAACACGTTTTCAAACTCCAACAAGTTGAACAAATCGAGATTTTGAAACAACAGAAAATCTTGATTCAAGTAGATCCATCTCCAAGTTATGTCTGTCCGATGTTTTTAGTGCAAAAGTCAGATACCAGGAATCGCCCGATATTCAATTTAAAAAATCTAAACCGCTATGTAATGCAAACAAAGTTTCGCTTAATAAATATGTACCGTGTGCCGGATTTCTTGCAACCGAACGACTGGGCGATCAAAATAGACCTTTCTCAGGCCTATTTTCACCTAGCAGTCATCCCCAGTCATCACACATTTCTGCGAGTATTATACGCAACAGAAAAGAAGTCGAGCCCGAAGCTCCTTCAGGTCACTTGTCTGCCATTCGGGCTGTCATCAGCACCCAGAGCATTTGCGACAGTAACAAATTGGATTAGCAGACGTGCTGCGCGAGAAGGGCATGCGAGTTATCGTCTATTTGGACGATTATTTAATCGTGAACCAAGATCGATTAACCCTAATGGAGCATGCTGCGGAAGCTATAAGAGTCCTAACAACTTTGGGATGGATGATCAACTACAAAAAATCCACATTGATCCCTGCCAAGGCAGTAGATTATCTCGGCATAAAATGGAATCTCTCCCTGAATTCCAAGTATTTGCCCCAGGAAAAGGTTTCCAAAATCTCCAATATGATACGCCACATACTACAGGTAAATCGATGGAGTTTGCACGACGCTCAATGCTTGCTAGGCATGCTAAATTTTGCAGCCTTCGTTGTGCCCAGAGGTCGGCTTCATTGCCGCCCGTTACAAGTAGCTTGCAATCGGCTTCCAAAGCACCAAGCACACGTAAAACGTCCACTCGAGTTGGAAGTGTTGACGACCTTAATGTGGTGGTTACGAGCTCTGTCTACAGGAACAGCGATACATCCAAATCCTGTCTCACATTATGTAACGACAGACGCATCTGCCAGAGGCTGGGGTGCCATTGTAAACGACGCTTGTCTGAGCGGATTATGGTCCCCAGAGCAGAAAAAATGGCACAGCAATTTAAAAGAAATGTGGGCAGTTATACAGGCCTTAACCAATCGTCAGCAATCGCTACGTCATTCAACCGTGCTAGTTCAGTCAGACAACAAGAGTGTGGTGAGTTACATGCGGAACGAGGGGGGTCTCCGATCACAGAACCTCTACCGGCTAACTTGCATGCTATTCGAGGTTGCGGACGAGAACAAAATTCACCTGGTCTCTCAGTACCTGCCCGGTTAGGTAAACACAGAAGCAGACATGCTGTCAAGACTCAAATTACCCGGGGAATGGACCCTAATGGAAGAGGCATGTCAAGAGGTATTTCGCAAATTCGGAATGCCCGAAATCGACTTGTTCGCCTCGAAAACCGCACACGTGCTTGCGCGCTACGTCTCACGAGATTGCAAAGACTCGAATGCAGAGTTTTACGACGCCTTCAGCAGAAGGTGGACATACCGTCGAGCGTGGATATTCCCACCACCACACCTAATTCCACGAGTTCTGTCACACCTCAACCTGTGCAAGGGTCGATACATCCTAATAGTACCGCGCTGGTCCAAAGTGTTTTGGCGGCCAGACCTGAAGAGGAGAGCGGTGAGCGCTCCTTTACCCATATTCAATCTTCATCGGCGGTTACTAAATACACGGACTTATCTGCCTCCAGTTCACGTGGACCTGATGTATCTAGAGGCATGGCTATTGAAGGGTGGTGTGCCGAATTAAAAAATTGGTCTCAAAACGAAATAGACCTACTTAATTCTAGCTGGCGACCTTCTACGAAGAAAATGTATGCTGGTATTTGGAAAAAATTGCTAAATTGGTGTAATCATAATAATTTCAACCATACAAACCCCTCTGGTGCTCAAGTCGCTAAGTACCTATCATACTTGCACTTAACTCTTAAACTGTGTTATAAAACTATTTTAGTTTATAAATCGACTGTTGCCACTTTGGCCTGTTCTAACGGACAAATCATAAGCAGTGATCCTATCGTACAGAGAATGTTAAAAGCTATTTCACTTGCTAATGTTGATTCCAAACCTAAAAATTCTTTCATTTGGGATCCACGTATTGTGGTAGAATGGCTTAGCTCTAACCAGTCGCCTCATGCAAGTTTGTTCCAAGTGTCTCGTCGCACAGCACTGATTTTGCTACTCGCTTCTAGTCGTAGAGTCCATGACCTGACACTGTTACGGGTTGATAGTGCACATTTTGAAGACAATTCTAATCATATTGTTTTACACCCAGCTTTTGGCTCAAAGACAGATAGCTATACACACAGACAATCATCATGGAAATTGCACACACATACAGATAAATCCATATGCCCTGTATGGTGGATACGTAAGTTGATAGAAGTATCATCTTCACGTAAAATTACAAATGACATTAATCATTGGTGTGATTGGAGGTTGGGTTAAAACTATTCTTAAGGAGGCAGGAGTAGAGGCTACTCCTGGTAGTACTCGAAGTGCCGCAGAATCTCTCAACTGGCTCGAGTGCCACAATATTGACGAGATCATGGCAAAAGGGAACTGGCGTGTCCCCAACACATTTGCACAGTTCTATTCAGCCGAAATTAACACATCGCAAAGTCGTAACAATTTATCTCTGACATTTGAAGCTGTGTAGATTCTAGATAATATATGATTACCTACCTATTAATCAATGTAATTTCAATAAATAATTCAGTTCAAAGCAACATATTGTTATGTTAAGTTAAATTGATTTATTAGATATGATATGCATAACTAATGTAACTTTAGTTCAAAGCAAATCTTAATTCTTTGAATATCATGTCATTAAAGCATACATTGTGATGCTAATCATGTTATGTAAATGGCAAAACTTATGTATGTGTAAGTTCTTATCAATGTGGTACCTACTTAGTTTTGGTGATTCAAATAAAAACCTTTTTCTTTACATAATTATATTTTCATTTCTAATAATAATGTTCTCACACAGTTGTATTTTGTTTAATATAAATACTCCTAGGTACCTATATTAAACAAAATTATTTAGATACCTAAGTAATTTCTTTTTCACACATTGGCATACATTGGCATATACTTAGCTTGCCACCAGGCGATAATAAACACATCTCACTGTATAGGTCTAGAATAACGGTTCATAGTGTATAATATAATGTTTTACCTGAAAATAAAACAGTTATTATATACGGAACCTTATTCTAGACCTATATTTTTAATCCTGCCTGGTGGACTCATAATCCACCGGAAGTGAGATGCAATGTGAAGAGCACGCCTGACTGTTCGGGCAAGCTCCACGCCACCTCCCCCCGGCCACAGCGGGGCGGAGCCGGGTGGGAGGGGAATAAGAGAGGTCGTGACGTCAGATCCGGAAAGTTGCTGTCTCACTGTATAGGTCTAGAATAAGGTTCCGTATATAATAACTGTTTTATTTTCAGGTAAAACATTATATTCTAGTAGTGTATTTTTAAATGATGTGTGGCCTTCTTTTTTATTATTGTGTGACAATGTGTGGCACGGTGTATGCAAAAAAAAAAAAAAAACAGAATAGTCAATCATTTAGACAACCTCGAGGTTGAGTTATTTTTATTGTTATTTATTTTATGTAGTTTCGTTTTAATATAGAGTTTTACATTTTGAAGTGAACTTTATTAATCATTGTTTTGTAATAACCATCATGGATTTGCATTACGATTACGCGGTGAAGCGGTGCGAGATGGGTAAGCAGCCACTATACAGCGTGCTAGCGCCGCAGCTGCTCGACACCATTGCGCCCGACCCCTTGGAGGCCAGGAAGTACATCCTGCGCAACCCCGTGCACCAGCCCACGCAGAACACGCCCAGTTTCTCACAGAACGATGTCAACACCGAGCGGTACGTGACTCCCGCTCGCATACCACGCGCCGCAAGCATATCCCGCACCTCTACTGGCGTTTTGTTTGCAGAGTGGAGTACACCGACTGTGGCGCAAACCATGCAGAAGGCGGCTGGCCAAAGGACGTAAATGTCAATGACCCCGAAGCCACGCAGCGATACCGCCGTAGACTTGAAAAGGATGATACTTACATTAACTGCGTGATGAAGCAGGCTGGGGTGAGCATGCCCCATCGTTACCGTCTCAAACGAAACCGACTGTGGAAGCATGTAACAACTTTGTTCAGTCGAGGAATTAGAGGCCCCCGGCATAATCGGTCTATAATTTTCCCACTGCTTGGACACAAGCTTGTCACCTTTTGAAGAACTTGTTGAATGCTGGCAGCGAAGGTGTGGACTCGATGAATGGTTTTTGGGCCTTTTCAATGAGACTCCAAACTAGAACGTTATGTTTAATGACTTGACAATAGTTAGGTACATTCAAATCGACACACAACATAACGACGGGTGTCGTCGACTGACGCTCGCAGAACAGTGGCGGCGCCACGGTGACTCCCCGCGCAGGTACCCCGCGCGCGCCGCTCACGCCGTGCCGTATGCGTGTGTGTGTAAACTTGTGCACGCACACATGCAAGGCGTCAACAAGTTGCCCCCCTCGGCAGGGAACTGTGGCTTGTAGACACATCAGGCCGGTCTTCAACTGGTAGCGGACACAGTCGATTGAAGGCGCGCCGAAGAGTGCCCGATGATGTCTTCACGTCTGCTACCCTGGTCACACCGTCGGCTCCTGGATACACGCTGGTTATTCGCCCGAGCAGCCATCTATTTGGTGGCAGCCGATCATCCTTGACTAGCACCATCTCTCCAAGTCGTAGATCTCTTCCCCCTTTGCACCATTTCTGTCTTTTCTGCAGTTCTGTAATGTATTCTTTGTAAAATCTATCCCAGAAGTGGGTCTTCAACTGTTGAGTTCTCATATATCGTGAGAAAGTGCTCAACCTTGTAGTATCTTGTGCCTGAGGGGAGGGTAAAACAGTTAATGTTCGTCCAAGAAGGAAATGTGACGGTGTAAGGGCTACTAGGTCTGAAGGATCAGAAGATAAAGGAGTTAGAGGCCTTGAGTTCAAGATAGCCTCTATCTGAGTAAGTACTGTGTTCATTTCCTCGTAAGTAAGGTTTGCAAGAGCAAGTATACGTTTCAAGTGATGTTTAACCGATTTCACGGCACCCTCAGCTAAACCATTAAAGTGTGGGCTATAGGCTGGTGAGAATTTAAAGTTTATTGATAAATTTGAAGCGTGTGCACTTAAATAATTTGCATTTAATTTTAAAAACCTAGCCAATTCATTACATGCTCCTACGAAACATGTACCATTGTCCGAGAAGATGTTGACAGGTTTTCCTCTACGGGCAATAAATCTGTTTAGAGCAGAAATAAAGGTTTCAGAGCTGAGATCTGTTACAAGTTCTATGTGTACTGCTCTAACAGCCAAGCACACAAAAATGCAAATATATGCCTTAATTAAATTACTACCTCTACCTTTTCGGTTCAAAATCATTACTGGTCCTGCATAATCTACTGCTGTGTTTATAAACGGATAATCAGCATGTAGGCGCTGCTCAGGAAGGTTGCCCATTATTGGCTGTGTGATTCTGCCTGAAAAACGACAACATGTGACACAGCCATGTACTGTTTTTCTAGAAAGGTTTCTACCATTTAATGCCCAAAATTTATGACGAATGTTTGACAGCAGTAATTGTGGACCAGCATGCATGAGTAATTTGTGATAATATCTAAAATAAGTACTGTAATGTGGCTTGATGCATGTAGCAATATGGGATGTTTGGTGTCATACCTATAAAGTGAATTGGAGAGCCTACCTCCAACTCGAATGAGACCATCAGAATGTAAGAATGGATTTAAATTAGTTAATTTATTTTTTAATGGCAATTGTCGATTGTTTTTTAATAATCTATACTCCTGATGAAATGACTCAAGTTGTGAAATTCTACATAACGTAATTAAAGACCGATTAAGTTCATGTAAAGTTAAAAACCCTATACATTTGTTTTGTGAATAACGACAATTATTAATAAATCTCAATATATAGGCTGTAATGCGCTGTAGCTTACTAAAATCGGAAAATCGGCTCACGAATTCGACCGATTGTTGCTCTGATATGTTTAAATGACTTTGAACCTTGAATTCCGGCAAGTCATCTTCCTTAATGGTTGCTGGTGGGCCAGGCCATTTAGACTCTGGTTCTGTTAAAAATGCAGGTCCTGACCACCACAAGCTATTGGATTCCAGATGGTGAGCATCTGCGCCGCGCGACCCTATATCAGCAGGGTTCGACCTTGTAGGTACATAACGCCAAGTACCTGGTTCTGTAAGAGACTTCAGTTCATGAATTCTGTTATAAACAAATGGTTTTAATAAATTGGTCTTGGAAGTATTAATCCAAGCTAATACAATGGTAGAGTCACACCAGTAAGTACAACTGTGAAGTCCCGCTAACGAAGATTTTACCTTATCAGCTAAATGAGCTGCTAATAGAGCTCCACTCAATTCCAACCGTGGCACTGTCATTGGTTTCAGTGGAGCTACACGGCTCTTTGCTGTCACCAACTTCACTGTCACTTCATTATTTTGGGACACAGACCGTAGATAAATACAAGCACTGTAAGCTTGTGTTGATGCGTCGCTAAAGGCATGCAGTTCACAAATGACAGGATAGTCACAGGTGACATGTCTTGGTATTCTTATTTTCCTAATATCACCTAATGATTTAATAAAGTTACACCAAGCTGCTCGAATTTCATTTGAAATATCTTCATCCCATGTTATTTTTAATGACCATAATTTTTGTAGAATAATTTTAGCCTGCAATGTGCAAGGATTAATGAGTCCAAGTGGGTCAAATATTTGAGCCACGGTAGACAAGATTGTGCGTTTTGTAATGTGTTCATGGTGCTTAATGTCTATTGAAAATAACAACACATCTTCCTTACAACCCCAAAGTAATCCTAATGTTTTTGAATACTCATGGTTACTTAAATTGAGTAATTCCTCTTTGCTATTTTCACCTATGAGTTGTTGTATAATGCGTGAATTATTTGAATTCCATTTCCTTAAATGAAGTTGTCCATTTTCAAGTTGGTTAATGACGCCTCTGCAGATGTCTACCAGCTTAGACATATCATTGTCCCCATAAATAAGATCATCGACATAAAATCCTTTAATGATAGCATCTGAAATGGACTTATCAGAGCATTCTTTTCCCAGCTGAACTAGACATCGTGTTGCAAGATACGGTGCAGATGCGGTACCATAAGTTACAGTGTTGAGTTTGTACTGTTTAAGTTGTTCGTTAGGTTCGAAACGCCATAGAATCTGTTGCAACATATGTTGGCTTTCAACTACCTTTACCATTCTATACATTTTTTCAACATCTGCAGTAACAACATATTTAAACTATCGGAATCTAATTAATATACTAATAAGGTCACTTTGTACTGTAGGGCCTACCATTTGAATGTTGTTAAATGATAACCCAGATGAGGTTACTGCAGAGGCATCGAAAACAACTCTTAATTTAGTTGTTAAACTTGTTTCACGTAACACTCCATGATGTGGCATAATGTATGTGTATTCATCCTTATCTGGAGTTGTATTTTCAGTCATGTGACCTAACGATATATATTCTTTAATGAATTCAGCATATTGCTTTTTGAATACAGGGTCACGCTTGAATCTGCGTTCTAACGATATGAACCTAGACAGGGCTTGTTCATATGAACTACCCAGCTGTTGAGGCGATTCTTTTAATGGAATTGTTACAATGAATCGACCATCATCTCCACGAGTAGTAGTTTGTATGAAATTATTTTCACATTCCTGTTCCTCTTTGGATACAGGTTTGTGCACTGTGACCGTTTCAAGTTCAAAGAATTTGGTTAATTGATCCTGAAGTTGATCATCATAATGTGTACTTGAATGATTGCAGTGGACTGTATCAATGCTATGTTGTAATGAGTGTGTGGGCCCAGATATCAACCATCCAAACCTTGTTTCACTTAATGTGGGCTTATGTTTACCTAATGAAATATTATTATTTATCAATACACTCCAAAATAAGTCTGCTCCAAGCAGTATATCTACTTGTGATGGTGTGTGGAATAAAGGATCCGCTAATGTAATATTTTGGGGTATATCTAGCCCCTCATGGTTGACTTGTTTGCAAGGTAATGCTTGAGTAATATGTGGAACCACAAAACAATGTATACTCTCAGAATATGAATTGAGGAGTGATGATATAACGACATCACACCTTTTAAATATGCAACTAGATTGACGATTTAACCCTTCAACTAATGTCGAGGTTGAACGAGTTGGTAATTTGAGTTTGTCACATAGGCTCTTTGTAATGAAGCTTGATGTGCTACCATTGTCTAATAACGCACGGACTCTATGTTTGTGACCATTGTGATCAGTAACATTAATGACAGCCGTTGACAGCAATATAACGCATTGAGGATTATGAGTGGCTGACAGAACCACATTATCTTGTGAGCTTGTTGACAACTGTGTATTACACTGTGCTGTGCAGAGTACTACACTACTAGTATCAGCAGTAGGTTGTGTAGAAGTAGGTGGAGAATCAGTACTACCATTATTTGTATCCTGTGTACTGGATGGCCCATTCAAATGCAACATGGTGTTATGTCGTTTCTGACAGTGGCTGCAGCCACCCATCTTGCATTTAAATGATTTATGACCATTACGTAAGCAGTTAAGGCACAGGTTAAGGGATCTTGCTTTCTCAATGCGAGCTTCAATGGAAAGAGACTTAAAACTTGAGCACTGATAAATGGCATGGTTACCCTTACATAATGGACAACAATATGGTCTCTTATTAGTTGAAGACTCCGAGTTAACAGTAAATGTCTTTTGCTTATGTATACTATCACTTTGTTTGGTACTGCTACTTTGCCTTCCTTTTGAACCATTGTTATGAACTTCTGCAATAGTTTCTAATAAATCTGCGCGATTCTTAAGAAATCTGTTAAAATCAGCAAGTGTGGCTAAGTCATCTAATGCATTACGGTAAGTTTCCCATTCCCTAATTGTCACTGAATCTAATTTACTTGAAACCAAGTGTATAATGAGCACATCCCAACCATCTGTCGGCAACTTAAGTGTTTTCAAAGGCCTTATGTTACGATTGACTGTGTCAATGATGTTGCGCAGAACTTTAAAGGATTCTTGCGTTCCATGTTCAATATTAATGATAGCTTGAACATGATTGTAAACCAAAAGCCGTCTATTATTATAGCGGTCATATAGTAGCTGCCATGCAACATCATAATTCTCATCGGAGAAGTCAAGAGAACTTATTATTAAAGCAGCACTATCCTTTAAAGCAGCTCGCAAGTAATGGAATTTACTAATTCTTGGAATAGTGTCATTTAAATGTATTAATGAGACATACGTGTCATGGAACTCAAGCCAGTTGTGATATTGACCCGAAAAGGTAGGTAAATGTATTGTAGGAAGTTTAAGTTTTATCCCACCTTTATTTCCACAAACAGTACTAGCACCTGTAACCGATCCAGTGCCCGCAGAGGTCTCCTGCTTACTCAACAGCTCCTGGGCAACAGCAATCGCAGCATAGTACTGGATCTCGAAGGTTTCGCGTTCCTTATACTGGTCCTCTGGAATATCAGATGCATTCTCTATTTCACTTTGTACACTATCATATTCAGGATATAACTCTTCTATTTTTGTTAACCTTATTTTTAATTCACCAATTTGTAAGGTACTCAAAGTATCACAACTTTTTACTATTTCTAAATATGATTTAAATTGAGTTAATTTAGCCTTATAGGTTCCACGTTTTTTAAATAACAATTTGTAATCCATGATAACGATTCACTTAATGAAATTAAAGTTCAAAACAAGCTACGAAAATCTTCAAAGTAAAATATTCAAGGTTATACTTAAATGGTATGTGTAAGGAAGCAGCGAGGGTGCGCATGAAACAAAGGCAAACACCAAGCAAACTAGTGCGACGCGCCCGCAAAGAGATGAGCCCCACGGCACGTAAACATGCCACGTGGCTAGCCCAGCTGCCAAGTAGCCCAGCCGTGAAAAGCAACAGCGACCACGTTCTCACAATATAAATTCCGAGCTGTGAACACGAAATAATAATGAATTTATGAACACAATAAATAACGATGCATATATAGGGGCGTTACAAGAAACTCAAGGCCTGACAATGGGATTTCTAAGAAATGAATCGAACACTCGTCGTACTAATAATTAGTAACAGGGAATTTATAACGAAATAAGAATGGACTTTGCACTCTGTTTGTATTAAAGGTTGGCACTATGATCCACGAATTCCATCCATGATCTATTTTCCTTCCAAATTATTGATATTTCTCATGACTCCACGCGTCATGCTTGCGTAGTCCACGTAATGGCCGCCTCGTGCGCAGTTTCTTTGTTCTCGTCTCGTTGCGTCGCCCGAAATCCGGCTCGTTAGGACCAAAATGAAGAACTTGTTGAATGCTGGCAGCGAAGGTGTGGACTCGATGAATGGTTTTTGGGCCTTTTCAATGAGACTCCAAACTAGAACGTTATGTTTAATGACTTGACAATAGTTAGGTACATTCAAATCGACACACAACATAACGACGGGTGTCGTCGACTGACGCTCGCAGAACAGTGGCGGCGCCACGGTGACTCCCCGCGCAGGTACCCCGCGCGCGCCGCTCACGCCGTGCCGTATGCGTGTGTGTGTAAACTTGTGCACGCACACATGCAAGGCGTCAACACCTTTCTTAGAATTTTTGGTTCTGGGACATGCCAATTTCCTCACGATGTTTTTCTTCACCGTTGAAAGTGCATGACAGCGTACTCGAAAGTCCGAGGTTAATTGAATTTTAAATAATCATGGAACTCCACTGCCCAGGATCAATGCACTTTGATTATCTTTTTCTATGCACGTATTTCTGTGACAAAGACTCGTATTTAAACATTGCTATGACTTTTAATCCCGTGAGTGTACCTACTTATTATTTTCTTAATATTTTTTAGGATTTAGAGCACTATGTCTTTCAAAATAACGCCGTAGACATGTACCAAACGTATTACTCAGAACTCGATGAACTGCCGAGAAAAGAGCACAGAGAGTGTCGCACTGTGAACGTGTACCGCGACGACCCGGTGAACAACGGCCGGCCCATCAGCTCCATCTGTTGGAAGCCGGACGGAGGCCAGCACTTCGCGGTCTCCTATCTCCTGGTGGACTTCTACAGGAACACTCAGTCTTCAGTCAGCGCATGCATATGGGACGTGGAGAACTCGAACAACCCCGTGACGAAGTTGGTACCGCCATGTGCCATGCTGGACCTGCAGTACAACCCCAAGGAGCAGAGCATACTAGCGAGCGCACTCATCAACGGACAGGTGGCGGCGTTCGACGTGCGTACGCCGCTCGCGCCTTCGCACCTGTGCCCCGTGCACGTGGCGCACCGTGACGCCGTGCACAACGTGCTCTTCAGCAGCTCCAAGACCGGGATGGAGTTCATCTCGGCCGGCACCGACGGCGGCATTAAGTGGTGGGACCTGCGTAACATCAGCGAGCCCGTCGAGGAGCTGTGCCTCGACATGGTCAAGGCCAACGAGGAGCAGTCCATGTCCAGGGCGAAGGGAGTCAGTGTGCTCGAGTTTGAGCCAACTATGCCCACGCGGTTCATGGTGGGCACCGAGGACGGAGCAGTCATGTGTGGCAATCGCAAAGGGAAGACGATTGTGGAAAAAATAGCAACCAAAGTATGATTTCGGTGTTTTAATTCCTAATGTATTAAGTATTTGCTAAGTATTTGCAGAATAAATCCTGTGACTGTATAGACAGCTAGGAAAACGACGATCTGTACATTTTATTTTCATGGGAGCAATTGTTGCAGTATCGTAAGTAACCTTTAAGGATTAAAGGAATCGTCTAGACTAACTGAGGTTAGAGTACTGAAATACCGGATGACTTTTTTTACCGTCTCGTAAAAATTTGGGCATACTAGGTGAACGGAGTAGAAGCCTATGGCATAGTTTTTATTATTTTTTCTTTAACCTAGAGAGAAATTGATCTATGGATAAATACCACACATTTGAAGTAAACTTATCATACTATAACAATAAACACAGAAATTTAACAAAAAACATAATTCAATAAATAAATACGATAAATAATATTTAAATTTAAATCATACGCACCCAAATTTCAATATTTTTATATTTTATTTTAGTTTTATTTCTGAAAAAAAAAAAAAAATTGCTATGCCATAGGCTTCTACTCCGTTCACCTAGTATACCCAATTTTTTTCGAGACGGTAAAAAAAGTCATCCGGTATAAATCGCATCAATCAATCATCATCACTTCCACGATCTTTTACAACGTTTGCGTACGTTTTACTCATGAAAATAACATCGTTTTATTCACAAAGTATTGTCAATTTCAAAATAAAAGCCATACTGTTTATCTTCTTTTTTTTTTAAGTATTTTAAATTAAAAATCAACGGGTGTGATTCTGGTAACAGTCACTATCTTTTCCTTTCAACCGACTTCCATAAAGGGGGAGGTTCTATGTACGTAGCGTATGGTTTTTTTTTATTGTTATTTATGTCCGCCTATTTCTCCGTCAAATGTGAACCGATTTTGTTTTTTTTTTTTTTTTTTTGAAAGAATTTACGTCCAAATTGGTCCCATTTTTATCAAAATCCAGTTCTGATGTTGGTATCCATGAGGAATTGAGGGAACTCTTAAAATTTTATAGGCAAACATATTATAGCGATTTTTGTATTTTCATAAACAAGTCAAGCATTCAGAAAGTATCATTTCGTGAAGTGGAACTGATGGTGAAGACCACAGAAATGGCCACCGGAACTCCTGAATGATAAGTATTTCACGGGTGGCGATATCTCGATTAAGATAGTTAAAAGACTATGACGAAGCAAATTTAAATAAATGGTACCTACCATCAAACTGATCTGATGATGAAGCCGGAAGGTACGCACCGGAACTCTGTAATAAAAACAACGTATCCTAGCCATGTTTGGGCTTATGGAATTGTCATGAGATGCACTCTGGCTATAAATGATTTTAAAGGTTGTACGTTGTTTCATAGCTTATAGTTTTATGGAATTTCGTTTCACATAATTTTTTTCTCATATTTTCGTTTCATAGAATAATCAATACGCAGAATACTTACTTTGAAGATTTTTAAATCATTGATTTTTGTTTCACATAAAGTATAAGTTCACGTCCGTGTTTGGGTCACTCAAATTGATATGTACACCAAATTTCAACTTAATCGGTCTATTACATTCGGAGCAAATTGTTTGTGACAGACGGACAGACAGACAGACACACGAGTAATCCTATAAGGGTTCCGTTTTTTTCCTTTTGAGGTTTGGAATCCTAAAAACAACCGACTTCCAAAAAAAGTCGGTAGTTTTTTTTAAAGTAAAAAGTCATGTGAAAAGAGTCTATTCAAAATATATTTTTTCAACTCATTAACGAAGAAATTTAAAAAAGAATACGCACGATGCTATACAACGGGGCATGCAGTAAAATAGGTACTTATGTGAGAGTACCTATTTTATGGCACGTTCCGGTGGTGCGTAATTTTTAACTTTCGAACAATGCATTTTTTGAGCAAATGTGTTAAAATAGTACATTATGATACATGTGTGCTATGTTGATCATTGGGCTCGAGGCGGTATTACTCGCGCGAGCCGCAGACGAGCGCAATGAGGAAGCCGAGAGTGTAATGATCAATGCACATGTACGCGTTCCATACGACGTTTTTCAACACACTTGCGAGGAAAAAAACAGACTTGTATCAAAGTCAAAGTCAAAGATCTTTATTGTGAGACATTGGTTATAGAGATTTTATTGTGTTATTTTGGTGTGCGTTTGCACTGCTCCACCATGTTAGGCATACAATAGTTTGAAAAATTTGTTATCTTAGACCTAAGTTTATGATTGATTAATTCAAACAGACATATTTCTAAAACAGACCTATATTTTGCATCAAGACATAAAAACAGTTTGGGACTAATTCATCACGAATCTGTCGGACAAAAATTCATGTACTGTATAATATGGTCTATTTACCAAGAAGTCATTAAATTAAATTTAAAATATTTAATGTTTTCAATTTCTCTTATTTGTTTAGGAAGCTTATTATAAATTCGTGAAGACATTCCGAAGAAACTCTTAGAAAGTAGGACTGTTTTTGAGGGCATACTTATTTGTTATTTTGTCGGCATGTCGACGGGAGTGCAGGTTACCAAATTATTCCTTATTAGTTTTTACGAATATAGCGACCTCATAGATGTAGAGGGCAGGAAAGGTTAAAATCTTAAACTTTTTATAATATGGCATACAGCTATCTGAGTCTCGTATTATTCAGCTTGTATTGTTATTAACTTTATGGAAAATGGCGCTGATTTTATTTTTCCGCGCGCTGCGTTAGCGATGCGCGTGCAAGTGTAAATAAAGGCACTGGCAAAACCATTATAAAAAAAAAAACACAAACTAATGTTTCGACTGATCATAGTGTTGTCGTATGTCAAATTGTGGTTTAGTTAGTATGGAATTAGAAAGTACTATTGGCCTATAGAAATATACATTTGTTCAGTGAGAATCCGCAATAATAGAACGCCAGTCAGGGTCTTTTTCGTTTGGTTCTGGGAGGGACCACAGACAATTTAAAGTAAATTTTTAGTTCATTTTGGGACCAAAGACAATTCGGACTATAAAAAAAGTGAACTTGGCATTATGGCTCCAGCTTTATGTCTCCAAGTCTCTTTGATGAGATAAAAAAAAGCGCAATTATCCGAATAGTAAGTAGTTATTATTTATCTGTGGCGTTACAGCACTAGCGCGATAACGTAAAGTAAAAAGCACGCGTTTTTAATACACTGCATTAGGGACCTAAAAGCGGTTCATTAAGAGCCACTTTACGAGCATGTGTATTGAAAAAAATATAAGAATTCCACAAAGGAATTTCAAATTACGAGAATAAATCTGTGGCCCTAGTGAAAAGGGATCTAAGTCCAAAAATGCAACTTTACACGAGACGCAAAAAACACTCCGCGCGCTTCAAATTGTGTGTTTGACCTCATGTGACATTTAAACCGCTACCAAATGAAATACACGTGATATTTTTTATAGGTAAACGATTTATGCTCTTTAGTATTATTGAGTTATTTTTTATATAAAGTTAATAATTTTTAAGATAGTGACTTATACTAACCACAAAATGAATTCCTTGAGGGTATAAAATAAGTTATACCCCTTCTCCCATAAGTTAAATGTCAATTTACACAAGTGAAAAGGGATACGCATTTGGAATGATTTTTATCATAACCAAGTAGTCTAAAGAAATATTTAATAGTTTACTATTTGAAAAACATGTGTTTTACTGTGTACTTTTCTTTACCGTTAAATTTTTTAGAAAATTCTCAAAAAATATATCTTAAATCCTTTTTCACAAGGATGTTATACGTGGCGTAAGACTTGTACGGACTATTTTGTGCAACTTATATCCATTATTTAAATAAAAATAAAACAAAAAATATTTAAATTACAATTTTTTTTTTTTTTTAATGTTTCGTAGTTTCTTGCATAATAAAATTTGAAAATACAAAAACAATTTTAAGAGAAACTCACATCTTAATCTGCAGAAAATTCACAAATCGAGTAGAAAAAAAAACAAAATTATTTTCCTGAAAATATTTAAGTATAGTATAGAAATAAAAATGGGTTTAAAAAAAAAAACATTATAACAAACCAAAAATATTAGAAAATGTTATTCTAAGTCATCTTCGCTGTCATTTATGAGAGGATGTTGATCTTTAATATCATTATCACTTAATAAATTGGTATAAAAGGATCTGACACTGGGGTTTATTAGTGTAAGAAGATAAAGCAAGTCTCGCTTTTTCTCATTGGAAATTGCAATCGGCCCATCGTATGACTTGGGTATACATTCGGTTTCAAAAACACTTGGGAGCGGTGACTTTCCTCGTTTTCTTTGCAAATTAACTATGTTCCATTCATCTACGCCATGCATCTTGTAGTGAAATTGAGGAAACTCTCCTTTTTTATATTTAAAAGCTGCACACTCAGATAAATTAAACTTCTTCTTATTTTCATCAATTTTCTTTTGTTGTAGTGGCCCTTTTAAATAACTCGCAAAATCAAGAAATAATTCAGAGTGCATTTCTATAACAGTGAATGGTTTTTTTTTACTACATGTTCGGACAAGTTGATACCAATCCCGGGGATGATGCAGATCCATTTGAGTTTTTTTCTTGGCCTTTTCAATTAACGCATGATCCACGTCACAATCCATGTGCGTATGGCCTGGTACCAAAAAATTATGCGTTACGGTTTCCATATTTGTATTATTACGCATAGCTAAAAGGAACATGCATACAACGTGAATATTTTTATTTTGGCCAGACCAGGATAAAATATAAGATGCTTTATATCAGCAGGTACGCAGTTCATTATGTAGTAATACAAACAGGAAGCTATTTTATTTGCCCCTCTGCCACCAATTCCTTCATGCCACATAAAACAATATACTTTATTAGAGGTACAGTCCCTTAATGTCAAATTATATGTCCATAATGGACGCTTGTAAAATGCAGCACCAGATTTAAGGTAAGGGGTTGGCAAGCATTGCTGCAAGTCAAACGACAAGACTACTGTATCCTTTTTTGCAATTGAAAGCGCCCGGTCTTGAGATTTTTTATCATAAATAGTTTCTGCTCAACGTTGATGCTCTATCAAAAGCTTTTCATTTACTTCTTTCTCCACACCTTCACTAAATTTAATTTTCGTACTTAAAGTATCGCATTTCACACATGGTATCAACATAAGGTGCTTTAAAAGATAGATTTTGGGCCCTGAATACCCATGAGTAGATGGTCATTGATACTGGATTTTCATTCGTCTCACAGTAAGCCTTGTACATGTCTTGAATAGTTAAATGGGGTGGTAAAATTTTTTTGTTTGTCTTCGACCGACCATAGTGGCTTTCATACACAGGGAAAGATAAAATCTAAGTTTTTACATTTTCTAGCCTCTCGTCATCTATTGTAAAGGCACTGGATTTTTTTCCTCTTAATGATTTGGGTATAATACCACCGCTTAATTTCATTTTATCAGTCACAGTTTGAACAAACTTGTTGGTTTCACACTCTAAGTCCAACTTCAGGAAAAAATCATTGGAATAATTCCTGTTTTTGACTGCCGCCGCCAATTTTTTTGTTGCTTTTCCTTTTAACTTTATAAGGTTACTTATGAACAATACACGCCTGTCATAGTCTCCTATGTTCCAGTAATAATCAAATATTTTTTTTCTCTAGGCTTCAGGAATTCTTTCAGCACACTTCATCCTACAAGGTTCCAGACTTTTTATTTTCCTTTCTACAACGGTTTTTCCCTTACTTGTCTGGTAACTTTTTCCTAAATTCCTTTTCTTTTTTCTAATTTCTCTATCTTCCCTTCTTTCTTTAATACTTTTCCTAGGCTTACGTTTTCGACCTTGTGTAACACCTTCTTTATCCCAAAATGATGTATTATTGCTCTCGTCTGAATCTGACTGAAGGATGGTAACATTACGTCTACGTCTTGTGCGCCTATTTACAACTGAACGATCCAAGCCACTTGTGTCGGATGTATTTGGTATGAAATCGTCACTACTTTCAGCAGAATAATCGAGATCAGGGTATGGCAGCTCATCAACCAACAGAGAAATAATATCAAGACACATGAGAAACGTTTCGTCGGAATCGGTAAATAAATCGTCATCTTTGTAGTGCTCTGGCCTTGGGGACAAGTTTTTGGAACATCCAGGCATTGGAGAACATACTTTTGAACGAATTGGAGAAATATTTTTTAAACATTCAAATTTTGGAGAATAATCCGTAGAACATCCTGGCCTTGGAGGATAATCATTAGAGCACCCTGGCCTTGGAGAATAATCATTAGAACATTCTGGCCTTGGAGAATAATCATTAGAACATTCTGGCCTCGGTGAATAATTCTTGGAACAAGTAGGTACAGGTTCTTCAGAAAGGCAATCCAAGTCGTCCATAATTTTCAGTTCTTTATGAACAAGATCAATCATGCGGTTAATTCGACCTCTACCAGCCATTCTAAAAAGGAAATAATTCATTTAAGTATTTTGAATAGAAAGTAATAATTACGACTATTAGCGTAGGAGATTTCCACAGGGAAACTTAGTAGAAAGTTACGGTAAATATCATTATATCCTTTATGTGTAGGCTTCCAGGTAAACGAAACAGAAAAAGAAATGCATGCAATGAATTTCGTAGTTATTAGGTGTAAAAAGGTACGATTAGACTAAAACCAATTATAGTATACATTAACTTCGAAATAAGTAACAAAAATATGTGTAATAAGATCTAACTTACTCGCGTAATTATTGGTTTTTCTCCAGCGCGTCGACACAGGCTTCGCTCAGTACAGTGCGCGAGCGACTGAAGGAGCGCGGGCGTTATGCGCTCTCCACCCACCCGCACCGTTCCCCCGCATCGACGAGTTATATCCTTTCTCACGTAAAATGAAAGCACTTCGTAGGATATCATTCTAATTGTATCAAATTTCATTTATTAATTTTACAATAGCACACGTGAATACTGATCTCAACAGAGTTATTTTTGATTTTTTCCTTATATTTTGGTTTATGTCTAGTAATATCATTACTCACTAAACCATTTTTAAGGACCAGGTGTTGTTGTATTGATAAACACCAAACAAATTAACGTGGGTAATTTATGTTAATTTAGATTAAAAAATCCCAAACTAAAAAAATATTTTTCCGTTTAAAAGAATACAAAAGTTCTACTTGAAACCGACTTTTGTAGTTTTTTTTGGTGTCAGTTGCACCCTTTTACACGTAACTTCTTTATTTTTAGAGATAGATTAGATCCGTTTTCACCAAACGATAGAGCATTTTTTTCTGATCACTTTGGTATACTTAACTCATTTTCGACAAAATCGGACTTGTACCCTTTTTCACTAGGGCCACAGAAATAAGCTGACTGATCGAACCTCCTTGGAAGCGCTTTCGCTCAATACGTTTGTCTCACTTTAATAATAAATAAATAAATAAAAAGCTTTTTATTTCCAGTAAATTTACATTTCTTAAAATCTATCTAAGTGTTAGTTTTGTTTAGTTTATTCTATGTTATTTTATTTATCTCTTACTTAATATAATTTTATGTGTATCCTATGTATTATATCATAGTATTTACAGTTACTTAATTTTTTTTAATCTACCGGAACCCCATAATGGGTGAAGGTCTCCTCCAGTGATGCCCATTTGACTCTGTCTTCAGCTACTTGTCTCCAGTTTGGACCAGCTATTGCTTTAATATCGTCTTCCCATCTTGTAATAGGTCTACCTCTTGTTTTCTTGCCTAGTGGGCCGTTCCAGAATGTTACTTTTTTGGTCCATCTATGATCTGTTAGCCGCGCATCATGTCCTGCCCACTTCCATTTCAATGTTTGTGCGTAACTTAGAGCGTTTGTTGCTTTAGTTATTTTTCTTATTTTAGTGTGTCGTATTTTATCCAGCTCCCTTATCTTTAGCATACTTCGTTCGAGTCCTCTCTGGCAGACGCTTATCTTTTTTCTTGTTTCAGCAGTAAATTTCCACGTTTGGCAACGATATGTCAAACATGGCAAGAGGCTCGAGTTCATGAATGGCTTGTGGTAAATTACTTTTATATCTTTAATGTCTTTGAGACTCCAGTATTTGACAAAATATAGAATAATTGATATGTATTATCTTTCTAACTATTACAAAAGACAGATAGCTGTGTCGCTATCATACTTTTTTTCTATTTCAGCCAAAAATTTGGCAAAAACTTGTTTCTTTTGAGCAATGCAATGAAATTTTAAATATTTCTGCCAATCACTTGGCAACAACTAATGACATTGATAATCATTTAAATTAGAAATTAGGACAATAGAGGAAACCTCCGGCTTAATAACAAATGAAGAAAATTTAAATTAAAGTTTAAATTTAAATGTTACAAAAAGTTCTTCTTTAATATCACACCCATCAAATTGTAGTAACCTAAATAAATGTAATAATAATATTCTGAAAATAGTTCATCAAAATATACAGGGTGTGATACTCGTAGGTAAGGAATTGGAGCTGTTCATGAACTGTAGTTTTATTGATATTCTATGTGTAACTGAACATTGGTTAAAAGTCCACCAGTTCATGTTCAGCTTTAACAACCACCAGATTGCCAGCTCATTCAGCAGAGTTAATATAATACGTGGTGGCTCTCTAATAATTGTTCGTTACAATATTAAATTTAAAGAACGTAAGGATATTGTGAGCCTCTCTGTTGAGCGAGTTATTGAAATAGCTTGCATTGAGCTTGAGCAGTTCATTGTAATTAGCGTATACAGGCCCTATGTGCTTCATATAATGTTTTTGAGAAGTATATGGAAGAGGTATTATTAAAGACTTGTATCAGTAATAAAACCGTTGTTGTCTGTGGAGATTTCAACATTAATATACTGGAAAAATCTGCTACAGTAAATACATTTTTAACTTTATTAAGGTCATATAATCTGTACAATACATTCTTTGAGCCGACTAGAATAACTACCACTAGCGCTACCTGTATTGACAATATTTTTACAAACTTAAGACCTTCTAGCCATTTAATTATAAATGAGTTGGACTCTGATCACTGTGGCCAGTTAGTCACTTTCCCTCAGAAAATTGTCAGAGCTCAAAGAAAACTTGTAAGTTGTATACCCGTAAACAAAAGTCGCTTAGAACAATTTAAAAATAATTTAATGGAAAAACTACCAGGTTTGCCTTATCACAGTGACCCGGATCAAGCTTATACTTTATTATTTAACCTGATTAATTGCGAATTTAGGAAGGTATTCACTTCAAAAACATTGCCTGTTTGTGACCGCGCTATATTTAGTGACTGGGCAACACCAGGTATTTACAAAAGTAGGCAGAGGTTATATGAATTGTATCATGAAAAAACATATAACCATGATGAAACTTTTAAAGAATTTGTTAAAAATTATTCTAAAACTTTTAAAAGAGCCTGTTCCTCAGCAAAAGCCATACATATTAAAAATAAAATAAAATCTTCTGGTAATAAAATTAAAACAACTTGGAATATTATTAATTCAGAAACGGGAAGAACGACAGTGTGGAATCGTGACTTCCATCTAAAAATCAATTATGTAGATATTAAAGCAGACGTGGAGGTGGCAGCTGAGTTTGAAAATTTCTTTACTAATATTCACATTTTAACAAAAAAAAAAATAAAAATAAAAAAAAAAAAACTCTGTCATCGTCGTCCTCTAACTCTGGTTACTCAATACTAAAAGAATGTGTACCAGAATGTGATCAGCACTTTAAATTCACAATTGTTACCGTTAAAGACATAATACAAACTTTTAAAGATCTTGATGTAAAAAAAACTGCTAACCTTTGGGTATTATCAGTACATACCATGTCTTCAATAATTGATGTTATTTCACCGTTTTTAGCAATTGTCTCTAATTCTTGTATTGCGTGTGGTGTATTTCCTGATCTGATGAAACTTAGCAAAGTTATTCCACTGTTCAAATCTTTTTTTTGGAAGTTGGTTGTACTTTTGTTAAAAAGTTTTTTATTTTTCACTTTTTAATTATGGTACCTACTAACCCCACAACAATTCAATTACCACTACACTCCATTTACTATAGCATTAGGCAAATAACGGCTAAATAACGACAGTAATTGTGTAATATTGTTGAAATTACTGCACTTTAGAGTTATTTTTTTTAATGTAAATGGTAAATAGATTACAGTGCTTTGTATTTATCGTGAAATAACGGAGTTTATTAAACGTTTACATCGAAATAACGAAAGGGTGAAAACAGTTATTTGTCTAATGTTATAATAAATGGAGTATACTTGCTGTAGTAAGTACCGCACAAAAAACAATGACACAAGATATAGGAACTGGGTTAAATACGTATTATCGAAGCAAACTCAAAAACTACCTAAGCAAAGTTAACAAAAATCGGTTAGTAACCATTTATAGCCCGAGCGCATCTCATGACAATTCCAATAAGCCCAAACACGGCTAGGATACATTGTTTTTCAAACGTAACGTAACGTAAACGTATGAAAATAGTACCTTCCAACTGATCTGAAGATGAAGCTGTAAAGCTTCATCTTCAGATCAGTTGGATACCATTTTCATCAGAATTATTTATTTAAATTTGCTTCATAGTCGATTAACTATCTTAATCGAGATATCTTATCGCCACCCGTGAAATACTTATCATTGAGGAGTTCCGGTGGCCTTTTGTGGTCTTCTTCATCAGATCCTCTTCATCAAATGATACTTTCTGAATGCAAATGCTTGAGTTATTGATGAAAAATTGCTATATATTTACCTATAAAATTTGAAGAGTTCCCTCAATTCCTCATGGATCCATCATCAGAAATAGATTTTGAAAAAAATGGGACCAATCTGAAAATATATTCTTTCAAATAAAAAAATAATTTTCCAAATCGGTTCATAAACGACGGAGTTCTGAGGTAACAAATATTAAAAAAAAAAAATACAACTGAATTGAGAACCTCCTTCCTTATTGGAAAGTTGGTTAAAAAAACATAAAGGACATTGACCAAGTGACTAAGGAGCCTAGTATCGGTATGAAACATGCGGTGACTCAAAGATTTATGGTTTAATTTAAAGAATGATTTTAGGGTTTTCATATGTTATTTACTATTTTATCATAATTCTCAGCATTACACAGTAATTAGGTATAAAAATCTAAGTTTCGAATCAAATCTCCTGGTTTTTTGTCACAATGTATGCTGGTAAATTCAAAATAAGAATTAGTAAAAATGACGATTGAGCAGTTTTAATACTCGTTAATTTCGCTCGAGAATTCACATGTAACGTTCATTGAACATTTAGCAAGATGTATGTACATCTTGGACAGAACATCGAAAATATCAAAGCATGGTTTCCACGAAAATGTAGTCTGTTATGAAATATAAATCGCTTTCAACGCTTACCGTTGTGTTCAACTTCATTTATATACTATTAAATAATTACCTACGTTACAACAAGGTTACAACAATAACATTAAACCGCTGAACATTTTTGGTCTAATAAATATTCAGAAAACACACAAATCACGTGTCAAAGCATTTCATTGAGAACTGCGTTACCACTAAAACCCTTTTTTTAAGTGTATGAATATGTTCCAGTTTCTACTCACCTTTAATATGGAGGCTTCTTTTGAGGTTTTGTTACACTTTACAAGAAAAAGGCTAAACTAGGAATGCGTAATGCAGGTTACAGACATTGTAAATTAAAACCAGTAAATAATATAAACAAGATAAAAGAAAATGAGCATTGAATTCTATGGCGCGCGTTTGTTCTGTTTTCAAAGAGTTTTTAATGATGAATCAAACAGGCTAAGGTCTCGAAAACATTCTGCCTTTCTATTAACCAAAAGTTTTGCTTAGCTACTTTTAACACTTTATCAGATTGTTATTACAATGTAATAATAATAATTAGTTGTTACTCGTATTAATATCTGTTCTTACTAATTATAATATAAGTTCAATAACCGGATCGTAATTTAATTATTTTGCGTAAGTCAAGGTTTTATTATTCACATACTCTTTGAATGCCATGCCAATGACATGTGACAATACAGGCGTGAAAAAAAAAAAAAACTATGTATGGGTAAAATAGGAAATCGAAATAAAAACTAATACTTTTATGATGTTTTTTATGCGGAGAATTTAAGGATTCGCATTACCAGATAAAATCATTATATTTAAAAACAAGAATTATCAACATTATAAACTTAAGTCACCACAGAACAAATAACGATACTAGGTCCTGACAATCTCCTTTCTATCATAATGTTATAATTTATTAACATTATTTTTTTATATTATCATTTTGTTTCTATAAATATTGTACTATTTACTCGCAAATGTGTTGAAAAACATTGTATGACACACATACAGAAATTGGTATTTACAAACTCGTGACTATGGTAAGCCCTCAACCTACTCGTTTGTAAAAACCAACTTACCGCACTAGTATCATAAATAATTATTATTGCATTTCATTTAGTACAGAATGTATAGGAAAAGTTTTTTTGTCACGTTTCCAGTAAGTATTAGATGGAACCACATTATGTCAAGAAGTGTCTTTTAATTACGAAACTGCATCAGTTCCCGTCGCTCAAACACGCTTGCCCGCCCAGTAATTGTTTGTGCCTATTTGTCTAGCTTGCAATCACTTGTGTAGCCACTTTAATGTACGAGGTGCATCGTGAGGCGGTCCTAGAATAATGAATGATTGTGTGGTCAGTTCGACGCGCACGTGGGGCCGGTGTGGGCGCTGCGCCGCAACCCCAACTTCCTGAAGAACTTCCTGACGGTGGGCGACTGGACGGCGCGCGTGTGGAGCGAGGACTGCCGCGAGTCGGCCATCTTGTGGACGGCCCCGGGCCGGCACTGCATCACCGATGGCACCTGGAGCCCCACTCGGTACGGTACATGCGCGCGGCTCGCACAGCGGCTCACACACAGTATAACGGGACTTTGTGCAGGTTGTCGCTGATGTTGCTGGCGAAGGCGAACGGGATGCTATCGGTGTGGGACCTGTTGAAGCGCCAGCACGAGCCCGTGATTACCGTACAAGTGTGCGAGGAGCCGCTCGCCAAGGTAGCCGTGAACGAAGCTGTTAGTATGCTCTCACTCGTTTTATTATTATGTTTAACGTACCTAGCTGTCGAGGCCTGCAATGCCTCGTATGCCTCTGTATCTCAAACGTTAGAGTAGGTAATAATAAAAGTCATTCTGGTAGTTATCATGTTTTTGATGTTTGGACTAGTTCACCTTTAGTAAAATATTACGTAAAAAAAAAAACCGCAATAACTAGATCCAGGCTTGCATGTACGAGTATGTAGCACTGCCCTCCCGCCGGCAAAAAATGCAGAAGATGCGATTATTATGATGCAACCCGAACTTATACTCAATGAAATAAAATCGTTTATTCTGTAAATAGATTATAGGAATCAGTTTTACACGTCTATAAAAAAAAAAAATAAGCTAGATGAAGTCGACATTTCCTATCTGAATACATGTCCACGGAGCATGCTCAGGAGACGCTGACTCGTCGTCCGCTCGGACGCGAATAAGTCGGATGCGTAGCGCGCGCCCCACGAAACCTTAAAATTTGTTTATGTTATGAACGCCTACAAAACTTCTCCAAGCAATAGTTATGATAATAGTACACATCATCTAACTCATAATTGGACCGATGTTCCAAACGCAAACCTCATTTCGAGATAATTGACTTTAAAGTTTATTGCTGTATTTCTCTGGCTTTGTAATGCTTAACGTTGTACGCCCGGTTTCTCGACGGCTATTCAAATCTATATTCAACTAACAAACCTGTTAAATTAACAAAACAGTCAAATCAAATTGGGTTGTTAAATTGGCGATTACGATAAAATTAATGAATCAACGATCAATGTCAACTGATTAAGGGTATTACATTGCCCGATGATTTTGAAGATTTGACCTCTGTACTAGTTTGGCGCCATCTACTGACAGATGTCCATACTACAATAAAGATTACGCATCAATACAGATGTGTCGCAGAGTTGTCAACGTTTTTGCCTATTTTATTCGCTCTCTGAGAGATCTATTGTTGATCTATTGTCTTCCTCTAGGAGTCTTGTATAAAGTACCTACATTATAATTATTTATTTGATATGATTTGATATAAATGATGCATTTTGCCTGCTGACCTAGCTATCCAAATTTATCTGATTAAGCATGTGCCCTACTACATGATACAATCTGAAGGTTTGATGATGACCAGGTAAATGCTTATCGGTTCTCAGTAACGGAAATAGGGATGACCTAGGTTTCAACAATTATCTAATTGAGCACGGGTGCTACGACATGATACAATCTGAAAGTCTGATGATGACCAGGTAAATACTTATCGGTTCTCAGTAACGGAAATAGTTAGGATGACCTAGCTTTCAACATTTATCTGATTGAGCACGGTTGCTCCTACATGATACATTCTGATGTTAGGTTTTGGTATATTTTTATGTGAGCAATAAATACTATTATCCGTATAATGTGTTAACAAAATATAATTACTAACAAAGTGGATTGTATGATCTGGACAATAAATGATAATTATTATTATTAAAAAAAACAGTTGTTCCATACAAAAGTGCAATAAATAGGTACTCGATTAAAATATATGGAACAGCTGTTTTTAGGGTTCCGTAGCACCGTTCCACCATCAGGTAGGTGACATCATCCGTCACCAAGATCTCCATGAGCTCTTTCAAATGAGTCCAAACACGATGGTTCTACGTAGTGCCGTCACTGAGATCCTATACCCACCTTCAGAGTCTACCATCAGATAGATGACATCATCAGTCACCAAGATCTCCATGAACTCTTTCAAATGAGTCTAAACACGATGGTTCTACGTAGTGCCGTCACTGAGCTCCTATACCCACCTTCGGAGTCCATCATCAGGTATGTGGCATCATCCATCAGTCACCTAGGTGTCCATCCTCCATCAAACGAAATTCTCAAGATATTGTTTTCATTTATTAAAGAAATAATTACATTAAAAGGAAGAATAATTACTATAAACTAATCTAAATGTAAAAATAAAACTAAAACTAGTCTAATAGACCAATGTAATGTCAATGCAATCTTGATACAATGTAGGCAATGTACCCAAAATGCTGGCAGCATTGCCACGTTGTATGGCAATACTTAGCCTTTGGGCAAGATAAAAGCCAGCATTTCGGTCACATATTGCGTCGAGCAGACGCCCAGATAATTCTTTAAAAATAAAAAGAACCGATTTAAATTAAAAAAAATAACACTAAAAAGTGAAAAATTAATTTCGGAAGTCGGTGTCCTTGTTCTGTATTTTCGTTTTTTGTCACTGACTTCCGAAATTAAAGTTATTTTTCACTTTTTAGTGTAATTTTTTTGGAAGCAGGTTTTTTTTTGTTGTTTTTTTTTTAAGTATGTATTTATTTTTCACTTTTTAGATATAGTACCTACCCCACAACAATTCGATTACCACTACTTGCTACATCGCACAAACAACAGTGTCACAAGATATACGAAGTGGATTAAATTTTGATTTATTTATTTAATACTTCAAGCACAGAAATGTACAGAGGCGGACTTAATGCCATAAGCATTTTCTACCAGTCAACCTTTGGGTGATGCAGAGACAAACAGTGGTAGGTGCAATTACGAAAAATCTTGGAATAACTATATAGATACTTACAAACAATAAATATAATATATATATACCAAATTTCCAATTTCTGTATAAATACAAGCACAAATAAACATACATAAATACACGAATATACTAAAACAAATAAGACAAACAATGGGAAAACATTAACGTTGTGATGATACTGCCAGCTTCTTACGAATGTGCTAGCGAACTTTCACTTTAAATGATAATCGGTTGGTTGCCATCCTGATTTCCAGAGGGAGCGCATTCCGCAGAGAGATAGACTGAACGAAGAAGGAAGAGTGAATAAAGTCTGTGCGGTGAGTGGGACATTGAAGAAGGCGATTATTTGATGATCGTAGATTTTTATTGTGGTTGACACAAATGTACTGAAAGTGCGGGGCTAGATAACTAGGGGAAGTGGGAGAGTCAAGAAATGAAAACAAAGTAGTCAGCGCCCTTTGCTCTCTGCGATGGCGTATGGGCAACCACTTTAGAAGCGACCGATGCGCAGAGACATGATCATATTTACGCAGATTGAAAACGAATCGAATGCAATATTTGATAAGACGGTCAAGTTTGTCGAGGAGATCTGCATTCAGGTCATAGTAGCACATATCACCATAATCAATGATAGGGAAAATTAAGGACTGCACAAGCATTGTCTTCGTACTCATTGGTAGTAAAATTTTCAGTCGGTACAGAGCCCGCAGCGTTCCAGTAACCTTTTGGCTGACCCTAGCAACTTGAGTACGCCAGTTCAGAGTACGATCAATGTGCAAGCCTAGGTCTTTCACATCAGTACTGAATGGAACGATCGTATCATTGAAGATTACTGGTGGCAAGGCAATTTCATCCACCTTACTCATACTCCGAGAACTACCGATGATGATCGCCTGACACTTATTTGGATTAACTGCTACACCAAACCTATCAGACCAGGTTTTGATGGCTACCAAGTCCCTATTTAATTTCTCGATAGCTTCAGGTATTTCCTCAACCCTCCCTTGACAGTACAACTGCAAGTCATCTGCATACAGATGATACGCACACTGAAGTTCGGAAGTTATAAGATTAATAAAAATAGAAAACAGAAGAGGAGAAAGAATACCGCCTTGAGGAACGCCAGTCTCCAAATCACACCAGCATGATGAAGAATCCCCAACATGAACGGACTGCTGACGTTCCTGAAGGTAAGAGGAGACCCATTCCAGTGCCTCGGGAGAGACCATAACATAGGACAGAATGGCTAACAGGATATCGTGACTGACGGTATTAAAGGCATTCGAGAAATTGACCAACACCAGTGTAGTAACTTTGGTGTCTTCCAGTCCTATCCTTATATCGCCAGTCACTTTAAGGAGGGCGGAAAAAGTGCTGTGCCCAGGCCTGAACCCAGATTGAAGAGGGCTAATGAGTGAATTACGATGAATAAAATTGGAAAATTGTTTGTGGACGCAGGCCTCGAGCACTTTGGATAGGAAGGGAAGGATGGAAATGGGACGGAAATGGGTAGGAAGAGAAGGATTAGGAACCTTAGGTAGCGGACGAACATAGGCTTTGCGCCACAGGGATGGTAATACTCCAGTGTATAGCGAAAAATTTACAATGTGGGTAATCGCGAGTAGGAGATGATCCAGAATAGTGATGATAATACCACGAGTGATATTGTCACATCCCACCGCTTTGGATTTAATAGATAGAATTATCTTTTTGATCTCTCCCGGTTCAACTGGAACGAAACTGAAAGGATTAATATGAGGACGCGTTAGACCTGAAATTAGAGACAGAGTTTGTTGCTTGGTTAAACGATCCATGGTAGAGACAGTAGAGAAATGACGGTTGAGATCGTCCAAGTCAATTGAATTAGGAAGGTCTAAATCTCGCGGTTTGCCGATACCAAGAGTTTCAAGAAACTTCCAAATATCGGCAGAAGAGGAAGAATTTATAGTATCTAGAATGTGGCGGCGTTTAGCATTGCGTATCATCTGATAACATCTATTCCTTGCAGCCTTGAATAGTGTCCAGTTCTCATCAGTACGTTCCCTTTTAAAAGTAAATATAAGATTATTCTAGTAGTTATTATTATAGTTAAATATTAAATCGACTATTTAAATGTATCGAATCAGAGATAATAATGGCAACACTTTGTATGACATTTTTTGACGTTTGACAGCGAAGTGAAATGGATTCATTCGCTGTTCAACGCTGAACGGAACACTTGTCAGGAAAATAAATCCGTTTATATCAATATAATCATTGTTTAATTTGAGAGATAAAGGTTAGATCCTTTAGACTCTACAAGCGAGTAATATACCACTTTTAATTGCTTGATCACATCTCGAAGAGTTCTTAGAGCATAGCAAGCTGAGCTGATTGAACTTTCTATGGCTGTCAATTCTTTTTTCCAGATTAGGCTTTTGTCAATGTGAATACCTAAGAATGTTATGCTGTCTACCAATG
Organism: Dryobota labecula; assembly: GCA_947523025.1. Taxonomy (NCBI): domain Eukaryota; kingdom Metazoa; phylum Arthropoda; class Insecta; order Lepidoptera; family Noctuidae; genus Dryobota; species Dryobota labecula. The sequence goes on along the minus strand of OX383291.1, from coordinate 233,793 downwards.
TTATTGTATTTTCATTTAATACTATGTCAATAGTCTCTTTGTTTCGCAACGTCGTCCTAAATAACATGGCATTTGTTTTACTGACATTCAATTTGAGATTATTGATGGTAAACCAATGATGCAAGAGAGCAAGAGCATTATTTACTTTACTACTGAGTGTATCAATATCTTTAGCGGCTATAATAGCATTCGTATCATCAGCAAAAAGCACAAGTTCAGTATCACTTCGTTCCAACATATAGCTAATTAAATCATTAACAAATAAAATGAAAAAGATTGGTCCTAATATTCTACCTTGTGGGGCTCCTTGTTTTATTAGTTAAAGTCCCGATTTGAAAACTTTTTGACAACTGTCTTCATTCACTTTGATTTCCACATATTGCTTTCGATTTTCTAAGTAAGACTTAAATAGACGCAAGACCGGTCCGCTTACTCCGTAATGTTCCATTTTTCCTAACAGTAATTTGTGATTTACCGTGTCAAAAGCGGAACTAAAATCGAGGAATAACCCTACGACTTTCCAATTTATAATTAATTCTGTCAATTACTTGCTGCATTAAAGTATTAATTGCGTCATTTGTTCCCACATTTTTCTGATAGCCAAATTGTCTGTGATTAAGTATTTTATTACGATTGAGATGTCTAAGAAGTCTAATTTTGACTATTTTCTCAAAAAATTTCGAGATGATTGGTAACAAAGAAATCGGTCTATAATTATTAGGATCTAATTTGCACCCTTTTTAGTAAAGTGGTAAGACTCTTGCTATTTTTAGTTGTTCAGGGAATATATTCATATTTTTACATGTGTTTATAAGATGTGGCAGAGATCTTGCCAGTATGTCAATGTGATCTTTAACAGTATGTATCGGTATTTCATCATGACCAGAAGATTTCTTGGTAGCCATAGAATTTACCAGTTTTCTTATTTCGTGGGCAGTAGCTAGATCGCAAGTTATTTCTTGATCTGCTCTTTTTACGCTATCTTGTAAAGTTTTTATAGCTTGATCGAAAGAATTAGAGTCGCCAACTGTGTCTGCACTGTCGAACGTTTTTGAGAAGATATCTACTATTTGCTGGGGATTTGATATTATTTTATTATTAACTTTAAGGAGTATGTTCATACTATTTTCACGTTTTGATTTTGTGTTCCTGTGCCTATTTACAACCTGCCATATAGGTTTGACAAACTTTGGCAAACGCTTCTATAGGGTGACTGGTAATTAGTGACCGATATTTAAACACATGATTGTGCTCATGATAACAAACAACTTTCCCAAAGAAACGATTTTATTTAAATGCATTATTATTTTTTAATTAATTTAACAAACGTACGGATCACGCGCGCGCTTTGAGCTGTTAGTTCCTTGACCCCTTTCTGTCTCATGTTCCATGAAGGTACTGCCGTACCGTGTAAGAATGCATACGGCAGAAAGCCCACACAACTTGTGAACGCACTTCACCCTATTGCCTGGTAATTAGTGACCGATATTTGAACACATGATTGTACACATGATAACAGAAAACATTCCAAATCAAACATTTTTTTTTTAATTTACTGAGCACTTGACCCCAATCACCCCTATAAAATATTGAGTACCTAACAAGAATAATACACCATCAGCTGTTCTTTAATTTAGTTACCTAATTATCCCTTTTTACAAACTAAACTATTTCACTTTAAAAATACATTATTGTATTTCATTAATATAACAACCGTACTTGAATGTACACACGGTTACATATCAAGCTATACATTTCCAGTAAAAGCTGGTCTCGCATACAGTCACTTTGAATAAAGATATAATACATTACATTACATATACATTTTTTTGCTGACCTCTCATTGTAAGAAAATCCTGGATCGGATTTCCTTACAATGAGAGGTCAGCTTATACTAGAAATGTATTATATCTTTATTCAAACTGACTGTATGAGATCTTATACAATTAAACAAACTATTTAAAATTTATAGACAATAGATTTTAATACGCCGATCAGTGATAAGAAGGTATAATACGTGACTCATAAAACAACTGCTACTTTCTATCCGTTTGATAGAGTTTGGCGCGCGCGAATAAACCCATAGATTGATTGATTGAGCATGACGTCACCTCGAGAGCGCATCAGGTGACTCGCACATGTTACAAACAAAACAATTTTTTTCTCCACAATTAAAAGCATACGGTTAAAAAAAATTATACCTTTTGTAAGCTTATTTTATGCTCTAACATATTTGTGAGAATCGTGGCAGCAGAATTAAACACTAATAAATTTTAATTTACGACTCACGTGGCCGGAATCCTATAGTAATCCAATTATTTATACCACTCACAATACACTAATCACTTTTCAAAGTGTTTTTAACACGAAATCACCAAAATATCACAAAACAAATTATTTTAAACAAACTTTTACACGTCAGAGACAGTTACGCGCCGGCACAGAAAAAAATCTTTTTTTTTTTTAAGATTTCGTTCGAAGGCGGCAAAAATAATGGATTCGTTTACAATACTACCGGCAAAATATTTAGAAAATATAACAATGAAGTTTATTACGTCTCTTGCTGATAAGAAAATATAATAACAAGACGTTCTGAGCGCCATGGGAACTGCAAAATGTAATTTCCCAAAAAATTTGCAATGGATGGTGTAAACAAGTGGAGCGGTAAACAGTGGCCTGGGTGGTCTGGCGGCGTGCCTCAAAGAGGTAATCCCTTGATTCCACTGCCGCGGGCCGCCGCCGGCGACCGTCTGCATTTTGCTTTATTATTTATTTAAAACAATTGAAAACACATATTTACTAGAAACTGTTAAGTAGTCTTCGCTTATACAATCGAATAAACCATTTACAATTTATAGATAACTAGCTTTTGCCCGCGGCTCCGCCCGCGTGGATGTCGGTTATCGCGTAAAAACGTAGCCTATGTCCTTCTCCATATCTCAGGCTATATCTCTGCCAAATTTCATGACGATCGGTTCAGCGGTTCAGGCGTGAAAACGTAACATACACACAGACAGACAGACAGACAGAGTTACTTTCACATTTTAATATTAGTATGGATAGGCGATAGGCAAATATAATACGTGACTCATAAAACATCTGCTACATTCTAATGGTCATTATTTAAATGGTACATAATTATTTTGTTTTCCCAAAAGTGAAAATAACACATGCCTAAACTATTTTCACAAAGCTTTAACTAAGGGAACCGCTAGCGGCTGTCCTGTAAATTATTATTTAATAGGAGTTTACGTGCACGCACTACCAAAAATGCATTAATTATTTCTAAATAAACTAGTTTCAGGACTGCCGTTTAATCTGTTAAGTATACGATGTTTATAGGCGGCTTGGACACCACTACTCACGCCAGTCTATTACAAAGTTTTTGGGAAATTACATTTTGCAGTTCCCATGGCGCCCAGAATGTTTTGTTACTGTATTTTCTTATCGGCGAGAGACGTAATAAACTTCATTGTTTTATTTCTTAATATTTTGCCAGTAGTACTGTAAATGAATCCATTATTTTCGCCGCCTTCGAACGTAATCTTTAAAAAAAATGATTTAGTTCTGTGCCGGCCCGTAACTGGTGCCGATTCCCTTGTTCACAAACTTAACTAAATTTAAGTTCAGTGCATCTTTTTCTTTCTATTTCATTAAGAAAAGGACAGAAGATAAATTTTAGTTTAGTCCTGTCAAATTAATCAAATAAAATTAAAATTAGTTTAGTTTGTGAACAAGGGAATCGGCACCACTGTCCCTGACGTGTAAAAGTATGTTTAAAATAATTTGTTTTGTAATATGTTGGTGATTTCGTGTTAAAAACACTTTGAAAAGTGATTAGTGTATTGTGAGTGATATAAATTTATAATATAATATATAATATTATTTATTAGCATTTAATTTTACTGCCACGATTCTTACAAATATGTTAAAGCATAAAATAAGCTTACAAAAGGTATAACGTTTTTTCACCGTATGATTTTAACTGTGTAGAAAAAAATAGTTTTTTTTACAACATGTGCAAGTCACCTGACGCACTCGAGAGGTGACGTCATGCTGAGATCAATCTATGGGTTTATTCGCGCGCGCCAAACTCTATCAAGCGGTTAGAAAGTAGCAGTTGTTTCATGAGTTACGTATTGTACCTTCTTATCGCTGGCTCTGCTTGTGGACCGGCCGAAAGTGCAGTGTGCTGTGCCAAGGTTGCTGATGAGGCTGAGGGTGATGACCAGGTATGCGCGTTCGCTGCATGCTGGTGGTCAGGATACCCGTTGAAGCCGTGGGTGCTGGCTAGCTGTGTGACTCGCCGCTCGAAAGCTTGAGGAAGTGATGGATGACGTCACGCTGAAGTAGTTGCACGAAGGCTGCGCTAATGTCCATGTTCGGGGTCACCAATTTAGAAGTATGAGGAACAGGGTGTAAAGTTCACTCATACTCTAAAATAAAGGGAGGATCCTCCGACCAGACGGGTATTGTGTCTGGCGGGCAACTGCCCAACGGTTGATGTCAGGATTTTGTATATATGCTAGTCGCGCAGTAAACTCTGATAGCGCGATGCAGGATTTGTGACGTCAGGTCTTTGATGCGTAGTTCGCATGTGGCGTTGTTGATACCGCTACACGTGGTCCGACACGCACTTAGCCGGTTTTTTTAATAACGAATCTATCGCAGACATTAAACTGGTTTCTATGGATACCTAAGTTGTTATTTGTCATGCATGATTTTAACTGTCAGGTTTGTTGTTTATTGTAATTTGCTTTTGGCTTAGATAAATGATAGTTGTCGCTGCGCTCGACTAGATACCGCCGGTGTACTTGTCAAATGCGGCAACAAATAGTACGCCGAAGTCAGCGTACCCGAGCCAGTCATACTGCAACCTGTGTGTGACGTGTACGTGCCAAATGATTTATTAAGTTTTGGACATACTCTGAAGTAAAATGCCAGTTTGCGTAGTGAAACTGTGTAAAAATAATACTACAAGAAATAAGAAGGACACTGGCATCACATACCATCAGTAAGTATCGTATAATTTAGAAATTTTAACATAAAATAACATAAACCCTAAACGCCATTCAGTGTTGCCGCGTATACAAGAATCAAGATCCCCGTGGTTGAGATTTTTATAATCAGATTTTTTTGTTTTTGTATTTTATTACTTATATAACCTATTTAATTTATCTTACCTAGTTACAGCGACTTTTTTGGATCGAGTCAGCGTTCGTTAACCACATGGCCACCACAGCTCCAAAAAAGTTAGATAGGTACTAAATAATGTGCCTATTACTAAATAATGTGTTTATTACAGATATGATTAATATATCACTCTACTTACGTTTTTCTTTCCATTCATCATATTTTTTATTAGTTTTTCATCATATTACACAATTTTATTCTTTAAACGACATTTACGTCAAAAGTGTCAAACTGAAGTCTACTTATTTCATAGATTTTCTTACCAGCCTATTCAATAAAGGTTGCATTAAGTTTGTATTTTCTAAAAATCATTTACTTATATAATTTTGGATATTCTAAATTTCTTTTATACTTAAATACGTTGTCTACTAAATAACTAAATTCTAAATTATTATAATTATAAGTTTCTTAAACGCACTCTCAAAATTTGATCAGGAGGTTTTATACATCTTGGCCTACTACACCTGGCTGGTTAGATAACTGGCAGGACAGAGGACAGCATAAACTTGAAATCGAAAATGGATTTTTCGAAGAGAACAGAATATTCAAGAACGTCCAGATTTTCCTATACAAGGGGCCTGGAGATGCAATCAGTTCAGTTTATGTTTACGTCTCGGTTCTGAGTGAACTATCTTCACTGCAGAAGGTACTGCCTAATTCCTGGAGAGTTATCACATATATATATATCTCGTGTTGGTACTGCTAAAGTTGGGGTCGCCGACACTCTGACGCGCCCCTACAATTCTTCTCGACACTGCGGAGTCTGCACTTACGATTTCTGTTCCTGGGAGCTGCCTGCCCTCAAGACGTCCTGACGTGGAGCTGGGAGTTACTTCAAGTAATTTAAATTTACCTCCTTTCTTGCCTTGAGAGTGCATAATAGGTAGGTTTTATATTCATAATTCTAAATATTGTATTTTTTTTTACCTTCTCATTAAATTGTTCAGTCTACTTTTTATCTTTTATTTTGTTAGGAATAAGTAGACTTGACAAACCACACTATTGACGGGTAAATAGAAATAAGAAGTATTATCTTGGTAACACCTTATATTCTACATGATTATTTTTAATAATAATTTATAAATATTACATGTAAAAAAAATACTATTAAAAATGAGGCCTAATCATTGATACCTATACAAACATACCTTCCATTTTTCTAAAGAAGAAACCTACGTCTAACCTATACACAAATATACTTATACATTCGCTTTTAATTTATTGTTCATTTTTAAGTATTTTCTGAGCTACATTTATAACTTAATTAATAGACCACAGCATATAATATTTTTCCCATTAACTCGGGTAACAGGTGAGCAGCTGGTATCACACAATGTCAACTGACAAATGTCAAGTGACGATGACTTACACACACCACAATAATAAGTTGCCGCATTCACGGAGCTGTTGTTTTTAGATAGCGCGGTATCTATGCAGCGAGGCCAATCATTTATCTATGGCTTTTGGTTTTCCGATTAATTTAATCAATCATTTTGATTACAACATTCACTATGCCGTACGAGTATTCGGCTCAACACCAAGCTGATATTCATTTCGTCTACGGTTTCTATGACGGAAATGCTACAGCACCCGTACGAGAGTACCACTGGCGATTCCCTGTTCGGCGCATTCCTGATATACGAACATTTATTAACATACACAGGAGATTTCTTGAGATCGCAATTAGACCACGCTGCGGCGGCGGTGGCACGGCCAGTGAAGCGGAATGCAGTAGTAGGTACCTATTAGCTGTGCGCTCGCCCATTGATATTATTACGAATAGATTGTATCCATATTTTGCTGATTTCAAGTGGACCAAAAAAAAAGTATTGAACAAATATGGGAAATGTGTTCTATTACTGTTTGATAGCCTCAAAAAAAAATTGCGCCCTGGTTAAAACTTATTCTGTACAAGCAACGCGTACGCGGGTCGACTGCTACCCGAGTTCACCCGATGCGCTGTATTGCTATCCCATTCTGGCCCCACTGTACGCGTTTAGACGCTTAGTTTGTTGAGGCGTTATATTATAGCGCGAAGACAGAGCAGACATAATAAATGCTATACGCTCTGTGTTATGTTTTCACGCTATACGTTTTATTAACCACCACGAAGATTGATACTCGCAAATAAATCAAAATCAAGGTCTCACAGCACAATTAAAGGAAAAAGTCTTAAAATCGTTCATTTGTAGTTTTAACACAAAATTGATATTTACAAACAAACATACATACAAGATACGCGCGAAAAACATAACCCTTCCTTGGCAGTCGGGTAAAAATTACTTGCTTGTGCAGGGCGCCCTGCTGGCGTGTGGCAGCCGCAGGGGTTGCGTGTACCTGCTGGAACTGTCGCCCAACCTTATCGCCGTCGACAAGAACGACAAGGTGCAGCTGACGCAGGTGCTGGAGCGCGAGGCCAAGCGCGAGCGCATCCTGGAGGTACGCATGCGCGAGATTAAGCTAAAGCAACGGCAGGCGGCGGAGACCAGCCCGGCCGCGTCGCTGACCTCAACGAACGGCATGGCCGGTGACGCCGACCTGGAGGCCGCTACCGCCGACTACCACGCTGTCATCAAGAAGGAGCTCACATACTTCTGAACGGAACCGGACGACCATCATCATACGCTTAGTTGGTTTTCATTTTATAAGGATTACATTTTAAACAACTGTACCCACAGAAAAGAAAAGAGAGGTTTTATCTGTTTTGTGACTTTGTAGTTTACGTTATCAATACTTTCCAATTTATTAATTTTTTAATATTTTTAATGACTTGGGACCATTATATTTTAGTATACTTAATTTAAAATATCCACTTATAAGTTTTTTATCGCCTCGTTTTTGGTTTTGCAAGTTTTGAGAGAAAATAAACAGTATATTATTTTCATCAAATGTGTATATGTGTATTATTAATTACTCGTTTATTAATTTTCTTCCGTACCTTATTACATTTTTAAATATTTCTTAAAATAAAAAGATATAAAAAGAAAATACAAAAATTGAGTTTGGCCGCTGGTGTCGGTGCCGGTGGTTAGGGCTGCAGAGACAGGAACCTCCTCATAATGCGAGCCGTATCGAGGATTACTGCCTTCTGAATCAGGTCCTTGATCCAACCGCCTAACGGGAGCATCGAGAGATGTTGACAACAACCTCTTGTGTTAAGTTGTGATATTTTTTTTTTCTCTTTCTCAGCTTTCACGAGGTTCTCGTCATCTCGCCAATCGATATATATCAAAATCAAAAGTAATTTATTTAAATTAGGTTGACAATCAGCACTTTTCGAACGTCAAAATTACATAAGACAGTTTCCCAAAACGCTCGCCCTTCACCACTTTAGTTACTTCGTGTAATATATTTTTTTTTTGTACTTTAGCTGGGTAGAAGAAGTAGCGCAACAAACTCCCCAGCAGCACATCTGTCCGTTCAATTAGATAAACTTGATTCTGTATAATAGTAGGTAGGTATGCAAAGTAATTAACATTACGAGACACAGAACAGTAAATTGAATTATTTGCCATATGTCAGCTAGCACATAGTATTTCCTGATCTGATGACACTTAGCAAAGTGATTCCACTGTTCAAATCTGGCAGCACAACTGATCCCACGAATTTTCGGCCTATTTCGACATTACTTACATTGAGCAAAATCTTTGAAAAATTAATTTTAAAACAAATGTTAGGACATTTTAATTCACATAATTTACTTTATTTGAAACAGTTTGGTTTTACAAAGGGTCGTTCAACTACAGACGCGGGCGTGGAATTACTTAAGAGCATATTCGAGGCCTGGGAGGAGTCGCAGGATGCTCTTGGCATTTTCTGCGACTTGTCTAAGGCCTTCGATTGCGTACATCATGATACACTCATCAGGAAACTGCATCACTATGGTATGAGGGACAGGGCTCTCGGCCTTCTTATCTGAACAACAGAATTCAGAGGGTTGATGTTAATGGCAAGAGATCTGCAGGATCTGCGGTCACTATGGGCGGTCCGCAGGGTTCAATTCTAGGTCCTTTCTTGTTTCTAATTAACATAAATGACTTACCTTATTACATAAGGGATAATCACAAGATTGTATTGTTCGCAGATGACACTTCCCTTATTTTTTAAATCAAACGTCAGTTGGTCAACTTTGAACAAGTAAGCGATGCACTCTCTAAAGTTGTCCATTGATTTAATGTAAATAATCTTCTCCTGAACAAAAAAAATACTAAATTCATAAAATTTTCAACGCCAAACGTCAGGCAGCTAACTAATAATATTCAACTTAATGGAATAGATTTGAACCCTGTTGAGTCGACGGTTTTTCTTGGAATAACGATTGACGGTAAATTATAATGGGGCCCACACATAGAAAAATTGTCAGGAAGGCTAAATTCGGCCGCCTATGCTGTTAAAAAAATTCGACAGATAGGTAACGGATGTAGATACTGCCAGAATTGTTGATTTTAGTTATTTGTTAATGTCTTTTCCAATTTATCAAACGATTGCGTGATAAGTTGCGATGTTGACTGCAAGTTGTTGAGAAATAAAAAAGACAGTAATGTTCAAATTACCAAACGGATCTTTAATGCAAATACAAGAAGAAACTTTAGAAATTTGCTATAAAAACCAAGACTGGAGTGGTTTTGGAATAAACAAATTTTTAAAGAAATTCGAAGAAATGTTCACACACCGTTTTAGAAAAAGGAAACTGCAGGTACACTTAACGCGTAGTACGCAGCTGCGCTGGATTACTAAGGGATTGAAGGTTTCTAGTAAAATGAAACGATTTCTCTGTGCTGGCAAAGGGAATAGACAAAATGATACTGTGATAGATTATAGGCAAAAATACATCACTCCGTACAGGAAAGTAATAAATATGGCCAAAAAGCTAACAGTACAATCTGAATTAGCAAAATCAACGAACATCTCAAAGGATGTTTGGAAAGTTATAAACAAACATAGAAATAAGAGTGTCAAAAACAATACAAAACTAATTTTAAAATCAAATAATAAGATAGTCTCAGAACCATCAGATATTGTGAATATCTTTGCCCAGCAGTTCGAATTTAATTCATCAACTAGTACATGCACAGGGGCTGCTATGGATATTCTACGAAAAAAAGCAAAAAGAGTAACCAATGACTTTTTCCTAGACCCTGTCACTCCCTTTGAAATATTCAAAATAGTGAAAAAAATGGATGACAAAAAATCTTGTGGCTATGATGATATAAATGTATCAGTAATAAAGGACAATATAGACATACTAGCGGAACCTTTAAGCATTTTTTATAATAAGTGTTTTGACGAAGGAATTTTTCCAGATCAACTGAAGATAGCCAAGTTTTATATCATCATTCATCATCATTTCAGCCGAAAGACGTCCACTGCTGGACATAGGCCTCCCCCAATTGGGGGGGTTTGCCATAATTGCCACGCTTGGCAGGCGGGTTGGCGATCGCAGTGTGGTTTTAAAATGCATAGAAAACGCTGCTGCCCATTAAGTACATATAAGTCCCTTAGTGCCTTTTACGACACCCACGGGAGGAAATGGGATGGTGCTATTCTTTACGTCCGGCGCCACACGGAACGGTATTTTTACATAATTATTATAATTTTAAAATTGCTTGAGACATTTTGCAAAGGAGGTGCATTTTCCAAAATTTTACTTATTCTATGAAAGACCCGCCCGGACGCGGCGACGGTGGCGGCACGAGCGCGGCGAATTTTGATAATTAATCATCATATCAAGTAATTTTAAATTATTTAATTTTTTAAATAGTATACTCTAATTTAAAAAACAAATCGTTTCCATGGCTTCTTTACCACCTATAGGTGTATCTCTTAAAATATTTCATGTTTGAATAGATACACCCTATATATATATGTTTTTTTTATGTATGTTCACCGATTTCTCCGCCAATTGTGGACCAATTTTCAAAATTCTTTTTTCATTCGAAAGAGTGCACTTCCGAGGTAGTCCCATTGGAACCAATTTAGGATCTGATAATGGGATCCATGAGGAATTGAAGGAACTCCTCAAATATTATAGGCATATATGTATGCCTACAATATTTGAGCGATTTTTGTATTTTCATCAACAACTCAAGCATTTGCATTTTTGATGAAGTGGAACCCACATGTGGCCACCGGAACTCCTCAATGATAAGCATTTCACGGGTGGCGATGAGATATCTCGATTAAGATAGTTAAGCGATTATGAATCAAATTTTAATCAATAATTCTGATGAAAATGGTACCATCGAACTGATCTGATGATGAAGCCCGAAAGTATGCACCGGAACTCCGTAATAAAACAATGTATCCTAGCCGTGTTTGGGCTTATTGGAATTGTCATGAGATGCACTCGGGCTATAAATGATTATTAACCGATTTTTATTAACTTTGGTCGTTTTAACCCCCGACAGAAACAGAGGGGTGTAATAAGTTTAACGTGTGTATCTGTGTATCTGTGTGTCTGTCTGTGTCATCGTAGCACACAAACGGCTGAACCGATTTTGATGTTTTTTTTTTTTTTTTGTTTGAAAGATGACTTGATCGAGAGTGTTCTTAGCTATGATTCAAGAAAATCGGTTCAGCCGTTTGAAGAATATCAGCTCTTTTCTAGTTGATGAATTGGCGTGAGCATTTTCCACAGGTCGGATTGATTTAAAATTTGGTATTTCTTTACTTCTTCCTTCAATATATTAAAATAACATAGTAACCTTGAACTGCTGCTGCAGCTTCACCTGGAATTTGCAGGATATCCAACTCCCTTAACATACAGCAGGTATCGTATTTGGGCTCCTTGGAATGAACTCAAGGAATAGGTTATAGATAGACTAGCTTTTGCCCGCGGCTTCGCCCGCGTGGATGTCGGTTATCGCATAAAAAAGTACCCTATGTCCTTCTCCATATCCCAGACTATATCTCAAAATTCTAACTTAATATTAATTTTAATTTGATTCACTATGTGAATAGAAACCGAAACAAATGATTTAATATAATAAAAGTACCTACTTATTTATGTTCTGAACGTGAATGAGTCTTTACCTAAAGATAACAAACACAAAATCAAAATACGTTTCACTCAAATTCTTAAAGCAATCAATTGTACCTACCAAATTACAACCTCATTACGAGACGAAATAAAAGTGCGACACAAATAATAATTTTAAAATAATTCACGTAAGTACCAACAATGTGAAAACAAAACGAAATCCTCCGAAATGTGGCATGATACACCGTTTGTGCTAATAAACGCTCGAAATATCTAATGAACACCATTGGTGCATAACTTTTCTCAGGGTCACGTTCGCAATTGGACGAAATATTTGACATTTATTTTGTACTTGCAACACGATCTGGCTGTAGAATTCGATTAATCGACTAATACTTGACCGGTTGACATTTTAGCGAGAACACCACTAAACGAACGAAAAAAAAAAGAAAACAAAATACGTCTGTAGTCTGTGGTCTTGTGGCGGTGTGGCGCGGTGCTTAATGTAAACATTCATCAAGGTTATACGTGCGTAATGGATTCAATGAGAAAACAGTTTAATCATAGAAGAATCTTATACAGAATTACTGAGAAATAAGTGTAGATTTCGTATTGAGTGTTAGTTTATCGAAAAGTGATAAATATGCCAGTGAAAAAGTAACGAAAGTTTTAAAATGCACAAATTTTGATCTTAAGGCCGCCGTGTTTAGTAATGTTTTTATGATAAATATTCTTGTATACTGTTTGAAATACACATAAGCAGCTAGCTTATTTATCTACGAACATAATTTGGCTAATAGCTACTGATATTATAGCGTATTATTATCGTAATCGTATTTCCAAGAGTAAAACTCGGCAAACAAATACCTACAAAACGACAATAAAATGGATATAGTATGTTATCCTTAAGAGATAGACATATGCCATCGCGGACTTTTTTGAAGACCTTTATAAGATACATAATTCCACCATACATTATTTTGTTATATCTCAAAGGGTTTAGACAGCGTTTTCGTTGAAAGCTCTCAGACGTCCAACAAATATCGTTAATTCATACAAAAATGCATACAAAAACTTAACAAATTATATACTAAAACCTTCCTAGAGAACTAAGCTATCCATTGGTGAAAACAGCATGAGAATCGGTGCAGTAGTTTTAGAGTTTATCGCGAACAGACAGACAGACAGACAGACAGACAGACAGACGCGGCGGAGGACTTTGTTTTATAATATGTAGTGATGTAGTGATGGTGACCAGGGCCTCAATTCTGCTATTTTACCACAAATTGCTATGTCGCAGACACGCAATTGATTTGCCACGCCGTTGATCTAAAAACGGTATTCTACTAATTTTGATAAGAATGTCGTCAGCATATCGCTGGCACGTCGTCAGCATCGCATCAGCTTGGCTATAAACCACTATACGTACACTATTGTGAAAACATTATACAGCCAAAATTTACTGAATTCCTACGTCAGACTTAAAATAAAAACGGGGGTTTTTGATATTTGACAGTGGTCTGAGATCTTCCTTTTTTACCAAAGCTTCCGTTCCGTTTTATTATTTTCAATTCTCATGCTCTAAAAGTTCATCTTTATGTCGTGCGGAGGCGACATAACATCGCTTTTCATGTCCTAGTACATAAAGTTTTTTTTTTATTAAGACTAAGATAATCAGGCCCAACAGCCACACGCACAATAAAATATCGCAGATTAAAGTCGTTATTTTATACCATTTGCGTTAATTTTTAAATCACTTCTATGTTTTCTATCGTTAATTTATTAAATTGTTTTCTTTTATTATTTAAAAACGCAAAGAAACGTTTTTATGACTTTGCAGTATGAACTACCCCCAAGTCGAATGACACAAGTTACGTGGCGGGAATTAGCTATCCTCTTCTTTAATTTTGTAACATTTTTGAACAGTGAAAAGTGATTGTATGCCTGTTTCATTTTCTCGCACTCGAAGTAAAAAGCAGAGTGTATAACTCGGGCATGAACGAGCCTCGTCCCGGAGATATTTAGAATTGGCCAGCAGGGAGGAACGGCGTGTTCCTCCCTGCTGGCCAATTCTAAATATCTCCATCTTAAAATGTGATGCGGCATTGTTGTTATCACTTTTTTATTGGAGAATGTGAGAGAAAACGTATGGCTGCACAACTGCTTCTCGATGGCCAATTTTGACAGATGACGACGATGCCAACGCTATCGGTACAAACGTCAATTAAGAGGAGAATACATGTTGCTGTGCTGACGCTATTGTGACGCCATTGGTTAATAGAATTCCGAAATGTATCAATAGCGGCTGGTTAGCCGCTATTCAACTTTCTTAACAGGAGCAGAATACCAAAAGTGACATTTTATGCTATTGCCATGCTAACGACGTGCAATTGAACTACATGACATTTAGCAGAATTGAGGCCCAGAGGCTGATGATGGAGGACTGGGCAAAATGGTTCTCACACCCAATAACAACCAAACATATGTCATTAGATAGGCATTTTAATAAAGAGCAATAACTACTATGGCGGTTCTTTTCAAATCGATGTGCGAAAAAAGTTATGGCGATGTTCCGTAGGACGTACCTGGACGGATAACGGAATAGGTATTTGAATGGTAAGTCACTTCTAGAGGTCTTAGTTTGAATATTCGCAAATGTATGCATTCCGATGATAGCAAAATGATATGGTACCATCGAGCTGGTCAGATGATACGAGCTGGACGCTAGTTGAAAATCATGTACACATGGTTACAGTTTACGCACTGGTTAAAATTTTATCCTGTATATAAATAAGGCAAAATATTTGGACTTGTATCATTAACCAGGGAGAAAATATAGGAATACGTTAGTATGGAATGAACGCCAACGACCACGAGTAACTAGCTTCACTGTGGTACAAATAGGTACAGCTTCGCAGATATCGGCGAGGCACGTGTCGATCCTAGTATGTTTACTATTATATTTTTCGGCTCGAGAGAAGCCTGACTGGATAATTGGTGAAGGAGACCGACTTCTTACGGGGTCCGTGTTGTCCTGAGGGTTGTCATTCGACATTGTTTAAAAGAAAATCAATATTAAATACAAATAATTTAATAACAAACGTAACTTTAAAACTAATAAAAATGAATTTATTTCTGAATTAATTAAATAATCAAATTAACTTAATTACAAACAAAAATCAAATCATTTAATACAAATTAATTCTTAATCTAGATTTAATACATTTTAAAAGAACATTTACACAAAATAATAATCAAATAGTAACAATAAAGATAACTAATAATATTTCAAGTCAGGCGTGATCCGTGTCACAATTAGAGTTGGACGTAGTTATGCAGAAATGTTCCAACCCACAAGTCACCCGAAATCGAGATAATGTGATCAAACTACCTTTTATGACACTTAGAGTCAGATTTGCAATAAGGTTCCAAGTATAAGACTTAAAACTTGGAACCTTATTGCAAATCTGACTCTAAGTGTCATAAAAGGTAGTTTGATCACATTATCTCGATTTCGGGTGACTTGTGGGTTGGAACATTTCTGCATAACTACGTCCAGTTGTGGACGGGACGCTCGCTAGAATCGGAATGACCGTATCGCTCGGCGCTCCGCTCAGATGTCGCTACGCCCCCGCAAGTGGGCGTGGCTAGCGGAACCGGGGCATAGCCCCCTGTCCGCGGAGGGTTCGCGGTGGCCCATTAATATGGGCCCCTCCTCGTGGCGGCCTAATGCGGCCTAAGGATGTTGGGCCCGCGTGACAGACGCGGGCCCTGTGATAGGGTATCTGAGATTGTTTCTGTAGTCGCGCCGCGACACTGTTACACAGTATCGCTTCTTCACGACATCTCGGCGGTCTGTCCCCGCCAGGTGAGAACCCCAGTTACCTGGGGGAGGCCCGGCGAGGACGACCAGCGACGAGATAGCGACTTTATGGCGCTTCTACAGGTCAATGTAGCCTATACCCGACCCACTTATCAGAGCTAGCCAAACCATGACCCGGGTAATAGGCGGAATATGAGTGTGAGAGCGGCATAGTACTGTAGTGTAACGCCGCCCGGTGAATACGTGTAGTCGCGACCGCAGCTGCGACTATACGTGCATATATATGTGCCTGTATAGAGGTGAATGTCTGTTTTTGTTACGTATTCATACCTATATTAACCTATTCCTCGACATGGAGAAGGCCTTCGACCGTGTATGGCACGACGGCCTGGTATACAAGCTGACCACGTCAGACGCGCCCCGTCGCGTCGTAAAGGTGGTCTCTACTTTTCTCTCCAACAGAACCTTCAGGGTGGTGGTCGACGGGGCGCTATCCAGCGCCCGCCCGGTGCTGGCAGGTTTGCCGCAGGGCAGCTGTGTGTCGCCGGCGTGTTACTCACGTTACACCGACGACATCCCCACCACTCCAGACGCCACGCTCGCGCTGTATGCGGACGACGCCGCGTACATTACTACATCGCTCAATGCGAAGTACGCGGCGGTCAAAATGCAGCGCGCGCTGGACCTCTTTCCCGAGTGGCTGTCGAAGTGGCGGCTGTCGGTGAACGTGGGTAACACGCAGGCGATGGTGACGGGTTGTGTGCCCCTCCCACCGCCCTTGAAGCTTCAAGGAGCTGACGTCGCGTGGTCGCCCCGGGCCAAGTACCTGGGTGTGACCATCGACCGTCGGCTCACGATGGGGACATACGTCCGTAAGGTCGCCGCGCAGGTGAGGGTCGCCCGCAACCGCCTCAAACCTGTGCTCTCGTCCCGCATCCCGGCGCGCGTCAAGTTGAGCGTGTACAAAATGTACGTGCGCTTAATATTGTATGTAAAGATGGACACCCATCCACAGACCAACTGCGGCAAGTGTAGCTTGACCAAGTAGATATCGGTCCTTTACAGTAGGTATTTCTTTACAGTATTACTCAAATAGCACACTTAGTGGAGGACAATAAGCCATGAACAAAGCTCTATATTGTTATTGTTATAATAATTCATAATTATCTAGAAAAAAGAATTTATACTCTACGCAGACGAAGTAAAATAAAATAATAACGAAGTCAAACCTTACATTGAATATTCGAATCTGATGCCGAAAATATAGTTTTTAGAATTTTGGTCTGTTTGTTTGTATGTATGTTCCGGTTTGCATAAAAACGGATGAACGGATTTAGATGATATTTGGTACACAGGTAGTTTATAACCTGGACTAACATATAGGTTATTTTTTAATCCCGGTAGTACGTTCCCGTCGGCTATTTTTCGACATCCACGCGGGCGAAGCCGCGGGCAGAAGCTAGTTATGTATAAAATTATTTTTATTGTTTATTAAAAGCAAATTAAAATGTGTTTTTATGTACTTACTGCTAAAAAATCTCTAAGTACAGTGAAATACGTATTTATTTTGCAGATTTCCTTCTGATTCCGTGCGAAATAAAGTTTGGAGTCGTGTCATAAGTTAAAAAAAATAAGTTTAAAAATATTGTTTTATTCGAAGGCCAATGGAAATTTTATAACACAAACAAACTGCAATAAATATAAATTTCGAAAAATAGAAGGTTTTTTTATTTCTTTGTACCTCGAAAAATACCCGCTCTTACAAGTTTACGTCTAGGAGCAGACTACGCCGATTGACATCGTAGTTCATAGTAGTTCTAATAGATGGCGTTAGTGTTTTTGTATGGCGTGGCGACCGTGTCCGGCAAACGTTCGGACGACCGTATCTTTACTATTTATATCAATGGGTGTAATGTTTATGTTGAATTTACTTGAAAAAGTGGCCTCACTTACCCGTCGCCGACCAGCTCTGCACCCAGGATTATTATTACTGGAACAGCTGAACTAGATTGTATCATAAAAAATAAAATACTAAAACTGAAGTTTACAATAATAGACTTACCAGTTCAGCCAGTATTAGGACTACCTGATTGTAACAGGCTTGAGTTAGTTAAAAGAGTGGAGGTTATACAATCGAGTTCAGAAAAAGAAAATTTTGTCAGAAAAAATAAAGAGGTGTTTACAGGATTGGGAAATATAGGAAAATACAAGATTAAAGTAAAAGAAAATGCTGAACCGGTAATCAAGCCCATCAGGAGAATGCCACAGGCATTAAAAGGTAGACTGAAAGAAACTTTAAATAACTATGAAAAGAGAAATATCATTGAAAAAGTAACTTTCCCGACTGACTGGTATTACAGATGGAGATGGAATGATACGCAGAATTAGTTAAGAATCAATTCGGAGGGTGCAGGTGGTTGCCGGGCTTCGAAAATACAGCTTTTTATCAATATTTTAATTTTACAAATTCTAGCGACGTGGTGCTTGCTCACAGACAAAAACGAAGTTGCCAACAACAAAAAAATACTTTGTGCCGGGACCACTCGCACCTTGCAACATTGTACTTTATTTTAAATAATGCTTTCACGCGTTGCCGACAGATGGCACTAAGAGTCCTTAACATAAAACATAATTTACTTAAACCGATATTGAGGCGTGCGTCGTCCACAATCCGCCCCCTAGTGCTTAACTGAGTTGACTTAAGCAAAATAAACCAATATTATTTAATATTTAAAAACAGATCTACGATCGAAATAAATTAACAAAAAAAAACAATTCCAGTTCAGCACTAACATTCCGCTGGAAAGAGTAGGGCGACGCGCGTCACCGGACGCCGAACCACACCAGTACGTGTGCGCACATCGACCACTCTGATGCGACCATCATCGCCGCCATGAGTCGCACTCACCACTCCGTGGCGCCAAGAACCTCGCTCTAAATTTTGTTCAATTAAAAGCACATAGTCTCCATCTCGCAACGCTCTCTGCTCTTTATTCCACTTATATCTAGGTAGCAAAGTAGGTAAATATTCCTTAATCCACCGCCCCCAGAATGCATCAGTTAAACGTTGCGCTATGCGCCACTGCTTACGTAAACACAAGTCGTCATTATTATAAATACCGAAAGCAGGACCGTTAGACGATGTACCTATCAGAAAATGATTAGGTGTTAGGGCTTCAGGAAAGTTAGGGTCACAAGATACATAAGTTATAGGACGACTATTTACCAATGCTTCTACTTCCGCAAACAATGTAGCTAACGTCTCCGCACGTGGAGCGCGTTCCTTAAGTACGACCTTCAATGCTGTCTTCACAGTCCGTATCATTCGTTCCCAGGCGCCTCCCATCTCAGGCGCACCAGGAGGAATAAATCTCCACTCTATACCTCTAACAGTGCCGTCTTCCTGAAGTTTACTCCGATTAAGTTCTAACAAACTACGTTTCAATTCATTATCGGCACCTTTTAGGTTTGTCCCGTTATCAGAATAAATAACGCTGGGCGTACCGCGACGGGATATCATCCGCCTAAGCGCCATAATGGCCGAATCAGAAGTTAAATTATCGGTTAACTCTAAATGAATTGCGCGTATCGTCAAACAAGTAAAAATGACACCGTATCTCTTTTCTCTCCTTCGGCCTATTGTAACCTCCATGGGGCCGAAGAAGTCGACTCCCGTAAACGTAAAAGGCCTGCGGTGGTGCTGCAGGCGCGCGGCGGGCAGGTCAGCCATGCGCTGCGGCTGCGGCGCTGCGCGACAGTACCGGCAGAATAAGCAACGCGAAGCTACGGCGCGTACGGTCGGCCGTATTTTTATGATCCAGTATCGCTGCCGTAACTCATTTACGACCAGTTCGTGCGCTCCATGAAGCGCTTTCCGGTGGTAGTATTCTACCAACAGTCGTGTCAGCTTGAGCTGACCATCAAGTATGGCGGGTCTCATTGTTGACTGTTCAACACCTTGAACTTTGTCAATTCGACCTTGAACTCGCAAAATACCGTCAGAGTCAATATAGGGCGTCAGACATAACAATCGACTAGAAGACATTAAGGGCTTATTCTGTTTAAGTAGTTCAATGTCCTGCGCGAACGAATCTCGTTGACACTTTTTAATTAACAGATTTTCCGCTTCGTGCAATAGTTCAACATTAAGTTGAGTGTCAATACGTTGACAACGTTTTATAAATAATAATACTCGAGCGGTAACTCGAACGAGTCGCGTCCAAGACGAGAAATCGTCTTCATTAGGTAATGCATGTTGAATAACCTGTGACGTCATCACGTTAATGCTCCTTGTCTCACATACCGCGTCATCTGATGATTTGGTAGACCTGAGATCCTTAGGCCATGTATTCTCTGGCTGCCGTAAGAATCCAGGTCCTTGAAACCAAACATTGTCGTACGTAAGTGGTGGCGCTTCTTCTTTGGTAGCTATATCAGCTGCATTTAGCTTTGTCGGTACGTACCGCCATTCCGTTAACTTCGTTAGTTCATCAATTTCACCCAGACGAAAAGCAACGAAGGGTTTATAGTTCCTAGGGTCACTACGAATCCATTGGAGCACCGTGTGTGAATCAGTCCAAAAGAAGCGCTTATCGGTCTTTAAACTTGAATGTTCTCGCTGAACAATATCAGCAAGACGCGAAGCTATCAATGCGCCTTGTAGTTCTAGTCTAGGTATTGATATAGGGCGGAGTGGGGTCACTCTGCTCTTCGCGGCTGCAAAACACACGAGTACGCTTCCGTCTAGTCGCGTGAAGCGCCAATAAATAACCGCGGCATAAGCTTTAATGGAAGCGTCACAAAATATATGCATCTGTGTATCTACAATCGTATTGACGTCCTGTGTACCTACAACAGTTGAGCCGCACTGAGTCCATGTACCTGCATTAAAATACCAACGGGGTATTCGTAACAATTCTAATTGTTTTAATTCATCAAGCCATTTTATCCACTTGATCAGCTCGGCAGGTTGAATCTGGCACTTCCAGTCGACACTAGATCTATGTACTTCTTGTAAAATGATTTTACTTTTTATCAGAAACGGTGCTAAAAATCCGTGAATATCATAAACTGACATAATAATGCTAAGCATTTTTGCTTTCGTAGGTGGTACGGTTCCTTCTAAAATATCTTTAGGTATACGGGTCAAATTAATCCTAAAACCGAACGAATCATCCGCGTGATGCCATATTAATCCTAAAGTGCGCTCAGTTGTGTTGTTTACGCCATCTTTGAACTGTATAGCGCTATGGGCTAACGCATCCGTAGGTATAGAATCTAAAACACGTTTGCTATTACTCGACCAACCTCTTATCTCGAACCCACCTTTCCTGTGAATGGAGGTTATATCGTTCACTAATTTAATCGCGTTACTCTCGTCGCTTGTTGAATGTAAACAATCATCCATGTAATGATCTTTCAATATTACGCCAGCGGCCTCCGAATTAATATTTTTGTATTTTAGCGCGTTTTTATTCTTTATATGCTGCGCAATAAAAGGTGACATCGTTCCGCCAAAAATAAGGCTTTGCATAACGCAATGCTTAATCGTACTACCTGTAGACTCTTGCCATAAAAATCTAAATACATGTTGGTCGTCTGACCGTATCTTAATTCGTAAAAACATATCGCGTATGTCGCCTACGATTACGAACTGATTTTCGCGAAATCGAAGCATAATTCCGAACAACGAATTGTACAAATCAGGTCCAGTCAATAAATAATCATTTAAACAAACATTATTAACTTTCGCGGCAGCATCCCAAACTAACCTCAGTTTTCCGGGTTTGTTTACATTTTGCACACCGAAGTGCGGCAGATACCAAACGTAATTAGCGGAGAGTAATTCATCGTTCTGTAGTTCTCGTGCATAACCACTGTCAAATAACTTAGAAATTTCCTGTTTATACCTACTCGCGTAATCACTATCTTTATGAAATTTGCGTAACAACATTTGTTGACGTGATAGGGCATTACTGTACGAGTCGGGCATATCGAAATTGTCTTTTTTAAAAGGTAGACCTACCTCCCACTGAGTACCCACTTGACGTGCAGTTTTATCAACAATATCAATAGCTCTGACATGATCTTCATTCTCACGAGATAAGGTCGATATTCCAACGGAATCGAGATTAAATGAATTTTTGATAAGGTCATTAAGTTCACTAATTACATGCGTATTATCACTATCAGAAGAGCGAGCGAGATGGAAGACGTTATGTTCACTTACCGAAGAGTGAGTACGACCTTTGTGGTAGCCATGGATGGTCCATCCCAGCCTGCAGCGTGATCCATACAGCGAGTTCCTTCCCCCGTCAACAATCTCCAGCGGAGCTATTATAAAATAATTATCCTGACCTAACAATATACGCGGAACTACTCTTTGCGCGACAATTAATGGTTTTATATGAGCTAAGTGGGTACATTCCACTTTGTTTACTAGTGACATATTTTGAGCACTTAGTTTTAACTTATCACATTTCCGTAAATTAATGTCATAGACAGCATTGTCCTGTCCAGAAATTTTTAGCTTCACTTTTGGCACTTCCGATTGATAAAGTTCTAAGCCGAACGCGTCAGTAAACTTTATAGGGCAAGAATTTTCACTTTTTAAGCCTAAATCGTCCGACAGTTCCGAGTCAATTATTGACACTGCAGCTCCCTCATCCAATAAGGCGTACGTACTCACTACACCTTTAGGTCCACGCACTTTTACGGGAATTACTTTTAGCAGCGCGAAGTCGTCCGTCGTTGAGCTCGTAGTCGCGTGACTGACGTCATCGTCGCGTGCGACGTGCGATACCGATGCGTCGGCGTCGGGAGTTGTAGGTATTTCTTGTTCCGAGCTATCTCGGGATATTTGCGGCGCATCAGCTGATTGTGACGTTGTTGTAGGTTTCGTCCAGTGCAGAAGGCGGTGATGAGCCATACCACAGCTGTTTTCGTCACATACAGGCGCAGGGCACACTTTGCTACCGTGTTGTTTAGTTGATAAACAACAATAGCATAGTCTGTGCTTTTTGACGAATCTCCATCTATCTCTTCTCATCGCACGTTTGAATACACGACATTCTGGTAGCGTGTGAATCCCTTTCTCACAAAACAAACATTTCGTGTCTTCAACAGCGACGGAAGTAAACACAGAGCGGTGTCGAGTTTTATCATCAGCTTTTCCAGTGATGCCTGTGTCAGTCGTTTTCTTGATTTCTCGTGGCAGAATGCATCCGACGACTGATAACATCTCCGCCTCAGTTTTCAAAAATGTAGCTAGCAACTCCAGCTTCGATATGCCTTCTCCTTGTTGATTATAGGCGAAATCTGTCCATTTACCTATCAGCGTGCTCGGCAATTTTGATACAACGGCTGCAGCGAGCTCAGGGCTTCGTAAGTAGTCATGTTGGTTTAGGGCGCGTATTGTTGCTACGCAATTGTTGACCTTCACAGCGAAGTTGCTTATTTCGTGCTGATAATAACTATGTAACGATGGTAACT
The DNA here is from genome assembly GCA_947523025.1 of Dryobota labecula. Lineage (NCBI taxonomy): Eukaryota > Metazoa > Arthropoda > Insecta > Lepidoptera > Noctuidae > Dryobota > Dryobota labecula. Next base: position 210,307 of record OX383291.1, on the reverse strand, counting down.
TTTTCAGCTGTGTCGTTATATTGTAAACAATGGTGTCAGCTCGACCAAATCTCAGTTCGAGTGCATTTAGTACTGCCGACGGCGGTGTGTTGCCGATCAGCAGGTCAGTTACAGCTTCTTTGGCCTCACCTCGTAGTGCTCGACGGAGCCTGCACAAGTTTTCAGAGTCACTGAACCGACACACTCGGTTTGAGTCTTCGTAGGCATTTTTAAAATGTAGCCACTCAATGCATTCACCACTAAAAATAGGCAGTTCGCGCGGTGTAGCGAGCCGGCTGAGCAGACGATCCTCGTGCTGCGTGTCTGTCTGTTTCATCATACTTTTTAAAGTGCGTGACAGCTCTTGTATACTGTCCTGAGGAGGCTGAGCAGGAAGACAGTTATGGTCCAGCCACTTCTCCACATCATCATGTTGCTGTTGCTCCGGCAGGGATACAGAACAGTTCGTGCCTTGGTCTTCATCATGAATTCCCTCAATGTCGGCGTGGTTTTCATCATCGGCGTCGACAAGGGCAAGGTCCGCTTCTAATTTCTTATCTATTAATTCCAGTTGAATCTTCGCTTTTGCTTCAGCAGCCTGCAGTTCAAGCTGTTTACGACGTGCTATAGAAGAAGCTGTTGATTTCTTAGAACGCACAGTAGTTTTCGAAGCGCACGTAGATTGTTGAACGGTAGCACGCGGTGACTGTTTTAATGTCGCCGGCGTGATCGAATAATCAAGTTCCCGTGGCGTTATAGGACAATCGCTGCCATGGGGAAGAGTCCGTTCGTTAATCTTCATAGGTGCACTATCCAATTTAAGAGATTCTAGTTGTTCTTTGCGCATACGACGCGTCTGCACTGTCGGCGTTTGTGACCGGTCCGCCATTTTTTTCAACTCACGAGTCGAAGACAACACAATCACATCCGTACTCGAAGACCATTTATTACAGATGGAGATGGAATGATACGCAGAATTAGTTAAGAATCAATTCGGAGGGTGCAGGCGGGCTTCGAAAATACAGCTTTTTATCAATATTTTAATTTTACAAATTCTAGCGACGTGGTGCTTGCTCACAGACAAAAACGAAGTTGCCAACAACAAAAAAATACTTTGTGCCGGGACCACTCGCACCTTGCAACATTGTACTTTATTTTAAATAATGCTTTCACGCGTTGCCGACAGATGGCACTAAGAGTCCTTAACATAAAACATAATTTACTTAAACCGATATTGAGGCGTGCGTCGTCCACAGACTGGTGTAATAATTTAGTGATAGTAGAGAAACCGGATAAATCACTAAGACTTTGTTTAGATCCGCAAGATCTTAATAAAAATATTCTACGTAAAAATTACCCAATTGCTAGTCCAGAAGAAATTTACAATAGTTCGTCAGGTAAAGAAGTTTTTACAGTTCTTGACATGAAGGATGGTTTTTTTCAGATTGAATTTGATGATCCTCAGAAATTATGCACATTTGGTACTCCATATGGAAGATATGCATTTAAAAGAATGCCTTTTGGCATATCATCAGCACCTGAAGTGATGCAGCGCATAAATTGTTCAATTTTTGGGGATATTCAAGGAGTTTATGTATATTTTGATGACATAATTATTGCAGGTAAAGACCAATTAGAACATGATACAATACTTAATAAAGTTATGCAGAGATCAAGAGAGTATAATGTAAAATTTAACAGTAAAAAGTTACAGTATAGACTTGATCATGTAAAATATACGAGTATAGGGCTCATAATATCAAAAAATAGACTCTGAACATGTATCAGCCATTCTTCAATTCGATTCACCAAAAAATATCAAACAGCTTCAGAAATTCCTTGGTATGTGTAATTACTTAAGTAAGTCATACCTCATTATACAAAAACTACAATGCCCTTGAGACAGCTGCTTAAAAAAGATAGTTTGTGGGAATGGGATTCTGCTCAACAAGAAGCATTTTTAGAACTGAAAAGAAAATTGAGTTGCACCCCTACAGTTGTGCTACAGACTGACAGCTCTAAATCTAGTATGGGTGCATGCCTGTTGCAAGAGGGAAAACCAGTGTCATTTTACTCCAGAGTTTACACAGAGTGCCAAAGTAGGTGGGCACCTATAGAAAAAGAATTATTTGCAATTTGTGCTGCTATGGAAAAATATCACCAATTTGTATATGGTAGAAGGATTGTTGTTGAAACATACCACAAGCCATTAGTGGCAATAATGTCAAAGGACATTAACAAAATATCAGCTAGACTTCAAAGAATGGTATTAAAATTGCTAAAATATGATTTTGAAATTCGCTATGTACATACCAGGTCCTAAAATGTTTATTGCTGATTATTTGTCAAGAAACTACTTGTTAAATAATGGAAAAAATGACTCGGATTTACTAGAGTTAGTTCATTCTTTTGATACTGAAGTTGTGTATGGATTTGAATCAGAATTAGCAATTACTAATGAAAAGCTTAAAAAATTACAATTTGAAACTGGGTGTGACAGCAATTTAATGCAAATTAAATCATGGTATTTTAATGAGTGGCCATCAAATGACAAAAATATTTTGAATAAAGAGTTGAACATATTTTACAAACTGAAAGATTTTCTACGCTTAAAAGATGATGTTTTATATTATAATAACCGGATAGTGGTACCTTGTTGTATGAGAAAAGAAATACTTACTATTTTACATACTGCTCATGCAGGTGTGGTCAAGTCCAAGAAAAGGGGCCGTAGGATTTTATTTTGGCCAGGAATGTCCAAGGACATTGAAGATTTTGTTTTGTCATGTAAGGAATGTGAGAAATATAGGTCAAGTAACTGCAAAGAATCCCTCATGAGTCATGATGTGCCAGATGTTCCTTTTTATAAAGTAGGTATGGACATTTGCTCCTTTGCTGGCAAAGATTATCTAGTGGTTGTTAATTATTATTCAAAGTGGATTGAGTTGAAAAATTTACAACAAAAAACAGCAAAAAATGTTATAGTGGAATTAAAAATAATCTTTGCTACACATGGAATACCTAAATATGCAGTTTGTGATAATAATCCATTTAATAGCTTTGAATTTAAACAGTTTGCCAGAGATGTATGATGCAGTTGTTGTTTTCAAGCCTTCATCATCATCAGTCGAATGGCCTGGCAGAAACAGCTGTAGGTATTGTAAAAAATTTAATGAAAAAATGCAAGGCAAATGATGAGAACTTGAATATGGCTTTGCTACATTATAGAACTACACCGCTTGCTGGCTTAGGGTATAGCCCATCTGAACTTCTGATGTGCAGGCTATTGAGAACTAGCTTACCTTGTACTTACACAGATCTTCAACCCAGACTGCCAATCAATATCTATGAAAAAATGCAAATAATGAAAGAAAAAAGAATTATAATAAAACAGCCAAAAATAGAGCTTCTTATAGTGATGGTCAGAGTGTGTTAATACAGAACGGGGATGATAAAGATTGGCAGCCAGGAAGGATAGTAAGGAAGGAAGGTCCTAGATCCTATATTGTTCAAAATGAAAAAGGTAATTGTGTTAGGGGAAATGAAAAGCATTTGTTACTAAGTAGAAATAAGTTTAATGAGAGACTGGAGGTTGAGTTTGATGGCCCAATTAGTTTAAGACCGGTGAATGACTCAAATAATGAGAAGACTGTGAGTACAGATGTCTCCATGCCCGGTCAGAACAGAGGTTTTAGAGATGCTCATGGAGAAGGCACTTCATATGTTACTCGTAGTGGAAGGACTGTGAAACTTCCTTCCCATTTAGTTGATTATGAATGTTAAAGGGGGGGATGTGTTATATGAGACTAGGCTGTATAGCTTGCAATCTTTGTCATGTAGAGGATAAGTTTATGGATAATAAACAGTGTGTCATGGCCTCTGGTGGAAAGTGCATTTTTATTTTATTATAGAACTTTACAAGAATAACGCTCGGTTAATTCGTATATTACGTCGGTTGGAGCTTCAATGGACACTAAGCCTTTTGACTCGATTGAAGGCTTAAGCTCCAGTGGAGGGTCGTCCTTGAATTCTTCTATGGAACGAATTTGTCTTCAGATAACCACTGTGGACCATTAAGCCACTCTGGCATTGTGAGAAGGGTCAAAGGTAACGTGCCACAAGAACACACATCTGCTGGGTTACTCACTCCACTGACGTGTAACCAACAGCTACTGGGTACTGTGTCCAATATCTTGGTCACGCGGGTTGCAACAAATATTTTCAATTTATAGGCAGGCGTATTCAACCATGCTAAAACAACTGACGAATCTGTGAATAACAGAATCTCTTCAATTGTTAACTTGCGTTCAGTTAATATGTTTTTGACGTATTTGACTAATTTAGATAATACTGCCGTGCTAATGAAGAACGCAGTAACTCTATTTTGCCGCTTTCGAGACTTTTATTTTTGATTATTGAATTTGTTATGATTTTTAGTTATAGCATTCTTGCTTACTGAAAAACCGAGTTCCTGAAGGATCAATAAAAAGTTGCTTAGAGAGATTTAATAGATTTCAATTCGCTGACTCCAAATATATAACTCAACGAATGTATAACTCATAATCGTCCAAAATCGAGTTACTGCGTTCTTCGTTAGCACGGCAGAATAAATGTGCCGCCATCAACTCCAAACGTGGTATCGATAGGGTTTTTAATGGCGCGACCTTAGATTTAGCAATGAGAAGGCTAACCTTCTGTTCATTTTCTTTATTTGTGGTTTGTAAATATATTACAGCAGCATACAAGGGTCGACGCATCGCAAAATCCTAGAATCCGACAGAATGTATTTTGCCTGACCATGGCATGTCTATAATGTTTAAATTCTGAAAGGAGAGGCAGTTCCCGCACGTATGCAAGCCACTATGCTTCAAGATTTGCAGGCAAACGTTGGTCCCAGTGAAGCTGTAGAGCCCAAAGTTTCTGCATGAAGCACTTGGCATAGGACACACAAGGGGCTACGAATCCTAGTGGGTCGAACAAGCGTCCTATCTGCGATAGAATAAACCGCTTTGTGACCTCTTGATCTAATGGCGCAGTCCGAAACGAGAAACAGTCGGTAGCCGGCTGCCATTGGAGACCAAGTACTTTAAGTGACAGATTCTCCTCATCATCGAATTCGATAGGTGTCTCACGGTGGTCTTCTGGTACGGCTGCTAATAGTTGAGGGCAATTACTCGACCATTTTCGAAGTATGAACCCTGCACGTTCTAGTATAGCTCGAAGATCCGTCTGCAGCTGTAGTGCAGCGTCGACGTTTGGCTCTGACCACAACAAATCATCTATGAAGAATGCTGTCTTCAAGACGTGCGCTGCTGCCGGATACGTGTCCGCTTCAGCATCTGCTAATGTGTGCAACACCTTGATGGCCAGGTATGGACTGCTGGCGACACCGTATGTGACTGTTTTGAGCTCGTACACCTGCATGGGTTGATCTGTTGAGACTCGCCACAAAATGTGCTGATACGGCCGTTGCTCTTGTCGAATGAGGATCTGTCTATACATTTTACAGATGTCTGCTGATACACATACTTCGTAAAGTCGGAAATTTATATTTTTTTTATTAATGTCTGCTCGAAGTTTAGGGCCCGCCAATACTACATCATTAAGAGATTTTTGATTGGTGGTTTTACATGACGCGTCAAACACCGTTCTTAATTTTGTTGTGGTGCTGGATGGCTTGTGGATACAAAAATGCGGGATCAAATATTTGGAATCCACGTGTTGTATATCTCCTAAGCAAGTCATGTGCCTTAAAGCCTCATATTCAGCCATGAACTTGTGATACTCGGACTTGAGCTGAGGTTCCCGATTCAGTCTTCCCTCTAAGTTGACCTGGCGACGCACTGCGACTTGTTTGGATTCGCCGAGATCATAGTCAGGTCGGAGCGGATATTTCACCACAAACCTACCCGTCTCGTCGCGACGACAATCTTTGGCGAACAGCTCTTCAGCTAAGGCGTCGTCCGGTTTCTTGGGTTTTTCTGACGGTATCTTCTCAGTATCCCAGAACGCATTCATGATCTGATCGAGGTTAGTTGAAGTCGTAAGACCGCAAAAAGAATTGTCAAAACTGGGAGTGGTAGCTGACGTCATCGTTTGCCGCGGATTCCGTTGGTCGAGAACGACTTGACCGGTAATTACGTATCCGAAGATGGATTCGATAGCGACAGGCATCTCAGATTGAGAAGGTAAGATTTTGTCACCGCCGTAAATGTATGGGAAAAGATCACTAGCAATCAGCATTTCGACTGGTGCCGGTTTGTTAAAGGCAGGGTCTGCCAAGGCAAGATGTTGATATTGATTAAATATCTTGTCTGGCATAGGTACTGTTGGCAAGTTGCCAGCAATATTGGCCACAACAACAGCATCAGTGGCAAGCACTGGAACACTGGTGCCACGTGGCTTGATGGTACAAGTTGTTAAACCAAAATGCTGAACCCTATTTCCACCTAAACCTAACGGTTCGAAATCGCACTTACGACGGGATAGGCCCAACTTCCTAACACAATCCTTAGTAATGTAACTTGACATAGCGCCACTGTCAATCAGAACACGTACGGGGTGATACTGTGATCACGCATCTGCGACGTGTATGACAGCGGTGCCAAGCAACACCGTCTCTTCAGTTGAGCACGTAAGAGCTACCACTTTCTCCTCGGACTTAGTCGAATCTAGGTGGAGAGTGACGTGGTGTCTCTTTTTGCACACTGTACAACAATGTTTGGACGTACAATCCTCCGTGGCGTGATTGTTTCGCAAACAGTTAGCACACAGCTTGAGTTCCGCAACTTTAGCGTTGCGTTGATCAGGTGTGAGCTCGTTGTACTCGGTGCATCGATATATGGAATGTTGTGGCTTTTGACAATACAGACACGAGATGGAAGATTTTGACTCACTCTTATCAGTACTGGCCACACCAGATGCTAATGTATGCGCTTGAGTACGCGATTTATTTAAGTTTGAGGCTTTTGACGCAGCGGGAGGGGGCGACTTAGATGGGTTTTGCTTGCCTGGTGCCGACGGTTTGACGGGCTCCAGTGTGCACTCCGACATCTCAAGTACGCGCGCCTGACTCTCAACAAACGTCAATAATTCCGTAATGGTAGGGATATGCCCCGGGACCACGGTTTGTTCGAACTCACGCCTAGTAACCGCATCCAAATTACGCAACGATACGTAAAATAATATGAAACTGTCCAAATCTGGTATTTTAAGAAGCTCTAGTGCACTAATATTTTCTTGATAGGTATTCATAAATGTATGTAGGAATGGAACGTTATGACAGGACAGTGAAACGAGACGTGAAGATGGATGACAGATGTGAAGCATAAAAGATCGACAGAGATGAATGAACGAAATAGTCAAGGAGTGAAAGAGATAGTGAATGAATGTTTAAAAAGGTAGAATACGTAGAAAAGAGACGGTATTAGGAAGGAAAAGGCGTAAGACGTTATATTCAAAGACGGAAAATAAAATACACTTAAGTTGAAGCAATCAGCAGTTTTATTATAGAAAAATTGAGCTTATCCCACAACTTTTTGGGGGCTCGTCCGGGATAGCTCAATATTTCAAGTTTTCGGACCCAAAGAAGCAAAAAGAAAAAAAACAGAAGACGGTATTCAAGACGCCATAGTGAATAGAAGACGGTAACAATAGTTACAAAAGACGAGAAAAAGACGAACATGGAAAGGACGCCGCGACAAGGGAAAAATCGCCGCCAAGCCGACTACGACGAAGACGAACATGACGCATCCACATCGGCTAAGCAGGGGTTTTGCCGTGATCAGGCTATTTTCCATGAGAGCCTTGTCCCAAATTTCAGCGGGCAAGACAAAACGTTCTCGGTAGCTAAATGGGCGCAGGACATTGACGACAATGCTGAGATTTTTCAGTGGTCGCCACTACAAACTCTGATTGTAGCCAGAAGGGCTTTGGTCGGAACTGCTGCGCTGTGGCTCAGATCTGAAAAACCTTTTAAAAGCTGGGAGGATTTAAAAACTGGATTACTTAAGGAGTTTCCAGATTCGGTGGATAGCAAAACAATCCATGAGATGATGGCCGCCAGAAAGAAAAAGAAGGACGAAAGGTGTCTAGACTACATGTTAGTCATGAAGGAGATGGGAAAACGTGGCAAGATGCCTGATTATGTCGCCATCAAATATATCATCGACGGCATAATCGACTCGGAAATTAACAAAATGATGTTGTACGGAGTTACGACGTACTCAGACCTGAAAGATAAGATCAAAATTTATGAGACGATTAAAGAGAAGATGAGGACGGATAACAGTGGTCATAGCCGATACAAGAAATCTGAAAGTCAAGAAAAGGGCGCGGGAATCAAGAGGTGTTACAGCTGTGGTGAAAAAGATCATCAATCATCCCAATGTCCTAATAAAGAAAAAGGGCTGAAATGTTTCAAGTGTAACGAGTTTGGACACATTTCTACGCAATGCATTCGGTCTACGAATGAAAGGACCCTTGACCGAGAACGGGAACAGCGAAGCGGAAAACCGAATTTTCACGAAGATAGACGAACGATGTGTGTGACCGACTTCACTCCAAACATTCGCGAGGCTACGGTTGGCAAAACTGACGACATTGACAGGAGTACCAACGTCAGTGACGGTGACAAGATGGCGATGGCAGAAGGGATTGACACCAACTTCACTGATGTTTACGTCGAAAAAACGCAGATTAGATCTGAAAATGCCTGCAAAACGATTTGTGTGAATAAGTGCGAAGTAAATGCGTTAATTGATTCGGGTAGTGAGATAAATTTGGTGTGTACGGAATTCTATGTTCATCTTGGATCTCCTGAGTCTGTAAATACTGTCACGAATCTTGTGGGATTAGGCGGCAGCATAGTATCTACGCAAAAGTTTAGTGCATGTGTATTGTTAGATGGGCATGAATATAACGATATTGCATTTCATGTTGTTCCTAGGTACGCTATGCCGTGTAGTGTTATATTGGGTCAAGAATTCCTTAAAGATGTTTTTACAATTATGTCGAATGGGTCAATACTGATTGCTCCAAACGTAAACAGTTGGTTATCAAGGCTTGCATGTGTAGTTAGTCAGGATGAGTTTGTTTTAGGTAAAGTTCAAGACAAGCAGGTGCAACAAGGAGTTATCGACTGTGTGAAGAACTATAAACCAGTACAGGTAAAGGAGGCGCCAATAGAATTGCGCATTGTGCTCAAGGATGACATTCCAGTGACTCAACGACCAAGACGTATATCTTTAGCTGAACAACGGATTGATGAAGGACAAGTATCAGAGTGGCTTAAGGATGGGATCATTCACGTAAGTTTTTCGGAATATTCATCTCCCTTGGGGTTAGTAAAGAAAAAAGATGGCAGTACTAGAGTATGTGTAGACTATAGACCTATAAACAAAAAGATGATTAAAGATGAATTTCTTCTGCCTATTATTGACGATTTGATTGATAAACTTAAAGGTGCTCGTGTTTTTAGTGTGTTAGATTTGAAAAATGTTTTTTTTCATTTGAGAGTCAGTAAAGAAAGTATAAAGTACACTGCCTTTGTTACTCACAATGGTCAGTATGAGTTTTTGAGGGCTCCGTTTGGTTTGTCGGTTTGCCCAAAGTATTTTATGAGATTTGTAACTATGGTGTTTCAGGAACTTATAGCAAAAGGTATTTTGGTGATTTTTATCGATGATTTATTGATACCAGCTATTGATGAATGTCAGGCATTGCAGCGGTTAAAAGAAGTGCTAACTGTCGCATCGCAATACGGCCTGCAGATTAATTGGAAAAAGGCGCAATTACTATGTCGAAGAATAGAGTATTTAGGACACATTATAGAAGATGGAAAAGTTCAACCCTCTCATGACAAAACAGATGCTGTTACCAGATACCCTGAACCCAAGACTTTAAAGCAACTTCATAGTTTTGTCGGATTAACTTCGTATTTTAGAAAGTATATCAAAGATTTCGCATTAATAGCTAAACCGTTGACTGATTTATTGAAGAAGGATGTTAATTTTGTGTTTGAAGATGTTCAGAGAAGTGCATTTAACATACTGAAGAATGCTTTAGCTAGTAGCCCAGTGTTAAGGATTTTCGATGCACAGTTATTAACTGAATTGCATACTGATGCCTCTGCAATAGCATACAGTGCTATCTTACTTCAGAAAGACCATGCAGACTGTCAAGCCTTTCAGAAGACATTAAATAAGAAGGACCTAACAACGAGAGTAGCCAGATGGGTATTATTGCTGGAAGAGTATGATTATGTGATTGAACATCGACCAGGAGGCAAAATGCAACATGCAGACGCTTTGAGCAGAAATCCATTTGTTGGAGCAGTTGAGTTAAGCCTACGTGATCAAGTCAAACAAGCTCAGATGTTGGATGAAGGTATAAAGGCAATCATAGAGATTGTAAAACTTCAACCATATGAAGACTATATCTACAGCGAATGTTTATGGTACAAAGGACTAGAAAGAAAGTTGATAATACTAAGAAACTTAGAATTTGAAATTCTGAGAAGAATACACCAGAAGGGGCATTTTGGAGAACGAAAAAAGATTGAACTGTTAGAACAAGAATATTTCATCAAAAATATTAACAAGAAGATTGAAGAGTTTTTACAGTCGTGCATACCATGTTTGCTAGCGACCAAAGAAGAAGGTAAACAGGAGAGATTTTTAAATTGCATTGACACCACTCCCTATGAACTTATCTTGGGGACAAAGATAAAAACAAAAGAAGATATTGAAATTTATGATTTGCTTCAGCAAGAGCAGAGAAGTAATTTCTTGAAGATTAGAGAAGACTTAAAAATGAAGGCAAAAGAACAAATAAGAAAAGTTCAAAATGAAAACTGTAAGACGTATAATAGAAGAAGAAAAGAAAGTCGAAAATATGTAGTAGGAGATGTTGTAGCCATCAAACGTACACAGTTTGGTACTGGATTGAAGCTCAAGCCGAAGTATCTAGGACCATACAGAGTTACTAAAGTAAAAATAAATGATCGATATGATGTTAAGAAGATGGATCACATGGCAGATGGTTCTAGGATGACTTCCACCTCTGCAGATAATATGAAGCCATGGCCAATGATTGTAAATACTGTTGAGTTAGGTGAGTAGGTTTTGTTAGTTGTCATCTGTTAGGTTAGGGAGACACCTTTGGGGTTTATTCTTGACCTAATATTTCATTGATGTTTACTTGTAAGTTATGATAGATGGTAATGGTGAGATTAGATGTGCTTTCAGTTTAGATCTGACTGGGGACAGTCAGATATCAGAATGGCCGAGCTGTAGGAATGCAACGTTATGACAGGACAGTGAAACGAGACGTGAAGATGGATGACAGATGTGAAGCATAAAAGATCGACAGAGATGAATGAACGAAATAGTCAAGGAGTGAAAGAGATAGTGAATGAATGTTTAAAAAGGTAGAATACGTAGAAAAGAGACGGTATTAGGAAGGAAAAGGCGTAAGACGTTATATTCAAAGACGGAAAATAAAATACACTTAAGTTGAAGCAATCAGCAGTTTTATTATAGAAAAATTGAGCTTATCCCACATGTATTTAAGTGCGGACTCGCTGACAATCGGTTTGAAACCAAACAGCTTATCTAAATATGCTGTCGCTAGGACGCGCTTATTGTAGGTATCAATGGCGGCTAATAAATAACAAGTTTACATGAAAATGTGTTAATGTATTGAGTTTACTGAGTTTATATGACCACTAGCTTCTGCCCGCGACTTCGTCCGCGTTAAATTTCTTGCTCCCCCGACCCACCCCGTCGCAACAGATTGCCTGCCCGTGCTTTTAGTTCGTTTTCGCATAAACTTTAATTTATAAAAAAATGGTGTTCTAGTAAATAGGAATGTTATTCTTCCTCAAGAATTGGGCTGTAAAATGCAAAAAGATTTTTTCAAATCCAACTCGCAGTTCCAGAGATTAGCACGTTCAAAAAACAAAAAACCAGCCAAGTGCGAGTCGAACTCGCGCACGAAGGGTTCCGTACCATCCATACAAATCCTTATCCTTACTAATATTATAAATGTGAAAGTAACTCTGTCTGTCTGTCTATTTTTCTGTATATTATAAATGTGAAAGTAGCTCTGTCTGTATGTCTGTCTGTCTGTATGTTACGTTTTTACGACTAAACCGCTGAACCGATCGACCTGGGATATAGAGAAGGACATAGGCTACTTTTTTACGCGATAACCGACATCCACGCGGGCGGAGCAAAAAAAAACGGCAAAAAAATCATGTCCGTTGTATGGTAGCCCCCCTTAATTTTTTTTTTCTGTTTTTTAGTATTTGTTGTTATAGCGGCAACAGAAATACATCATATGTGAAAATTTCAACTGTTTGACTATCACGGTTCATGAGATACAGCCTGGTGACAGACGGACAGACAGACAGACGGACAGCGAAGTTTTAGTTATAGGGTCCCATTTTACCATTTGGGTACGGAACCCTAAAAACTAACTCTTCAGCTTTAGAATAGACTACCTCGCAGAGTTGATCATTATTTTACTGCGGAGTTATTATAAACTAAATATTGAAACTAAATATTGTCTTATGGTAGAAAAAATGCAAAATAAATTTACCCGGTTCCTTTATATGAAGCAATTTGGCGTCTACCCATTCTATCCACTTATGTATCCAACCCTCTTTGTAATAGGGATGGTTGGTTACTATAAGGCCTGTGTTCACCAACATTCAAACCACCGGTTAGGTATTTAAACAGTTGGTTTATGTCAAATTTCCTAAGAAAATCTGAATAATCCGCAAATACTGGAATCTTTGGGATTGCTCGTTCCAAACAGTAGGCTGCGACAAGGGCGGAGAGAGAGGCTGTTTAAAGTCCCGGTGACTCGTACAAATTTGTTAAAGTTTGCACCGGTGGGGCGTGCAATAAAGATACTCAACAGCGTGTCGCTGCGATTGGATATCTTTACTTGCTCTTTGGCGGAATTCCAGAGGGTGACGCTTAACTTATTGTCCTCTGTATGAATGGTGCCGGTACTTGGGAATTGTTAATTGGTGTACGCGTTAATCGGCAGGTATAAATTTGAAACCTGTTAGTCAAAATAGGACAGTTTAAAAATATTTAATTTTTATTGGTGGTGGTATTTGTTAATTCGTTTTTGTGTGATGTCCCCGAGTGTGGAAATTGTGACTACATTGTTGTATTGGGTTTCCACCTGTAAAAACAAATGTAAGTGGTAATATAGTAAATAAATAAATAAATAAATAAAACAGTTTTATGTCCTAAGATATTCATTGAAATGAAATGATGTAAGTGCAACTTTGTTCAAAATTAAATACTTGTGATGAATAACGTATTTATTTGGATAAGGATTAATACCATGTTTATGAAAACTCCTACGCAAATAATGCATTAATTTCGAACAAATTTGATTACCATAAAAAAGGTTATAGTGAGTCAATCTTAAAAGATAGACATAATTATGCCGTCGTGACTTTTTTTTTAGAAAATTTTAAGAGGAACAATTCCATCATACATGATGTTTGCGTAGCTTAAACCGTTTACGCAGCGCACGCAACGGAAGCTCTCAAAAAGGAATAATTTTTCCCGTTTTTGCAACATTATTCATTTATGCTCCGCTCCTTTTGGTTGTAGCGTGATGTTATATAGCCTATAATATTTCTCAATAAATGGACTATCCAACACAAAAATATTTTTTCTATTCCAGCCAGTAGTTCCTGAGATTAGCGCGTTCAAACAAACAAACAAACAAACTCTTCAGCTTTATACAGGCTGTCCCGTAAATAATGGATCAAACTTAATGGGTAGGTAGCTTACCTCATTTCCAACAACTAATTTGAACAGTTAAATAAAACCGGTAAGGTAACCAAGATAATTTATTTTTTTCGAATTTTACCATTTTCTCTACTAGAATTCAGTGTTTTTAATGCTGTCGCTGCAAATAATAACATTTTTAGGTATGATTTTAGCAATATCTTTGTAACCACAAGGACTAGACGTAAGTTTTATACCAATTTGCAAACCTTAGTAACTGTACAAGTTTTTTAAATAATAGTACACTTGTGTCATACAAATTTATTACAGGAGATTTTTTCCAATTCTGGTCCTTCCATAGTAAAAAAACAAACTTTTCAATTCAAGATTTTTTTCTAAGGCAAATAAAATGTAATTTAAAAAAAATGTATCTTATAATATTAGTAAGCTATTCAGAAATGTTTGACAAAAATCACACTTAAAAATGTTATCATTTGCAGCAACAGCATTAAAAACACTGAATGCTGGTAGACAAAATGGTAAAAATCAAAAAAATAAAAATATCTTGGTTACCTTACCGGTTTTTTTTTACTGTTCAAATTAGTTGTTGGAAATGAGGTAAGCTGCCTACCCGTTACGTTTGATCCATTATTTACGGGACACCCTGTATATTAGTATATAGAAGTATAGATAGATAATAGATATAACTGGGTTATCCCGGCTCGATAGACCGAAAATGTAATGTTTATGTTGAATTTACTTGAAAAAGTGGCCTCACTTACCCGTCGCCGACCATCTCTGCACCCAGGATTATTATTACTGCTCCGATTTCGTCCCGGGACGGGCTGATAGGTTCACGCACGGGTTTCACAAGGTTTAGGCTGTGTTAGTGGGAAGTTATATGGTTCAGGCACTCAGGTTTTGTTAGGTTTTTAGTTAATTTTGAGCGCATGCACTGACGGCGTTACAAGCTCGGCTCGTTCCGTGTTGCGACTGACTGTAGCGCCGCGAGCGCGGGCGTGGGCGTATCGGGAACTTTTAACTCGCGCGCGTCGTTTGGCGCCAAGATGAGCCTTTGATGTTTTTGGCGGGATTTGTAGTGATGGCTTCATAGCAAAACCCAACATGGGGGGTATCCAATACTGCCACTTAAATGACTTGACTGGGCCCTTTGGAAATGGTGTGAACAGCGCAACCTTTGGGTATATGCATCATACGTGAATACCAAAGAAAACCGGGCAGACGTCGCGTCTAGAATAGTTAATCCGGATACCGAATGGTCACTTTCCGATGAAGCATTCCAAGAAATCGTAAAGCATTTCGGACAACCTGAAATAGATTTATTTGCGGCTTGCGATACTACAAAGTGTACCAGATTCATCTCATGGAAACAAGATCCTGACGCAGTTTCCATAGATGCATTCACGGCAGACTGGCATACCTACTTATTACTTTTACGCTTTTCCACCTTTTTCCCTAATATTGAAATGTCTTGGAAAAATGATTATCGATAACAATGCATACGGCATATTCATATATCCCAACCATGGTTCCCACTATTGCAAAATCTTATAATCTCCAACATTGTTTATTTAAATCCCAACACAATTCGGCAATACATGTATCGCTAACGGACCCTATCGGAATACCAGCGCTGCGACACTTATTTTTAAATGTCGCAGCATCATGCTGAGATAGGAGCCTTTTGGCCCCGTACAGGTTTTGTTTTCATTTTACTTTTGTTTTTATTTGTGTTACTATGAGTGTGTTTAGTTTAAAATATGAACTTCCTGTATGAGTCCCAATAAATACTTTTTCTTTCTTTCTTTCTTTCTTTCTAACCAGATTAATGTATTTCACAATTTAATAGCGGTTGTGCGTATGGCAGTCTAAATTCCCATCGTTCTGCTTTGTCAGCTTTTATAGGTAATAATATTGGTTCAGACGAATCTATCAAGCGCCTCCTTAAAGGCGCGAACAAATTAAGACCCTTAAGACCCAAGTCTTAAGGGTATTCCACCACCTGGAATCCCCAAGTAGTGCTAGACTTTATTTCAGCATGGTTTCCTAATAGTAAGCTCTCACTCGAAAAAATCACTAAAACACTTGTGATCCTATTAGCAATTTATACAACTCACAGGGTACAGACACTTTCCTTAATCAAACTCGAGAACATCACTATCACTATCACTATCACTATCACTACATATTATAAAACAAAGTCCTCCGCCGCGTCTGTCTGTCTGTCTGTCTGTCTGTCTGTTCGCGATAAACTCAAATACTACTGCACCGATTCTCATGCTGTTTTCACCAATGGATAGCTTGGTTCTCGAGGAAGGTTTTAGTATATAATTTGTTATGTTTTTGTATGCATTTTTGTATGAATTAACGATATTTGTTGGAGGTGTCGGAAAAAAATAAGTCGTCTGGGAGCTTTCAACGAAAACGCTGTCTAAACCCTTTGAGATATAACAAAATAATGTATGGTGGAATTGTGTATCATAAAAAGGTCTTCAAAAAAGTCCGCGATGGCATATGTCTATCTCTTAAGGATAACATACTATATCCATTTTATTGACTTTTTGTAGGTATTTGTTTGCCGAATTTTACTCTTGGAAATACGATTACGATAACAATACGCTATAATATCAGTAGCTATTAGCCAAATTATGTTCGTAGATAAATAAGCTAGCTACTTACGTGTATTTCAAACAGTATACAAGAATATTTATCATAAAAACATTACTAAACACGGCGGCCGTATGATCAAAATTTGTGCATTCCAAAACTTTCGTTACTTTTTCACTGACATATTTATCACTTTTCGATAAACTAACACTCAATACGAAATCTACACTTATTTCTCAGTAATTCTGTATTTAATAAGATTCTTCTAAGATTAAACCGTTTTCTCATTGAATCCATTACTTTACGCACGTATAACCTTGATGAATGTTTACATTAAGCATCGCGTCACACCGCCACACGACCACAGAGTATAGACGTATTTTGTTTTCTTTTTTCGTTCGTTTAGTGGTGTTCCCGCTAAAATGTCAACCGGTCAAGTATTAGTCGATTAATCGAATTCTACATCCAGATCGTGTTGCAAGTACAAAATAAATGTCAAATATTTCGTCCAATTGCGAACGTGACCCTGAGAAAAGTTATGCACCAATGGTGTTCATTAGACATTTCGAGCGTTTTCTCAGGACAAACGGTGTACCATGCGACATTTCGGAGGATTTCGTTTTGTTTTTACATCGTTGGTACTTACGTGAATTATTCTAAAATTATTATTTGTGTCGCAATTTTATTTCGTGTTGTATTTGGTACAATTGATTGCTTTAAAAATTTGAGTGAAATTTCGTATTTTGATTTTGTGTTTGTTATCTTTAGGTAAAGACTCATTCACGTTCAGAACATAAGTACTTTTACTATATTAAATCATTTGTTTCGGTTTCTATTCACATAGTGTTCATGAAGAAACCATAAAACCATAGTTATTATTGTGAAATGTTAAAAGTTTGATGTCAAGCTCGATAGATGGCGTTGACGTCGAAATAGATCTCGCTATGGTTTCGTTACCGCGATTTGGTTGGGGTCTCGCAATTTTAATTAAATATACCAGCTTAGATCAATATCACAATTGTGGTTTTATTTTCAACCCTATTAGTGTGCACATTAGTTCGATAGTTCAACTCATTACCAGCTCGGTAATAAACACATAGTGAGTCACATTAAAATTAATATTAAGTTAGAATTTTGAGATATAGCCTGGGATATGGAGAGGGGTAGTACATAGGGTACTCTTTTATGCGATAACCGACATCCACGCGGGCGAAGCCGCGGGCAAAAGCTAGTAGAAATATAATCTGAGAGAACTGTAGCTGGGCAAATACACGTATTTTCCCTGAAGTTTGGAAGGAACAAGACCGGCTGGTCTCTACCAGGTGCGGATGTCTTTATAATGTCAGTTATAGCAATATTTATGCCGCTATCCGAATAATGTTTCATCATTGCACTTGCACTTGCAGCGCACAGACGTGTTCGTTAGCAATATTGAATCAATAATGTATTTAATAATAGTGACCTCCTTTAGTGCATTACTGTCGTAATGCATTTATGTAAAATGTTGCTTAGTGTGTAGTTTTCTTAATAATGGACATAAAACAGTGAACTTGTAATAAAACAAAATGGATAACAGCCCCTTTAATCCGAGGGGCCCAGTGCAACCCTCCGCCTCACCGTAGACGACGACGGCGCAAAATCCAGCCCTCAAGCCGGCCACGGCTGATGTTATTTCGACGCCCGAGATTCAAAAATGGATGTCGGCCATCGAGCAGCACCTAAATGAAGTTTGCTCTATTGCCGCGGAAGGAAAACTGAACTCGGAGCAGAAATTGAAAATTTCTACCCTATGCCGTAAATTTGGTTCTGGCACCTCACAAATGGTAGTCCTATATCAGTCGCTCAAACAGAAAGTTATTCATGCGTATAACTTGGTTGATGAATTCCAAGAAAAACGCGACCTGACGGAATATATTTCAGACCTCAAGCAGACGATAAAGGACTCTGGTTCTGAGGGAAATGCTTCTTTTGCCGATATGGTGAAAAAGGGATCAAATGATTTTGTACGACCCAATAATCTAAGCTCTGGTGCCATTTATCCTAATGACAAATTTAAATCAAGTGATGAAACGAAAGAACTCGTCCTAAAGATCATACGGCCCGAGCAAATGAAGCTGCACGTTCGTGGTGTCCGGAAAACCAAAAATGGAGGTGTAATTATCAGTACCGAGACAAAACATGACGTTGATGAACTGAAACACGCAGTCCAGCTCTTCACATCTGGACTCACCGCAGACGAACCCAGCAAGCGCAAATCTCGGAACGTGGTTGTAGGAGGGCCGACTACCTTGTCTGAAAACGAGGTTCAGGTGCATTTTCGAACAAAACGTAGCCGACCAGTTACCAGCGATGTCCTTGGAATCCTTTTTGACCTTGATAAAACTTAGCCACAAATCGGGGAAGAGAGATGCTACGACCTGTAACTACGTTGTTGAAGTTTCAGCCGATATACGTAAAGCCCTTATCCTACAATCAAGACTTTTTGTAAATTGGACGTCCTGTCCTGTCAGGGACTTTAAATTAGTAACAAGGTGTTATAAATGCCAGCAATATGGCCATGCAGCAAAAACTTGCCTTGAGGTCATTTCGACGTGTGGTCACTGTGGTGACGCAGGCCATTCGGTGTCCGAATGTGTGAAGAAAACCGATATTCTAAAATGTGCAAGTTGCTCATGATTTAAAAAGCCCAGTGATCACAAAACGGGAGACGCTGAATGCCCTGCAAGGAAAATAGCAGAGAACAGGTATATTAACTCCAACGATTATGAGGGCACCTAGTGCGTCATACTCGAGGCCAGCCTTACGGTTTGCTTGTTGCTGACTCAACAATATAACTGACCACTGCGATGTTCTACTTACCATCGATTGGTTGCTGGCTAAGCACATTAGCTGATCGCTTCAAAAATCAAATGTAGCATTTAAGGTGATTTATGCAATATGTGTTTTCAACCTAGTTATTAATACTGCAGACGCAATCATAATCGTGTAACTATACCCAAAGTCTCTAATTCAGATAATTTATGTAAACAAAGTAATGTCAAGAAATGTCATTGTCAAAATGACAGGACAGTGGTGCAAAACATTTTATCATTAAATGTTTTTGTAAATAATCATCGATAAAATTAAAATGAATTAATTATAAGAACTATGCAAACAAAATACCGTTGCCAAACAATGTTTTTTGTAGTGTGTCGGAGACACAGTATATGATAGTCATAATCAGCTCTTTTACTCGTAAGCCCAGTGTTAGACGTAGGCGTCCCAAAATCGATTTCCAATCGAAACAGTTTACAGCCGTTTTCATCCAAAATGTGGCTAGATATGCTACTTACAATATGAATCTATTTATGAGAGTTGTAATATTAGTGTTGTTGAAGATGTAAAAAATGTGAAAATGTTTAGATCTCCTGCATTGTTACCAGTATCATAAAATATTTTATACCAGAAAATCTCTTTTTGTTAATAACTTTGTTTAGAACCGAAAATTTATAAAAATAATTACGGTATGATTATTTTTTAATTATTATTTCTTAAAATCAGTACTTAAAAGAAAATAGAACCTCTTTTTTCGCAATTTTATGTGAATTACCATTACGAAGATATTTTTTTGTTGTGTTATCCCCTTTGTTTACATACATTATCTGAATTTGAGACTTTGGGTTATAAGTGCTAACAACTTTTTTCCGTCAAACTCAAACTCAAACTCAAACTCAAACTCAAAGCATTTATTTCAAATAAACCAATTACAGGCACTTTTGAATTGTCAAGGGGTCGGTCAGTCAGAAAGATGAAGCTAGTTGCCCATTCCAAAGCGTAGTAGGTTCCTATGGAGAAGAACGGACAAGAAACTCCATGGACACTCTTTTAAAACAAAATATTGTTACAAAATATGGGTTACATCATTCATGTTGAAGTTATACATGTGAGAACAATGTAGAAAGACGTGCACGTTAGAAGCGTCCGTAATAGAAACAATTCAAAAATTAAAATAAGCCGTGGCAGCTAAGAGATGACCAGTCCCAACTGACGGCGCCCGTTCACGAACATGACGCATGGATCAGCACCATTTAGCTCAACCATTTTGAAGGGAACTTAATGATCCAACACACACGCCACCACCAGCGAGACATTTGAGTGAGCATGACATACTCTCAGCCGCCAGGGCACATTCAAGTCAATAAAAGACATATTACCCGGTAAATGGTAGCTCTATAGTACATAGTACTCACACCTGTGCTATGCAATTATATAATTCAAGGACATTGAGTTTATACAATGCAAAAATAGTTTACAATCTTCAGCAGCTCCAACATGATTGTCAAATGTTAATTAACTAGCTGAGGTTGTGGAGCAGGACCAGCATTCAGCCAAGCATTTTTATCAGCGATGTAATCCCCCAACTTATAATATGCCTGCCTGCATAGTGTGCGTTTTATACAAGATTTAAATTTAGTCTCATTCAGTTGAAGTATGTGGGGAGGAATTTTATTGTAACATTTTAAACAGTACCCCATGAAAGATGAGTCTACTTTAGCCAGTCTGAAACCTGGTTGAGCTAATAGGTCCCTATTTCTAGTACTATAATCATGTCTTTCACCTCTTTTTCTAAAAAGATGTAAATTTTTCCTTACGTACATGATGTTTTCGTAGATATATTGACAAGGTACCGTCATGATGTTAATATCCTTAAACAGTTCCCTTAGAGAATCGCGCCTGCGGAGATTATATATGGCTCTGATGGCTCTTTTCTGCAGAATAAAAATAGACTCGATGTCTGCAGCCCGTCCCCAAAGTAAAATACCGTAAGACATTATACTATGGAAGTAACTGAAATAGACTAGCCTCGC
The DNA here is from genome assembly GCA_947523025.1 of Dryobota labecula. Taxonomy (NCBI): domain Eukaryota; kingdom Metazoa; phylum Arthropoda; class Insecta; order Lepidoptera; family Noctuidae; genus Dryobota; species Dryobota labecula. The sequence continues at coordinate 189,096 of OX383291.1, read as the reverse complement.
GGTATCTACATCAGTAAATTGACGGATTTTTCTGACAGCATATGCTGCTGAACTTAGCCGTCCTGCAAGAGATGTTAAATGAGGACCCCATTGTAGTCTTGAATCCAGCGTGATCCCCAGGAAAACAGTTTTATCGACGAATTCTAGTTTCTCTTGATTCAATACTATCTCACAATCACTACTTTTGACATTTGGTAAAGAAAATTTTATGCACTTCGTTTTTTTCCCATTTAATACTAAATTATTAGCAGTAAACCAATTTTGGACCTGCAATAGAGCGTTATTTACGTCGTCAAAATTTGTAGCACGTCTATCTACCTTAAAAATTAAGGAAGTATCGTCAGCAAATAACACCATTTGTGGTTGATTTTTTAATAAATGGAGTAGATCATTTATATACACTAAAAAAAGGAAAGGACCCAATATCGAGCCTTGTGGAACACCCATTTTTACTTTTAAACCGAGTGAATTGATACCATTTATTTGAACTTGCTGTTGTCTATCATTTAAATAAGATTTTACTAAACTAAGTGCAAGTTTTCCAAGTCCGTAATGCTCAAGTTTCAAAAGTAAGGTTTCGTGATCGACGCAATCAAATGCCTTGGAGAGGTCACAAAAGATTCCTATGGCGTCTTGGGCCTCTTCCCACGCGTTAAAAATGTGTCTTAATAATGTTACACCGGCGTCGGTCGTGCAACGTCCTTTGGTGAAACCATACTGTTGTTCGTGAAGGATTTTATTCGTGTTAAAATGATTGAGCATTTGATTAAGCATTACCTTTTCAAACACCTTACTGAAAACCGGCAACACGGATACGGGTCTATAATTATTGGTGTCTTTACTGTCCCCGGATTTGAAAAGAGGTATTACCTTACTGTATTTCATTAAATCCGGGAAGACTCCTTGATCTACACACAAGTTAAATATTAAGGCTAAGTAAGGGGCTATAGTCTCAATTATAGAGGTACAGACTTTAACAGACATTCCCCAAAGATCTTCGGTTAATTTGATCTTGATTTGCTTAAAAGCTTTTATTACTATTATGGGGTTAATATGCTTAAAGTTAAATTCAATCGGGCAGGCTGAAACGTTCGCCTTTACTAAATCAAAAGAGAGCGAGGGTGAGGAATTTAAGGTTTCAGTCGTTTTGAGTGGGATACTGGTAAAGAAATTTACAAATTCTTGCGCAACTACTTTGTTATCGCAAACAAGACCACACGACGTCTCCAGTGTATAATCAGAATTATGCTTTTTGTTCCTATTTGTTTCATTATTGATAATTTTCCAAACCGTCTTTATTTTATCGTCTGCTGATTTAACCTTGTTACTGATGAATAAGGCTTTAGCTGCCTTACAAGTGTTCTTAAAAATTCTAGAGTAAGTAGCAACATACTTATTAAAAGTTTCTGTGTTAATATAAGGCTTAAGGCCATACAACTCGAAAAGTCTTTCCCTACTTTTCCTGAGTCCTTTAGTTGCCCAGTCACTAAATAAAAACCTAGGGCTGATAGTTTTAGTGTTCTTTTTAAAATAATTATTGAACTCGGTTTGGACTACTGAAAAGAATTCTTTATACAAAATATTAACATTGTTCATTGTAAGGTCCTGATCATTTAACTTATAAATTAAAGTGCTATTAAATTTATTTAAATTAACTGTTGTTAATGGTCTGAACTGTATCTGCACTTTTTGTATTGGTATGTTGGACTCAAAGGTTACGGTTTGACCGCTGTGATCAGAAGGGAGATAATTAACTATGGCTTTATCTAAATAGGTGCAGCAACAAAAAACATTATCAATACATGTAGCAGTAGTCGTGGTTATTCTGGTTGGTTCTACAAACACATTTGACAAATTAAATGATTTAAACAAATTTAATAATCTACTGGTATTTGAATTATTTTCTAAAATATTAATGTTAAAATCACCACAGATAATTACTGATTTATTACCAGTTGCAAGTTTTGCCAAAACATCTTCCATAACAGACTCAAATATAGAGTAGTTTTGATAATTTGGGGGTCTATAAACGCACACTATAACATGCTTATCTAGCTCAACACAAGACAACTCAATGCTATGTTCAACCGACAGTTCACCTATGTCTTTACGAGTTTTTGATTTAATACAATTTTTTATTAAAATTAGTGAACCACCACGCAGCATTGATTTTCGGTTAAAACAACTGGCCACACTATAATTCTCATAGTTAATTAACATTTCATGTTCTTTTAACCAATGCTCAGTTAAACAGATAATGTCAAACATTGTTTTTTCTAAAAACAATTCAATTTCCAATTGTTTGGAAGAAAAACCTTGAATATTTTGGTGAAATAATTTCAAGGTTTTCTGCTTAGCCCCTTTTCTACAGTTAACTATACTAGTGCTAGAAAATACCTTTTTGCTCTTAAGTGTAACTATACTGTCAGTGGTATCTTCTGTTGTCTTACAAACTAGTTTAAATTATTTGAGCTAACCACCATATTATTAGTACTATTACTAACTGTGGTGCTAATTGTACATGACTTCGACATACTAATTATGTCTGGGTTAATATTAAAAGCTAATAGCCTAGCTATTTGACGTCTAAAACTAATGGGCAGATACACAGTATCCCTAGTCGACCTTAGCTTATCAACAAAAATGTTGGTGTCAAAAAATATAAACTTGTCACTATGGTGACTAACTAAAAAATGCATGTAATTATTTAACATGTGAATGTACTTGTTTTGCCTGTTTGACAAGTGCTCAAAGTAGGGAAAAGCACACAGAATTATTTTATTACAATTCAACTTTAATAGTTTGGTAACACTATCAGTGATATCATCTTTTTTAACGTTAAAACTATTACCTATAAATACAGTAATAATCGCCTTAGGATCATATTCTTTCCTAGTTATTGAAGACATTATTTGATTGTAAGAAGTCTGAGGCATACAACAGTTTTGAGAAGAATGACTCAGATTGTTGTTAAGTAACTTTCCTAAACCTCTTCCTATACTATCTGAGAACATAACTGAATGATAAAGGTCCTGACTACTGGAAGATGGACAACTAACAATCTCAGGCCGTACCACATGAGATAGATCTTGTACTATATCAGATATATCTTGGTTGAGGATACAGTCTTGAGAAAAACTCACAGTCTGGGACGGGTCCTCCGTTGCCTCAGGCTGGACAGAATCAGGGATTGAAACCTGACAAGTACACTGACACATAACTAACTCATTAGCAGCAAGAATATGTTCTTTAATTTGGTTCTGAGAACTCACATATTTAATGTAAAGGGAACTAAGCTGACCCTCAAGTGCCTCTATGTCAGACTGTAAGCGCTGGGTGTCAATTTCATAGATTTTTTTGCTGTCTTCTAATTTGATTTGATAATTTTTTAATTTATTGATTAAATCAACATGCTCTTTTCTCTGTGGAATATTTTTAGAAAAGTGTTGTTTCTTAATTTGATTACATTTTTTGAGTATTCTATTCAGTTTAGCATATTTTTTCATTTTATTATGACTAACTTTATAACCAACATTCTGTTTCAGCAAGGAATCCTCAGTAAGGTCAATACTTATAATGGAATTAGGGTTAAAATTACTATTTAATAATTCATTACACAAGAGGCTAGTTTCTTTAACCTGAGTACATTGTTTTTCTTTCTCTAAACGGATAATACGACTATTAGCATGAATTAATTCATCTTCTAGGTCCCTAACTTTGCTTAAAGCCTCTTCATACAAGTTACTACAGTTGCTGAAACCATCCGTGACCACCTTCAGTTGGTCGCGTTCATCAACAATATTCAGATATTGCTGATTTAGGACTACTAGCTCCCGTTTAAGGCTTGAGTTTTTGTTAATTATCTTCTTGACTTCCTCCTCACTTTCATCATTCTCCTGTAACAATTGTTGACATTGGAGTTTCGATGCTTCAAGGTCTTGGAGGGCCGTTCTCAATTTAAGCTCCATATCCTGAGCAGTAGCCTTACGGGTCATCACAGGCATGGTTTCAGAATTTGTTACTGAAATTAGAATAAAGAAACAGTGAGAACGAGTTAGACAGACAAATAAAATAAAGTTGGAAATGAAAGGGAAAATGGGAGAAGTTAGTGTTGTTCAGAAGAGAAATAAGGTAGGCTACTGAATTGACTTGAAGAGCTATTATCAACGCTATATTATCAAATTGAATGAAAATTTTTAATGCTTTTATACCCTTAGGATTTTACTTTTCCTAATGTGGGTAGGTTGCCTAGATTTTTTAAAGTTATTATTCGATATTAAATTATAACGAAAATCCAAAATTAACGATCATGAACGTTTTATTGTTGTATTTTATGTTAAAGAACAGATTGAGATTAATTGAATCTTCGCTAAGTTTCGTTTTTACGATGTAAACAATGCGATTTAAACTCAATTCTGAGTGATAAATCAGTGAACTATTTATGATAAAACCTAACGAGGATGTGTAAAAGAGTTTAAGTGACGATTGTGTGCTATTAAAAAGTAAAAGTAAAGCAATACTCCCCGTTTAAATCCGTAGTTCGAACGTCAGCTGTTTGTTTTAGGTTACCGGTGTGTAACCAAACACTGTGTTTTACTTTATATATATACAGGAAAACAATAATCCTGAGTATTTATGCTATTGTATTACGTTTACACATTAAATTACACCTTAATTTTACTTAATTACTATTAAAAATAATTTTAAAATACGGAACAAAAATTTTCCGTAAATAATATATAAATTATCTACATGTTAAGGACCTTAATTATTAGTATTTAAGTATATTAACATAATTAACTAACTACTGCACTATTCATAAAACTTATTATATGTTAAATATTTGTTAAGAAATCAATTGTCCTAATAGTAATTGTAAGAACTCATGCCGCCTGTGATACAGGTTTATCCTAGTAAAGGCATCATACTTTGTAATACCTACATTATTTCTAAGATTTATACTGTATTTTTCCAATTTTTATTTTTGAATAAATTGTATTATTATTTCCTTTATTCAAATAAATACATATAAATTATATTTTTAAATATTAGAATATAAAACATATAAAAACATTTAAAAATATAAAAAATAGTAGCCCACCGGTATCGGGAACAGGGTCCAAACTACCGGCGGTCAGGGCTCCAAAGAGAGGAACCTCCTAACAATGCGAGCCGTGTCCAGAAGTACCGCTTTCTGAATCAAGCCCTTGATCCAGCTGCCCAACGAGAGCCTCTTTAGGTGTTGGTTGATGCTCTTGGCAATTAAGCCATTGGCTGATACGACTATCGGCATAATGATCGCTGAGTCCACATCCCACATGTCGACAACCTCGCGAGCCAAGTCGAGATACTTGATTTATCTTTCTCGGCTTTCACGAGGTTCTCGTCATGTGTGACTGTTATGTCAATAATCATTGCGCGCCGCTCTATTCGATCCATCACCACTATATCAGGCTTATTGGCAACAATAGTCCTGTCAGTGATGATGGATCGATCCCAGTACAATGTGATATGTCCATTTTCGAGAACTGGGTCGGGCACATACCTATAATACGGCACTTCCGATTCCACTAGGCTGTATTTCAGAGCAAGTTGCTGATGGATAATCCTGGCTACAAGGTTGTATATATGCAAGTACTCTTCGTTAGCTAGACGAGAACAACCGGAGATAATGTGTCGGATTGATTCTCCCGGATGGTGGCATGCCCGACAAATGTCAACCATGCCATCCTTCAAAATAAATCTCCGGTAATTGTTCGTCATGATAACATCGTCCACAATTGCACAGACAAAACCTTCGGTTTCCCCAAAGAGGTCACCGAAACGCAGCCAGGCTACGGACGCTAGGAAATTTACATCGGGTCCATGTAGGGCCCGAAAAAAGCGTCCGTGAAGCTCCTTACTCTGCCATACCCCCCTGCGATCGTTAGTGTCAAGTACTAAAGGCTTGCGCCAGTTCTCTTTAGCCAAGGAGAGCGGGGTGAGGCCCTTGTCCACCGCGACCACATCTCGATGCATCCCCACGTCGGCTTCTAGGAAATATTCCCTGAGACAGCATATTTCGCGATTGTGGAGGATCTTAACGTTTAATAAGCCTCGACCTCCACACTTTCGCGGGATATACAGTCTCATTACCGATGACCGTGGGTGATGCATTCGATATGCAGTCAGCACGGACCCTTCTATCCAGGGCGTCCAGTTCGGTCTGAGTCCATTTGAGTATGCCGAAAGAGTACATCAAAACCGGCATGACCCAACCGTTGAAGGCGCGCACCTTGTTTCCGCCTGATGATACTATGAAATACTTTTTTCAGGCGGCCAAAGAAGCGTTCCTTCAACGATTGCTTCATGTCAGTAACATTGATGCCCAACGCTTCCGACAAACCCAAATACTTATAGGTTTCGGATGCGCAGAGGGCTCTAAGGTTTATGGAATCCGAGAGTTGGGTTCCCACGGATTCCACAATCTCCCCACGCTTTACATGCATGACCGCACATTTGTCCACACCAAATTCCATCCTGATGGCACTACTGAAAGTTTTAGTTACTTTCAGTAGCTCCATCAGTTGCAAATTGTTGGGGGCAAAGAGTTTTAGGTCATCCATGTAGAGGAGGTGACATAACCTGACCACCTCTCCTCATCCGATAGCCTAGACCCGAACCCTCCAGCAATGAGCTTAGAGGATTCAAGGCTAAGCAAAACCAAAGCGGACTCAAACTATCACCCTGAAATATGCCTCGCTCGATCCTTATCGGCTCGCTATTCCTCTGGATATTTCGACATCCTGGATAGCGAAGGACCGTCCTCCATTGCCCCATACATGAAATCAGGAAGGTGCGTAGAGTTGCATCTACTTTATACAACTCCAGCACCCTCATGAGCCATGTATGTGGAACCGAGTCATAGGCCTTCTTATAATCTATGCAACATGTCAACAGATCCTTTCGGGAACGACGAACCTGTTGGCTAATGGCCATATCAATGAGGAGTAGCTCCTTAGTACCGCGGGACCCGTTCCTACATCCATTTTGAGAAGCAGACATGATGGAGTTGGTGTCTACATGTTGGTTAATTTTAGCTCTCAAAATGGATGAAAGAACTTTATAGACCGTCGGTAAACACGTGATCGGCCTATAATTTTTGGGTTCCGCGGTACTACCTGATTTATGGAGCAGGTGGGTAACTCCTGTTGTTAGAAACTGGGGCAGCGAACCGGACTCCAAAGCAGTCTGGAACTGAGCCGCCAAGCAAGCGTGCGACCTCTGTAACCATTTGAACCAAAAATTGTGCAGCCCGTCCGGCCCTGGAGACTTCCAATTAGGCAACGGACGGACTGCACGAGCTACATCTTGGGGGCAGATGGTAATAGCCCCCATTTCTGGGATTGAATCGCACGCTCGCTCAACTTTCCGAGTCCAATCACCTTCGGTGTGATCGACAGGCACCGACCAGATATTGCGCCAGAAAGAAATCATGGCATCATCATCCGGCAGACACGTCAGTCACACCTTGGTCCGGTCGCTCCCAATCCCTATAGACCCACCTTTCATCGCTCTGGAAGGTGCGATTCTGAGTGTATCGGTCCACCCGACGCTTATACCTACGAATACGGTTCGCCCATGCATACACTTTCTGCTTCAGGAAGTCGATGCGCTCTGTGACACGGATATATAGTCCTGAGGACTGATATCAGTCCCTCAGAACGCCCGCCTCACAAAGCGCATCACTCTGGGACGAGTATTGCCCTCCCTGAAGCAGATTAGTTTGCCGATGAGCGCTCGGGGCCCACCAATACGTCGTTCAATTCTGCACTGCCAAGCTGGTACAGCTAGTTTTGGTCGTGTAGCTCTGGAGTCATTAGTAAATTTGACGTGAGCTACACGATATGCCGCTACAGCCAGTACAGAATCGAATGGGCATCGGTGAGGTTTTCGCAGTCATCAAAATAGTTTGACAACTGCGAATCCAGGACCGCCACCAGCGCCCTATTTTTGTTATGCATGGGCAAAATGAGGTAAGCGTGGTCTAAGTCCGGGCGACATGAACTGATATTCTCGAATCGCACCTTCCAAAGCACTCCGCAATTCCTCATTGCACTGGGTACTTACGTTTGTAGCCCTGTCATCACTCCCCTCGTCAGCTTGGTTTGTGTTGAATTGTGGTGGTACTACATCAATCTGTAACGGGGGGGGGGGCATGACATGGCTACTCTGCATTTCACTTCGCAGGCGATCAAGTACAGTGTCATCGAACATATGATTACGTTGGATGACCCGCACCTGATCCGATAGTCGTTGTGTCGTGACGTTGACAGCTGGCTCAAGCACCTGAAAAAGAAGCAGCATCCGAACACGGTACGCGGTCAGATTGTTTCCCCCCTCTGTAGCCCCATAGTATGCGCGCATGACGTGTTCATTGATGGCTCGTGTCCATCTCATGCGCTGCACACTTCCGCCGGAAGCTGGGACCCTATCAGAGGCCGGTGGGCCTCGAGGTCCTAAACCGTCCGGCGGCCGGCGTCCTCCCCGTCGATGAGCAGGTGGTGGCATCGTGGGCGGAGAGAAATACTCGTCGCTCGAGCTCGACGCAACTACCGTGGCCGGTGTCGTCACAGCGCTCACAGTGAGGCTGGGTACCGGCGGCGGCGAGGCGGAGCTGAGCGAAGAGTCCGGAGGTGGTGGGCATGCTTGACGTGCGGCTGAGCTTGTCAACATAATAGATCTTTATTTTACAGTTTTCATGTCCGTTGTTCTTTTATCGGAGGTGACATCTGTCATGTCACCTCCGATTCGGCAGTTTTTAATTAAATTCTTTTGCATTTTGCTGTATTCTGGTCTCTTTTTTGAATTTTCAGTGGGTTTCCGGTTTCAGGTTTCGTTTATAATGAAAAAATCTGGTAAAAATGCGTTAAAATTAATATTACTGTTAAAATGAGGAAAATGAGACGTTTTGTTGACACGGTGGTGTTGCCATTATTATTTCCTTTATTCGAATAAATACATATAAATTATACTTTTAAATATTAGAATACAAAAATATAGCAACATTTAAAAATATAAAAAATAGTTGCCCACCGTTATCGGGAACAGGGTCCAAGCTACCGGCGGTCTGGACTCCAGAGAGAGGAACCTCCCAACAATGCGAGCCGTGTCCAGAAGTACCGCTTTCTGAATCAAGCCCTTGAACCAGCTGCCCAACGAGAGCCTCCTTAGGTGTTGGTCGAGGCTCTTGGCAATTAAGCCATTGGCTGATACGACTATCGGCACAATGATCGCTGAGTCCACATCCCACATGTCGACAACCTCGCGAGCTAAGTCAAGATACTTGATTTGTTTATCTTTCTCGGCTTTCACGAGGTTCTCGTCATGTGAAACTGTTATGTCAATGATCATTGCGCGCCGCTCTGTTCGATCCACCACCACTATATCAGGGTCATTGGCAACAATAGTCCTGTCAGTGATGATGGATCGATCCCAGTACAATGTGATATGTCCATTTTCGAGAACTGGGTCGGGCACATACCTGTAGTACGGCACTTCCGATTCCACTAGGTTGTATTTCAGAGCAATTTGCTGATGGATAATCCTGGCTACAAGGTTGTGTCTATGCAAGTATTCTTCGTTAGCTAGACGATGACAACCGGAGATAATGTGTCGGATTGATTCTCCCGGACGGTTGCATGCCCGACAGATATCAACCGTGCCATCCTTCACAATAAATCTCCGGTAATTGTTCGTCATGATAACTTCGTCCATAATTGCACAGACAAAACATACATTATTATTTCCTTTATTTCATTTTTATACATATAATTTACATTTTTAAATATGTCTATAAAAACATACAAAAATAAAAACATTTAAAAATATAAAAAATAGTAGCCCACCGGTATCGGGAACAGGGTCCAAGCTACCGGCAGTCAGGGCTCCTGAGAGAGGAACCTCCTTACGATACGCGCCGAGTCCAGAAGTACCGCTTTCTGTATCAAGCCCTTGATCCAGCCACCTAACGAGAGCCTCTTCAGATGATGGTCGAGGCTCTTGGTTATTATGCCATTGACCGTCACGACTATCGGCACAATGATTGCTGTATCCACATCCCACATGTCGACAACCTCGTGAGCCAGATCAAGGTACTTAATCTGATTGTCTTTTTCAGCTTTCACTAGGTTCTCGTCATACGGGACCGCGATATCAATAATCATTGTGAGACGCTCTAATCGATCTATCACCACTATGTCTGGCTTATTGGCAACAATAGTCCTGTCAGTGATTATAGATCGATCCCAATACAACGTGATATGGCCATTTTCAAGAACTGGGTCGGGCACATATCTATAGTACGGTACTTCCGATTCCACAAGACTGTATTTCAGAGCAAGGTGCTGATGGATAATCCTGGCTACAAGGTTATGCCTATGCAAATAGTCTCCGTTAGCCAGACGAGAACAACCAGAAATAATGTGTCGGATTGATTCCCCCGGACGGTGGCATGCCCGACAGATGTCAACCGTGCCGTCCTTCACAATATATTTCCGGTACTTATTCGTCATCATAACTTCGTCCATAATCGCAAAGACAAAACCTTCAGTTTCTCTAAAGTGATCACCGAATCGCAACCAGGATACGGACGCTAAGAGGTCTACATTATTATTATTATTATAATGTACTAGCTTTTGCCCGCGGCTTCGCCCGCGTGGATGTCGGTTATCGCATAAAAAAGTACCCTATGTACTACCCCTCTCCATATCCCAGGCTATATCTCAAAATTCTAACTTAATATTAATTTTAATGTGACTCACTATGTGTTTATTACCGAGCTGGTAATGAGTTGAACTATCGAACTAATGTGCACACTAATAGGGTTGAAAATAAAACCACAATTGTGATATTGATCTAAGCTGGTATATTTAATTAAAATTGCGAGACCCCAACCAAATCGCGGTAACGAAACCATAGCGAGATCTATTTCGACGTCAACGCCATCTATCGAGCTTGACATCAAACTTTTAACATTTCACAATAATAACTATGGTTTTATGGTTTCTTCATGAACACTATGTGAATAGAAACCGAAACAAATGATTTAATATAGTAAAAGTACTTATGTTCTGAACGTGAATGAGTCTTTACCTAAAGATAACAAACACAAAATCAAAATACGAAATTTCACTCAAATTTTTAAAGCAATCAATTGTACCAAATACAACACGAAATAAAATTGCGACACAAATAATAATTTTAGAATAATTCACGTAAGTACCAACGATGTAAAAACAAAACGAAATCCTCCGAAATGTCGCATGGTACACCGTTTGTCCTGAGAAAACGCTCGAAATGTCTAATGAACACCATTGGTGCATAACTTTTCTCAGGGTCACGTTCGCAATTGGACGAAATATTTGACATTTATTTTGTACTTGCAACACGATCTGGATGTAGAATTCGATTAATCGACTAATACTTGACCGGTTGACATATTAGCGGGAACACCACTAAACGAACGAAAAAAGAAAACAAAATACGTCTATACTCTGTGGTCGTGTGGCGGTGTGACGCGATGCTTAATGTAAACATTCATCAAGGTTATACGTGCGTAAAGTAATGGATTCAATGAGAAAACGGTTTAATCTTAGAAGAATCTTATTAAATACAGAATTACTGAGAAATAAGTGTAGATTTCGTATTGAGTGTTAGTTTATCGAAAAGTGATAAATATGTCAGTGAAAAAGTAACGAAAGTTTTGGAATGCACAAATTTTGATCATACGGCCGCCGTGTTTAGTAATGTTTTTATGATAAATATTCTTGTATACTGTTTGAAATACACGTAAGTAGCTAGCTTATTTATCTACGAACATAATTTGGCTAATAGCTACTGATATTATAGCGTATTGTTATCGTAATCGTATTTCCAAGAGTAAAATTCGGCAAACAAATACCTACAAAAAGTCAATAAAATGGATATAGTATGTTATCCTTAAGAGATAGACATATGCCATCGCGGACTTTTTTGAAGACCTTTTTATGATACACAATTCCACCATACATTATTTTGTTATATCTCAAAGGGTTTAGACAGCGTTTTCGTTGAAAGCTCCCAGACGGCTTATTTTTTTCCGACACCTCCAACAAATATCGTTAATTCATACAAAAATGCATACAAAAACATAACAAATTATATACTAAAACCTTCCTCGAGAACCAAGCTATCCATTGGTGAAAACAGCATGAGAATCGGTGCAGTAGTATTTGAGTTTATCGCGAACAGACAGACAGACAGACAGACGCGGCGGAGGACTTGTAGTGATAGTGATAGTGATTACTAAAAACATAAGACCTGAGAGTACAAACAATATGTTAGTAACGTACAAACGGCCACACAAACCTGCTACCACACAAAGTATCAGCAGATTGATAAAACAAATGCTGTCAGAAAGCGGCGTCGATATCAGCGTATTCGGCGCGCACAGTACACGACACGCATCCACTTCGGCAGCGAGCTTGGCCGGGGTTAATATTATGTAGAAACTATTCGCAAAACCGCGGGGTGGACTAGTTCATCTAACTCATTTGCCCGTTTTTATAACAGGTGCATTATAAACGAAGGTGAATTTGCTAGTTCCGTTTGTTTGCCGTAAGAAGTCCAATATAATAATTAATTACTTTATGGCTGATTCATTGATAAATTAAACTATAATGTTAACAACCTTATTACTTATTATTTAATTCCAAAACTTTCCAACTCTTAACATCTACATTGTTATTATCATATCTGAAAAATGAAGCAAGGCATTATAATATATATTATGATTAAACGAACTTGCAAGTGAAGTTCGATCATTATTATGATGGGTTGCTTCATTTGAAGATATGAACCCTCCCCCCCTGACGCTTGACGATCCCCTAATATGTAGAAAGTTTTGTATCATAACGTTACTTGACTCTAAGAAATGAGCTAACGTCGAAGTGTGAACACAGAAGTGGAGACAGACCGGAAATACGTCAGTTTATAGTTTTAAAAATCTTTAAAATACTTGCGAAGTTACCAAGCAAGTAGGGAAACTACATTGTTATTATCATATCTTCAAATGAAGCAACCCATCATAATAATGATCGAACTTCACTTGCAAGTTTGTTTGTATTATTTTTTAAAGAGTAACTGTGGAGTTTCTTGCCGGCTCTTCTCCATAGGAAACGACTAATTGGAACCGTGCACCCAGCTTCTGACGTTTCATAAGTGCCCATGTAGGTTTATGTGAAATAAAATATTTTGATTTTGATTTTTTCTTCTATCGCGGGCCTTGAGCGCGGGAATCCAGAAATTCCGTAACGAAAAAACCTCACGCTCCCCACTCCGACGGGCACGGAGGTGTGGCTCGAAGGCCGTGCATCGTCTAACATCGTTTCAGTTCGGCAGTCTTCGACACGGCGTTGTGTGCGTGCGATTAGACGTATTGTACGACTCTAAGAAACTCTGTGGTGGATTTACCGCGCAACGCAACGCCATCTAGTAATCGCAGGTAGAACTAAACTAAATAGAGGTGACATTGGCGTGGCTTGTGATTCGTAATCGAGACAAGCGTTGCTCTGTTGGTGATCTCAGTTGTGTTTTGTTGTCGGTTTTATCCACTAGATGGCAGGCATCGTAATTCAAAAGTTTTTGAAAGGTTGTTGAGGTATGTGAGCAATTTATTTATAAATCAATAATTTTACTCGTGTTTATGATTCTCCTAGCTAGAATTAACATTAAACATTAACGTTCTTCATAGGTTATAAAAACCACTTGTAACGGTTCTCCAAAGTTCTGGGCCGATTATGGATTGACTTTACTTTCTCTCATTTCTGCAGTCCGTGTCATTTCTGTTATGTTGGTATTCATTATTAGCTCACGTTTCATACAAGCGACGTTTTTCATTTTTATCTATGGGACTCCCGTCTCTTAATATTATATACTCTTTGTTTATTTAATAAAAGAAAAATTTGTTTTCTTATCGGTCACCACGCTCAAAAAGTGTAACTTGAATTAATATCAAAGAAAAAGAAATACTGCATAAATAAAATAAATAAATAATGATACTTGCATAAGTTGATACAAAATGCTATGCAATAGCTTTACCGCGGCAGTCCCCGAGTGCCACACGTCTTTTTTTTATTTGATTTTGATCATATATTAAAATGTTATTTTTATTTTTGTATGAAAATCTAATAAATTAAAATCTGATGAATTATTAAAAATCATAGAGTTGTTGTTTATGGTGTTAGAAATATAGTCCTGAGAGGTTGTTAGTGTTTACCAATGACCCTGTTTATAAAAAACCAATTAGGAAAGTTTGTCAATAGATTTTTGCCGTTTATTACTTTTGTCGTAGTCATTACAAACTTTCAGGTACGGTCAATCGCCCATCAGCGGTAACAATTTTGAAAGCTGTCAAACTGCTTATTGTAGGCGCTCTTTCCCGTAGTTTTTTAAACATAGTAATTTAAGTCTTTAGGAAATTAAGCATTCCCATTGTTATTATTACCGATCACAACCCAACCTGGCATACAACTACCTCGTTGGTCTAGTGCTCGCAAGCGCTACTGCTGACCATGAGCTCCTGGGTGCGATTCTCGGGTCGGGCAAAGTGTTATTGGATTTTTCCATCTGGAATTTCTTTCTCAGTAGCAGCCTAGAGTCTGGATTTGTGCCCGGTGATTGGCAATAGGCTGGCTCCCTATTACATGGGACTTAAAAAGAACTGGCGAAATGTAGGTGTACTCTAGGTACACCTCTTCCTAATCCTTCGGGGAATACAGACATGATGTTATGTTATATTAGGTCTTACCCTACAAAATTGCCGTTTTTCATGAAATAAGTTAACGCCCGTGTTTCTCTATATTTTTTATTTTTATTAATCAAAGTAATTACCCGTGCAATCAATGCATTTTTACCAACGTAGTGGTAGCATATTGATGCCCTTTTTGAAAAAGTCTGCTGGACGGGAGGCAACAAATTCTTCAAAGGCATTTTGAACTGCCTCTCGGTTATTGAATTTTTTCCCCGCCAAGAAGTTATCCAAATTCTGGAAAAAGTAGAAGTCTGTAGGGGCAAGGTCTGGTGAGTACGGTGGATGACGGAGAACGTCCAACCCCAGCTCTTGTAACTTAGAGACCGTCTGCGGTGCAGTATGAGGTCGTGCGTCTTCGTGCAGGAGCAGCAGAGCCGAACGATTGACCAAAGCTGGTTGGAAATGTGCGAGCTTCTCCATAATTATGTTCAGTTCTTCACAGAACACATCTGCAGTAATGCTCATCCCGTTTGGTAAGAAGCTGTGATGAATGACACCGGCGCTAGACCACCAAACAGTGACCATCACTTTTTAGGGGTCAGTTTTCGTTTGGGGCATTGTTTAGGTGCTGAACCAGGATCTAACCAACGCTGAGCGCTTATCGAACAGAATAAATTTTTTGTTGCAAGTAACAATGCGATTCAATATGCCTTCGTTTGTGTGTCTGTTGAGCAGTGCAAGGCTCAACTCGACGCATGCTTCGCGCTGGCGATCATTCAATTCGTGGGGCACCCATTTGTCAAGCTTTTTTACCTTGCCAATTCGACGCAAATGAACCAATATTGTTTTGATGCTAACACCAAAAGCTGCTGCTAATTGAGCTGTAGATTGAGATACATCAGCTTCCACAATCGCATTTAATTCGTCATTGTCGACTAAAGTTTTTGGTCGACCACAGGATTCATTTCTTAGTTCGTTGTCAGAATGAAAGCGGAAAAACCAATAACGGGTGGTGCAATCGTTAGTAGTGTTCGCTCCGTATACGTCGTTGCTGTTGCGTGCCCTTTTGCCACTTTGCTGCCACGACCGCGACGGTACTCATACTCCATAATCACTCGAATTTTTAACGTATCCATGATGACGAAAAACGTACAAATGCGATGAAAACAGAACGCTAACCATTAAACAAATGACTAATTTTAAAAAAAGAATTCCATATTTTAAAAATAAAAATATTTTGAACTTAGGATTCTTAGCGAAAAAAAGAAAAAATTGGACTTGAAATAGCCAGTACGGCAGAACGGCAATTTCATAGGTAAAGACCTATTATTTTCAGTAATTTTACGGGAATCCCTGATTTTATTTCCGCTACTTTACAATAGACTGCGGTCACATTACGTTAGCACAAAAATATTATAGATACTTGTGAAATGAGAAAAATCTGTGTGAAATGAGACGCCATTGACTAATATTACACATGTATAGTGCACTAATTGTCAATGGCGTACATCGATTTAGAATACCCTAGATACACTATCACCTACAAATCAAAGTCGCAAAAGTGTCCCATCGCTAAGTTACAAGTGTGTGCGTCTACTAAGGTAAATCTAAAACATAATGTACTTAACAACATTTCAATTTTCCTTACATACATCCTTATGTGAATGGAATTAAGGTGTAGTTTCGAGTGCGCGCGATGGGCGGTTATGACATTGCAAAATTAGACCATCGCGCAAGTCGTAAAATTTTATTGCTCTCAGCTGTAGGTAAGATAATTTTAAACGATACTATTCCTTAAGCAAATGCTTATTAAGTCAAATTCAGTTTACGCCGCGTGACAATGAATCGTGATCGTAAAAAAAATTTGTTTTGGAACAGAAGGATAATGGAGTGGTCTTGAAATTTTACTCAGTACTATGTGCTTAAATAAAACAGGTAGAGGTGGTTAAAATTAACTTATTTTTATTTTATTTATTAAGACAATTTAAAAAGATCGATAGATAATGTTGCCGATTCTCTTGTCACAAAATTCTCTAAACTAAGACTAAAAATCACCAAAATTTAGTTTATTCCTGTCAAACGACCATTTCCTATTCTGAAATTGACGAAAGTGACACAACTTAACTATAATTTAGTTTGACAGCTCTAAGATGGTACTGAGTTTTTAAATTTAGTAAAAATGGCAATTTAACTATTCTGAATTTGACGTTTTTAAACTAAAATTTAGATTTTCTAACTAAATCTGATATATTTATAATCGCGATTAAAAAGGTGTGGAATAAAATTAGTTTTCATGAACTAAAATTCACACCAATCACCGACTCTCACGACTTCTGGTGCAAAACCAGTACCTACTGTATATAAGGTGTATCTATTCATACACGAAATATTTTAAGAGAAACATCTTTAAGTCGTAAAAAAGCCACAGCAGCGAAATTTTTTATTTTTTATATCTAAGTGTTTTATATTTCTACATAATTATTATAATTTTAAAATTGCTTGAGACATTTTGCGAAAAAATCCTTTATTTACTTATTCTATGAATGACCCGCCTCGACGCGGTGACGCCGAACGGTGCGGTGGGGTGGCGGCACGAGCGCGGTGAATTTTGATAATTAATCATCATATCAAGTTTTTTTTTTTAAATAATATACTCTGAATTAAAAAAAAATCATTTCCATGGCTTCTTTACCACATATATGTATCACTTAAAATATTTCGTGTTTATCCCAATTTTTTTTTTTCTTTTCTTTTGCTTATATCTCCAAAATGGTGCGTCCTATCGCAAAAGTAATGAAAATTTCGACCCCCTTTAGTAAACCCTTAAACTATTATTACTCTACATGTAGGTAATCTTTTTTTTTATTTTCTACACAAAAAGGGAAAAATTCCATAAAAAACACGTCGCGGACTCAAAAATCATAGGCAAACAAGTACAACGTTGCGAAGCCATAAAAAAAAAAATACCACGTGGAGTCACGATTGTCAAATTCGATTTAGTTGTGTCAAACTTATTTTTAAATTTAGAGAATTTTGTTTGCAGAATAGCTTTAAGATTCTCATAGCCAAAAGTAAGGAATTTTAGTGATAGTTAGTTTAGTTCGGTGTACAAGAGAATCGGCACCATTAACTCAGCACATTTACTCAGTAGTCACAATATCTTATGTAAAAACTTACTGCAATACATGGAATAACCGCTTTCTATACTTTCCGAAAGCCTTTCTTCGTATAATACATGTCATTTTCTGAGAAGTGACAAGAGCGAACCACACAATATATTTTTTTTATAGAATCATTTGGCTTAAAAAAATCTTCACTCCTCTCATTAGCTATAATTTTTGGCCATTTTTCCCTTTCAATTAATATAAAAAAAACCAATCACCATTCAAATAAATTTTGCTCATCTCCGGACGGGCTATAGTTATTCTATGTTAATTCCATATTATTGACATACCGCAGAAAGAAAAAAACAATAAGCGACTCTATTCATTTAATATTTGACTATGTTCCACTTTATACATCTTCCATCTCCTTTTCACTTAATACAAGTGCTGCGCGAGGGAAAAAGCCAACTGCGTAGCGTCAAATGAAGAGACGTATTGAAATAAATTTTAAAAAAATATGTTTTTAATGAGTTTGAAGGCGTATTTTGCCACAAATTCACTACATTATAAAACTATTATCTAGTACTTACCGAAAATACGATATGCCATTCCTTTTCAACGTGGTTAAAGTATTATTTTTGCACTTTTTTACGGAGCACTTTGGCGTGTTCACCCGACAACGAAGCGCGCGTTACTGAGAGCGCAACTGTGCTTAGAAGTAATTTAAGCACAGTTGTATCGAGACACATTTCAAGCGTTGACGGTGTATCTAGGGTATTCTAAATCGATGATGGCGTATAGTACATACTAATCCTCCTATAAAGTACATACTAATTCCATGACATAAGTGTCATTCTAGTTTAAAATCTATGCTCGTAGCATCGTAGTCTGTGATCGTAGTTTAAATCATTGTCATCGTACTTAGTTTATCGTATTTGTTTCCTTAATATTAAGGGGTGTTACGATAATTCGTTGTTGATTAATCATAATAAATATTGATAAGCTAAGTACCTAAAATGGCGTTAACACATGAATACACTAAACTACGCAGCCAGTTCGGTTGCCAGCCGATGTTCAGTGTGACGCGGGTTGACATGTGCGACAGCATCACGTCCGACCCCACGGAGCAGCGCCAGTATATCCTGCGCAACCCCGTGCACACCATCACGCAGCATACGCCCAACTACTCGCACTGTGAAGTCAACACCATTCGGTAGGTACCTACCTACCGGTGACGCCCGCTACCTGCGCCCCCCGCGCTCACCCGACTCCGCCGTCTGTTGCAGGGCCGAGTACGCCACTAGCGGTGCCAACCACGCGGAGGGCGGCTGGCCCGAGGGTGTGAACGTGAACGACCCGGAAGCCACGCAGAGATACCGCCGGAAGATCGAGAAGGATGATGGCTACATCCACTGTATCATGGCATCGTCCGCGGTCAGTAGCGTGACGCTGACGCACACAGCGTCATCTGTACTCAGTATCCAGCTCAATATTGCTTGACGTTTTGCAGGGATTGGAACGCCTCGTATTACAAAATAACGCAATTGAAATGTACCAGACATATTATACAGAATTAGTGAACATGCCTGCCGTAGAGCACACCAGCTGTCGCACGGTGAACGTGTACCGCGTCCCCGGGCCGGCTCGCCCCGTCAGCTCTCTGTGCTGGCAGCCCGACGGCGGGGCCCACTACGTCGCCACGTACGTGGACGTCGACTACAATCGTCAGACGCGTGCTCCTCTCTCCGCATACATTTGGGACGTAGAAAACGCAAACGCGCCCGACAGGGCTTTAACGCCACCGTGTCTGCTGCTGGACCTGCAGTACAACCCGAAGGACAAGCACGTGATGGCGGGTGGGCTCATCAACGGCAGCGTGGCCACGTGGGACACGCGCCTGGCGGGTGGCGAACCCAGCCTTACCAGTCCACCGCACGTGGCACACCGCGACCTCGTCCGAAACGTCATCTTCATTAACTCCAAGTCCGGCCAGGAGTTCTTCTCGGGTGGACCAGACGGCGTGGTCAAGTGGTGGGACATGCGCAAGTTCGACGAGCCCTCTGATGAGATGATTATCGACGTGGTGAAGTCGAGCTTCGAAGTGCAGAGCATGGTGACGGCCAATGGCATCAGCGCGATGGAGTACGAACCGACTATTCCGACGCGCTTCATGGTCGGTACAGAAAATGGATTCGTTATTAGCGGCAACAGAAAGGGAAAAACGGCAGTGGATAAGTTGCCTGCGACGGTATTATCACTCAACGTTTACTTAGACTAGGATCTTTCCACACATTTAATTAAGGGTCAGCTGAGCTCCGCACGCCAACCGGGCTGAATGTTCCCTCAGGGACGGGAATAATCTATACATTAATAAACTAGCTTCTGCCCGTGACTTCGTCCGCGTGAAATTTATTTTTGGCCCGTTGCCTAATCCGTTCTCGAGATATCACCAAAAAAGCCGTTCCATACGCGAATGCATCGTCGCATTTTTATTTCGTGTTGTAATATGGTACAATTGATTGCTTTAAGAATTTGAGTGAAATTTCGTATTTTAATTTTGTATAGGTCTTTAGGTAAAAACTCATTCACATTCAGAACACAAGTACTTTTATTATATTAAATCATTTGTTTCGGTTTCTATTCACATAGTCAATCACATTAAAATTAATATTAAGTTAGAAATTTGAGATAAAGCCTGGGATGTGGAGGACATAGGGTACTTTTTTATGCGATAACCGACATCCACGCGGGCGAAGCCGCGGGCAAAAGCTAGTAATGGTATAAATAACCCGACTTTGTTTTAAAAGATTACATTTATCGTGTCTGCCTGATTTAACTCCCGACGGAAACAGTCCGGTACCTGAACGGTCCGTGTATCTATCTGAGTGTCTGTGTATCTGTGTGTTTGTCTGCGGCATCGTAGTTCCTAAACGGATGGACTGATTTGGATTTTTTTGTATTGTTTGAAAGGCGACTTGTTCGAGAGTGTTCTGCAGAAAACACTAAACTGACGAGGCTTTTACCCAGCAATAATTTTACTTCTTTTTAACTTTCTATTTTCATAAGCCGTCCCCCGACGCGATGACGCTAAGATCAAAATATATATATTTTTTTAACTTTTTAGAGGTTGTTGGTTGTGTCGGGGTTTCTTTTTAATTTGTTTACTAGATTTAATTTGATCTGATTTAATATTTTTCTGAACACGAACTGAAATATTTTTACATACATACTGTAGCGAAATAGAGATGAAAATACACCGAATTCACCACATTATCATTTCATCTTGAAAAAAAAACAACAAACAAAAAAAAAATTGTAAAAAATGCATGTGCAGAATCCAATAAACATGACGAAGTATTTATAGTAACTTTTAGTCTAGATAGAATTTCACATTATGTAGGTATAGTAACAATTTTTTTTTCATCACCTTGTTTAGAGCACTCCCACCTCCTGCGGGAGGGGAAGGGGAATCCAAAGACCGGTCTCCAATTTTGGGGACCGAGAGAACAATCCCTCGGGCAAGGGGCCAAAAATCCCAATCTTGACTCCCCGACCACACGAACACATGACCTTAGTTAGAAGGGAATCTTTTTAGGTACTTTTCTGTGGTGATTTTAGCCAAACACTCCCAATAATACTCCAAGGAACGAGAGCCGATGAAATTAGTACCTGACTAAAGAGATCGATTTTATGGCGCAATGTCATTACTGCTTGACTATGCCAATGAGTTATTTTGACCCCTCGCAACGATTAAGCGGCAGTAATAAATACACCAAAATTAGCACATGTTTACGGAAGAAGAAGATGCCACACACTATCCAGTAGAGTTCTTAGAATCCCTTAACACACCCGGGCATTTCCGCCAAATCACGCTTTTCGATGGATACGAAAAAGATTCAGATATTTGTTTAAAAATACGTGTAATGCATTGCCACAGTAATCACAAATATTCTACTTTGCGTGTACACTAATTATGTCAAACGTATCGTTGTTAATTAACGTTTTAAAAAATGGTAAGGACTCAAAAATCCCGGTAAGGACAAAATTATTTAATTATTAAGATTAGATAACTGCAATTAGTAGAAAATCCACAGATAGGTTGTTGTCACTCATATATTTATTTTTAAGGTCTACAAAATATAACTTATTGAATTAACGGTGAGGACATACTTAACACGGTAATGACCGTTGTTGACGAAACAGTTTTAATATCGAAGATTACGCTAAGCTTGGCGCAGAGGGCGCCACTATCACATACACAAACCGTCATGGCGCCAAATGTCATTGTGTTAGTTGACAACTCTCACAATAACCACTCTGCGAAACTCATCCAAGTTCTATTTTGTTGTTTAACTCACAGTAAATTTTTTAGTAATTTAAAGAATTTAACAAATTTTTTTTACACACACATCACTTGTCAAACCTTTGTTTACGGTTTGTGCTACTAGTGCTGCACTCTGGCGTCAGAATATTTCAGTAATATTCCCTATTAGTATTTTATTGCCCCTGATAAAATGACAACATGGAAATAGAAATAAAACAACAAGTTTACGTAATCAACTTTACTATTTTACTGTAAACGTAAATAATTCGTAATAACAAATCACTTTTTAAGTTTAAATCAGTCTCAAATATTACTATAATCACAGAACAATGAGTAATTTTTACAATTAAGTAAAACCGATACAATTTAAACCTTCTCCATTATACAATCAAATTACACATTTTTAAATATCCTTTTTTAGTTAGTCGATAAGAACCATGCGACTCAAACATTAAAGATTTAAAAAAAAAAACGTAAATAAATCCAAACTAAAACATGATCAATCCTTAAAAGTAATTATTGCTGGTTCATAGAATTTGCGTTGTGTACACATTCTTTAATTATATTAATCACAGATTTAAAAATGTATATAAAAAACTTTTTACAAAAAAAAAAACAACCGACTTCAAAAAAAAACACAAAAAAAATGGAAAAATAACTTTAATTTTGTAAGTCGGTGTCTTTGGTTCCGTGTTTTCGTTTTTTGCCACCGACTTCCAAAATTTAAGTTATTTTTCCATTTTTTTTGTGTTTTTTTTTTGAAGTCAGTTGTTTTTTTTTGTAAAAAGTTTTTTATTTTTCACTTTTTAGTTGTGGTACCTACCCCACACACCCATTCGTATACCACAATAGTGACAGGAAATCTTATAACATCATGAACATTATACCGAGTGCATCAAATACCAGCTGAATTAAATCACTACATAGTATAAAACAAAGTCGCTTTCTCTGTCCCTATGTCCCTTTGTATGCTTAAATCTTTGAAACTACGCAACGGATTTTGATGCGGTTTTTTTTAATAGATAGAGTGATTCAAGAGGAAGGTTTATATGTATAATAACATCCATTAAATAGTGGAGAAGTACTGTTATTTTTGAGGTTTCTAATGTGATGTCGTAAATAATTACATTTTTTCCGCTTACATTGCAAACGCAGGCTGAACCCTACGAGTTTTATCAAAATAATGTACTAAGTATTGTACACATTGAAAAGGTCTATAGAAAAGTCCGCGATGGTATATGTCTATCTCTTATGGATAACCCACAATAACTTATTTTTGTCATTTACTTTTTACGACAAATAATGGCTAATTTTCGAAGCGATTTTAACCAATACAGCATTAATCCTTAACCAATTAAATACCTTGAATTCATTGTTCATTTGATATAGATCTATATGGCCCTTTACACCGTATGATTTAAGTGAATATTTTCGAAGATATTCCAGATTTAAAAATTGCGGGACGTAGCGTTTGCGGCAAGAGCGTGCCTATAAATAGCGCGTCTGAGGCCGCGGTTTTCCGCCACCGACGCACAGTGGGCTGAAACGGGCCGGTAAAGGACTTAAAAAAAAAAAGTTTATTTTTCTGAAATTTTAAATATTGTGTTGGATTTATCTATCGATTATAAGTAATTATTTCTATGAGGGTCGTTCAGATAACTTAGTATTTTCGGAGTTATAAATATCCAAAGTAATTTTTGTATGAAGCAAAAGAAAAAAATGTGAAAATCTCGAAATTCTCAAATTTTCTCAAAGAATTGACTCTACGTATGCATAGTACGTATATTTGTCCTATTTTAGCGCCTATTCTCGGGTTGCGATTTGGTCGCAATTTCAAATTTTGTTCTCTATTCCACACTACCATAGAGGTTAAGAACTAGGCGCGTTTTTTTTTAATGTAGTGGTCTCCCCTTTAGGCCTAATCCACTGAAGACTAATAAAATAAATAAATGAATAAGTAAACACAATCACTACTGGCCACTGCACTGTTTTAATTTAATCACTGTCAAGGGTATCCACATTAACGAATGCAAAATTTTCGTATTCGTCATCATCAAATGTTTCCGCTTGTTCAATTACTAATAAACTTTGTGCTTCTACTGACAAAGTTTTATGTTTTTTTTGGAAATAAGTCTCAAAACAAATTACGTCATAAATGATAAATGATAAATGATTTTATTTCTGTAAGTAGGTTTTTACAAACACTTTTACACGTCAATCATATTTTAAAACTAGATGAGGTCGGCGTTTCGTATCTGACTACTCTGAGAAGAAAGACCGAAACAAACTCAGAGATCACAGTCTCTTTTAAAGTCCAGACATAATCTTGGTCAAATCATGTGAAGACCATGTAGATTGGTGTCTGAAATGGTCTTTTGAAGAAAGAACCACACAGATTGAGTGGACCTATCCATTCAGTGCACGCATTTGTCAGTAATCGTGCAGCTCAACTCAGAACATAAGGAGCTCAACGATTCGACGAACAATACCAAAGAAAGGACATTTGGGCAGGCCGCATAAATTACTCAAACTGCCATACCATGATCAGAAAAAAAAAAAAAATACTGAGAAGAAAAAAATAAAAATAAAGACCCACATAGTCTTCACATTCACAATAATTAAAATAATAATATTATACTTCACAAGTAAATATTCATGTCAATGTGTATAAAGCAATCACAATAAAAAAAGTTTCAATATGTAAAATTTGGAGCAGCTCAATCCCAAGCCTTTTTGTCCTCAATATAATCTTTAATGGTATAAAAGGCTTTCTGGTTCAACTTACGTTTAATGAATGATTTGAATTTATTTATGCTTAGATCTTGAACGTGGCTTGGAAGTTTATTATAAAAGCGTATACATTGACATCTGAACGAACCACCTATTTTCTTGAGCCGAGTTTTAGGTACAACATACATGTGTTTGTTCCTAGTATTTATATTATGGATATCACTGTATTGTTTAAACAATTTTATGTTTTTATGGGCATATAAAAGATTTTCGAAAATATACTGAGAAGGCACAGTCATAACATTAATTTCCTTAAATTTCTCTCTGAGAGAGTGTCTCGAACTTAATTTATAAATTGATCGAACAGCTCTTTTCTGCAAAACAAAGATAGACTGAATGTCGGCGGCATTTCCCCACAACAGAATACCGTACGACATTACACTATGAAAATAACTAAAGTACACTAAACGGGCTGTCTCTAGGTCAGTTAAATTACGAATTTTTCTAACAGCGTATGCTGCGGAGCTCAGCTTCTTAGACAATTTATCTATATGTGGGCCCCACTGAAGCTTAGCATCCAAAGTTAAGCCCAAGAATACAGTGCTATCTTCAGGATTCAATTCTTCGCCCTTTATCAACACATTATTTTTCACCTGCCTCACGTGAGGCAGCGTAAACTTAATACACTTGGTTTTTTTTTCATTAAGTAGTAAATTATTAACATTGAACCAATGAACTACTTTTGAGATCGCGCTATTTACATCGTCAGTAACCAGCTCCTGACGTTTAAGTTTAAACAAAAGTGAAGTGTCATCCGCAAACAACACTATTTCATGATTATCCTTTATGAGGTAAGGCAAGTCATTAATATAAATCAGAAACAAGAAAGGACCAAGAATTGAGCCCTGTGGGACTCCCATTGTTACTAAAGATCCGGGAGATCTTTTCCCATTAACGTCAACGCTCTGAAACCTATTACTCAAGTATGAAGCAAGAAGATCCAGAGCGGTGTTCCGGATCCCGTAGTGGCGGAGTTTCCTGATTAACGTTTCATGAAGAACACAATCGAATGCCTTGGACAAATCACAAAAGATGCCCAAGGCATCACATTTATCTTCCCATGCATTATAAATATGTCCTAAAAGTTCAACACCTACCTATGGTGGTGGAAAATGTCGAACATTGTTTTGTTTTTAAAGAACTAAGTAGGTATTGAGGTTTTCAGGCCGTTTAGTATACATTATTTTCAATTTCAATTTAATTGGAATAAATTGCGTAACTAAAATAACATGACTCTTCATACAAATTTGATATGGCTATATCTCCGAAAGTACTCGTTAAATTAAAAAAAGTCAAAGAATAAAAACGTTTTAAATTTATGCCTAGATACCAAAAAAATACATTTGATCTCTTAAGACCCAACCTTGTAATCCCAGCCCACTGTGCGACGGTCCCTTGCCACCCTCCCTCCGACACTGCCCTAAGCCGAGGTTCGAGCCCCACCTGGGGTGCCCTTAGCGAGCAGTCGTCTAGTTTAAGTAGATTATAGTTAAAAACTCCCCTGGCTGGAGGCGTAAACTCCGTTTAGGAGCTTGCGGCACCACAGGAAAGCCCGGTTAAGAGCAGGAACCCCCAGTGGTTATACCTCCGAGATGTCATACACAAAAAAAAAAAAAAAAAAAAAAAAAAAAACCGCGGTTTTCCCTGTAGCACTTTGAATTTAGCAGCGATCGGACGCGTTTATTATAAAAACGTGCTTTTCAGCGCGACAACGTATCAGTAATTATAAGTAAGTTACGATAAATAATTGTATGATAGTAGTTTTAAAATATAAATTATATTCTATTCTAAGGTTAATTTTTAGTGAGATATGTAAGTTCAGAAAAAGTACTTAATAGAATAGGTATCTTTTGTTGTTGATGATTGAAGATTATCTTATGTTTTTAGTCGCACGAATAGCAAATTATTTTTTAAGTACTTTTAATTTAATTAAAATCGTTGTTTAAGTTGAGGTATATCAGTAAAAAAAAAAAGAACTGAATAGAATAGGTATCTTTTGTTTTTTATGATTGTTGATTATCTTTTGTTTCTAAATGGTAAGGATTTAGATATTTTTTACTGCAGCACATACTAATAATATGGCAATTTGTGCATAGGTAATCATACATATAGAACTGAGTAAATTTTGTACAGAAATTATAAAGTCATGTCTGGAAGACGTCGTCGTTCGAACATAGGTCGTAGTACAGTGAATGCCAGAAGAGTACGTTGAGCAAGAGATGAAGAATCGTCAACGGAACGTGAGGCTCGCCTCAGTCAGGCTCGGGATAGATATAGAGCTGAGAGAGAGAGAGAATCTTCAGTAGAGCGTGAGATTCGCCGCAGCCGGGATCGAGATAGGCATACGGTTCAGAGGGACAGAGAATCGTCAGTAGAGCGTGAGGCTCGCCTCAGTCAGCTTCGGGATAGATATAGAGCTGAGAGAGAGAGAGAATCTTCAGTAGAGCGTGAGGTTCACCGCAGCCGAGATAGGGAAAGACATCGAATACAGAGAGCCAGAGAATCATCAGCACGAGTTACTAATTCATGGGTGAATAAAGAAAATTCTGCCATGAATTACGATCCTTCGATTTCTTACAAGGACGATCGTATAGTATCAATAGGTACTATGTCAGTAGTGTGTGAACATTGCTTGGCATTGAAATTCAAGGACGAATCGAAAGGCATGTGTTGCTTACAAGGAAAAGTCAAATTAGAAGAAGTTCTCCCTCCACCTGAACCACTTCACTCTCTTCTTACGGGTGATCATCAGAAATCCAAGCAATTCATGCGCAATATACGCCGTTATAATAACGCATTTCAAATGACCTCTTTTAAGAGTAAGCAAGTCGTTGAGCGTGGGTTCATGCCTACATTTAAATTCAAGGGCAAGTGTACCACTTAGCTGGGAGCTTGCTACCACTTCGACCCGATGATCACAAATTTCTGCAAATATATTTTATTGCAGATCCAGATACACAAGCATCTACGCGGTGTACAAGTGTTGCACAGCCAATTGATAGAGATTTGATTAGATCTCTCCAAGATATGTTACATTCTCATAATTGCTACATACAGTCTTTCAAAACTGCGATTGAGAGTGTTCCAGCAGATACTCCTGACTTTAATGTCGTAATCCATGCAAATAAAGTTCCTGTTGGAGAACACAGAGGACGATACAATGCGCCTTCCACGAGTGAAGTAGCAGTGGTGATAGCTGGACAGCAATTTGACAAAAGAGATATTGTATTGCATAGTCGTGATGATAATTTGCAAAAAAATTCAGAGTTACACAGATCTTATGACAGCTTACAATATCCTTTGATGCTATGTCGTGGAGAAAATGGTTATGCCATTAATATTTCTCAAGTTGACCCAATCGGTGGTACACCTCTGCGTAAAACAGTGTCATGTATGAACTACTATTGCTACCGTATAATGACAAGACGTAACAATTTCAATACTTTGCTTAGATATGGAATGTTAACAAACCAATACTTGGTAGATCAATATGCGAAAATTGAATCTGAGAGATTGGCCTACATCCGTAATAATCAAACTAAATTGAGAGCTGAAAATTACGTTCATCTTCAGGATGCTTTACAGGCGAATGAACACCGCAACGGCATTGGGCAGTTGGTTATACTACCTTCATCATTCACAGGTGGACCTCGATATTTACACAAAAAATCGCAAGACGCCATGACTTACGTAAGAAATTACGGCAAACCTGATTTATTTATAACTGCAACATGTAACCCAAATTGGCCGGAAATCAAAGAAAATATTAACACCAATTTAACTCCACAAGACAGATACGATATAGTTAACAGAGTCTTCCATTTAAAAGTACAGAAACTCCTGCACCTCATTAACAAGTCTCATATATTCGGTCCGCCGCGCTGTCATATGTACACAATAGAATGGCAGAAACGTGGCTTGCCACATGTACACCTGTTGGTGTGGTTAGTGAACAAAATTAGACCAAACCAAATTGACAGGGTTATTTCAGCTGAATTACCGGATAAAGATGAAGATCCTATCCTGTACGAAATCGTAAAGAAACATATGGTACACGGCCCTTGCGGGACTTTAAACCCGAATTCTCCATGTATGCGAGATTCTAAATGCAGCAAAAAATTTCCGAAGTCGTTCCCAACTCAAACAAGTACTAGCGATGACGGATATCCCAAATATCGTCGACGATCGCCAGAACAGGGTGGGCAAAATGCTACCGTCCGAAACCATGATATTGATAACCGATGGATCGTTCCCTATAATCCCCTCCTTTTGAAAATGTTCGATGCCACATCAACGTAGAGTTGTGCAATTCAATAAAGTCAATTCAATATGTTACTAAGTACATTAATAAAGGCAGTGATCAAGCCACTTTCAGCATACAATCACCAAATGAAGTGGAAAAATATCAGTCTGGACGTTACATCTGCAGCTCTGAAGCTGTATGGAGGATTTTATCATTCGAAGTGCACGACCGGGCTCCCACAATTGTCCACCTTGCAGTTCATTTAGAAAATGGACAAAGAGTATATTTCACAGAGAACAATATACAAGAAGTTGTTAATAACCCGCGGGATACAACATTGACAGCATTCTTCAAGTTATGTGCTCAAGATGATTTCGCGAAAACACTGACATATGACAGAGTTCCAGGTTACTATACATGGAACCAGAGTTCTAAAACTTTTCAACGGCGAAAACAAGGTACTGCGGTTGATGGTTTCCCCGGAGTAAAAAAAACGGATGCTCTTGGCAGAGTCTACGTGGTTCATCCCAACAACAGCGAATGCTTTTATCTGAGAATGTTACTGCATATTGTAAAAGGCCCGACATCCTTTGCACACCTAAGAACTGTACAAGGTGTTGTTTACAATACTTATCAAGCAGCATGCAAAGCTATGGGGCTCTTGGAAGACGATTCTCACTGGGAAAACACATTATCAGAAGCAGCTGTTTGTAGTTCAGCTACATCATTAAGATATTTATTTGCCGTCATAGTAGTGTTTTGTCAAGTAACTGATTCTGTTAATCTATGGAATAAATTTCAAGAAAATATGGCCAGTGATATTCTGATTCGGCGACGGCGAGAGTTAAACTCAGATGATGTACAATATGTTCAAAACATATTTGACGAAGCATTATTGGAATTGAACAAAGTAGTGCAATTACTTTCGGGTAAATCGATCAAGGATTTTGGGCTGCCGATGCCAGCTAATACTACTAACTCAGATTTAACTAACAGTGCCGAATACACAAGAGAAACATCATACGATCAAACGAGACTTTTACAAAATATAGCTCAAGATGAGCCACGATTAAACATTGATCAGAAAAAAGTATTCACTGCATTACTATCAACAATTGATAACAATGAAGGGAAATTGTTTTTCCTTGATGCCCCAGGAGGTACAGGAAAACCATTTTTAATCAATCTGCTTTTAAAAAAAGTGAGATCTATCGGAAAAATTGCGTTAGCTGTTGCGTCATCCGGCATTGCCGCTACGCTTTTGGAAGGAGGCCGAACCGCACACTCCACATTCAAGCTCCCGCTGAAAATCGCCACCGATGATAATAACAGCGTCTGTAGTGTTTCTAAACAGAGCAATACAGGAAAATTGATGCGTGACTGCTCATTAATAGTCTGGGACGGAGCTACCATGTCAAACAAGACGTCTGTGGAAGCACTGGATAGGACAATGCGCGATTTGCGCAACAAAAATTCACCTATGGGTGGATGTACAATTCTGTTCTCAGGAGATTTCCGTCAAATTCTACCAGTTGTGACTCGAGGAACACGTGCTGACGAAATAAATGCTTGCCTAAAAAGATCCAACCTTTGGCCACATGTCAATAAATTAGAGCTTAAAACTAATATGAGGGTTTCGTCATTTTCACGTGAGAACAGGCTATTTCCAGAGATGCTGCTAAAAGTTGGCAATGGAGAGTTAACACAAAGTGAGGGAAGGATTGACCTAGAAAACCTTTGCGTTTTGATAGACAACATCCAAGAGTTAGTCAACAATGTCTATCCTGACATTGATAACATAAGTTATAAGACAATATCTTGGTTTAAAGAAAGAGCGATTCTGTCACCAACTAACGAACAAGTAAATAAAGTAAATAACTTGATTCTTTCAAAGATTGATGCGCCGACGAAAATATACTACTCGGTCGATACTGTTCTCGATTTGGAAGAAGCTGTTCATTTTCCTACAGAATTTCTAAATTCTTTGAACCCGTCTGGACTCCCTCCTCACAAAATGGTGTTGAAAGTAGGTTGTCCTGTTATTTTATTAAGAAACCTGAATCCACCTAAACTTTGCAATGGCACGCGGTTTGCTGGTAAAATCATTGAAAACTTTCATAATAGAGTGCACAATACTCACAGGATGTGGTACCGGAGAAGATGTATTGAATCCCCGAATCCCTCTGATACCATCGGATTTACCCTTCCAATTTAAACGTTTACAGTTTCCGGTAAAGACATCTTTTGCAATGACCATTAATAAATCGCAGGGTCAAACCTTCAACGTTGCAGGCTTAGATTTGAGTGTTGACTGTTTTTCACATGGACAACTGTATGTCGCTCTTTCAAGACTGACCTCCAGAGAAAACATGTTTGTATTGTCTAATGACAAGAAAGCTGTGAACGTTGTTTATAAAGACATTCTGTAATATGTTGTAAAAATAAAATAAATAGTTAAAAATGTAAAAAGTAAATAAGTAAAAATGTAGTGTATGAATTTAGATATTCCAAAGATAGCAGGAAATCTTCATGGTATAGGGAAAGGGGGATTGTTTTACTCCAAATTTAACGCGTGCGGGCCACGGGCAGTAATGAATAAATCAAAACTACTGAATCGATTTTAATCACATAGGCTATATATTTTATACCCGTGCGAAGCCGGAGCGGGCCGCTATGTTTTTATATACAACGTTCACAGTTTTTCTGTAGTGTATTTAGTATCAGCATTGCACCCGTGCGAAGCCGGGGCGGGTCGCTAGTAAACAATAAAACCTTGACTTACGCAAAATAATTAAATTACGCATCCGATTATTGAACTTATAGTTGAATAATTAGTAACAACAGATATTAATAACAACTAATTATTATTATTATTACTGTACAATTCCCAAAAAGTTCTGAGGAGCCTGCAAGGTATTTATGGCTTGGCCAAAGAAAACACCGAGCTCAGAACAAGGTAGATTTATTTACACTATACAAGAGGGGTCATGAAATCACGGAGAACCATAACACCGCGATTCAGCAAAAAAAATAAAATATACAACACCATCTATCGAGGTTGAAGGAACAAAAACATTCAAAATATGACAGTTTGACATTCGACACTTAACATTCTGCCCACCATGGACAGTGTCCATAAAATAATACCCAAGGTTACTTAACAATATACCTGCCCACCATGACAAAATAAAGCTACTATCTATTACCAACAATAAAATAAAAATCTAACTTAAACATTTACAATGTTAACAACATTTCATAACATTGCTGCAGGTAGCTTTTGAATATATTAAACACAACAAAAATTACTAATTTAAACTAGACAGCAACAGGTAAAATAATAAGCTTGGACACTGGTCTCTTGATAACAAAATCTCTACATTTTAACGAAACAACGCGCGTAAGATTGTCCACACCAATATGCTTGTCAGTAATCATACCATACAACCATCTTGCCGGTGGCAGATTATCCTCCTTAACCAGCACTATATCTCCAACCTTAGGTTCCGGAGTTATTTGTGACCATTTATAACGATGCTGAAGTTGTGTTAGATATTCATGTGACCATCTTCGCCAAAAATGTTGCACAAGTCGTTGAGTAAAATGCCATCTTTTGAGAGTACTCATGTTTGCATTCTCATAATTAGCATCCGGTACCAGCACTAAAGGCTCACCCACAAGAAAATGACCCGGGGTAAGTGGGTACGGATCTTCTGCATTGGAACTGACTTGAGTTATCGGCCGTGAATTAAGACATGCCTCTATTTGGCACAAAAGAGTCGTCATTTCCTCGAACGTGAGTGTACTGTTGCCGATTACTCTTTTAAGGTGATGTTTCGTGGACTTCACTCCTGCTTCCCAAAGTCCACCAAAGTTTGGTGAGTGGGGTGGAATGAAGTGCCAATTGGTGCCGTTTGTCGCTAACCAGCTAGCTATGTCACTAGCTACTACCGACCCTTCTCGAGGTAATACATTCTTAAGCTCCCTATTTGCTCCAACAAAGTTAGTGCCATTATCACTCCACAAATCTGCGCAATGCCCTCTACGTGCAACAAAACGCTTAAATGCTGCTAAAAATGCCTCTGAGGTTAAGTCACTCACTACCTCGAGGTGAATTGCACGAGTGGCCATGCATATGAATAAGCAAATGTAGCCCTTGGTGGAGTGATAACCACGTCCCTTTGTGGTTCTGACCGCAATAGGTCCTGCGTAATCAACACCGCTCTGATGAAAAGGGCGGCAAGCAGTGACACGAGCTGACGGCATTTGGCCCATCAACTGTTGATTCGTTTGAGCTGAATAACGCACACAAACAACGCATTTATGAACATGTTGCCTAATGAGACTTTTCGCGTTCATAATCCAATACTGAGTTCTTATAAAGCTCAGCATTAACTGAGGACCTCCATGAATAGTACGTTCATGAGCATCCGCAACAATTAGATTGGCTAGATGTGATTTATATGGAATCAGTATTGGATGTTTCATTTCTTCTACAACGTTAGCCTTTTGCAATCGCCCACCAACTCTAAGGATGCCGTCGCCATCAAGAAATGGATTAAGCGAGGTAAGTCTACTAATTTTATTTACTTTACCTAATCCTTGTAAACTCTCTATTTCTTTCAGGAACCCTTCCCTTTGACACAACCGGATACAGGTAAGTAATGAATCATTTATTTCCTTAGATGTTAGCCAACGTGTAGTTTGAGATTTAGTGATTGATCTGTTCTTCATATTAAGAAACCTTCTACCTACAATATGAAATTACTCTTATTAGTCTTTTTAAACTTGAAAACCTTAAAATTATGTCAATGCCTTCAGTTGTTATGTGACATAAAACCTTATTTTTCTTTTCCTCTAAATCTGTTTGCTTAAACCTTCCTCTACTGTAATGGACTGTATTTTCTTGTAGCCACTTAGGGCCGTTTTTCCATAATTCAATTTCAGAAATATTATTTGGATTTATGCCCCGCGATGCACAATCTGCTGGGTTCTCATCGGATTTGACATGCGACCACTGACTGTTGTCTATAATAGTCAATATTTCGGAGACTCTATTTGCCACGAACGTCTTCCACTTGCTGGGATGACTACTCAGCCAAGCAAGAACAACACTAGAGTCAGTCCAAGCATGTATGTTTTCCTTTGAGATACCTAATACTTCCGAGACTTCTTGGAGCAGCCTTGCTAACAAGACAGCTCCACAAAGCTCCAAACGAGGTATTGATACCTGTTTTACAGGAGCAATTCTCGATTTGGAAGCGACGAGATTCACATGAACTTTACCGCTACAATTTACTGTCCTAACATAGACAACGGCTGCATAAGCTGCGTTAGACGCATCAGAAAACCCCTGTAGGTCCATATGGACATCGTCTCTACTTGTCCCAACCCATCTCGGAAGTTTATAACTAGTGAGATGAACGAGATCCTTGCGATATGAAATCCAATCTTTAAGTACGTCAGCTGGTATCTCGTCATCCCATCCTACACCAGCAAGCCATATTCTCTGAATAAAAACCTTGGCAGTTGTTATAACCGGTGCGATCCAACCGAGTGGATCAAATAATCTTGCGATATCCGAAATGACTCTACGTTTAGTCACAGGTGTTTCAAGCGAAGGAAGTTGGACAGTGTACTGAAATTCGTCATTAGATCTATTCCAGTTTAATCCTAGAATTTTCATAACAGAATCTAACTTCACCTCTAAGTTTTCCTTCCTATCCTTATTGTGTATGTTAATGTTTTGCAATAAACCGTTGTTATTACAAGACCACTTCTGAAGTTCAAACCCCCCGCGACTAAGAAGTTCGTTCAATTGATGATATATCTGAACACCTTCTTCAATGCTTTCGCAGCCTGTCATGAGATCGTCAACGTAAAACTCTTTTAAAACCCTGTCTGCTGCTAAAGGGTATTTATCACCTTCATCATGTGCAAGCTGTTGCAGAGCTCGTACAGCTAAGTAAGGTGCTGAAGATGTACCAAATGTTACACGTAATAACCTTAGATGTTGAAGTTCTGAATTCACGTCTTGACGCCACAAAAAGCGTTGAAAATCAACATCTTCTTCAGATACTTTTACTTGTCTGTACATTTTTACTATATCGGCAACAAGGCATATAGGGTAACAGCGCCAACGCATGATGATGTGCCTCAGTTCAGGTTGTAGCCTTGGACCAATCATCATATCTCTATTTAATGATGAGCCATTATTTAGAGTACATGATGCGTCGAATACAACCCTCACCTTTGTTGTAGACGTTGTAGTTCTATCATTTTTTACAACTGCGTGGTGTGGCAAATAGATGGCAGAAGAATTCTCTTTTTCTAATTCTGGAACCACCTCTATATGGCCTAGAGTCAAATATTCTTCAATAACATCAGAATATTTCATCCGAAATGTTGGATTCTTAAGGAATCGCTTCTCCAATAAATAAAACCGTTTCCGAGCAATTTCGAATGAATCGCCATACTGACACTCTGGATTATTTGACTTAAAAGGCAATCTTACAACGTAGCGACCTGATGAATCTCTTTTAACAGTTTCTGTAAAGAAGTCCTCACAGGCCTGTTCTTCTTCTGATAGAATTTTTTTGTTTCCAACAGAAGGTTCCTCTATCTCCCAGAATTTCTTTAACAGATCATCAGCCGATATGTGAGTGTGCATGTTCACGATTTTATTTTGTTGCAGACAATCTTGGTTTCTTGGTGAGTGTATGTAACCAGAGAGGATCCATCCGAGCTTTGTATTTTGTGCCACGGGAAACCCAGGTAGACCCTTGATAACACCTTCCATTAAAATCTGGCAATACACTTCTGCTCCTAGCAAAATATCAATTTTGTTTGGAGTATGAAACGCAGGATCGGCTAATTTTAGATCCAACATTTGAGGTGACAACACAGTCAAAACAACCTTCCTTTCAGGAAGAAGTGACGTAATGTTCTTAAGAACGTGAGCCTTTACAACAACTGTATAGTTGGGATTATGGCGTGACTGAACCTTCATGGTTACATACCATTTAGAGCGCAATGTTGCACTCTGGTCACTGCCAAGTCCTGAAATAAAGCTCTTGTTTGAAATCTTCTTCAGACCAAGCATCTGTACCGATGACTCGGTAATAAACGATGCTTGAGATCCTTGGTCTAAGAGAGATCTCAAAACAAAAGTACTTGTTCTCCCTTCTACCTTTACCAAGGCAGTAGCCAATAATACTTGGCTGTGTATATTTGAGAAACAAGATACTATGTTGTTTGGTGCCTCGCTCTGTGAAGTTGATGGCGAAGATTGATCCGTACCATCTCCCTCTTGATCACTTTTAGGGATTGATTTTGGGTGCAGAAGAGAGTGGTGTCTCTTTCTACAAACGCGACAATTGGTTGAATGACGACATGAATATACCGAATGATTTGGACCAAGACAGTTAAAGCACAACTTATTGGTTTGGACAAAGTTACGACGTGCTTCAACATCTTCCTTTGCAAACTTCTTGCAATTAATTAGTTTATGACTTTCAGAACAAAACTCACATGCTAAGTTTGAAGTAGTGAGCATAACCTTAGTTGTGCGAGTATTTTTAATTGACTTATTGATGATTTTACTATCTAAAAACTCAAGAGACCTGAATCGCTGCTCTAAGAAATCGTTCAATTCACTTATTGTAGGAAGTTCACCATTGGCCTTACAGATTTTAACTTCCCATAGTTTCCTAGATTCAGTATCAAGTTTTGAACTAACAATGTAAATTACAATAATGTCCCAAGAAGAAATGTCAATATTCAAATTTTTTAGGGCGTTTAAACATTCATGTGTTGTATCAAGTAATTCTTTAAGGGCACTGGAAGATTCTGACTGTATGTTCTTTTGATTCATGAAACGTTTTAAAATACAATTAGCAAGATGTAACTTATTATTGTAACGATGTTCTAACTGATCCCAACAGACTTTGTAATTAATGGCCATGATAGGAATATGCCGCAAAAGTTGCTCGGCCTCACCTGTTAAATAGCCCTTGAGATAATGTAGCCGTTGAACATCGTCCAATGCTTTGTTGCTATGTATTAACGATATGAATAAATCGCGAAAACTTGTCCATTCGGTGTATGTGCCACTAAAACTAGGAATGGAAATCTTGGGTAACTTAACACTAAAGGATTGACCGATGTTTGAATCAATAACCTTAGAACTAGACAATGCAACAGTATTAGAATCGATCTTAAACTTAAGCAAACAATCCTTTAATTCCGTTTTATAATCCGTGTATAGTTCCTCAGTAACAGTGTATTCATCAGCTGTGTAATAAGTAGTCTTCAATAAATCCTTGCTACTAAATTCCGAAATGATGACTCTATGTGTATCACGATACAAAATCCAATAATTTTCCAGTGTTTCAAGCCGAGTTTCCAAATAGGATTGCGTTATTCTTTCCTTTGGAGATTTTTTGAAATTAACTCTAGCTTTTTGTATTTTTAATTTTGTATCTTCTTGCATTGTAAAATACGGTTCCATTTTTCCTAGTTTCTTATTATATGAATGAACAGTTAAAAATATCTATAGTTTCAATAATTAGTTAGAATTTTCAACTAACTTGTATGCCCAATGTCAGAAAAATTACAAGTCAATGAACTTATTTCTCAATTTTTCTAAGTGTTTCGCACTTCTGTAGGAAAACCGGCATGGATTCCCCGTCTGTACACTTTTTGCGAAATTATTCTAAGTCCAAACAACTTCTAAATTTTTCTAAGTTTATTTCTTCTTGTATTGAAAGTTCTAATTTGCTTGAATTTTCTCAAAGTCAATATATAAAGCGTACTCACAGTTTTTCACTTCAATAATTCTCTGAATTGGATCCAACAAAATTCGTATTCGAACCGCAGTCCGATCCGCTCCTTCCAATACCGCTTATGTTCTGCTTTGTATTGGATATGTCGCTGTGTGGCTCAACCAGTATATCATCCGACTCGTAAGGACCATGTACAATTCCCAAAAAGTTCTGAGGAGCCTGCAAGGTATTTATGGCTTGGCCAAAGAAAACACCGAGCTCAGAACAAGGTAGATTTATTTACACTATACAAGAGGGGTCATGAAATCACGGAGAACCATAACACCGCGATTCAGCAAAAAAAATAAAATATACAACACCATCTATCGAGGTTGAAGGAACAAAAACATTCAAAATATGACAGTTTGACATTCGACACTTAACAATTACATTGTAATAACAATCTGATAAGGTGTTAAAAGTAGCTAAGCAAAACTTTTGGTTAATCGAAAGGCCGAATGTTTTCGAGATCTTTGCCTGTTTGATTCATCATAAATTAATTTGAACACAACGGTAAGCGTTGAAAGCGACTTTTATAATAATAACCCCACCGCCGCACTGTGGGCTGTAAATCGAGTTTGATATGCATTTAAATTCTACTTGCTTTTTTCTTCTTTTTTTCTTTGTAATAAGCTTCTAATGCCTTCAGCAGTCATGAATATATATAGGGAATATCATTTCATAAGTAAACTAAATTATTAAAAAATTAAATTGTAAATTTTGTATGGCTTCAAAGTAATAAATCCAAATATCTTCAAAACCGCTGTCTTAACTGTTATATCCTCACAGTTGCCTATTCTACAAATTATTTGTAATTTTTTGATGTATTTTATATAACGGTGATAATTGCGGTTTTTTGCGGTTTTTTTATAAATAATATATACGTTATATAAAAAAATGGTTGAACTAAAATTTGTACTTACATCCGGACCAATGGGTTTATAAACTTGGAATTTTGCAGAGAGGTCTGTATTTTAGAGAAACACTACTACATTAGCAAAATTAAGAAATATTAAAACAAATTATTACTGTTATGTTTTTTATTACTAATACATAAATAATATTACAAGTTAGGTACTTAATTAAAATATATATATAGGTATACATAATATAATAAAATAAAATATTTAGTTTTCAAAATCGTTATCAAAATCAGAATCTGACTCAGAGTCGGGATCTAAATGAGAAATATCTAAAAATTCGAAATCGCTCTCCTGAAGTTTCAACAAATCCAGGGTCTCGGTGAAAAGCTCTTGCTTTATTTTCGAACTCATCCTGGGCCTTGTTGCAGAAATAACTGGATCTGATGAAAGAAGTAGCATGTTGAGGATATCTTCATTCGAATTTTGTCTGCTTTTCTTTCGCGAATTGTGTTCCCTAAATCTACGAAAGTCTTTGTTGCGAGACTCGGACGCTTCCTCTGATAAGCTACCGATTAGCATGATTGCGTTACTCGCAATGATATCTGCCCCATGTATTAACAATTTGTGCACTGTAGCAGGCATATACCAATTATACCAATTATACAATCCCACATACCTAGCAGCTGTCTGGTATGCATATTCTTTAAATTTTATAGTGTCAATATCATGTCCTGAGGTAACTGCCTGTAAAATCACTGCAAGTCTACGAAATAACTGTTCGTCTAGCCCAGTTATCACAGCAGTTTTTTCAGGAAACTCGAAAAATCTTCTAGCTGTATTGCCATCATTCGTTGTTCCGGATCCTTGTTTGACAATGTCAATGAAAAGGTTTAGCTCAGCTTTGCAACGATCTTGTATAATTTTTTTCCTTGCTTGAAACACAGCTTTGTCATCATCTCCTCGCAGTGCCCATTTCTTGAGGTCAAGCCTTTAAGCTATATGCAAAAGGCATTCCATGGTATTGATACGAGCGTGTAATGTTGACAGTCCATATTTATAGAGGTCGACAGACACTGGTCTTTCCTTCACAGAATCCATTTTATTCATGTCTAAAGGTTTTGCTAAACAAAGGTAGCAGCTAGAACTTGATTTTGCATCTGATAGGTAGGTGCAAATGTTTCCATCAATCATAGTCATCATTAACTTATGTTTGACTACATTCATTCCACAATCTGAGGGGCGAAGTGCCTTTATCTCGTCTTCCATCTGCTTTTGATGTTCAGTAACAACAAAACTGCTTTCTTTCATAAATGTGAATTGCACTGGGCGGCAATATGACGAGAGCATGGCCTTGGATTGATCCAAATAGTATTTTCTTCACATGTGATTTTTAGTGGTACCAGGGAAGTCATGAAAACACTTGAATCGTCTTGGTCACCACTTATACTCTGCTTGTATCTACTTTGATTAGAAGCACCATCAAAGCCCCACTTGCATATCATAGTCAAACACTTGTCATTTTTAAGTTCAGGCAAACTTTCTAAGATTCTTTGCGCTGTTGTTGTCAAGCAAACCTTGCAATGTGACCTTGGCTGAATAATCTGTCACAGTGATTGCTGCCTGTGGGGGATATTACTGTAATTTTGATGTCTGTACTTTGTAATAAGAAGGATATACATCCTTTGCACCTTCTCGCATAGCTGTTTCCCTCAAAGTTACATATTGCCATTTCGAAAGCTTTAAAGAAAGAAGTAGACTCAGCGCTTTTTCGGGCGAAAACACAGGTTTTGATGGTTTTCTAATAATTTCCATAAATTTGTCAGCTGCTTCGGGGTGCTTCAGCATATAGTCAATTACAGTTGCAATACTTCCCTGACCTTGTTCTCTCAATTGAACTGCACTTGCATATGCTAATTCCGTGCTATCACGACCTTTCTGGTCCATTGTTCTTCTCTTTTTCTGCTGAGTAGTTAGTTCTTCAAAAGGTTTTCGAGGTGTTGATTTTCTCTTTGTCATCGTTCCAACCGATGACGTTGTTGATGTCGAAGGTTCAGGTTCAGGTTCAGGACATCTCGTTTCAGAACTTTTATTTGTGGTTCGTATACAACTAGGCCAGTCGATGTTTGCTTCTAGCCAAGTTCTGTGATGTTTTTTAAAATCCGTGAAGTTCCTTTGGGATTTGTTCCATCTCATCATTGCAGCTCTCGTAAATCTTTGGCAAAATATTTTCAAAGTCAAACTGTCTTCGTCAGAAAGACTATGATGTAGGCTAGATACCACTGTATCAAACAATTTGTCACTATCATTCTTCTTATCAGAATTCTTTAATATGACAAACAAATCTAGGTTTGTAACAAGGCCCTCCATACTTTACACTTAAATATCAACTTGAATGATTGAAATGCTCAAAACGAACTAAGTAATATATATACTGCAGTTCTATTTATATGCAATATTGTGCTTAACTACCCTCATTAATGATACAATATTTATCTTAACTACCCTTATTAATGTCATAATACTAATAATTAGGTACTAATTACAGTAACTTTTGTCATCAAAATTAAGGTAATTAAATAATTTGGGTAATTAGATAATTTCTAATAGGTTAACGATTATTAAATACAGTGTTAAAAACGAGTTCTTAGAATGCGTAATTAGTTTATCACTTAATATTTTTTTCTCGATGTCATTGAATATATTTCTTAATTTTGCTAACGTAGTAGTGTTTTTCTAAAACACAGTTACCTCTCTGCAAAATTTCAAGTTTATAAACCCATTGGTCCGGATGTAAGTACAAATTTTAGTTCAACCATTTTTTTTATATAACGTATATATTATTTATAAAAAAACCGCAAAAAACCGCAATTATCACCGTTATATAAAATACATCAAAATATTACAAATAATTTGTAGAATAGGCAACTATGAGGATATAACAGTTAAGACAGCGGTTTTGAAGATATTTGGATTTATTACTTTGAAGCCATACAAAACAATTTAATTTTTTAATAATTTAGTTTACTTATGAAATGATATTCCCTATATATATTCATGACTGCTGAAGGCATTAGAAGCTTATTACAAAGAAAAAAAGAAGAAAAAAGCAAGTAGAATTTAAATGCATATGAAACTCTATTTACAGCCCACAGTGCGCCGTATCTCTACGTTGATGTCGTGTTTACGAGCTAGTTTATTCCAGATTATTCCTTCATTTTGCCTATATAAGCAGGTGGATGGCCCGAACGTTAGTTCAGGATTGGCTCGTGGTCGACCACACTGATCCAAGTTCGTATTAGTGTTTTTACCCGTGCGGACCGCAGTTTTTAACCCGTTGTCCCTGTGTGTGCACAAGTAACCTAGCCGGCACTTGTGCGGACACAGGGGAAGCAGCCCGTGCTGCCCGGTGGAACATCACCACCGTCGCGGTCGCGAGGGCCACGCCCAAGTTTTTAACATGCCGAAACCCGGCAAACGCGACCAAATGAGAAGCAGACTTTATGAAAATAAAAGATAAACCACTAACTGAATTAAGTGATCCGAGAGTGGATATGTGACTTTGCATTTCTGGTCGATCTTACAGGCTATTTGAATGATTTAAATTTGAAACTTCAAAAACAAGGACAGTTAGTCAATGATTTGTACAGCCATTTGAAAGAGTTTCAGATCAAACTACGCTTGTGGGAGTCACAGATGCTGTCTGGCAACAGTTACCATTTCAACACGCACTCAGCGTATGAAAATATTGCTTATGCTCAATATGCTGAAGAACTCAAGTTACTGTCGGAACAATTTTCGAACTGATTTAGCGACTTCAAAAAACATGGAAGACTATTTCAGTTTATTTGCTAACTCCTACAAAATGTAATGTACAAAATGCTCCAATACACTTACAAATGGAGTTGATCGAGATTCAAGAAAACTCACTCCTAAAATCGAAATGTTATAATTGTGATTTAAATAAATAAATAAATAAATAAAAAATAAAATAAATAAATACATTTTATAAAACAAAGTCCTCCGTCGCGTCTGTCTGTCAGTCTGTTCGCGATCAACTCAAAAACTACTGCACCGATTTTCATACTGTTTTCATCAATGGATAGCGTGGTTCTCGAGGAAGGTTTTAGTATATAATTTGTTAAGTTTTTGTATACATTTTTGTATAAATTAATGATATTTGTTGGAGGTATCGGAAAAAAATAAGCCGTCTGGGAGCTTTTAACGAAAACGCTGTCTAAACCCTTTGAGATATAACAAAATAATGTATGATGGAATTGTGTATCTTATAAAGGTCTTTAGAAAAGTCCGCGATGG
This sequence comes from Dryobota labecula, assembly GCA_947523025.1. Classification (NCBI taxonomy): domain Eukaryota; kingdom Metazoa; phylum Arthropoda; class Insecta; order Lepidoptera; family Noctuidae; genus Dryobota; species Dryobota labecula. The sequence goes on along the minus strand of OX383291.1, from coordinate 145,866 downwards.
CGTATGTCTATTTCTTATGGATAACATACTATACGAGTATCCATTTTATTGTGTTTTTGTAGGTATTTGTTTGCCAAATTTTACTCTTGGATATACGATTACGATAACAATACGCTATAATATCAGTAGCTATTAGCCAAATTATGTTCATAGATAAATAAGCTAGCTACTGACGTCTATTTCAAACAGTATACAAGATATTTATCATAAAAAAATTACTAAACAAGGCGGCCATTTGACTAAAATTTGTGCATTACAAAACTTTCGTTACTTTTTCACTGACATATTTATCACTTTTTAAATCTACACTTATTTCTCAGTAATTCTTTATAAGATTCTTTTAAGATTAAACCGTTTTCTCATTGAATCCATTACTTTACGCACGTATAACCTTGATGAATGTTTACAATAAGCATCACGCCACACCACCACACAACCACAGAGAAGAGACGTATAATTTTTTTTTCGTCCGTTTATTTGTGTTCCCGCTAAAATGTATTAATACCGGTCAAGTATTAGTCAATTAATCGAATTCTACTCTACAGCGAGATCGTGTTGCAAGTACAAAATAAATGTCAACTATTTCGTCCAATTTTGAACGTGACCCTGAGAAAAGTTATGCACCAATGGTGTTCATTGGACATTTCGAGCGTTTTTCAGCACAAACGGTGTATCATGCGACATTTTGGAGGTTAATTTCGTTTTGTTTTCACATTTTTGGTACTTACGTGATTTATTTTTAAATTATTATTAGTGTTGTAATTTGGTACCTACAATTGATTGCTTTAAGAATTTGAGTGAAATTTCGTATTTTGGTTTTGTGTTTCTTATCTTTAGGTAAAGACTCATTAGACGTTCAGAACATATGTACTTTTATTATAGTAAATCATTTGTTTCGGTTTCTATTCACATAGTGAATCACATTAAAATTAATAATAAGTTAGAAATTTGAGTAATAGCCTTAGATATGGAAAAGGACATAGGGTACTTTTTTATGCGATAACCGACATCCACGCGGGCGAAGCCGCGGGCAAAAGCTAGTATTATAAAGCTAAAGTGTTTGTTTGTTTGTTTGTTTGAACGTGCTAATCTAAGGAACTGCTGGTTAGAATAGAAAAAATATTTTTGCGTTAGATAGTCCATTTATCGAGGAAGGTTATACAACATCCCGCTAAGACTAATAGGAGCGGAGCATAAATGAAAAATGTTGCAAAAACGGGAAAATATATTCCTTTTTGAGTGCGTCCGTTGCGTGCGCTGCGTAAACAGTTTAAGTTACGCAAATATCATGTACGATGGAATTGTTCCTCTTTAAAAAGGCCGCGACAGCATATGTCTATATTTTAAGATTGACTCACTATAACCTTTTTTTATGGTAATCAAATTTGATCGAAATTAATGCATTATTTGCAAAGGAGTTTTATCAACATAATATTAATCCTTATCGAAATAAATATGTTATTAATCACAAGTATTTAAACGTAAACAAAATTGTCCTTGACATCACTTGATGTCAATCTACATCTTAAAGCTGAAGAGTTTGAATGTTCGGTTGAACGCGGTAATCTCAGGAACTACTGGGTCGAATTGAAAAATTATTTTAGTGTTGTATAGCCCATTAATCGAGGAAGGCTATATAACATTACGCTACGATCCTTAGGAGCCAAGCGAAAAGAATAATAGAAAGAACGCTTAGCGATAACAACATTATAGCGCGGGCGAGCGACGGGATGCGATGCGATGGATGGGCCGAAATTTCACGCGAACGAAGTCGCGGGCAGAAGCTAGTCTTTTATATAGATTATTTTCTATTTTGTGAATGTGAGAACGTTAAAGGCCTAGTAGAGTGTAGATTTGTTGGCACTTTTCTATTTTGTTAAGTACCTGATAATTTTTATGTAATTTGATAATATTGTAAAGCCAATATTATTTTTAAAAGAGTAACCGTAGAGTTTCTTGCCGGCTCTTCTCCATAGAAAACGATTAATTGGAACCGTGCACCTAGCTTCTGACGTTTCATAAGTATGCCCATGTAAGTTTAGGATTTGAAATAAAATATTTTTGATTTTGAGGCGATGTCGTGTCGTCAAAATCTACGACGTGCTTCGTAAAAATTCACACGACGTCGCATTGGTATAGTGATACGATGCACGGCACAACGTTTTTGATAAGACCTCGTTGATTTTGAAAAAAAATCCACTGTTAAACCGGAGATATGGACCGCACTAGACGTGTTCTCCTCTTGCTGTCATTTAAGAAGACCCTTAAAGAATGAAGAGAAACGCATAAAATGCCTTACGTTGAACGTGCCGTGTATCGTACCGCGATGCGACGTCGTGTCGTGAATTTTTACGATGCACTTCGTAGATTTCCACGACACGACATCTCATCGTGACACGACGTCGCAACGTGCCACGATGCGACGTCGTAACGTGTGTATGTGTCTTGGCCCTAACTCGCTATCTACCGTATTACAATCATAAACATATAGTATTTGTCAGAACATAGAACATTTTATTCTGACAGAAACAGACATAGAAACATGCGTCACTTGCGTTGTGCGTTAGATGAAGGAATATCGAGTATTTTACTTTCACCTTTTCAACTGCATTTCATTCGATTCGTCAAATTCCAATAATTAAATATGTATATTAAAAATTATTCGTAGGTAACATTATAAGTTTAGTTTATTTCTGTTAAACATGTTTGAGTATTGATAACGTCTAATTGGTTCTGCTACTTGACGATATAATGGTGTTAAATTGAGTTATACGAGTATGTTATCAATACATTTGGTTTGAGTAGGTATTAAAGTGCAAAAAAAGTTTTGTATGGGCCAGCTGATAATTCTTTTGCGATTCAGATGTTGGTTCCATGGAGAAAATTGTTCAGTTTGATGATCAACACCCTTAAATATGACCACAAATATCTGATACACGCTGCAGAACTTAGGAATATCTTCTTCGGGTTCCCTCCTACGAAATTTCTAGTCTCGCCACTGTAACCTACATAATTACATTATAACTTGCAGTACAGCGCTCACCTGGGCACCGTCTGGCACGTGGAGCGCAACCCTGGCTTCCTGAAAAACTTCCTGACGGTCGGTGACTGGACGGCGCGCGTGTGGAGTGAGGACTGCCGCGAGTCAGCCATCTTGTGGACGCCGCCCGCGCGCCACCGCATTTGCGACGGCACCTGGAGCCCCACGAGGTGCCGCCCCTGCTACTCCCCTGCCCCCGCTAACCCCCGCTGCCCCCGTCGTGTGCCGCGCCATGCACTAACAATCCTTGCGCCGGCAGGTTGTCGCTGTTGCTGCTGGCGCAGTACGACGGGCGGCTGTGCCTGTGGGACCTGCTGCGGCGGCATCACGAGCCCGTACTCACCGTGCAGGTGTGCGACGACCCGCTCATCTCCGTGCGCGGGCATGAGGCTGTCAGTATCTACTACTTAAGCTCTCGTAGCTGTTCAACACTATATAACGAACCGTTATCGTTTACCTATTTATATATTTATTATATTAAGGATCGTCAACATTACAAACACTGCAAGAATAACACTTTCACTGTCCACAAAGTATAGACACAGTAGTTAAACACTCAACGTGAACCATTTATGTTGTTCATGGGACAGGGAATCTGTTAATAATACATTATGACTTGAGAACGAATCCCTAAGACAAACAATTACCAGTAACAATGACGTACGAGTAAGCGCGCGCGTTGCATAGCAAGTAAGCGTACTAAGCGTAGATCACTTCCTGCTCAAATAATGACCTGCGTCTGGAAATCCTCATAGCTGTCCTCTGCCAGAGGCAGATGGAGGGGTCTGTCAGACTCTTACTGACTAAAACCACACGGTGTTATTCAACTACGTTTGTCTGTCAATCTACCTGATGCTAGGTGTTGACACTATTAACAGTTCACTTAAAGCCCACTTCAGCTAAGTTCTCACGGTGAGATTCATACAGAACGGATTGGCTGTTAACAATCAAACGTTTACTTTACAACTACTTTGAATTTGATAAAAGACCACCATTTTTTCCCAAATCATGAGATCGTTTGATTCGTTGCGGCATGGACTGACAGGGCGGGCGGAAGAGTACGGTGGTAGTGCGCGTGTCGTAGGACAATACGAGCATTCGGAAACCAGTAACAAATAAACAACACATTTCCTTCTTCGCCTCAATACAGCTCATGTGTTGGCTTGAAGAAGCATACGTAGCTCGTATTTTAAATTTGGCTATACGTAGCTCGTATTTTAAATTTGTCTGCCAAAATCAAAATACAAATCTTTTATTTAACATAAGCCTACATGGCCACTTATGAAACGTCAGAAGCTAGGTGCACGGTTCCAATTGGCCGTTCCCTATGGAGAAGAACCGGCAAGAAAATACACGGTTACTCTTTTAAAAATAATTGGTTTTTTTACCATATTTTCAAATAACAGTGTTAATAAGTATGTGAGGAAAGTGTGTAGGCCTTTCAACAGTTACCAGGAACTTAATTAGAAAATGGCCAACAAATCTACAGCCTACTAGGCCTTCAACATTCTCACATTCACAAAATAGAAAATAATCTATACAGGGCGTCCCACCACTTCGTCCCGCTTGGCGGGGCTCCTACTTCTGGGTGGTTTAAAAAACAATTACCACGAACAATATTTACCCGTCCGAGTCGGGGTGCCCCAAGTCCAGAGCTCGCTTCGCTCGCTCTTGCATCCTAAGTTTTTATTTGCCTCACTGAGAGACTACGTGAAGTGACAACAAAATGACGTCGTTTTACGTTTGGTTTCAACTAACGGCAATAGTCGGTAAATTATTCTGTTAATTTAATAGCACTAATTTAAATCAGCAAAATATATGTAATATAATATGTAAATATTTATTTATTTATTTATTTATGATAACACCTTAAATCTATCATGACAGGTTACCCTAATGCGATAGTTAAGCCTACATAATATGTATCCTCCATAATTTCTAATTATTAAATAAATAATAATAATAATTAATAATTATTTAATAATTAATTAGAAATAATAATTTACGTAGCCCCAAAGTAGACATTTCCAAATTATATTATTTATTTATTTAACACTTTCTCACACAAATGTACAGAGGCGGACTTAATGCCATAGGCATTTTCTACCAGTCAACGAAACGTTACTTATAGATTATGAATATTATAGCAACTGAATATTATATTAATTGAATTTTATTTCAAATGTGCATTATATAAACTGTTCATTATACCATATGAAATTAGGTAAAATGTAATTATATCAATAATTCATTATATCATTTATCGTTATATTAAAAAAATATATATTAAATGAAATTAGGTCATATTATCATTAGAACTTTTGTTATTATATCAAACGTCACACACCCGCCGTGTCCTGCAGGCAAACTTCGATCATAAAATTTTATTGCTTTTTGTACATTGCTTTGTAAAAACAACTTTAAATCATACGCGTAAGGTTTGAATTTGCAAAAAGTATGTTTATATCATAACTATAACTACTTATGTATAATTAGAGACAGTTTTGAGTGTTACTTTTCTTCGAGACTGTGTATCTTGGGTTTTTTGTATATCAATGCATATGCTATAAAAACATTTAACCTAATTTCATATGATCTAATGTTATATTTGATATAATTTTCATTTTCTCTAATTACATTTAGTATAACGTTCATTTCATATAATTTTCAAATTGTATAATGCTCTTCTTATATAATGTTCATTAGACCTAACTTTCATATTAACTAATTTTCTAAGGTAACGCATCGTTCTTGTGAAAAGCAAATTATATTGTAGCCTAACCTCAAAATATTAAAGTTGCTTCTGCATCGTCTCCGCGTCTCCGGTTTTTATATACACTCTAGGGTAGGAGCCAAAAGACTATGTAAAGTCGGGGTGCCCCAATTATGTTTTGGAACAGATTCAACCTATTAACTACTACTATTAAATCGAATCAGTTTTTGCAAAAATAAAAGTAGACATTTCCAAATTAAATTAAACGTTACTTATAGATTTTGAATATTATTTAAAATTTGCATTATATAAACTGTTCATTATACCGTATGAAATTAGGTAAAATGAAATTATATCAATAATTCATTATATCATTTGATCGTTATATTAAATAAAAATTGTATTCAATGAAATTAGGTCTTATGATCATTAGAACTTTTGTTATTATATCAAACGTTACACACCCGGCGTCCTCGTCGTTTGTTTGGTGATTTCATTTATCTATACTAATATTATAAAGCTGAAGAGTTTGTTTGTTTGGTTGAACGCGCTAATCTCAGGAACTACTGTTTCGAATTGAAAAATTATTTTAGTGTTGGATAGCCCATTTATCGAGGAAGGCTATATGCTATATAACATCACGCTATGATCCTTAGGAGCCAAGCGAAAAGAACACAAAAAAGAAAAGAACAAGTCAGAAAGAACGCTGAGTGATAACGAAGTTATAGCGCGGGCGAGCGACGGGATGCGACGCGATGGGTGGGCCGAAATGACACGCGGACGAAGTCGCAGACAGAAGCTAGTTTTGAATAAATGTAAAATTTGGGTTGCCCCACTTGGGGCTCAAGTAGGCCAGCTAGATAGAAACACATGAAATTCTTTCTTCAGCTCAGCTGTTCAAGTACGTAGGACTCGATTCGATTAAATTTGACAATTATTCTCGATAAAATGAGTTTTTATCGAATCGAATCGATGTCGCAAGTATGTAACTTCTACTTTAACGATCGGTAAATAAACTCTAAAATTTTAACGAATTTAAAGAAAATGGACGAAACTGTTAAGGCTAAAACCTACGATTTGAGTAATAAACTGATATCATTACTTTAGTACGTTATAAATCACAAGATTAGTTGTTTTTACTTATAGGACATTTTATTCACGACACAACGCTCATGACAATAGCTTTCATTTTTAAACATAAATACTTCTCTATGAATAATAGAAGAGGTCGCACATTGCAAACATATGCAATTTTAATATCTTCTCTCAATGAAGACCTATTAATTTCAAAAGCTTCATCAGTCTTGGTCTAGCTAGTGCTTTTGTAAAAGTATCTGCAAGTTGATTTTCAGTTATAATCTTGCTTACATTTAGCTCTCCATTTGTTACCAACTCTCTGACAAAGAAGTGTCTAATCCGGATATGCTTAGTACGTTTGTGGTACTCCGGATTTTCAGCTAGCTTTATCGCAGCTTCATTATCTACTCTCAGGATAGGCACACCCTTCAATTTTGTCATATCTCCAATGACTCTGTACAGCAAAATTGACTCCCGAGCACCTTCACTAGCAGCTACGACTTCTGCTTCGGTGGTAGATATAGCCACACTTGTTTGACGTTGGCTTATCCATGACACAGCACCTCCAGCATACATGCACAATACACCAGTGGTTGAACGTCCTGTGTTCAAGTCACCGCCATGATCTGCATCACTGTAGCTTTCAAGGATACCTGTCTTGAAATTTCTTTTGTAGAGTATCCCTTTTTCTGGAGCATACTGCAAATACCGTAGTATTCTCTTTAGTTTGACACAATCAGGTTCTTTAGGATTTTCGAGGGTCCTAGAAACGACGCTGACTGCATATGCAATATCTGGCCTAGGATCATTAAATATGCCAATGTACCAACCACATGTCTGTAGTTGATCAAAAAATTGCTCACATCACACGAGTCTTGACCCTGACATTGATCCTCTTTTACAATTGGTGTCATTACCGGTCTGCAATGTTCCATGCCAAATCTTTTAAGCACTTTCTTTGCATAAGATCCCTGAGATATTTTGATTCCATCATCAGTCTTCTCTATTTCAATTCCAAGAAAATATGTTGCTGCCTTCGTTGTTATTTTAAACTTAGATTTCATTTGTCCTATGAACTCGTTTATAAGGTCTTGGCTCGTTGCTGCCACCAAACCATCATCAACATATAGGGCAACTATCAGTTTACCTCCAGAAGGCGTCTTCCTTATGAATAAACAAGGATCTGAGTCACTAACTTCGAATTCAATCTCTTTGAAATAGTCCAAAATCCGCTTATTCCAACACCTCGGAGCCTGTTTTAAACCATAAAGGCTTTTTTTTAAAACAGATGCGACCGGAACCATCATCATAGCCTTCAGGCTGTCTCATAAAAATTTCTTCATCAAGTGACCCATAGAGAAAAGCTGTTGATACATCAAATTGTATCATTAACATGTTCTCATTTGCTGCTACAGCCAATAAACTCCTAACTGTTGCCATTTTAGCCACGGGACTGAAAGTTTGATCATAATCAACCCCTGTCTTCTGACTAAACCCCTTTACAACAAGTCTAGCTTTATACTTGTCTACTGAACCATCAGCATTCAATTTCACTTTGTATACCCATTTGCATGGTATAACCTTCCTGTTATTAGGAAGCGGCACGAGGACCCAAGTCTTATTCTCCTTCAAAGAATTCATCTCGCAGTCCATTGCTTTTTCCCGAAGATTCCGTTCAGAGCTTTTAATAGCTTCTTTATAAGAACTAGGTTCTTGGTGACAGCTAGCCATGTTTAAAACATAGTCTTTGAGTTTAATAGGTGGACGAAGTAATGATCTGTCTCTGAGAATTCTTCCACCATGTTCCATGATTTCCTGTTCAGGCATTACATCTCTGGTATGAACTTCTGTCTCATCTTCATTTACTTCCCTTATCTCTCCCCCTAACTCAAAACTCTGTTCAGAAGCGTAACTCCTAGCGTCATCAAAATCATCCAGATTTTCAACTAGAACATCTTCTCTACCAATGAACTCAGTGTCCCCAATTTCAGTACCAACACATTCATTGACATTATCATTATTGTTGATAGTTCTATCATTGTCTGAATTTTCTGCATTCTGAGTAACTTGTGGTTGACTCACTGGATTCAATGCATCATTCTCAATACCAAGCAACTGTGGCGATTCCAAAGGTATTTCAAATTCAGCTTCTGTAGAAGCTTTTGCTGGAACTTCCGCACCCAAGGGCTTTTCATCGAAAGAGACATCCCTTGATCTCACCAGCGAATTATTCTGTTTGTTCCAGAGCCTGTACCCATCGTCATTATTATATCCCACCAAGATACATTTCACTGCTTTCTTGTGCAGCTTTTTCCTGGTTTGCTTCGGTATATGCGCATAACAAGGAGATCCGATAATCCTTAAGTGCTTTATTTGTGGTTTTTTACCAACCCAAAGCTCAAATGGAGACTTGTTCTCTACTGATGTTGGACCTGTCCTGTTCAAAATATAAACGGCAGTATTCACCAACTCAGCCCACAATATCTGAGGCAGTTCTTCATGCGCATGCATCATTGATCTCGCTGCTTCAACAATCGTGCGATTGTCCCTTTCACTACAGCCGTTTTGTTCCGGAGTGTATGGCATAACAAATCGATGCTTTATGCCTTTATCCGTTAATAGTTTTAGCATCTTCTGATTGTTAAACTCTCCGCCATTATCACTCAATACTTCTTTAACAGTATGACCGGATACCTTGACAGATGCCAACATCTCTTTCAGCTTTTCATGTACCTCCGACTTCTCTCGAAGAAAGTACACAAATCTGTAACGCGTGAATTCATCTTTGAACAGTACAAAGTAGCGATACTTAGATATGGACAGAGGAAATGGACCACACACATCAGTGTGTATGCGTTCTCCAGGCTGAGTGGCCTTTTCCCGTACACCAAACTTCTGTCTGTAGGACTTTCCAAATATACAGCCCTCGCATAATTCTCCACTATCCTTGGTTTTAATACCTAGTTCCCTCTCGATTAGACTTCTCACATGCCTTTTATTCTGATGAGCCATCCGTTCATGATAGAGTTGCAGCATATCAACATTTTGTATCAAATTGACAATTACTTTAGATGGTGGTACAATCCTACAGTTAAGCCTGTACAGACCTCCGTACCTTTCTCTTTGTCCTGTAATAGCAATTTGTCCATCAATCTTCATTGAACAAGAAGTGACGCGCGATTCAAACAAGCTCCCTGGATTTTTATCTTGTGTCGACAGCACCGAAAATAAATTTCTGCTTATCTGGGGAACATACCAAACATCCCTCAATGTTGCCTTGACAACCTTCTTGTTAACCTCAGCTTCAATGCTTAGCGATCCTTGCCCAACAGCCTTAATCACATTTCCATCAGCTGTTGTTACAGTGTGATCAACATCAAAATATTTAAAATCTTGATACAAATCTAACCGCATCGTAACATGATTTGTAGCACCGTTATCCACATACCATTTGTCACAATCAGTGTCAGATTCAGCTGAATCCACAGACAGTAATACCATGTTAACTCCTTTGTTGTCATCCACAACTTGACGAGATACACTCCTCTTAGGGCAGTCTTTCTTAAGGTGACCAACTTCTTTGCAGTTGTAGCATCTTATTTTCTTTATTTTCTTCTTACTTGTCCCTGGAGTTTCTTCATCACCCTTTTTAATACATTTCTTCCATGTATTCACCGCAAGGGCATCACAACTAGACTCACAGTCTTTACCGTTGTTGGAGAGTGCCTTTTCATGTGCACACAACTGACTTGTAATATTCTCAATGCTCCGATCCTTTTTAGACATCAGCAACCTGCTCGATTTAAACGAAAATTAATTTTCTGGTAATGTGTCCAAGATTTTGCAAATTAATAAAATATCTGGAAGTTCCTTACCATCTTCTTCTTTAATTAATTCTTGCCTTAACTTGTACCAGCCATTTTATATATCATCAACAGTATCTTTTTTGTAACTGAAGAACTGCAAACATAAATCATATAAGCGGTCTTCGCTCACGCCTTCATACAGTCTATGTAGTTCTTCTCATACTTCTCTGGACGTTGAGAATCTTATAACCTTTAAGATAAGATAAAGATAAGATAAAGATGCATTTATTTGTATAAACATGTGTGTCATGATACATTGATATGCACATATGGATGGAAACAAGTTTGAATAGGTGGTTCAACATATTTTGCCTTTCGGCGTACAAAATAGTATAGTATTTAATTGGAATTATTCTAAATTAGGAAATTATAGCCAAAATTCAATCAATTCAAATACATAGTTACAGTCAGTACAAAATGTGCTCAGTCAAAATAAAAATTAATTAAAACAATAAAATTAATAAAACTAAATACATTATTAAATTATCTAAATTCAAAATGTTTCATTCAAAAACTCCGTAACATTATAGTATCCCTTAATAATTAGCAATTTTTTTAGCTCTCTCTTAAATGAATTAATATTCATTTCCTTAAGGGAATTAGGAAGTTTATTGTAAATTAGTGGGGCCATGCCTATTACACTTTTTCTCAGAAATGCTGTTTTGGCGGAGAGTGATTGCTCCCAAAGTCTGTACTTCTCACGTCTATTTCTGTCTGTTTTATTAATCCGGAAACAAATGAGGATTGTATTTTACAAATAGTGAAATTTCTAATATGTAGAGTGACGGAAGTGTTAGAATTTTGGGCTGTAAAAACATTGGTTTGCAACTGTCAGTAGTTTGTAACCCAAATATAGCCCGTATACAACGCTTTTGTGCTCTGAACGCAGTGTCCTTCAGGGTTGAATTGCCCCAGAAAATTATTCCAAATCTTAATACTGACTCAGTAAGCCCGTAATATGCTGTAAGTAAAGTATCTGTGTTGACAGTCGGTGCCAACTTATAAAGAGCATATGAAGTAGTACAAATCTTTTTACATAGTTCGTTAATGTGAGTTTTCCAATTTAATTGCTTGTCAATGATTAATCCCAAAAATCGGGCTGTTTCAACTTCTTGTATTATATTATCTTTGTATACTAAATTAAAATTCATTCATTCATCTAAAATGCATTATGTTTGTTTTAGTAAGATTAATTTTCAAATTATTATCATTAAGCCAGGAAATTATAGAATTTAATGAATCATTAGAATCAGAATGGTAGTTAATTATACTCTTAGGTGCTATGGTTACTGTGCTGTCGTCAGCGAACAATGACATGGGTTCCTTAGTTGCCTTTGGTAGATCATTAATGTATAGTAGGAACAATGGAGGGCCTAATACACTTCCCTGGGGAACCCCATATGTGATATAACGCTTATCAGAGGAGAAAATCTGTTCCCTTTTAGTTTGAATATCAAATTTTGATATTTGGGTTATTTGATGGCGGTCTGATAAATATGATTTTATCAATTCCAGGACATTCCCTCTTATACCATAAGCCTCAAGTTTATCCAGCAGAATATTGTGGTCTACATAATCGAAAGCTTGTGACATGTCACAATAAATAGAGCAAACAGGTAAAGATTTGTCAACTTGTGAAGAAACTAAGTATAAAAAGTCATAAACCGCCATATTGATGTTTTTATTTTTCCTGAAGCCTTTTTGCTCATCACATAGAATTTCATTTTGTTCTAAGTAGTTATTGATTTCACTATAAATATATTTTTCAAAGACTTTTGAGAATACAGAAATTAGTGCTATAGGTCTATAGTTCTCCATTAAGTATTTATTACCTTTTTTTAATATAGGTTTAATAATTGTCGATTTGAGGTCTTTTGGAAATGTCCCACTCTGTATACAAAGATTCAGAATATGGCTTAAGTGTTGAGAGATATCTTCATTTACTGCTTTGATTACTTTAGTAGAAATATCGTCATTTCCTACACTGCTAGTATTTTTAAGATTCCTTATAATTTCCTGCATATGATAAGGCAAACAGGGTGATAAAAACATTGAGTTCAGTTGGGTATTGATTAGGGCTGTGGATTCTTTTCCAGCACCTGGAATAGGATTTACTTTTTCAATGAAGTAGTTATTAAATGCATTGGCAATTTCTGCAGGATTTGATGTTAATTTATCGTTAATTTTTAATTCAGTTATCGATTCTTTTGGAATATTTAACTTTTTATTATTTATAATTTGCCATGCCGTTTTACTTCTATTAGACGATATTTTTATTTTGTAATTGTTTTGAGCACGCTTAGTAAGGTTTATAATTCGTTTTAGAAGATTTGAATATGTTGTATAGTTTTGTTTATTAGTTAATGTTGGTTTCCGTCTGAAATTCCAGAGTAATTCTCTTTTATTCTTACTACACGTCTTAATGCCACGTGATATCCATCTGAGCTTGGTATTAACTTGCATAGTAGTTTTAATTAGCGGAAAACATAAATCATAAAATAATTTAAATGTTTCTATAAAATAATGATATGCTGCTGTTGGATCACTTGTATTATATATTTCACAAAAAGAAAGGTTTTTTATATGTTTTTTAAATTTATGAATATTTTTTGAACTGAAGTCACGCTTCATTGTATGCCAATACTTTAATTTAAATATTTTTTTGACTGGAAGCTTAATACATTGGGCAGTGTGGTCTGATAAGCCAAATTCTAACACATCAGCCTTACACTGTTTTTGAAAGTCATGTGCAAAGTTGTCAATACAAGTCTTACTCGATAGTCTCGTGGGCTGCTTTAGTGCTAATGTGAGATTATAATTTAACAATAAACATTCAAAATCTAATGTGGCCTTATTGCACTTCATGATATCTATGTTAAAGTCACCGGCTATAACAGTATTATGATTATTAATTTTAGAAATGGAATTTAGGACATTGTCGAGCCTATTAAAAAACAAATTGAGATTTCCTTGTCCCGGTACACGGTATACACAAACTATTAAAATTTTAAAATCAAGTAACTCGACTGCACAACATTCAATTACATTATTTATGGACAATTTACTGATTTGAGAAAGTTCTTTGAACTTATGTACCTTATTTACTAGGATACATGCTCCACCTCTTTTATTACAAGTACGACTAAAGCATGCCGCTAGTGCGTAATTTGGAATGCTCAGGTGTTGCTCATAACCTGCTAACATAAAATGCTCAGTGATACATATTACATCAATGTTTATATTGTTGTCTTTAAGCTCTTCTATATTTACTAACAGTGGGTCAGACTTGTTCAGTAGTCCCGCTATATTCTGATGCAAAACATTGAGAAATTTATTGTCGAAAAAACAATGAAGATGAAGATGCTTCTTCTGCAGTATTTACAATATTTTCTGTGGAGGTAGTTATGTAACTTAAATTAATGTCATTAATTAGGTGCAACAGATTTTCAAAAATATTGCGGAAGCCGTAGTTATTTATACGGCCTGTCGATAAGTTAAACATTGTGTAATCATAAGTCAAATTAGAATTAGAATCAAAAGAATATGCATGTTCATGAGTTAATAAATCCAAGTATAATAAATTATTAAATGTTTCAATTCTCCAATTGTAGATATTGTTGTAGTCTCTAACTTTAAAGGTAGGAACACAGATTATAACATTAGTGTGAGTAATTTGTTTTAGAATATTGCGAACGTATACAATAGTGTTGCAATAGTTGCTTGTAATTTTAAAGTCCTTTTCTCCAATTAATAATATACAAAAGTCGTTCATGGTATAGTCACATAATTTTGCTTGATTCCACTAAGAAGTTGCTGCAGTGTTCCGTTTGGTGAAATATAATGACATAAATCATAATAGTCAGTAAGTAAATCTTGAGCTATCGACAGGACTTTATTTTTATTATTTGCGCTCAGTATACATATCTTGTTCTTACTGGAAGGTACAGCGTACAGGGTTTCTCCCTTTTGTTTCATAATCTCAGTACTGTTAGTAATGTTTTGTGAAGATTGGGACGCTGTTGATGGCTCGCTGTATTCCTGTTCTGAAGTTTTAGTTAGTGTTTGTTTTACTATTGTAGCTTTACTTGACTTCTTCATCGGAGATGAGGCTTTATGGTTGACAGGACTGAACGTTATCTTTTTATATAAGCTATTCTTCTTTAATAATTCTTCATTTGTTTGCCTGAGTTTAAAATTTTCTGATGATAGTAACTCAATTTCGCTATGAGCGCTTTGTAGCTGTGCCTCTAGTTCTAGTAACTTGATATTTACAATTTTTAACTCATCATCTTCATGGTCGGATATGTCGGGCATACTGTTTACCGTGTTCTCTAGCGTTTGTGAGATACTGTCACTGCCATCGTCAGTTGTTACCGAACGTGTTCGATTACGACGAAATGTGATGTTTTCCAGAAAGTTCATGGCTATTAATTTTGTTGATATTTGTTTTATTTTTATAAATATCCACTGCTTCTTGTCCTGTGAGTGCTTATTATTATGATTTCATTTCAACTTGCCAGAAACATTCACAAAAAGACGTCGCAGAACTCAGATTCGAACTTGAGACCTCTCGATTAAACTATCAATAATGTTAAGTCCGTAGCCTCAACACCAACTGACGACTTACGGAGCCCGGTGAAATTATGGTTGTAGTTATTCAGTGATTTTTTAAAAATAAATATTGATAAGTGGGTTTTTTTTTTTTTTAAATAACGAAATCTGCAACAATTTTTTCTAAATACTACTAGGTAATTCACTTAACTTGATTTTATAACACTGATAACTGTAACAGCAAAATGTTTTAAGCATTGCACTGTGTTTATTATTAATGAACCAAGTTTATCCTTCTTTAAGTAAACAGAACTTTAATGGGCTGCACTGTACTTTGTTTTAGTTATTTTAAGCACTTTTCTTGAGAATATCGAAGAGATAATACTGTCACATGGTATTTGCACTATTATTATGATGTTTTACTGATCGTTTTGTACTAAATTGTATATTTCCTATTTTTATTCGATTTTATTGCGTGGAGCTGATGTTGATCGTGGCACTAGCGCCATCATTCGAACCTTGTCTAAAGAGTCATCAGAAATATTGTTTGTTATAAGTAACAAAGCCGTATTATCCAACCTATTGTATTTTTGTAAATTGTCATTATAAAGAGCCAAATCTGCTGCAGCTGTAGCGCCAGCCCCACATGCAGGCTTAACCGGTCTCTTTATCTTGCCCTCTACAATGTCTATTAGGCCATCTATGCCTCTTAACAATGCAGACATCCGGTACTTCCATTGTATCCAATTTGTACCCTCAAGTTTAGCTATCTGAATCTTTGACAACTCCATTCTGGATATCTGGGCCCATAACCTGTTAAGGCTAAAGCCTACGATTTGAGTAATAAACTGATATCATTACTTTAGTACGTTATAAATCACAAGATTAGTTGTTTTTACATATAGGACATTTTATTCACGACACAACGCTTATGACAATAGCTTTCATTTTTAAACATATACTTCTCTATGAATAATAGAAGAGGTCGCACATTGCAAACATATGCAACCTTAATAGAAACGACAATTTTACAGTTGAGATCGCCAATTTACGCTGTCAAGCTCGGTAATTTATCGACACCTTGTAAAAGCCCGATAAGCATAGCGATCATTAAGTACTAATACGAACAAGATTGATAAAAATGCAAACCTTAGCGATCTCGATGTCTTATCGAGATATCGTGGGCCGATTCGAGTCGTTAAGGATCGCTTGTCAAATGGCAATACTGAGGACGTCCACAGACAAAACATTTAAGGTGGGATTTCTGTGGCACGACTAATGTCCGAGATATTTAGAAAATATTTTATTTTCATACATTTTTGGATTGTAAACAATATTTATGGGTATAATTGAAAGAAGCTACACTGTAATTTAAGCTACGTTTATAATTTTAAAATTGCTTGAGACATTTTGCAAAAAAACCTTTACTTACTTATTCTATGAATGACCCGCCCGGACGCGGCGACTATGGCGGCACGAGCGCGGTGAATTTAGATAATTAATCATCATATTTTATCAAGTAATTATAAATTATAGTTTTTTTTTAATCGGTTCCATGATTCGTGTTTGAATAGATACACCCTATATATATATATATTTTTTCTTTTCTTTTGCTTATATCTCGAAAATGGTGCGTCCTATCGCAAAAATATAATGTTTTACCTGAAAATAAAACAGTTATTATATACGGAACCTTATTCTAGACCTATACAGTGAGACAGCAACTTTCCGGATCTGACGTCACGACCTCTCTTATTCCCCTCCCACCCGGCTCCGCCCCGCTGTGGCCGGGGGGAGGTGGCGTGGAGCTTGCCCGAACAGTCAGGCGTGCTCTTCACATTGCATCTCACTTCCGGTGGATTATGAGTCCACCAGGCAGGATTAAAAATATAGGTCTAGAATAAGGTTCCGTATATAATAACTGTTTTATTTTCAGGTAAAACATTATATTATACACTATGAACCGTTATTCTAGACCTATACAGTGAGATGTGTTTATTATCGCCTGGTGGCAAGCTAAGTATATGCCAATGTATGCCAATGTGTGAAAAAGAAATTACTTAGGTATCTAAATAATTTTGTTTAATATAGGTACCTAGGAGTATTTATATTAAACAAAATACAACTGTGTGAGAACATTATTATTAGAAATGAAAATATAATTATGTAAAGAAAAAGGTTTTTATTTGAATCACCAAAACTAAGTAGGTACCACATTGATAAGAACTTACACATACATAAGTTTTGCCATTTACATAACATGATTAGCATCACAATGTATGCTTTAATGACATGATATTCAAAGAATTAAGATTTGCTTTGAACTAAAGTTACATTAGTTATGCATATCATATCTAATAAATCAATTTAACTTAACATAACAATATGTTGCTTTGAACTGAATTATTTATTGAAATTACATTGATTAATAGGTAGGTAATCATATATTATCTAGAATCTACACAGCTTCAAATGTCAGAGATAAATTGTTACGACTTTGCGATGTGTTAATTTCGGCTGAATAGAACTGTGCAAATGTGTTGGGGACACGCCAGTTCCCTTTTGCCATGATCTCGTCAATATTGTGGCACTCGAGCCAGTTGAGAGATTCTGCGGCACTTCGAGTACTACCAGGAGTAGCCTCTACTCCTGCCTCCTTAAGAATAGTTTTAACCCAACCTCCAATCACACCAATGATTAATGTCATTTGTAATTTTACGTGAAGATGATACTTCTATCAACTTACGTATCCACCATACAGGGCATATGGATTTATCTGTATGTGTGTGCAATTTCCATGATGATTGTCTGTGTGTATAGCTATCTGTCTTTGAGCCAAAAGCTGGGTGTAAAACAATATGATTAGAATTGTCTTCAAAATGTGCACTATCAACCCGTAACAGTGTCAGGTCATGGACTCTACGACTAGAAGCGAGTAGCAAAATCAGTGCTGTGCGACGAGACACTTGGAACAAACTTGCATGAGGCGACTGGTTAGAGCTAAGCCATTCTACCACAATACGTGGATCCCAAATGAAAGAATTTTTAGGTTTGGAATCAACATTAGCAAGTGAAATAGCTTTTAACATTCTCTGTACGATAGGATCACTGCTTATGATTTGTCCGTTAGAACAGACCAAAGTGGCAACAGTCGATTTATAAACTAAAATAGTTTTATAACACAGTTTAAGAGATAAGTGCAAGTATGATAGGTACTTAGCGACTTGAGCACCAGAGGGGTTTGTATGGTTGAAATTATTATGATTACACCAATTTAGCCATTTTTTCCAAATACCAGCATACATTTTCTTCGTAGAAGGTCGCCAGCTAGAATTAAGTAGGTCTATTTCGTTTTGAGACCAATTTTTTAATTCGGCACACCACCCTTCAATAGCCATGCCTCTAGATACATCTGGTCCACGTGAACTGGAGGCAGATAAGTCCGTGTATCTAGTAACCGCCGATGAAGATTGAATATGGGTAAAGGAGCGCTCACCGCTCTCCTCTTCAGGTCTGGCCGCCAAAACAATTTGGACCAGCGCGGTACTATTAGGATGTATCGACCCTTGCACAGGTTGAAGTGTGACAGAACTCGTGGAATTAGGTGTGGTGGTGGGAATATCTACGCTCGACGGTATGTCCACCTTCTGCTGAAGGCGTCGTGAAACTCTGCGTTCGAGTCTTTGCAATCTCGTGAGACGTAGCGCGCAAGCACGTGTGCGGTTTTCGAGGCGAACAAGTCGATTTCGGGCATTCCGAATTTGCGAAATACCTCTTGACATGCCTCTTCCATTAGGGTCCATTCCCCGGGTAATTTGAGTCTTGACAGCATGTCTGCTTCTGTGTTTACCTGACCGGGCAGGTACTGAGAGACCAGGTGAATTTTGTTCTCGTCCGCAACCTCGAATAGCATGCAAGTTAGCCGGTAGAGGTTCTGTGATCGGAGACCCCCCTCGTTCCGCATGTAACTCACCACACTCTTGTTGTCTGACTGAACTAGCACGGTTGAATGACGTAGCGATTGCTGACGATTGGTTAAGGCCTGTATAACTGCCCACATTTCTTTTAAATTGCTGTGCCATTTTCTCTGCTCCGGGGACCATAATCCGCTCAGACAAGCGTCGTTTACAATGGCACCCCAGCCTCTGGCAGATGCGTCTGTTGTTACATAATGTGAGACAGGATTTGGATGGATCGCTGTTCCTGTAGACAGAGCTCGTAACCACCACATTAAGGTCGTCAACACTTCCAACTCGAGTGGACGTTTTACGTGTGCTTGGTGCTTTGGAAGCCGATTGCAAGCTACTTGTAACGGGCGGCAATGAAGCCGACCTCTGGGCACAACGAAGGCTGCAAAATTTAGCATGCCTAGCAAGCATTGAGCGTCGTGCAAACTCCATCGATTTACCTGTAGTATGTGGCGTATCATATTGGAGATTTTGGAAACCTTTTCCTGGGGCAAATACTTGGAATTCAGGGAGAGATTCCATTTTATGCCGAGATAGTCTACTGCCTTGGCAGGGATCAATGTGGATTTTTTGTAGTTGATCATCCATCCCAAAGTTGTTAGGACTCTTATAGCTTCCGCAGCATGGTCCATTAGGGTTAATCGATCTTGGTTCACGATTAAATAATCGTCCAAATAGACGATAACTCGCATGCCCTTCTCGCGCAGCGCGTCTGCTAATCCAATTTGTTACTGTCGCAAATGCTCTGGGTGCTGATGACAGCCCGAATGGCAGACAAGTGACCTGAAGGAGCTTCGGGCTCGACTTCTTTTCTGTTGCGTATAATACTCGCAGAAATGTGTGATGACTGGGGCTGACTGCTAGGTGAAAATAGGCCTGAGAAAGGTCTATTTTGATCGCCCAGTCGTTCGGTTGCAAGAAATCCGGCACACGGTACATATTTATTAAGCGAAACTTTGTTTGCATTACATAGCGGTTTAGATTTTTTAAATTGAATATCGGGCGATTGCTGGTATCTGACTTTTGCACTAAAAACATCGGACAGACATAACTTGGAGATGGATCTACTCGAATCAAGATTTTCTGTTGTTTCAAAATCTCGATTTGTTCCGACATCAATAAACTTGTTGGAGTTTGAAAACGTGTTAATAAGTCTGGACTTTAAAGTGGGGGTATTTTGAAAAAGGGAATTCGGTAACCAGATATCATTTTTATAATGTTCTCTGGAGCACCGTAATTCCTCCAAATTTGAATGTAATTTTTTAACCGCCCGCCATAAAATGAAATTTCTTGAGGATAGTCACTTACGATACTGATCGGATTTACGATTGCCGAAGGACCGTTTTTGTTTTAATTATGCCTTGTACCGGATTTATTGTTTCCCGACTTTCGGCCTCTACTTTTGGGGGGCGCTTGAAAGCTCGTGGATGGCTGGGGATCGAACCCAGGATTGTCACCGTGAAAGGGCTTGCGTGGTCGCTTAGCTGGAGGGCTATCCTGTCTATTCCGCATAGACATGGCATGAGGCTCTTCCGCAGAGCGCTTTTGGGCAGAGAACAACTTACTAGTACCACCAGCTTTTTGTAAAATGGTGGTTAAATCCTGTGTGTTAAAAAGGTTATATTGTGTTGGGGGGATCTTTTGCAAGTCCACCTTTACATATTTGTCCTTGACACCCGACAAAATGCAGTCACGACGTCTTTGAATAATATCAGCACGTCTTCCACAACTCATTTGCAAGAGATCCTCGGAAACTTTCATGTAAGATGAATTTTCGGAAAAATAAGCATTAATCTTTTCAAAAAGCGTGTCAGCGTTAAGTACACAGCCAGGCGATTGCGCCCATTCTATGATTTGCTGAAAGTTGTTTCTTAGCAGCTCATTTTGTTGTATAAGCCCATGAGTAAAAGCTCCAAACGATCTATCAAGTAATCTAAGCCAAGAAGAATTTGCATCACAATGTCTAAGTTCAGTGTTAACATCAAGTTCGCAAAAACCTGGCTTAGCGACATACTTTTTCTCAGTTTCTAGGTAAATAACCCTTTGCCAATCATTAGTATCAAAATGATGTAGTTTATTTAGCACATATAATCTACCCTCAGAAGCATTTTCAACAGTAGGTTCTTGTAGGTTAGTGGACACCGGAAATTCGAATACTTTAGCCTTCTTTGGTTTACTGAGAAGGTGATCATTCCCAAGAGAAACCCTCAAGCCATCAGATGGATGTATGGAAATATCAGAATCAGATTCAGGCTCGGTTTCTTTGTTTGAAAAGCGATCGTTATTTTTTAAATAGGATAATATTTCACTCACTTGATTTGACAGCAAATCTAACCTGCGCTCGTCTTCTCGGGTTTCCTGCCGCAGCTGCCGGCGTCTCTGACGTGGGGCGGAGCTGCTCGACGACGACGAAGATGCCTGCGGTGATGCAGGGGGAGGCGGGCGACTCCCGTCACCCTCGGCGGGCGCTCTCGTAGAATTTTCCATTACGTATACAAAACACGCACTCAAAACTCTATTAGTACTCAAAACACTATTACCGAGTTTTTAAATAACCACTGAATAAAGTTTTTCCACGAACAAAAAATTTATTTAAACTAATAATTATAAACACTAAACAGCAGCGCTGTTGCCCGCACTAGATGAGGTGTGATCGCACCGAAAAACGATGCCAATGTGAAGAGCACGCCTGACTGTTCGGGCAAGCTCCACGCCACCTCCCCCCGGCCACAGCGGGGCGGAGCCGGGTGAGAGGGGAATAAGAGAGGTCGTGACGTCAGATCCGGAAAGTTGCTGTCTCACTGTATAGGTCTAGAATAACGGTTCATAGTGTATAATAATGAAAATTTCGACACCCTTTAGGAAACGCATAAACCCGTAATACTCAACAGTAGGTAATTTTTTTTTTTTCCCAGACTAAAAGGGAAAATTTCCTTATGAAACACGTTGAGGCTGCCCCGCCCCTGCGCACCTCCAGCTCTAAAAAAAATCACGAGATAGGGCAAACAAGTGCAACGTTGCGAAGCTAAAAAAAATACCACGTGGAGTCGCGATTGTCAAATTCGATTCACCCTGCAATAAAGTCATAACTTCATAAGTCCTAAATCCATGATTTAGTAATGATCGCTATTCTTATCGGGCTATTACATGGTGTCGATAAATTACCGAGCTCGACAGCGTAAATTGGCGATCTCAACTGTCAAAATGTCATTTCGTACTTGCATTTTCGTTAAATTCGTCAAATTTTAGAGTTTATCTACGGATCGTTAAAGTAAGTACCATAGTAACTTTTTTTACGTGTTACGTACTTCCAAATTCGTTAACAAGATCTATAAAAATGCAAACCTTAGCGATCTCGATGTCTTATCGATGCAAAGTGCGTACTTGCACTGCCGGATCGGTAAAATGAAGTTGAACACTGACTTTATTATTTAACTAATAGCGTTTTGTCGTACAGGGCACATTAGTGATATGCGGAAGTACCAAAGGGGACATTTATATGCAGGAGCTGTCAGCGAGTTTGGCCGCTTCGGACAAAAACGACAAAGCTCTGCTGACACTGGTAAGTTATGTAGCGTCGCGAGACGACATGTGGCAGGCTCACACCTAGTGACGTGCTCGTGTGCGCAGATGCTGGAGCGCGAGTCCAAGCGGGAGCGCATCTTGGAGGCGCGCATGCGCGAGATCAAGGTGAAGCAGCGCCAGGCCGATGAGGGCAGCCCCACTCACTCCACCTCCGAGATGGACGCCACCATAGGCGATAAAGACCTCGCTGACGCCGCGCTCGAGTTCATGCAGGTCGCCAAGAAGGAGCTCGCCGCGCTCTAGCGCACATCCCGCACACCGCAGCGTTCAGATGTTCAATTTATTATGATTAAAGTTAAAATCAAATAATTTATTTCAAATAGCTTTTAAACTGTCATGGTCACTAATATTATTATTAACATAAACGGGATATTTACCATGTTTATTAATTGTTCTGAGTTCCCGATATTTCGGCGCTGTTGCAAGCACCATGATCACGGATAAACTGAAGTCACTGCGGGTGGGTGTTTATGAGCAGACAAAATGGTCTACCCTCTTTCTTGTTCGTTTTTTGCACTCAGTACCGCTACCACTGTCACTCGCAACTCGATTCTGTTCCCGACACACGAAACTCACTGTGTCCGGACTTAACGGACATAAAGTTCGGCTATTAAGTATCGCCTCGATCTGAGCAAACAACGAACTCAGCTCCTCGAACGTCAAGTGAATATTTTTAAGTACTCTGTATAAGTGAAATTTCGCGGACTTGACCCCGGCTTCCCAAAGACCTCCAAAGTGAGGAGCGTATGCTGGCGAGAAGCGGAATTCAATGCCTTCGCGAGATGCAGAGTCAATAATAGAGTCGCTATTGGACTTAAGGAACGAATTTATTTCTTTTGCCGCTGCAAAAAAATTTCTACCATTGTCGCAGTAGATGACTTTTGGTTTACCTCTGCGGGCTATAAATATTTTTAGTGTCAGCACAAATGCATCCATCGTCAAGTCACTGACTAACTCTAAATGAACGCATTTGTACCGAAAGCAAATAAAAATACACAGATAGCTTTTGGTGATTTTACAGCCTCGTCCCTTGCGGTCCGTAATAAGAAATAGACCGGCAAAGTCGGTACCTATTGTGGAGAAAGGAAAGTCAGCTTCTACGCGATCTGCAGGTAAGTTTCCCATAATATTATCCATAGTACGAGCATTGAAACGTCGACAGGTAACGCACTCGCGCGCTGCACGTCTAGCTAGAGCCCTGCCTCCTACAGGCCAATAGTGTTCCCTTATAGATGCTAGGAGATGCTGAGGACCGGCGTGCAACAGGCGTAGATGCTCCTGTTTGAATATTAACTTTGTTAAGTAATGACTAGCATGCAACAAGATAGGATGACGTTTGTCATAATGGTAAGTAGATGAATCGATGCGCCCTCTGACTCTAAGAATCCCATTTTAATCTAAAAATGGATTAAGAGACGAAAGAGCGGCTTTAGAATTTAAAGATTTACCCTTTTGTAGCTGTCCTAATTCTATAGGAAAGGAATCTTTCTGGGCTAACTTTATAGAACCGTTTTGAGCGTTTTCTAACTCGGAAGCTTGAAGTGGACCTCGTGATCTATCCGATCTTTTGTGTGACCTACAATTGTTGGCGAACCTTAAAACTCTAGCTACAACCCGAAGAAGAGTAGTTAAATTAGAATATTTTGCTAAATCCACAGACAAATCGGGCATGGAAGATGCCTCCTCCCCCACTAAAGTGTGGTGGGTCTTAAGTTCTTGCAATTCTATAGAGTCCGCAGTATAGGCGGGCCAGGAATCCTCGGATTCTAAAAGAAACGATGGACCATTCCACCATATAGAGAGATCTACCTGGTCTGGATCGATACCACGCGAGACTAAATCAGCCGGGTTGATAGAAGTGGGAACATAACGCCAGTCTATGGGATTTGACAGCTCATTTATAGCAGCTACTCTGTGGGCAACAAACGTTTTAGTGTTATTAGAGTTGAGCCAACCTAATACTACTTTACGAGTCTGTCCAATACACCTGACGTTCAATAGAGCAACTCAAATTGGAATTTTCAGTTTCTTCTGATTTATGAAGAAGAGAATTATGTCGTAATTTGCAATGACGACATGTAGCTGAAAGACGACAACGTTTAGCTATGTGACCAGATCTCAAACAATTTTCACATAATTTGTTAGAAGCAACAAACGCTAACCTATCCTCTATTGAGCTCGACTTAAAAGACGGACACTCATACATGCGATGACTATTCTTACAGAACAAACATTCCGGTATTTTAGAAGTAGAACTGTCGCCTTCTTTTGGTACAGCCACTAAAGATTTGGAACTATTATGTTTATTTTGATTACCAGAGAATTGTTTTTGTTTGTTGTCTTGGTTATCATGTTTGTTGTCTTGATGATCATGTTTATGGCGATAAACGGTCTCCAATACATCAGCGCGACATTTAAGAAAACTGAAGAAATCATTAAGCGAAGGTATGTCACTCAAACTATTTCTATGTTCTTCCCACTTTTAATATGTACTATTATTTAATTTACCTGCAATGATATAAATAAGTAAAACATCCCATTTGTCAGTAGGCAGCCCAAGTGAATTAAGTGCGCGTAAGTTTATAGTGACGTGGTCAATAACATATCTTAGAGACTTGTCATTTTCTTGAACAGAATTAATGTTGAACAAAGACTTAAGATGGTTATTTATCAATTGACGCTTATTGTCGTAACGTTCGCATAAAAGTTTCCATGCTTCGGAATAATTACTATGAGAAACTTCCAAATTAGCGATCACCCGAGTGGCTTCTCCGTTAAGATATGATTGTAAATAGTGATATTTATGAATACTTTCGATCTTATCATTATTGTGAACTAGCGAAACAAATGTTTCCTTAAACTCCAACCACTTAAAATACGTACCGTCGAAGTTTGGAATTTTAATCACCGGTAATTTAAAACTTAACGCATTGCAACTGTGATCGTTATGATGACACGTAGCCATAGAAGATTTATTTTGAGAATTATTTTCAGTCTCTTGAACCATAGTATTTTTCTTAATTAAATTTTGAGCTTACGCAATACAATGGTAGAAATCGTTTTCTATTAAATCTCTAGTAACCAACTCGCTACTTTGACTATCTGCGTTGTTAATTTCTATCAGATTCTGCACCTCATCAAATTCAATGAACAATGCCTCAATTTTTGATAGCTTCAATGCGAGTTTACCTATTTCCAAACTTTGTGTGTTTGCAAAAATTATGGAGAAAATTGTGCACAGACAACTTTCTTCTGCACTTAAATTAAGTTTCTGTGAACATCAACATGGGTTTCTTAAAGGTCGCTCGACCACATCCAATCTCGTGGTCTGTAGTGACTACCTTACAGAGCATATGTCTAGACGGTCTCAGGTCGACGTTATATACACTGACTACAGCAAGTGTTTTGATCGAATTGATCATACGCTTCTTATGCGTAAACTCTTGTTGGTTGGTGTGAGGGGTAATTTGTTTAGATGGTTCTCGTCATACGTGAGGAATAGGTGTCAGACTGTGGTCCTCAACGGGTATACGTCGAGAGCGATGTACATTCCGTCGGGTGTTCCCCAGGGATCCTTGTTGGGACCTCTTTTATTTAATATTTTTATAAATGACGTTGCCTCTTGTTTTCTTAACTCTAAAGTCTTATTGTATGCGGATGATATGAAGATTTTGAGTCAAGTGTCTACTGTTGAGGACGCACGCCTATTACAGGATGATCTGGACCGGTTCCACGAATACTGCGCTAGAAATAGGTTAGATTTAAATGTATCCAAGTGTTATGTATGTACATTTACGCGTAAGCCAAACCCTGTTAAATTCGATTATAGGCTTTCGAATGCCTTGGTAGCAAGAGTGAGTGTCATCAGGGATCTTGGAGTTACTTTTGACTCTAAGCTTCTGTTTGATGCACACATTAATAACATAGTAAACCAGGCGTCTAAAGCCTTGGGTTTTATTTTAAGGGTCTCTTCTGATTTTAAGAATGTTAAAACAATGAAAATTCTTTATTGTGCGTTTGTCCGTAGCCACCTTGAATACGCTTCTCAGGTTTGGAACCCAAATTATAATGTATACATTAATCGGCTTGAAGGTATACAAAGGCGATTTTTGAGGTACACTCAATATCGCTCAAATACCTATCTCCAGAACTATATTAGTCGGTGTAATAAATTTCATATTCTGCCTCTACACGAGCGAAGGAAAATTGCAGATCTTGCTTTCTTATTTAGTGTTATGAACGGATCTACTGACGTCCCTAAGTTGGTGGGCAAGTTCGGGCTGCGTGTGCCGAGTGCATTTCTTCAAAGACCACGTCTTCTCCATGTCCCTCAAGTCAGAACTATCTACAGACAGAACTCGTACGTGATAAGAGCTTGTCGTACTTTTAATATGGTGTGTCAGGATGTCGATTTAGATTTATTTACTAGTAGCGTTAAGGAAGTAAAGAAAAGTTTGAACAATTTATTTTTTGATGTATGAACATATATTTTTGTCTTTTCTTTATTATTGTATTTTTTGAGCGTGAGATAATGCATATATGTGTATCTCTTGTACTTCGCTGTTTTAGCGTATTTGTTAATGTTACTCACATTAATTGTTAGTGGAAGCTTGTAATTGGCCATCTTTAAACATTGAACTAGTTATAAAATGTATTAGCTGTAAGTTTTCCTAAAATTAATAAAATAAAATAAAATAAAATAAAATTTCTATTTCTGAAATGGATTCTAATAAAGCTAAACTATCGAGACAACTTAAATTTCGTTACGCGTCCTCTAATAGAACCGCGTTTGCTTATTAGTTCCTTTAACTTTAAAGTTTCGGACATTGTAATAAACTCGTAATGAGCTAACATAAACAGATGTTAATAGAAATAACGTTATAGGTATATAGCATACGATACGCTCCTCGCTTTGTTGATCAGCTGATGCCCGCGGCTCACGTAGACTGCATACGATGGTGAGCTATGCAGGTGGGGCCGCGCCGGTAGTCAGGTAACAGCGATGCCGTGTCACAAAGCACAACGCACGATCACTGGAATAGATCAATTCCGCGCGTCTTAGTAAACTGATAAAAACAACTAATTACTCGTATGATGAAACGACGACGTTTCGTAAGTTTACAGCTAACTCGGGAAACATTTAGTATGTAAGTGATATAAAGTTTGAATTGAGTGATACAAGGGATAAAGAATCGATAACAGTGGAATAGTTTTACAAAAATTGCTTGGTTTGAATAACGGTAAGAGAATTATTAAGTTGTAGTTAGTTGAATGTGCATTCATTTAAGATGGCGGTAGGTCTACAAATAAGTAAAATTTATTAGGCTGATTTGTGCTTTGCCTATCCTGCTTAGATTTCTTTCGAAAATAATTATGGTTAGGCACTATAGACACAAATAGAAAAGTAGGAACTTCACTTGACTTCGAGAAACTAAACTCGCTAAATGCACAGACTAAAGGATAACACAATAGGTATGTTAGTAAGATGGAACGAGCTCACTTTAAATAGGCAGGCAGCTAATCCCAGCAGTCCTTTTGTAGGCAGGAGCACGTAAATAGGTGGATAGTGATTCCTCTGACTCGTTCTAAAGGTGGACCTTGAGACCTTGCTTTTGTATCATGTTTATTATTGTGTGTGTATATATATATATTATATATATATTTATATGGATAAGTATCTATATGCTTTGTGTATATGTATTTATTGTATATATGTAAGTGGTACACCACTAAATACCTGCAGTACTGTCTCTCCTTCTACTTTTTGATCCATCCAAAGGTTGTCTGTAAAAGATTGCTTTTAGCGATAAGACCGCCCATTGTTACACCCTATGTAACAGTTCTACATTTATATCTGTAATTTTTATGGTGTACATAATAAAGAGTATTTTATCTTCTATCTATCTATCTATCTTGCTCGATCGGAGTTCCGTAGTCCCATCAGAGTTCTCAGAATGGCTTGACGAAGGTAAGGCTGCTCGACCCAGGTAGAAGTAGGATGCCAGTCCACAGGCACGGCGATCTTGGATTCTCAACACGGCCTTCCGTTGGTACTGGTAGCTGTCGTCCGGTGTCGACGATGTCCTTCGAGTGCCCTTGATACGGTACGGGAACAAATGTGCGTGGCTATTTAGCTTCGATCCGATGATTATAGGTCCTGTCTCGGTCGCCACTTTTGTTTATGATAAATTAAACAAATATTTCTTGATAAAAAATAGGTTTACTTAATTCTTTTACAAGTTTTTATAATTTTTATACGTAAGGAACGGAGAATTTTGCAAGATGATGATTGAACGAAATGTAGGAATGGAATGCGTGAATGAAAGTTAAATTGAATGAATGCTTGAGCGAATGTGTCGTAGACATTATGTAACTCAATCCAGTGGTTCGATCCTGATTCCAAAAGATGTTGAGCTATGGCCGATTTTTGGGTGTCGTTGTTCTTCACCGCCCTGATATGCTCTGATATTCGACAAGCTACCGTACGTTTCGTCTGACCGATATACGACTTGCCGCAACTGCAGTCTACTTTATAAACCCCAGGCTTTTCCAGCGGAAAGTTGTCCTTGGGCGAACGCAACATCTGAGACACTTTTTTGAAAGGAGTGAAGATAGTCTTTACGGCGTATTTCCGAAGAATTTTGGCAACCTTATCTGTCACTCCCCTCACGTACGGCAAAAATGCTGGTTGCCTCTCAACCTCGCATTTCCGGTGCTTACGACCCGTTTTTGTTTAGGTTGTGCGGGCTTCCCTGTATATCCGTTTCCGGACCGGAAATGCGAGGTTGAGAGGCAACCAGCATTTTTGCCGTACGTGAGGGGAGTGACAGATAAGGTTGCCAATATTCTTCGGAAATACGCCGTAGAGGCTATCTTCACTCCTTTCAAAAAAGTGTCTCAGATGTTGCGTTCGCCCAAGGACAACTTTCCGCTGGAAAAGCCTGGGGTTTATAAAGTAGACTGCAGTTGCGGCAAGTCGTATATCGGTCAGACGAAACGTACGGTAGCTTGTCGAATATCAGAGCATATCAGGGCGGTGAAGAACAACGACACCCAAAAATCGGCCATAGTTCAACATCTTTTGGAATCAGGATCCAACCACTGGATTGAGTTATATAACCCTCAGGTCATCTCGACAGAACGCCACTATATTCCTAGACTGGTTAGAGAAGCTATTTTGATTACCAAATATAGGAACTTCAACCGGGATGATGGGTTTCAACTGTCGAGAGCCTGGAATCCGGTGGTTCAGCTGTGTAAAAACCGAAGAAGTGCCGAAAAAAGTTCGTGAGCGGACACAGTGAGTTTTGTGTGTTGGGAACAGAATCGAGTTGCGAGTGACAGTGGTAGCGGTACTGAGTGCAAAAAACGAACAAGAAAGAGGGTAGACCGTTTTGTCTGCTCATAAACACCCACCCGTAGTGACTTCAGTATATCCGTGATCATAGTGCTTGCAACAGCGCCGAAATATCGGGAACTCAGAACAATTAATAAACATGGTAAATATCCCGTTTATGTTAATAATAATATTTCAAATAGGCACATAAAAGACACTTTTGAACGTCAAAAATTACAAAAATATTTAATTGATTCTAGTTGCCCCTTCCGAAAGGTTACGGAGATGAGGTATGATGAAGAAAGGGCAAGAAACTTCATACTTACTCTTTTAAAATGTGTGTAGTACAATGCATACAACAGTCCTCTCTTGACTACAGCCTTCAGAGTATACAATTTACCCAGAACTGATCGAACTTTATTACAAACCGTGTCTACGAGTATATGTATTTTCCATGTAAATTTAGAATCGATCGACAGTCCTAGGTACCTGTATGTTTTTACTCTAAATTAATACATTGGCAGCTTGATTTTCCATTGTGAAGACATTCATAGCTGTGACCTTCAAGTCAATGTTTTTGTTACGTGCATAAGGAGAATGTATTAGCATGCACTTTGTTTTGCTAACATTAATAATAATGCCATTGTCGTGCGCCCATTTAATGATATTGTCCAAATCGTCTTGTATTGCTTCTTGTATGGACGTTTGGTCCTTACCACTGAATATGAGACATGTGTCGTCGGCGTACATATAAGCTTTGCATTTTTTTATGACGTTACACATACTATTGACGTGTACACATACTATTAACAATATAACCAATAGGCCCATATACAGATCCGGTAGGAACACCATATTTGACAACGCCCTCCAAACTTTGCGATTTAGCAACCCGAACTTTAATAGTTCTTCGCTCTAAGTATTGACCAAACCATCTGTTGATCGGTCCACTTATCCCACACTCATCCATAGACTGCAACAAGCCGTCGTGATCCAGGGTATCGAAAGCTTTTTTGAAGTCTATAAAAACTGCTACCACTAAGTTTTTATCATTCAGCTAATTATTTACATCATCCGTAAATCTTGCTAGCGCCGTTGCAGTACTTCTGTTTGGTCTAAAACCATGTTGAATGTCGGTAATAATGTCGTTTTTGTCTAAGTAAGTTGTGATTTGACTAACTATGAACTTCTCCAATAACTTATTAATTGTATTTAAAATAGCTATTGGTCGATAATTTGTATATTCCAGATGTGATCCTTGTTTGTAAATCGGCCTAATAATTGACTCTTTCAACCTATTCGGGTACTTATTTTCTTTTACACACAGATTTATAAAATATGCTATAACAGGACTAATGAAGTTCTTAATTTCTTTTAGATCTTTTACCCTAATGCCATCTGATCCCGGCGACTTGTTGCAGTCCAGTGAGTCTATTATCCTGGCGAGATGTGTGGGGGTTGTTTTACTGAACCTAAAACTAACATTACACGGTTTAATATAATCATGTCTATTTAGGAACGTCTCATTACATTTATGCTTGATATTGTCGATTTCTGTTGTAAATGTGTTACAGAAATGATTACAAATGGTTGCCAAGCTTTCTTTTTTATGTAAATATTTCTCAGTGACGCTATCTACTGTAATTTACTTCTGCCCAGCCAGTTATTAATATTACACCATATCTTACGCATGTTTCCCTTACATTTTTGTATTTCGTCACGCCTATGTCGATCTCTAGCCACATTTATAAGTTTATGCATTTTATTTCTATATTTAGTGTATTGTAATCTAAGGTTTTAAGCTATTGCATAGCTTCTATCGCGGGCCTTGAGCGCGGGGACCGAATCCAGAAATTCCGTAACGAAAAAACCTCACGCTATCGCTGTCTCGCTTTAACATCTATTCGACTCTATCGCACTACGCTACTCAGCCGCCATAGCTACCGGCCGCCATATTCTTGTCTTGTTTGTTGTCAAGAACTTTGTCAACAAAGCGCTGTTTTTGTTTTTATTCTGTGTTTTGTGGATATTTATCGTAAATTAGAGTTATTGTTGTATTTATGTATGTACGTGTGACGTAATTTAAGTTGCAATGCATTACAAAGCGTGTGAAATATGTGTTATAAGATCCGGCCGGTCAGATGGTCAAATGCGAATCTTCATAGCCAAATTTCCTTTGAATGAAGATAGGTAAGCATATTTATTTTCAATTGTTATGTTAAAAAACATTAATAAGCTCTTACAGAAAATAAATTACTTGATTTAAAGTCCAAAATTTACAACATTACAAAGTAACCTATCAATATGCTAGTGCTTGACGCATGTTACTTTTTTATCGACTGTCGATATTTTTATTATTCACTAGCTTTTGCCCGCGGCTTCGCCCGCGTGGATGTCGGTTAGCGCATAAAAAAGTAGGTACCCTATGTCCTTCTCCATATCCCAGGCTATATCTCAAAATTGTAACTTAATATTAATTTTAATGTGATTCACTATGTGAATAGAAACCGAATCAAATTATTTAATATAATAAAAGTACTTATGTTTTGAACGTGAATGAGTCTTTACCTAAAGATAACAAACACAAAATCAAAATACGAAACTTCACTCAAATTCTTAAAGCAATTTTTATTTTGTCTTTATTTGTGTCGCATTTTTATTTCGTGTTGTAATTTGGTACAATTGGTACCAAATTACAACACGAAATAAAAATGCGACACAAATAATAATTTTAAAATAATTCACGTAAGTACCAACAATGTGAAAACAAAACGAAATCCTCCGAAATGTGGCATGATACACCGTTTGTGCTAATGAACGCTCGAAATATCTAATGAACACCATTGGTGCATAACTTTTCTCAGGGTCACGTTCGCAATTGGACGAAATATTTGACATTTATTTTGTTTGCAACACGATCTGGCTGTAGAATTCGATTAATCGACTAATACTTGACCGGTATTAATACATTTTAGTGGGAACACCACTAAACGAACGAAAACAAAATACGTCTGTACTCTGTGGTCGTGTGGCGGTGTGGCGCGATGCTTACTGTAAACATTCATCAAGGTTATACGTGCGTAAAGTAATGGATTCAATGAGAAAACGGTTTAATGTTAGAAGAATCTTATACAAAATTACTGAGAAATAAGTGTGGATTTCGTATTGAGTGTTAGTTTATCGAAAAGTGATAAATATCTCAGTGAAAAAGTAACGAAAGTTTTGTAATGCACAAATTTTAGTCATATGGCCGCCGTGTTTAGTAATGTTTTTATTATAAATATTCTTGTATACTGTTTGAAATACACATAAGTAGCTAGCTTATTTATCTACGAACATAATTTGGCTAAAAGCTACTGATATTATAGCGTATTGTTATCGTAATCGTATTTCCAAGAGCAAAATTCGGCAAACAAATACCTACAAAAAGACAATAAAATGGATATAGTATGTTATCCTTAAGAGATAGACATATGCCATCGCGGACTTTTTTGAAGACCTTTATAAGATACATAATTCCATCATACATTATTTTGTTATATCTCAAAGGGTTTAGACAGCGTTTTCGTTGAAAGCTCCCAGACGGCTTATTTTTTTCCGACACCTCCAACAAATATCGTTAATTTATACAAAAATGTACACAAAAACTTAACAATAAAAAAAAAACAGTAGAAAATGCCCAAGGCATTAAGTCCGCCTTTGTACAGTTTTTACTTGTGCATAAAGTTTTAATAAATAAATAAATTATATACTAAAACCTTACTCGAGAACCAACCTATTCATTGATGAAAACAGCACGAGAATCAGTGCAGTAGTTTATGAGTTTATCGCGAACAGACAGACAGACAGACAGACGCGGCGGAGGACTTTGTTTTATAATATGTAGTGATTTAATTTTCTCTGTTATTCTATTAATACTGCAAAACCAAAATAACAAAGATATAAGTTTAAATACACTACTGTTATAATCATAATAATGTAATAAAATGTTCCAGCTAGATGTAAAAAATAGGTTAAAGTTACGGGAAAGAAGACTTGGTGTATGTACCCATTGAAAAGATACATCAATTGGAACATATTTGTGGCAGTCATTTTCTACCAAAGGATTTCAATAAAAAGAAGACACAACTAAGAAAAAATGCTACTCCGTCTGTAGAACTTACTGCAGAACCAATGGCAGATGAGCTGTTCGTTGGATTTCCATTACACATCTTCAAAAGTGAGCAAACAGGTAAGACTTTATTTTCCAGTCGTAATTCATCCTAACTCACCCTTTCCGATTACTTTAGTAACTCATGTTCAATTATATTTTGCAGAGTTATCTTCTACTTCGACTACTGCGATTCTTGGACTGGTACATCTAGTAAGTTTTTTTTTTTTTGGGTACTGTACGTTCGAATGAAAAAACGGAACCCTTATGTACCTTCATCTACTGGACCGATTAAGTTGCATTTTGGTACACATGCAAAATGTATCATGTGACATATGAAATGAAAGGACTTGACAAGAGAACTTTTTTTTAAATTATTTAAAAAAAAATCCTCTTGACAAGTCCTTTCATTTCATTTTACATTTTTAATGAAAATTATTAAAGAAAATAGATGAAAATTTACCATTTCCCCCCTTATCTCCGAAACTGCTGATCCTAACATAAAAAAAAAAGAAAATGGATGAAAATTTACCATTTCCCCCCTTATCTCCGAAACTGCTGATCCTAACATTATAAAAAATACAGTGTACAGTTCTATACTTAAAGATTACAGCAAAACCTTTAAGAAGTCTATGGTCTTAAAATAACATGGTAAATTACTCAATATTGTGTGTACTTACATTATTATTATGCAGTTGGAAAGTATGGGGAAACATGTTTTTCAACTACAATGTTAATTCGGTTCTTGGGATTAATTCATCCCAACTACGATACCTTTCATTGTTTTTGGAATTAGAAGTGAATGACTACATTTTGTTTTTATTGCAGTACCTTCAACATCAACTGCTGAACCATTGCCAGTAGAATGTACAAAAGACAGGAAAATATGTTCTATTGCGGGTAAGGTTTATGTTTATTTTAAACTTATTAAATTCACTTTACTATTTGATTAACTGTATTGAATGTATCAATTGTAAATATTACAGATACTTTTTTGTCTATTACAGACCCTTTTTCAAATGAAAATGTGATAAAAATAATGAGACTAAGCCCAAGTAACTATTCAAGATTAGAATTAAATTTGAATTCACTTGTTCATGTGTCAGTTAATAAGCAACGTGTTTTCTACATTTCAGTACCTTCAACATCAACTGCTGAACCATTGCCAATTGAATGATCAATAGAAAGGAAAAGGTGTTCTAATTATTATAAAAAAACTTAAGTCCAAAGTTTTGTTTTATTTTATTATCATCACAGCAAATCTCATCTTATAGTCAAGTTTACCTCGGATTAGATCTAGACTATACAATGGGATTTGTCTCTGAACCCCGCTTACGCCAACGTGGAATCACAGCCGTAGCTGGTTTCTTTTTATAAGAAAATTACCACGTAACCTTAGTTCAAATCGAAAGTTACCGTTGGCCTAAGTGACCTTTGCCTTAAATTTATTAAGAATGAAACCGTAAAAATGTCAGGATCCTAAGACCCGAAATTTTTTACAGCAACGTATCGATAAAAATTACGAGTGAGTAGTAGTACATCCCTATCTTGTTATTATGTTGGCAGCTTTATGTCATGTCTGCAGTCCGTGTCATTTCTGTTATGTTGGTATTCATTATTAGCTCACGTTTCATACAAGCGACGTTTTTCATTTTTATCTATGGGACTCCCGTCTCTTAATATT
This sequence comes from Dryobota labecula, assembly GCA_947523025.1. Lineage (NCBI taxonomy): Eukaryota > Metazoa > Arthropoda > Insecta > Lepidoptera > Noctuidae > Dryobota > Dryobota labecula. The sequence goes on along the minus strand of OX383291.1, from coordinate 109,896 downwards.
ATATACTCTTTGTTTATTTAATAAAAGAAAAAATTGTTTTCTTATCGGTCACCACGCTCAAAAAGTGTAACTTGAATTAATATCAAATAAAAAGAAATACTGCATAAATAAAATAAATAAATAATTATAATTGCATAAGTTGATACAAAATGCTATGCAATAGCTTTACCGCGGCAGTCCCCGAGTGCCACAGGTCTTTTTTACTGTTTGGATCCATTTTCCAGCGCCTAAAAAAGTCATATTTTCGTATAATCATGTTTTGTAAAGTATTATTAACCCAAGCTTGGCCATCACGTTTTTTAACTGTTGATGGTTGTTTGGAAGACTTATAATTGTCGCTAAAAATCGTGTACATATTTATCATATAACTCAATAGGATCATAATTATGTGTTTAATAATTGTTGCCAGTCAACATTGTGAAGTTTATTACTCACTAGTTTGTTTTGAATGGTCATTCTGGTCGTTTGAATACATTGTTCTATGTTCAAACAAGCTGATAATAACGTTATGTAGTGGTCCGCGATGTTAGTCGTTACCGTATACGCTTCAAGAACGCAAGCCTTCTCAGTCCGTACAAATACATGGTCGAGGCAGGACGTCACATTGCGCTCACCCGTGACTACGTCCCGAGTCACGTCTCGTATGCCGCATTGCAATCCCCTCTCCGATAGTGCGTTCAGATACCTGTCAGCAATTGAATCCATATTACCGCGCAGTATGATGATGTTACAGTCGCCGACCATAATTATATTATTTCGTTTCGGTATACTCTGGATATATCTTTTGATATCTGCTACAAAGTTTATTTTATTTGTACTTGGAGGTCCATAGATAACCATAACATCAGTGATGTATTCGTTAACGGCTAGCCGTCCGTGTATAAACTCATACGTCGCTGTAATACCGGATTCAACTGGATTAAACTGCACTCTGTCGTTCACGTAAACCAATATTCCTCTACCCCTTCTGTCTTCTCTTGTTAAAGCATGCATATTGAATCCACTAATCTCGTATATTTTAGTATCTTCTTCTTTAATGTTTATTTCCGATAGCCAAATTAAATCCAGGCTGTGCAGGCATTCCTTTGTTAAAACAACTAGCTCATTCAAATGTTTTCTCAGAGAGCATACATTTATATGTATAACTTGAAGTGACGCCGGTCGTTTGTTTACGTGCTCGTACCATCTAACTGTGTGTATTTTGTATATTCTATAACTTGTATTTCTGATTCCGGGTCCATTTTATAAAATATCGTTTGAATCTATATATTATTATTTATTATGTTTATATTAATCTGTTTTTGTATAGGTAGGTTTAAATTAGGTTGTAGATTTTATACGACTACTCTTCGTTTTCTGTCAGGTAATTTTCAATATCGCTTTCGAAGCGTATGTGGTGTACTTTTTTATCATTGTCATCTTTTTTTATCATGATTTTCGAGTTTTTAACTCAGATGTATTTGTAGGATTCCTTTAGGTTTGTCTTAACAGCCCAGAACAGGTTGCGCATCTGACGTGTCAAATGTTCATTACATATATTTGTGATTCATCATTGTTTTCGTATATTGTATGATTTGTTATTTTTGTCTCTTTGCGAGTTTTCAACCAATCTGACCGGGCTGCTTTTGTACGTAGTGTGGCAATTATTGATCGTGGGTTTTTTCCGTCGACTCCTCGAGTAGTTACCCTCCATGCATTTTCAATATCTTCGGCCTTTAATTGTAATTTCTTAGCAATTCTTGCTACAATTTCCGTAACATTTTCGCCATCCTGTTTTTGTACATGTACTAGTTCAATGTTTCTGCTCAGTTCTTTTTGCTCCAACATCATAATACGCTCCTCTAATGCCTTGTTGCATTTTTCTAAATATATTTTATTTTGAAATATATCTTTTATTCTATTATCGTGTTTTTTTTTTATATTATCTGAAAATTCCTTCTGTGATTTATCTAAATCTTCATAATTCAGTTTCAGATCATTAACATTATTTTCGGTGTCTTTATCATTCTTCTTAATTTCTGCCATTATGGTTTTTATTTCAGATATGTCCGTCTGAATACGCACGAAACGTGAATTCTGCTCTTCTTTCATAGTGGTAAGGAGACAGTGCATATCTTTCATTTCCTCCCGAAAAGCATTTATTGTTTCGGTCAGGGTATTGGTTGAGCAGCAGGTAGTTTTTTTCTTCTTAATTTCTGCCATTTCGGTTTTTATTTCGGATATATCCGTCTGAATACGCACGAAACGTGAATTCTGCTCTTCTTTCATAGTGGTAAGGAGACAGTACATATCTTTCATTTCCTCCCGAAAAGCATTTATTGTTTCGGTCAGGGTATTGGTTGAGCAGCAGGTAGTTTTAGTTCTTCTTATTTCCTGTGCTCCTGACGAATCACTATCCGAATTCATTGCAATACGTTTCTTGGGATGTCTTGGGTTGACCCACGTACCTGACGTTTTTTGCTTACCGGTCGTAGTCGCGACATTTGGATAAGATGCATAATGTTGCCCGCTTTTAGGGGATGCGTGCTCCATGTTGATTTAGTCTGTTGGCATCAAACGTTAGCAACGCGAACAGTTTATTTTTATTTTTTTATCTTGGGCATCTCAGAGTGTAACCTCTAAGGTTCCGACTCTTTAACCGGACTTTCCTGTGGCTGCCTTAAGCTCTTAACGAAACTTAATGCCTCCAGCCAGGGCGTATAAACTATAAACTAAACGACTGCTGCTCGCTAAGGGCACCCCCTGTGGGGTACGAACCTCGGCTTAGGGCAGCTGAGTCGGAGGGAGGGTGGCGAGGGACCGACGGTAGCTGGATAAAATCTGTGTTTTGATTATTATCGTGGAGAGTTTGGATTACATGCTGCTCAGCTAAAACGCGTGCTGGCGCTTTACTTACAGTCAAGGGTCGGGGAGCGCGAACAGGGCTGCTCAGTGTTATTTATGAAGGCGGCACGCGGCTGCGTGCGCGGCTCAATCAGCCCCACTACTGTCTTCGCCCCGGCTCGGCTGTCGTATCGCAAACGTAGTGCTCACTTGCTCCTTCGTATAATTTTGTCTTCCTCTATTATTATTTAATCAACTTAGAATTTGCTACTCGGTAACGCGTCCATACACCTCGCGCGATCCACGAGAACTCCCTAATTAAAAAACTAATTAATTATATGTGAAGAGTGTGAAGACGATGATGTACCTAGAATACAATTACTATACCACAATGGGTAAATAGAATAAAAAGTGAAGTAATGACAGACAAATTAATAATATATATATGCTAGTTTACAAAATGTGCTTTTAATATGAGTTTTAAATTTTCTTTCATTTATAGTCCATTTATAATAGCATTAGACAGAAGTTAAAAAAGGTTATTTTTGATGCACACTTTATAACTAAAGTACAATAAACTTGTTATAGTTACGATTGACGCCAAATCGGTTAAAATGAATTTATATATCAGCTATCACACTTAATTGTAATCATTTAAAAAAACAACCATATGAAATTAAGTCGCTTTCATTTAGATATATTATTTCATTCCAATTTAAAATTACAGTGCCTATGCTAAAAACCTAAAAGAAGCAGGAGTCAACAATACTGCAACGCTTTTTGTTTCACTATAATCCTACCAAATCTAAAATGTTACTTAATCCCTTCATAAGCTGTGACAGCCGGGGATTTCAAATTTTACTGGTTTATGTCGTCTGTGAAATTGACTTGACAATGTTCTAAGATTGTCATGTATGTCATTTACTTGTGAATACTTTGTTTGTTATTATTTAATTTTCGTTTGTTATTTATTAAAATAATAAATAATATTTAGTTATTTCTTTGTTACTGTATTGTTATCAGTGTTGTCATTGGGTTGTTTGTACAAAACGTTACTTTTTTTTTTGAGCTATGTGTGATCCCGGTGCGGGACCGAGTGGCTTACAACATATAAGTGCTGAGTCTGACCAAAGCCAACGACGAAAAAAACGTGGTCCAAAAGTTGACTCCGACGTAATAATAATGTCTCCCAAAAAAAATAGAACGCTGCGTGCTGTAGAAAAACAACCTGTGATAAATATTTTTAAGCAATTGGAGTCCTGGCCTGCAGATACTCATTATAAGACTGAGATGATAAACAAAATCGCAGAAGTTGCCGGTAAGGATGATTCATAGAATTATTACTATAAAAATATTTGAAACTAACATGCATTGTGATAAAATGTATTATATTTTAGAAACTCCGCACATGATTTTATTATTTACAGGCGTATCTCGGGCTACTCTGTCCAATATTCTCAAAGAGTACAACATAAAAAGTCGCCTGCAATCTCCCCCTCCCCAACAGAAGCACATGAAACGTGATGATTTTGATGACATCACATTTAGTGGAATATGCAGGAAAATTCATTCCTTCTTGCCCACCTTGCCCACCTTGGACAAGATGCTGGAAGCAGTTAACAGTGACGAGTCTCTGCCAGATTTAAAAAAAAGCAGTCTGTATAAAATAATTAAATAAACATTAAAGTTCACATAAATCAAACGGAGCAGAAAAAGTGCACTCATAGAAGTCATAGACAAGCAGGAGATCGTCCTTTGGAGACTAAAATATCTTCATAAAATAAAAAGGCTAAGGAATAAAGGAAGGAAAATATATTATTATTTAGATGATACTTGGCTAAATGAAGGTACAGTGCTTCTAAATTTCTTAACAGCTATTTATGCACTAAGCAGTGTATGACCTCTTGCATTCAATAACATTATAATTAATTATACAGTTAAACATAATTTCATAAAATTGGTTCGTGAAATGAATGGTATTTATATTAATAACCTTTTATCATACAAACAGGTCACACGAAAAGCCTAATATGGCATGACACTAATAATAAGTCGTCAAAAGAAGCACATTGGGAAGGTCTATCTGCTGGTTTAAAAAATCCAACTTATAATCGGTCATACTGGTATGTATTTTATGGACTGTCCTCGCCATAAAAAAATGAACACCCCATTGTTATTGACTATTAATTAAGTAATACATATTATATTGTATTATGAATTAACGCATGCAAAGCGAACTTTTAAAGTTATAAATTTTGTTATAGTATTTATCTATGACCTATTTCCGGCAGTGAAATTATATAGGGGGTACGGAATAATTGACTTGTATTAATTTTATTTCACAGGGTTTGTGAAGGGTTTTTAATGGATGCTGCATTAATATTTGATGCAAAGAAAGGTGATGAAGATGACCACTCCGAAATGGACGCCTTCAACTTTAATAATAATAATTATTTATTTATCTACACTTCAAGACACAATCATCTGTGTAGCCTTGACTCTTGTACTAGGATTTCCTGTTTCATAAGAGCCAGACCTCTCAATTTACAGGGAATATGTTATAGAAGCGCGATAGACAAAAGTGAAAATGGTTCAAGTTAATTTTGTCAAAAATTGAGAGTGGCGCTGTAATTGTTATGGACAATGCGCTATACCACTCAAGGACATTGGAGAAGCTGCCAACCACAGCTACACGAAAGGCAGATATACAGGAATGGTTTAAAAGCAAAAATATTCCTTTTGAGGAAAAAGATCTTAGGGCAACTTTATTAGAAAAAGCAAAAATACAAAGACATTTATACCAAAAGTTTGTTGTAGATGAGATGGCTAGAGAGAAGGGTATTTCAGTATTGCGCCTCCCACCCTACCACTGCGAGTTCAACCCTATAGAATTAATATGGGCTCAAATGATGGGGTATGTGGCTCAACATAACAAAACGTTCAAATTAGACAAGGAGAAACAATTACTCCCACAAGATCTGGATAGTATTACGCTAGAACGATGGCAGTCTTGCGTTGCTCATGCAATTAAAGAAGAGGAAAAGTTAAAGCATAATGGATGATGTGGTAGAAAGATTTATTATTAGGTAACGTCGGTGAAACTTCTTCATCTTTATTCTCTGATGATAGTGACTAAATTATAAGATGAAGACGAAGAAGTTACACCAACTATTGTGTGTTGAAAGTTGTTGTTTTAAATAAAATATTGTAAAAAAAAAAAGACTTATTTCCTTTAATCTTAATTAAATTTAAATCATCACGACGTAATCGTTTATTTCATTCATTCGTTTCGTTGTAAGTAATGTGTGATGAAGATGTTATTACGACCTATTTATCAAAGTTATGTTAAAACATTTTTAGTTTAATTGTTTAAACTTTTAACTTTGAATACACTCCTGCTTCTACGAGCCTCTTTTTTCTAATGCTATAGTAAATGGAGTATAATTGTCATATATCAAAAGGTATTTTTAACCGACTTTACAAAAAGGAGGAGGTTCTCAATTCGGTTGTATTTTTTTTATGTTTGTTACCTCAGATCTCCGTCGTTTATGAACCAATTTGGAAAATTCTTTTTTTATTAGAATTGATGTACTTCCAGATTGGTCCTATTTTTCCAATCAAAATCCAGTATAGTTGATGGAATCCATGAGGAATTGAGGGAAATCCTATAATTTTGTATAGCGATTTTTGTAATTTCATCAACAAATCAAGCATTTGCATTCAGAAAGTATCATTTGGTGAACCAGAACTAGTGAAGAAGACCACAGATGGCCAACGGAACTCGTCAATGATACGTATTTTACGGGTAGCAATAAGATATCTCGATTAAGATAACTAAGCGACTATGACGAAGCAAAAAATAAATGCTGATCAAAATGGTACCATCAAACTAATCTGATGATGAAGCCGGAAGGTAGGCAACGGAACTCCGTAATAAAATAATGTATCCTAGCCGTGTTTGGGCTTATTGGAATCTTCATGAGATGCACTCTGGCTATCTGCTGGGCATGTTTGCGGAAGCGCGCACCGACTGTTTTCACGCCACCATGCGCAAGCGGTGCGCGTCCTTAGTGCGCAGGGTGCGGGCCAGCTCAAATACTGTCCTGGTAATGATTGCCGAGCGATTTAACTGCCCCTACATACGACAATGCTGTAACAGACATGTATAGCCAGGGCACTTAATCTGATTGTATTGTATTGTTTTTATCTTTAATTCTGTTGTCGTTGTTATTTGACATTTTATTTTGATTTTAATTCTGTGACCTTTTTGTACCTACTTGTTCGTTAATTTAATTGCATTTGACATTTCATTTTAATTTTAATCCTATGACCTTTATAATTGTTACCCACTCACTCATTTATATATTTTTTAATTTATTTTTTTATTGTATTGTCATTTTGTTCTGTTCTGTTGCAGTATGGTGAAATTTTATTTTACGTGATATGGGTTGTATGGCCTGAATTGAATGTTTTCTTTTTTTTATATATATATGATGTTTAAACGACTTCAAAAAAAGGAGGAGGTTCTCAATTCGTCTATATGTATAAGGTGTTAAAAAATTAACTCTACAAACTTTAAGAGGTGCTTTAGACCATCGAACTGAATAAATTTTACTGTGGGACCTGCTTTGAAATCGCGAAAAAATTAACAGCTGTCCCATACACTTTAGAACAATAGGTACAAAACTTTAATATGGAACAGCTGTTTTTTATTAAGTAATTTAATTTAGCTGGTATTTAATCCACTCCGTGTATGTTCATGGTGTTATAAGATTTCCTGTCACTGTTGTAGTGTTGTTGTAGTTATGGTAGGTACCACAACTAAAAAGTGAAAAATAAAAAAAACTTTTTACAAAAAAGAAACAACCGACTTAAAAAAACAAACACTAAATTAAATTAAAAGAAAAAACTTTTAAAAACTAGCTTTTATTATATTCTTGTTAATAATAATAATAATAATAACCCCACCGCGGTATCTCTACGTTGACGTCGTGGTGGGGCTTGCGCGCTCCGAACTCTAGGTCTGTGCCGGTAGAGTTTACTTTCCCGGAACATGTCTAGGGTGAGGAGCCAGACCAAGAGAGATACAGAAACCCGCAGGGCAGCATGAGGCGAGCTGTTGGGCAGTTGCGACCCCACAGACCCTATCTCCCGGGAGAAGTCATGTTCCTCATCTCTGGCTTGCCTTCATTGGCCGGCTGGAGTGAACACTGAAGAGGAACTGAGCTCCCACCTCATTCTTGCCTTTATTGGCCGGCTTGTGTGGAGATTCGCAAGAGCAAACGTGCTCGGAGGAAGGAAGTATTCCAGTAAGTGCTTGTAGGGATCTTGACCATCTTCCGGGCTCTGGGATTGTTCTGAGAGCCGTGGAATACCTCTTTACTCCTCGAGCACCTCAAAACATGTTGCCCCCGTGTCGCGACGTCACTATGTGCTAGCGACCGTTTTCGGGGGCCCATTATTGACTGTGCAAGTCACCCCCTGCCATTTTATCCGTGTCTAATAAAACATTGATCAGGCAGGGGCCATAGTCCTTCCATAGTTTTAGGGAACCAGTCCATTTTAACCACCCAAACCCATAGTCCAATATCTTTGGTTCCTTATCCTGCAATAGTCCTACACCAACCGGGGGTTGTCATTGGGTGCACTTGTATGGTGCGTACAGGGATAATCGTCGGTTGGTGCCTCATTTAATTAAAAAGCGTCTAACGGGCCTCTGCGAGTTGGCTTCGGCCCCTCGTACGCCTTCCAAAGGTCCGGGACCCCAGGGTCCCGAGATATGTAGTCATATGTAAATAAAATAATAATAATAATAATAATCATTTATTTCAGATTTCTCCATAAACTGTTAGTAACACGAAAATACTTAAGAGCTAATGTTAGTAAACAAAACAAATATAATTAACCATATTCATCTACGTCACAATGGGTGTGTAACGTTTGATACAATAACAAAAGTTCTAATGATCATATGACCTAATTTCATTTACTATAATTCTTTTTTAATATAACGATCAAATGATATAATGAATTATTGATATAATTTCATTTTACCTAATTTCATATGGTATAATGAACAGTTTATATGTATAATGCACATTTGAAATAATATTTAATTAATATAATATTCAGTTCCTATTATATTCAAAATCTATAAGTAACGTTTAATATAATTTGGAAATGTCTATTTAAGGGCGAAGGGGTTGCACTGGCTAAGTTTCGCTTTACCATTCCACGATTTTGGGAGTCCATTCTTTTTTTACAGAAAGATAATATTATTAGAAGCCTACACGTAACATTTTAAGGTGCGGAGATAGAGCGTATACGAAAAAAAAAACCGTAGAAATTTAACAATATTTTCTCATTTTTGACATTTTGTCTCGCCATTGAACGTTTCGTTTTACGTAAAATGTTTTACTTAATATTAATAATGAAAGAAATACGTAAATTTTAGTGATTTAGATACTTTTTTATATACATATTATTTCTATTTACATATTATATTACATATATTTTGCTAATTTAAAATAGTGCTATTAAATTAACAGAATAATTTACCGACTATTGCCGTTAGTTGAAACCAAACGTAAAACGACGCCATTTTGCTGTCACTTCACGTAGTCTGTCAGTGAGGCAAATAAAAACTTAGGATGCAAGAGCGAGCGAAGCGAGCTCTGGACTTGGTTCACCCCGACTCGGACGGGTTAGGTTAGAAGTGGTTATTTTTTTTTAAACCACCCAGAAGTAGGAGCCCCGCGTAGCGGGACTCCGTCGACCACGCCTTACTTTGAGACATCTGTTATCGAAAATACCTTTGACCTCAGAGCTAGTCACAAAGTAATATTCCAAGATTTGATTATATTTTGGTTTGACCTTGACTTTTAGGGTGTTGACCTTGACCTTGAAAATTTCATTTACTTTATTATTGTTTGAAAACCAAAATAGACCCGCTCCGTGTATTTAAAAAAAAAACATATCATAAAGGGGGGTGGGGGGGACTCCACACTTTTTCCTTCACAGGTGCGTTACCTTAGAAAATTTGTTAATATGAAAGTTAGGTCAAATGAACATTGTATAAAAAGAGCATTATACAATTTGAAAACCATGTGAAATGAACGTTATCTATACATATAATAAAATCGTAGCGAAGTCAAAACTGTACACTCACCTGCAAAATTGCATGGATACCTTAGTGTCTACTTTCCGGTGAACGTTTGAGTTCAAGTTTTCGAAAATACAACTAGATGGCGTTGGTATCTTCACAACTATGACAGATTTTCGAAACGTAAGAAGTTAGGAAGAAACGTATTCGGTAGGATTAAGTAAGGACCTACACGGCTAATACATTTATGCTTTAGTGCAGCATTACATTTACTAGCATATGTAGCTTAAATGATAAACGTATCAAAAGAAACTGATAGGAATATATTCATTAAGCTAACGAGTGGGTATTAATAATATAATGCTCGAGTTGGTAGTTACCTAGCAACAGGAAAAAAGAGCAGAGTCATCCCAGGTAAACAGGCTCGCCAAACAAAAAGGCACTATTAAAAAAATATAGACGTTTATTTCTTATAGTTTATTATTCAAATTTAACAGTCAGTTATTAATTATCGTATAACATTATAATATTATATATAACTTCTTATTGAGGCCATAGCTTAAGTATTCGTTTCCAAAACCGGAAAGAGGATTGAAGCATATACATATAACCTCAATAAAAACAAACAGGAGACCAGATTATTTTATCACAAAGGCCAAACGGATTAAATAGGTAGGCTAAAAACTACAAAATTGCACAAAAACATATCAAATGGTTAGTAAGTAACATAAAAAAGTAAACATTGTGTTGTGTTACCTCTAATGTTCGTAATTTTTTTTAATTTTAAAAACTAGCTTCTGCCCGCGACTTCGTCCGCGTGAAATTTCTTGTTCCCCCGACCCATCCCGTCGCATCACATTGCCTGCCCGTGCTTTTACTTCATTGTCGCTTAAACTTTCATTTAAAAAAAATTGTGTCCTAGTTAGTAGGAATGTAATTCTTCCTCAAGAATTGGGCTGTAAAATGCAAAAAGATTTTTTCAAATCCAACTCTCAGTTTCAGAGATTAGCGCGTTCAAAAACAAAAAAGCACGGGCAGGCAATGTGTTGCGACGGGGTGGGTCGGGGGAACAAGAAATTTAACGCGGACAAAGTCGCGGGCAGAAGCTAGTAGATGATATAACAACAAAATCTCTAATAATAACAAAATATAACAACGGAACCTATAATTTTATTTAATATTATAGGCTATATAACATCACTCTACAACCAAAAGGAGCGGAGCATAAATGAAAAATGTTGCAAAAACGGGAAAAATTATTCCTTTTTGAGAGCTTCCGTTGCGTGCGCTGCGTAAACGGTTTAACTTACGCAAACATCATGTATGATGGAATTGTTCCTCTTTAAATTTTCTAAAAAAAAGTCCGGGACAGCATATGTCTATCTTTTAAGATTGACTCACTATAACCTTTTTTATGGTAATCAAATTTGTTCGAAACTAATGCATTATTTGCGAAGGAGTTTTCATAAACATAGTATTAATCCTTATCCAAATAAATACGTTATTCATCACAAGTATTTAATTTTGAACAAAGTTGCCCTTACATCATTTAATTTCAATGAATATCTTAGGAGATATAACTGTTTTATAATAACTCCGCAGCAAAATAATGATCAACTTTGCGAGGTAGTCTATTCTAAAGCTGAAGAGTTAGTTTTTAGGGTTCCGTACCCAAAGGGTAAAATGGGACCCTATTACTAAAACTCCTCTTTCCGTCTGTCTGTCTGTCTGTCCGTCTGTCACCAGGCTGTATCTCATGAACCGTGATAGTTAAACAGTTATAATTTTCACATATGATGTATTTCTGTTGCCGCTATAACAACAAATACTAACAAAACAGAAAAAATAAATATTTAAGGGGGGCTCCCATACAACGGACATGATTTTTTTGCTCCGCCCGCCTGGATGTCGGTTATCGCGTAAAAAAGTAGCCTATGTCCTTTTCTATATCCCAGGTCGATCGGTTCAGCGGTTTAGGCGTGAAAACGTAACATACAGACAGACGGAGCTACTTTCACATTTATAATATTAGTATGGAGAGCTTTTGCCCGCGGCTCCGCCCGCGTGGATGTCGGTTATCGCGTAAAGAAGTAGCCTAAGTCCTTCTCCATATCCCAGGCTATATCTTTGCCGAATTTCATGACGATCGGTTCAGCGGTTTAGGCGTGAAAATGTAACATACAGACAGACAGACAGACAAATAGACAGACAGACAGTGTTACTTTCACATTTATAATATTAGTAAGGAAAAGGATTTGTATGGATGGTACGGAACCCTTCGTGCGCGAGTCCGACTCGCACTTGGCCGGTTTTTTGTTTTTTGAACGCGCTAATCTCTGGAACTGCGAGTTGGATTTGAAAAAATCTTTTTGCATTTTACAGGCCAATTCTTGAGGAAGAATTACATTCCTATTAACTAGAACACCATTTTATTTTATTTTTAATGAAAGTTTTTGCGAAAACGAAGTAAAAGCACGGGCAGGCAATGTGTTGCGACGGGGTGGGTCGGGGGAACAAGAAATTTAACGCGGACAAAGTCGCGGGCAGAAGCTAGTAGATGATATAACAACAAAATCTCTAATAATAACAAAATATAACAACGGAACCTATAATTTTATTTAATACTAGCTTTTGCCCGCGGCTTCGCCCGCGTGGATGTCGGTTATCGCATAGAAAAGTACCCTATGTCCTTCTCCATATCCCAGGCTATATCTCAAAATTCTAACTTAATATTAATTTTAATGTGACTCACAATGTGAATAGAAACCGAAACAAATGATTTAATATAATAAAAGTACTTATGTTCTGAACGTGAATGAGTCTTTACCTAAAGATAACAAACACAAAATCAAAATACGAAATTTCACTCAAATTCTTAAAGCAATCAATTGTACCAAATTACAACACGAAATAAAAGTGCGACACAAATGATAATTTAAAAATAATTCACATAAGTACCAACAATGTGAAAACAAAACGAAATCCTCCAAAATGTCGCATGATACACCATTTGTGCTGCTAAAACGCTCGAAATATATATATAATGAACACCATTGGTGCATAACTTTTCTCAGGGTCACGTTCGCAATTGGGCGAAATTTATTTGACACTTATTTTGTACTTGCAACACGATCTGGTCGATCTGGTCTTGCAATTCGATTAATCGACTAATACTTGACCGGTTGACATTTAAGCGGGAACACCACTAAACGAACGAAAAAAAAATAAAACAAAATACGTCTGTACTCTGTGGTCGTGTGGCGGTGTGGTGCGGTGCTTAATGTAAACATTCATCAAGGTTATACGTTCGTAAAGATTCAATGAGAAAAGAAAACGGTTTAATCTTTGAAGAATTTTATACAGAATTACTGAGAAATAAGTGTAGATTTCGTATTGAGTGTTAGTTTATCGAAAAGTGATAAATATGTCAGTGAAAAAGTAACGAAAGTTTTGGAATGCACAAATTTTGATCATAAGGCCGCCGTATTTAGTAATGTTTTTATGATAAATATTCTTGTACACTGTTTGAAATACAAATAAGTAGCTAGCTTATTTATCTACGAACATAATTTGGCTAATAGCTACTGATATTATAGCGTATTGTTATCGTAATCGTATTTCCAAGAGTAAAATTCGGCAAACAAATACCTACAAAAAGTCAATAAAATGGATATAGTATGTTATCCTTAAGAGATAGACATATGCCATCGCGGACTTTTTTGAAGACCTATAAAAGATACATAATTCCACGGTACATTATTTTGTTATATCTCAAAGGGTTTAGACAGCGTTTTCGTTGAAAGCTTCCAGACGGCTTATTTTTTTCCGACATTTCCAACAAATATCGTAAATTCATACAAAAATGCATACAAAAACATAACAAATTATATACTAAAACCTTCCTCGAGAACCAAGCTATCCATTGGTGAAAACAGCATGAGAATCGGTGCAGTAGTATTTGAGTTTATCGCGAACAGACAGACAGACAGACGCGGCGGAGGACTTTGTTTTATAATATGTAGTGATTATAGGCTATATAACATCACTCTACAACCAAAAGGGGCGGAGCATAAATGAAAAATGTTGCAAAAACGGGAAAAATTATTCCTTTTTGAGAGCTTCCGTTGCGTGCGCTGCGTAAACGGTTTAAGTTACGCAAATATCATGTATGATGTCTATACTTAATATATAAATTAATATATATATATTTATTTAATATAGCGATTAGTTAATATAATGAACGATTGATATAATTTTAAAATAACAAATTTTATAAGCATAACATACATTAAATATAACATCGTTTGACATACCACTCAAAATTAATAAATTAAAATTTATTTGGTCTAATATGATGAAAACGCCTACATAAAAACACAAAGCAAAATTGCATAGACACGGGTTAGTTTATTTAGTACAAGCTTCTGCCCGCGACTTCGTTCGCGTGGAAGTCATAACACGATACAATATACTAAAATACCAGCAACATTTTAGTAAAACTTCCTTGAATACTACGTTTGTAGTTTTGGTCACAGCAGTCAAAATATACAGAGTCAGGACTGGTGACGCGAGAGCAAGCGACGTACAGTTCCATGTTTTAAGGTAAAGGGTTTGGTTTCCGCACTTAGCCCTTCAGGTCCACCATTGTACATTGGCCATGGCGGCCATCAGTGGTTATTCCAATCAGCCCACCTCCCTCTAGAAGATAGTTACGTCTCCCGGTCTGTTTAGAACATCTGTGAAAGATCTGGGTGCCCCGAGGGTTTCTGTTCTAATCTGGGTGTAGCCTGTGCATTCAAAGTGCACATGCACGACGTTTTCCTCAGCCTCCATGCAAGCCTTGCACAGAGGATTGTCCGATATTGTGTGGAAGTGTTGGTTTAGCGAGCAGTGACCCGTGATGGTCCCCGTCACCAGGCGCTGGCCGGTCCTGTCCAGGAGTAATGACCGCCTGGTTAGCCTACCATTTAAGAACGGCATAGCCTTCCTGGACTGTCTGCAGGTCGGTGTCGAGGTCCACCAGCTCTTTTATAGTGAATTATTGAAGGCCTGTGTTCCTAGATATACACTAATGGCACAACACTGATACCTACATTGAATGTTTCTCATTGTCATTCTTACAGATTATTCCTGGCGAACAGCTATCACTAATTAATTTAATATAACAGTACATTGTAATTGTTTACATTCGGGAAGTCAAGTATAAGTCCCCTCTTTGAGGAGTGGCTAGAGAGGTGCCACGGCGTCCTCACCTTCCGCCTGACGCAGGTCTTCACCGGACACGATTGTTTCGGGAGGTTCCTGTTTAGGATAAGGCGGGAGGAAACGCCCGGGTGTTATCACTGTGTGGATCACCCGGAGGACACGGTAGAGCATACGGTGGAGGCCTGCCCGGCTTGGGTAGAGCACCGCCGTGTCCTCACGGAGGCGATCGGTGGCGACGATCTCTCGCGTCCGGTCCTGGGGGTCTACTCCCTAAGTCCGTCAACGAAGTAATGGGCCCGTCCGTTAGTAGTCCGACACGTCGGACTGAACCCTACTCCCTAGTAATTTCGGATTCATCAGTTTCCAACGGAATCGTAGACAATATTCGTGAACGAAAGACGCATGGCGATTGATGACAATAGAGTTGTGCTATTTTACCGGTCGATTACCGGTTTAATTATTTTGTGGTTTTCAAGTTAAATAAATAAAAATCAATATTTTTTCCTTAGAAAATGACTACATTTTTAACAATATACTTTTTATTTTAAAGATTAGAATTATTTTTGACATTTTTGTCCGGAAACCGGCATTATCCTGTTGATACCTTTGCCTTTTTCCTTTTTCACATTTTGACGGAAATTTTCAAATTAATTCAACGATACCTACTAGCCGGGAAGTTTTAAAATTATTTTATTTTAGTTTATTTCTTATTTATTTCGTAAAATGGCCCCAACCGCTGCAGAAACTCACGGACACGAACTCTGGCCGGAGGCGCGCAGGAGCTGGGCAGCCTCAACGTGCTTTATATAGAACTTTTCACTTTTGGTGTGGAAAAAAAAATTTACTAACTTGTTGAATTTTAGGGGTTTGGAGTTTCTAAAAGGTGGTCGAAATTTTCATTATTTTTGCGATAGGACGCACCATTTTCGAGATATAAGCAAAAGAAAAGAAAAAAATATATACAGTAACAGTACTGATTTTGTACCAGTTGTCGAGATGTTGGTGTGAAGTTTAGTTCATGACAACTATACTCCATTTACTATAGCATTAGAAAAAAGAGGTTCGTAGAAGCAGGAGTGCGAAACATTTTATTCAAAGTTAAAAGTTTAAACAATTAAACTAAAAATGTTTTAACATAACTTTGATAAATAGGTCGTAATAACATCTTCATCACACATTACTTACAACAAAACGAATGAATGAAACAAACGATTACGTCGTGTTGATTTAAATTTAATTAAGATTAAAGGAAATAAAAGTCTTTTTTTTTACAATATTTTATTTAAAACAACAACTTTCAACACACAATAGTTGGTGTAACTTCTTCGTCTTCATCATATAATTTAGTCACTATCATCAGGGAATAAAGATGAAGAAGTTTCACCGACGTTACCTAATAATAAATCTTTCTACCACATCATCCATTATGCTTTAAACTTTTCTCTTCTTTAATTGCATGAGAAACGCAAGACTGCCATCGTTCTAGCGTAATACTATCCAGATCTTGCGGGAGTAATTGTTTCTCCTTGTCTAATTTGAACGTTTTGTTATGTTGAGCCACATACCCCATCATTTGAGCCCATATTAATTCTATAGGGTTGAACTCGCAGTGGTAGGGTGGGAGGCGCAATACTGAAATACCCTTCTCTCTAGCCATCTCATCTACAACAAACTTTTGGTATAAATGTCTTTGTATTTTTGCTTTTTCTAATAAAGTTGCCCTAAGATCTTTTTCCTCAAAAGGAATATTTTTGCTTTTAAACCATTCCTGTATATCTGCCTTTCGTGTAGCTGTGGTTGGCAGCTTCTCCAATGTCCTTGAGTGGTATAGCGCATTGTCCATAACAATTACAGCGCCACTCTCAATTTTTGACAAAATTAACTTGAACCATTTTCACTTTTGTCTATCGCGCTTCTATAACATATTCCCTGTAAATTGAGAGGTCTGGCTCTTATGAAACAGGAAATCCTAGTACAAGAGTCAGGGCTACACAGATGATTGTGTCTTGAAGTGTAAATAAATAAATTATTATTATTATTAAAGTTGAAGGCGTCCATTTCGAAATGGTCATCTTCATCACCTTTCTTTGCATCAAATATTAATGCACCATCCATTAAAAACCCTTCACAAACCCTGTGAAATAAAATTAATACAAGTCAATTATTCCGTACCCTCTATATAATTTCACTGCTGGAAATAGTTCATAGATAAATACTATAACAAAATTTATAACTTTAAAAGTTCGCTTTGCATGCGTTAATTCATAATACAATATAATATGTATTACTTAATTAATAGTCAATAACAATGGGGTGTTCATTTTTTTATGGCGAGGACAGTCCATAAAATACATACCAGTATGACCGATTATAAGTTAGATTTTTTAAACCAGCAGATAGACCTTCCCAATGTGCTTCTTTTGAAGACTTATTATTAGTGTCATGCCATATTAGGCTTTTCGTGTGACCTGTTTGTATGATAAAAGGTTATTAATATAAATACCATTCATTTCACGAATCAATTTTATGAAATTATGTTTAATTTTATAATTAATTATAATGTTATTGAATGCAAGAGGTCATACACTGCTTAGTGCATAAATAGCTGTTATGAAATTTAGAAGCACTGTACCTTCATTTAGCCAAGTGTCATCTAAATAATAATATATTTTCCTTCCTTTATTCCTTAGCCTTTTTATTTCATGAAGATATTTTAGTCTCCAAAGGACGATCTCCTGCTTGTCTATGACTTCTATGAGTGCACTTTTTTGCTCCGTTTGATTTATGTGAACTTTAATGTTTATTTAATTATTTTACACAGACTGTTTTTTTTTTAAATCTGGCAGAGACTCGTCACTGTTAACTGCTTCCAGCATCTTGTCCAAGGTGGGCAACTCATTATTAAAGAAGAAGGAATGAATTTTCCTGCATATTCCACTAAATGTGATGTCATCAAAATCATCACGTTTCATGTGCTTCTATTGGGGAGGGGGAGATTGCAGGCGACTTTTTATGTTGTACTCTTTGAGAATATTGGACAGAGTAGCCCGAGATACGCCTGTAAATAATAAAATCATGTGCGGAGTTTCTAAAATATAATACATTTTATCACAATGCATGTTAGTTTCAAATATTTTTATAGTAATAATTTTATGAATCATCCTTACCGGCAACTTCTGCGATTTTGTTTATCATCTCAGTCCTATAATGAGGAGTATCTGTAGGCCAGGACTCCAATTGCTTAAAAATATTTATCACAGGTTGTTTTTCTACAAGCACGCAGCGTTCTCTTTTTTTTGGGAGACATTATTATTTCGTCGGAGTCAACTTTTGGACCACGTTTTTTTCGCCGTTGCCTTTGGTCAGACTCAGCACTTATATGTTGTAAGCCACTCGGTCCCGCACCGGGATCACTCATAGCTCAAAAAAAAAAGTAACGTTTTGTACAAACAACCCAATGACAACACTGATAACAATACAATAATAAAGAAATAACTAAATATTATTTATTATTTTAATAAATAACAACAAAATCACGAAAATTAAACAATAACAAACAAATATTCACAAGTAAATGACATACATGACAATCTTAGAACATTGTCAAGTCAATTTCACAGACGACATAAACCAGTAAAATTAGAAATCCCCGGCTGTCACAGCTTATGAAGGGATTAAGTAACATTTTAGATTTGGTAGGATTATAGTGAAACAAAAAGCGTTGCAGTATTGTTGACTCCTGCTTCTTTTAGGTTTTTAGCATAGGCACTGTAATTTTAAATTGGAATGAAATAATATATCTAAATGAAAGCTACTTAATTTCATATGGTTGTTTTTTTAAATGATTACAATTAAGTGTGATAGCTGATATATATATTCATTTTAATCGATTTGGCGTTAATCGTAACTATAACAAGTTTATTGTACTTTTGTTATAAAGTGTGCATCAAAAATAACCTTTTTTAACTTCTGTCTAATGCTATTATAAATGGAGTATAATTGATTTTATTCTACATCTTTTTAATCGCGATTAATAATAGTCAGATTTAGTTAGAAAATCTAAATTTTAGTTTAAAAACGTCAAATTCAGAATAGCAAAATTGCCAAATAGCTTTAAGATAATAAGTCAGTGACGTCGGGAATACTCGCCAACCTAAATTCTTGGCGTAAATATTGTCAACGTTGCCTCCGCTCTTCCTATATAGCTTCGTCAAGCAATAAAAAAGCAGCCATACTTTGGAATTCCTTACTTTGTCTCTAAATAGTGTAAACAATTATAATCTTTCGTCGACAGAACGATAACCATTTTGATGTTGTATCAACTGACATAAGGTTCCGTCAAAACAAGCGTCAAGTTCAACTTTTCGGACGGGCAAAAACGCATCGGGGGTAGGGACAGTTGTCAAATCGTGTTGTCATTCATTCTTCGTCGGGCTCCAAACGAATCATCCGTCCGTTGGTGATAGGGAGTAGGAAACGCCCGAACCGAAGGCCGAAACGACGGACTTCGTGCTTAGGGAGTAGACCCCCTGGTCCAGGCCATAGAACGGAGCGAGAGTGCATGGGAGGCCGTCACCTCCTTCTGCGAAGCAGTAATGCGCGCGAAGGAGGAGGCGGAACGCGTGAGGGAGAGAGGTGGGAATGGTATATTTTTTTTGTCAAAAGTCGAAAACAATGCGGCCTAAAAAAATGTTTGAGAATTTGCAAATAGCGCTCTTTCATACGATACCCCACATGCCCTAGTAGCCCGACTTCGAGTTTTAAAACCCCCGTTAAATCATGATGCAAAAAAAAAATCTTTCTTATTTGCAAAATAGTTGGGCAAACGTCATCTAAAACTATTCCAAATTTCAATTTGATAGCTTTAGTAGTTCTTGAGATATCCAGCTTAGACAGACAGACGGACAGACAGACTGAGTTGCACCATAAGGGTTCCTTTTTACCATTTTGGTACGGAACCCTAAAAAGAAGCTCAAAAAATATCAATTCTTGGAAATCAAAGTCAGATTTGCATTGCTTTGTTGAAAGTTGACTGGAATAGCGTAATATGTCATAATTGACTGCTTAGATCCATAAGGTATGATAATCATTTAAAATATTAAATCTGTAACTATCTGCTCTATTCGTTCCCTATTCAACCCAGCGAAGTAGTATTGGAATAATTCGACTGTTGTCATCTCAGTATCATTCCTACTGGGCACGCCACAATTGTGGCGATAAGTCCCCGTTAAGACACGGGTGTTTCGGGAGGTTCCTGTTTCGGATTAGGCGGGAGGAAACGCCCGGGTGTTACCACTGTGTGGATCGCCCGGAGGACACGGTGGAGCATACGGTGGAGGTCTGCCCGGCTTGGGCAGAGCACCGCCGTGTCCTCACGGAGGCGATTGGCGGCGGCGATCTCTCGCGTCCGGCCCTGGTCCAGGCCATGGTCCGGAGCGAGAGTGCATGGGAAGCAGTCACCTCCTTCTGCGAAGTAGTAATGCTCGCGAAGGAGGAGGCGGAACGCGTGAGGGAGCGGCAGTCTATGCGCCCTCACGCCCCTAGTCGCCGCAGGAGACGCCCTGGGCGGCGGGAATCGGTAGCCGATTCCCGGCCACCGTAGGCGCGGGCTTGCGGACGGCGAGCTATGGGCAGTTCGCCGTCCGGTAAGGACCAGGCCCGGGTCGATGGCGCGTTGTGTTCCACGCGCGTCTCAAAGAGATGTCAGCACGCACTGACGGGGTCTGCCAGGACCGGTGCCTGCCAGGGTTGCGGGTTTGTCCGAAAGGGATACCGTGGCCCTGGCACACAGGCAACTGAAGGAACACGGGTGGGTTTTAGTCAGTAAAAGTCTGACACGCCCTCCCGCTCCGCCCAGAGCGGGAGAAGTTATTTGATAATTTCCCACCCAAAAAAAAAAATTAAAAAAAAAGTATCATTCCTACGAACTATATGGGAAAAGTTTTTTTTCGATTTCTGACTTTTCTAGTACTCCAACCT
The DNA here is from genome assembly GCA_947523025.1 of Dryobota labecula. Classification (NCBI taxonomy): domain Eukaryota; kingdom Metazoa; phylum Arthropoda; class Insecta; order Lepidoptera; family Noctuidae; genus Dryobota; species Dryobota labecula. The sequence continues at coordinate 88,787 of OX383291.1, read as the reverse complement.
CAGTTGTTCCTATAAATTGCCCATTTTCTTGCTGACTGTACATTTTTGTCAAAATCTGTGAATGCAGATCAATTTTTTTCTAAAAGTTAAGGATAGTCTCTTAAGATCATTTTCTTGTAGCGACCACGGTTAAGGTACCTGCCCATACGGACCCATCTCAAAACATAATGCAATACTGCTCATCCCCCATAGCAAATAGCGTGATAATTAATACATAGTAATTTGACCAGACCTATAGGGAATATCTATACAAAATTTGAACAAAATCTGTCCGGTAGTTTTTGCGTTTAGCTAGAACATACATTCAGACAAACAGACAAAAATTCTAAAACCTACATTTTCTTCTTCGCTACGATCTTATTATATGTATAGATATAGATAGATATAGATTATTTTTATGTTGTAGCCTGTGGGTAGCTCAACAAAAGTTATTGTTAGTTGTCACTTAGTGTGCGTAATCTTGCTCAGTTAAAAGTATTTTTTCTTTGTTTTATTCTTTGTAAGTTCTATCGTAGTTATAGGTAATAGTAACATAAGTAGATATTAAACATAACTAGTAACTGATTACCACCTGCGCTAAGATAGGTCGACGGAGCCCCGCTTTGTGGAGCTCCTATTTCTGAGTGGTTTAAAGAAAAATAACCACGAAGGCTAAGGCGGGAGCGAAGCGGAGCGGAGCTCCCGCCTTAGCCTTCTAACCTAACCTATCCGAGTCGGGGTACTCGTGAGTCGGGGTGTTAACCATAATGAAGTTTTTTATAAATATTAAACGTTAGACCTAATGATTTTCGATTAAAAAACAATATACATATTAAACGTCAGACCAAATGATTACTACGAGTATAGCGTTTGATATAACGATTTTGAAGGCCACTATTTTCCGTTTTAATGATTACAATAAAACATAACAATTTAAAACTACTGTTTGTAGTAATAATAACGTATACTCGTAGTCTTGTGAAGCACAACTTGACGGGCTTATTTTCTGCATTTTCATTCTAAAATAAAAGATATCACCGAACAAACGATGAGGGCGCCACTGTGCGCTCGGTAGCCTCATAAGAATGCGTTAATAGGAAACAATCCTTACTTCCTTACTAATATTATAAATGTGAAAGTAACTCTGTCTGTCTATCTGTCTATCTGTCTGTCTGTATGTTAAGTTTTCACGCCTAAACCACTGAACCGATCGTCATGAAATTTGGCAGAGATGTAGCCTGGGATATGGAGAAGGACATAGGCTACTTTCTTTACGCGATAACCGACATCCACGCGGGCTGAGCCGAAGACAAAAGCTAGTAATGTATACGACAATGTAAAAATCAGCTATCTGTAATAGTGTAATGTGTAAGGGTGTGTGTATGTGTGTGTGTAGTAATAGTTTTGGTTACCCGACAACTAGATGGAGCCTCGTGCTGTCAACAGAAAAAGTAGAGAGCTGCCTGTCTATACTATTGTAGTCTGTGCTATAACCTCGTACAAAAACAAATTTGTGTAATATGTTGTCCTATTTTAAGTAAAACAATGCCTAAAACTATAAGAAGCAGTGCGAGAAAGTTGTTATACACTATGATATTATGAACTAATTACAACCTACTGAAAAGCGAACGCGAGGCTGCGTTTCAAGAAAAAGTAGAATAGGGGATAGGATACTTTTTATCCAGGCATTATCTTCCCTTGATATAATTTCCGATATGCACGCGAGCGAAGCCGCTGGCGAAAGCTAGTAATTGAATATAGCGATGAGAAATCGCGTGGCATCAATAAAATGTGTGTAACATACATACATACATCATGAGTTTATTTTTCTAGACGAATGCATTAATCAGACAAGGTCCTCTCGTCCAGCAGACTTTTTCAAAAAGGGCATTATAAGCTACCACTACGTTGGCAGAAATGCATTGTTTGCATTTTTTATTAATAAAAATAAAAAATATAGAGAAACAAGGGCGTTAACTTATTTCATGAAAAACGGCAATTTCATAGGTAAAGACCTAATATTATTCTGTATTAAACATATTTATACAAAATCTGTGTTATTATTTTTGTAATTCAGTTTCCTAAGTTTTCTGCTATGGAAACCTTCATAGAAAACATAGTATTAATGCTCTATGCATTAATATTATGTTTTCTATGAAGGTTTTATTAGGATAAGTACCTAATCAAATGTTAAACAAATATGTCCTACATATTTACCATAAATTATTGTCTAATATTAATTTATATGCGACTAGTGATCATAAAAAAGCTTATCTACACAATTTTATGCTTTATTCTTACCTAATATGCAATAAACAATAAACAAAAATAAATATTCTGCATGAAAATATTCAAGTATCAAATACGTTTTTTCCTAGTTAACTTTTTCACTCAGCTTTCAGTAGACAGACTCTATTGTTTTATTTCAAACTCAAACTCAAACTCAAAGCATTTATTTCAAATAAACCAATTACAGGCACTTTTGAATTGTCAAGGGGTCGGTCAGTCAGAAAGATGAAGCTAGTTGCCCATTCCAAAGCGTAGTAGGTTCCTATGGAGAAGAACGGACAAGAAACTCCATGGACACTCTTTTAAAACAAAATATTGTTACAAAATATGGGTTACATCATTCATGTTGAAGTTATACATGTGAGAACAATGTAGAAAGACGTGCACGTTAGAAGCGTCCGTAATAGAAACAATTCAAAAATTAAAATAAGCCGTGGCAGCTAAGAGATGACCAGTCCCAACTGACGGCGCCCGTTCACGAACATGACGCATGGATCAGCACCATTTAGCTCAACCATTTTGAAGGGAACTTAATGATCCAACACACACGCCACCACCAGCGAGACATTTGAGTGAGCATGACATACTCTCAGCCGCCAGGGCACATTCAAGTCAATAAAAGACATATTACCCGGTAAATGGTAGCTCTATAGTACATAGTACTCACACCTGTGCTATGCAATTATATAATTCAAGGACATTGAGTTTATACAATGCAAAAATAGTTTACAATCTTCAGCAGCTCCAACATGATTGTCAAATGTTAATTAACTAGCTGAGGTTGTGGAGCAGGACCAGCATTCAGCCAAGCATTTTTATCAGCGATGTAATCCCCCAACTTATAATATGCCTGCCTGCATAGTGTGCGTTTTATAAAAGATTTAAATTTAGTCTCATTCAGTTGAAGTATGTGGGGAGGAATTTTATTGTAACATTTTAAACAGTACCCCATGAAAGATGAGTCTACTTTAGCCAGTCTGAAACCTGGTTGAGCTAATAGGTCCCTATTTCTAGTACTATAATTATGTCTTTCACCTCTTTTTCTAAAAAGATGTAAATTTTTCCTTACGTACATGATGTTTTCGTAGATATATTGACAAGGTACCGTCATGATGTTAATATCCTTAAACAGTTCCCTTAGAGAATCGCGCCTGCGGAGATTATATATGGCTCTGATGGCTCTTTTCTGCAGAATAAAAATAGACTCGATGTCTGCAGCCCGTCCCCAAAGTAAAATACCGTAAGACATTATACTATGGAAGTAACTGAAATAGACTAGCCTCGCGGTATCTACATCAGTAAATTGACGGATTTTTCTGACAGCATATGCTGCTGAACTTAGCCGTCCTGCAAGAGATGTTAAATGAGGACCCCATTGTAGTCTTGAATCCAGCGTGGTCCCCAGGAAAACAGTTTTATCGACGAATTCTAGTTTCTCTTGATTCAATACTATCTCACAATCACTACTTTTGACATTTGGTAAAGAAAATTTTATGCACTTCGTTTTTTTCCCATTTAATACTAAATTATTAGCAGTAAACCAATTTTGGACCTGCAATAGAGCGTTATTTACGTCGTCAAAATTTGTAGCACGTCTATCTACCTTAAAAATTAAGGAAGTATCGTCAGCAAATAACACCATTTGTGGTTGATTTTTTAATAAATGGAGTAGATCATTTATATACACTAAAAAAAGGAAAGGACCCAATATCGAGCCTTGTGGAACACCCATTTTTACTTTTAAACCGAGTGAATTGATACTATTTATTTGAACTTGCTGTTGTCTATCATTTAAATAAGATTTTACTAAACTAAGTGCAAGTTTTCCAAGTCCGTAATGCTCAAGTTTCAAAAGTAAGGTTTCGTGATCGACGCAATCAAATGCCTTGGAGAGGTCACAAAAGATTCCTATGGCGTCTTGGGCCTCTTCCCACGCGTTAAAAATGTGTCTTAATAATGTTACACCGGCGTCGGTCGTGCAACGTCCTTTGGTGAAACCATACTGTTGTTCGTGAAGGATTTTATTCGTGTTAAAATGATTGAGCATTTGATTAAGCATTACCTTTTCAAACACCTTACTGAAAACCGGCAACACGGATACGGGTCTATAATTATTGGTGTCTTTACTGTCCCCGGATTTGAAAAGAGGTATTACCTTACTGTATTTCATTAAATCCGGGAAGACTCCTTGATCTACACACAAGTTAAATATTAAGGCTAAGTAAGGGGCTATAGTCTCAATTATAGAGGTACAGACTTTAACAGACATTCCCCAAAGATCTTCGGTTAATTTGATCTTGATTTGCTTAAAAGCTTTTATTACTATTATGGGGTTAATATGCTTAAAGTTAAATTCAATCGGGCAGGCTGAAAAGGTTTCATTAAGGTAAACCTATATAGTACATACTAATTCCATAGTATTATGGAATGGTTTATACAGTAGACGGAGTCAGTGTCAAAACTGTCAAGTACTGAAAATGTCAACAACAGAAAGAAACCCGCACGGAATTTTAAAAATAGCTGCCCAGTATTTTTATTCGGTTTGCTATAAGCTCAGATAACAGAACAAACCTGTTAGGTGACTGGAGCAAGAAACCTATGTAGAAGCAGGATCCAGAGGAATGTCTATGTGGCAGAGCGAGGAGCACCGCTGCGCGGTGGTACTGCGCGAGGTGTTTGGCTGGCTGGAAGGGCGCGAGCTGGCGCGCGCGGGCGCCGCCTGCCGCTCCTGGCGCTGCGCCGCCGCCGATCCCATGTTGTGGCGCCGCCTACTGCGCGCTAACCACGGTACCACGTCGCCGCAGGCACCGATACCTAACGTTGCTGTGTTGTGTACATAACCCGCTCTAACTGCATGTGCTGAAGTCACAGTAAGGAGTGGAGGTCAGTTGATTTGTGCCTAAACATCTGAGTTTGTGTGTTGTTATTTCTCCCACCTTTAATTTGTTTTTAAGAGTGGGTAACCAAAGTTGAATAAGACAATTGCGTTTCAGGAAGGACATAACAAAAGTATGGTTATGCAACTTGGGAGCTTTAATCTCTGCCGTAACTACATTTCACAGCAATGAGACACGCCTTATTGCTGTGCAATGTAGTTAATTATAAAATAAAAATTACACATTCATTCAACATTCTCATATTAAACATTCTTTCTACTAGATCCTATAGTGTCAGGCACATTGGGCCAGGTGCTAAACTGAATGTATCTGCTATCCAATCAAATAACTATTCTGCTACATTAAACGTCATTTGGTGGTTTTCCTTAAGGAGATCAACCTTGGTATCGCTATTTGTTCTGTGTTGACTTAATTTTATAATATTGATAATTCCTGTAAATAATATTATAATCATAAAATGTAATATTTTTTTTCATTTCCTTGCTGTCCCCGCATTATTGTAACAAGTATGAATGTGAAAGTGAAAATTAATAGAAATCGGCCTGAGGCTTGAATGTGTTGTGATTTTTTAAATAAAATAATTATATTTAATTAGATATAATTTTTTTTCCTTTTCTTCTTAGTACAAAAATACACAGAAAATGCAAAAAAATAGTAGAATGAACGTATTATATTTGGTCATATACGTCCTTTCAACCCCGGCAAGTGTAGCTTAACCTGACTGATCGACCCATGCAGCTGTTATTACTTAGCCATGAGCTCCTAATCCACTAATTCCCTTAGCTACTTTTTTAATCCACTAATAAGTGAAAAATAACTTTAATTTCGAAAGTCACTGGCAAAAAACGAAAATAGAGAACCAAGGACACCGATTTCCAAAATTAAAGTTATTTTTCTCTTTATGTGTTTTGTTTTTGGAAGTTGGTATTTTCTTTTTGTTTTTGTATTATAATTTCCTAATTGTTAGGTAGGTATTTAAAATTATAATGTCTTTAAATTTGTGTAAATAAAATATGATTTGCAATAAGTGCATTATGAGGGGCTTGTGGCTAAGTGATGACAGCCACACGGGTCGATCGATCAGGTTAAGCTACGCTTGCCGTAGTTGGTCCGTGGATGGGTGACCATCTTTACATACCAAGACTCCTCCGTGTCTCGGAAAGCACGTGGTCCCGGCTGTCATTTGAAGATCTTTGACAGTTGTAATGGGTCATCAGAAACCCGAAAGTCTGACAACCCAGTCTTACCAAGGGGTATTGTGTTACCCAGTAGATAACTGGGTTGTGGATGTCAGATAGGCAGTCGCTCCATGTAAAATACTGGTATTCAGCTGCATCCGGTTCGACTGGAAGCCAACCCCAACAAATTGGGAAAAGGCTTGGCAGATGATGAAATATGATTTACATACATGCCTATGTGTCGGTATAACATGGAGGACTTTTATAATAAAACATCTATATAAGTACTAATTACCCATCTTTGCAAAGTAATCAATGATTTGATTTGACCCCCTCAGTTATAGCCGGCTCGCATGTGGCGTGGCGCCAAGAGTTCGTGTGGAGCCGCGCGGGCTGGAACCTGGCCGCGCGCCACCGCGCCGCCGACACGCTGCTGCACGCGGCGTTGGCGCCCGCCGGCGAGCGCGACGACCTGCTGGCGCTGGCCGGCGCAGACGCCAGCCTGGCCGTGTGGCAGCGCGGCGCCGCGTGGCGCGAGGTGGGGCGCACCTGCCTGCGCGCGCGCGGCTGGAGCGCGGTGGCGCGCGCGCAGTGGGCGGGGCGCGCGCTTCTGCTCCTGGCCGGCCCGCTGGCGCTCGCCGCCGACTGGGAGCTGCTCGTGCTGCGTGTCGAAGGTCTGGCGGGCAACGGTGGCTCTAGTGCTGACGCGTTCTGGTCGTTGAATGTGTCTATTGCATCGCAGAGGATGGGCGCTGCGGAGCGGTGGCGAGCCGAATGCGGTGCAGTGCGGGCGCTGCAGGCTGCTGGGCCGATGCGACCGGGGATGCGTTCCTTTCGTTCGAGCTTCACCGCCTCGGGGCCGGCTTATATTGCACCACCGTGTGGCTCAATGCCGCCACGCAGGTTACTTTCGTATTTTCGGTCCGGTCGAGTGATGTCGATTCTAGGTAAAATAATAATTCGTGCAAATCTCGCGTGCAGGAGACGGATTCTGAATATGCAGGGGTGACGTCGCCGTTGCTGAGGATCTACAACGAGGACGGCGTCCACTTGACGTGAGCAGCGCTCCCCGGCCGCCGCAACATGCGCTCCCCGCTCACCCGCTCCTCCCCGCAGGCACGCTCTGGTGGCCGAGGCGCAGCGCGAGCCGCCGCCCGGCGTGGAGCGGCGGCTGGTGGCGGGCGCCGGCTGCCGGCTGAGCGCGTGGCCGCTGTCGGCGCCGCGGCCCCCGCCGCTGGTGGCGCTGGCGGGAGGCGGGCTGGCGGAGCGCTTGCGGCGCTACCGCCTGCGCCGCGCCGCGCCCGCGCAGGACGCGCCCGAGCCCGACGAGGCCGCCGTGCGCGCCGGCTGCACGCCGCCCGCGCACTTGTGCCGGCTGGCCGCGCCGCTCGTCGGCCTCGTCCTTCACGAGCGGTGAGCCAATGTGTAGTGGTGCATCTGCCGCAGTGCCTGTTAACCAGCGGTGTTATTTCTCAGCGGGCGGTGCCTGTGGGCCGTGTGCTGCGACGGTAGCGCCGCGTGCGTGTCGGTCGCTGCGCTGCAGCTGCTGGTGTACGTGAGCGCGCCGGCGGGCGCGGGCGGGGCCGGCGTGCACTACGTGCAGCCCGCCGCCTGCGCGTCGCTCGTGGCGTGGTAAGTAGCGCCCGTGCTGTGTCATGTGTGGGTGTGGGCCGGCGCGCGGGCGGGTGATCGGCTCAGCTCACGTGTGGCGTTGAGTTGTAGTAGCGTGCGTCGTTGTGTCATGCCTGGGTGTGCAGGCCGGCGGGCGGGTACTCCGCGCGCGTGGAGTGGCTGGCGGCGAAGTCGCGCGTGCGAGGCGCGGGGCTGTCGCACGACGCGGCCGCGGTGTGCTGCGTGCTGCCGCGTGCGCGCGAGCTGCTGGTGCTGGCGGGTGACGAGCTGTACGTGAGTGTCGGGGCCAGAGGGTGGGGCGTGCGGCTGGTCGGGGGCGGGGCGTGTGGCTAGTCGCTGACGGGCGTGTGTTGCAGGCCCTTTATTCGCATAATATCAGATTCTCAAAAATTAGATTCGCTAAATATTTAATTCTCAAAATAGCCGAAGTACCTACAATCAAGCACTCAAAGTAAATAAAGCCAAGACTTAAATACTACTTACTTATGGACAGTACAGGTGGGTCCTCAATCCTCTATGTGAGAACTGAGGGCCCAACTTTCAGTCCATAACTCGCTTATTTGACTTTCACAAAATCTGATTCCAACTTTCACAATTCTTTGGGCATGTTCACTAAATCCTAAGCACATTTTCAAAGAGCTTTAACAAAGTGGCCCTCACATCACACGCACATGATATGTTTATCAAACGAATCACAAAAAAATCTTATAAATATATTAAAAAACAAAGTCCACCGCCGCGTGTGTCTGTCTGTCTGTTCGCGATAAACTCAAAAACTACTGCACCAACTCTCATGCTGTTTTCACCAATGGATAGCGTGGTTCTCGAGGAAGATTTTAGTATATAATTTGTTAAGTTTTTGTATGCATTTTTGTACAAATTAACGATATTTGTTGGAAGTGTCGGAAAAAAATAAGCCGTCTGGGAGCTTTCAACGAAAACACTGTCTAAACCCTTTGAGATATAACAAAATAATGTATGGTGGAATTGTGTATCTTATAAAGGTCTTCACAAAAGTCCGCGATGGCTTATGTCTATCTCTTAAGGATAACATAGTATATCCATTTTATTGTGTTTTTGTAGGTATTTGTTTGCCGTATTTTACGCTTGGAAATACGATTACGATAACAATACGCTATAATATCAGTAGCTATTAGCCAAATTATGTTCGTAGATAAATAAGCTAGCTACTTATGTGTATTTCAAACAGTATACAAGAATATTTATAATAAAAACATTACTAAACACAGCGGCCATATGACTAAAATTTGTGCATTACAAAACTTTCGTTACTTTTTCACTGAGATATTTATCACTTTTCGATAAACTAACACTCAATACGAAATCTACACTTATTTCTCAGTAATTTTGTATAAGATTCTTCTAAGATTAAACCGTTTTCTCATTGAATCCATTACTTTACGCACGTATAACCTTGATGAATGTTTACAATAAGCATCGCGCCACACCGCCACACGACCACAGAGTACAGACGTATTTTGTTTCTTTTTTTGTTTTCGTTCGTTTAGTGGTGTACCCGCTAAAATGTATTAATACCGGTCAAGTATTAGTCGATTAATCGAATTCTACAGCCAGATCGTTTTGCAAGTACAAAATAAATGTCAAATATTTCGTCCAATTGCGAACGTGACCCTGAGAAAAGTTATGCACCAATGGTGTTCATTAGACATTTCAAGCGTTTCCTCAGCACAAACGATGTATCATGCGACATTACGGAGGTTAATTTCCTTTTGCTTTCACATTGTTGGTACTTACGTGAATTATTTTAAAATTGTTATTAGGGTCGCATTTTTATTTCGTATTGTAATTTGGTACAATTGATTGCTTTAAGAATCATTAGACGTTCAGAACATAAGTACTTTTATTATATTAAAACATTTGTTTCGGTTTCTATTCACATAGTGAATCACATTAAAATTAATATTAAGTTAGAAATTTGAGATATAGCCTGGGATATGGAGAAGGACAGCGTACTTTTTTATGCGATAACCGACATCCACGCGGGCGAAGCCGCGGGCAAAAGCTAGTTATAAATAAAACGCACTTCTCGAGTTAAATGTACAATTTTGGCTATTTTGAGAATATAATATTTAGCGAATCTAATATTTTGAGAATCTGCTATTTTGAGAATCTGATAATAAGCGAATAAAGGGTTGCAGGCAATGATGTTATATTATAGGACTAGATCAGCAGTGTACGGTGCCGACGCGTTACTACGTCGTATATGTCCGCAGACATATCCGACTTCAGTTCTTATCTTGACGTCAAGTGAGTCATTGCTTAACGATAAAAAATATCAAAATGGTGAAATGTGCGGTTAAAATTTTGTATGTCATGGTCTGAAAATATTAATAAAGCAAGTGGTGTTACATTATTCACAAGTAAAGCTAAATTTTCTTCAGATTATTCAATAAAACATTTCGAGACGAATTAGATTAGTCAAACATTGTTTTTGCCATCAGTGTTACCAGTAAAAACGATTTTGATTTTGCCAGACTGCTGGGAGTTTAGTGAATGTCGAATATATGTTCCTGTAAGTCTAAATTATTTTTATAGTCTGTTTGGTAAACATTGAAATAATATCATTCCATTTTAAACAATAGTTATTTGACACAATCTTATTAGTTTTGAAATATAATACCTACGCACATTTTGTTTTCTTCCGATATTTTATTTATTCTTATTTATTTACTAGCTGACCCGACAGACTTCGTTCTGTCAAAAGCTATAGTATAAACTCCACTACTCTACCCTACCCTACCTACCTACCTACCTACCTACCTACCTACCTACCTACCTACCTACCTACCCTACCTACCCTACCTACCTACCTACCTACCTACCTACCTACCTACCTACCTACCTAACTACCTACCCTACCCTACCCTACACTACCCTACCCTACCTACCTACCTACCTACCTACCTACCTACCTACCTACCCTACCCTACGCTACCCTACCCTACCTACCTACCTACCCTACCCTACCCTACCCTACCTACCTACCCTACCCTACCCTACCTACCTACTTACCTACCACTAAGGCAGCACAAACCAGGCGTTTCACCAGCAAACTTCAATGCTCCACAATGCTGGCAAACAACGTCCATTGGACCAATGCAAACTAAACGATGCAAGCTGTAGTCGATGGTGCAATCATACAGAAACGCTGCTCGATTCAAATCAATACTTGAACCATTTCTTCTTGCACTTCGAAGATTATTCCTCTGTTCATCTGTACGATAAGCTCGACGATTTCTTGTTTCTAACCTAACCGTTTCACGGGCTGCCTCTCTTTACTCTTGTGTTTGAGAAGCACGAATTAAGGCCCTTCTTTGCTCCATACTAACGCGGCGCTGTTCTCGTGCAATTTCTCGTTCTCCATCAGATAATTGACTCGCGATATTCCGTTGCCTAATTGCATTACGGCTTCGCTGGGAAAGATTAGATCTTCTAGGACGCGGCATTGTTATTAAAATGTGCACTCGCATAAAACCACCAAATATAATAACAGTGCCTGAACTTTCGAGACATAGACAATAGCTCAAAGAGTATATAACCACTACGTATGAATAGCTTATCAAGAAAAATCATAGACAACCTATAAAAAGACATTTACACTTTTGTTAACCAGTAGATTTTTTTTCCTTAATCTTATAACCTTTACCAACTGATTTTTTATTCCCTAAATTCCGTTCCTTTCCCATGATTTTATGTTTTTACTGTAGAATAAATCTTAGGTATTATTTTCGGGAATTAAAAATTAAATAATTAATAAATAATTTTCGAAAATTAATGTCTAAAACAAACAAATATAACAGTACCTGAACTTTGTAGACATTTTACAAAAAATAAAAAAATAAAATTTCTGAACGCACACATGATGTCTTCAGAAAAAAATAAAGTTGTGGTCTCAGCAACCAGGCCATAAGCTCCAAAAAAAAAATTGTTGTTACACTATTTGACAGGATTGGACAACAAATGTTTGACATGTAATAAACAAATCAGCATCTATTGAAATGATTAAGTATTCATTACACATATCGAGTTTTCATTGTTTTTAAGATGTATTCTGCTATTCGGGACGGAAACAAATCCAACAAATCAAAAAACATGGCAATCGGTCCAGCCGTTCTCGAGTTATAAGTGTTGTAACAAACACGACTTTCTTTTATATATATAGATTTGAACTTCATGTACAATAGTGGTACATAGGCGGACTTAATGCCACAAGGCATTCTCCACCAGTCAACCTTTGGGTTAAATATAAAAAAACATAGTGATAGGGTATAAAAATAATGTCTAAAATACTAACTTCTTGATTACGAGAATTTATATACTTTTATTGATATTAATACACATATACAAAAAAAATAAACTATTAGATATTTTAACAAATACCACCTAATTATAAAATAATAATAATGATATTTTCAATTTCTTTAAATCTTTAATCTATTGTAAGTTCCATTATACAATCTTTCATAAGTAGTAGGTAATTCATTCAATAAATACCTTCATTCATTCTGGGGTAATTACGTTGATCATTGGCAACTCTGGCGGTTTTTCCGATTACAATGTCTTGTCTCATTCCAACGTAATTAGTTTGACGGTAGAAGAAATGATACAAACAGATTATTTTGACAGATTGACATAATTTGTGTATACGTTTCAAAGCTACGACTTTAAACTCGTATGTGGTTACGATTTTCTGAAATTTTTAGTAGGACGCTGCTCCTCTGGTATTATATTATATAATCTCATTGGTTGCAGGTGTGGCGTAGCCGCGCAACGCCACAGTGGGACCCGCGCGACGGGGACTAGATAAGATAAGTCTTTATTTGCCTTAAACATGGTATAAAGTTGTTACAGTCACGTATTAAAGTCCACATGTTTAGTCATAGAGGTACATATGTATGTATCAATTGCATGTAAAATAATTATAAGTTAATTGTTGTTCACAAGCAAACTAATTGCTTAAAAGGATTCTCCCTGTTGTAACTAGAATAAGTACAGATTCTTAGTTATCTAAGATGGTGCAATAATCTTTTTTTTTTTTTTCGCAGATATAAGGTCAATACAATAATATAATAGTTTTATCTCGGCATTATCTGCAATGACAGAAATTTACAGTTTATTGTTAAAAAAATCTTTGAAGTCATAAAACATATGTTCTTTCAGCCATCTCAATAATCTGTTTTTAAATGGTGTAAACGATGCGCAAGTTGTTTGTAAAACTTTGTATTTTAAATTGAATAAATGGCTACAAGGCGCGCTGCGGGAGCAGGGTGCGACGGGGGGGGGCGTGCGGGGAAAGGACTCGCGGAGACGCGAGCGCCGCCGACCGGCCGGCGGCAGTTGGCTTAGCAACAGCATGCACGTACGCACACTGCTTCCGCACGCTTGCATATTTACTTGTTATTTTCGCATTTTTATTGATACAGTCCCCGTTCTTTATAAATGGGTTAAAATTATATAACAATTTTATTTCTTTTGGAATTTTGTTATACATGACTAGGAAACTTTTCGCATACTTGACTGATTTAGGAGTATCCTGCAATGCAAGTCTGCAACAATCCCTTATTATTTAAAAATTTAAAACATGCATTAAACGCACACTATGTAGACAAGCATATTATAAGTTGGATGATGATATCGTAGATAAAAATGCTTGGCTAAATGCTGGTCCTGCTCCAAATTCTAATACTTGGAAGTTGCTTCCCCCTTTTTATTTTATTTTCTGACATTACGAACTTAATGTTTATTTTGTTTTTATTTAAGCATATTTTTATTGTTGAATACTCCAATAGTATTAATATTTTTTTTTGGTAGTTAATTTTTATTTATCTCTCAAATACATTGCAAACTATAGTTATGTATAATTTAGCAGCATTTTTTTTTTCTCAATTTTGTCAATGTGAATATCATGAAGCCGTTTATTATGTTATTATGATTTATGTTGACTTGAAAGAGCATGGCAGTTGAGTCGAGTATGTCATGCTCACTTAAATGTCACACTGATGGTGGCGCGTGTGTTGGATCATTCGGTTCCCTACCAAATGGTTGAGCTGGATGGTGCTGATCCATGCGTCATGTTCATGAACGGGCGCCGTCAGTCGGGACTGGTCATCTCTTGACTGCCAGGGCTTATTTTTAATTTGTAATTTTATATTTTGAATTGTTTTATTAGTTTTTACATTGTCTCACATAAATAGAAGCAACAAGAATAATGTACCCAGGATTTTGTAATACACCGTGGCATTTTAACCGTCTTACAACGGCAGCCCACTTCATGTATCCAATGACTACTAATCATTCATAACAAAAAATAACAAAATAAAAACCATTTGAATAATTCAAAAAAATTAATAGTATTAAATAAGTATGGCGCATGACGGCATGACGCAATTTGACGAGCGCGCGGTCAGAGCCATAACAAAAAAGTAGCCACGGGCGTTTTAGCGGATAAGTAAGTTTCAAGGTCGCGCGGAATGGAGCGGCCACATGTTTATCAGAGTTCATTCACCCTAGTGTAAAAATGTGTTTCTTACTATTGCAACCTTAATGTTCTCGGTATGTATGTAGTAGTTTGTAAGGATATTTAACCCAAACTAAGTTGTGTAAGATAGATACGAGTAGGTACATACTAAGTGCAGATTATTAAAAGAGGTACGATTTAAGTTACAAACATACGGCCGATTTCAATAACTGATAAATTTGTTTTCGTTCGACAGATAGAAATTTGACTCAGGTACCTACGTACGTTAAAAATCCAGAATTTCGATCTCTAACCTGGGCAAATAACAAAACAAAAGATAGTTAATGAAACTGGCAGTACGTAAATGGTTTCCGGCGTATTTAAAAAATTGGAATCAACTGAATTATTTACACTAATTACTAATTACGTATTTACAAATGATCACTTTTTGTTTACACATGCAAGTAGTTAGTTAAGCTTTACCTGTGCGTGGGTGTCGTTCAAAATAATCCATTATTGCGTACATGAGTACCATGTGCAGGTACTCGATATTCGAGAATTGATAGTTCATATCACTCATTGTGAAGTAGGTAGGTACCTAATCTCTAGCGATCGCGAACAATGGTCGATAACCGGTAGCGCGCGCGCGCACTTCCACTTCCGATATTCGGACGCAACTGAGACACTGTGAGAGTTACCTTCACCTATTTTTTTGTGAAAGGGGTGGGGGTGTGGCACGCGCCGCATACCGTTAGAACTTCTCATTGGATGACAGTCCACGTGGACTGTGCTTGATTGGGTAAGCCAGCGATGGAATGATCTACTCGCTCGTGCGCTGGGTAGGTATGTTCTACCTTTTAATACGTAAACATTATAAACAGGATGTTCACAATTCTAATGCATTATTTATCTTTCTTTGCACCTATTATTTTAATTAATGGTAACAAATGTTTAATCACGCCTAGAGGTATTTTTAACCGACTTCAAAAAGGAGGAGGTTATCAATTCGGAAGTTTATATTTTTTTTTTTAATGTATGTTCGGGCATAACTCCGTCGTTTATGAACCGATTTGAAAAATCCCATTTTTTTCAAAATCCAGTTCTGATGATGGGATCCATGAGGAATTGAGGGAACTCCTCAAATTTTATAGGCATTTATATAGGGATTATATAGGGATTTTTATATTTCATCAACAAATCAAGCATTTGCATTCAGAAAGTATCATTTGGTGAACCGAAACTGATAAAGAAGACCACAGATGGCCACAGGAACTCGTCAATGATACGTATTTCACAGGTAGCGATAAGATATCTCGATTAAGATAGTTAAGCGACTATGATGAAGCAAATTTAAATAAATGCTGATCAAAATGGTACCATCAAACTGATCTGATGATGAAGCCGGAAGGTAGGCAATGGAACTCCGTAATAAAACAATGTATCCTAGCCGTGTTTGGGCTTATTGGATTTGTCATGAGATGCACTCTTGCTATAAAATGATGTTTAACCGATTTCAAAAAAAAAAGAGGAGGTTCTCAATTTGTGTATATGCATAAGGTGTTAAAAAATTTACTCTACAAACTTTAAGAGGTGCTTTCGACCAATCAATCTGCCTAGCCTTTTCCCAACTATGTTGGAGTCGGCTTCCAGTCTAACCGGATGCAGCTGAATACCAGTATTTTACATGGAGCGACTGCCTATATCTGAACTCCACAACCCAGTAACTGGGTAACACAATATCCCTGGGTAAGACTGGCTGTCAGACTTTTGGGCTTCTGACGACCCGTAACGACTGTCAAAGATCCACGAATGACAGCCGGGACCAACGGCTTAACGTGCTTTCCGAGGCACGGAGGAGTCTCGGTATGTAAAGATGGTCACCCATCCACGGACCAACCCCGGCACCGTGCGGCTGTTATTACTTAGCCACGAGCTCCTCAGAGGTGCTTTAGACCATCGAACTGAATAACTTTTACTATGGGACCAGTTTGAAATCGCGAAAAAATAAACAGCTGTACCATACAGTTTAGAACACTAGGTAAACATTACTATGGAACAGCTGTTTTTTATTAATTAATTTAATTTAGCTGGTATTTAATGCACTCGGTTCATGATGTTATAAGATTTCCTGTCACTATTGTGGTATACGAATGGGTGTGGGGTAGGTACCACAACTAAAAAGTGAAAAATAAAAACTTTTAACAAAAAAAAACAACCTACTTCAAAAAAAAAAAAAAAAAAATGGAAAAATAACTTTAATTTTGGAAGTCGGTGGCACAAAACAAAAACACGGAACCAAAGACACCGATTTACAACCGATTTTGTGGCATTTTAGTCGTCTTACAAAGGAAGTCCACTCAATGTATCCGACATAAAATACCTCTAGGCGTGATTAAAAAGTTGTTACCATTAATTAAGATAATAGGTGCAAAGAAAAACAAATAATGCATTAGAATTATGAACATCCTGTTTATAATGTTTACGTATTAAACGGTAGAACATACCTACCCAGCGCACGAGCGAGTAGGTCATTCCATCGCTGGCTTACCCAATCAAGCACAGTCCACGTGGACTGTCATCCAATGAGAAGTTCTAACGCTATGCGGAGCGTGCCACGCCCCCTTCACAAAAAAAATAGGTGAAGGTCACTCTCACAGTGTCTCAGTTGCGTCCGAATATCGGAAGTGGAAGTGCGCGCGCGCGCGCTACCGGTTATCGACCATTGTTCGCGATCGCTAGAGAGATTAGGTACCTATATACCTACTTCACAATGAGTGATATGAACTATCAATTCTCGAATATCGAGTACCTGCACATGGTACTCCTGTACGCAATAATGGATTATTTTGAACGACACCCGCGCACAGGTAAAGCTTAACTAACTACTTGCATGTGTAAACAAAAAGTGATCATTTGTAAATACGTAATTAGTAATTAGTGTAAATAATTCAGTTGATTCCAATTTTTTAAATACGCCGGAAACCATTTACGTACTGCCAGTTTCATTAACTATCTTTTGTTTTGTTATTTGCCCAGGTTAGAGATCGAAATTCTGGATTTTTAACGTACGTAGGTACCTGAGTCAAATTTCTATCTGTCGAACGAAAACAAATTTATCAGTTATTGAAATCGGCCGTATATTTGTAACTTAAATCGTACCTCTTTTAATAATCTGCACTTAGTATGTACCTACTCGTATCTATCTTACACAACTTAGTTTGGGTTAAATATCCTTACAAACTACTACATACATACCGAGAACATTAAGGTTGCAATTGTAAGAAACACTAGGGTGAATGAACTCTGATAAAGATGTCGCCGCTAATTCCGCGCCGCCGCGCCCTTGGAACATATGGCTCGTAACAGGGTGATTCAAATTGCGTCATGCGTTATACTTATTTAATACTATTTAATTTTTTTGAATTATTCAAATGGTTTTTATTTTGTTATTTTTTGTTATGAATGAATAATAGTCATTGGATACATGAAGTGGGCTGCCGTTGTAAGACGGTTAAAATGCCACGGTGTATAAACAAGTCAAAATAATGAAAATACCTCACTTTTCAAGTTATTCATATAGCAAAATGATTAGAATAACTATTCACCTTTGGCGATTTGGAACTCAGAGGTTTCGTGTAGTTGTCGACGGAGGAGTGTAAGGAGAACAACGTTGATTTCACTGGGTGATTTTAATGCTTTTCAGATTACAATAATCAATCACAATATAATGCTTGTATGCCGTTGGATGCGGACGCCAGCAGAGTATCATGTTTCATGTACTCTGTGGGCATAGACTAACTTCCTCTTGTCTTTTTATAGAGCGTGAGTTTATATGACTCTCTCTATGGATGGCAAATGTTGCCAGCCTTAAATTATATGCCTATACTATTATAAGACCTGTTGCAAACAGGTGGAAGTTGTAAGGCTTGTCATAAACCACGGAAATCAGGATATGTTATATAAATGATTAAATATAGATAAGAAAGGCGGAACGCCACACACCTTTATATTTTATGCATTAGAAATCCATAATTAGTAATAAAAACACGAAAATAACCAAAACTCACCTTTATAATAATATTTGGCAGCGACTCGTTCGCTAATTTTTACAACTGATGTTAAATTTACCATAGTTTTAAAAAGTATTGTCATATTGACTTAAAAAAAAAAAAAGTTCATAAAAGTATCATCTTGTTTCTCAAATTTGTAAATTAATATTAATTTGAATGTGATTCACTATGTGAATAGAAACCGAAACAAATGATTTAATATAATAAAAGTACTTGTGTTCTGAACGTGAATGAGTCTTTACCTAAAGATAAAAAGCACAAAATCAAAATACGAAATTTCACTCAAATTCTTAAAGCAATCAATTGTACCAAATTACAACACGAAATAAAAATGCGACACAAATAATAATTTTAAAATAATTCACGTAAGTACCAACGATGTAAAAACAAAACGAAATCCTCCGGAATGTCGCATGATACACCGTTTGTTCTGAGAAAACGCTCGAAATGTCTAATGAACACCATTGGTGCATAACTTTTCTCAGGGTCACGTTCGCAATTGGACGAAATATTTGACATTTATTTTGTACTTGCAAAACGATCTGGCTGTAGAATTCGATTAATCGACTAATACTTGACCGGTATTAATACATTTTAGTGGGAACACCACTAAACGAACGAAAACAAAAAAAGAAAACAAAATACGTCTGTACTCTGTGGTCGTGTGGCGGTGTGGCGCGATGCTTACTGTAAACATTCATCAAGGTTATACGTGCGTAAAGTAATGGATTCAATGAGAAAACGGTTTAATCTTAGAAGAATCTTATACAAAATTACTGAGAAATAAGTGTGGATTTCGTATTGAGTGTTAGTTTATCGAAAAGTGATAAATATCTCAGTGAAAAAGTAACGAAAGTTTTGTAATGCACAAATTTTAGTCATATGGCCGCCGTGTTTAGTAATGTTTTTATTATAAATATTCTTGTATACTGTTTGAAATACACATAAGTAGCTAGCTTATTTATCTGCGAACATAATTTGGCTAATAGCTACTGATATTATAGCGTATTGTTATCGTAATCGTATTTCCAAGAGTAAAATTCGGCAAACAAATACCTACAAAAATACAATAAAATGAATATAGTATGTTACCCTTAAGAGTTAGACATATGCCATCGCGGACTTTTTTGAAGACCTTTATAAAATACATAATTCCACCATACATTGTTTTGTTATATCTCAAAGGGTTTAGACAGCGTTTTCGTTGAAAGCTCCCTGACGGATTATTTTTTTCCGACACCTCCAACAAATATCGTTAATTTATACAAAAATTCATACAAAAACTTAAAAAATTATATACTAAAACCTTCCTCGAGAACCACGCTATCCATTGGTGAAAACAGCATGAGCATCGGTGTAGCAGTTTTTGAGTTTATCGCGAACAGACAGACAGACAGACGCGGCGGAGGACTTTGTTTTATAATATGTAGTGATGTGACATTCGATTACCAAAGCTATTTTGTATGTCTTCTGGCGGGACATTGTATGGGACATTTTTTTATTTTTAACATCTGTATAATTTTACCCTATGCTCACAAAATGAATAAATGAATTTGAATTTGGTTCCGACTCACTGGAACCACAACTGGTCCTGGCAAGCACTGACTCAGCGAACTCTCGACCTCCGGTCTCCGGAGGGGAGTCATGGCCGGCATCTACAAAGCCACATGAGAACTACGCATCAAAGACCTGACGTCACAAATCCTGCATCGCGCTATCAAAGTTTATCGCGCAACTAGCATAATTATATACAATATCCTGACATCAACCGTCGACACAGACACAACACCCGTCTGGTCGCGGGATCCTCCATTTTCTATGGAGGATGAGTGAACTTTACACCCTGTTCCTCATACCTGTATACGGTAGATACAATGATAAGGAATAAAGGTTGTTGACAATAAAATGGTTCTTTGTCCGTATATACATCTTTTTGATTGTGTAGTCAAATAAACGCCCCACTGAATGTAATATTTTGTTTTTATTTTAACCTAATCTGAGCTTAGTTATAGGATAAAACTGATTACGTACATGTAACTATGGCCTCACAATTCAGACAATCCAGTATCCTTCTTACGCATATCGAATCGTGACCGTCTGGTCGTCGCGGGGAAACGAGAGGGCCGCGGTTTGCGAGCGCCGGTACGGACGCACTCTCCGCCGACACACGACATGGCTCTCTACGTTACGCTGTGCCACGCGGTGCGCGCTGTGCTGGGCGCAGCGCGGGCACGTGGCTCTTCCTCACTGGCGAAGGGAGGCGGCACGTGCCCAGCGCGCGGCGCGCTACCCGCTTGCCCGCCGTGCGAGCCCGCGCCGCAGCCGCCGTGCCGCGCGCGCCTGCCGCCGGCCAGCCGCGCCACGCGCGTGCTGTGCGCAGCCCCGCCGCAGGGCGCGCGGCCGCCATGCCCGCGCCCCGCGCCCGCGCTCCCGCTCACCTGCCAGGACGCCGCCCAGCCGACGGTTCCTACTTTGCTTGGAAATAAATCTGAGGCTTGGCCTACTCGAAAGTCAATAATAAATATGCCAAAATCAACTATTTGCATAGCTATAGGTAGATATGATCCCAGTTAAAATCCAGCAATAAATCCAACTCTTTCTGATGGTTTCAGAACTGTGTATCATCGAGCCATGCGTGTCTCCCCCGCACACATCCCTCTACAAACCAACCGAGCGGGCATGGCTGTGACCAAGACCCCGTCGCACTGCGGCTGCAAATAGCGCGGAACACGCGCCGAGCCGACTACGAACGGGAAGTGGCGTGCCGTGCCGCCGCGCCTCCCGCACCACCCGCCTGCCCCGCGCCCTACGCGCTCGGCGGGGAGCGAGAGTGCGCGCGCGCCACCGACGACGCCTGTCGCATCAGGGGTGATGTGCACCTCGACCCGTGCGCGCACCGACCTCGCGTCATGATCGAGATCGACCGCAGCAGTTTGGGGAGCGCCTCACCACCACCAGCTTGCCCACAAACGAGTTACTCCTCGTGTGCCAACACGGCGTCGACACCGGCCGCGCAGAGCCGACAGGCGAGCCAATGCCCGACCCTGCCCGTGACGAGCACCGTGCCGCCACGCTGTCGCCGCCCCACAATTGTTGAGCGACTTCGTGCCCGCCCTCCAGATTGTCAAAGCGAAAGACGCACTCACACATCTGTGACGCTCTCTATAGCTGCAAAGTCTTTAAGTTCTATGTCTGGTGGCTTAGAAGGTATGTTTCACTCAAAAGAACAGTTGAAGAAGGCTGGCCTCGGGCGCGTCGTGACCGATACGGGAGTGGGCCCAGCGAGCCAGGGCAAACCCTCGGACGGACGGCTCGAGCTGTGCGTGCCTCCCGGCACGGAGCGTGTGGCTGTGCACGTGTCAATGACTCGAGCGGCTGCCAGCTTGTGCCCTGCGGCGACCTCCACCGCCGCCTCGTGTGCAGACGCCTCTTGTCCAACCTCTTGTTTACCGAAAAATACCCTCTCATGTGCTAATTTCAAGAAGAGACCGACGCCGTTTGGCCCCTCCGTTTCACCGTGTGGCCCCTCCGCGCCGACGTGCTGCAAGCTGGGCCCGAAAACAACAACCAAACAATGTTCGTCAACGTCTGCTTTAATGGCAAACACTATCGTAGTCAACCAGCCATAGTCGTGTGTGAGTGTAATATTTTTCAATAAAATCGTAAACTGCTCCATTTGTCATTATTAACTTCCTAATGTGTTTCACGCATTATTATTTGCTTTCTGAAGTCGTTTTTGAGGGTTCCGTAACTCAAAAGGAAAATAACGGAACCGATCACTTCGTTGTCCGTCTGTCTGTCTGTCAGTCAGGAACGCGTGGAGATATCAAGTTGAAATTAATATCAAATACGAAGGTTTATGCTCTCTTAGAGCTCTGAAAAAATCAAGTTTCTAATAATAATAATAATATAACACCGCCGTGTCAACAAAACGTCTCATTTTCCTCATTTGAACAGTAATATTAATTTTAACGCATTTTTACCAGATTTCTTCATTATAAACGAAACCTGAAACCGGAAAACCACAGAAAATTCAAAAAAGAGACCATAACACAAGAAAAATGCAATAGAATTTAATTAAAAACTGCCGAATCGGAGGTGACATGACAGATGTCACCTCCGATAAAAGAACAACGAACATGAAAACTGGAAAATAAAGATCTATTATGTTGACAAGATCAGCCGCACGTCAAGCACGCCCACCACCTCCGGACTCTTCGCTCAGCTCCGCCTCGCCGCCGCCGGTACCCAGCCTCACTGTGAGCGCTGTGACGACACCGGCCGCGGTAGTTGCGTCGAGCTCGAGCGACGAGTATTTCTCTCCGACCACGACGCCACCACCTGCTCGTCGACGGGGAGGACGCCGGCCGCCGGACGGTTTAGGACCTCGAGGCCCACCGGCCTCTGATAGGGTCCCAGCTCCCGGCGGAAGTGTGCAGCGCATGAGATGGACACGAGCCATCAATGAAAATGTCATGCGCGCATACTATGGGGCTACAGAGGGGGGAAACAATCTGACCGCGTACCGTGTTCGGATGCTGTCTCTTTTTCAGGTGCTTGAGCCAGCTGTCAACGTCACGACACAACGACTATCGGATCAGGTGCGGGTCATCCAACGTAATCATATGTTGGATGACACTGTACTTGATCGCCTGCGAAGTGAAATGCAGAGTAGCCATGTCATGGCCCCCCCGTCACAGATTGTTGTAGTACCACCACAATTCAACACAAACCAAGCCGACGAGGGAAGTGATGACAGGGCTACAAATGTAAGTACCCAGTGCAATGAGGAATTGAGGAGTGCTTTGGAAGGTGCGATTCGAGAATATCGGTTCATGTCGCCCGGACTTAGACCACGCTTACCTCGTTTGCCCATGCATAACAAAAATAGGGCGCTGGTGGCGGTCCTGGATTCGCAGTTGTCAAACTATTTTGATGACTGCGAAAACCTCACCGATGCTCATTCGATTCTGTACTGCGCGGCTGTAGCGGCATGTCGTGTAGCTCACGTCAAATTTACTAATGACTCCAGAGCTACACGACTAAAACCAGCTGTACCAGCTTGGCAGTGCAGAATTGAACGACGTATTGGTGGGGCCAGAGCGCTCATCGGCAAACTAATCTGCTTCAGGGAGGGCAATACTCGTCCTAGAGTGATGCGCTTTGTGAGGCGGGCGTTCTTAGGGACTGATATCAGTCCTCAGGACTATATATCCCGTGTCACAGAGCGCATCGACTTCCTGAAGCAGAAAGTGTATGCATGGGCGAACCGTATTCGTAGGTATAAGCGTCGGGTGGAGCGATACACTCAGAATCGCACCTTCCAGAGCGATGAAAGGTGGGTCTATAGGGATTGGGAGCGACCGGACCAAGGTGTGACTGACACGTGCCTGCCGGATGATGATGCCATGATTTCTTTCTGGCGCAATATCTGGTCGGTGCCTGTCAGTCACACCGAAGGTGATTGGACTCGGGAAGTTGAGCGAGCGTGCGATTCAATACCAGAAATGGGGGCTATTACCATCTGCCCCCAAGATGTAGCTCGTGCAATCCGTCCGTTGCCTAACTGGAAGTCTCCAGGGCCGGACGGGCTGCACAACTTTTGGATCAAATGGTTACAGAGGTCGCACGCTTGCTTGGCGGCTCAGTACCAGACTGCTTTGGAGTCCGGTTCGCTGCCCCAGTTTCTCACAACAGGAGTTACCCACCTGCTCCATAAATCAGGAAGTACCGCGGAACCCAAAAATTATAGGCCGATCACGTGTTTACCGACGGTCTATAAAGTTTTTTCATCCATTTTGAGAGCTAAAATTAACCAACATGTAGACACCAACTCCATCATGTCTGCTTCTCAAAATGGATGTAAGAACGGGTCCCGCGGTACTAAGGAGCTACTCCTCATTGATATGGCCATTAGCCAACAGGTTCGTCGTTCCCGAAAGGATCTGTCGACATGTTGGATAGATTATAAGAAGGCCTATGACTCGGTGCCACATACATGGCTCATGAGGGTGCTGGAGTTGTATAAAGTAGATGCAACTCTACGCACCTTCCTGATATCATGTATGGGGCAATGGAGGACGGTCCTTCGCTATCCAGGATGTCGAAATATCCAGGGGAATAGCGAGCCGATAAGGATTGAGCGAGGCATATTTCAGGGTGATAGTTTGAGTCCACTTTGGTTCTGCTTAGCCTTGAATCCTCTAAGCACATTGCTGGAGGGTTCGGGTCTAGGCTATCGCATGAGGAGAGGTGGTCAGGTTATATCTCACCTCCTCTACATGGATGACCTAAAACTCTTTGCCCCCAACAATTTGCAACTGATGGAGCTACTGAAAGTAACTGAAACTTTCAGTAGTGCCATCAGGATGGAATTTGGTGTGGACAAATGTGCGGTCATGCATGTAAAGCGAGGGGAGATTGTGGAATCCGTGGGAACCCAACTCTCGGATTCCATAAACCTTAGAGCCCTCTCCGCATCCGAAACCTATAAGTATTTGGGTATGTCGGAAGCGTTGGACATCAATGTTACTGACATGAAGCAATCGTTGAAGGAACGCTTCTTTGGCCGCCTGAAAAAAGTATTGAATAGTCTTTTATCAGGCGGAAACAAGGTGCGCGCCTTCAACGGTTGGGTCATGCCGGTTTTGATGTACTCTTTCGGCATACTCAAATGGACTCAGACCGAACTGGACGCCCTGGATAGAAGGGTCCGTACGCTGCTGACTGCATATCGAATGCATCACCCACGGTCATCGGTAATGAGACTGTATATCCCGCGAAAGTGTGGAGGTCGAGGCTTATTAAACGTTAAGATCCTCCACAATCGCGAGATATGCAGTCTCAGGGAATATTTCCTAGAAGCCGACGTGGGGATGCATCGAGATGTGGTCGCGGCGGACAAGGGCCTCACCCCGCTCTCCTTGGCTAAAGAGAACTGGCGCAAGCCTTTAGTACTTGACACTAACGATCGCAGGGGGGTATGGCAGAGCAAGGAGCTTCACGGACGCTTTTTTCGGGCCCTACATGGACCCGATGTAGATTTCCTAGCGTCCGTAGCCTGGCTGCGTTTCGGTGACCTCTTTGGGGAAACCGAAGGTTTTGTCTGTGCAATTATGGACGAAGTTATCATGACGAACAATTACCGGAGATTTATTGTGAAGGATGGCACGGTTGACATTTGTCGGGCATGCCACCGTCCGGGAGAATCAATCCGACACATTATCTCCGGTTGTTCTCGTCTAGCTAACGAAGAGTATTTGCATAGACACAACCTTGTAGCCAGGATTATCCATCAGCAACTTGCTCTGAAATACAGCCTAGTGGAGTTGGAGGTGCCGTATTATAGGTATGTGCCCGACCCAGTTCTCGAAAATGGCAATATCACATTGTACTGGGATCGATCCATCATCACTGACAGGACTATTGTTGCCAATAAGCCTGATATAGTGGTGATGGATCGAATAGAGCGGCGCGCAATGATTATTGACATAACAGTCCCACATGACGAGAACTTGGCTCGCGAGGTTGTCGACATGTGGGATGTGGACTCAGCGATCATTGTGCCGATAGTCGTATCAGCCAATGGCTTAATTGCCAAGAGCCTCAACCAACACCTAAAGAGGCTCTCGTTGGGCGGCTGGATCAAGGGCTTGATTCAGAAAGCGGTACTTCTGGACACGGCTCGCATTGTTAGGAGGTTCCTCTCTCTGGAGCCCTGACCGCCGGTAGCTTGGACCCTGTTCCCGATACCGGTGGGCTACTATTTTTTATATTTTTAAATGTTTTTATATTTTTTATATTCTAATATTTAAAAATATAATTTATATGTATTTATTTGAATAAAGGAAATAATAATATCCCCACCACCGTATCTCTACGTTGACGTCGTGGTGGGGCTTGCGCGCTCGGAACTCTAGGTCTGTACCGGTAGAGTTTACTTTACCGGAACATGTCTAGGGTGAGGAGCCAGACCAAGAGAGATATAGAAACCCGCAGGGCAGCATGTGGCGATCTGTTGGGCAGTTGCGACCCCACGGATCCTATCTCCGGGGAGAAGTCATGTTCCTCATCTCTGGCTTGCCTTTATTGGCCGGCTGGAGTGAACACTGACGAGGAACTGAGCTCCCACCACATTTTTGCCTTTATTGGCCGGCTTGAGTGGAGATTCGCAAGAGTAAACGAGCACATAGTGCTAGCGATCGTTTTCGGGGGCCCATTATTGAGTGTGCAAGTCACCCCCTGCCATTTTATCCGTGTATAATAAAACGGGCAGGGGCTATAGTCCTTCCATAGTTTTAGGTAACCAGTCCATTTTAACCACCCAAACCCAATATCTTTGGTTCCATATCTTGCAATAGTCCTTTTTTTTTTGACGCTGAGAAATGCATTACGCATGCCCGCTCGTCAGGGGCGCTAGACGGGGTATGTGGGACTCCCTGCCAGAATGGCAGTATACCCACTAAAACTCAGCGGTGTTCCCTCATCGCCTTGATGAGAGGGTCATGGGAAACCGGCATAGCCTTTACATCCACAACCCTCCCGGCGCATGCACCTGGCGGGCCCCGCATGCCCCCCCGCCTGGGGGGGATATGGGAATGGCCGGGAACACCTGGCCATTCCCGTCCGACACTGGTGGAGGCCTGTGCAATACAGGCAAGGGTGCCCCCGCACCCGTTGCTTGCTGGCTCCACCAGGGACCCCACGCCAGACGTCCCTGGACCCCCCGCGACGGGTCAGGTCAGCGGCCCCGCCGCCTACCACTCTTCGGCCGCAGAGAATAGGGAGAGCGGCCAATGCAATACCGACACTCCTCTTCCTCTGCAGCCCCACCGCGTCCGCCATCCAACGGTGGCGACCCTGTCAAGGCCGCGGAAGGTAGGGAGAACGGCTCACCGCAATACTGGCACTCCTCTCCCGCCGCGGCCTCCCACCCTCAGCCGCGATGCCGCCCATTCGACATCACGGCCAGCCTCAGTTGCGATGTCGCCAAAGCGGCACCGCAACCTACGGCCGCTACGTCGTCGGCTTACCCGCAAAAGCCCTGACGAGCGGCCCCCTCCTCGGGTTCCTCTTAGCTTCACCGTGGCCCTCCAAGCCACGGCTACTGAGCCCCCCCGCCTCGTCAGTGCGGGAACCCACCGGGGGGGGGCATATTTTGCAATAGTCCTACACCAACCGGGGGGTGTACTTGCATAGTGCGTACAGGGATAATCGTCGGTTGGTGCTTCATTTAATTAAAAAGCGTCTGCGAGTTGGCTTCGGGCCCTTGTACGCCTTCCAAAGTTGCGGAACCCGAGGGTTCGGAGAAACGTAAAATATATAATAATAATAATAATATCATTTACTTGCCAAAAAACATGGTATAAAAGATGTTAGTGTTGTTAGTAATGTGAACAAACATGTTTTGCCTAAAAAATATAAGCGTGCAAATTTTACATGCATAACGAAACAATCAGTTATCATGCGATTTTATGTTCCAGGAACTCCTTAACACTGTGCACATATGCTCTTTTTCAACTCTCAAAGAAAGTTAACAGTCAGGCAAAACGATCCGACCACCGCGAGAGCTGGATGGGAACTCGCTCAGGTTAGGTTCGCTCAGGTTTTTTTTATTTTTTTTTAATTTTTATTATTTAGCAGTAGTGGGAAGTCCTCATGGATGCCCAGACTGCCTCACTGGTGAGCCAGTCTGGGCAGTGCCGGACTCTTACCGGCTAAAACCCACTCCTGCTTTGCCAGTTACCTCTGACGTGATCAGAGCCTTTATTAATACTTTTCGTTTTTAATTAATTTTATTTGTTTTATTATTTTGTTTGTTTCAGGGAAATGGAGAGTTTCGAAGGTGTCGATTCTTTTCCTGTGGTTTATTGTTATTATTATTATTATTATCGTATTTATATATGTATAAAGGCTTACTCTATTGATTTAGTTTACTTACGTTTATCTTTAAGCAAAAATTTAAATAACTTATATTTAATTCTAACACGATCTTATTATGGTTTTTTTTTTTGTCTTGTTTTTAATGTTTTTATTTGTATTTGTATTTCTATTTTTGTTGAGTCTATTTTCTATTAGTAATTTTAATCTACTTTAACCTACACTATGTCTATGGCTATTCTAATATATTTATTTATTTATTTATTTAACAATTTATGTACACACATATAAACAGACAAGAAGAAAGGATCAGAAAAATACTTACAAAGGGGATGCTTATTTCTAATGAAATCTCTTCCAGTATACCTGCGATAGGAAAGTAGATATAGAGATGTAGACAACGTGTGTAAGTGTAGAAGAGAAAAAATAAAATAAAAAATATACATAAAATCAAAATAGCTATACACTAATATAAATACTTATAAACATACAATAAGAGAATATACTTACATACATACTTCTAAAATAAATATCACTCAAATATATACTTAGCACTACAATGTAGTGGAAAAGAATAAATACATAATAATATGCAACTATGACGAAGTAGAAATATAGTGATCCTTTACTCTTCTTTTAAAGGCTGCAACAGTTTGGCAGTCCCTAATGTCAGGTGGCGGTGAATGAAGGAGATTTCTAAGATGCGACCTGCAAGGTGCATCCGAAGGACGATCGTAGGAAAAGCGTTGTCGCAGATAGGATGGCGTTTTAGGGTTGTGAAGGATGTTAAATAGCAGACACAATATTCGAGTGTTCCTGCGAAGTCGAATAGGGAGCCACTTGAGTATCTTGCGATAAATAGAAACGTGATCATACTTTTTAAGGTTAAAAACAAAACGAATACATATATTTTGCAAACGCTCAAGTTTATTTAAAAGCTCCTCAGTGGCATCCAAACAACAGGCATCAGCGTAGTCAATAATGGGTTGTATGAGAGTTTGAGCAACGGAGATTTTGGTATTCAAGGGCAAGAAGCTCTGGAGGCATTTTAACGAATGGAACGTGTAGTGCACTTTGCGACTGACTTGAGCAACATGGGCAGTCCACGATAGGTAAGAATCCATGGTCACCCCCAGGTTTTTAACCGTGTTTGCGTATTCAATCTGAACTCCATTCAGACAGAGTGGAGACAGCGACGCAACATCAAGCCTTTTCCGCATATACCTGCCACCGATAACTATGGCCTGGGATTTCTTAGGGTTGATTTGAAGTCCAAAAGACCGCGACCACTCGCTAATATGACAATATATCATATAGTCATAATTTTATGTTCTATTTTTCTATTTTTAACTATGCTAATAATATTTCCTACTAAATGTATAAATGTTTTTCTGTTTTACCGTTTCATAAAACCTGACAGACTCGCAATTTTTATTTTCTCACAACTATCGACCCGTGCTCTCACTGCGTCTTGCTTATTGTTTTTGTGATATTCCGCAAAAACCCCCGATCTCCGCACAAGCGTGGTACGACTGCTTCTCGTCTTCTTTTTTGTGGCGACCTTCTTCTTTAAACCGGCGAGTTTGTTGGACCACCACGACATATTTTTCAACTTAAATTGAGCCTTTTTCTTATAAAACTGACACCAATTCACTCGTGTCTCTGTGTTCAATTCCGGTATAACCCAGTATCGTCAGGTCCTCCACAAATCTCCAGTAATGTGTTATCGCCAGCATGTCCGGTATACACGTTGCAATATCAACGCGGTTGGTGTGGCGCCGTTGTCGTCTTACAGCATTGAGGGAATTTGCAGGGACATCCTTAGCAGTATGCTATTGAGGCTCGGGCCAATGCCTCCCACTTCCTCCGTACCGGGCATTCACTGTTGAACGCATTGTGCTCGTAGTTCCCCATCTTGGCTCTGGTACAGTTAATGCACACAGCTGCTTCGTCTAGCTGTTTGTCTGGGCAGTCCGCCCTGAGATGTGGGCCGCCGCAGTGGCTACATAGGTCAGCTGGCTCTTGGCAAAAGCGTTTCCGTGACCATATCCCAAGCAGCGCGTGCACTGTACCAGTGGCGTCTGGTCTTCCACGCGTACTCTCTGGCGGTCGATTCTGAGCTTCCCTCCTTCTAGCGCCCTCTTCCAGATCGTTGGGGACACACTGAGCACAATGTGGTTCATGTGAGGGTTTCTTGTTTTCCTCCTAAACCTTATTTTAATTGTTCCTTGCTCGCCCCCGAGGTCGTGAAAGATCTCCCGGTTCTGATTATTGAGGGCTTTGAGGACTTCCTCGTCGCTATGGACCAGCAACACGTCCCTCAGAATCAGAAGCGGGTCTCTGTTCGTCACTTCCTCGACGATGATGTTCTCTCCGACCGCTTCAAGTCTCTCCTTAATCTTTCTTCGTTCCTCTTTTAACCCATTATAATCTTCCTATCTTTAGCTTTTCTCACTCGTTCCACGTTTCTTATTCGTTCAAAATCAAAATCAAAATATTTTATTTCACATAAACCTACATGGGCACTTATGAAACGTCAGAAGCTAGGTGCACGGTTCGACTTCAAGAACCTCCTCACCCGTGTCTAATTCCTGTTTTGAGGAGACAATCACGGAGTGCAGCGTCGCTCGCTCCAGGGTCTGTCCCCTGGTCTGGCTCTTTTGCGGTGCAGCTACACTAGCGTAGGTTTTCTCCTCAAAATTTTCCTGATTATTCAAAGCTTCTTGAAGTTTCTC
Source organism: Dryobota labecula (assembly GCA_947523025.1). Lineage (NCBI taxonomy): Eukaryota > Metazoa > Arthropoda > Insecta > Lepidoptera > Noctuidae > Dryobota > Dryobota labecula. The sequence goes on along the minus strand of OX383291.1, from coordinate 57,629 downwards.
CATTCGCACGGTGTTTTCCTTAATCAGAGAGCTGTGTTCTTGCATCATTTTTGTGAGCTCGATCTGACAAGTACTACTCTCGCTGCGAATGGACTTGCAACTGTCGACGGCAATAGCTCCAGCAACTGCTGGTGTGGCTGCAGCCACAACAGCAGTCGCTGTGACTGATGGTTTGTTCTTCTCCGACTCCTTAACGAGCTCATAGAGTCTGTTAATGGCATTGAGCACCGCCGACTTATCTCGGTCTTTAAGTTGCGTGAGTTGCCCAGATGAAGTTTTTCTTTACCTAGGCAAGCTCTCGCCTCCGCTGTGCGACTGGCGTACCCCGATTCAGGCATCGTTGGAGGTCTAATGGTGTCAAGGGTTCCTCGGTGCGTCTCGGGAGTGCTGGGAGCAGGTGGTGTGACGGTACGCGTTGAGTTGGGACTTGGCCTGAAGCTCAGTTTTCCCGGCCTCCCATTCCCCGATGCTGCGCCTCACGCTGGGAAGCGTGCCAAGCCTTCTCCATTGATCGAGGCAAGCCTCGATACCCCTGAGGGCTTGCGTCTTTTTTTGCCGGTGTGCGGAACATGGTGGTGGTTTTTGGGAATGTTAAGTTCATAAAGTGTAAAACAGTCACAGGTCAGAAGTCACTGGTGACACTTCTGTGTCCCTGTAAACGGGGATAAATACAGAGAGAAGCTTAAGAATATAATAAAATTTACTCGTGCTAAAAATGCACGTTAAGTAAAAAAAAAAACAAAAGCTAATAAAATCGAGGGCTCCATCAAACAGACACCAAAAGACTTCAAAGCACTTAATTTAAGATCCTATCAACTGTTAAAAAGCCAAGGTGTAGCTAGAAGAGCTGAAATTTCGTTTTTAATTTTTTGCCCAAGTCTAAAAGTTTACCTGGCCAGTGAGAAAAGGACGGGTGGGCGGGCAATTTTGAATTTTTGTATTAGCTTGGCGCTCTTGCGAGGTGTCAAAAGACGCGTCTCCGCGCGAGCTTGTGATCTAAGAAATTATCAGATAAATGTTCTATACAAAAAATATTGTTTATGGTCAAAAAACCAGTTTCTCGACTGTGAAATACATAAAAACCTGGACTCACGAATACCAAATAGGACTCGAGCTCGCGGAACGCGCACCAGAATACAAGTAAGGCAGGTAAGTATCTATTGAAACTAAAACAATGGTGCCGATTCCCTTGTTCACAAACTAAACTAAATTTAAGTTCAGTGCATCGTTTTCTTTCTATTTCATTAAGAAAAGGACAGAAGATAAATTTTAGTTTAGTCTTGTCAAATTAATCAGCGCTTGACGTAAATTGACGTAATTTTAGTAGGCAAGTTTTTAATCACGTTTAAACTTGTAGGGAGTAGTGACAGGCGCTGATTAATTTGACAGGACTAAACTAAAATTTATCTTCTGTCCTTTTCTTAATGAAATAGAAAGAAAAAGATGCACTGAACTTAAATTTAGTTTAGTTTGTGAACAAAGGAATCGGCACCAATGACGATTTATAGCAAAAATATTGAGATAGAATTTATTATATACATAAAACTAGCAATCAGCATTTCGACTGGTGCCGGTTTGTTAAAGGCAGGGTCTGCCAAGGCAAGATGTTGATATTGATTAAATATCTTGTCTGGCATAGGTACTGTTGGCAAGTTGCCAGCAATATTGGCCACAACAACAGCATCAGTGGCAAGCACTGGAACACTGGTGCCACGTGGCTTGATGGTACAAGTTGTTAAACCAAAATGCTGAACCCTATTTCCACCTAAACCTATCGGTTCGAAATCGCACTTACGACGGGATAGGCCCAACTTCCTAACACAATCCTATAGTAATGTAACTTGACATAGCGCCACTGTCAATCAGAACACGTACGGGGTGATACTGTGATCACGCATCTGCGACGTGTATGACAGCGGTGCCAAGCAACACCGTCTCTTCAGTTGAGCACGTAAGAGCTACCACTTTCTCCTCGGACTTAGTCGAATCTAGGTGGAGAGTGACGTGGTGTCTCTTTTTGCACACTGTACAACAATGTTTGGACGTACAATCCTCCGTGGCGTGATTGTTTCGCAAACAGTTAGCACACAGCTTGAGTTCCGCAACTTTAGCGTTGCGTTGATCAGGTGTGAGCTCGTTGTACTCGGTGCATCGATATATGGAATGTTGTGGCTTTTGACAATACAGACACGAGATGGAAGATTTTGACTCACTCTTATCAGTACTGGCCACACCAGACGCTAATGTATGCGCTTGAGTACGCGATTTATTTAAGTTTGAGGCTTTTGACGCAGCGGGAGGGGGCGACTTAGATGGGTTTTGCTTGCCTGGTGCCGACGGTTTGACGGGCTCCAGTGTGCACTCCGACATCTCAAGTACGCGCGCCTGACTCTCAACAAACGTCAATAATTCCGTAATGGTAGGGATATGCCCCGGGACCACGGTTTGTTCGAACTTACGCCTAGTAACCGCATCCAAATTACGCAACGATACGTAAAATAATATGAAACTGTCCAAATCTGGTATTTTAAGAAGCTCTATAGTGCACTAATATTTTCTTGATAGGTATTCATAAATGTATTTTCACTTCAGTAGCTCAATCATGTAGGTTTTGCTGCCTGAAATCAGTGAGCAAAATGCGATTTTGCTCACTGAGTGAGACAAAGTAACTTTTTAATTATTTTTTTATGAAAGCCGCGAATATCTTATTCAGCCTTGGGTTAATCATACAATTCGAAACATTCACACTCTATCTCTTTCCCGCCATTAGGAAGAAAGAGAGACAAAGACCAGCCCTTTCGAAATTCCGATTTTGAATTCGACCTCAAAGACAAACACGTTCGGAATTTCGTACTAACAAAATAAATTTTGCAAAAAGATATTTATGTCTTTTAATGTAATTTATTGAATTTTTAACTTATTGTTGTATTTAAACGAAAATAAGTATTTACTGCAAATAAAACTGATATTTAACCTGTAAATATTTATTTCTAGTTTCAATAATGTTACGTAACATATTTTCAATAATAAAATATCATGGGTGCTATTTCCGAACACGCCTTAATTTAAATAAAAGAGCGGGAATAAAATTTCGTGACTGGCGTAAAGAGTTGAATAAGTTAAAAAATATTAAAATAATCGTAAAATATGAGTGAAACTAGCGACGAGAACAGTATTTTAATATCGGAAGAGTTAAAACAACAAGTTATTAATGCAGAATTAAGTTTCCTACCTGAGAAGTCTCGCGAGAAAAATCTGAAAGCATACCATAAATCTTCAATGAATGGAGACTTACAAAGGGCGCAAGCAGTTTTTCGGAGACAGTGTTGTTATCTTATTTTTTAGATTTATCACAGACGAGGCGATCATCTGGCGAGTATTTACTCAATGTTGAAAGCTACTTTAAAAACAAAACATAACGTGCATATTGAAACATACGCAAAACTCGTTTTTTTTTTTTTTAAAGTCTAAAATGTTCACGGCCCTTAACATAGAAAATTTTCTTAATGAAGCTCCGGACTGCAATTTTCTTGCCGCTGAATCTATGTTGTAAGTTATTAAAATTTGTGTGTTGACTGTTATGTATAAAGGTACTTACTGCCTACTACTAATTTTTGGAGGCTCAATGAATCCTAGTATGGCTTAGCAATACTGTTAAAATATGTATTACGATATGTAAAAGATGCTGTAAATGTTAAATTATGCATATTAATTATGTAATATTTTCATTACAGGTTGTACTGATCATAGGAATTAGTGGAGTGTCTCGCAATAACGAGCTATTACAGCTAACAGTTAATAATATCGAAAAGCATTCAGATAAATTACTGTTAGTAAAATTGAAAAATACGAAGACGAACCTTGACAGGTCTTTTGTCGTACGCGAAGAATATGTAACTATTGTAGAAAAATACCAAAATTTACGTCCAGCCAATATAAAAACCGACCGATTTTTCATACAATACCATAATAATAAATGCTCAAGACAGCCTATGGGAGTAAATAAAATAGGTGCTTTGGGATTGGGATTCTCTATTCCCTCTATTCCCACTTGTTCTACTGAACAAGTTCCACGGTAGAACTAATGGGAGTTTTTTTTTTGTTCTCACTAGTACTACGATATACTTATTACAAAATAGTACAACTAGTGGGAGTCTCTATTTCCCACTTGTTCTACCTGTTCCATCGTTAGAACTAATGGGACATCGCTGCTGAAGTGAAAAGTTATGTGTGTTACACGAGAGCAAAGTTTTTTGCATCTCGTGCCTTTGAATCCCTCGCCACACTCATGATTCAATTTTAGAATCACTCGCTACGCTCGTGATTCAATCGGTGAATCCTTCGCTTGCTCAGGATTCAAAATCAGCACTCGCAGCAAAAAACGACTTTGCTCTCTTGTTGCACAAATAACTATTAAGTTCGATGCGGACTCGCTGACAATCGGTTTGAAACCAAACAGCTTATCTAAATATGCTGTCGCTAGGACGCGCTTATTGTAGGTATCAATGGCGGCTAATAAATAACAAGTTTACGTGAAAATGTGTTAATGTATTGAGTTTACTGAGTTTATATGACCACTAGCTTCTGCCCGCGATTTCGTCCGCGTTAAATTTCTTGTTCCCCCGACCCACCCTGTCGCAACAGATTGCCTGCCCGTGCTTTTAGTTCGTTTTCGCATAAACTTTAATTTATAAAAAAATGGTGTTCTAGTTAATAGGAATGTTATTCTTCCTCAAGAATTGGGCTGTAAAATACAAAAAGATTTTTTCAAATCCAACTCGCAGTTCCAGAGATTAGCACGTTCAAAAAACAAAAAACCGGCCAAGTGCGAGTCGAACACGCGCACGAAGGGTTCCGTACCATCCATACAAATCCTTATCCTTACTAATATTATAAATGTGAAAGTAACTCTGTCTGTCTGTCTATTTTTCTGTATATTATAAATGTGAAAGTAGCTCTGTCTGTATGTCTGTCTGTCTGTCTGTATGTTACGTTTTTACGACTAAACCGCTGAACCGATCGACCTGGGATATAGAGAAGGACATAGGCTACTTTTTTACGCGATAACCGACATCCACGCGGGCGGAGCAAAAAAAACGGCAAAAAAATCATGTCCGTTGTATGGGAGCCCCCCTTAAATATTTTTTTTTCTGTTTTTTTGTATTTGTTGTTATAGCGGCAACAGAAATACATCATATGTGAAAATTTCAACTGTTTGACTATCACGGTTCATGAGATACAGCCTGGTGACAGACGGACAGACAGACAGACGGACAGCGAAGTTTTAGTAATAGGGTCCCATTTTACCCTTTGGGTACGGAACCCTAAAAACTAACTCTTCAGCTTTAGAATAGACTACCTCGCAGAGTTGATCATTATTTTGCTGCGAAGTTATTATAAAACAGTTATATCTCCTAAGATATTCATTGAAATTAAATGATGTAAGTGCAACTTTGTTCAAAATTAAATACTTGTGATGAATAACGTATTTATTTGGATAAGGATTAATACCATATTTATGAAAACTCCTTCGCAAATAATGCATTAATTTCGAACAAATTTGATTACCATTAAAAAGGTTATAGTGAGTCAATCTTAAAAGATAGACATATGCTGTCGCGGACTTTTTTTTAGAATATTTAAAGAGAAACAATTCCATCATACATGATATTTGCGTAACTTAAACCGTTTACGCAGCGCACGCACCGGAAGCTCTCAAAAAGGAATGATTTTTCCCGTTTTTGCAACATTATTCATTTATGCTCCGCTCCTTTTGGTTGTAGCGTGATGTTATATAGCCTATAATATTCCTCAATAAATGGACTATCCAACACAAAAATAATTTTTCAATTCCAGCCAGTAGTTCCTGAGATTAGCGCGTTCAAACAAATAAACAAACTCTTCAGCTTTATATATTAGTGTTATATAGTGTTTATACTGTGAAAAAAAAAATTCAAAGTCTGAGTACGGAAAATATTTTTCGCGTTATTATCATTTTTCATTGTCAGAAAGTAGGACGGAGCCTATTAGAAAATTACTAAGCTGAAAACAGCTTCAAAAAGCGTCACCTGGATGCAAAGTTATAACGTCATAAAGCTCAGGTTAGGTTCGCTCAGGTTAGGTTCGCTCCCGCCAGCCGGATCACACATCGTGGTCGGTGGGGTTCAGATTGCTGTCGAGTCCACCATGAAGTACCTAGGATTGGTGCTCGACAGCCGGTGGGACTTTGGACCCCACTTCCGGCGGCTGGCGCCCAAGTTGATGGGCGCGGCTGGGGCGCTGTCAACGCTGCTTCCCAATCTGGGGGGCCCGAGCGTCGCCTGTAGGCGGCTTTACGTGGGGATCGTGTGATCGATGGCCTTGTACGGGGCCCCGATCTGGGCGGCTGACCTGACGGCCGGCAGCATCGCTGTCCTGCGGAGACCGCAGAGAGCAATGGCCGTCAGAGTCATCAGGTGGTATCGCACGATCTCCTACGAGGCGGCTTGCGCACTGGCCGGATCCCCGCCCTGGGACCTGGAGGCAAAAGTACTCGCGTCATTGTATCGGTGGCGCGAGGAAGCGAGGGCGCGGGGCGAGTGGCTGATGCAGCAACATGTGGAGCTGCGCCGGCCACAGCTTCGCGAGGTCCTGGTGGCGGAATGGCGGGACAGGCTTTCACGCCCTACCGCCGGCCTCGGTACGATCGAGGCGGTCCGGCCGGTGCTCGACCTTTGGCTCGGGAGGAGGCACGGCTCGCTGTCGTTTCGGGTGACGCAGGTGCTCTCGGGGCATGGTTGCTTCGGGAAGTACCTGTGTCGCATAAACAGAGAGCCGGACGCCCGGTGTCACCACTGCGTCGACTGTCGGGAGGACACGGCGTGGCATACGCTGGCAGAGTGTGCCGCTTGGGAGGAGCCGCGCCGTTCCCTCATCTCTGGAGTAGGCAGTGACCTCTCGCTGCCGGCCGTCGCTCGTTCGATGGTCGACAGCGAGGAGTCCTGGGACGCGGTGGTTTCCTTCTGCGAGACAGTAATTTCGCAGAAGGAGGCTGCGGAACGGGAAAGGGAGATCTCGTCCACTAACCCGGCCCGCAGCAGGCGCACCGGGCGTCGGCGGAGGGCGGACAACGCCCTCTTCCAGCCCCCCTAAATGGGTCCAGGGACGACGGACTAGGGGACGTCCGTCGCCCCCCATATATAGGACCCGAGGTGGCGGCGCGTAGTGTTCCACGCGCGCCCCTCTGAGACGTCGCGGGGGGAGTCAAACACCTCACTCCCCCCCTCGACCGGAGGAGAGGCCTGCAGTGGCGGGCCGGCACCAGTCGGGGGTCGCGGAAGTATGTTCGTTCCCGTGACCCCCGGCGTAGGTGTGAGACGGAACACCGGGGTGGTTTTTAGTCAGTAAGAGTCTGACATACCCCTCCGCCCGCCCCAGGGTGGAGGACATCCATGAGGATTTTCCACCCCGGAACAAAAAAAAAAAAAAAAAAGGATAGGTTCGCTCAGGTTAGGTTTTTTTTTTTTTTTTATACTTTACCTCCAACATAATCGGAGCCTGTTCTAAGCTAGCTGACATTTTCATTCCAGTTCTCTCTTTTGTTCCTCTCGTACTTCCATTCAGCATACTTTATCTTTCTTGCATTCTTACATCTTTCATTCTTTAAGGGTAGGACGCCCTTCTACGTTTTATCTATTCTATTACTTTCTCTTTATTTAGTTCTGTTTTAGGGGAAACACAACGACACATATTTTAATCATTTACAGTTGTCTTAATCTACTTACTTCTATTTCTTAATGCTACTACATGGTGATTTTGATTAATTCAGCTTTCTTATATCTATTCTTATAATTAGTTACCTACATATTTGACTACATCATATATTTTACAGTTTCTTATCTCTCAATAATATTTCATTACAGACACGGGGAGCAGTATTTTATGTTAATCTTTGCATATATTTTTTCGGTTTTTTATCTTAGAAAAATATTGTGTCGCAAAGACGGGGAGCATTCGTTAGTGTTGCTCTTTACATATACATTTATTTATATTCCTAGCTTATTTCTAGTTTAACATTGTATTTACTTCCTATTTAATCTTACACTATTTTTCATCTTATTGTACTATGCTAGTCTTTAATATATTACATTATATCAGGACAGCATATTTTCTTAATCTGTCTTGTTTCTAGTTATGACATTTTTAGCAATTTCGATACAATATTTTAGAAATTCATTCCGTTTCTTTCCCGTCATTAACTCCGACGCATTGCTGGCAACTAGTTCAACGGCAAGTTGCTGTTCCATCTCATATCTCTTTTTTGCGTTCATTGGGCAACAAAAAAGAATGTGCGGAACCGACTCCTCAACAGGCGCACGATGGATTCTCCTTGCACTTGAAGCGTTTCAAGTACGCAGAGAACCCACCGTGCCCTGTCAAAATTTGCGTGGTTATACTCGTGTGAGTCATCTTCCGCACCACACCGTACGCTACTATCGCGTCCGGGAAGAAAATTTTCGTGCCCGATGCCGTGTCACCCGACCGATATCTCCCGTTCCATTCCTCAAGCGTTTCCAACCGGATTTGTCGCTTGACGAATGATACGGGACACAAATCATAGTCCAGCCTCTTCTTCGACCCTAGGGCGGCCTCCTTCGCGAGCTGGTCGGCTCTCTCGTTTCCCTCCAACCCTGCGTGGGCCTTTATCCAGAACAGGGAGACGCTCTTACTCTGGAGCCTACAGCAACGTAAGGTATCCCTTGTATCCACCGCCAAGGGGTGGGGGGAACTTGTGTTGATCACCGGCTGAAGTGCCGCCATAGAGTCGCTGAAAATGCCGAACGAGGTTTCGCGGGATTTGAGCGCTTCCCCTGCCGCTCTCTGCAGGGCCAAGAGTTCAGCCTGGTAGACGGTGCAGTAAGACGGCAAGGCAAGTTTGAGGGCCTTTGTCTCGGCGGCTCCATTCCACAAGGATAGCGCCGCTCTGACTCTGCCCTCAATCTTGCTGCCGTCGGTAAAGATCCTCACAGCAAAATTGCTGTGGTTTTGATATTGTTCTTCGTCCACCAGGCTTTCAAACTCCAGGTTCATTTGCTCTGCAGGGTGAGGGGCCTCCAGCACCGGAGCCACCCGCTCCACCTCCCTGCCGCCCAGTATGAGCTGGGGTACTCCCCTCCTGGCTCCGTATAATGCAGCCGCTTCCCGAACACGTAGGTCGAGCGGGAGCATCCCAGCCAGCACCAGGGCCGAGTTCAGGGAGACAGTGCGGTATGCTCTGCACATTTTCTGGGTGATTCCGCGCTGAACGGTCCCAAGTTGCTTGGCGATGCCCAACTTTTTCGCAGCCGGTGCCCAGACGCTCGCAGCGTAAAGGATTATGGGCTCTATGCACGCGACATAGATCAAACGTATAACCTCTGGGTGCAGCCCCCAACTGACCTTTGCGGCTCTACAAAGCTGCTTGTATATGGCGATTGCCTTCCTGCAGACCAGTGAGACGTGGGTGTTGAAGGTCAGCTTGTGGTCGATGACTACACCCAGAAGCTTCATCTCTTTTGACATGCCAATCTCGATCCCCCCCATGCTCAGGCGTGGTGTGTAATATTTCAGTTTCCGGATTATCACCATAGCGGTTGTTTTATGTGGTGCGAATTTAAGTTTATTCTCGACACCCCACGCCAGAACATGTTTGAGAGCAGCATTGGCACTTTTTTCCACCTCTTGTGCGGTCTCTCCGTCAAATACCAGTAGGATATCATCCGCAAATGCCTGGGCGTAGTCTCCTCTGCTCTCTGCTGCTTTGAGGAGGGGGTCAAGGACCAAGTTCCAAAGGATTGGGCCACCTATCGAGCCCTGAACACAACCCTTGTTTGTGTCTTTTCTATATGCTTCCCCGCCGTACCTGATTGAGACTTTTCGGTCCCTGAGGTAGCTATCTATGACCCGCCTAATGTTTATTGGGCAGTTTTCCTCCGCCAGACGGACCCTTATCGCTGGCCACCAGGTGCTGTCAAATGCTCCCTCTATGTCCAGGGATACGAGTGTTACTATCCTTTTCAGTGCTAGTTTTTGGTTTATGTGTTGCATAAGGGCATAGAGGGCGTCCTCAGTGCTCCTTTGCGGCATGAATCCGTACTGACGGATACTCATTTTTGGCAGAAGGTGGAACTTTAGGCGGGATAATCTATTTTCAATTGGCCAAGCTTCTCATGAAAATTGGCCCAATTGGCTTTTTTGGTATTGAATTGTCCGGTCGTTCTTTCTATTTTTATTCCTTTAGATTTTTGCAGGAGGATCCTAAACGTAATGCCGTTATGATCCGAGCTCGTGAGGCCTTCGTCGACCCTTCAGTCGTCTATCATGTCCAGGATGTCGTTGGAGCAAGCGGTAACATCTACATGACTGCTATAACGTTTCCCTCCTCGGATAGTGTCGAAGGTCGGAATTTCCCCACGATTTAAAATATTCAAGTTTAGCTCACCGAGAGTTCCTGCCATCTCTTCCCCCCTGTAATCGACCGTCGGGCTACCCCACCATATGCTCTTTGCATTGGCGTCCCCTCCAAAGATCAGTTTTTTGGAACCGACTGCGAGCCTTATTTGTTTAAGATGCTCCAAATAAGGCTCGATAGGCTGGTCTGGCTCAAAGTAAAAGGAGACAAGCGTGATCTCCCACGCACTGGTCAGGATTCCCACCACTGAGATGTTGTTTGTGGTGAGTTTCGGGTACTGTTTGACTGTGAAGTCGCTGTTAATGACAGCTATTGCCGCTTTGACAGTCCCTTCTCCTGTACCAGTGTTTTGGAAGATCCTAACGCCCCTGTGACTCCTCATTACTTTCGCCCCTGCCACGTATGGTTCTTGAAGAAGCGCCACCGCTATTTTACGCTTCGTAGCCTCTATTAAAAGCTCATTTGTGGCAAGCTTCTTGCGTTGGAGGTTAGCCTGTAGTACTCCATAGTGGGTGTTTTCAGTTGGGGTGCCCTTAACAATACGCTACAGTCGATCTGGCCATGTCATCCCATTTTCTACGTACAAGGCAGTCATGACTGAACGCATTATGCGGCGTGCCATGCTCTATTTTCGCCTTTGTGCAGTTTCTACAGACGGGTGGTGAGTTTGAGAGCCAGTCTGGACACTCTGCTCTCATATGAGGACCGCCACAGTGGCTGCACAGATCCGCGGGCTCTTTGCAGAACCGCTTCCCGTGTCCGAAACCCAGACAGCGAGTACATTGTACCAGTGGGGTCTGATCTTCGACCCTGACCCGCTGGAGATCTATGTGTACGGTCCCGTTTTCCACTGCTCGTCGCCAGATGGTCGGCGAGACGCTGATGATGACGTGGCCAATATGGGGGTTACGTGTTCTTCTCCTATACCTTATCTCCACCCTGTTTTCCCCACTGTCGAGGCCGTCAAAAACATCCTTGTTCTGATTTCTGAGTGCTTTAATAACGTCTTCGTCGGTATTCACTACCAGAACGTTCTTTAGAATCAGAAGCGGGTCCTTGTTTTTAACCTCCTCGACCGTGAGGTCAATTCCTTCTTTTTGAAGTCGGGTCTTGATCTTGCTTCTTTCTTCTTCAGTTTTCAGACCTATTATTATTTTTCTGTCCTTAGCTTTTCTCACCTTTTCCACCTTTATCCATCCATCTTTGGCATTTACTGCTTCCCGTATTCGGCTAAGGACTTCGTCGCCTGTTTCGGTTTCGTTCTTGGACGTGACTACAACCGAGTGCAGTGTACTGCGCCTTGGCACTGAGTTTACTGACTGAGTTCGCTCAGGTTAGGTTCGCTCAGGTTAGGTTCGCTCAGGTTAGGTTTTTTTTTTTTTTTTTTTTTTTTTTTTTTTTTTTTTTTTTTTTTTTTTTTTTGTGGCAGGAGTGGGAAATCCTCATGGACGCCCAGACTATCTCACTGGTGAGGCAGTCTGGGCAGTGCCGGACTTTTACCGGCTAAAACCACACTCCTGCCTTTGCAAGTGTCCCTCTGACATAGTCAGAGACCATTTTAAACTTTTATTTTAATTTGTGTTCTGTTTTAAATTTTTATTTAACTATATTTGAATATGTTGTACCTAGTTTAGTTTTGATTTTAAATCTATGTTTTATGAAGTTTCCAGAATTTACGTTTTTATTTCGATTTTTAATATCTATTTATATATTCTATGCTTTGTCATAATTTTACTGCTGTTATATTTTACACCTAATGCTTAACCTTTAAAAGTTTAATCTAAATTTATGCTTATTTATGTTTGTTTATTTTTGGCTATATATTTATTTATTTATTTCTGTTTTACGGGAATCTATGCTTTCATCTAAATATCTTTTCTTTTTGGGAAATGTCTATATTTGGAAAAGCATAGATTTTTAGGTTTTCTTATTTCGCTGGATGACTTTTGCGGCAACTGTAACACAATATTCTAAAAGGATTTGTCTCAATTTAGTTTCAGACATTATTTTATTTATGTTGTTTACGCCTAAACTTGTCTGTATTCTTTGCTCGGCTTCATACCTTTCTTTCCCAAAAACTGGGCATTCTGTCAGGATATGTGCGATCGACTCCACCTGGTCCGGCTCACAGGTACACCATGGGTTCTCCTTACACTTGAAACGGTGCAGGTATTCGGAGAACCCACCGTGACCCGTCAAGATCTGTGTCACTATACCGGTTGGTTTAATCTTTAACACTATTCTGTGGGCGTCGATCGCATCGGGAAAGAAGATTTTCGTCACGGAGGCCGTTTCCCCGTTCTGGTACCTTCGGTTCCATTCGTCGAGCGACCCCAAACGGATCTGCCGCTTGACGAATGAGACCGGGCAGCGGTCATAGTCCGGCCTTTTTCTGGATCGGAGTGCCGCCTCCTTCGCGAGATGGTCTGCACGCTCATTGCCCTCCAGCCCTGCATGTGCCTTTATCCAGAACAAAGAAATATCTTTGCTCTGAGATAAAGCCACGGCAACGTTCGCTCTCGCCTCCACGGCCAGGGCGTGGAGGGAACCCTGGTTTGTGACTGTTTGTAGTGCAGCCTTGGAGTCACTATAGATACCAAAGGTTCCCTCTTTGCGCTTGAGGATTTCGCGCGTGGCTACACATATGGCCAGAAGTTCAGCCTGGTACACCGTGCAGTACGACGGCAGGCTAAGTTTGACGGACTTGGTCTCGGCATCACCCTCCCAAAGTGACAGTGCTGCTCCGACTTTGCCCGCAATCTTGCTGCCGTCGGTGAAAACTCTGACTGCTTGGGTATTGTGGGTGTCCACAAGCGTCCGGTCCTCCAGGTATAAGAACTCCATGGCCGTATGCTTCGCCGGATGCGGAGTCTCTGCAAATGCCACCACCCGCTCCACCTCCCTGCCCGCGAGTGCTGGCTGTGGTACCCCTCTCCTTGCTTCGTACAGAGCAGCTGCTTCCTGTATTCGGAGGTCGAGTGGGAGTATCCCAGCCAGCACCAGGGACGCGTTCAGCGATACGGTGCGGTAGGACTTGCAGAGCTTCTGTGCGAATCCTCGTTGGACCGTGTTGAGGCTTTTCTGCACTCCGATCTTTTTAGCGGCCGGCGCCCAGGCGCTCGCCGCGTATAGTATCACCGGCTCCACTGCTGCCGTGTATATCGTGTGGATGATCTCCGGGTGAAGGCCCCAGCTCACTTTTGCCGCACGTGCCAGCTGCTTATAGATATTCAAAGCTTTTCTGCATACGTTTGCGACATGGGTATTGAAAGTGAGCTGGTGGTCGACGGTGAGCCCCAGCATTTTGATTTCCTTAGACATGCCAATGTCTACCCCGCCCATGCTCAGGAGTGGGATATCGTACTTCAACTTCTTGGTGATCACCATTGCACAAGTTTTTTGCGGTGCAAACTTCAGCTTGTTTCCGATGCCCCATACCCGAACATACTCGAGGGCGGCATTGGCCTGTCTCTGGACTTCCAACGCTGTCCCACCGTCGAAGATCATCACTACATCATCGGCGAACGCCTGGCAGTGGACGCCTTTCTCCTCCAGCCCCTTTAGGAGGGGATCAAGGATCAGGTTCCACAGGATCGGACCGCCAATAGACCCTTGCACACACCCCTTGTTCGTATCTCTCCGACACTCGGCACCAGCGTATCTAACTCTGACACTCCTACCAGTCAAATAGCTATCCACTAGCCTCCTGAGGTTTACCGGGCACTTTTCCTCAGCCAGTCTGGTCCTGATGGCTGGCCACCATGCGCTATCGAAGGCTCCCTCTATATCCAACGACACAACAGTGATCAGCTTCTTTTCACTGAGCTTTCCTTTGATGTGTTGCATCATGGTGTAGAGGGAGTCTTCGGTGCTTTTCTGTGGCATAAAGCCATACTGGCGAGTACTGAGCCGCGGGATCAGATGCCACTTGAGCCTCGCTACAAGCATCTTTTCTAGGATTTTGCCTAGGACTGGTAAGAGGCCGACCGGCCTGTACGACTTAGGGGTGGTGTAGGATTCCTTGCCGGGCTTACGGAGGACTACCACCGTTGCCACTTTCCAGGCCCCAGGGAAGTATCCGTGCTCCAGGCACTTGTTGGCCAGTAAAAGGAACGTCTCTGGGTCCCGGGAAATGGACTGGGCACATATGTCGGCTGTGAGACCGTCTGCCCCGGGTGCCTTCTTCGGGTTGAAGCTTTCCACCGCGGTTTTCAGCTCCAGAGGTGTAAACGGCGGGTCATGGTATTCATCATGCGTCCACTCGTTTACACGACTGGCCGCTTCACGTGTCTGACGGTGGTCAGCGTTTTCTCCCTCCTCTAGGTCTTCGGGGTAGAAGATCTCGGCCAGCAGCTGAGCCGATCCTTGCGCGCTCAGTGGTGTTCCGTCCTTCACCAACGGCAAGTCCTCCTGTCTTTTGGCGGTCCGTCCTATGACCCTATAAATTCCCTCCCACATTCCTTCACGGTCCTGTTTCCCACAGAAAGCCTTCCAGCCCTCCGTCTGCGCTTTCATGGCAACGGACTCATACTTAAGTTTTGCCTGCAGATACTCATCGACGACTTTTTGCCTCCGAACTGATGCAGCACACCGGATGCGGCGTCTTCGGGTGTTGACTTCCGACATCATCTCCGCGAGCTCCTTGGACCACCACGGTATATTAAGTTGTTCATTATTTTTAAATTTTGCTAGTGTTTCGTCACAGGTTTTGGTGATGCTATCTATGTAAGAGTTTACTTTACGGTCTAAATCTGATAAGTTATTAATTTTGCCTAGTTCCACTGAGTTTAGGTTCGCATGAGCTTTTAATTGGGCCAATTTCGAATGAAATTGGCTCCAATTAGCTTTCTTAGTGTTGTACCTTCTTGTGGTCCTGTTGACGTTGATTCCTTTTGATTTTTGAAGGTTAATTTTAAATGCTATACCGTTGTGGTCCGAGCTCGTGAGACCTTCCTCGACCCGCCAGTCCTCCACCAAGTCCAGCAGCTCCGTTGAGCAGGCTGTTACATCAACAAAGCTGCTGTACAAGGTGTTGCCTCTGACGGTGTCGAAGGTCGGAGTATTGCCGACGTTGAGTATCTGCAAGCGCATTTCGTCCAGGGTTCCCGACATGTCCTCACCCTTTGTGTCGGTTATCAGGCTACCCCACCAGATGCTCTTGGCGTTGGCGTCGCCGCCGATAATCATCCTAGTGGGGCCTATTTCCTCGCGAATCCGCATGAGTTGCTCCAGGTATGGCTGTATGGGCTGGTCTGGTTCAAAGTAAAAGGAGACTACTGCGATTTCCCAGGCGCTGGTACGGATTCTCACCACCACGATGTTGTTGGTGGTGAGTTTCGGACACTGTGTCGCGTCTAGGTCGTGATCGAAGACCACTATTGCAGCCTTCACAGTTCCACCTCCTTGTTCAGCGCACTGGTAGACTCTCGCTCCCCGGTAGTCTCGCATCCTTTTAACCCCACCCACATACGGCTCCTGGAGCAATGCGAACGCAACCTTCCGCTCACTAGCCACAACCATGAGTTCTTGGGTTGCTAGGTTCTTCCTCTGCAGATTCGCTTGGAATACCTGGTAACTATTACGGACTTTCGAGTGTGTTCGGGAATACCTGGATGAGTCATTTCCTGTTTCCGCTGGCTGGCCCTTAGCAATACGCCACCGACAGCCGCGCCAATCCATCCCACTTGAGACGGGTTGGGCACTGGCTGTCGAAGGCGTTGTGCTCGGTGCTGCTCATCTTAGCGGAAACACAATTTTTGCATTTTGGCGCTTCTGCCGCCAACCGTGAGGGGCAGTCCACCCTCAGGTTAGGTTCGCTCAGGTTAGGTTCGCTCAGGTTAGGTTCGCTCAGGTTAGGTTCGCTCAGGTTAGGTTCGCTCAGGTTAGGTTCGCTCAGGTTAGGTTCGCTCCCACGGACTCCCCTCCCCTCTCGCTATTAGAGAGGGGACCGGGATACGTGGCCGCCGCGTGGGGAGAATTCGCCCTTGTGGGCGTTTATTTCTCCCCAAACCGCCCCCTCCAGGACTTCGAGAATTTTCTCGAGGTCCTCACCGCAGTGGTCGGTAGAGTGGCGCCACGCCAGGTCGTCATTTTGGGCGACCTGAACGCCAAGTCGACGGCCTGGGGCAACCCGGCCGCCTCCTGCAACGTCCGGGGACGCGCCACAGAATTCTGGGCGGCGTCCTGTGGTGTGTCCCTCCTTAACAGAGGGACTGTCCACACGTGTGTGCGGCAGCAGGGAGGGTCGGTGGTCGACGTATCGTTTGCCACCCCCGTGCTAGCTGCGCACGTTGTGAACTGGCGGGTGGAGATGGTGGAGACCTTGTCGGACCACCGATACGTGCGGTTCGACATCTCCACCCAGAGCTCCCAGGGGACGACGGTCCGCTCGGGCCAATCCGTGTTCCCACGGTGGGCTCTCACCCGCCTGGACCGAGAGGCTGCGCAGGAGGCGGCGTTCGTCCAGGACTGGCTCGCACCTCCCGTCGAGGTACTGGACGTGGACGCCGCGGCGGTCGAGCTGAGGCGGGCCCTGACTGAGGTGTGCAATTCCAGCATGCCCCGGTCTCGCCGCCCGGCTCCCCGCCGCGCCGTCTATTGGTGGTCGGAGGAGCTGGCTGGGCTCCGGGCCGCCTGCGTGGCGGCCAGGAGGGCCTACACGCGGAGTCGACGACGCAGGCCCCGAGACCTCACCAACGAGGAGGGCCTCTATGCCTCGTACGTCGACGCCAAGACGGTCCTCAAATCGGCAATGGGGGCGGCCGAGGACGCGGCGAGAGCCGAGATGCTCGAGGGTCTCGACAGGGACCCTTATGGACGACCATACAAGGCGGCGCGGAACAAACTGCGCCCCTGTGGTCCTCCACTGACGGAGGCCCTCGAGCCGGCATTGCTGGATGGGGTGGTTCGGACTCTGTTTCCGTCCAGGACCGACTTCACCCCTCCAGTGATGGACCCCCCGGGGGAGGAGGTTTCGCCGGAGGAGGGGGTCCCCGCGGTTACGGAGTCGGAACTGTACGCGGGGATTCTGCGCCTCCGCGCGAAGAACACAGCCCCAGGGCCGGACGGCGTTCCCGCACGGGTGGTGGCCATCGCCGCCTCACAGATGGAGGAGAGGTTTCGGGACCTCTTTAGCGCGTGTTTTACGACTGGGAGGTTCCCGAAGCCCTGGAAGGAGGGGCGGCTATGCCTTCTCCGAAAGGAGGGACGCCCGGCGGATTCCCCCTCGGCTTACCGGCCTATCGTTCTGCTCGATGAGGTCGGTAAGTTCTTCGAGGGGATAATCGCCGATCGGCTCAATAGCCACCTGGGGACGGTGGGGCCGGACCTGTCGGACGCCCAATTCGGTTTCCGACGGGGTCGTTCGACGGTCGACGCGCTGGCCCTACTCAAGGGCCAGGTCAAGGAGGCCATGGAGGCGGGTGACGGAGTGTTGGCGGTGTCATTCGACATAGCCAACGCCTTCAACTCCGTCCCCCACTCTACAATCTTGGAGGCGCTCCGGTATCACGGAGTGCCTCAGTACCTGCGCCAACTGTTGGCCAGCTACTTGGAGGACCGGGTGGTCCTCCTCGAAGACAAGTCGGCGACCATGAGGCGATACAGCGCAGAGTCCGGTGTTCCACAGGGGTCGGTCCTAGGACCACCGCTGTGGAACATTGGATTCAACTGGCTCCTGCGGGGAACCCTCCTCCGTGGCACGAGTATCATCTGCTACGCGGATGATACCCTCCTCATTGCCCGGGGGAGGGACTTCAGGGAGGCGGCCAGTCTGGCCTCTGCTGGCGGGTCCTTAGTGGCGGGAAGGATCCGCCGCCTAGGGCTGAAGGTGGCGCTGCAAAAGACCGAGGCCGTGTATTTCCACGGGCCTCGGCAGCGCATCCCCCCCGACGGCCACATTGTCGTGGAGGGCGTCAGGATCGGGGTCGGGGCCCAGATGAAATATCTGGGCCTTGTTCTCGACAGCAGGTGGCGCTTCGGTCCGCACTTCAGCGGGCTGTCGACCCGCCTGCTGAAGACCGCGAACGCCCTGTCCTGGCTCCTCCCGAACCTGGGGGGTCCGAAGGCGCGATGCCGGCAGTTGTACGCCGGCATCCTCAAGAGCATGGCCCTTTATGGGGCTCCGATCTGGGCGGACTCCCTCCACAGGAGGGAGAACGCCACTGCCATCCGCAGGCCCCAAAGGGCCATTGCACAGCGGGTGGCGAGGGCCTACCGCTCGGTTGGGTTCTCGGCAGCGTGCGCTCTGGCCGGCACCCCTCCTTGGGAGCTCGAGGCATGGGTGCTGACCAGAGTGTACGAATGGACGGCGCAGCGTAAGGTGCTCGGGGAGCTCCCCGCCGCAGAAGAGCGGGAAGCCGTGCGGCAGGAGGCGAGGGACGCAATAGTCCTTCATTGGACGGAGGACCTCGCCACTGCCGCTTTTGGCCGCCGAACACTGGACGCGCTCGGGCCAGTCCTGAAGGATTGGCTCGAGCGGTCCCATGGTTTCCTCTCTTTCCGTCTGGTGCAGGTGTTATCCGGGCATGGATGCTTCGGATCGCACCTGCATCGGATCCAAAGGGAGGAGACCCCGTCGTGCCACGACTGTGGCGCGGCGGTGGACACGGCACAGCACACCCTAGAGGTGTGCCCTGCCTGGTCCGAGCTGCGCCATGCCCTGGTTGCAGCGGTCGGGCAGGACCTCTCGCTTCCCGGTGTCGTCAGTGCCATGCTGGGGAGCGAGAGGGCCTGGGCAGCGGTCGCCTCCTTCTGCGAGGAAGTGATGTCGCAGAAGGAGGAGGCGGAGCGCGTGCGGGAGGACGATCCTCTCGCAGCGCCGCTCCGAAGGCGGAGGAGGGGTCGAAGAAGACGTCAGTATGACAGTCATCTCCGACTCCTCCCAGGTGGAGGCCAGCAGGCAACGGGTGCGGGGGCACCCTTGCCTGTATTGCACAGGCCTCCACCAGTGTCGGATGGGAATGGCCAGGTGTTCCCGGCCATTCCCGTAGCCCCCCAGCTTGGGGGGCATGCGGGGCCCGCCAGCTAGGCGGGCACGCGCCGGGAGGGTCGTGGACGTAAAGGCTGTGCCAGTTTCCCATGGCCCTCCCATAACGGCATTGAGGGAACACCGCTGGGTTTTTTAGTGGGTATACCGGCACTCTGCCGGGGAGTCCCACATACCCCTCCCGTCCCCCGACGGGAGGGTATGCGTAATGCATTTTTCCCAGCGGAACAAAAAAAAAAAAAAAAAAAGGTTAGGTTCGCTCAGGTTAGGTTCGCTCAGGTTAGGTTCGCTCAGGTTAGGTTCGCTCAGGTTAGGTTCGCTCAGGTTAGGTTTTTTTTTTTTTTTTTTTTTTTTTTTTTTTTTATTCCTGTCCGGACGCAAGGTCCGGCCCGCGAGCTACCTCTAACATAATTAGAGTCCTTAATTATACTGATTTGATGGGGATGGGTTGTATCTACACGTATTCTTTATTCGTTTATATCATAAGCTTATAACTTCATTTTTATTCAAAATTTGCCTCACATATATACGGCAACCTTACTTTTCTATACATTTACTTATTCTAGTCTTATATATAATATTTCCTGGGATTTCTATTTTCTAATTAATACTTTTATATTCTAGTCAGTTACATTTTAAGTTTCCAAGAGTGATTAACAGTTTTATTTTACACATTATTTCTTATTTATATAACAGATTTCTTATAGTATACATTTATTTATCTATGCTAATCAATATATTTTATACAAATATATATATTATAGCATACATTTATTGTACTATTTATTTCTAAACAAGACGCGTTTGGCAATATCTATACAATATTCTATGAATATCTCTCTACTTTTTCTACTAGACATAAATTTTTGGAAATTTTCAACCGCCATTCTACATTCCAGCACGTTCTCGACTTCGAGTCTTTTTAGGGCGTAAACCGGACAATCTATCAAAATGTGTTCTACTGTTTCGAGGGTCCCGGGCTGGCAGATGCACGATGAGTTCTCTTTGCACTTGAAGCGGTTCAAGTACTCCGAGAACCCACCGTGCCCCGTCAACACCTGGGTAGTTACGTTGGTTGGGACCATTTGCCGTACTATTTTGTAGGAATTTGGTACGTCGGGAAAGAACATTTTGGTGACCTTAGCGCGTGTGCTTAATTTATATCTTTGGTCCCATTCATCAATCGACCCCTTTCGGATCTGTCGTTTGATGTATGAGACCGGGCACCAGTCGTAATCGGGTTTCCGCTTCGTTTTAAGTGCTGCTTCCTTCGCCAATTCATCCGCCCTTTCATTCCCCGCAAGGCCCGCATGTGCCTTGATCCAGAACAAGCGCACAGATTTGTTCTGTTCCTCAATGGCCCTTAGGTTTTTGCGGGTTTCAACTGCCAGGGGGTGAGTCGTGCTGAGGTTAGTTATAGTGTCCAGGGCTGACCTGGAGTCACTATACACTCCATAACTCCTCTCGCTTCTACGTCGAATTTCCTCAGTGGCTCTGCACACCGCGAGGAGTTCAGCCTGGTATACCGTACAGTATGGGGCCAGACTGAGTTTAATGGTCTTCACCTCTGCTGCACTATCCCATAGGGTTAGTGCTGCTCCAACCTTGCCCTCAATCCGACTGCCATCTGTAAATATCCGAATAGCCTGGTTGTTGTGGCTATCTAGTTGCTCCTGGTCTACCAGGCACACGAACTCTATTGCAGTGCGCTTCCCCGGGTGAGGTGCACTTGAGTATTCAACTCTTCGCTCGATCTCTCTATCAGCCAGCTCTGGGTGGGAAGCCCCTCTCCTTGCCTCATACAGGGCGGCTGCCTCTTGTATGCGGAGGTCAAGGGGTAAGATTCCAGCCAATACCAGTGCTGAATGAAGAGAGACCGTACGATACGCCCCGCACATTTTTTGAGCAAAACCCCTCTGAACAGCATTTAGGTGGCGTTGAACTCCTAACTTTTTCGATGCTGAGGACCAGGCGCCAGCCGCGTAAAGAATAATGGGCTCCACCGTGGCGGTGTATATGATGCGGACTATTTCCGGGTGAAGACCCCAGCTCACCTTAGCAGCTCTTGACAGTTGGTTATAGACGCCAAGTGCCTTCTTACAGACGTTAGCCGTATGGCTGTTAAAGGTCAACTTGGCGTCCACGGTGAGTCCCAAGATCTTCATTTCCGAGGACATTCCAATGTCGATCCCTCCCATGGTCAAGTGTGGCGTGTCATACCGAAGCTTTTTGGTGACTACCATGGCACAAGTTTTGTGTGGAGCAAACCTGAGCTTATTCATGACACCCCACGCCCGAACATGTTCGAGAGCGGCATTGGCCTGTCCTTGGATTTCCAGGGCTGTTTCACCCGAAAAGACGAGCACCACATCATCCGCAAAAGCCTGACAATAATCGCCTCTCTGTGTGAGACTCACCAGCAATGGGTTCAACACGAGGTTCCATAAGATGGGGCCGCCTATTGATCCCTGTACACACCCTTTGTTTGTACTTTTGGCAAACTCATGGCCAGCATACCGTACCCGGACCTTGCGGTCGCTTAGGTAGCTGGCTATCATCCTCCTGAGATTTGCTGGGCACTTCTCTTCCGCCAGTCTGACCTTTATTGCCGGCCACCATGCACTGTCGAAGGCTCCCTCTATGTCCAGCGAGACCATTGTGATGAGCTTCCTCTCTCGGAGTTTGCCTCTCACATGGGCTATCAGGTCATAGAGCGAGTCTTCCGTGCTTCGCTGTGGCATAAAGCCATACTGACGGGGACTTATACGAGGCACGAGGTACCAGACCAGCCTTCTAACCATCATCTTCTCTAGTATTTTGCCCATCACCGGTAACAGTCCAATAGGTCTATAGGACTTGGGGCTGGTGTAGTTGTCCTTGCCTGGTTTCCTCAGCACCACCACGGTGGCTTCTTTCCAAGCTGTGGGAAAGTGCGTCAGTTGCCAGCACTTATTGAACACTGCCAAGTGCAGTTCCATGTCCTGGTATATTACCCGCTGGCAGATGTCGGCTGTGAAACCGTCCACTCCGGGTGCTTTCTTGGGGTTAAAGCTCTCCGTCGCGGACCTTAGCTCCTCCGTCGTAAACGCCGGGTCATGGGTCTCATTATGGCTCCAGTCGTTTACCCGGTCAGCAAGAGCTCTGATCCGACGATGGTCTGGGCTATCCTCCTCTTCTGTATCCTCCGGGTAGAATATTTCCGCCAGTACTCTCGCAGATCCTTCCTGACCTGCTTCCTTCCCATTCCAGACCAATGGCAGATCTTCTTGCCTTTTTGTCGTGTTCTTAATTACCCTATAAATTCCTTCCCAAACCCCCTCCCTGTTCTGTTTCTGGCAAAAACCCTTCCAACTCTCTGTGGAGCGTTTTTTGACCTCTAATTCATATTTCTCCTTTTCTTTCAGGTACAACGCGACCACACCTTCTCTTCGTGACGGCGCAGCACATCGGATTCTTCTCTTCCTGGTAGCGACATCGTGCTTCATCGCTTCGAGTTCTTCGGACCACCACGGCATGGTAAATGTATGGTTTTCCTTTTTCTTAGGTATTGCCTGGTCACAGGCTTCTGTTATTACTATTGTGTATTTTCCAATTGTTTTGTCTAAATTTTCTTTATTATTTATTTGTTCTATGTAATTTTTATCTATTTCATTATCTACTTTTAATTGGTCCATTTTTTCATAAAAAAGATATTAAAAAAAAAATTTTTTGCTTTCTTCTAGTTTCACCACTTTCTTAACTTTAAAGTGTAATTTGTATTAAAAATGGGTAAAACAGGCAATATTTTTATTTATTACATCTTTCTGTAAGTTTGAGGAGTCATAACTTTTTTTCTAGCTAACATCTGAATAAAGCAATAATTTTATAAGAATCTGCCAATATTAAAGATAAAAAAATAAACTAAAATATTGCCTGTTTTACCCATTTTTAATAAAAAAATACACTTTAAAGTTAAGAAAGTGGTGAAACTAAAAGAAAGCAAACAATTTTTTTTTTATATTCAGGGGGCCAGGGCCAAATAAATTAGGGCTGAGTAAGTAGCAGATGACCCCACCTATCCACCATTTTCGTATGTTCAACGTTCTGCCAAACACCCTGTATACCGGAGTATATCTCGCTCAGTGCAAAAGCCACATCCATCGGGTTGCGATGTGTGCAAAGCAACTCCTGGGTGATACCAGCCACCGAGCCTGGACGGGTGTACCTTAACTCGAAAAGGTTCTCTCTGTCCAGGAACGGAAGCTGGTTTACGTCTCCGATGAGGACAATTTCGCTTGCTCCGGACAACTTTACTGCCATAACTATGGCCCCAAAGTGGTTCATTAGAGCCTCGTCTACCGTGAGGCGGTAGTACTGCTCTTTTTTTCGGAACCCGTTGGCTAGAATTGAGGCCATAGTGCGCACCTTTGTCTTGGCTCGATCTCCTAAGCGGTGCGCCAGCTTCTGCCTGAGATCTTTGGCAGCTTCGGTTGTCGTTGTCGCTATGACGTCCTTCTCCTCATCGAAGTTTTTAACCACCCAGGTTGTCTTGCCACAACCCGGGACCCCGTTGACCCACCTGATATTGGGTACCGTCCAAATTTCCTGCGATGCCGGGATATCTGAGGTCCCCAGAATGGATTGTGCCATTCCAAGGATCTTATCGTCCAGCATGATTTGGGTACATTTGGCGGTAACCACTATCGGGTCGTCATCTGGTGCGCTGAATTTTAATTTGCCTGAGCGCTCCGTTTCCTCCTCGTCCAGGGCCACAAAACCGCTCTTCGCGCTGTAGGCTGCCATGTACGACCCCGTCATTTTCCCTTTGATGACCTGGGATGTGACGTTGTCGTACACCGCTGCCTCTGATTCCTCGAGTAGTACCCTTAGCAGGCCTTCTGTGTTTCTGTGGAAGGTCTGCAGGATCTTCCTGCATGTCGTGAGATTGACCTCTTTGGTCGCTCTCACGATTGCAACGTACTCGAGGAACGCGCTCTTTACGTGGTCCGTGGTGCCCAGGTTCACTGCGAGGGTCGGCGGGCTGACTTGCCCTTTGTCGGCTCTTGTGGGCGTAGGCTTCTGAGGTGTGGGTTCTTTGACCTTTCTCTTGAAGAACCTCTCTAGTGCTGATGGTGATGCGTGGCTGGTACTTGGGAGCAGAGCGTTGAGGAAGGTGCCGAAAGCTTCCAGGCGACTCCTCGACCGGGCCCTGTCCTCCGGGCTAGTGGTTTTGCTCTGCTCCTTTGCAGCTTTCTCGGCGGCTGCCTTCTGCTGGGCCCTCTCTGATCCGCTAAGGGTGATCGAGGATGATGTGGAGCTCGTCGCGCCGGCTGTTGGGTGTCTGGGGGCTTTGAGGAAACTCAGAGTTTCCCCTCTATCCTCATACACGACAACCTCATGTTGTTCCGAGGCTTTTAGACAGCCGAAGCGATCTGCGACGTCTCCTCTTTCCCCCTCGATCATCATTGCGTCGATGCTTATGGTGCGGGCATGGACCGCCGTGCACTCCCCCACCTCCCTGATCTTTAGAAGCAGTGAGCATGCTTGGGCAAATGGAGTCTCCTCTCTCCACTCGAATAGTGCGATCGTCTTACCTTTGACTCGCACTAGACGGCATCGGTGAGTGGCTACTTCCACTTGCGGCAGTGCGGCGTACTTACTGCCTTTCATGCTCGTTTTAGTTGTGCTTCCATTGATCAGGGCGGCGAGGCCTGGTGATATGTGTACACGGGCTCCAGCTCGGCTCGCGGCCACGCAGAAGCTTAAGCCCAGCCTTTCCCCTTCCTTATTCATGAAGAGGGCGACACCTCGCAGTCTGAGGCTCGGGACTCCGTCTCCTCCGCATGCCAGAAGCTCCAAGATGGACATGGAGCTGGGTGTCGGTTGAAGGCTGGCTTGTGCCACCGCTGCTGCTGCCGTTACCACTGGTGTTGGCCGTTCGGTGGTGTTGGTGTGTACGGTTTGAGTTGTGGTGAGTGGTGTGGTTAGTGTCGTTTGAGTGGTAGTTGTTGATGTTGTTGTTGATGTTGGTGGTGTGGTCGTGGATGGTGGTCGGTTTCGACTACGCAAGGGTGCGTCCGTTTTGTTGGCCGCTGCTGCGACTTTGGCGACTTTGCTCACGAATGCCAAGAATAGGGTTCTGGAAGCCAGTCTCCCCATGATGGTGTGGAGTATGGACTGACTTAGCTGGGTACCGATCTTTACCTCCAGCTCTATTCTGTCGTGACTGAATCGGGGGCATTCGAAGAGCAAGTGCCAGACTGTTTCATCGCAACTGGGGTCACAGACGCACGAGGGACTATCCTTGAGGTGGAAGCGGTGGAGATACGCTGAGAATCCTCCGTGTCCCGTGAGGACTTGTACATGGACCGGTGTGAGAACTGTGTCTCTAAGTGTTCTTTTCGCCGCTAGGACGTCTGGGAAGAACACTTTTGTGACCGCTCCTGTACTCGAGGATTCGTATCGCGTTTGCCACTTCCTTATAGTCTCTTCCCGTATCTTCCTCCTCACGAACGATACGGGGACCTTGTTGTAGTCGGCTGTCGCGGTGTTGAGGGCTGCCTCCTTGGCCAGCTCGTCCGCTCTCTCGTTCCCGGCTGTTCCCACATGGGCCCTGAGCCAGAAGAACCTCACTTCTCTGCCCTCCTCTCTGGTCTCACGGACGCTACTCTTAATTTGTAGTGCCAGGTGGTGAGTGACGGACGGTCTCCGCAGCAGGTCAAGTGACGATCTTGAGTCACTTAAGATGCTTACGGAGGCCGCCCTGGATTCTCTTGCCATCCTGACAGCTCTGAAGAGAGCGTACATCTCCGATTGGAAGACTGAGTTGTGGGGTTCTAGGCCGAAGGTGCTGAACGATGACTCCCTCCCGTTCTCCCACCAAGTTAGGGCAGCGCCGACTTTCCCCTCTATCTTGCTGCCGTCAGTGTAGATTTGGGGACCGATTACTTGGTGGGTTTCTTGGGTTTCGGGAGTCAAGTCCTCTAGGCATGCGTACTCGGTTGTTATGAGTAGCGATGGATGTGGATTTTGGGAGTGGGGCACGTTGCACTCCAGCTCACAGCCCTGCGGTATGAAGTCCCGGGAATGACCCTTTT
Organism: Dryobota labecula; assembly: GCA_947523025.1. Classification (NCBI taxonomy): domain Eukaryota; kingdom Metazoa; phylum Arthropoda; class Insecta; order Lepidoptera; family Noctuidae; genus Dryobota; species Dryobota labecula. The sequence continues at coordinate 31,138 of OX383291.1, read as the reverse complement.
TAACCTTAAAAAGGGTTGCGGCCTCGATTACCCGGAGGTCTAGGGGGAGTTGGCCTGACAGGATAAGTGCCGATGTTAGAGACACCGTGCGGTATGCTTTGCAGATCTTTTGCGTGAAACCCCTCTGCAGTGAGTCAAACTGATTCCTTGTCATCAGTTTCTCAGCTGCAGGGGCCCACGCACTCGCTGCATACATCACGATGGGCTCTATCACCGACACATATATCGTCCTGATGATCTCTCTGTTTAGACCCCAAGTCACCTTTGCCGCGCATGCCAGCTGCTTGTAGATGTCTGCCGCCTTTTTACAGGTCGCAGACACGTGCGCGTTGAAGGTGAGTTTGGAGTCTATTGTGAGTCCCAGCAGCTTTACCTGTTCGACCAGGTTCAGCCGTGTGCCCGACATGTACAGTACCGGAATGTCGTACTTAAGTTTTTTCGTTAACACCATCGCGTTGGTCTTGTGCGCGGCGAAACGTAACTTTTGCTGGACGCCCCATTCCGATACAATGTCTAGCGTGCTGTTGGCTGCTTGCTGCAGGGGGACGGCTGTATGGTCCGAGAAAACCAGGACGACGTCATCTGCGAAGGCTTGGCAGTATACCCCCATACTAGCCATCTTGTGAAGGAGCGAGTCTAGGATAAGGTTCCAAAACGTCGGTCCGGCTATTGAGCCCTGGACGCATCCTTTCGTGGTACCCTTCTCGCTAGTCGCTCTGGCGTAGTTGACCTTGATGTTCCGGTCTTCGAGGTATGAAGCGACGAGAGTGTAGATGTTAGTGGGACAGCTCTTGGCCACCATCTGTTTCTTGAGTGCTGGCCACCACGCGTTGTCGAAGGCCCCCTCTATGTCCAATGATATCAAAAGCACGATCTTTTTGGCTTTGATTTCGGCTCGGATGTGGCCCATTAGGGCATAGAGGGCGTCTTCGGTTCCGCGCTGCGGCATGAAACCGTACTGATTGTTGTTCAACGTTGGGAGGAAGTGCCATTGCAGTCTGCCTACCAGGAGTTTCTCGACGATCTTTCCGAGGACCGAGAGCAGACCTATTGGCCTGTACGACTTCGGGCTGGTGTAGTCGTCCTTTCCTGGCTTGCGGAGGATGCACACGTGGGCGACTTTCCACTGCTTCGGGAAGTGTGACAGCGACAGGCACATATTGGCTATCGCTAAGAACGCCTCCCGATCGCAGTTTATTGCCGCTGTGCAAATGTCCGCTGTTAATCCGTCGGGACCGGGGGCTTTTTTCGGATTCTGGTTCTGGAGAACCATTTCCAGCTCCGCGGTCGTGAAGGGAGGATCGTCGGCGGACAATCCCGGTGGTTTTTTCTCCTCCGCCAGCTTCCTTAGGGTCATGTGGTAGGGTTGGTCGGCATCCGTTGAGTCGTCCGGGTAAAAAGTTTGTGCCAGAAGATCCGCTGACTGCTCGGGGCTGAGCGTCTCGCCTGCGGTATTTCTCAGGAGGGCGTCGTCCTGTCTTCTGGCTGTCTTCCATATTACCCTGTAGATGCCGTCCCACATGCTCTCTCGGTCCTGCTTCGAGCAGAACTCCTTCCAGTTGGCTGTGGCTGCTTCCATGGCTGCTGTGGTGTATGTCGTTTTCGCCAGCACGTATTCCTGGATGGTGAAGTGTCTCCGAGTTGCGGCTGCATTTCGGATCCTTCTCTTTTTCCTGAGTGCGTCTTTTTGGAGACGGTCTAGAGAAGGACTCCACCATGGGGGCTTGGCGTCGTGTTTTGGCGACCCCAGTTTTGGGATCGCTTCCTCGCATGAGCGGTGGATGTTGCGGGTGTACTCCGTGACGAGTGTCTCCAGTTCCTCTGGGTTCGAGACGCTCGAGACTGCGGCTGGTGTAATGCCACTGTCCGCCAGACTGGTCTTAAAGTGCGCGCTGAAGTCGGACCACTTAGCCTTCTTGGTGTTGTAGATGCGCGTCGAGATTGGCCTTAAGGGTTCCAAGGCCTTTTCTAAGCGCATCGAGAAGGTGATTGCATTGTGGTCTGATGTCGTGAGACTTCTTTCTACGCGCCACTCCTCGACCTTGCCTAGCAGCGACAGACTGCATGCCGTCACGTCGACGATGCTCGTACACCACCTGTCTCCTCTGTAGGTCTCGAATGTAGGTGTTTGACCCATGTTGAGGATGTGGAGATCTCGCTCGTTGAGGAAGGAGTTGTACGACGCCCCACGGTGGTTTTCGGAAACACTTCCCCACCACTGGCTCCAGGCGTTCACGTCTCCTCCCATCAGTATGTTGTTTGTGTGTGTCTGTAGTTTTTTGATTGTGTTATGTGATTCGGAAAGGTAGGGTTCGATGTCTTGGTCACCCTCAAAATAGACCGACAGTGCTCCGAAGCTGAACTGGCCCACCTTCAGCAAGGCGGCGGCGACGTTCTCGGTTACAAGCTGAGGGTCGTGGATGACCTCCAGGTTGTTTCCGAAAACCACGATCGCCGCCTTTACTGGTTTCTGGCGGTTCAGGCTGCACTGGATGACTCTCGTGCCCGGGCATTGTTTCATCACACCTGTTCTTCCTACATAGGGTTCTTGAACAAGTGCTACCGAAACTCCCTTTGCCTGGGCCGCCATGTGGAGTTCTTCTGTTGCCAGCTTGGAGCGCTGAAGATTTACCTGGATGAACCGTAATCTTGCTGTCGGTCTTGCTGTGTTTTGAGTGGTGACTTGATGTGTGGATGGTAGTTCCTGGCTGCCCTTAGCAATAGGAAACGCGAGATCTTGCTATACCATCCCATTTTTGGCGTTCCTGGCAGTCTTCGCTGAACGCTGTGTGTGCCAGGTCGCTGCCCGTCCTGTTTGCCGCCTTGCAGTTTGAACATGTGGGCTGTCTGCCGTCCGCTCGAGTGTGGCAGTCCCTCCCGTTGTGCGCTCCGCTGCAGAAACTGCAGACTTCTTTGCCGGCCTTGCATATGGTCTTGTTGTGACCGTATGCAAGGCACTTCGTGCACTGCACTAGGGGGGACTGGTCCTCAATCGAGCACCGCTTGATGCCCACATGGACCTTCTGCACCTGCGTGCAGCATTTCCAGAGCTCTGGGGAGAGCTCCAGGACAGGATGGCATTCATGGGGGTTCCTTGCGCGTTTCCTATAGCGCACCTTCATGGTCTGTCCATCCACAGCGACGTTCTGCAGAAGGTGTTTATTCTGCGCTTTCAGGAGATCGACGATCTCCCCGTCGCTGTAGCTGGACAGCACTCCTTTGATGCACACCAGGGGGTTTTGGGGTTTTGGCTCCTGGACCTTGAGCCCTGAGCTGGACTGGACTCTGTCCCTGATCTTTGTGAGGTCCGATCTGCTTGCGCATTTGAGGATAACCTTCTGGTTACGCGCTTTCCGGACGTTGTCCACTCGGGCTCCGCTCGTTTTGAGGTCCAGGGCTGCCGTGATCCTCTCGATGACGTTGTCCCCGGTGTGCTGGGGGCTCGTCGACGAGACGATCAGGGTGTGGTTTGGTTGTGTGGGTGGCTTGGGTGGCTTGGGCTTGCTGGCGGCCTGTGCGAACGTTTGTGGACCCTGCTGTTGGAGAGGGGGTCTGTCCGCTTTGCCCAGTTCCGCTACCCCCTGCTGTATATTTGCGAGGGTCTTCTTTACCTCCCCGACTGCGAGCTCCGCCTCCAGATTCATCGCCGGGGGCGCCTGGGTTGGAGGCTCCTTGTCACGCAGCACGCGGAGGTCAGCCGAAACTATTTCCAGCCTTTCCGAGAGTGGTTTGAGGTGTTGTGTGATGTTTAGTGGTGGTTGTGGTGGTGGGGGGGAAATTACAGGCCTGTTGGCGATGGCCTGTACGGCGGTTTTGAGTGCCTGGATGGCTTCCTCGAAGTGTGAGGTGGTTAGAAGTGGACCAAGATCTTGGCTGGTCGGGTCCCGGTCGGTGTTTGTGGGGCTTGGGCGGTCGAGGTCCTCCTTTATCCTCTCCAGCGACTTCCGGAGCACGTCAATTTGATTGGACACCCTGGTGACGTTGGTGTCGAGGCGTGCGAGATTGGCCCCCATAGTCTCCCGGTTGGGATCCCCCGGGGCTCTCGCTCCTTCCTGCCTCGTCTTTTCGTGCTCCTTCAGGTTTCGCTGGCTGGCGGATGCGACCTCGCCCTTTAACTCTTTTATGCCATTTAAGGCCTCCAAAGTTTCGTGGCCCAGCCACTCCCGGATCCCTTTGGCCTCCTTCTTGGTCTCCGAGACGTCTGTCCGCATTAGAGAGAGCTCCACCTTTAGTGTCATTAACTCCCGAGTGTGAGCCCTCTCGACTCGCACAAGCTCTTGTGCATGTCGAGAGCGCTCCTTCTCGAGATTGTACTTGTGGCGGGCTCTCGAGTCCGCCAGTGACAAGACTGTCTCGTACAACCCCTGCAGACACTCGTGGGTTACCGCCTTGCACTCCCGCTTCATATTCCCCGCTGACTCCAGGGCCTCTTTCCCTTTTTGAAGCAGGTCGTTCGCTTCCCGTGTGGCTAGGTCCATCTCCACCCCTGTGCCTCGTCTCGGGGTTCGGTAAAGTATGCTCTTCCTTCCAGCCACGGAGCGATCCGTCTGGCTTATGGAAGAGGCCGCAGAACTTTCCTCATCCGAGACGATCTGGCGGGGGGGGGAGATACCACACTGGGCCCATTCTATCACCGATTCGGCGATCCGGTCGACGCTTCTGTCGGTGTTCGGCGACTCTGACACTGACTCCAGCGGAGGCGGCATTTTTGTCACGTCCGGCTCCGACGCTGGCTTGGACACCTGCGGCGGTTCTTGCGACGGACGCGCCGCCCTTTCTGAAGTCACCGACTTTACGGACTTGGCCGTGTTTTGAAGAACTTTTTGACGTAGAGTTCTCGGGGCCTTGAGTGAGTCCGTGGTCGTTCTCCGGGAGGTGGTAGAGGAGTTGGAGTTGGATGAAGACATGGTGTTTTGTGATGTTAAGATTAAGGGTAATGTGGGTATACAATGTATGAGGATTAATAATTATATGGTTGGTGATGCCTGTGTATGTATTAATAACTAAAGCTAAACTTAGACTATACTTATAACTAAATTGGATGGACTCACGGAAGTTTCGCTGGTGGTCTGCGTCTGCTGTCCGCTGGTGTCCGATGAGTAGTCCGACGTTTTGTTGGGCCCGATGGTCTGAGCCCGGTGTGCAGCCTGATGGTGGTTCTCAGTGGAACTGTGTGGCGTCGCTGGATGTTTGTACGTGTGAGTTCCGAGTTTCTTGTTTCTGTTGGGGCCAAGTTGTAGAGCTCGTCGCGCCCTTTTTAATGAGCCCAAACTCGGGTATGTACGTCCAACGGGAACGGTGTTTTGCCCGCGGGGGGGTGAGGTCGACCCGAGGGGGGAGGGGGGGGAGGAGGGGAGGTTTCGTGGGAAGGGTGACCTTGACTTTGACCTTGGTGACCTTTGACCTTGGCGACTTTTGACCTTGGTGACCTTTGACCTTGGTGACCTTTGTGGCCTTTGACCTTGGTGACCTTGGTGACCTTTGACCTTGGTGACCTTTGACCTTGGTGACCTTTGACCTTTGGTCTTGTCAGACCGGTGGCTAAAGAGCGCTGCGATTCGTAGACCACAAGCGGATCTCTGCGAATAATGCGGAAGAAAATGTCGCGTGACGCCTCCGGGCGCTTTTATCCGAATCGTCCCCCCCAGGGCGATTCAAACGGCCCTTCTCAGGGCCAACCAAAAGGCCCTTCTCAGGGCCAACCAAAAGGCCCTTCTCAGGGCCAACCTAAAGGCCCTTCTCAGGGCCAACCAAAAGGCCCTTCTCAGGGCCAACCTAAAGGCCCTTCTCAGGGCCAACCTAAAGGCCCTTCTCAGGGCCAACCTAAAGGCCCTTCTCAGGGCCAATCCGAGGGCGCTTCGGCGTCGGAAGCTAGCCGCGCATCGTCTGCGGCTAGCTTCTATTGTTTAGCGGACTCCGAGAACGGGTCCACTAGGTCTGAGACTCGGAGTCAACGCAGTGGCCCTTCTCGGGGCACCTGCCCTTCTAAGGGCCGCGCTGTGGCTGGCCGCGCACCATCGGCGGCCAGCTTATCCAGCCTCCAGGCGGAGCTGGAGCTGTCGGACTCTGACGTGTCTTCCATGGACACGTCGGGGGCCGAAAACGACCGCCTCCAGCGGAAAAGGGCATTCTTGAAGCCCGGATCCGGGGGCTCGTCGGAGTCGGTTGGCGGGTCGAAGAAGAAGCCGAGGTCAAAAAAGGCCTCGATCTCTCCTTCGACTTCCACCCACGAGGTAGGCCTGCTGGACGCTGAGCGTCAACTCGGCCTAGCCAAGAGGGCGCAGCTCCAGCAGGACCTGGAGGAGAAGGTCGCCGCGAAGGAGCGTCAGGCGCGGGCCGCCAGGTCGAGGGCCGGTTACGGTACATCGAGTGTGCTGTACGCCGACCACTCCCTGGCGGAACTTGAGCGCATGGCGCTCGAAGACAAGGAGGAAGTACTGGAGGTCGCCTCGAGGTCCTCAAACCTCAAAGGGACCTTCCAGAAGGCCCTCAAGTGCCGGGCCGTAAGCATGCACGGCATCGTGGCGGAGCTGGTGCAGCGCACGGCGACTGAGGAGACGCGGCAGCTGCAGGCGAGGGTGGATCGCCTGCAACTGGAGGTCAGCCAGCTGCACCAGAAGCTGGCTGAGGCCACGGCTCGGCACGTACAACCTGCTCCTGCCCCTGGACCGGTGGTAGAGGGCTCCTCCTCCCCTCGCAACCTTGAGGATATCATCCGAAAGGTTGTCATGGAGGAGAGGGCCTTCACCAGAGCCTGCTTTGCAGGGATTGAGGACCGGCTCCTGCCGGAAACGCGGCTACGCCCACCGCTAGCGGCGGACAAGCGTCGCACGGCGAAGGAGCCGGAACCTGTGCCTGCGGCAGGCCCGGCATCAGGGGAGCAGCCCCAGGCCCCGAAGCCGTCCAGGGGCAAAGGCAAGGGAAAGAGGACCACCCCTCAGACCCTTGCTACGGACATGGAGGGAGCGCCTGCTGCTCCAGCGGCCCCCCCGAGCTCGCAGAGGGAGGACGCCTTTCTTCCCTCCACCACCCCGTCCAACCAGACGTGGACGGAAGTGGTCAGGAGGGGAAAGGGCAAAAAGCCTGCTGCGGCTGCTTCGGCAGCCCAGAAGGCTCCGGCGGGTGGGAGGAAGTTGGTTCCTCCCAAAACTGCGGCGGTTGTGGTGACCATCACCCCGGAGGCCGTGGAGCGGGGCGAGACGTACGAGTCCGTACTAAGACGGGCTCGTGCCAACGCAGACCCCTCCCGGCTGGGGATCGGTGGCATCACTTGCCGCCGCACCCTAACCGGAGCCCGGATTTTTGAGTTCGGGGGGGAGCAGCGCGGCGCAAACGCGGACCTCTTCGCAACAAAGTTGCGGGAGGTCATCGCGGATGCGGCAACGGTCGCCAGACCAGTCAAGACCGCAGCCTTGGAGGTGGCCGATCTTGACGACTCGGTCACCAAAGAGGATGTGGTGGCGGCCGTTGCGGCGGCTGGAGGCTGCGACGCTGGCGCAGTGAGAGGGGGAGCCATCAGGCTAGGCCGCCGCGGCATGGGCACCATCCGCGTCGAGTGCCCAGTCGCCGCGGCTGCGGCCGCTCTAAAGGCGACCAAGGGACGGCTGCTGGTGGGCTTCAGCTCGGCTGTGGTCCGGCCGCTTGAGGACCAGCCCTTGCGGTGTTTCAAGTGTTTCGCGCCGGGCCACACCCGAGCCACGTGTCCCTCCAAGTCCGACTGGGGCGAGTCCTGCTTCCAGTGCGGGCAGGAGGGGCACAGGAGTGCCACGTGCAGCGTCGCCACGCCTCGCTGCGCGGCATGTGCCGCCAGTGGCCGCCCCGCGGGGCACAGGATGGGGGGCAAGAGCTGCCGGCCACCTGCGAGGAAGGGCGTAGTGTCGGCGCAGGTTTGCCCTGCTGCCACCACCGCCGCTGTCGTCGCCGCTGTATCTCCAGCTCCAGCGGCGGCAGCAGAGGAGGGGGGTGCGATGTCGGAATAATAATTTCCGACTACCGCATCCTCCAGGCGAACACCAACCACTGCAGAGCGGCCCAGGACCTGCTGATGCAGACCATGGCCGAGTGGTTGGTGGACGTGGCGGTGGTTGCCGAGCCCTACTCGGTCCCTGGCCGTTGGCTGGGTGATCGGGATGGCTTGGTGGCACTAGCGGCGCGGTCTTCCACGGACTCCCCTCCCCTCTCGCTATTAGAGAGGGGACCGGGATACGTGGCCGCCGCGTGGGGAGAATTCGCCCTTGTGGGCGTTTATTTCTCCCCCACTCTACAATCTTGGAGGCGCTCCGGTATCACGGAGTGCCTCAGTACCTGCGCCAACTGTTGGCCAGCTACTTGGAGGACCGGGTGGTCCTCCTCGAAGACAAGTCGGCGACCATGAGGCGATACAGCGCAGAGTCCGGTGTTCCACAGGGGTCGGTCCTAGGACCACCGCTGTGGAACATTGGATTCAACTGGCTCCTGCGGGGAACCCTCCTCCGTGGCACGAGTATCATCTGCTACGCGGATGATACCCTCCTCATTGCCCGGGGGAGGGACTTCAGGGAGGCGGCCAGTCTGGCCTCTGCTGGCGGGTCCTTAGTGGCGGGAAGGATCCGCCGCCTAGGGCTGAAGGTGGCGCTGCAAAAGACCGAGGCCGTGTATTTCCACGGGCCTCGGCAGCGCATCCCCCCCGACGGCCACATTGTCGTGGAGGGCGTCAGGATCGGGGTCGGGGCCCAGATGAAATATCTGGGCCTTGTTCTCGACAGCAGGTGGCGCTTCGGTCCGCACTTCAGCGGGCTGTCGACCCGCCTGCTGAAGACCGCGAACGCCCTGTCCTGGCTCCTCCCGAACCTGGGGGGTCCGAAGGCGCGATGCCGGCAGTTGTACGCCGGCATCCTCAAGAGCATGGCCCTTTATGGGGCTCCGATCTGGGCGGACTCCCTCCACAGGAGGGAGAACGCCACTGCCATCCGCAGGCCCCAAAGGGCCATTGCACAGCGGGTGGCGAGGGCCTACCGCTCGGTAGGGTTCTCGGCAGCGTGCGCTCTGGCCGGCACCCCTCCTTGGGAGCTCGAGGCATGGGTGCTGACCAGAGTGTACGAATGGACGGCGCAGCGTAAGGCGCTCGGGGAGCTCCCCGCCGCAGAAGAGCGGGAAGCCGTGCGGCAGGAGGCGAGGGACGCTATCGTCCTTCATTGGACGGAGGACCTCGCCACTGCCGCTTTTGGCCGCCGAACATTGGACGCGCTCGGGCCAGTCCTGAAGGATTGGCTCGAGCGGTCCCATGGTTTCCTCTCTTTCCGTCTGGTGCAGGTGTTATCCGGGCATGGATGCTTCGGATCGCACCTGCATCGGATCCAAAGGGAGGAGACCCCGTCGTGCCACGACTGTGGCGCGGCGGTGGACACGGCACAGCACACCCTAGAGGTGTGCCCTGCCTGGTCCGAGCTGCGCCATGCCCTGGTTGCAGCGGTCGGGCAGGACCTCTCGCTCCCCAGCGTTGTCAGCTCGATGCTGGAGAGCGAGGGGGCCTGGGCAGCGGTCGCCTCCTTCTGCGAGGAAGTGATGTCGCAGAAGGAGGAGGCGGAGCGCGTGCGGGAGGACGATCCTCTCGCAGCGCCGCTCCGAAGGCGGAGGAGGGGTCGAAGAAGACGTCAGTATGACAGTCGTCTCCGACTCCTCCCAGGTGGAGGCCAGCAGGCAACGGGTGCGGGGGCACCCTTGCCTGTATTGCACAGGCCTCCACCAGTGTCGGATGGGAATGGCCAGGTGTTCCCGGCCATTCCCGTAGCCCCCCAGCTTGGGGGGCATGCGGGGCCCGCCAGCTAGGCGGGCACGCGCCGGGAGGGTCGTGGACGTAAAGGCTGTGCCAGTTTCCCATGGCCCTCCCATAACGGCATTGAGGGAACACCGCTGGGTTTTTTAGTGGGTATACCGGCACTCTGCCGGGGAGTCCCACATACCCCTCCCGTCCCCCGACGGGAGGGTATGCGTAATGCATTTTTCCCAGCGGAAAAAAAAAAAAAAAAAAAAAAGGTTAGGTTAGGTTGGGGGTTCCCCCGCAGCGCTTACTTCCACGTAGTGACCCCTGGGCAACGCCGTGTCTGACCACCGTAACGGAGTGGCAGACCGGTGGCTAAAGAGCGCTGCGATTCGTAGACCACAAGCGGATCTCTGCGAATAATGCGGAAGAAAATGTCGCGTGACGCCTCCGGGCGCTTTTATCCGAATCGTCCCCCCCAGGGCGATTCAAACGGCCCTTCTCAGGGCCAACCAAAAGGCCCTTCTCAGGGCCAAACTAAAGGCCCTTCTCAGGGCCAACCAAAAGGCCCTTCTCAGGGCCAACCTAAAGGCCCTTCTCAGGGCCAACCTAAAGGCCCTTCTCAGGGCCAACCTAAAGGCCCTTCTCAGGGCCAATCCGAGGGCGCTTCGGCGTCGGAAGCTAGCCGCGCATCGTCTGCGGCTAGCTTCTATTGTTTAGCGGACTCCGAGAACGGGTCCACTAGGTCTGAGACTCGGAGTCAACGCAGTGGCCCTTCTCGGGGCACCTGCCCTTCTAAGGGCCGCGCTGTGGCTGGCCGCGCACCATCGGCGGCCAGCTTATCCAGCCTCCAGGCGGAGCTGGAGCTGTCGGACTCTGACGTGTCTTCCATGGACACGTCGGGGGCCGAAAACGACCGCCTCCAGCGGAAAAGGGCATTCTTGAAGCCCGGATCCGGGGGCTCGTCGGAGTCGGTTGGCGGGTCGAAGAAGAAGCCGAGGTCAAAAAAGGCCTCGACCTCTCCTTCGACTTCCACCCACGAGGTAGGCCTGCTGGACGCTGAGCGTCAACTCGGCCTAGCCAAGAGGGCGCAGCTCCAGCAGGACCTGGAGGAGAAGGTCGCCGCGAAGGAGCGTCAGGCGCGGGCCGCCAGGTCGAGGGCCGGTTACGGTACATCGAGTGTGCTGTACGCCGACCACTCCCTGGCGGAACTTGAGCGCATGGCGCTCGAAGACAAGGAGGAAGTACTGGAGGTCGCCTCGAGGTCCTCAAACCTCAAAGGGACCTTCCAGAAGGCCCTCAAGTGCCGGGCCGTAAGCATGCACGGCATCGTGGCGGAGCTGGTGCAGCGCACGGCGACTGAGGAGACGCGGCAGCTGCAGGCGAGGGTGGATCGCCTGCAACTGGAGGTCAGCCAGCTGCACCAGAAGCTGGCTGAGGCCACGGCTCGGCACGTACAACCTGCTCCTGCCCCTGGACCGGTGGTAGAGGGCCACTCCTCCCCTCGCAACCTTGAGGATATCATCCGAAAGGTTGTCATGGAGGAGAGGGCCTTCACCAGAGCCTGCTTTGCAGGGATTGAGGACCGGCTCCTGCCGGAAACGCGGCTACGCCCACCGCTAGCGGCGGACAAGCGTCGCACGGCGAAGGAGCCGGAACCTGTGCCTGCGGCAGGCCCGGCATCAGGGGAGCAGCCCCAGGCCCCGAAGCCGTCCAGGGGCAAAGGCAAGGGAAAGAGGACCACCCCTCAGACCCTTGCTACGGACATGGAGGGAGCGCCTGCTGCTCCAGCGGCCCCCCCGAGCTCGCAGAGGGAGGACGCCTTTCTTCCCTCCACCACCCCGTCCAACCAGACGTGGACGGAAGTGGTCAGGAGGGGAAAGGGCAAAAAGCCTGCTGCGGCTGCTTCGGCAGCCCAGAAGGCTCCGGCGGGTGGGAGGAAGTTGGTTCCTCCCAAAACTGCGGCGGTTGTGGTGACCATCACCCCGGAGGCCGTGGAGCGGGGCGAGACGTACGAGTCCGTACTAAGACGGGCTCGTGCCAACGCAGACCCCTCCCGGCTGGGGATCGGTGGCATCACTTGCCGCCGCACCCTAACCGGAGCCCGGATTTTTGAGTTCGGGGGGGAGCAGCGCGGCGCAAACGCGGACCTCTTCGCAACAAAGTTGCGGGAGGTCATCGCGGATGCGGCAACGGTCGCCAGACCAGTCAAGACCGCAGCCTTGGAGGTGGCCGATCTTGATGACTCGGTCACCAAAGAGGATGTGGTGGCGGCCGTTGCGGCGGCTGGAGGCTGCGACGCTGGCGCAGTGAGAGGGGGAGCCATCAGGCTAGGCCGCCGCGGCATGGGCACCATCCGCGTCGAGTGCCCAGTCGCCGCGGCTGCAGCCGCTCTAAAGGCGACCAAGGGACGGCTGTTAGTGGGCTTCAGCTCGGCTGTGGTCCGGCCGCTTGAGGACCAGCCCTTGCGGTGTTTCAAGTGTTTCGCGCCGGGCCACACCCGAGCCACGTGTCCCTCCAAGTCCGACTGGGGCGAGTCCTGCTTCCAGTGCGGGCAGGAGGGGCACAGGAGTGCCACGTGCAGCGTCGCCACGCCTCGCTGCGCGGCATGTGCCGCCAGTGGCCGCCCCGCGGGGCACAGGATGGGGGGCAAGAGCTGCCGGCCACCTGCGAGGAAGGGCATAGTGTCGGCGCAGGTTCGCCCTGCTGCCACCACCGCCGCTGTCGTTGCCGCTGTAGCTCCAGCGGCGGTAGCTGAGGAGGAGGGTGCGATGTCGGAGTAATGGTTTCCGACTACCGCATCCTCCAGGCGAACACCAACCACTGCAGAGCGGCCCAGGACCTGCTGATGCAGACCATGGCCGAGTGGTTGGTGGACGTGGCGGTGGTTGCCGAGCCGTACTCGGTCCCTGGCCGTTGGCTGGGTGACCGGGATGGCTTGGTGGCACTAGCGGCGCGGTCTTCCACGGACTCCCCTCCCCTCTCGCTATTAGAGAGGGGACCGGGATACGTGGCCGCCGCGTGGGGAGAATTCGCCCTTGTGGGCGTTTATTTCTCCCCAAACCGCCCCCTCCAGGACTTCGAGAATTTTCTCGAGGTCCTCACCGCAGTGGTCGGTAGAGTGGCGCCACGCCAGGTCTCCATTTTGGGCGACCTGAACGCCAAATCGACGGCCTGGGGCAATCCGGCCGCCTCCTGCAACGTCCGGGGACGCGCCACAGAATTCTGGGCGGCGTCCTGTGGTGTGTCCCTCCTTAACAGAGGGACTGTCCACACGTGTGTGCGGCAGCAGGGAGGGTCGGTGGTCGACGTATCGTTTGCCACCCCCGCGCTAGCCGCGCACGTCGTGAACTGGCGGGTGGAGATGGTGGAGACCTTGTCGGACCACCGATACGTGCGGTTCGACATCTCCACCCAGAGCTCCCAGGGGACGGTCCGCTCGGGCCAATCTGCGTTCCCACGGTGGGCTCTCACCCGCCTGGACCGAGAGGCCGCGCAGGAGACGGCGTTCCTCCAGGACTGGTTCGCGCCCCCTGTCGAGGGATTGGACGTGGACGCCGCGGCGGTCGAGCTGAGGCGGGCCCTGACCGAGGTGTGTAATTCCAGCATGCCCCGGTCTCGCCGCCCGGCTCCCCGCCGCGCCGTCTATTGGTGGTCGGAGGAACTGGCTGGGCTCCGGGCCGCCTGCGTGGCGGCCAGGAGGGCCTACACGCGGAGTCGACGACGCAGGCCCCGAGACCCCACCAACGAGGAGGGCCTCTATGCCTCGTACGTCGACGCCAAGACGGTCCTCAAGTCGGCAATGGGGGCGGCCGAGGACGCGGCGAGAGCCGAGATGCTCGAGGGTCTCGACAGGGACCCTTATGGACGACCATACAAGGCGGCGCGGAACAAACTGCGCCCCTGTGGTCCTCCACTGACGGAGGCCCTCGAGCCGGCATTGCTGGATGGGGTGGTTCGGACTCTGTTTCCGTCCAGGACCGACTTCACCCCTCCAGTGATGGACCCCCCGCGGGCGGAGGTTTCGCCGGAGGAGGGGGTCCCCGCGGTTACGGAGTCGGAACTGTACGCGGGGATTCTGCGCCTCCGCGCGAAGAACACAGCCCCAGGGCCGGACGGCGTTCCCGCACGGGTGGTGGCCATCGCCGCCTCACAGATGGAGGAGAGGTTTCGGGACCTCTTTAGCGCGTGTTTTACGACTGGGAGGTTCCCGAAGCCCTGGAAGGAGGGGCGGCTATGCCTTCTCCGAAAGGAGGGACGCCCGGCGGATTCCCCCTCGGCTTACCGGCCTATCGTTCTGCTCGATGAGGTCGGTAAGTTCTTCGAGGGGATAATCGCCGATCGGCTCAATAGCCACCTGGGGACGGTGGGACCGGACCTGTCGGACGCCCAATTCGGTTTCCGACGGGGTCGTTCGACGGTCGACGCGCTGGCCCTACTCAAGGGCCAGGTCAAGGAGGCCGTGGAGGCGGGTGACGGAGTGTTGGCGGTGTCATTCGACATAGCCAACGCCTTCAACTCCGTCCCCCACTCTACAATCTTGGAGGCGCTCCGGTATCACGGAGTGCCTCAGTACCTGCGCCAACTGTTGGCCAGCTACTTGGAGGACCGGGTGGTCCTCCTCGAAGACAAGTCGGCGACCATGAGGCGATACAGCGCAGAGTCCGGTGTTCCACAGGGGTCGGTCCTAGGACCACCGCTGTGGAACATTGGATTCAACTGGCTCCTGCGGGGAACCCTCCTCCGTGGCACGAGTATCATCTGCTACGCGGATGATACCCTCCTCATTGCCCGGGGGAGGGACTTCAGGGAGGCGGCCAGTCTGGCCTCTGCTGGCGGGTCCTTAGTGGCGGGAAGGATCCGCCGCCTAGGGCTGAAGGTGGCGCTGCAAAAGACCGAGGCCGTGTATTTCCACGGGCCTCGGCAGCGCATCCCCCCTGACGGCCACATTGTCGTGGAGGGCGTCAGGATTGGGGTCGGGGCCCAGATGAAATATCTGGGCCTTGTACTCGACAGCAGGTGGCGCTTCGGTCCGCACTTCAGCGGGCTGTCGACCCGCCTGCTGAAGACCGCGAACGCCCTGTCCTGGCTCCTCCCGAACCTGGGGGGTCCGAAGGCGCGATGCCGGCAGTTGTACGCCGGCATCCTCAAGAGCATGGCCCTTTATGGGGCTCCGATCTGGGCGGACTCCCTCCACAGGAGGGAGAACGCCACTGCCATCCGCAGGCCCCAAAGGGCCATTGCACAGCGGGTGGCGAGGGCCTACCGCTCGGTAGGCTTTTCGGCAGCGTGCGCTCTGGCCGGCACCCCTCCTTGGGAGCTCGAGGCATGGGTGCTGACCAGAGTGTACGAGTGGACGGCGCGGCGCAAGGCGCTAGGGGAGCTCCCCGCCGCAGAAGAGCGGGAGGCCGTGCGGCAAGAGGCGAGGGACGCTATCGTCCTTCATTGGACGGAGGACCTCGCCTCTGCCACTTTTGGCCGCCGAACCCTGGACGCGCTCGGGCCAGTCCTGAAGGATTGGCTCGAGCGGTCCCATGGTTTCCTCTCTTTCCGTCTGGTGCAGGTGTTATCCGGGCATGGATGCTTCGGATCGCACCTGCATCGGATCCAAAGGGAGGAGACCCCGTCGTGCCACGACTGTGGCGCGGCGGTGGACACGGCACAGCACACCCTAGAGGTGTGCCCTGCCTGGTCCGAGCTGCGCCATAGTCTGGTCGCAGCGGTCGGGCGGGACCTCTCGCTCCCCAGCGTTGTCAGCTCGATGCTGGAGAGCGAGGGGGCCTGGGCAGCGGTCGCCTCCTTCTGCGAGGAAGTGATGTCGCAGAAGGAGGAGGCGGAGCGCGTGCGGGAGGACGATCCTCTCGCAGCGCCGCTCCGAAGGCGGAGGAGGGGTCGAAGAAGACGTCAGTATGACAGTCATCTCCGACTCCTCCCAGGTGGAGGCCAGCAGGCAACGGGTGCGGGGGCACCCTTGCCTGTATTGCACAGGCCTCCACCAGTGTCGGATGGGAATGGCCAGGTGTTCCCGGCCATTCCCGTAGCCCCCCAGCTCGGGGGGCATGCGGGGCCCGCCAGCTAGACGGGCACGCGCCGGGAGGGTCGTGGACGTAAAGGCTGTGCCAGTTTCCCATGGCCCTCCCATAACGGCATTGAGGGAACACCGCTGGGTTTTTTAGTGGGTATACCGGCACTCTGCCGGGGAGTCCCACATACCCCTCCCGTCCCCCGACGGGAGGGTATGCGTAATGCATTTTTCCCAGCGGAACAAAAAAAAAAAAAAAAAAAAAAAAAAAAAGGTTAGGTTAGGTTAGGTTAGGTTAGGTTAGGTTAGGTTAGGTTAGGTTAGGTTAGGTTAGGTTAGGTTAGGTTAGGTTAGGTTGGGGGATCCCCCACAGCGCATACTTCCACGTAGTATCCCCTGGGCAACGCCGTGTCTGACCACCGTAACGGAGTGGCAGACCGGCGGCTAAAGTGCGCTGTGAAATCGTAGCTTATTTTAATCTTTTATTCTATTTTATTCAAGTCGGAACGCTACGACACCTACGGAGGCTATGCCAAAACCCGCGCGGGAAGCCTCCGGGCGTTTTAAAAAAGGCCCTTCTCAGGGCCAACCCAAAGGCCCTTTTCAGGGCCAACCAAAAGGCCCTTCTCAGGGCCAACCAAAAGGCCCTTCTCAGGGCCAATCCGAGGGCGCTTCGGCGTCGGAGGCTAGCCGCGCGCCGTCTGCGGCTAGCGTCTGTTTGCTGGACTCGGACGACGAGTCCTTTTTGTCGGACTCTAGTTCGGCAATTAGTCGCCGGGAGCCGGGGAAGCGGGCCCTTGAAGGAAATGGGTCCGGGGGTTCCTCAGAATCGAGGAGGCCATCGCTGGCCAAGTTCAAGAAGCCAGTGTCGGATACCCACGACATTGGTCTGGCAGAGGCCCAACGCCAGTTGGACTTGACTCGGCGGGCGCAGCTCCAGCAAGACCTGGAGGAGCGGGTTGCGGCCAAGGAGCAACGGACGCGCGTCGCCCGGGCCAAGTCCGGGTACGGCGCGTCCCGCGTTTACTATGCGGACCACTCCCTGGCCGAGCTGGAGCTGATGGCCGAGGAGGATGAGGAGGAGATAGTGGCAGTCGCCTCTAAGTCCTCCAATCTGAAAGGGACTTTCCAAAAGTCCCTTAAGTGCAGGGCCGCGAGCATGCGCGGCATCGTCGGGGAGCTGGTGCAGCGCAAAGCTTCTGACGAAACGCGGCAACTGCAGGCGAAAGTCGATCGCCTGCAGTCAGAGGTCAGTCAGCTTCATCGGAAGCTGGCTGAAGTCACGGCCCGGCCAGACCAAGCCGAGCCGAGACCAGCGGCTGAGGTCCCCTCCTCCAACCTTGAGGATATAATCCGCAAGGTCGTCACGGAGGAGAGGGCCTTCACGAGAGCCTGTCTTGCGGGTATAGAGGACAGGCTCTTGCCCGAAAAGCGCCTCCGACCACCGCTCGCGGCGGACAATAGGCCACGCCAGCTGGAGCTTCCTTCCCAGGGGGAAGACGCCCATTTGCCGTCCACCACCCCAGCCAACCAGCAGGGGTGGACGAAGGTGGCCAAAAAGGGCAAACGAGCGGAGAGGACGGCGGCTGCCTCAGCCGCCTCTGCCACCACCCCTCCCGGCCTGTCCCAGACAACAGGCAAGGGTAAGGGGAAGGGGAAGACGTCGGTCCCCAAGCCCACTGCTGCTGCTCCCGCCGCTGCTCCTGCCGCTAATGGGGCCCCCGCTAGGCCGAAGAGGAAGTTGGTCCCTCCCAAGACCGCGGCCGTAGTGGTGACGCTCACCGCTGAGGCTGCGGAGCGGGGAGAGACATATCTCTCAGTCTTGATGCGGGCACGTGCAAACGTGGATCCTACCCAACTGGGGATCGGCGCAGTCACGTGTCGCCGAACCCAGGCCGGGGCTCGAATTTTCGAGTTCCCGGGGGCTCAGGGTGGCGTCAGCGCGGACCTCTTCGCAACTAAGTTGCAGGAGGTCATCGCTGACGCGGCCAAGATCACCAGGCCCGTGAAGTCTGTGGCCTTGGAGGTGACCGACCTAGACGACTCGGTCACCAGGGAGGAGGTGGTGGCGGCGGTCGCAGCGATGGGGGGCTGTGGCGTCACAGCGGTGCAAGGTCGGGCCATCAGGCCCGGCCCTGGTGGCATGGGCACCATTCGACTTGAGTGCCCAGTCGCCGCAGCTATAGCCGTCCTTGCCAAGGGACGGCTTGCCGTAGGATTCAGCTCGGGTGTGGTCCGGGCGCTTGCAGCCAAGCCTCTGCGCTGCTACAAGTGCCTTGGCATTGGACACACTCGGGCCCTTTGTCCGTCTGAGGTCGACAGGGCGGACTTGTGCTTCCGTTGTGGCAAGGACGGGCACAAGTCCGCCTCCTGCGAGGTTGCCACGCCGCACTGCGCGGTTTGTGCCGCCAGTGGCTGCCCGGCGGGCCACGTAATGATGGGGAGGAAATGCAATCCTCCCCCTAAGAGGGGCAAGGAGCAGGCGCGGATCCGGCCTGTCGCTGCCACCGCCGTCCCTGAGGCTGGGACTTTGGCGGCTGAGGAGGGGGGTGTGATGTCTGATTGATGGGTAGGGTCAGACATCGCATCCTTGTGTCGCGGTCTTCCACGGACTCCCCTCCCCTCTCGCTCTTAGAGAGGGGACCGGGATACGTGGCCGCCGCGTGGGGGAGAAGGCGATCTCGCCTTCTGCCTCCTGATGGTGAACAGCGGGAGATAGGCGCGGGGGCGCCTTCTCCTGCATTGCACTGTTCACCAGCCGCACTACCCCTCCCCGACAGGAGGGGTGCGCCGGGCCCGCTGAAAAGGCGGGCGAGCGTCGGCGGGGGACTGGATGGAAAGGCTCTGCCAGATTCCCAGTCTCCCTCCATACAGACGATGCGGGAGCGCCGCTGGGTTTTTTAGTGGGTATACTGGTACTCTACCGGGGAGTCCCACATACCCCTCTCGTCCCCCGACGGGAGGGTATGCGTAAAGCATTTTTCCCAGCGGGAAAAAAAAAAAAAAAAAAAAAAAAAAAAAAAAAAAAAAAGGTTAGGTTAGGTTAGGTTAGGTTAGGTTAGGTTAGGTTAGGTTAGGTTAGGTTAGGTTAGGTTAGGTTAGGTTAGGTTAGGTTAGGTTAGGTTAGGTTAGGTTAGGTTAGGTTAGGTTAGGTTAGGTTAGGTTAGGTTAGGTTAGGTTAGGTTAGGTTAGGTTAGGTTAGGTTAGGTTAGGTTAGGTTAGGTTAGGTTAGGTTAGGTTAGGTTAGGTTAGGTTAGGTTAGGTTAGGTTAGGTTAGGTTAGGTTAGGTTAGGTTAGGTTAGGTTAGGTTAGGTTAGGTTAGGTTAGGTTAGGTTA
Organism: Dryobota labecula; assembly: GCA_947523025.1. Classification (NCBI taxonomy): domain Eukaryota; kingdom Metazoa; phylum Arthropoda; class Insecta; order Lepidoptera; family Noctuidae; genus Dryobota; species Dryobota labecula. Next base: position 12,041 of record OX383291.1, on the reverse strand, counting down.
GGTTAGGTTAGGTTAGGTTAGGTTAGGTTAGGTTAGGTTAGGTTAGGTTAGGTTAGGTTAGGTTAGGTTAGGTTAGGTTAGGTTAGGTTAGGTTAGGTTAGGTTAGGTTAGGTTAGGTTAGGTTAGGTTAGGTTAGGTTAGGTTAGGTTAGGTTAGGTTAGGTTAGGTTAGGTTAGGTTAGGTTAGGTTAGGTTAGGTTAGGTTAGGTTAGGTTAGGTTAGGTTAGGTTAGGTTAGGTTAGGTTAGGTTAGGTTAGGTTAGGTTAGGTTAGGTTAGGTTAGGTTTTTTTTTTTTTTTTTTTTTTTTTTTTTTTTTTTTTTTTGGCAGGAGTGGGAAATCCTCATGGACGCCCAGGCTGCCTCACTAATGAGCCAGTCTGGGCAGTGCCGGACTCTTACCGGCTAAAACCACACTCCTGCCTTACAGTATCCCTCTGACATGGTCAAAGCCGTTTTTAACATGAGGTCTTCCATTAAAGGTCTTATATTATTATTATTATATATATTTTTTTTTTTTTTTTTTTCTTAACACGATCGTGTACTCGACAGACAATACATACTCATTTCGCTTAACTTAATCATACATGAAACTATTCCAAAAGATTTTTATTTTTTATTTTACAAATTTATTTCCTTACCCTTTTTTTTTTTTTTTTTTTTTTTTTTTCTTTTTTGGTTTTATAATATTGTCTTTTTTTTTTTTTTTTTTTTTTTTTTTTTACATCTTATTGTATTAGGTACTTAAACTATATAGATTATTATATATGTAAGTATCCTAGTTTGCTTATGCTATCTTATTTCTATTATTTACTATCAAAGCTATTCTAACACAATACTCTAAAAAATTTTCTCTATTTCTACTGCTTATTAAACTAGGTAAATTATCTACATTTAATTTCTGTCCGAGGTCCTGCTCGGCCTCGTACCGTGCCTTCCCTGTGATCGGGCACTCCAACAGGACATGCAGCACCGTTTCTTCCTTGCCCGGTTCACAGGCGCACGATGCGTTCTCCTTACACTTGAAGCGTTTCAAGTATGCGGAGAACCCACCGTGCCCCGTGAGAATTTGTGTGGTGAAGCTTGTGGGCTTTATTTTCCGCACCACTTTATATGCCGCAACTGCATCGGGGAAAAATATTTTAGTGCCGGAGGCTGTTTCCCCGGACTTATATCTTCTGTTCCATTCGTCAAGCGACCCCATACGGATCTGCCGCTTGACGAATGACACAGGGCACAGGTCGTAATCCGGCCTCTTCTTCAACCCCAGGGCGGCTTCCTTTGCGAGTTGGTCGGCTCGCTCGTTTCCCTCCAATCCTGCGTGAGCCTTGATCCAGAACAAGGACACCGTCTTGTTCTGTAGTTGACAACGACGGAGGGTGTCCCTTGTTTTCACTGCCAGGGGATGGGGGGAACTCGCACTGACCACCGACTGGAGAGCCGCCATGGAGTCGCTGTAGATGCCGAACGTGTCTTCCCTTCTCTTGAGTGCTTCACCAGCCGCTCTTTGCAGGGCCAATAGCTCCGCCTGATAGACGGTGCAGAAAGACGGCAAGGCAAGTTTGAGGGCCTTTACTTCAGTGGCGCTATTCCACAGAGACAGCGCCGCCCCGACTTTGCCCTCAATTTTGCTGCCGTCTGTGAAAATACGCACAGCGAAATTGCTGTGGTTCTGGTATTGTTCCTCGTCTATCAGGCTGCCGAACTGCAGTGTGGTCTGCTCCGCGGGGTGCGGGGATTCCAACGCTGGAGCCATCCGTTCAATCTCTCTGTCTCCTAGTACTGACTGGGGCACCCCCCTCTTGGCCTCGTACAGCGCTGCCGCCTCACGAATGCGCAGATCGATTGGGAGTATCCCGGCCAGCACCAATGCCGAGTTAAGGGAGACTGTGCGGTAGGCTCTACATAGCTTTTGTGCGAACCCTCTTTGGACCACGTTCAGCTGCTTCATTACACCTAGCTTGTTTGCGGCTGGTGCCCACGCACTCGCGGCGTACAAAAGCGTCGGCTCAACGGCTGCGGTGTAAATAACCCGGATAACCTCCGGGCTTAAGCCCCAGCTCACCCGGGCAGCTCTGGCCAGATGTTTATAAATTGCTATCGCCTTTTTACAGGCGATAGTTATGTGCTTGTTGAAGGTCAGCTTACTGTCTATGGTGACGCCCAGGATTTTTATATCTTGGGACATACCGATGCCGATCCCCCCCATGGTCAAGCGCGGTGTGTCGTACTTCAGCCTCCGCGTTAGCACCATCGCACAGGTTTTGTGCGGCGCGAATTTGAGCTTATTTACGACACCCCACGCTCGAACATGTTCGAGAGCGGCACCGGCCTGTTCCTCGATTTCCACTGCTGATTCGCCGACAAACACCATTACAACGTCGTCGGCGAATGCCTGGCAGTAGTGGCCTCTATCCTCCAGCTGTTTCAATAATGGATCCAGCAGCAGATTCCAGAAGATAGGACCACCTATGGAACCCTGGACGCACCCTTTGCTGGTTGACTTTCTGCTCTCTTCCCCCGCGTATCTCACACAGACCTCCCTGTCGCTGAGATAGCTGTCGACTACTCGTCTCAAGTTTACAGGACACTTTTCCTCAGCCAATCGTACCTTGATAGCGGGCCACCACGCACTGTCAAATGCCCCCTCTATATCCAGTGACACAAGCGTTATAATCTTTTTCTGTGCCAGCTTTGTGCGGATGTAATGCACGAGAGTATAGAGGGAGTCTTCGGTGCTCTTTTGGGGCATAAAGCCGTATTGGCGAGTACTAATCCTGGGGAGCAGGTAGAACTTGAGACGAGCAACCAGCATCCTCTCGTATACCTTCCCTAGTACAGGCAAAAGCCCAATCGGCCTGTAGGATTTCGGGACGGTATACGAGTCTTTGCCTGGCTTCCTGAGCACAACAACTGTTGCTTCCTTCCAGGACTTTGGGAAGTATTGGTGTGCCAGGCATTTATTCATCAGCGACAGGAAGAATTCAGGGTTGCAGGAAATGGCCTGAGAGCAGATGTCGGCAGTGAGGCCGTCTGCTCCCGGGGCCTTTTTTGGGTTGAACGACCCAATGGACCTGTCCAGCTCACTCTGGGTAAACGGTGGGTCATGTTGTTCATCATGACTCCACTCGTTTACTCTTTCCGCTAGTAGCCGGGTTCGACGATGGTCCAAGGTGTCGTCTTCCTCACGGTCCTCGGGGTAGAACGTGTCGGCCAACAGCCTCACCGAACCTTTCGCATCCAGCAACTCACCTCCCGACCACAGCGGCGGATCCTCTTCTCTTTTCGCGACCCTTCCCATGACTCTGTAGATCCCTTCCCAGACGCCCTCTTTATCCTGCTTTCCGCAAAATTGCTTCCAGCTCTCCTCAGTTGCTCTCCTAACAGCCTCCTCATACTTTTCTTTTTCTTCCAGGTACAGTCTGACCACCATCTCTCTCCGGACTGGCGCTGCGTTCCTGATTCTGCGTTTCCTGGTAGCGACTAGCATCTTCATAGCCGCGAGCTCCTCGGACCACCACGGCAAGGTAAGTGTTTCGTGTTTCTTTTTTGTTTTTATAGTGTGTGTACATGTTTCAGTTACGGCTTGAGTGTATGTGTTTATCGTGTGTTCTAGTTTATCTGTGGTGTTTATGTTTGTGAGCTCCGTAACTGTTAGATTATTTGCCAGCATAATTTGAGACAGTTTCTCATGAAAATGTCTCCAATTTGCGTTATTTGTGTTGTATTTTCTAGTGGTGCGCTCGATGCTTAATCCTTTAGATTTTTTAAGGAGAATGCTAAAGAATATGCCGTTATGGTCAGAGCCCGTGAGTCCTTCCAAGATTTGCCAGCCGTCCACCAGGTCCAGCATGTCCGCCGAACAGGCCGTTACGTCCACGTGGCTGCTGTATCTGATTCCTCCCCTAATGGTGTCGAAGGTTGGGATGTCGCCCATGTTAAGGATCTGCAGACCCATTTCCCCTAGCGTTCCACACATTTGTTCCCCTCTCGAGTCCTCGTTGCCGCTACCCCACCAAGTACTTTTCGCGTTTGCGTCTCCTCCAATAACCAACCTGCTAGGGCCCACCACTTGCTCCAATCGTTTTAGCTGCTCCAAGTATGGCTCAATGGGCTTATCGGGCTCGAAGTAGAAGGACGCCAGCGTGATCGTCCAGGCTCTGGTTCGGACTCCCACCACAACGATGTTATTTGTAGTGAGTTGCGGGTACTGTATGATATCCAGGCTTTGGTCAAAGACAGCTACTGCTGCCTTTACAGTCCCTTCTCCTCCCTCAGAGCTCTGGAAGACCCTTACGCCCCGGTAGCTCTTCGGTTAGGTTAGGTTAGGTTAGGTTAGGTTAGGTTAGGTTAGGTTAGGTTAGGTTAGGTTAGGTTAGGTTAGGTTAGGTTAGGTTAGGTTAGGTTAGGTTAGGTTAGGTTAGGTTAGGTTAGGTTAGGTTAGGTTAGGTTAGGTTAGGTTAGGTTAGGTTAGGTTAGGTTAGGTTAGGTTAGGTTAGGTTAGGTTAGGTTAGGTTAGGTTAGGTTAGGTTAGGTTAGGTTAGGTTAGGTTAGGTTAGGTTAGGTTAGGTTAGGTTAGGTTAGGTTAGGTTAGGTTAGGTTAGGTTAGGTTAGGTTAGGTTAGGTTAGGTTAGGTTAGGTTAGGTTAGGTTAGGTTAGGTTAGGTTAGGTTAGGTTAGGTTAGGTTAGGTTAGGTTAGGTTAGGTTAGGTTAGGTTAGGTTAGGTTAGGTTAGGTTAGGTTAGGTTAGGTTAGGTTAGGTTAGGTTAGGTTAGGTTAGGTTAGGTTAGGTTAGGTTAGGTTAGGTTAGGTTAGGTTAGGTTAGGTTAGGTTAGGTTAGGTTAGGTTAGGTTAGGTTAGGTTAGGTTAGGTTAGGTTAGGTTAGGTTAGGTTAGGTTAGGTTAGGTTAGGTTAGGTTAGGTTAGGTTAGGTTAGGTTAGGTTAGGTTAGGTTAGGTTAGGTTAGGTTAGGTTAGGTTAGGTTAGGTTAGGTTAGGTTAGGTTAGGTTAGGTTAGGTTAGGTTAGGTTAGGTTAGGTTAGGTTAGGTTAGGTTAGGTTAGGTTAGGTTAGGTTAGGTTAGGTTAGGTTAGGTTAGGTTAGGTTAGGTTAGGTTAGGTTAGGTTAGGTTAGGTTAGGTTAGGTTAGGTTAGGTTAGGTTAGGTTAGGTTAGGTTAGGTTAGGTTAGGTTAGGTTAGGTTAGGTTAGGTTAGGTTAGGTTAGGTTAGGTTAGGTTAGGTTAGGTTAGGTTAGGTTAGGTTAGGTTAGGTTAGGTTAGGTTAGGTTAGGTTAGGTTAGGTTAGGTTAGGTTAGGTTAGGTTAGGTTAGGTTAGGTTAGGTTAGGTTAGGTTAGGTTAGGTTAGGTTAGGTTAGGTTAGGTTAGGTTAGGTTAGGTTAGGTTAGGTTAGGTTAGGTTAGGTTAGGTTAGGTTAGGTTAGGTTAGGTTAGGTTAGGTTAGGTTAGGTTAGGTTAGGTTAGGTTAGGTTAGGTTAGGTTAGGTTAGGTTAGGTTAGGTTAGGTTAGGTTAGGTTAGGTTAGGTTAGGTTAGGTTAGGTTAGGTTAGGTTAGGTTAGGTTAGGTTAGGTTAGGTTAGGTTAGGTTAGGTTAGGTTAGGTTAGGTTAGGTTAGGTTAGGTTAGGTTAGGTTAGGTTAGGTTAGGTTAGGTTAGGTTAGGTTAGGTTAGGTTAGGTTAGGTTAGGTTAGGTTAGGTTAGGTTAGGTTAGGTTAGGTTAGGTTAGGTTAGGTTAGGTTAGGTTAGGTTAGGTTAGGTTAGGTTAGGTTAGGTTAGGTTAGGTTAGGTTAGGTTAGGTTAGGTTAGGTTAGGTTAGGTTAGGTTAGGTTAGGTTAGGTTAGGTTAGGTTAGGTTAGGTTAGGTTAGGTTAGGTTAGGTTAGGTTAGGTTAGGTTAGGTTAGGTTAGGTTAGGTTAGGTTAGGTTAGGTTAGGTTAGGTTAGGTTAGGTTAGGTTAGGTTAGGTTAGGTTAGGTTAGGTTAGGTTAGGTTAGGTTAGGTTAGGTTAGGTTAGGTTAGGTTAGGTTAGGTTAGGTTAGGTTAGGTTAGGTTAGGTTAGGTTAGGTTAGGTTAGGTTAGGTTAGGTTAGGTTAGGTTAGGTTAGGTTAGGTTAGGTTAGGTTAGGTTAGGTTAGGTTAGGTTAGGTTAGGTTAGGTTAGGTTAGGTTAGGTTAGGTTAGGTTAGGTTAGGTTAGGTTAGGTTAGGTTAGGTTAGGTTAGGTTAGGTTAGGTTAGGTTAGGTTAGGTTAGGTTAGGTTAGGTTAGGTTAGGTTAGGTTAGGTTAGGTTAGGTTAGGTTAGGTTAGGTTAGGTTAGGTTAGGTTAGGTTAGGTTAGGTTAGGTTAGGTTAGGTTAGGTTAGGTTAGGTTAGGTTAGGTTAGGTTAGGTTAGGTTAGGTTAGGTTAGGTTAGGTTAGGTTAGGTTAGGTTAGGTTAGGTTAGGTTAGGTTAGGTTAGGTTAGGTTAGGTTAGGTTAGGTTAGGTTAGGTTAGGTTAGGTTAGGTTAGGTTAGGTTAGGTTAGGTTAGGTTAGGTTAGGTTAGGTTAGGTTAGGTTAGGTTAGGTTAGGTTAGGTTAGGTTAGGTTAGGTTAGGTTAGGTTAGGTTAGGTTAGGTTAGGTTAGGTTAGGTTAGGTTAGGTTAGGTTAGGTTAGGTTAGGTTAGGTTAGGTTAGGTTAGGTTAGGTTAGGTTAGGTTAGGTTAGGTTAGGTTAGGTTAGGTTAGGTTAGGTTAGGTTAGGTTAGGTTAGGTTAGGTTAGGTTAGGTTAGGTTAGGTTAGGTTAGGTTAGGTTAGGTTAGGTTAGGTTAGGTTAGGTTAGGTTAGGTTAGGTTAGGTTAGGTTAGGTTAGGTTAGGTTAGGTTAGGTTAGGTTAGGTTAGGTTAGGTTAGGTTAGGTTAGGTTAGGTTAGGTTAGGTTAGGTTAGGTTAGGTTAGGTTAGGTTAGGTTAGGTTAGGTTAGGTTAGGTTAGGTTAGGTTAGGTTAGGTTAGGTTAGGTTAGGTTAGGTTAGGTTAGGTTAGGTTAGGTTAGGTTAGGTTAGGTTAGGTTAGGTTAGGTTAGGTTAGGTTAGGTTAGGTTAGGTTAGGTTAGGTTAGGTTAGGTTAGGTTAGGTTAGGTTAGGTTAGGTTAGGTTAGGTTAGGTTAGGTTAGGTTAGGTTAGGTTAGGTTAGGTTAGGTTAGGTTAGGTTAGGTTAGGTTAGGTTAGGTTAGGTTAGGTTAGGTTAGGTTAGGTTAGGTTAGGTTAGGTTAGGTTAGGTTAGGTTAGGTTAGGTTAGGTTAGGTTAGGTTAGGTTAGGTTAGGTTAGGTTAGGTTAGGTTAGGTTAGGTTAGGTTAGGTTAGGTTAGGTTAGGTTAGGTTAGGTTAGGTTAGGTTAGGTTAGGTTAGGTTAGGTTAGGTTAGGTTAGGTTAGGTTAGGTTAGGTTAGGTTAGGTTAGGTTAGGTTAGGTTAGGTTAGGTTAGGTTAGGTTAGGTTAGGTTAGGTTAGGTTAGGTTAGGTTAGGTTAGGTTAGGTTAGGTTAGGTTAGGTTAGGTTAGGTTAGGTTAGGTTAGGTTAGGTTAGGTTAGGTTAGGTTAGGTTAGGTTAGGTTAGGTTAGGTTAGGTTAGGTTAGGTTAGGTTAGGTTAGGTTAGGTTAGGTTAGGTTAGGTTAGGTTAGGTTAGGTTAGGTTAGGTTAGGTTAGGTTAGGTTAGGTTAGGTTAGGTTAGGTTAGGTTAGGTTAGGTTAGGTTAGGTTAGGTTAGGTTAGGTTAGGTTAGGTTAGGTTAGGTTAGGTTAGGTTAGGTTAGGTTAGGTTAGGTTAGGTTAGGTTAGGTTAGGTTAGGTTAGGTTAGGTTAGGTTAGGTTAGGTTAGGTTAGGTTAGGTTAGGTTAGGTTAGGTTAGGTTAGGTTAGGTTAGGTTAGGTTAGGTTAGGTTAGGTTAGGTTAGGTTAGGTTAGGTTAGGTTAGGTTAGGTTAGGTTAGGTTAGGTTAGGTTAGGTTAGGTTAGGTTAGGTTAGGTTAGGTTAGGTTAGGTTAGGTTAGGTTAGGTTAGGTTAGGTTAGGTTAGGTTAGGTTAGGTTAGGTTAGGTTAGGTTAGGTTAGGTTAGGTTAGGTTAGGTTAGGTTAGGTTAGGTTAGGTTAGGTTAGGTTAGGTTAGGTTAGGTTAGGTTAGGTTAGGTTAGGTTAGGTTAGGTTAGGTTAGGTTAGGTTAGGTTAGGTTAGGTTAGGTTAGGTTAGGTTAGGTTAGGTTAGGTTAGGTTAGGTTAGGTTAGGTTAGGTTAGGTTAGGTTAGGTTAGGTTAGGTTAGGTTAGGTTAGGTTAGGTTAGGTTAGGTTAGGTTAGGTTAGGTTAGGTTAGGTTAGGTTAGGTTAGGTTAGGTTAGGTTAGGTTAGGTTAGGTTAGGTTAGGTTAGGTTAGGTTAGGTTAGGTTAGGTTAGGTTAGGTTAGGTTAGGTTAGGTTAGGTTAGGTTAGGTTAGGTTAGGTTAGGTTAGGTTAGGTTAGGTTAGGTTAGGTTAGGTTAGGTTAGGTTAGGTTAGGTTAGGTTAGGTTAGGTTAGGTTAGGTTAGGTTAGGTTAGGTTAGGTTAGGTTAGGTTAGGTTAGGTTAGGTTAGGTTAGGTTAGGTTAGGTTAGGTTAGGTTAGGTTAGGTTAGGTTAGGTTAGGTTAGGTTAGGTTAGGTTAGGTTAGGTTAGGTTAGGTTAGGTTAGGTTAGGTTAGGTTAGGTTAGGTTAGGTTAGGTTAGGTTAGGTTAGGTTAGGTTAGGTTAGGTTAGGTTAGGTTAGGTTAGGTTAGGTTAGGTTAGGTTAGGTTAGGTTAGGTTAGGTTAGGTTAGGTTAGGTTAGGTTAGGTTAGGTTAGGTTAGGTTAGGTTAGGTTAGGTTAGGTTAGGTTAGGTTAGGTTAGGTTAGGTTAGGTTAGGTTAGGTTAGGTTAGGTTAGGTTAGGTTAGGTTAGGTTAGGTTAGGTTAGGTTAGGTTAGGTTAGGTTAGGTTAGGTTAGGTTAGGTTAGGTTAGGTTAGGTTAGGTTAGGTTAGGTTAGGTTAGGTTAGGTTAGGTTAGGTTAGGTTAGGTTAGGTTAGGTTAGGTTAGGTTAGGTTAGGTTAGGTTAGGTTAGGTTAGGTTAGGTTAGGTTAGGTTAGGTTAGGTTAGGTTAGGTTAGGTTAGGTTAGGTTAGGTTAGGTTAGGTTAGGTTAGGTTAGGTTAGGTTAGGTTAGGTTAGGTTAGGTTAGGTTAGGTTAGGTTAGGTTAGGTTAGGTTAGGTTAGGTTAGGTTAGGTTAGGTTAGGTTAGGTTAGGTTAGGTTAGGTTAGGTTAGGTTAGGTTAGGTTAGGTTAGGTTAGGTTAGGTTAGGTTAGGTTAGGTTAGGTTAGGTTAGGTTAGGTTAGGTTAGGTTAGGTTAGGTTAGGTTAGGTTAGGTTAGGTTAGGTTAGGTTAGGTTAGGTTAGGTTAGGTTAGGTTAGGTTAGGTTAGGTTAGGTTAGGTTAGGTTAGGTTAGGTTAGGTTAGGTTAGGTTAGGTTAGGTTAGGTTAGGTTAGGTTAGGTTAGGTTAGGTTAGGTTAGGTTAGGTTAGGTTAGGTTAGGTTAGGTTAGGTTAGGTTAGGTTAGGTTAGGTTAGGTTAGGTTAGGTTAGGTTAGGTTAGGTTAGGTTAGGTTAGGTTAGGTTAGGTTAGGTTAGGTTAGGTTAGGTTAGGTTAGGTTAGGTTAGGTTAGGTTAGGTTAGGTTAGGTTAGGTTAGGTTAGGTTAGGTTAGGTTAGGTTAGGTTAGGTTAGGTTAGGTTAGGTTAGGTTAGGTTAGGTTAGGTTAGGTTAGGTTAGGTTAGGTTAGGTTAGGTTAGGTTAGGTTAGGTTAGGTTAGGTTAGGTTAGGTTAGGTTAGGTTAGGTTAGGTTAGGTTAGGTTAGGTTAGGTTAGGTTAGGTTAGGTTAGGTTAGGTTAGGTTAGGTTAGGTTAGGTTAGGTTAGGTTAGGTTAGGTTAGGTTAGGTTAGGTTAGGTTAGGTTAGGTTAGGTTAGGTTAGGTTAGGTTAGGTTAGGTTAGGTTAGGTTAGGTTAGGTTAGGTTAGGTTAGGTTAGGTTAGGTTAGGTTAGGTTAGGTTAGGTTAGGTTAGGTTAGGTTAGGTTAGGTTAGGTTAGGTTAGGTTAGGTTAGGTTAGGTTAGGTTAGGTTAGGTTAGGTTAGGTTAGGTTAGGTTAGGTTAGGTTAGGTTAGGTTAGGTTAGGTTAGGTTAGGTTAGGTTAGGTTAGGTTAGGTTAGGTTAGGTTAGGTTAGGTTAGGTTAGGTTAGGTTAGGTTAGGTTAGGTTAGGTTAGGTTAGGTTAGGTTAGGTTAGGTTAGGTTAGGTTAGGTTAGGTTAGGTTAGGTTAGGTTAGGTTAGGTTAGGTTAGGTTAGGTTAGGTTAGGTTAGGTTAGGTTAGGTTAGGTTAGGTTAGGTTAGGTTAGGTTAGGTTAGGTTAGGTTAGGTTAGGTTAGGTTAGGTTAGGTTAGGTTAGGTTAGGTTAGGTTAGGTTAGGTTAGGTTAGGTTAGGTTAGGTTAGGTTAGGTTAGGTTAGGTTAGGTTAGGTTAGGTTAGGTTAGGTTAGGTTAGGTTAGGTTAGGTTAGGTTAGGTTAGGTTAGGTTAGGTTAGGTTAGGTTAGGTTAGGTTAGGTTAGGTTAGGTTAGGTTAGGTTAGGTTAGGTTAGGTTAGGTTAGGTTAGGTTAGGTTAGGTTAGGTTAGGTTAGGTTAGGTTAGGTTAGGTTAGGTTAGGTTAGGTTAGGTTAGGTTAGGTTAGGTTAGGTTAGGTTAGGTTAGGTTAGGTTAGGTTAGGTTAGGTTAGGTTAGGTTAGGTTAGGTTAGGTTAGGTTAGGTTAGGTTAGGTTAGGTTAGGTTAGGTTAGGTTAGGTTAGGTTAGGTTAGGTTAGGTTAGGTTAGGTTAGGTTAGGTTAGGTTAGGTTAGGTTAGGTTAGGTTAGGTTAGGTTAGGTTAGGTTAGGTTAGGTTAGGTTAGGTTAGGTTAGGTTAGGTTAGGTTAGGTTAGGTTAGGTTAGGTTAGGTTAGGTTAGGTTAGGTTAGGTTAGGTTAGGTTAGGTTAGGTTAGGTTAGGTTAGGTTAGGTTAGGTTAGGTTAGGTTAGGTTAGGTTAGGTTAGGTTAGGTTAGGTTAGGTTAGGTTAGGTTAGGTTAGGTTAGGTTAGGTTAGGTTAGGTTAGGTTAGGTTAGGTTAGGTTAGGTTAGGTTAGGTTAGGTTAGGTTAGGTTAGGTTAGGTTAGGTTAGGTTAGGTTAGGTTAGGTTAGGTTAGGTTAGGTTAGGTTAGGTTAGGTTAGGTTAGGTTAGGTTAGGTTAGGTTAGGTTAGGTTAGGTTAGGTTAGGTTAGGTTAGGTTAGGTTAGGTTAGGTTAGGTTAGGTTAGGTTAGGTTAGGTTAGGTTAGGTTAGGTTAGGTTAGGTTAGGTTAGGTTAGGTTAGGTTAGGTTAGGTTAGGTTAGTTAGGTTAGGTTAGGTTAGGTTAGGTTAGGTTAGGTTAGGTTAGGTTAGGTTAGGTTAGGTTAGGTTAGGTTAGGTTAGGTTAGGTTAGGTTAGGTTAGGTTAGGTTAGGTTAGGTTAGGTTAGGTTAGGTTAGGTTAGGTTAGGTTAGGTTAGGTTAGGTTAGGTTAGGTTAGGTTAGGTTAGGTTAGGTTAGGTTAGGTTAGGTTAGGTTAGGTTAGGTTAGGTTAGGTTAGGTTAGGTTAGGTTAGGTTAGGTTAGGTTAGGTTAGGTTAGGTTAGGTTAGGTTAGGTTAGGTTAGGTTAGGTTAGGTTAGGTTAGGTTAGGTTAGGTTAGTTAGGTTAGGTTAGGTTAGGTTAGGTTAGGTTAGGTTAGGTTAGTTAGGTTAGGTTAGGTTAGGTTAGGTAGGTTAGGTTAGGTAGGTTAGGTTAGGTTAGGTTAGGTTAGGTTAGGTTAGGTTAGGTTAGGTTAGGTTAGGTTAGGTTAGGTTAGGTTAGGTTAGGTTAGGTTAGGTTAGGTTAGGTTAGGTTAGGTTAGGTTAGGTTAGGTTAGGTTAGGTTAGGTTAGGTTAGGTTAGTAGTTAGGTTAGGTTAGGTTAGGTTAGGTTAGGTTAGGTTA